>CP136057.1:373196851-374565601 GCA_032464435.1 Aegilops umbellulata
GTTGATTCTGCAAGAGGCACATGATTCACCCTATTCGATTCACCCAGGAAATACCAAGATGTATTTGGATTTAAAGGATACTTTCTGGTGGACCGTAATGAAGAAAGATATTGCGGGGTATGTAGAAGTTGTGATGTATGTCAGAGAGTAAAGGTAGAGCATCAGAAGCCCGCAGAAATGTTGCAGCCATTGCCGATACCCGAATGGAAGTGGCATAAGCTAGGCATGGATTTTTTCACGAGATTACCAAGGATTCGTTCCGGCTATGACTCGATTTGGGTTGTAGTTGATCGATTGACCAAGGTAGCTCATTTCATCCCAGTAAAGACCACTTACACCAGTGCTAAGTTGGCAAAGATATACATGACCAGGATCGTATGTCTGCATGGAGTTCCGAGGAGTATCTTATCAGATAGAGGAACCCAGTTTACCTCAAAGTTGCACGAAACTTCTGGTACCAGGCTGGAATTTAGCATAGCTTTTCATCCACAGACAGATGGACAGACCGAGAGAGTCAATCAGATTTTGGAGGATATGCTGAGAGCTTGTGCGCTAGATTATGGATCTAGTTGGGATGACAATTTGCCATATGTAGAGTTCTCTTACAACAACAGCTATCAAACCAGTTTGAAAATGGCCCCTTTTGAAGCTTTGTACGGAAGGAGGTGCAGAACCCCGTTGTCATGGGATGAAGTTGGAGACCGCCAGTTGTTTGGACCGGACTTAATCAAAGAGTCTGAACAGAAGGTGAAGTTGATTCGCGATAGGCTTAAGGTAGCCTAGTCCAGGCAGAAGAGTTACGCCGATTCTAAGCACAAAGAGACATCTTACGAAGTCGGAGACCGCGTTTATCTTCGAGTATCTCCACTTCAGGGAGTTAAGCGTTTTGGTGTTAAGGGAAAGTTATCACCACGTTTTGTAGGACCATACCGAGTTTTGGAGCGTATGGGAGAAGTGGCCTACAAGTTGGAATTGCCCGAAGGATTGGCAGGAGCTCACGATGTGTTCCACATTTCCCAGTTAAAGAAGTGCCACGCGGAGATGGCTGACATACCACTGAGAGATATAGTGCCCTTGGAAGCGATTCAGTTGGATAGTGATAGAGAAACCAGTTAAGATTCTTGAGTATGCTAGCCGAGTCACCCGCAGCAAGGTTATCAAGTTTTGCAAAGTTCAGTGGAGCCACCACACAGAGGATGAAGCCACTTGGGAGCGAGAGGAGGATTTACTGAAAGACCACCCTCACCTATTTTCTAGCCAACTCGAATCTTGAGGGCGAGATTCATCTTTAGGGCGGTAGGTTTGTAACATCCCAAATTTTCAATTTGTAATGTTATACATTAGATCATCATTGCATATCATATTTTGGTTGCTTTTGGTTTTGATCCTAGAAATTCTACGCAACTCAAGGACCCACGGAGAGATTTGGGGATTTCGTTAGTTTCATATTTGAGTTTTCTCAAATTTTGAGAATAGGATCATTTGATTTTTAATTATTTTATCTTCAATTATTTCTATTACAAAAATATGAGAGAGGGAATAAAATGACTTTCCCAAAATAAAGAAATATTGAGGATTTAATAATAAAATGAAATAAGATTTTATTTCGGAGTTTTTCGCTATTTTATTTGAATTTAGAAAAAATGTGCGTTTTACAAAATTGCATTTAGGCCCCAGATAAATGTTCAATTTGTCCGGCTTGATTTTAGAAGTCGGGGAAAATTTATTTCGGGATTTTTGGAGTCCGTTTAGTATTTCTTTTGTTTGTTTTTCTGCGCGCGTACTATTTAAAAAAACGCGAACCGACCTAACGGGCCGTGTCCGACCCGGACACCTGGCCCGGCCGGCTTTGTAAGCCGGAGGAGGCCCAGCCGAACCCCCAAACCCTAGCCGCCCTGACCCTGCCGCCTTTGTCGCCGCCGCCGCATCGCGCCGCCACCACTGCGCCTCCCGCCGAAGCCGGAGCCGCCGCCGGCGACACCGCCGCCCGCCGAACCTGCCGCCCGAGGTTGACCTCGATCTCGCCGCCGTTTTTTTAGTAAAACCGTTCGGTTTTTCCGTTGGTTCTTCATCGGTTTTTTAGTTTCGTTTTTTTAGATTCAGTTTTTTACGGTTTAGGTTAATTAGCGAGCGTTCGCTCGTTCATTCGTTTTAATGAACGCGTTCGTAGTTTAGATCCAGATACGAACGTTCGTTCGTTAATCTGTTCGTCGTTTTTCTTTTTCTCGGATTTTTCCGCGATTATTTCTGATCGCGATTTCTGATCCGATTTTCGTTTTAGTATAACTTTTCGCTCATTTATCGGAATCAGGCGATTCAAGCGCCTGGAGTTTCGTCTCGAAACCCTCTTTCCGTTTAACCAACTTAAAGAAGTTTTTGCTTCTGCAAAATTTGACTTAGGTCCAGATTAGTAAAACGAAGTTTGTTTCTTTCGCCGTTTGAATTTCGTTGCTTGGTTCGATTTGATTCTTTTTGCAAGCTGGAGTTCTTAAGTTGAACTTTCTGGTTAGATCGCTTATTTGAGTTTTACCTGTGCATTAGATGAGTACTTATTGTATGCTTGTTTGTTTGTTTGTGATAGAGTACCCAGAGTGCGCCGCCTGTTACTTCGAATCTCTAGGTTTCGCGGATCATCAGCAAGGCAAGTAACACTTTGATCATATCTCTTTACTACCCAGTTTTACTGCATTAGATCAATTCTCGAACATTGCATGATTAGGATCTAATTAAATTGTGGGATGGGAAGTAGTTGAGGTAGTACCTATTACCTGATTCATTATCAAACCTTTGGGAGTTACTTCTACGTTGCTTATGCCATGCTATGCTAGTAGACGTGGATTGGGTGAGTGATACCCATGACAGGTGTGTGATTGTTAACTAATGGTTTATTTAAGGTGGCAACTTAAACACACATCTGGGTGGATTGAGGTACCTGGGTATTCCAGGATTGCCTGTTGTTTTTCTTTATGGACCGCCACCCAGACTCAAAGGGATCATGAGATTATTCATACTAGAAACTTCCGTGTGCAGCCACAAGCTACTATGGGCTCTAGCATAGTTGACTAAGTCGTGCGTACTCTTACAGTGGTAGACTAGCAGATGTAGGGTAAAGTAGGTGTAACGGTCTACCCGATCGTAACGTGGTAGCGCTTCTGAAAGGCTATGTCTCGGTCATCCGTTTCTCAAACACCATGTAGTGCGAGAACTCCAATGGAGGAGATCGAGTCTTGTGGGGAAAAGTGCTCAACCTCTGCAGAGTGTATAAACTAATCATGGTTAGCCGTGTCCCCAGTTATGGACGTCTTGAGTATCTAGTACTTGGATTGTCATGTGAATCTCATCATGTTACTTTAATTAATTTTGTTGGGTTCTAAATGATGATGCTTAATTGGGATTGAGGATGCTGACAACCATTCTCAATGTTTAACAACCACCATGATAGTTAAATAAAATTTATTCCTTTGTAGTAGGGAAAAATTGGCTTTACGCAAAAACTGTAACCATATAACTTGCCACCAACCATATATGCATGTAGTATAGCTTTGTCCTTTCATTACCCTCTATGTGTTACATTGCCAGCATATTCCATGTGCTGATCTGTTTTTGGGCTGCAACGTTTCATGTTGCAGACTTTTCAGACGACGAGTAGGGTGCCTTTAGGTCGTGGTTCTATACTCAGTGATGTCGTTGGAGTTGATGGACTCGCTTATCTTCCAAGCCTTCCGCTGTTATCGTTATTAGATGGCCTTAAGCCATATTTATTGTAACCAGTTCTCTTTTGAGACATTTCGATGTAATAAGTGTGCGATTGCTACTCTGTTATAAATCCTTCAAGTACTGTGCGTGTTAGCATTACTGATCCAGGGATGACACTGATGCACAGAGATCAGACTGTTTGAGGTCTGGTCACTACATCATGCGTAGCTAAAAGACATTAAAGAAAAGCGCTTGTTGGGAGACAACCCAATACTTACCCTTACTGTTTTTGTGTGTTTACGTGATTAAGCTACTGTAGTAATCATGTTTTATAGCTTTTTGTTTCAATAAAGTGCCAAGTAAGACCTTTGGGAAGACTTGGGTCAGAGTTAATGTGATCTTGCTATAAAAAACAGAAACTTTGCGCTCATGAGATTAGCTGCCATTTTTTACAAAAGAGTACTTTTGAGTTGATTCTTTTTGAAGAATATTAATAGAAAAATTCCTCACGTCCACTAGCTTATTTCATAATTTTTGAAGTAGCATAAGTATGGTTTCTGTTCAGATCATTACATACTGTTCTGTTTCTAACAGATGCTGTTTTCATTGCATAGCTTGCTTGTTTTCTAGTTTCTATGGCTTATATTTCTCGATATAAATTGTAGAAATGGTATGGTACAGTAGGCATTGTGTGATAACAATTATGAACCTTGTCTTTCAGTACCAAAGTGAATGGTTTACTCTTTATCATACTAACCTATCTCACAAAGTTCCGTTAAGTTTTGTGTGATTGAAGTTTTCAAGCTTTGAGTGAGATATCGATATGAGGAGAATAAGGAGTGGAAAGACCCTAAGCTTCGGGATGCCCAAGACATCCCATGGTAATATTCAAGGAATACTCAAGTGCCTAAGCTTGGGAATGCCCCGAAAGGCATCCCCTCTTTCGTCTTCAAAACTATCGGTATACCTTAGTCGGAGCTATATTTTTATTCATCACATGATATGTGTTTTTATTGGAGAGTATTTTCAATTTTACTTGTTGTTTGAATAAAATCATTGGATCTGAAATCTTGAATGAAAAAGAATCCTCCCAAGGATAGTTAATTATTTGACTACTCAGTGTTTCTCACTTATATCTTTTTGGAGTAGTTTGTCATTTACTCACGTGCTTCACATATATCCTATGAGTAAATGGTTGAATGAATTGAATATCATAAATCTGAATTTATATATGTTTCACATGCTTATACCATGGGGAGTAATGACTTCACACAGAATAAGTATAGGTAGTAAACTTATTGAAAGTTAGCAAACGCAGAATTGGTCACTTGAACAATTCATGAAAGAATATTTAAGGAAGAGAGATTTCACATATAAATATACTATATTGGACATCTTTTGTAATTTTGAGCACTCATTAAAATATGACATGCTAAAAGGTTGATGTTGGACAAGGAAGACAACTTAATGGGTTATGTTTTCTTATATCCGAAATAAAGTATATTGTCATGGATCGTCCAACATGCTGAGCTTGCCTTTCCCCCTCATGCTAGCCAAATTCTTTGCACCAAGTAGAGATACTACTTGTGCTTCCGAATATCCTTAAACCCGGTTTTGCCATGAGAGTCCACCATATCTACCTATGGATTGAGTAAGATCCTTCAAGTAAGTTGTCATTGTTTCATGCAATAAAAAATTGCTCTCTAAATATGTATGATCTATTAGTGTGGAGAAAATAAGCTTTATACGAACTTGTGATAGGGAAGAAATAAAAGCGACGGACTGCATAATAAAGGTCTCTATCACAAGAGGCAATATAAAGTGATGTTCTTTTGCATTAAGATTTTGTGCATCCAACCTTAAAAGCACATGACAACCTCTCCTTCCCTCTGCGAAGGGCCTATCTTTTAATTCTTGTCTCATACCTTATACAAGAGTCATGGTGATCTTCACCTTTCCTTTTTACATTTTATCCTTTGGCAAGCACATTGTGTTGGAAAGATCCTGATATATATATATATATATATATATATATATATATATATATCCAATTGGATGTAAGTTATCATGAACTATTATTGTTGACAATACCCTTGAGGTAAAAGGTTGGGAGGCGAAACTATAAGCCCCTATCTTTCTCTGTGTCCGATTAAAACTTTGAACCCATAAATATCACATGAGTGTTAGCAATTATGAAAGATTAAATGATAGTTGAGTATGTGGAGTTTGCTAAATCAAAGCTCTGACATAGACCCTTCCTGAAAATAAGATGAATTGCAATTGTATGATGACTGAGAATATAGTTTGTTAGTTTCAAGAAAGTTTATGATCTATACTTTAACATGAGAAGTTTTATGAGTTGAGCTACTATTATGATATATAGTTGACGGTGTCCTGGACTAGGGGGGACTCACCACGTCATCTCCCAATCTATTAGATTGGGCCGAGGACCCCCATGGCCGTATACTCATGGGCCAGTTCGAACAACTGCCGCATACAAGGAAGATTCCACAAGACTTGGCGATCAAGAAAAGGGCTTCTCCCCACCGGCGTATTCGGCTAGGACTCTTGTTATCCTGGGCCTCTGGTGCATTATATAAACCGAGGCCAGGCTAGTCGATATATCATATACAACATACAACAATCATACCATAGGCTAGCTTCTAGGGTTTAGCCTCCTTGATCTCGTGGTAGATCTACTCTTGTACTACCCATATCATCAATATCATCATAACTAAGCGAAAGTTATTATTATTTATCACTCCTTTTTTCGACACGAGTGTGCGGTCACTAGCCGGGGAGCCTAATTTCTCTCTCAAAAGCCGCTAGAGTTTAGTTTGCTAAACTGGCCTGATGAGAAGTACTCCGCCCTCGGGATAGGAGGTTGAAGCCGTAGGCTGAACCGCTCGCAGTCTTGAGATAGGATGTATCATGTTAAAGCACGACAAAAGCACTTCTTTTTTCTAAGACCAATTTTCGGGTTGGCACCGAACACTTGATATTGTTCGGACGTCATCTTTTTACTGACGTTTCTTGGTTTTCCAAGCTTTTTGGCACTTTTAAACTATTTGTGGTTTTTCAGCACAAGTCTCGCAGTGCAATGCCGGACACCTTTATAGATTCGGCAAAAATATTCTCAGATACTGCTATATATGCATCGGTTTCGAATTGTGTCTTCGGTCAATAGTTGGGTTGCCCGGCTCCTGCACTTGCTTCCTACGTTCCGCTTTGTTCGGCTAGGCGTGCAAAGGGAGAACCATTGTGATCGTGCTTCCAGCTCACACGGTTAAGCACCTCAGTGGAGAAAGCCAAAAACTGACTGTCACAATAAGCGTAAACTGGTCAGTGATCCGATGACTGTGTTAAATAACAGGTCGTTCATAACATTGGCCGAAGTGTTTACGGTTTGACCTCGACTGTCACCGAACACTACCGGGGGCTATTAACTAGCCTCCCAGACTAAATCCTCGATATTTTGCTCTTACATTGGAGCTGAGGTTTTATGATCATGCTTAGCATGACAACCCAAAGAAAGGAACTGATAGCGGGACTATTTTCTTTGGAAGACATTTCTTCTGTTAAACAGTAATATAACAAATCTCTCCGCTACCTTTGTTTATAAAACCGTATGGCCAGATTGCCTTGTTTGTCATAAATCTTTGCCCTCATAAAGGCTTTATAAAGTAAGACAAACAATCCTCGGCTACTGGCCGAGGAGGTGGAAGCCGATGGTCGGTCAACAAAGTTTTGTACAATGCGGGTCCGAGCATTAATGACGTAAAGTACTTGGATACATAGAGTCATTACACATAATTTGTGATTTTACTATGGATATTCATCCTTAATTCGGCCACCCGTGCCTGCATTAAACATATTAAACATATTAAAGGGGCATATTATTGGGCTTTGGGCTTATTATTTAAACATATTAAAGGGGCATATTGATCCCCTGATCTGGTGTTGCCATGCGACCAGTGTCTTGGGGGCTACTGCATTGCTTGTCCAATGCAGAAAATTTTATGTGCAATATAGTTTCCGAGGAGATTTTGATCCTCAGGTTGGTCGGCCGCACCCAACCTGAGTCTCGAGGACTGAGCACGCCGCTTTTTGTATCCCGAAGTATTCTGCCGAGCTAGGACTTGATCCCCAAACTGATTTTGCAAATCAACCTGAGTCTCAGCGGCTACGGGGATCAGCGGTCTTATGTCATCCTTCATGTGCACCTCGGGTTTTAGACCGATACCCACCTTGAGGGCTACTGGCTATATATTTCGGCAGAGAATAAATTGCACCGACCAAAAATATTGACAAAAATCGGCCCACATTCGGGGTGGTGCACCACCTCGAAAGCAGTCCGGCATAAAGCTCGGGCGCTAGTGGCTGGCTCCATAGAGGGCATTTCCGGCGTTGGAGCTCGGATACATAGTCCGGCGTTGGAGCTCGGATACATAGTCCGGCGTTAGAGCTGGGAAGCAATCCGGCATTGATGCTCGGCTGCAAAAAATACCTCGAATGCAGTCCGGCGTTAGAGCTCGGACGCAAGAGGGAACTGCCTCTCGGGAACAACTTCAAATCCGAGGTGTGGCATAAAAATAACAAGGCATTGATAAAGGCCGGAAACTTAAAGGGGCACCTCGGATACCTGACGTGTAAACCCGTCGAATGCATTTCGGCGATCCTCAAGATCGAAGATAAAGAAGATTTGTTGAACCAGTTTTCAAGACCGACAACCGAACATGAAGAATAGTTCGGAAGAATCGAGGAGCGTCCCTAACTTGAAGACCGGTTCAGGGGGCTACTGACGGTGTCCTGGACTAGGGGGACTCACCACATCGTCTCCCGATCTATTAGATTGGGCCGAGGACCCCCATGGCCGTATACTCATGGGCCAGTTCGGACAACTGCCGCATACAAGGAAGATTCCACAAGACTTGGCGATCAAGACAAGGGCTTCTCCCCACCGGCGTATTCGGCTAGGACTCTTGTTATCCTGGGCCTCTGGTGCATTATATAAACCGAGGCCAGGCGAGTCGATATATCATATACAACATACAACAATCATACCATAGGCTAGCTTCTAGGGTTTAGCCTCCTTGATCTCGTGGTAGATCTACTCTTGTACTACCCATATCATCAATATTAATCTAGCAGGAGTAGGGTTTTACCTCCATCGAGAGGGCCCGAACCTGGGTAAAATAAAGTGTCCCTTGTCTCCTGTTACCATCCGACCTTGACGCACAGTTCGGGGCCCCCTACCCGAGATCCGCCGATTTTGACACCGACAATAATGATGCTAGAAAAAGTGATTGGAACTATCATTGATCAAACTTATGCACTTACTATCATTCACACTTCATAAATTATTTCTTTTATCATTTACCTACTCGAGGACGAGCAGGAATTAAGCTTGGGGATGCTGATATGTCTCGAACGTATCAATAATTTATGAAGTATTCATGCCATGTTTACAATAGTTTTATATGATTTTGGTATGATTTGATTAGAACTAACCCGGACTGACGCTGTTTTCAACAGAACTACCGTGGTGTTGTTTTTGTGCAGAAATAGAAGTTCTCGAAATGGGCTGAAAATCAACGGAGATTTTTTCTGGAAAATATAAAAAATACTGGAGCAAAGAGTTACTGGAGGGGAGTCCCGTGGGCCCCATGAGGGTGGAGGGTGCGCCCCCCTGCCTCGTGGACTCCCTGTGGGGCCCCCTGACTTGTTCTCGACGCCAACCTCTCCTATAAATCCCCAAACTCCCAGAACTTGACCCAGATCGTAAGTTCCGCCACCGCAAGCCTCTATAGCCACGATAAATCAATCTAGGCCCTCTCTGGCACCCTGCCGGAGGGGGCCATCATCACCGGAGGCCATGGAGGAGGATCCCGGAGGGGCCATCATCGCCATGAAGGCCAAGGAACAGAGGGGGAACCTCTCCCCATCTAGGGGGGAGGCCATGGAGGAGGAATCACAAGGGGGAGAACCTCTCCTCCTCTCTCTCAGTGGCGCCAGAGTGCCATCGGGAGGGGAATCATCGCCCCGGTGATCGTCTTCATCAACATCACCATCATCATCACTATCCTCATCTCTTTTACGCGGTCCACTCTCCTGCAACCCGATGTAATCCCTACTTGAACATGGTGCTTTATGCCACATATTATGATCCAATGATGTGTTTGAAGGAAATATGCCCTAGAGGCAATAATAAAGTTATTATTTATTTCCTTATATCATGATAAATGTTTATTATTCATGCTAGAATTGTATTAACCGGAAACATAATACATGTGTGGTTATATAGACAAACAGAGTGTCACTAGTATGCCTCTACTTGACTAGCTTATTAATCAAAGATGGTTAAGTTTCCTAACCATAGACAAAGGAGTTGTCATTTGATTAACAAGGTCACATCATTAGTTGAATGATCTGATTGACATGACCCATTCCATTAGCTTAGCACCCGATCGTTTAGTATGCTGCTATTGCTTTTGTTCATGACTTATACATGTTCCTTTGACTATGAGATTATGCAACTCCCGTTTACCGTAGGAACACTTTGTGTGCTACCAAACGTCACAATGTAACTGTGTGATTATAAAGGTGCTCTACAGGTGTCTCCGAAAGTATTTGTTGGGTTGGCATATTTCAAGATTGGGATTTGTCACTCCGAATGTCGGAGAGGTATCTCAGGGCCTTCTCGGTAATGCACATCACATAAGCCTTGCAAGCATTGCAACTAATGAGTTAGTTGCGGGATGATGTATTACGGAACGAGTAAAGAGACTTGCCGGTAACGAGATTGAACTAGGTATTGGATACCGACGATCGAATCTCGGGCAAGTAACATACCGATGACAAAGGGAACAACGTATGTTGTTATGCGGTCTGACCGATAAAGATCTTCGTAGAATAAGTAGGAGCCAATATGGGCATCCAGGTCCCGCTATTGGTTATTGACCGAAGACGTGTCTCGGTCATGTCTACATTGTTCTCGAACCGTAGGGTCCGCACGCTTAAGGTTACGATGACAGTTATTATGAGTTTATGCATTTTGATGTACCGAAGGAGTTCGGAGTCCCGGATGTGATCATGGACATGATGAGGAGTCTTGGAATGGTCGAGACATAAAGATTGATATATTGGATGGCTATGTTCGGACATCAGAATGGTTCCGAGTAGTTTCGGATAATACCAGAGTGCCGGAGGGGTTACCGGAACCCCCCGGGGGAAGTATGGGCCTTATTGGGCCGCGAGGGGAGAGAGAGGGCCGCGCTAGGAGGTGGCGCGCCCCCCCATGGGCAGTCCGAATTGGACAAGGAGGGGGGGCGCGGCCCCCCTTTCCCTCTCCCTCTCCCTCTCTTTCCTTCCCCCTTCCTCCCTCCTAGTTGGACAAGGAAAGGGGAGTCCTACTCCCACTAGGAGGAGGACTCCCCCTCCCTTGGCGCGCCTCTCTAGGGCCGGCCGGCCCTCCCCCCTTGCTCCTTTATATACGGGGGCAGGGGGGCACCCTAGGACACACAAGTTGATCCTTGAGATCGTTCCTTAGCCGTGTGCGGTGCCCCCCTCCACCATATTCCACCTCGGTCATATTGTCGCAGTGCTTAGGCGAAGCCCTGCGTTGGTAACACATCAAGATCGTCACCACGCCGTCGTGATGACGAAACTCTTCCCCGAGAGCTTTGCTGGATCGGAGCCCGGAGAATGTCATCGTGCTGTACGTGTGTCAAGAACTTGGAGGCGCCGGAGTAACGGCGCTGGGATCGGTCGGATCGCAAGGAGGACGTACAACTACTTCCTCTACGTTGTGTCAACGCTTCCGCTTCGGTCTACGAGGGTACGTAGACAACACTCTCCCCTCTCATTGCTATGCATCACCATGATCTTGTGTGTGCGTAGGAAAATTTTGAAATTACTACGTTCCCCAACAGTGGCATCCGAGCCTAGGTTTTTATGGTTTGATGTTTTGCACAAGTAGAACACAAGTGAGTTGTGGACGATACAAGTCATACTGCCTACCAGCATGTCATACTTTGGTTCGGCGGTATTGTTGGATGAAGCGGCCCGGACCGACATTACGCGTACGCTTACGCGAGACTGGTTCTACCATCGTGGTTTGCACACAGGTGGCTGGCGGGTGTCAGTTTTTCCAACTTTAGTTGAACCGAGTATGGCTACGCCCGGTCCTTGAGAAGGTTAAAACGGAGTCTATTTTACGAAGTATCGTTGTGGTTTTGATGCGTAGGTGAGATTGGTTCTTGCTTAAGCCCGTAGCAGCCACATAAAATTTGCAACAAACAAAGTAGAGGACGTCTAACTTGTTTTTGCAGGGCATGTTGTGATGTGATATGGTCAAGACATGATGCTAAATTTTATTGTATGAGATGATCATGTTTTGTAACCGAGTTATCGGCAACCGGCAGGAGCCGTATGGTTGTCGCTTTGTAATACTTTACTTTATCACTAAGCGGTAGCGATAGTCGTAGAAGCATAAGATTGGCGAGACGACAACGATGCTACGATGGAGATCAAGGTGTCGCGCCGGTGACGATGGTGATCATGATGGTGCTGCGGAGATGGAGATCACAAGCACAAGATGATGATGGCCATATCATATCACTTATATTGATTGCATGTGATGTTTATCTTTTTATGCATCTTATCTTGCTTTGATTGATGGTAGCATTATAAGATGATCTCTCACTAAATTATCATAGTAATAGTGTTCTCTCTGAGTATGCACCGTTGCGAAAGTTCTTCGTGCTGAGACACCACGTGATGATCGGGTGTGATAGGCTCTACGTTCAAATACAACGGGTGCAAAACAGTTGCACACGCGGAATACTCAGGTTTAACTTGACGAGCCTAGCATATAACAGATATGCCCTCGGAACAAGGAGACCGAAAGGTCGAGCGTGAATCATATAGTAGATATGATCAACATAATGATGTTCACCATTGAAGACTAAGCCATCTCACGTGATGATCGGACATGGTTTAGTTGATTTGGATCACGTGATCACTTAGAGGATTAGAGAGATGTCTATCTAAGTGGGAGTTCTTAAGTAATATGATTAATTGAACTTTAATTTATCATGAACTTAGTCCTGGTAGTATTAGCATATCTATGTTGTAGATCAATAGCTCGCGTTGTTGCTTTCATATGTTTATTTTGATATGTTCCTAGAGAAAATTGTGTTGAAAAATGTTAGTAGCAATGATGCGGATTGGATCCGTATTCTGAGGTTTATCCTCATTGCTGCACAGAAGAATTATGTCCTTGATGCACCGCTAGGTGACGGACCTATTGCAGGAGCAGATGCAGACGTTATGAACGTTTGGCTAGCTCATTATGATGACTACTTAATAGTTTAGTGCACCATGCTTAACGGCTTAGAATCGGGACTTCAAAGACATTTTGAACGTCATGGACCATATGAGATGTTCCAGGAGTTGAAGTTAATATTTCAAGCAAATACCCGAGTTGAGAGATATGAAGTCTCCAACAAGTTCTATAGCTAAAAGATGGAGGAGAATCGCTCAACTAGTGAGCATGTGCTCAGATTGTCTGGGTACTACAATCGCTTGAATCAAGTGGGAGTTAATCTTCCAGATAAAATAGTGATTGACAAAATTCTCTAGTCACCATCACCAAGTTAGTAGAACTTCGTGATGAACTATAATATGCAAGGGATAACGGAAACGATTCCCAAGCTCTTCGTGATACTAAAATCAACGAAGGTAGAAATCAATAAAAACATCAAGTGTTGATGGTTAACAAGACCACTAGTTTCAAGTAAAGGGCAAAGGGAAGAAGGGGAACTTCAAGAAGAACGGCAAGCAAGTTGCTGCTCAAGTGAAGAAGCCCAAGTCTGGACCTAAGCCTGAGACTGAGTGCTTCTACTACAAAGGGACTGGTCACTGGAAGCGGAACTACCCCAAGTAGATGGAGGATAAGAAGGATGGCAAAGTGAACAAAGGTATATTTGATATATAGATTATTGATGTGTATTTTACTAGTGTTCATAGCAACCCCTCGGTATTTGATACTGGTTCAGTTGCTAAGAGTAGTAACTCGAAACGGGAGTTGCAGAATGAACAGAGACTAGTTAAGGATGAAGTGACGATGTGTGTTGGAAGTGGTTCCAAAATTGATATGATCATCATCGCACACTCCCTATACTTTCGAGATTAGTGTTGAACCTAAATAAGTGTTATTTGGTGTTCGCGTTGAGCATGAATATGATTTGATCATGTTTATTGCAATACGGTTATTCATTTAAGTTAGAGAACAATTGTTGTTCTGTTTACATGAATAAAACCTTATATGGTTACACACCCAACGAAAATAGTTCATTGGATCTCGATCGTAGTGATACACATATTCATAATATTGAAACCAAAAATATGCAAAGTTAATAATGATAGTGCAACTTATTTGTGGCACTGCTGTTTAGGTCATATTGGTGCAAAGCGCATGAAGAAACTCCATGCTGACGGGATTTTGGAATCACTTGATTATGAATCACTTGATGCTTGCGAACCATGCCTTATGGGCAAGATGACTAAAACTCCGTTCTCCGGAACAATGGAGCGAGCAACAGATTTGTTGGAAATCATACATACTGATGTATGTGGTTCGATGAATATTAAGGCTCGCGACAAGTATCATTATTTTCAGAACTTCACAGATGATTTGAGCAGATATGGGTATATCTACTTAATGAAACACAAGTCTGAAACATTTGAGAAGTTCAAAGAATTTCAGAGTGAAGTTGAAAATCATCGTAACAAGAAAATAAAGTTTCTACGATCTGATCGTGGAGGAGAATATTTGAGTTACGAGTTTGGTCTACATTTGAAACAATGCGGAATAGTTTCGCAACTCACGCCACCCAGAACACCACAGCGCAATGGTGTGTCCGAACGTCGTAATTGCACTTTACTAGATATGGTGCGATCTATGATGTCTCTTACAGATTTACCGCTATCGTTTTGGGGTTATGCTCTAGAGACGGCCGCATTCACGTTAAATAGGACACCGTCAAAATCCGTTGAGACGACGCCTTATGAACTATGGTTTAGCAAGAAACCAAAGTTGTCGTTTCTTAAAGTTTGGGGCTGCGATGCTTATGTGAAAAAGCTTCAACCTGATAAGCTCGAACCCAAATCGGAAAAATGTGTCTTCATAGGATATCCAAAAGAAACTGTTGGATACACCTTCTATCACAGATCCGAAGGCAAGACTTTTGTTGCTAAATTCGGAGTCTTTCTAGAAAAGGAGTTTATCTCGAAAGAAGTGAGTGGGAGGAAAGTAGAACTCGATGAGGTAACTGTACCTGCTCCCTTATTGGAAAGTAGTACATCACAGAAATCTGTTTCTGTAGCACCTACACCAATTAGTGAGGAAGATAATGATATTGATCATGAAACTTCAGATCAAGTTACTACAGAACCTCGTAGATCAACCAGAGTAAGATCCGCACCAGAGTGGTACGGCAATCCTATTCTGGAAATCATGCTACTAGATCATGACGAACCTATGGACTATGAAGAAGCGATGGTGAGCCTAGATTCCGCAAAATGGCTGGAAGCCATGAAATCTGAGATGGGATCCATGTATGAAAACAAAGTGTGGACTTTGGTTGACTTGCCCGAGGGTCGGCAAGCAATAGAGAACAAGTGGATCTTTAAGAAGAAGACTGATGCCGACGGTAACGTTACTGTCTACAAAGCTCGACTTGTCGCAAAGGGGTTTTGACAAGTTCAAGGGATTGACCACGATGAGACCTTCTCACCCGTAGCGATGCTTAAGTCTGTCCGAATCATGTTAGCAATTGCCGCATTTTATGATTATGAAATTTGGCAAATGGATGTAAAGACTGCATTCCTGAATGGGTTTCTGGAAGAAGAGTTGTATATGATGCAACCAGAAGGTTTTATCGATCCAAAGGGAGCTAACAAAATATGCAAGCTCCAGCGATCCATCTATGGACTGGTGCAAGCATCTCGGAGTTGGAATATACGCTTTGATAAGATGATCAGAGCATATAGTTTTATACAGACTTGCGGTGAAGCTTGTAT
This sequence comes from Aegilops umbellulata, assembly GCA_032464435.1. NCBI lineage: Eukaryota > Viridiplantae > Streptophyta > Magnoliopsida > Poales > Poaceae > Aegilops > Aegilops umbellulata. The sequence continues at coordinate 373,212,632 of CP136057.1, forward strand.
TTACAAGAAAGTGAGTGGGAGCACTACAACATTTCTGATAAGTATATGTGTATGACATATTGTTGATCGGAAATAATGTAGAATTATTCTGTAAAGCATAAATGAGTATTTGAAAGGAGTTTTTCGAAGAAAGACCTCGGAGAAGCTGCTTACATATTGAGCATCAAAATCTATAGAGATAGATCAAGACGCTTGATAAGTTTTTTTCAATGAGTACATACCTTGACAAGATTTTGAAGTAGTTCAAAATGGAATAGTCAAATAAAGAGTTCTTGCCTGTGTTACAAGGTGTGAAATTGAGTAAGACTCAAAACCCGACCACGGCAGAAGATAGAAAGAGAATGAAAGTCATTCCCTATGCCTCAGCCATAGGTTCTATAAAGTATGGCATGCTGTGTACCAGATCTATTGTATACCCTACACTGAGTTAAGCAAGGGAGTACAATGGTGATCTAGGAGTAGATCACTGGACAGCGGTCAGAATTATCCTTAGTGGAATAAGGATATGTTTCTCGATTATGGACGTGACAAAAGGTTCGTCGTAAAGGGTTATGTCGATGCAAGTTTTGACACCGATCTGGATGACTCTAAGTCTCGATCTAGATACATATTGAAAGTGGGAGCAATTAGCTAGAGTAGCTCCGTGCAGAGCATTGTAGACATAGAAAATAGCAAAATACATAACGGATCTAAATGTGAAAGACCCGTTGACTAAGATTCTCTCACAAGCAAAACATGATCACACCTTAGTACTCTTTGGGTGTTAATCACATAGCGATGTGAACTAGATTACTGAATCTAGTAAACCCTTTTGGATGTTGGTCACATGGCGATGTGAACTATGGGTGTTAATCACATGGTGATGTGAACTATTGCTATTAAATCACATGGCGATGTGAACTAGATTATTGACTCTAGTGCAAGTGGGAGACTGAAGGAAATATGCCCTAGAGGCAATAATAAAGTTATTATTTATTTCCTTATATCATGATAAATGTTTATTATTCATGCTAGAATTGTATTAACCGGAAACATAATACATGTGTGGATATATAGACAAACAGAGTGTCACTAGTATGCCTCTACTTGACTAGCTTATTAATCAAAGATGGTTAAGTTTCCTAACCATAGACAAAGGAGTTGTCATTTGATTAACAAGGTCACATCATTAGTTGAATGATCTGATTGACATGACCCATTCCATTAGCTTAGCACCCGATCGTTTAGTATGCTGCTATTGCTTTTATTCATGACTTATACATGTTCCTTTGACTATGAGATTATGCAACTCCCATTTACCGTAGGAACACTTTGTGTGCTACCAAACGTCACAACGTAACTGGGTGATTATTACAGGTGTCTCCAAAAGTATTTGTTGGGTTGGCGTATTTCAAGATTGGGATTTGTCACTCCGAATGTCGGAGAGGTATCTCAGGGCCTTCTCGGTAATGCACATCACATAAGCCTTGCAAGCATTGCAACTAATGAGTTAGTTGTGGGATGATGTATTACGGAACGAGTAAAGAGACTTGCCGGTAACGAGATTGAACTAGGTATTGGATACCGACGATCGAATCTCGGGCAAGTAACATACCGATGACAAAGGGAACAACGTATGTTGTTATGCGGTCTGACCGATAAAGATCTTCGTAGAATATGTAGGAGCCAATATGGGCATCCAGGTCCCGCTATTGGTTATTGACCGGAGACGTGTCTCGGTCATGTCTACATTGTTCTCGAACCGTAGGGTCCGCACGCTTAAGGTTACGATGACAGTTATTATGAGTTTATGCATTTTGATGTACCGAAGGAGTTCAGAGTCCTGGATGTGATCATGGACATGACTAGGAGTCTCGGAATGGTCGAGACATAAAGATTGATATATTGGATGGCTATGTTCGGACATCGGAATGGTTCCGAGTAGTTTCGGATAATACCGGAGTGCCGGAGGGGTTACCGGAACCCCCCGGGGGAAGTATGGGCCTTATTGGGCCGCGAGGGGAGAGAGAGGGACGCGCCAGGAGGTGGCGCGCCCCCCCATGGGCAGTCCGAATTGAACAAGGAGGGGGGGCGCGGCCCCCCTTTCCCTCTCCCTCTCCCTCTCTTTCCTTCCCCCTTCCTCCCTCCTAGTTGGACTAGGAAAGGGGAGTCCTACTCCCACTAGGAGGAGGACTCCCCCTCCCTTGGCGCGCCTCTCTAGGGCTGGCCGGCCCTCCCTCCTTGCTCCTTTATATACGGGGGCAGGGGGGCACCCTAGGACACACAAGTTGATCCTTGAGATCGTCCCTTAGCCGTGTGCGGTGCCGCCCTCCACCATATTCCACCTCGGTCATATTGTCGCAGTGCTTAGGCGAAGCCCTGCGTCGGTAACACATCAAGATCGTCACCACGCCGTCGTGCTGACGAAACTCTTCCCCGAGAGCTTTGCTGGATCGGAGCCTGGAGAACGTCATCGTGCTGTACGTGTGTCAAGAACTCGGAGGCGCCGGAGTAACGGCGCTGGGATCGGTCGGATCGCAAGGAGGACGTATGACTACTTCCTCTACATTGTGTCAACGCTTCCGCTTCGGTCTACGAGGGTACGTAGACAACACTCTCCCCTCTCGTTGCTATGCATCACCATGATCTTGCGTGTGCGTAGGAAATTTTTGAAATTACTACGTTCCCCAACAGTGTTGCCATCCTATGATGTTTTGAGTAGATATCCTTTGTCTTTGGGTTGATTGATGATCTAGATTGGTATGAGTTGTATGTTTTATTTTGGTGCTGTCCTATTGTGCCCTCCGTGTCGCGCAAGCGTGAGGGATTCCCGTTGTAGGGTGTTGCAATATGTCCATGGTTTACTTTTTGTCTGCGTTGCTTGAGTGGCAGAGGCATAAACATAGATAAGTGGGTCACGGCGTATGGGATAAAGGGGACTTGATACTTTAATGCTATGGTTGGGTTTTACCTTAATGATCTTTAGTAGTTGCGGATGCTTGCTAGAGTTCCAATCATAAGTGCATATGATCCAAGATGAGAAAGTATGTTAGCTTATGCCTCTCCCTCATATGAAGATTATCGATCTTGTCGACAATTGCCTAGGATAACTCCACACACCGACCCATCATTATTCCACACTCGCTATTTATAATATTTAGTAATATATTCTAACTTTATGATAACAATACATACTTTTATGTTTTAGCTCTCCGATATCATGCAAAGTTATCCTCTTCATACCCACAACGTAGTTTTATTTCTCGTTTCTTGTTGGAAGCAAACGTTCGGTGTACGTAGAGTCGTATCAGTGGCAGATAGGACTTGAGAGAATATTGATCTTACCTTTAGCTCCTTGTGGGTTCGACACTCCATACTTATCACTTCCACCTTTGGGAATTGCTACGATGATTCCCTTCACTTAGGGATTATCAGAAGCCTAAGCAGTACCCCAAAACCACATGGGTTGCTGCAAAAGGACCTTCAGTGGATCCGTCCACCTTATCTGGCTTCACTTGTGCTAACCCTATTATCATTGATGAATCCTTTGATGCAAACTATAAACTGTTTAAGAATCAGAATGGTGAAGTGTTTGCCCGGTATATTGGTACTAACTGCAGGAATGGACCACCTATGAAGAAGATCTGGGTACCCAAAAGTTGTCTTGAGAATCTTCCTGTGAATGTCATCATGACACCACCTGGGAAGAAGACAAACCCCAGACCAAAGGCTTCGTATGGTCCAAAGGCTTCACATAGATAGAGGACTCACCAGAGTCACCCTAACTCCAATGTTTTGCAGGGAAATCATACTCAGACTTATGAATATGAGCGTGTTTCCTCAAACCGCTATGTTCATAAGACCAAGAACTATTCTGCTTATTCATATGAGTATTATTCACCTCCTGCAAGGCTATTTGCTAGGGATACAAAGCCGAAGTTCTCAGATGTTGCACTTAGACTCATTGCTTCGAAGCCACCCCTGAAAATGTGGGTGGTTAAGAAAACTTAACTCTCTTTTGCAGGGAAAGGTCTCCAGTCGGAAATCAAAGGCGTATGATGCTATTGCTGGGGACCTAAAACATCTTGTGGGGTGCAAGATAAAATGCCCAAATGGTCTTACTATGTATTTTGTTCCTGAATCACTTGCCAATCATCCTATCAGTCCTAACCTGGATCTGAGCTTTGATAATCCGCTTGTTCGTCAAATGTTTATGCTTCACAATACCCTTGGTGAAGCCTATCCCCCTAACTGCACTATAGGGTATGACACCACATGCTTCAGAATGGATTATGGACAGTGGATGCACTAATCACATGACTGGTGATCGAAGTCTTCTCATGGACTCAACCTTACATCCATCTGACAAGAGTCACATCACATTTGCTGACACTGGTAAAAGCAAGGTATTGGGTCTAGGTAGAGTTGCAATCTCAAAGGATCAGCACATGGATAAAGTGATTGTCGGCGTTTTGGGAACGGGGGTCCCCAGACTTGCCTGCCTGCGGCCTGCGGCGTGGCTCAAAGGGGGGCCCAGCACGGCCTGTCTTCATCAACACAAACCCAAGACCCTCGCGAGGGGCCAAGCCTCGCGGGGCGGACGACACGGAGCTTCCTCAGGCACGGCCTCATCAGGATGGCTCGCGAGGACACGGAGAGATCAAGGCGGGGTACCTCACGAGGTGCCCATGACGCAAGCCATGACGACCAAGGGCGCCAGGCGGGCACCAGCTCGCGCAGTGTCCTCCTTTCCTCTTTGGTGCAAAGGGAGCAAGCGCAGGCGAGAGCATCAAGCAAAGGCACCCGTTTCGGTGCAACGAGACCAAGACTAGTCCAACGGCAGGAAGGAAGTCATTGTGGAGCCCAAGCCAGCGTCACCACCAGAGCCTTTGGCAGGCGAGGACCAACTTTAGTCAGGATAAGTGTACCAGATGTTCCCCTTCAAAATGGCCAATTGTTGGCGCCCTTCCTGCTCAATATTTGGGAAGAGGCCCAGGGCCTTTGCTTATAAATAGGACTAGCCATCCGCAGAGTAGAGACATCGAGAAACCGGGGTAGCTGAGAATCGGAGAGAAAGAGAGAGAAAGGCGACTGAACTCCTCCTAGCAGTTCATCGCCCCAACCAAGAACAGACCCTCGCGAGGCTGTTCTTCCTTGTATTGTTCATCCTCATCAGCCCAAGAGGCAATCCACCACCACACACTGGAGTAGGGTATTTCACCACATCGGTGGCCCGAACCATTATAAATCATGTGTCTCTTATGTTGTTCTTTCGATAGCTTAGTTCTTTGCGAGGCAGAGGGGTGCAGGTAGGTAGAAGGCGTAATCTCCGCGCGCACCCCAGAGTTCGAACCTCAAGGGTGTGCCGGAACCCGAAATCCGACATTTGGTGCGCCAGGTAGGGGTGCGCTGGAATCCACCTTCTACCGCTTCGTGCCCCGTCGCGTCGTCATCACCATGTCCGGCGACCAGGCGGGCAACCCGGATCCATGGGCGGCGTGGCCCGCCCGCGCAGAGCCGCTCGCCTCGGGCGACCCCGTGCCCCAAGCAGCTCGCGGTCCGCAGGGCGCTGCGGGCCGCGGGCGACGTGGACAGGCTTCGACAGCTCTCACACCGCGGCAAGCGCGGTCGGCAGCGAGGGCCTCCAATCACGCCGCGACCACGACACCGTACACCCGCCGGGAGCAGGCAAACTCGAGCGCCGCGCTCACGGTGGCCCGAGAGCTGCTGCAGTGCAGGCTGCTAGAAGGCGGCCGCGACGTGCTGCTGGAGCGGGTGGCAGAGCTCCTGGGCTTCGCCGCCTTGGGGGGCTCACCCCTTCTGCACCCAGCTCCCATCTCAAGCCCAAGGCGGCCCGCGCATGGGCTCCGCGCGCGCTCGCGGGCTCCAAGGCTACTCCAACGCCAGCGAAGCTGTCGGCACCGGACCGGCGGCGGTGCTGCCCCCGCTCCCGGTCCGCGAAGAAGAAGGGCTCGACGCGACCCTCGGTCCCAGTGGACAGCCGCGCTACCACCCCACGGTGGGCGCGTCAAGCAGAGCTGCATGGCACGCGGAGCACTACGGCGTGGCCTTCGGGATGACGGCGCCAGACGAATATGTGCCCCACATGATGGACCAAGGGCACCCTCACGAGGGCAAACAAGGCTCGCTCCTCAGCCGAGGCTGGGGGACGAGGCACCACAAGCCGAGCCCTTCCAGGAGCCCAGGGATGGTCCCACCGGCCACGCTGGAGGCAACGATTATCGGGTACCGCTACTTCCTCAGGAGGAGGCATACGCTAATCATGGATCGCAGGAGGTGCAGGTCGCCGCAGCGAGCAGCTGCCCTGCTCCCACAGTCTCCTACCCCTCGGGAGGAGGGCGCAGGGGGCTGCAGGAGAGGGGCAGAGATCCGACATCACCACCACGGCGTTCGGAGCAAGGCGTTCTCAGGAGGTAGGCCCTCTGCTGGGGAGGTGCCTCAGGGCCTGCCCCTGGCGGAGGACCCGTGGTCGTCGGGGGAACCGCTGGCGACCGCTCTACCCCATCGGCGGCGTCCTGGTTTCTGGTCGTCGTTGATGGCGCTAGAGTGTGGCGCAAGGCGGGGCCCTCGTCTGGCGATATGAAGCAAGGCTGGTACCTATGAAGAAGGCCCAGTGCCTGTGAAGCTCGCCGCCCCGTGACACTCTCACGTAATAATGAGTGGGGCTGTACACGCCCCGGAGTCTCAGGGGTGCCGGCCTCAGGCCCTGGGGCTCCCTCCCACGCCCAGTGGCAGCACTTAGCTCTGCGCTGGTGAGAAGACGTCCAAAACTAGATTAGGTGCCGGACGCGGCCTTTTGTCTGCTTTCATTGCTTTTCCCTTTGGTTGTAACTTTCCCCCCGCTGGATTTAAGTTGGATTCGAATTTGAAATTTGCTTGTGTTCGGGGAAGGGGTGCTTAGTCTCGTTTGAGCCATTTCTCGCGTTTTGATTACCACTTCGCCTCAGCTGCCTCCCCTCGCGAGCCCCTCGCGAGCCAGGTCAGGCCCAGACTGCCGCCGCCACGTCCTCTCGGGAGGATTTCCAATGCCTGTGAAGACTATCCTTTTTGGAAAAGGCCGAGAGCCTGTGAAGAAGGCGAATGCCTATGAAGATTATCCTTTTTGGAAAAGGCCCAGAGCCTATGAAGAAGGTGAATGCCTGTGAAGATTATCCTTTTTGGAAAAGGCCCAGAGCCTGTGAAGAAGGCGAATGCCTGTGAAGATTATCCTTTTTGGAAAAGGCCCAGAGCCTGTGAAGAAGGCGAATGTGTGTGAAGATTATCCTTTTTGGAAAAGGCCCAGAGCCTATGCAGAAGGCGAATGCCTGTGAAGATTATCCTTTTTGGAAAAGGCCCAGAGCCTGTGAAGAAGGCGAATGCCTGTGAAGATTATCCTTTTTGGAAAAGGCCCAGAGCCTGTGAAGAAGGCAAATGCCTGTGAAGATTATCCTTTTTGGAAAAGGCCCAGAGCCTGTGAAGAAGGCGAACGCCTGTGAAGATTATCCTTTTTGGAAAAGGCCCAGAGCCTATGAAAAAGGCGACTGCATGTGAAGCTATCGCATTTGGGAAAAGGCCCAGAGCCTGTGAAGAGGGCGAATGCCCATGAAGCTTGCTTCCCCCAAGAAAGGCCCGGAGCCTGTGAAGAAGGCCAACACCTGTGAAGCTCGCCGCCCGCGACACTCTCACATCCTACGGATTTGATTAGAGAACACTCGAGACGCCACAGCCTCCCACAGGCTACCTCGGGGCCCGCACGAAACAAAGGTAAACTAGCCAACCACCAGGCGCGGACGCATGGGCAATGTAACGTCTACTTGTACAATGAACACAAGTTTTACATGAGGGGCTCCCTCTCCCAAAATGCTCTCACAGCCATCAGGCCAAAACCTGAGTTCTATTCATGCAAGGCAAGGAAGGTCAGACCCTCAGGAGTTCGTCAGCAAGGCCATTCAAGAGCTACAGGAGTCAAGAGTCATGAAAGGCTGCCGCCGCCTACCAGCTGTGGCTCCCCATCCAGGTGAGGATGGTGGGATGCGCGTCTGCGTCGACGTACCAGGGCTCAATCGAGTCGCCTCTCAGGAGCGCCTCTGGCCCTCGCGAGTGGGGCGCTGCGGAGGTCCACCCCACAGCTACGTTCGCATGCCTTACGGCTTGCCGAACGCGGCTGCCACGTACCAGCGCCTCATGCGGGGCATCATGGAGGCTCAAGAGGCCAGGCGCTCCGCAGCCTTGGCGGAGACGAAGATGGTCCACAAGGAGCCACCAGCGCCTCCGGAGCCTCCCGAGGCTCCTGGGCCTGGGGGCTCGTGAGGATCGGCTTCCGCAGCCCACCGAGTCTGCTACACCAACACTCCTTTGTCCTCAGCATTATCAGGTGACATCATTCAAGTTTCATTTCCAGCTGGGAGCGCCCCCCAGGGCTGCATTATTCCCAGGCCGCGTGGGTCCGTCCCTGCGGCATGTACCCCTTTTATTTCATGTTGTTAGCTTACTTTGTTGGGGGCGCCCCTCAGGCTGCATCAGCCCCAAGTCGCTCGGGCCTGACCCAGCGACGTCCGCTTTCCCGGCATCTATTTGAATGACTCCACTCCTTCACGGCTAACGTGTTTGATCTAGTTGCCCGCTCAACTGACGCCAACTGACGGAGCTGCTCCCAAAACGGTACGACGCTTGCGCATGGGTCCGTCCCTGCAACGCCGACAAATCTGAATGGCTGAGCTCTGGCCGCGGCAGCCCCGCATGGCGCCACCTCATCAAGCCTTCAGTGCCTCGCCACCCCTCGGAAGCAACCAACGGCTGACTGACAATTGTCATGGCAACCCCTCGTTCTTTCTATGATGGTCTACAGGATCTTCTAAGGAGCTGCGTCAGGCGAGGCCCTCGCGGCGTCTCCTTCACTCTTATCCGCGCGAACCGCTTGCGCGTTAAAGGGGGGGTGCCTGAGCATCGCGACTCAGGGCTCCTACTGGCTCTCCAGCCCTCACCCTCTGGCCTTGACCACGGCATCGCGACCTGGCATACCAGTGATGGTTGAGACTCGCTCGAGGGCCGGGACCCGAGGACGTAGAGCAGAAAGGGGAGCAAAGGTGAGAGGAGAAGGACACGCGAGGACCTCGCCAAGCAATCTCACGCCCGCCGATGCACGGACCCGGCGACACACGAGGGAGCGGTTCCTGATTCTCGAAGATAAGTCACTATCCGGAAGCACCAGCTACCGTGGCACCATCCCCGCACCTAATGCAATCCCGTGTTAGCGAGGCCACTCTCCTTTCTCACCAAATGACAGCTGCTTGGGCGCCAAAGGGGACCTCCTGAGCATCGCGACTCAGGGGCTCTTATCGGACCCCGGGTCGCTTACCTCCTGGCCTTGACCACGGCATCGCGACCTGGCATACCAGCGACGGCTGATGCCGCCTTGGGACTGGGACCTGTCGGCGTAGAGCACCAAGCCCTCGTGAGGTTCGAAAGGGAGAACTGAGCTAAGACGGAATGAGCAGCTCGCACAATTCTACGGCAATGGTTATATTAACAAACAGGATCACAAGCACCTTACAAGCCCCCACGGGGCGCGTCTTTGATTCCTCGCAGGGAACAGATCCTAAAAGGACGCTAACTACACACCACCCTGCAAAAGATGCCATCATCAACAGTGGGCCGTTGAGCTCCGGCACCAACCCCATCCAGAACAGAGTCGACGACGGCCTGACGAGCCCGCCCTGCTCCAGGAGCGGCGCCGGCTAGGGGGCTCGTAGCTGTCATCGCTCGTCTCCGGAGTCGCGAAGAGTTCGCCGGAGTCGCTGGATCCTCCGACACCTCCACCGCCTGAGGAGCCGCCAAGGGAGCGGTCGGCGGGCCTAGTTCTCGCCGTAGCGGGGTCCTGACCACCTCTCCAGGGGCAGCACTCCAGCCGGCGCACGTTCGCATCGAAGACCTTGAAGAACATCACCGAAGCACCGTCGTACTCCAAGTGGATCGCGAGGGCGCCTCTTGTCTTGCAAACCCGGGCGATTTCGCCCCAGCCTCGAGTCATGAAGACCTCGCCCGGGGCAACGACCGCGACCTCCGCCTCGGTCGCAAGGGTGCTGCAGCTGGCGTGCTGCAGCCAAAGCTCCAGGAGTTCTCCCTGCGGGATGGTGGAGGCGAAGAAGGGAGGAAGGCGAATCCAAGACTGAGGAGGCATGGCGGCGTGGAACACGAACTCCCAAGAGGAGCCCTCAGTGTGGACCCCAGGGGGAACGACCAACACCTTCGTGACCCGTCGGCGCCGCCCGCGGCAATCAACATCGACTCCTTCAGAGCCCTCGATGTGGGTGTACAAGGGAAGCGGGAACCCCAGCGGCGGTCGCTCGCACCAGGGCCTCGACACCACCTGATGGGCCTCCCCGTCCCGACCGCGGAGGGCGAGCCGTTTCTTCAGCGGGAGCGGGTCTGGTTCCTCTCGGGGAGCTTTTCCCTTCTCTGCCGCGGAGAACCGGCGGATCGGAGCCATCGCAGCAAGACGGAGCAAGGATCGGGAAGAAGGAGAAGCACGAGGGGATGGACTCGAAGGGCGCGCGCCGTTTCGTACTTATAGCCGACGAAGGCCAACCGTTGACCTCCACGATCACAGGTAATCATGACCCGTTTTGCATGCAGGGACTTGTCTAATCTACGCAGTTACCGAGGCGTCGTGGGGAAGTGGAGACGCCCACGCCCAATCAACCGCCACGCGATGCCCAAGGCCGCAGGCTGTTAGGGCCCGGGGCGCTTCGCCCTTGCCCTTTCGCCTCTCTGCACGGCCAAGTCCGGGCGCGCCTTGGGCCCGGGGGCTACTGTCGGCATTCTGGGAACGGGGGTCCCCAGACTTGCCTGCCTGCGGCCTGCGGCGTGGCTCAAAGGGGGCCCCAGCACGGCCTGTCTTCATCAACACAAACCCAAGACCCTCGCGGGGCGGACGACACGGAGCTTCCTCAGGCACGGCCTCTTCAGGCTGGCTCGCGAGGAGGCGGAGAGATCAAGGCGAGGTACCTCACGAGGTGCCCATGACGCAAGCCATGACGACCAAGGGCGCCAGGCGGGCGCCAGCCCACGCAGTGTCCTCCTTTCCTCTTTGGTGCAAAGGGAGCAAGCGCAGGCGAGAGCATCAAGCAAAGGCACCCGTTTCGGTGCAACGAGACCAAGACCAGTCCAACGGCAGGAAGGAAGTCATTGTGGAGCCCAAGCCAGTGTCACCACCAGAGCCTTTGGCAGGCGAGGACTAACTTTAGTCAGGATAAGTGCACCAGATGTTCTCCTTCAAAATGGCCAATTGTTGGCTCCCTTCCCGCTCAATATTTGGGAAGAGGCCCAGGGCCTTTGCCAATAAATAGGACTAGCCACCCGCAGAGTAGAGACATCGAGAAACCGGGGTAGCTGAGAATCAGAGAGAAAGAGAGAGAAAGGCGACTTAACTCCTCCTAGCAGTTCATCGCCCCAGCCAAGAACAGACCCTCGCGAGGCTGTTCTTCCTTGTATTGTTCATCCTCATCAGCCCAAGAGGCAATCCACCACCACACACTGGAGTAGGGTATTTCAACACATCGGTGGCCCGAACCAGTATAAATCATGTGTCTCTTTTGTTGTTCTTTCGATAGCTTAGATCTTTGCGAGGTAGAGGGGTGCAGGTAGGTAGAAGGAGTAATCTCCGTGCGCACCCCAGAGTTCGAACCTCAAGGGTCTGCCGGAACCCGAAATCCGACGTTTCAACTTAATGTCTGTCTCAATGCTTTGTGATTTGAACATGATTATGATATTTGGAAAATATCATTGCCTTGTGCTTATGGAGTCTGAAAAATCTCTAGTCTTTGAAGGGTATCGAAAAGACGACTTGTACATGGTAGATTTCTCAGCAGGACCACAGATGGTCGTATGTCTTGTAGCAAAAGCTTCAGAGTGCTGGCTCTGGCATCGGAGGCTAGGGCATGCTGGCATGAGGGACTTGTACACTCTCACGAAGAAGAAACATGTCGTAGGCATCGAAGGCATCAAGTTCAAGAAGGATCATCTGTGTGGTGCCTGCGAAGCTGGGAAGATGACTAGGGCCAAGCATCCCTCGAAGACAATCATGACGACATCTCAACCCTTCGAGCTGCTTCACATGGACTTATTTGGCCCTACTCATTACTCTACTCTAACTACCACTGCCTGTCTCTATGGCTTCGTCATTGTTGATGATTATTCAAGATATACATGGGTGCATATAATCCTCTACAAGAATGAAGTGTAGGATGTCTTCAGACGATTTGCCAATCGTGCCATGACGAACTATGGCATCATGATCAAGCACACCAGAAGTGACAACGGCACAGAGTTCAAGAACACTGGCCTCGACACTTATCTTGATTCATTGGGCATCACTCATGAGTTCTCTACTCCATACACACCTCAGCAGAATGGCATCATGGAGCGCAAGAATAGGACACTCATTGAGATGGCTCGGACGATGCTTGATGAGTACAAGACTCCAAGGAAGTTCTGCCCTGAAGCCATTGATACTGCATGCCACGTCATCAACCATGTTTATCTTCACAAGCTTCTGAAGAAGACATCCTATGAGCTCCTAACTGGTAAGAAGCCAAACGTCAGTTACTTCAGAGTATTTGGTGCTAGGTGCTGGATCAAGGATCCACATCACCCTTCAAAATTTGCACCGAAAGCACATGAAGGTTTTATGCTCGGTTAAGAAAAGGATCCGCACTCCTACAAAGTCTTCAACCTCTTTCACTATAAAGTGGTTGAAATTGTGGATGTGCAGTTCGATGAGACTAACGGCTTGCAAAGAGAACACCTGCCAAATGTGCTAGATAAAGTCCCTCCTAGTGAATCGATTAAGCTGATGGGAACTGGAGAAATCATACCTTCAGAGGCACAGGCTGAAGAAGAACTTATCATTTCTATGCCAAACCAACCTGAAGACACTGCTCAGCCTGAAGCCAATGCTGAAGATGAAGACAGTGGTCAACAAGAGCAAAATCTTCGTCCAGTTCATCCTCGTGTTGCAAATGAAGTACAGATTAAGAAGATAATTGATAGCATCCACGCACCTGGTCCACTCACTCTTTCAAAAGCAACTCAGCTAGCAAATTTGTGTGGGCACTTTGCATTTGTCTCTATATCTGAACCCAAGAAAGTTGTTGAAGCCTTCATGGAACCTGGATGGATTCAAGCTATGCAAGAAGAGCTTCAAAAATTCGAGTTGAACAATGTGTGGGAATTAGTCAAGCGTCCTGACCCTCGCAAGCACAATATCATTAGCACCAAATGGATCTATCGCAACAAACAAGATGAGCATGGTCAAGTTGTCAGAAACAAGGCTCGTCTCGTTGCTCAAGGATACACTCAAGTTGAAGGGATTGACTTCGATGAAACATTTGCTCCGGTGGCTAGGTTTGAAGCCATTCGCATACTGCTAGCCTATGCCAACCATCACAACATCCTTCTATGTCAAATGGATGTGAAAAGTGCCTTTCTCAACGGCAAGATTGAAGAAGTGTATGTTGCTTAACCACCTGGCTTAGAAGATCCAAAACATCCTGATATGGTATACAAGCTCAACAAGGCACTGTATGGCCTCAAACAAGCCCCTCGTGCTTGGTATGACACACTCAAAGACTTCCTGAAGATCAAAGGCTTCAAACCTGGTTCCCTAGATCCCACTCTCTTCACGAAGACCTACGATGGTGAACTATTTGCGTGCCAGATCTATGTGGATGACATTATCTTCGGCTGCACTGACTAAAGATACAGTGATGAGTTTGGGCACATGACGCAAGAGCAATATCACATGTCCATGATGGGTGAGCTGAAGTTCTTCCTTGGACTTCAAATTCGTCAGCAGAGCAATGGCATCTTCATATCTCAAGAGAAGTACCTCAAAGACTGCCTGAAGAAGTTTGGAATGCAAGACTTCAAAGGTTACTCAACGCCAATGCCAACCAAAAGTCATCTGGGCTCCGACGACAATGGTAAAGAGTTCAATCAAAAGGTATACCGCTCCATGATTGGTTCTTTACTCTATTTATGTGCATGTAGGCCAGATATGATGCTTAGCATTCGCATGTGTGCCCGATTCCAAGCGGCACCAAAGGAATCACCTCACTTAGCTGTGAAGCGAATTCTTCGATATTTGGCTTACACCCCAACACTAGGATTATGGTATCCAAAGGGCTCAAAGTTTGATCTAGTTGGATTCTCAGATGCTAATTATGCTGGTGACAAGGTTGATCGCAAGTCCACATCAGGCACATGTCACTTTCTTGGATGATCTCTTGTCTGTTGGTCTTCAAAGAAGTAGAACTGTGTGTCTCTCTCCACTGCTGAATCTGAATACATTGCTGTTGGATCTTGCTGTGCTCAGCTTCTATGGATGAAGCAAATTCTCAAGGACTATGGCATCCATCTGAAGCAAGTGCCACTCTACTGCGACAATTAAAGCGCCATCAAGATTGCCAATAACCCAGTTCAGCACTCGAAGACAAAGCACATTGAAATCCGTCATCACTTTCTCAGGGATCATGTCATGAAGGAAGATATTGATATCATTCACGTCAACACTGAAGAGCAATTGTCAGATATCTTCACAAAGCCCTTGGATGAGAAAAGGTTTTGCAAGTTGCGGTGCGATCTAAATATCTTAGAATCCTCGAATGTCCTGTGATTGGACACGCATCCTAACGCTATGCATGTTGATGACTTAAATGTGCAACACACGAAGTAAAGTATATCTTCAATCAATGAAGACATACGCTCTAAGTGTGAATATATTAATGCGTAATATGACTTCGGAGCGCCACGATAATTGTGCGCCGTGTCTGGGTGTAATACTTCCTATTCGGTGGGTAACGCCGCCACCAAACTTTTGTTTGAAGTGTTTCATTTGGCGTCACATTTGCAGAGCCTTCGCATTTTTCTTGTCTTCAAAATTGATTTGTTTTCGCATCTATCTTTGCAATGTTGATTTGGTCTAATACTGATAAATACATATATTTGTGTCCTGTCTTCTATAGCGTTCACCTATAGCTATGTTTTCTTGTTTGAATCTTTTGATCTAAGCGAATGTGATCAGACCCTAACCCCTTCTATGCTTCCACCTCAGGTTCTATCTATCTAAATCATATGCATTATATTGAAACTGTCGAATGTCTTCTCTGCGTCCTTGTCAGCAGAAGATACAGAGACCAAAGTTGAATCTTTTTTAATGCTGAATCCTTATTGCCTGAAACCCGGAGAAGTCGAAACGTCCTCCCGACAGTCCAAGCGTGCGTGGGAACATGGAACAACTTCCAATGTGTTGCATACTTGCCACGTGTCCTTCGGATGTGAACCGCCAGGGGCACCTGCGTAATTACGCTGTGTTGTCCCTTTCCTTATAAATATTCAACTCACCGCGGTCATTATCTCTTCTTCCACCTCACCACCTCGCAGAAACCCTAGCGCCTCCGCTAGCTCGTGTTGACACCAGAGACGAAGCGCTTAGCTGTCGCCACCTCTTCGACGCCATCCTCACGCCGGCCATGGACCTCATCCTATCTGCCGCCGTCGTAGGTGTCTTCCGCCGCCAAGTTAGGGCGCGGGAGATTGAACTGCTCGGACCCCTCTCAACTTCGTCTAGCAGTTCTTCGTGTGGTACTTAAATCTTACTGTTACTGCCTTTTTGATCCATCAGATCCATCCACTTTAACCGAAAGTGGTTTCTTAACTTCCAAAACTGGATCCGTCTTCTTCTGCATCTCATATCTTGCCAAGTATGTTCACTTATGCTTCACAACTAGTTAGATTCCTCACTTATACTTATTCTTGGATTCGTACAAATCTGGAACCAACTCTCATCAAATAAGTGAATGTCTTCGCGCTATGAGGTCAATGTCTTCAAACTAATTTATCTTCAAAATCTTCTGAGAATGCATATGACCTCTTCCCATCCCTCGCACCTCTAATGTTGTCACAGGTACATGTCCGTGGGAGAATACCTTGGTTCTCATAGTATGCATTCATTTCCAGAGTTCTTACATCGTCACATTCACTCACCAGAAGCTAGTTCCTGTCTGACCAGCAAGAGAAAGCCATTCACAGTATTGAAGCATTTCAGCCTGAACATCATGGCTACTGACAAGTCAGCAAGAAAGGGCGGCAGGCAGCACCGTGGAGATACATCCAAGGATTTACCTCCTGATCTGTATGAACTATACAAGACAGATTCTGAAGAGAACTATGGTCAGCGCAAAACTCGAATCCAATGGATTCGAAGATATTGGGCGGAACAATGGTTCCTATACAGATATGTAAATGCTGAATATGCTGAAAAGAACGCCATCAAGCGACCATGGGGAGACATTCTATACAAAAATCTTCACCCCAAGTACAAGTACGAATCCATTGCTCAAGGCTTCTATCCTAGCTTGGTCTGAGGACCACAACCAGAGAATGCCGACCCATCTTCTCTGTTATGGTGTCGCGACGACAATCTGTTCAAGCGCAACTATAAGTTTGCAAAAGATTCTGCTGTGAAGAACAAGAAAGCATTTGGACTCGATTTCAACCCTGGTCCATCTACTCCAAGGGCTGATGGCACCCGTGATGCCAATCCAAACATCGTCGGCCCCTTCTATAACCTCGAAGGCCTCGTCACTCACATAGCAGTACAGGGGGCCGTTGTGGATCACTTAGCTGATGATGCAGATTCTGATGAAGCGCCAGCTCCTCCTAAGCCATAGAAGCAGAAGAAAACAAAGGCTTCAAAGCCCTCTGCCGCACCAAAAGCTTCGCGTGCGAAGCCATTGGCCACCGCACCTCCTAAAGCCAGTGTGCAGTCTGAAGATCTCTCTCGTGTCTCCAAGAAGACAGAGAAGTCCAAGCAGAAGAAGAAGCTCAACAAGGGATCTGCGCAAGAACTGACCCCTGCTGCCGTTCTGCAAAATGAGGATGCCACCATTGATCTTTCAAGTGATGAAGATCTTGGTGATGATGCTCTTGAGCTATTGATCAAGAGCAAGAAAGAGGCAGAGATTTTTAAATGATCTGCCCCTCTTTGATGTGGATATTTTGAATAACTTCATCGATGAGTGGTTTGACAACCTGAGCTTCAGCATTGATAATCTCCAGCTCCCGGTGGACATAAGCGTCACATTCCATGGAGCCATTGCTAATGAGCTAGCTCTGGCTCAGAAGATCATCGAGATGAAGAACAAAATTGATTATGAAAAGGCCCAATTCAAGAAGAACATGGGCAAGCTCAGTGTGGCCGATGTTCAAAGCTTCAAGCTGATGCTACATGACCTCAAGGAAGAGTTTCACAAGGAACGTGAAGAAGCAAAAGGTTCAAGAGAGCGGATGAAATACTTCGCTAGAAAATGTGTTGAAGCACACAATGAGGATGAAAAGCGCAAGGCACTTGGGTGTCCTGGCATCGACCCCAAGATGGCTGCCAAACAGAAGAAGAAGCCTGTTGTGGCCCAAGCTGAAGCATCAAGGCAGGAAGCACCTCGCATTGTCTTCCCTGCCAGCATGACAGGCTCGAAGCCTAAGGTCCCCTCCGCAGCTTCAGAACTGAAGAAGACAAGGGCAGCTGAGGCCGAAGCCAAGAAGCGCAAGCACAAGATGCCTCTAATGGTGCTCCATCAACAAAGAAGCCGAAGACAAAGTCTTCGCGGAATGAGCGTGCTGCTGCCACAGAGCCACTTGTTGTTGAGCCCATCTTAGTTGCTCGTCCTGCCTCCTCCAACCAAGAGCGTCAACTTGTAGTCCATGAGCCTGCTTTCACGAAGGCTCCTGAAGATGAAGAAATTCCAGCTGTCGACCCCGTCATAGCTGAAGACATATGTCATGATGACAATGTAGTAGATGATGAAGTCCTTCCTCAGATCAAGCACCAACTGGTATCATTGCATGTTCTCATGAACAGCAAACTCATCAGCATTGGTCGTCCTTTGACGCCAATTGCTGAGGATGCTTCATGGGCTGATTGCCCTCAACAACAGACCCCAAGTAATGAAGACACACCCAGTACTCCACTGATACGTCTCCATCGTATCTACTTTTCCAAACACTTTTCCCCTTATTTTAGACTCTAACTTGCATGATTTGAATGGAACTAACCTGGACTGATGCTGTTTTCAGCAGGATTGCCATGGTGTTATTTATGTGCAGAAACAAAAGTTCTCGGAATGACCTGAAACTCCAGGAAGATTATTTTTGGAAATAATAAAAAAATACTGGCGAAAGAATCAAGGCCAGGGGGCCCACACCCTTGCCACGAGGGTGGGGGGCGCGCCTGCCCCCTGGGCGCGCCCCCTGCCTCGTGGGCCCCCTGGAGCTCCACCGACCTCAACTCCAACTCCTTATATTCGTGTTCAGGGAGAAAAAAATCAGAGAGAAAGATTCATCACGTTTTACGATACGGAGCCACCGCCAAGCCCTAAACTCTCTCGGGAGGGCTGATCTGGAGTTTGTTCGGGGCACCGGAGAGGGGAATCCGTCGCCATCGTCATCATCAACCATCCTCCATCACCAATTTCATGATGCTCACCGCCGTGCGTGAGTAATTCCATCGTAGGCTTGCTGGACGGTGATGGGTTGGATGAGATTTATCATGTAACAGAATTAGTTTTGTTAGGGTTTGATCCCTAGTATCCACTATGTTCTGAGATTGATGTTGCTATGACTTTGCTATGCCTAATGCTTGTCACTAGGGCCCGAGTGCCATGATTTCAGATCCGAACCTATTATGTTTTCATGAATATATGTGAGTTCTTGATCCTATCTTGCAAGTCTATAGTCACCTACTATGTGTTATGATCCGGCAACCCCGAAGTGACAATAATCGGGACCACTCCCGGTGATGACCATAGTTTGAGGAGTTCATGTATTCACTATGTGTTAATGCTTTGGTCAGGTACTCTATTAAAAGGAGGCCTTAATATCCCTTAGTTTCTGCTAGGACCCCGCTGCCACGGGAGGGTAGGACAAAAGATGTCATGCAAGTTCTTTTCCATAAGCACACATGACTAATTTTGGAATACATGCCTACATTACATTGATGAATTGGAGCTAGTTCTGTGTCACTGTCGGTGTCAAAACCGGCGGATCTCGGGTAGGGGGTCCCGAACTGTGCGTCAAGGTCGGATGGTAACAGGAGACAAGGGACACTTTATTTTACCCAGGTTCGGGCCCTCTCGGTGGAGGTAAAACCCTACTCCTGCTAGATTAATATTGATGATATGGGTAGTACAAGAGTGGATCTACCACGAGATCAAGGAGGCTAAACCCTAGAAGCTAGCCTATGGTATGATTGTGTATGATGATGGTTGTCCTACGGACTACAACCCTCCGGTTTATATAGACACCGGATAGGGTTAGGGTTACACAAAGTCGGTTACAATGGTAGGAGATCTCGAATATCCGCGCGCCTAGCTTGCCTTCCACGCCATGAAAAGATCCTTCCGGACACGGGACGAAGTCTTCAATCTTGTATCTTCATAGTCCTGGAGTCCGGCTGAAGGTATAGTCCGGCTATCCGAACACCCCCTAATCCAGGACTCCCTCAGTAGCCCCTGAACCAGGCTTCAATGACGACGAGTCCGGCGCGTAGATTGTCTTCGGCATTGCAAGGCGGGTTCCTCCTCCAAGTCCTTCAAGAAGATTATAAACACCATAAATAGTGTCCGGCTCTGCAAAATAAGTTTCCACATATTGCCATATAGAGAATAATATTAACACAAATCAAATCTGCTGACGTATCCCGCAGTGCGTCATAACACTGCGACCAAGCCTTCTATATAAATTGCTTTCATTGTCCCACCTCAGCTCGTTTAGCGAGGCGGTTTCCTTGGCACGTCTTGTCAAAGCAGAGATCATGTGCCCCTTTAACGGGATTCTCGTTAATACGGACGTGGGTAACCCAACCACGCCATTTACCACGGCGTTTGGGAGGCAAGTGAGTTTTATTAGGTAGGTGGGGACGCCTAACCGTGCCTTCTTATATAAAGGGATAAGGATTCACCTTTTTAACCTACGCCTTCTTCCTCCTTTGCCAAGCCATCTCTCGCGAAATCAAGCTCCAGCGCCCAAGTCCGCTCTTCCTTCCTCAACCTTCTCCAACAATGTCCGGAGCGGGAGGCAAGTGGACGGTCTCCTCCGTTACGGAGGCTCAAGTAAAAAGGTTAAGGAAAGCCGGGTACTTGTCCAAGGACATCCCGCATCGGCTTCCTGATAAGGGGCAGCTTCTTCCTACCCCAAGGCCCCATGAGAGGGTAGTTTTTCTTCCCCACTTCCTCCGCGGACTGGGCTTTCCACTTCATCCATTTGTCCGGGGGCTCATGTTCTACTACGGCCTGGATTTCCACGATCTGGCCCTGAACTTTGTTCTCAACATCTCGGCGTTTATCGTCGTGTGTGAGGCCTTTCTCCGCGTCCGCCCCCACTTCGGCCTCTGGCTCAAGACCTTCAACGTCAAGCCCAAGGTGGTGTCCGGCACCCAGGCGGAGTGCGGAGGCGCTATGGTTGGCAAGATAGCCAACGTCCTCTGGTTCGATGGCTCCTTCGTGGAGTCCCTAAAGGGGTGGCAGGCCGGGTGGTTTTACATCACCGAGCCCCGCGATCCGAAATGGGTCGCGGCCCCCGAGTTCAGATCCGGACCCCCCACGCGGCTCATGTCCTGGAAAGAGACAGGCCTGTCGTGGGGCAACGAGGAAGAAGTGACTGGGTTGCAAATGTGCATCCAGTCCCTGGTGAACAAGCCAATCCAGCTTGTCAATATAGTCCAGGTCATGCTCGTTTGCCTGATCCTCCCGTGCCAAGAACGGGATTTTACTTTGTGGGAATTCGACCCGGCGCAGCACCAAACCCTCGGTAGGCTCTTCGACACGACGTATGAAGACGTCTGGAAGGTGCTGACCAAAGGCGCCGAGTCCCCCACATCCGCCTCTGAGGATCGCGCATACAGCTCACAGCGTAACGCTAGCGAGGTAAGCTATCTATACCTTTGGCAAGTTCGTTAAGCTCTTCTTCATAGATTAACTCTATGCGGGATCTAAACTCCCTTTACCTTTGACAGGCTTGGCAGGAGGTATCCGGACCAATTAACTGTCCGGCTCCTCTGCCCGAAGACCCGGCCCCAGCTCTCTTGGTGAAGTTGATGGCTCCGGCACCTTACGTGGTGCCGGAGAGGAAGGCCAAGAAGAAGAAAACCACCGGGAATCGAAAAAGTTCCCGCAACATGGTGGTGTCGGACTCGTCATCTGACGAGTCCGCAACGCTCTCCTCTCGTGAAAACGAGGAGGAGGAACAAGGAAGCTCTCCCCCCCAGTGAGGGGAGCAAAGAGGAAGAAGGCCGCCCCAATAGGGGAGGCCGAGGGGTCGAGGAAAAGGAAAACCCCTCCGCCGGACTACTCCCACGATGCCGAAGAGGGCGGAGAGGAGTGGCTGGACCGAACCAAGCGTCCGGCGACATCGTAAGTGTTTACATACCAGAGTGACTCATGATTTTCTTTTAATGCGCGTCTTTCCCTAATATCGAACGTGTCGGCGTTCTGGGAACGGGGGTCCCCAGACTTGCCTGCCTGCGGCCTGCGGCGTGGCTCAAATGGGGGCCCAGCGTGGCCCATCTTCATCAGCACAAGGCTCAAGACCCTCGCGAGGGGCCAAGCCTCGCGAGGCGGACGACATGGCGCTTCCTCAAGCACGGCCTCCTTAGGCTGGCTCGCGAGGAGGCAGAGAGATCAAGGCGGGTACCTCACGAGGTGCCCATCACGCAAGCCATGATGACCAAGGGTGCCAGGTGGGCGCCAGCCCGCGCAGCGTCTCCCTTTCCTCTTTGGTGCAAAGGGGGCAAGCGCAGGCGAGAGGATCAAGCAAAGGCACCCATCTCGGTGCAACGAGACTAAGACCAGTCCAACGATGGGAAGGAGGTCACCATGGAGCCCAGGACGGCGTCACCACAGGGCCTTTGGCAGGTGAAGACCAACTTTAGGAAGGATAAGTGTACCAGATGTTCCCCTTCAAAATGGCCAATTGTTGGCGCCCTTCCCGCTCAATATTTGGGAAGAGGCCCAGGGCCTTTGCCTATAAATAGGACTAGCCAACCCCAGAGTAGAAGCAGCCAAAAAAGACGCATCTAGAGAGAGAGAGAAGGACGATTGGACTCCTCCAACAGTTCATCCCCTAGCCAAGAACTGACCCTCGCGAGGCTGTTCTTCCTTGTACTGTTCTTCATCATCAGCCCAAGAGGCAATCCACCCACCACAAACTAGAGTAGGGTATTACACCACAACGGTGGCCCGAACTAGTATAAACTCTGTGTCTCTTGTGTTGTTCTTGCAACAGTTAGATCCTTACGAGACGGAGAGGTAGAGGGCACGACCTCCGTGCGCACCCCAGAGTTCGAACCTTAAGGGTCTGCCGGAACCTGTGATCCGACATTTGGCGCGCCAGGTAGGGGTGCGCCAGAGTCTGTCTTCCACCACTCTGCTCTCCTTCGACCGTCGCATCCATGTCTGACGCTCGTCGGGCCCGCGCCGAGCGCCGGGCCGCCATCGCTTCCCGCGTCGTCCATACGGCCCCCGTCGGTGGGCGTCCTCGTCGTTCCCCGTCGCCCGCCGTCAACGCCGCCACCGGCCCGGCGGGGAACGAGCAGCAAGCATCCTCTCAACACCCGTCCGTGCGGCGGGATGGCCGCACCGCCACTCAGTCGCTCACCCCGTCCGGTTCTTCATCGCACGCGCTTCGCGTGCCCTTGGAGGCTCGAGCTGCGCTCATCGCGGCGAACGAGCTCCTGCGCTACCGCCCCGTCAACGACGTCTACGAGGAGTGGCTCGACCGCGTCGCCGAGCTCGTCCGCGCCGCAGGGGGCTATCCCGCGCCTTCCGCACCGCTGCGCCGCACTCCGCCCCGCGTGGGCAATGAAGCCCCGGGGGCATTCCAGCCGCCTCCTTTCCAAGAAGATGCCATGGCCCCAAGGCGCGCAGCTCTTGGGCGGAACCCGCTCCGTCCTGCGCCGGCCCAGCAGGAACGGAGCTGCCAAGAAGTCCCGCGACCGCAAGAGGCCGCCCGGGCACTCCCAGCCCCGGCTTGCCGAGACCCCACTCCAGCTCCGGCACGTCAAGACCCCGCGCTGCTCCCAGCTGCAGCGCAAGAGGACCCGCAAGGCCAAGCTCTCCCTCAACCAAAACCTCCCGTGGTCACCGCTGGCTGCCGCGCCTACACCGCCGAGCTGCACGGAGTCGCATGGCCCGACAAGTTCAAGCCGGACCTGCCCCCTCGCTACGATGGCACGACTGATCCCATAGAGTTCCTCCAGCTTTACGAGCTGGGAATTGAAGCTGCCAGCGGGGACGAAAAGGTCATGGCGAATTGGTTCCCCATGGCGCTGAAGGAAGGTGCTCGCACTTGGCTCCTGAACCTGGCTCCAGGCACGATCTCCTCCTGGGACCAGATGCGTACTTGCTTCATCGCCAACTTCCAAGGTACCCGCGACCGGCCTCCCGCCATGAGCGACATGCGCCGCATCAAGCAGCAACCTGGAGAGACCCTGCAAAAGTACATCTAGCACTTCAACAGTGCACGCCTCAAGATCCCCAGGGTGTCCGAGGAAGCCATCATTTTGGCCTTCTCCGATGGCGTGCGCGACGTCAAGATGAAGGAGGAGTTGGCGATGCATGAAGACCTCTGCACCTCCCTGGAGCTGTTCAACCTGGCGACCAAGTGCGCCAGGGATGAGGAGGGACGCCTCTCCCTCCTCGAGCTGCCTGCCGCAGACCCAGAAGAGAAGAAGCCCAAGGCCAAGGACGTGAAGCGCAAGGGGGC
The DNA here is from genome assembly GCA_032464435.1 of Aegilops umbellulata. Classification (NCBI taxonomy): domain Eukaryota; kingdom Viridiplantae; phylum Streptophyta; class Magnoliopsida; order Poales; family Poaceae; genus Aegilops; species Aegilops umbellulata. The sequence continues at coordinate 373,236,425 of CP136057.1, forward strand.
TGCCGTGCTCGCGGCAGAGCCGGACACCAAGCGGGGCAAGGATCTGCCCGAATCCTCCAGGGGGAGCCGGTACTGTGTGTACCACGACCTCCACGCCCACAACACCAATGAATGCCAAGAACTCCGCGCCGTGCGAAAAGGAAGAGTCGGCCGACGCCCTGACCGTGCTGACCGGGGCTACGACCGAGGAGGAGGAAGGAACTCGGGACAGTGGGAAGATCGTGGCCCACGTCAAGGCTGGCGTGACCAACCTCGCAAGGACCGCTGGCGTGACCCGCCTCGCGAGGGGGACTTGAGGGACCAGCCTCGTGAGGATCGCCCTCATGGCAACCTAGGCCTGCCGCCGTTGCCGCCTCAGCCAAGAAGGAATGAAGACCACCACCAAGACGAGGGGGCTGGGGGCTTCCAAGAGCCTCACGCAATCACCTACATCCTGGGCGGAGCTCAAGCCCCAGCCTCTCAACGTATCTTCAAGCAGTTTGCTCGCGAAGTGAATGCAGTTCTTCCCAAGCTCGAAGCAATGCGTCCCCTCAGGTGGTCGGCCTGCGTCATCACGTTCAGCTCAGCAGACCAGCTCAAGTGTGCGGCCACAGCCGGATTCCTCCCAATGCTTTGTTCCCCAGTCATCAGCAACATTCTGGTCACCAGGACCCTCATCGACAGAGGGGCAGGGCTCAATGTCTTGTCCGTGGAAACATTCAACAGCCTCCAAGTGCCCTATGACCAGCTTCAGCCAACCAAGCCCTTCTTCGGAGTCACCGACGGTTCCACAGTCCCGATCGGGCAGGTCCGCCTTCCAGTCACCTTCGGGGCCCGCAACAACTACCGCACCGAGCTCATCGACTTTGACGTCTCCCACATCCGCCTGCCGTACAACGCCATCCTCGGGTACCCGGCGCTGGCCAAGTTCATGGCCATGACACACCATGGCTACAACGTCCTCAAGATGCCAGGAAGCGGCGGCGTCATCACGGTGCCCTGTCAAGAGAAGGATGCAGTGTGTACCCTGGAGCGAGCCTTTCAGGCCGCGTCACTAGAAGACCCAGATCGCGGAAGCAGGAGGCTTCCTGAGACCACCCCCAAGAAGAAGAAGACGACGTTAGTGTAACGCCCTCGATGCGGCTATATCTCCCACGTGTCGAAGCACGACTAAGAGGCATAACCGCATTGAAAGCAATGTCGCAAGTGAGGTAATCTTCACACAACCCATGTAATACATAAGGGAAAAGAGATACATAGTTGGCTTACAATCGCCACTTCACACAATACATGAGTAAAGCATTACATCAAACAGATACAATCAAGGTCCGACTACGGAACCAAAATAAAAGAAGACTACCCCAAATGCTACACAGATCCCTGATCGACCCCAACTGGGCTCCACTACTGATCAACTGAAACGAAACAACACAATGAACAAGATCTTCATCGAGCTCCTCCTTGAGCTCGGGTGCATCACCTGCACGGTTTCATCGGCACCTGCAAACTGGTTTTGGAAGTATCTGCGAGTCACGGGGACTCAGCAATCTCACACCCGCGAGATCAAGACTATTTAAGCTTAAAGGTAGGACAGGGTAGTGAGGTGGAGCTGCGGCAAGCGACTAGCATATCTGGTGTCTAACATACGCAAATGAGAGCGAGAAGAGAAGGCAAAAGCACGTTCGAACAACTATGATCAAGAAGTGATCCTGAAACTACTTACGTCAAGCATAACTCCAACACCGTGTTCACTTCCCGGACCCCGCCGAGAAGAGACCATCACGGTTACACACGCGGTTGATGTATTTTAATTAAGATCAACTTCAGGTTTTCTACAACGGGACATTAACAAATTCCCATCTGCCACATAACCGCGGGCACGGCTTTCGAAAGTTCAAACCCTGCAGGGGTGTCCCAACTTAGCCCATGATAAGCTCTCGCGATCAACGAAGGATATTCCTTCTCCCTGGCAAGACCCGATCAGTCTCGGAATCCCGGCTACAAGACATTTCGACAGTAATAAAACAAGACCAGCAAAGCCGCCCGATGCGCCGACATCCTGATAGGAGCTGCACATATCTCGTTCTCAGGGCAACACCGGATGAACACTACGTACGGCAACCGAAGATACCCCAAGTTGCCTAGGGGTGGCACCGCAAGTGGCTCTAGTTTGGACCAACACTTAGACAAGCATTGGCCCGGGGGGCTAAAGAAAGATGACCCTTGGGTTAATTACTCCCAAGGGAAAATAGGTGGTAGGCAAATGGTAAAACCAATGTTGGGCCTTGCTGGAGGAGTCTTATTCAAAGCGAACTGTCAAGGGGGTCCCATAAATCACCCGACCGCGTTAGGGACGCAAAATCCGGGAACATAACACCGATATGACGGAAACTAGGGCGGCAAGAGTGGAACAAAACACCAGGCATAAGGCCGAGCCTTCCACCCTTTACCAAGTATATAGATGCATTAATAATATAAAAGGTATTGTGATATCCCAACAAGTAAACATGTTCCAATCAAGGAACAACATCTCCATGTTCCAACAAGGAACAAACTTCATCTTCACCTGCAACTAGCAACGCTATAAGAGGGGCTGAGCAAAGCGGTAACATAGCCAAACAATGGTTTCCTAGGACAAGGATGATTAGAGGATTGACATGGCAATATGGGAGGCATGATAAGCAAGTGGTAGGTATCGCAACATAGGCATAGCAAAAGAGCGAGCAACTAGCAAGCAAAGATAGAAGTGATTTCGAGGGTATGGTCATCTTGCCTGCAAGGTTCTCAGAGTTGTCGAAAGCTTGATCCTCGTAAGCGTTCTCAACAGGATCCTTGTTCACGTACTCGTCTCCCGGCTCTACCCAAGGCAAGAACACAAGCAAAGGAACAACTATCAACCACGATGCAATGCGCAATCAACATGATGCAAAACATGGCATGATATGCGAGATGTGGTATGCAATGCATATGCGTGCTCCGGAAGGAAAAAGATGAACAAGACATAATCTTGGCAAACCAAGTATGCCACTGGAAAGGTGAGGTGATTTCGGTTGAAATCGATATAAAGATCACCGGAATCGGATGCGGGGTCGCCGGCGGACGGCGGCGGGACGAAGGCGCGCGGGGCGCGGGAGCACGCCGGCGCCCGGGGTGGGGGTGCGGGCGCGCGGGCATCCCGCGGGTGGGCGGCGGCGGCGGACCGGGCCGGGCGGGCCCCACCTGGGCCCGGCGGGCCGGCGGCGCGGGGAGAGAGAGGAGGGCGACGTGGCGGCGGCTGAGTGGCTGGCGGCGGCGACGCGGCTGAGGTGGAGACCTCCGATTCGTCGGAGCGACGTGGCGGCGGGGGTTGGACATGTCCGGCCGTCGGCGGACGCGTCTCGCGGCGCGGAGAGAGGCTAGGCTAGGGTTTCATCCGCGAAAATGGAGGGGAAGTCACCTATTTATAGGTAGGAGGAGCTAGGAAGCTCCAAATGGAGTGCGGTTTTCGGCCACGCGAACGTGATCGAACGGCCGAGAGGATGGAGGGGGTTTGGATGGGTTTTGGGCCACTTTAGAGGGGGGTTGGGCTGCAACACACACACGAGGCCTTCTCGGTCCCTCGGTTAACCGTTGGAGTATCAAACGAAGTCCAAATGATACGAAACTTGACAGGCGGTCTACCGGTAGTAAACCAAGGCCACATGTCAAGCCTCGGTCCATTCCGAGAATGTTTAACACCCGCACACGAAAATAGGTAAAAGGGGACGCCGGGGAACATAGGAGTGCCGGATTGTAAAACGAACAACGGGGAAAATGCTCGGATTCATGAAACGAACAACGTATGTGAATGCGATGCACATGATGACATGATATGAAATGCAGATGATGACATGGCAAAGTGCAACACGCAAGCAAATGACATGGCAATGCTGACGAATAACTGGCGGACACCTGGCGCAACAGATCCGGGGCATTACAACACTCCACCACTACGAGAGGATCTCGTCCCGAGATCTAGGATGGCGCCGGAGGGAAAACCGAAGATAAAGAGGAGAGGTAAAACTAAGTTGCTTCTTTGACAAAAGAGTGAAACCAAAGAACCTTGAGAGGTTGAACAAAATGAAAGAACGAAAACAACGAAGATGGAGAAAGTTGAAAACACTCCGTTAGGAAAGAGGAACATGGGATATGACGAGAACCCATCGGTTAAGTGACAAGATAGATATTGAAACCACTCCGGTTAAAACACGATAGAGAAGGAATAAGAATGACAAGATTTGGGCAGCACTCCGACTAAAAATGGAAGGAAAAGAACATGAACTTGGCAAGATGAGAGGATACTTGATGAGATCAACAACACTCTGCCTCCGAAACTATTGAAAGAATGGCACAATGGGTAAGAAAGATTTCATACGCACTCCGGTTGAGAAGAGATGCAAGACTTGATAAGATGAGAGAGCTCGAATGAAAACACAACACCCCGGTTAAATGGATAAGCAAGGAAAAGAACATGATCTCCAAAATGAGATGATGGGTTGAAGAGAGCAACATCACAATGCCTCCGGAAGGAAGAAATAGAAGATAGATAATCGGAATAAGAGAACGAAGAAGGAAATGATAACTCTCATAAATAAAATTGAAAGAGAAAGCTTACGAAGAAAAGGTTGAACGGAGTTGTTGGATTATCACCAACGAAAGCTTAAACTTGATGTGGACTTATGGAAGACATCCCAAAATTATGAGGTGACAACCTGCCACTCACGGGAAAAGAATTGGATTGATAACAACAAGGAGACGAGAAACTAATCTCACCGGGAGGACAAATGAAGAACTTAGGTCATTTATAAACACCATAAAAAGCAACAATCCTTAGGGAAAGCTTTAGGTGAAAAATAACCCAAGATAACTCCAATGAAGAGATTGATGGATTTGAATACCTCATTCTTGACAACATGTGAATCATGAAGCACGAGAAGAAATTGCCAAGGATGACATAACACCATCTCAAAAGATAAGGTAGAAAGAATTGCACTTCGAAATGCAAGATGAAGAAATGCTTGAACTCCTCTGAAAAGAATCTCGATGAACACTTCCAGAAGGAATTGAATCCTTTGTGAATCATCATGTAGCCTCCATAAAGAACTCCGATAATAAAAGGATGATCAAATGAAATGAAGGATGCAAAGAATAAGGTTGAAGCCTTGCAATGATTTAGATGGAACTTTGAAATGATATAGTTGAAATAGCCTGGAGCTCTGGAAAGAAAAATGAACAAATGAGATGAAGAATTTTGATGAATCTCCGGAATAAGGAATTGAATTTACTCGATGTAACAAGAATAAGAATTACATAGTGCTCATCCTTCACCAATTAAATTGATGACAAGCAATGTATTTGGCATACTACTTATTCTCGTAGAAAGGATTAAGATAGATATAGCGTAAACTTGAGAAGAGTCTTCAACGAACCACCGGTAGGATTGGAAAGAACGAATGAATTAATATGATAAACGAAGGAAGAAGAACTCTTGAACGAACCACCATAAGAATTGAAAATGAACGGAGAAAAGATAAAGAAACACCGGGAAGAATTAGCAAACGAACGAAGATACTTGAGAGAATTTAGATACAAGTGAACGCAGAGATCAAGAGCTGACTACAGGATACTTGAATGATTCACCGGTAAGATTTGGAGAACGAGAGCTGAAAGCTGAGAATGAAGAATTTATGACATGATGGCCTTCGGAGGAAAGAAATGGAAACAACTCATGAAATGCTCCGGATGGGTGAAAATTATTCTCACAATCGAAAATAATTATGAGAGGATGGCATCAACTTGAACTATACAACTTTGGAAGAACAGGTAAGGATTTAAGAGGAACTCTTCTTCGGTCTTCAAAATCCGAGAATGACGACGAGAAACACCACCATATTTGTTGAGACACTCTGGAATGAAAATTGAAAAGGGTGAACCAACGATGAAAAGAATTTGAAAGATCTTGGAGAAAGACATATGACTGATGAAAATTCATTCTTACGTCAAAATTGGACAAGCAATTGAGAATAACTCCGGTAAGATTAGAAGAGTCAGGTAAGATCCTGGGAAAAGACCTGTGGGTTAGGGCACACTCAAAAGAAACACCTTCGAATGATTACTTGAAAGGGAGATTGCACCGGTTGATTTAAATGGCTTGAATGAGATAACAATCTTGAAATAACTTGAACGGATTAAGAATGGAAACGCAAATCTTCTGAGTTATCTTCAGCACTCCGGATACAAGTATCGCAATGTTAATGATCCAGAGATGCTTGGATAAGAACTTCCGACATGAGAGAGCATTTGAAACAAGGAAAAGGGTATGATCAACATCAAAAGCTTGAATTAAAAACCACCGGAGAAAATATGAGGATGAAGAATGATAAACTCGAAGCTTCCTTTAGCATCTTCATGAGAATCACCGGATAAGAGCATTGAGGAAAATAATGAAGAGATTTCACATGAATAAAATGGATATTTGATTAAGAAATCCGAGTCCTTGAAGAAATAAGGGTGGGAGGGCGGGAAAAACGAAGACAATTTGGGACGGATGAAACAAGTGACGTTGCGAAAAACTGAGAGGTGATCTTGTGAATGTTGAAATGATCGGATCCACTTGAAGAGAAGCACACCGGTTGGAAAGAATTGAAAAGACAACCTTGATGAACAAGAAGGATTAGCACTCCCATAGAAACATGAGAACACCGCTTAGGAAAGGTATGGAATCAACACTTGACTTCGAAGCAACTCGAATACCACAAAACAAAACAAAAACAAAGGATTTGGCTTGCAGAATAAGCCGGAAACAAACATATGATAGATCCCATATCGTATCATGTGTCTGTTGGAAAGATATTCTAGGAGCTACTTGAATTCCCACCTATAAACTCCCGAAACTTTCTGGTTATGCAATCAGGTGTTGGGGATACAGGGGACACAAAATATATCACCCAAACTAACAATACCAAGATCCAGCTGTATCCATCCTTCAACACATAACCAAGAAACCTTCGGAAATCGTCTACCTCAACCTTCAAAAAGCATCCGTTATACGAGTTATGGCAATACTCCCGCACTCGCCTCAGTACTAGGCTATCAGGGTTATCTCACCAACAACTGTACAAAAGAGATTTTCGATGTCGGCATACTAAACTCAGGTATTCCAGAACTGCAACGATAAAATTATGACGACAACACCTCAGAGCTCAACTCCCCGGGACACCTCCACTAAACCCCTGCCGACAGGAGGCACCAAGACAATGTTGTCATCATAAAACCATCGGAACGATTCTAAGATACCCGCGTGATCCTAAATTTCTTTTTAGTGAAATTTGAGAAGAGAAGAGTCAAAACTCTACGTCAGGATGCCTTACCAGAGCGATGAGGAGACTGGGAAGTAAAAAGAATTCCTGAACTCTCCGATATATAATTCCTAAATGACTCAAAACATTTTTCTAGACACAACTCGGCCGCTAAAAACGATCAATCAGTGGGGGCTCCTAAGGTCGGGGAAGGCTCTGATACCAACTTGTAACGCCCTCGATGCGGCTATATCTCCCACGTGTCGAAGCACGACTTAGAGGCATAACCGCATTGAAAGCAATGTCGCAAGTGAGGTAATCTTCACACAACCCATGTAATACATAAGGGAAAAGAGATACATAGTTGGCTTACAATCGCCACTTCACACAATACATGAGTAAAGCATTACATCAAACAGATACAATCAAGGTCCGACTACGGAACCAAAATAAAAGAAGACTACCCCAAATGCTACACAGATCCCTGATCGACCCCAACTGGGCTCCACTACTGATCAACTGAAACGGAACAACACAATGAACAAGATCTTCATCGAGCTCCTCCTTGAGCTCGGGTGCATCACCTGCACGGTTTCATCGGCACCTGCAAACTGGTTTTGGAAGTATCTGTGAGTCACGGGGACTCAGCAATCTCACACCCGCGAGATCAAGATTATTTAAGCTTAAAGGTAGGACAGGGTAGTGAGGTGGAGCTGCGGCAAGCGACTAGCATATCTGGTGTCTAACATACGCAAATGAGAGCGAGAAGAGAAGGCAAAAGCACGGTCGAACAACTATGATCAAGAAGTGATCCTGAAACTACTTACGTCAAGCATAACTCCAACACCGTGTTCACTTCCCGGACCCCGCCGAGAAGAGACCATCACGGTTACACACGCGGTTGATGTATTTTAATTAAGATCAACTTCAGGTTTTCTACAACCGGACATTAACAAATTCCCATCTGCCACATAACCGCGAGCACGGCTTTCGAAAGTTCGAACCCTGCAGGGGTGTCCCAACTTAGCCCATGATAAGCTCTCGCGATCAACGAAGGATATTCCTTCTCCCCAGGAAGACCCGATCAGTCTCGGAATCCCGGCTACAAGACATTTCGACAGTAATAAAACAAGACCAGCAAAGCCGCCCGATGCGCCGACATCCTGATAGGAGCTGCACGTATCTCGTTCTCAGGGCAACACCGGATGAACACTACGTACGGCAACCGAAGATACCCCAAGTTGCCTAGGGGTGGCACCGCAAGTGGCTCTAGTTTGGACCAACACTTAGACAAGCATTGGCCCGGGGGGCTAAAGAAAGATGACCCTTGGGTTAATTACTCCCAAGGGAAAATAGGTGGTAGGCAAATGGTAAAACCAATGTTGGGCCTTGCTGGAGGAGTCTTATTCAAAGCGAACTGTCAAGGGGGTCCCATAAATCACCCGACCGCGTTAGGGACACAAAATCCGGGAACATAACACCGATATGACGGAAACTAGGGTGGCAAGAGTGGAACTAAACACCAGGCATAAGGCTGAGCCTTCCACCCTTTACCAAGTATATAGATGCATTAATAATATAAAAGGTATTGTGATATCCCAATAGGTAAACATGTTCCAATCAAGGAATAACATCTCCATGTTCCAACAAGGAACAAACTTCATCTTCACCTGCAACTAGCAACGCTATAAGAGGGGCTGAGCAAAGCGGTAACACAGCCAAACAATGGTTTGCTAGGACAAGGATGATTAGAGGATTGACATGGCAATATGGGAGGCATGATAAGCAAGTGGTAGGTATCGCAGCATAGGCATAGCAAAAGAGCGAGCAACTAGCAAGCAAAGATAGAAGTGATTTTGAGGGTATGGTCATCTTGCCTGCAAGGTTCTCAGAGTTGTCGAAAGCTTGATCCTCGTAAGCGTTCTCAACAGGTTCCTCGTTCAATAACTCGTCTCCCGGCTCTACCCAAGGTAAGAACGCAAGCAAAGGAACAACTATCAACCACGATGCAATGCGCAATCAACATGATGCAAAACATGGCATGATATGCGAGATGTGGTATGCAATGCATATGCGTGCTCCGAAAGGAAAAAGATGAACAAGGCATAATATTGGCAAACCAAGTATGCCACTGGAAAGGTGAGGTGATTTCGGTTGAAATCGATATAAAGATCACCGGAATCGGATGCACGGTTTGCAAATGACAAGCAAAACAAGAATGACAAGATTTTGCCATTAACAGCATGATGCTACTTAGCGAGCAACAAGAAATTAAGCTACTGCAACCAAACATATCAGCAAAGCATATGGCACTGATCTAGTCAAGATGCTTGACAAATGATGAACACTGAGCTATGGCTAAATCACACAATAGCAGGTTCAAACAAGCATGGCAAAAGTGCAAAAGATAACAGGTTCACAGACTTGGTGAAAATACTATCATGCCAGAAATTAACGTCAGGATGACATGTTTAGAGCAAGGAAACAACATGCTACAGGAATACAATATAGCAAAAGAAGACATGGAATGGATCTACTCAAAGCATTGAACAACAGTCCCTTACTGACCAGGAGCCAAAAAGTAGCAGAAAATATAATAACACCCATGTCAATTAAGCAAGTTTCGTTACCGATTTCAGACTTAGCAGAAAACTGGACATGTCAAAAACAGATAACAAGTAGGCATGTTTACGAGCTCGATGCACTCACTACAGAGCATCTCATGATACACTAAGCATACGCACATCAAGAAGACATGGCATAGAAGCTACAAATGGCAAGAATAACATCATATCATGCACGGATCAACTACAACAAGCTTGGCAAAATCGAATAACATGTAAACAATCTGCCAGTAACATTTTAAAGCAAAACTAGAGCTCGATTGACTCAAGCTATGGCACTCCATAATTACAAACAAAGGCACGGATGGATAGAGCAAATCCATATGTTTAAAACACCCTTACTGATCATGCTCAAAAGAGGCATAGATCTCTCAGAAACAACATGAACACATGGCATAAAAATAACAACAGGGAATGACAGTGAAATTACTAAGTCTCTGAAATCAGCAACAATATGATCCCTAGTTTGCATGCTTGTGCTAGTCACCACAAAGATCACAAAAATACATGGCATACACCCCTGGAAAGATAGCATGGCATATTACAAAACACATGTAGGACTCAACTTCATAGGATGCACACATCAATCATAGCAAAAATGACAAAAGTGCATGTTCTGAAACAGATCTGAAACTAACATCACATAGCCCTATTTCAACAGCATTTCGGGCATCAAGATGAGCTCAAATGAAAATGATGCAATGAGATGAAATGATGTAATCGTCGAGGCGAACAATTTGACATATTAGACGCACGAAACGGAGCAGTATGCAGCAAGTTATGGCATGATGAACAGAGCAAGAAAATGATAGAATTTTCGGGACTTAGGAATATCGAGGGGGAAAGTCAACCTCGTTGCACGGATTTCGAGGTTCGACGGAGTGGCGCCGGGGAAGCCGCCGGAGAAGAGGGAGATGGCGGGGCGGCGAGATGCGGCCGGATCCTCGCCGGATCTGGCCGGGGACGAGGAGGAGGCGGCGACGGGGCGGATCGGGAGGAGCGGCGCGCCGGGGCGGCGGTGCGGGGTCGCCGGCGGGCGGATCCGGTGGCCGGAGGCGAGGCGCGTCGGCGGACGGCAGCGGGACGGAGGCGCGCGGGGCGCGGGAGCACGCCGGCGCCCGGGGCGGCGGTGCGGGCGCGCGGGCGTCCCGCGGGCGGGCGGCAACGGCGGACCGGGCCGAGCGGGCCCCGCCTGGGCCCGGCGGGCCGGCGGCGCGGGGAGAGAGAGGAGGGCGACGTGGCGGCGGCTGAGTGGCTGGCGGCGGCGACGCGGCTGAGGGGGCGACCTCCGATTCGTCGGAGCGACGTGGCGGCGGGGGTTGGACATGTCCGGCCGTCGGCGGACGTGTCCGGCAGCGCAGGGAGAGGCTAGGCTAGGGTTTCATCCGCAAAAATGGAGGGAAAGGCACCTATTTATAGGTAGGAGGAGCTAGGAAGCTCTAAATGGAGTGCGGTTTTCGGCCACGCGATCGTGATCGAACGGCCGAGAGGATGGAGGGGGTTTGGATGGGTTTTGGGCCACTTTAGAGGGGGGATGGGCTGCAACACACACGAGACCTTCTCAGTCCCTCGGTTAACCGTTGGAGTATCAAACGAAGTCCAAATGATACGAAACTTGAGAGCCGGTCTACCGGTAGTAAACCAAGGCCACATGTCAAGCCTCGGTCCATTCCGAGAATGTTTAACACCCGCACACGAAAATAGGTAAAAGGGGACGCCGGGGAACATAGGAGTGCCGGATTGTAAAACGGACAACGGGGAAAATGCTCGGATTCATGAAACGAACAATGTATGCGAATGCGATGCACATGATGACATGATACGAAATGCAGATGATGACATGGCAAAGTGCAACACGCAAGCAAATGACATGGCAACGCTAACGAATAACTGGCGGACACCTGGCGCAACAGATCCGGGGCGTTATAGTCAGGCTCAGCCCCTCAGGAGGCAGGCCCTTCAGGGCCCGCGTCTGCCCCGGGGGATCCTCCTTCAATCGCATAGGAAAGCACGCCCGGTGCTCCCCTCAGGCAGGGCTCGGGGGCTCTCACCTGGAGGGCCACCGACCTCGCCAAGGTCACGAGGGAGGCGTTGGGGCACCATGTGGAGGCGTGTTTCGAAGCACGTTTCCCTCGAAAGGAAGCCAGGGAAAGAAGGTCAGACCAGCAGGAGTTTGTTAGCAAGGCCATTCAAGAACTACAGGAGTCAAGGATCATGAGAGGTTGCCGTCGCCCGCCAGCTGTGGCTCCCCATCCAGGCGAGGATGGTGGGCTGCGCGTCTGCGTCGATGTACCAGGGCTCAACCGAATCGCCACGGCGGAGCGCCTCTGGCCCTCACAAGTGGGGCGCTGCGAAGGACCACCCCACAGTTATGTTCGCATGCCTTATGGCTTGCCGAGCGTGGCTGCGGCGTACTAGCGCCTCATGAGGAGCGTCTTGGAGGCGCAAGAAGACAGGCGTTCCACGACCCTGGCAGAGATGGAGGCTGCTCAGGAGGGGCCACCAGTGCCTCCGGAGCCTCCCGAGGCCCCTGGGCCTGGGGGCTCGTGAGGATCGGCTTCCGCAGCCCACCGAGTCTGCTGCACCAACGTCACTGCACCGACGGCATCTTCAGGTGACACCTTTCAAGTTTCATTCCCAGCTGGGAGCGCCCTCCCAGGGTTGCGTCATTACCAGGTCGCGTGGGTTCGTCCCTGTGGCATGTATCCCTTTTTATCTTTTCAGTCGCTAGCTTGCTTTGCTGGGGGCGCCCCTCGGGCTGCATCATCCCCAGGCCACTCGGGCTAGGCCCAGCGGCATGTATCCCTTCCGCGTTTATCTCAAATTATGCATCATGCTTGATTACTTGATGCCGTCCACGGCACCTTTTCTTCTTCATGTCGACCACTTTCATGTTAAAGGGGGGGTGCCTGAGCATCGCGACTCAGGGCTCTTACTGGCTCTCCAGCCCTCACCCTCTGGCCTTGTCCACGGCATCGCGACCTGGCATACCAGCGACGGCTGAGACAAGCTCGAGGGCCGGGACCCGAGGACGTAGAGTGCCGGCATCTAACCAGATTTTGCAGGAACACATCTCAAGATACGGCCCAGTGCCAGGCGCAACCCGCCTAGAGGTAGGGCCTCGTGAGTCCCGCGCTGGCTCACGGGTGCCCAGATACACGTCACCTAGCTCTACCGTGCCAGCCACGTGTCAGGGCGAGGCTGTACACGCCCCGGGGGCTCCTCCCGGAGGGGAGCCCCCTCCCACGTACCAGTGGAAGCACCATGCTTCGCGCTGGCTGACGACACTGCCGAGGAGCGGCTATGCCCGTACACATACGGAAGCGCCATGCTCCGCGCTGGTGATAAACAACTGAGGGTGGCCTCCGGGCCGCGTTAACCTCAGGGAGCCCAGAGCTCAGTGGTCGGCCTCATCGCAACGCCTCCCCCCTGGGAGCGCTGCGTGAGGGGGCTGGGCACGGGGGCTACGACTGGGTCACGCCCAGCCGTACGCCCCAGCCAGGCCCCTCGGGCCTGGTTCATCACGCATCTCTCCCCGAGCGGAGCAAAGGTACGAAGGCCGTTTGCGCGTCAAGGGGGACTCTTGAGCATCGCGACTCAGGAGCCTAACTGGCTCCGTAGCCCCTCACTCCTTAGTTCCGAAAGGCTATGCTGGGTGAGGTACGCGCGAGGTCGGGCTCTGCAGACGTAGAACGATAGCCCCGCCTACATTCCATCTCATGCTGTTTGCGTGTCAAGGGGGACTCCTGAGCATCGCGACTCAGGAGCCTAACTGACTCCGTAGCCCCTCACTCCTTAGTTCCGAAAGGCTATGCTGGGTGAGGTACGCGCGGGGTCGGGCTCTGCAGACGTAGAACGGGAAACGCACCTACGTCGCGCTTCTCTACTTGTTGTTCGTGCGCCAAGGGGGACTCCTGAGCATCGCGACTCAGGAGCCTAACTTGTCATGTGGCCCCTCATTCCTTTGGTCCCGTCCTGGTTTCCGGTCGGGGCTGATGCTGGGTGAGGCATGCGCGGGGCCGGGCTCTGCTGGCGTAGGACATAAGCAAGTAGGGAAGGGGAACATAAAATTCAAGGAACTTAAAAGTAAATATTACAACCCATATTGTCGCCTTGGTACCAAACGCAAATTTAAATGCCTCCCCGAGGCATCGTGCATGTGCAGGAATCGAAAGAAGAATAGGAACGATAGCGGAGTCACTTGTCGGCAGCGGAGTCGCGTGGAGTGGCTTCGCCTTGTGGAGTAGTGAGGCCGGCAGCGCCTCGCTTCGGCTTGGTGCTGAAGGCCCAGAACTTCCCTAGCAGCGCCTCTGCGCACCCCTTCACGGCCTTGACAGCGGCAGCGGCACCCTCGCCGCTCACCGGCTCCAGCAGGCTGTCGAGGTCGGCGCTGGGATCGTGAAGGTAGACATGGGCGAAGACCCGCGTCAGCGCGGCAGAAGACAGGACTCGTGCCTCGGCCTCAGCCGTGGGGGCGAGTCCAAGGGCGACATCTCCAAGAGCCTTCACCAAGAAGGGAAGCAGTTTGGCGGGGCCGTCTCCGTCACCAGCCAGCGGGCTATCCAGGCCATTCTCGTAAAGCGTCTTCAGTGAAGCGCAAGCATCCTTCTCCATGTCCGCGAAGGCCACGCGATCCTCGGCAAGGACCCGGGCCTTGGCGTCCAGCTCGGCCTTTGTCGTCTCCAGCTCCTTCTTCAACGCGCCTAGGTGGCTACGACGCTTCTTGAGCTTCGCCTCCCGGTCCTCGAGCGCCGCCTCGCGAGCCTTCACCCCCTTCTCCTGCTCTTGGCGAAGGCGGGTCTCCTCGGCAAGCTGATCCCGCAGGCCTTGCAACTCGTCCTCCAGCTCCTTGCAGCGGCCGCGGATGCCAACCGCCTCTCCCAGGGCCACGTCGCGGGCAGCTTTCGCCTCGAGGGTGGCCTCCCTCTCCCCGTCACAGGCCGTTGAGGCCTGAACCAGCGCTGCCCGAATCGAGGCGTCGGAGCGAATCCACCCCGAGGCCAGCTCCACGCGCCCGGCCACCAGGCGAGGGTCGGCGCCTAGAAGATCCTGCTGCAGCCGGTCCAGTCCAGCAACAGCCCGCTCCAAGATGGAAGAAGAAGGTGGAGAAGCATCAGTGCGCTTCAAGGCAGCAGGAGGGGTCGTGGAAGCAACGGCAAGTGGAACGGTAGGAGAAGATAGCGGCGGCGAAGCCACAGCGTCCGAAGGTGGAGTCCGCCGCGCCTCCCCTGCCGTAGCAGTAGCGCCATACAAGAGCACCTCGAACATCACTTGAGCCACGGGGGCTGACGCCCCGGCCAGCTCGGCCAAGCCCCGCAAGGACGAGTGGGCAGGAGAAGGCCGTGCGTCGCGGTCACCCTTCCCTGCAGGCGGAGGTGTCGCCACAGCTAGGGCCCCAGGGGCTCCCTTCAACTTCTTCGCCGCGGGCGCCAGCCTGCTCAGGAGAAGTAATCGTCAAGCCTCGTCGGCGGAACAAGAAACCAGGGATCAAGGATCAAGCACTTACAGGTCGTCGCCAGAAAGCTCCAGCGGTCTCCTGCCAAACTTGAAGGCGGAGAGCCGGCTGGAGGGGTCGACCTCGGAAGCAGAAGGCGCGTCAGCGGTTCGCCCCGGAGTTAGGGCGGACCCGTGGGGAATCAACCCGGTCCTGCCCTTCTTCGGGACCGGGGGTAAGCTCCCGCTGCCCAGCACGTCGTCATCATCGTCATCATCGCGCAGCGAAAGGCGGAGAGCGCGGGGCTTGCGCTGGAGCGGGGAGCCCTAGACTCTCCGTCAGTCGCCTCGGAGTCGGGACCTCCCTCCCGCTCCTCTTCGCCCGCTCCTCCGCTGGAGTCGCCGGAAGACACATCCACCAGCTCGTCGGGAGCCACCACGGGCACGAGCCCATCCCCGTTGAAGACGGGCATGGACTTCACCACTTGCTCCCAATCGTCGTGGAGGAACAGGGGCGAAGGCGCGCCCTCCAGCCTTGCTACCTCGCCCCCGACCAGGGATTGGAGAACCGCAGTCACGTCCTCTTCGCCCACGGTTGCGGGGCTCGGGTGAGGCCTCCACATCGGGGGAGAGTACTGCCGAAGCGGAGCTAGCTGGTGCTCCAGGAACTCCCTCAGCAGCGACGCCCCGGTCAGCTTCGCCGTCGCCATGTTGGCTGGCTTCAGATCGGCGTCCATCTTCGCCAGCATCGATTTCGCGCGGGGATCCGTGAGCTCCGCTCGGCACCAGTCGCCCGAGCTCACGGGCGGCTCCGTGGGAAGGGTCAACTGAGGGTGGACGCGCCCGGCGTCAACCAATACCCACTTGCTCCGGAAGCCCTCGATCCTCTTCCCCAGATTCGAGATGGCCATGGAGCTGCCGCAGGCGACGAAGCCCGCGCACGCAGAAGGGGAACCTTTGGAGGTCCGGAGGTAGAAGTAGTGGCGCAGCAAGGCCACTGAAGGCTGCACCCCCACATGCGCCTCGCAGTAGTAGGCGAAGATCGCCAGGAGAAGGACGGAGTTGGGGTGGTGATGCAAAGCTTGCAAGTTGTAATGGCGGAGGACGGCGAGGAAGAACTCAGAGAAAGGGGCACCAGGCCCGCTGTAATGGAGCTCACAAAGAAAGGATAGAAGGTGCTCCCTTGGCCTTCAGGGGCATCGGAGCTGACCTTGAACATCTGCGCCCCGTCAATGCCCTGCGCCGCAGCCATCCGGTGCAGTAGGGCGAGGCTCGCCTCCGACACGTTGGGCGACTCAAAAGCAGGCAAGAACCAAGCTTCGGCCGGGGCCCGGCGAGGCGCCATGGCTACCTGGGTCGAGCAGGTGGAGCAGATCTGGAAGCTTGGAGGAAGGGAGGAGAAGCGCAAGAAAGGGGATCTAAGCAGCGAAGGAGAAGAACAAAGCCCGAGCAGATGCCACGCCTTTAGTATCCTGCGCAGTCGCAAAAGCACCCACGTCCAATCAACCGCCACGCGGCGCCCAAGGCCACAGGCTATTAGGGCCCGCGGCGCTTCGCCCTTGCCCTTTCGCCTCTCGGCACGGCCAAGTCCGTGCGCGCCTTGGGCCCGGGGGCTACTGTCAGCGTTCTGGGAACGGGGGTCCCCAGACTTGCCTGCCTGCGGCCTGCGGCGTGGCTCAAATGGGGGCCCAGCATGGCCCATCTTCATCAGCACAAGGCTCAAGACCCTCGCGAGGGGCCAAGCCTCGCGAGGCGGACGGCATGGCGCTTCCTCAAGCACGACCTCCTTAGGCTGGCTCGTGAGGAGGCGGAGAGATCAAGGCGGGTACCTCACGAGGTGCCCATGACACAAGCCATGACGACCAAGGGTGCCAGGCGGGCGCCAGCCAGCGCAGCGTCTCCCTTTCCTCTTTGGTGCAAAGGGGGCAAGCGCAGGCAAGAGGATCAAGCAAAGGCACCCATCTCGGTGCAACGAGACCAAGACCAGTCCAACGGTGGGAAGGAGGTCACCATGGAGCCCAGGACGGCGTCACCACAGGGCCTTTGGCAGGCGAAGACCAACTTTAGGCAGGATAAGTGTACCAGATGTTCCCCTTCAAAATGGCCAATTGTTGGCGCCCTTCCCGCTCAATATTTGGGAAGAGGCCCAGGGCCTTTGCCTATAAATAGGACTAGCCACCCCCAGAGTAGAAGTAGCCAAAAAAGAGGCATCTAGAGAGAGAGAGAGAAGGACGATTGGACTCCTCCAACAGTTCATCCCCTAGCCAAGAACTGACCCTCGCGAGGCTGTTCTTCCTTGTACTGTTCTTCATCATCGGCCCAAGAGGCAATCCACCCACCACAAACTAGAGTAGGGTATTACACCACAACGGTGGCCCGAACTAGTATAAACTCTGTGTCTCTTGTGTTGTTCTTGCAGCAGTTAGATCCTTACGAGACGGAGAGGTAGAGGGCACGACCTCCGTGCGCACCCCAGAGTTCGAACCTTAAGGGTCTGCCGGAACCTGTGATCCAACAGAACATAATTTATACAGCCCGCCCCGGGCCGGACTCGATGATTCGTCGAGCGGCTCCCTGGATTCGTCGGACGTGAACTCTATTCCGCCCGCGGTCTCCCCCCGCAGGGCGGACGACGCCGAAGTGGCGCCCCGCCCAACTTCGGGGCAGGAGGAGATGGTCCTGGAGGAGCCACAAGGCAATCCTCCGGACCCCAGGAGGAAAGGGGATGAAACCCCCCAGGGCTCCAAGTCCGGCTTTGTGCCGGACACCGCGCCGGACTCGACAGTCCCGGTCCGCGGTGGGCGAACTCCTTTCAAGAGGAGTAAGCTGTCTGAGCCGGCGGCCTCCGTCCAACCGGAGGCGCCGGACAATCTGCTGGAGGTGCTTAAGGGCGCCGCCATCGATGAGGAGCACCGTATTGTTATGAGTACGGTGATCCAAAGGATTCAGTCCGCCAAGAGCGGACTGAATGAAGCTTGCGCTAGCCTTCTAACAGGCTTCGAGGTAAGTAAAAATATGTCAAATTATTTACCTCATACACAGTAGCCCCTGATGCTCTGTTCGGTGTTCGGAAAGAAAAGCCGGATAGAGGATCTAGTAATTTTCGCAGGAGTCTAACAAAAAAGGTCAAATATGCGTATGCAGGCTTCACTGCTGTCCACCGCCGCACTGACTGCGCAGGTGGATGTCCTTAAAAAGGACCTCGGGCGGACCGAGCAAGAGCTCGGCCTTGCCAAACGGCAGCTCGAGGAGAAGGAAGGTAAGAAATACCTAAAAAAAAGAAAAAACGGTGCCTATAGAGAGGCTTGATTGCAGAAAGAAATAACAGGATTGTACTGCTTATTGTAGGGGCCGTGTCGGGGGAAATCTGCCTCCACGAACACCTATGGGGACCGAGCCCCTTTCTGGTTCGGCGGGGGGCGGAGGTCGCGCGAAGAGAGGATTGAGGCGATGCACACAAGGGGATTTACCCAGCTTCGGGCCGCACGGATGCGTAAAACCCTACTGCTGCTTTGTGGTTTGTATTGTGTTCTTGGGAGCGCTGAGTGCTACAGTACACTCAGGCAGCTAATCAGACCGAGCGTGAGTGGTCTCCTTCCTCCTCTTCTACTTCACGTTGCGCATGGGGCCTCCTTTTATATGCGCAAGGGGTTACCCACAGGTGGCAACGTAGGCGGGGGTAAAACTGGAAAACGCTGTGTTGGGTACAGCTGTTTGCACAGTGCTATCATACCTAAATCTGACGGCAGGGGACAAGGGCATTAAATGCCCGTCTAGGTCGCCCAAACAGTGCAGAAAAGGGGCCGTCAGGGGCGCCACCGTTTGCCATGACGGCTACCCTGTCAGCGTCGCTTCGCCACCGCATGCCCCTGGCTGCGCAGCCTCTCGCCATGTACGCCTGGAACGGCCCTAGAGCGACGCGTGGGTGGATGAGCTGGAACGCAGGCGTGGGGTGGTGACTTGGCGCGGCAAGCGCCTTGCCGCGGTCGATGCCTTGTCGCGCCCGGGAGCTTGTTGCTCACCGGTCCTTGCTGGGACGCATGGCGCGTCGCAACAAGTCTCTTGTCGTGCCTTGGTCGGCCTTCCCAGCAAGCTCCTCTTGCCGGGGCCTTGTGCTTCGAGCGGCCGTCCCGGCAAGCTCCTCTTGCCGGGGCCTTGCTCTTTTCGGGTGGCCTTCCCGGCAAGCTCCTCCTGCCGGGGCCTTGGCTCAAATACTTTGTTCTTGGATGGGCCAAAAAGGGACCATGGAGAGTTTTGGCGATCGCCTGGCAAGCCTTGCCGCGGGGTGCTACGACTGCCCGTGCACAAGTTCGGGGTACTAAGGTACCCCTATTTTAGTACACCGACAGGAGCCCCCGGGCCTGGGCCATACACGATGCCGAGCGCTGTTGGGCCAGGCCCAAAACAGTGCACGGGCATGCGCGGCCTGGGTCACGCTGCATCTTCTTCTGCATCCACCACGCCCTCCCCAAACGGCACGCGTCGAACGCGGCATCGTGGGGAGAGGTGTGCGTGGCGTGGGCGGCATGCGCGGGGCTGAGCCCGCAGGCATGCGTCACGTCGCAATAAAGGGGGGACGGTTCGCGCTATCCCCATAAGTGGAGGGAGGCGTGGAGGCGCGGCTCGTTTGCTGGACGGGGCCGAGGCACGGTTTCCGAGGCGCCCGCTCCCCACGATCACGGGGTGAGGGGAGGTCGCCTCATCTGTCGCCTCAGTCCTGCACGCCAGCCACGCGGCTTCCATGCACCTGGGGTCGCAGACGGTGGAGGCAGGAAACCGGGCCGTCGCGGGCCGAGGCAGCAGGCCGGTCCCAGTCGCCTGCTCTCCCTGCGTCTTGATTGGCTGAGCGGGGCGACCGAGCCCCCACCCTGCTCCTTTATAAAGAGCAAGAGGGGGGGCGACGAAAACCCACACTCCTTCATCTTTGCTTCCCTTCAGCTTCTGATCCCCTCTCTCCATTCGCCATGGAGAAAGGGAATCCTGGTCCTTCATCGGTGGCGGCGAGGGTCGCCGCTAGGCAACGCGCCCCTCCTCCCCTTGCACCCGCGGTGGTAGAGCCAACCGTAAGGGGAAGGGGGAGGGTGCGAGGTCGTGGACGAGGCCGTGGCGCTCGGGGACGAGGCGGTCGGGGCGACGCGCCGGCCTCGCCTCCGCCAGCGGCCCCTCTTCCCGCGGCAGTCCACATCGGGGACGACCCTTGCAAGTTCTTCGTCAGGCTGCGCCGGGCGCCTCATCGTCGCCTCCGTCTCCCGGCCCCCTTCGCAAGCGTGATGGAGATGGAACAACCTGAGACGCTAAGGCTGCGCATGAGGGGCTGCGGGATCAGTGGCACGCGGGTCCACGTTGAGTCCCCAGCCCCCGGCGTGGTGTATGTTGGTCGAGGGTGGAAGGCGTTCGCCCGTATCCACAGCTTGATGGAGGGGTTCACCCTCCATTTTAAGTTGATGGAGGGCGATCTCCTCTCCGTCAAGGTCTTCGGGTGCTTCGGGACCCGGGCCCGATGCTGCGTGGATAGCTCCTCCGACAGCGAAAGCTCCTCCTCGAGCGAGAGTGACGAGGAGGGGAGCGACAGCGACGACGAGGGCAGCGGTCGTCGGGATGACGGGTCCGACTAGGCGTCGGTCGCGGCTCCGCGTGGCACCGGTGACCCCATCATCCGTGTCGCCGGCTCCTTGAGCTTCCCGGGGTCGTCTCCTTGGCGGCTGGCGTGGCGAGGCTGCGGAAGAGGAAGAGGGCTGGCGGCAAGGCCGTCAAGTCGGAGTAAGAGGACGAGGTGCCCTCGACAGCGTGCTGACGTCCTGCCGCCCCGTCGAGCCCTGCTTCCGGAGCTGCCACCACCACCTAGCCTTCAGACGGTCCCCGGGGCATTCTGTTGGTGTCTTCTGCCACCCGTAGCTTGTCTAAGCGCCCCTTTTGCCCTTTTCGCCTCCTTGTCCTACCTCCTGAGGAGAGAGACAAGAAAGGGATTACGGGCACGTTATCTCTTTTTAACTTGTAAGCCTTCGGGCCTTAGATGCATTTAAAGCTTGTAATCCCATCTCTCATGTTTTTCACTCCCTCTGAACTATACCTGAGCGGAATGTTTTTTATGAAAAGGGGATGTTTGCTAGGCCATTTGTCTCGCAGGTAAAACCCACGCCAAGGAGCGAGTCCTTTATATCGTTAAGATAGACACTTCTTTGCCCGGCAATAGGCCCTGCCGTCTTCCCGCGCCACTCGACCTTCCTCACGCCTTTGGCGGAGGTAGGGATGAGGCGGGTTCGGGCTCCTTATTTCGTTCCTTTGCCGCCGCGGCTACTACCAAAACTGGCCCCAGGAACGCGCTCCGGGGCTCTGAGTTAAGGGAGCACGGCAGCTTTTTAGGAAAAACAAGGTTTTCGCATTCCTCAGTCCATAAGAGAATGCATGATAAGGGATGAAAAACTTATCTGGGATTGCAGCCCCCAGCAACTTTGGCTTGTCGCGGGCGAATCTTTGTACTTGCAGCTGAAGGAAATATGCCCTAGAGGCAATAATAAAGTTATTATTTATTTCCTTAATTCATGATAAATGTTTATTATTCATGCTAGAATTGTATTAACAGGAAACATAATACATGTGTGAATACATAGACAAACAGAGTGTCACTAGTATGCCTCTACTTGACTAGCTCATTAATCAAAGATGGTTATGTTTCCTAACCATGAACAAAGAGTTGTTATTTGATTAACGAGATCACATCATTAGTTGAATGATCTGATTGACATGACCCATTCCATTAGCATAGCACCCGATCGTTTAGTATGTTGCTATTGCTTTTCTCCATGACTTATACATGTTCCTTTAACTAAGAGATTATGCAACTCCCGTTTACCGTAGGAACACTTTGTGTGCTACCAAACGTCACAACGTAACTGAGTGATTATAAAGGTGCTCTACAGGTGTCTCCGAAAGTATTTGTTGGGTTGGCGTATTTCGAGATTAGGATTTGTCACTCCGAATGTCGGAGAGGTATCTCAGGGCCTTCTCGGTAATGCACATCACATAAAGCCTTGCAAGCATTGCAACTAATGAGTTAGTTGCGAGATGATGTATTACGGAACGAGTAAAGAGACTTGCCGATATTGAACTAGGTATTGGATACCGACGATCGAATCTCGGGCAAGTAACATACCGATGACAAAGGGAACAACGTATGTTGTTATGCGGTCTGACCGATAAAGATCTTCGTAGAATATGTAGGAGCCAATATGGGCATCCAGGTCCCGCTATTGGTTATTGACCGGACACGTGTCTCGGTCATGTCTACATTGTTCTCGAACCGTAGGGTCCGCACGCTTAAGGTTTCGATCACAGTTATATTATGAGTTTATGAGTTTTGATGTACCGAAGGAGTTCGGAGTCCCGGATGAGATCGGGGATATGACGAGGAGTCTCGAAATGGTTGAGACGTAAAGATCGATATATTGGACGACTATATTCGGACATCGGAAGGGTTCTGAGTGGTTCGGGTATTTTTGGAGGTACCGGGGAGTTACGGGATTACGGGAGAAGTAATGGGCCTTGATGGGCTTTAGTGGGAAGAGGAAAAAGGCTGCTGCGCCCCCCCTCCCCTCTAGTCCGAATTGGACTAGGGAAAAGGGGGCCGGCCACCTCTCCTTCTCCTCCTATTCCTTCTCCCTTCCTCCCCTTTTGGTGGACTCCTACTAGGACTTGGAGTCCTAGTAGGAATCCATATCCTGGCCGCACCTTTGCCTTGGCCGGCCTCCTCCTCCTCCATCCTTTATATACAGGGGCAGGGGGCACCCCATAGACACACAATTGATCAACGTGATCGTTCCTTAGCCGTGTGCGGTGCCCCCCTCCACCATATTCCACCTCGGTCATATCGTTGCAGTGCTTAGGCGAAGCCCTGCGCCGGTAACACATCAAGATCGTCACCACGCCGTCGTGCTGACGGAACTCTTCCCCGATGCTTTGCTGGATCGGAGCCCGGGGATCGTCATCGAGCTGAACGTGTGCCAAGAACTCGGAGGTGCCGGAGTAACGGTGCTGTGATCGGTTGGATCGCGAGGAGAACATACGACTACTTCCTCTACGTTGTGTCAACGCTTCCGCTTCGGTCTACGAGGGTACGTAGACAACACTCTCTCCTCTCGTTGCTATGCATCACCATGATCT
The DNA here is from genome assembly GCA_032464435.1 of Aegilops umbellulata. NCBI lineage: Eukaryota > Viridiplantae > Streptophyta > Magnoliopsida > Poales > Poaceae > Aegilops > Aegilops umbellulata. Next base: position 373,259,937 of record CP136057.1, read on the forward strand.
TGCGTGTGCGTAGGAAAATTTTGAAATTACTACGTTCCCCAACAGTGGCATCCGAGCCTAGGTTTTTATGGTTTGATGTTATTTGCACGAGTAGAACACAAGTGAGTTGTGGACGATACAAGTCATACTGCCTACCAGCATGTCATACTTTGGTTCAGCGGTATTGTTGGACGAGACGATCCGGACCAACCTTACGCGTACTCTTACGCGAGACCGGTTCCCTCGACGTGCTTTGCACATAGATGGCTTGCGAGAGACTGTCTCTCCAACTTTAGTTGAACCGAGTGTGACTACGCCCGGTCCTTGAGAAGGTTAAAACGGAGTCTATTTGACAAACTATCATTGTGGTTTTGATGCGTAGGTAAGATGAGTTCTTGCTTAAGCCCGTAGCAGCCACGTAAAACTTGCAACAACAAAGTAGAGGACGTCTAACTTGTTTTTGCAGGGCATGTTGTGATGTGATATGGTCAAGACATGATGCTAAATTTTATTGTATGAGATGATCATGTTTTGTAACCGAGTTATCGGCAACTGGCAGGAGCCATATGGTTGTCGCTTTATTGTATGCAATGCAATCGCGATGTAATGCTTTACTTTATTACTAAGCGGTAGTGATAGTCGTGGAAGCATAAGATTGGCGAGACGACAACGATGCTATGATGGAGATCAAGGTGTCGCGCCGGTGACGATGGTGATCATGACGGTGCTTCGAAGATGGAGATCACAAGCATGAGATGATGATGGCCATATCATATCACTTATATTGATTGCATGTGATGTTTATCTTTTATGCATCTTATCTTGCTTTGATTGACGGTAGCATTATAAGATGATCTCTCACTAATTATCAAGAAGTGTTCTCCCTGAGTATGCACCGTTGCGAAAGTTCTTCGTGCTGAGACACCACGTGATGATCGGGTGTGATAGGCTCTACGTTCAAATACAACGGGTGCAAAACAGTTGCACACGCGGAATACTCAGGTTATACTTGACGAGCCTAGCATATAACAGATATGGCCTCGGAACACGGAGACCGAAAGGTCGAGCGTGAATCATATAGTAGATATGATCAACATAGTGATGTTCACCATTGAAACTACTCCATCTCACGTGATGATCGGACATGGTTTAGTTGATTTGGATCACGTGATCACTTAGAGGATTAGAGGGATGTCTATCTAAGTGGGAGTTCTTAAGTAATATGATTAATTGAACTTTAATTTATCATGAACTTAGTCCTGGTAGTATTAGCATATCTATGTTGTAGATCAATAGCTCGCATTGTTGCTTCCCTATGTTTATTTTGATATGTTCCTAGAGAAAATTGTGTTGAAAAATGTTAGTAGCAATGATGCGGATTGGATCCGTGATCTGAGGTTTATCCTCATTGCTGCACAGAAGAATTATGTCCTTGATGCACCGCTAGGTGACGGACCTATTGCAGGAGCAGATACAGGCGTTATGAACGTTTTGCTAGCTCAATATGATGACTACTTAATAGTTTAGTGCACCATGCTTAACGGCTTAGAATCGGGACTTCAAAGACGTTTTGAACGTCATGGACCATACGAGATGTTCCAGGAGTTGAAGTTAATATTTCAAGCAAATACCCGAGTTGAGAGATATGAAGTCTCCAACAAGTTCTATAGCTAAAAGATGGAGGAGAATCGCTCAACTAGTGAGCATGTGCTCAGATAGTCTGAGTACTACAATCGCTTGAATCAAGTGGGAGTTAATCTTCCAGATAAAATAGTGATTGACAGAATTCTCTAGTCACCATCACCAAGTTAGTAGAACTTTGTGATGAACTATAATATGCAAGGGATGACGAAAGTAATTCCCAAGCTCTTCATGATGCTGAAATCGACGAAGGTAGAAATCAAGAAAAACATCAAGTGTTGATGGTTAACAAGACCACTAGTTTCAAGAAAAGGGCAAAGGGACAGAAGGGAACTTCAAGAAGAACGGCAAGCAAGTTGCTGCTCAAGTGAAGAAGCCCAAGTCTGGTCCTAAGCCTGAGACTAAGTGCTTCTACTGCAAAGGGACTAGTCACTGGAAGCGGAATTACCCCAAGTGATTGGCGGATAAGAAGGATGGCAAAGTAAACATAAGTATATTTTATACATGTTATTGATGTGGACTTTACTAGTGTTTATAGCAACCCCTCAGTATTTGATACTAGTTCAGTTGCTAAGATTAGTAACTCGAAACGGGATTTGCAGAATAAACAGAGACTAGTTGAGGGTGAAGTGACGATGTGTGTTGGAAGTGGTTCCAAGATTGATATGATCATCATCGTACACTCCCTATACTTTCGGGATTAGTGTGGAACCTAAATAAGTGTTATTTGGTGTTGAGCATGAATATGATTTGATCATGTTTATTGCAATACGGTTATTCATTTAAGTAAGAGAATAAATTGTTGTTCTGTTTACATGAATAAAACCTTCTATGGTCATACACACCAACAAAATGGTTTGTTGGATCTCGATCGTAGTGATACACATATTCATAATATTGAAGCCAAAAAGATGCAAAGTTAATAATGATAGTGCAACTTATTTGTGGCACTGCCGTTTAAGTCATATTGGTGTAAAGCGCAAGAAGAAACTCCATGCTGATGGGATTTTAGAATCACTTGATTATGAATCACTTGATGCTTGCGATCCATGCCTTAAGGGCAAGATGACTAAAAACGCCGTTCTCCGGAACAATAAAGCAAGCAACAGATTTATTGGAAATCATACATACTGATGTATGTGGTCCGATGAATATTAAGGCTTGCAGCGGGTATCATTATTTTCTGACCTTCACAGATGATTTGAGAAGATATGGGTATATCTACTTGATGAAACATAAGTCTGAAACGTTTGAAAAGTTCAAAGAATTTCAGAGTGAAGTAGAGAATCATCGTGACAAGAAAATAAGGTTTCTACGATCTGATCGCGGAGACAAATATTTGAAGTTACGAGTTTGGCCTTCAATTAAAACAATGTGGAATAGTTTCACAAACTCATGCCACCTGGAACACCATAGCATAATGGTGCGTCCGAACATCATAACCGTACTTTATTAGATATAGTACAATCTATGATGTATCTTACCGATCTACCACTATCGTTTTTGGGATTATGCATTAGAGACAGCTGCATTCACATTAAATAGGGCACCATCTAAATCCGTTGAGACGACACCGTATGGTTTAGCAATAAACCTAAAGCTGTCGTTTCTTAAAGTTTGGAGTTGCGATGCTTATGTGAAAAAGTTTCATCCTGATAAGCTCGAACCCAAATCGGAGAAATGCGTCTTCATAGAATACCCAAAGGAAATTGTTGGGTACACCTTCTATCACAGATCCGAAGGCAAGATTTTTGTTGCTAAATTCGGAAACTTTCTAGAGAAGGAGTTTCTCTCGAAAGAAGTGAGTGGGAGGAAAGTATAACTTGATGAGATAACTGTATCTACTCCCTTATTGAGAAGTAGTACGTCACAGAAATCAGTTTCTGTGACACCTACACCAAATAGGGAGGAAGCTAATGATAATGATCATGAAACTTCAGATCAAGTTTCTACTGAACCTCGTAGATCAACCAGAGTAAGATCCGCACCAGAGTGGTACGGTAATCCTATTTTGGAAGTCATGTTACTAGACCATGATGAACCTAGGAACTATGAAGAAGCGATGGTGAGCCCAGATTCCGCAAAGTGGCTTGAGGCCATGAAATCTGAGATGGGATCCATGTATGAGAACAAAGTGTGGACTTTGATGGATTTGTCCGATGATCGGCAAGCCAAAGAAAATAAATGGATCTTGAAGAGGAAGACGGACACTGATAGTAGTGTTACTATCTACAAAGCTAGAATTGTCGCAAAAGGTTTTCGACAAGTTCAAGGTGTTGACTACGATGAGAGTTTCTCACTCATATCTATGCTTAAGTCTGTCTGAATCATGTTAGCAATTGCCGCATTTTATGAAATCCGGCAAATGGATAAACAAAACTACATTCCTTAATGGATTTATTAAAGAAGAGTTGTATACGATGCAACTAGAAGGTTTTGTCGATCCTGAAGGTGTTAACAAAGTATGCAAGCTCCAGCGATCCATCTATGGACTGGTGCAAGCATCTCGGAGTTGGAATATACGCTTTGATGAGTTGATCAAAGCATATAGTTTTATACAGACTTGCGGTGAAGCCTGTATTTACAAGAAAGTGAGTGGGAGCACTACAGCTTTTCTGATAAGTATATGTAAATGACATATTATTGATCGGAAATAATGTAGAATTATTCTGTGAAGCATAAAGGAGTATTTGAAAGGAGTTTTTTCGAAGAAGGACCTCGGTGAAGCTGCTTACATATTGAGCATCAAGATCTATAGAGATAGATCAAGACGCTTGATAAGTTTTTCAATAAGTACATACCTTGAAAAAGATTTTGAAGTAGTTCAAAATGGAACAGTCAAAGAAAGAGTTCTTGCCTGTATTACAAGGTGAGAAATTGAGTAAGACTCAAAGCCCGACCACGGCAAATGATAGAAAAAGAATGAAAGTCATTTCCTATGCCTCAGCCATAGATTCTATAAAGTATGCCATGCTATGTACCAGATCTATTGTATACCCTACACTGTGTTAAGCAAGGGAGTACAATAGTGATCTAGGAAGTAGATCACTGGACATCGGTCAAAATTATCCTTAGTAAAATAAGGATATGTTTCTCGATTATGGATGTGACAAAAAGGTTCGTCGTAAAAGGTTACATCGATGCAAGTTTTGACACTAATCTAGATGACTCTAAGTCTCAATCTAGATACATATTGAAAGTGGGAGCAATTAGCTAAAGTAGCTCCGTGCAGAGCATTGTAGACATAGAAAATTGCAAAATACATAACGGATCTGAATGTGGCAGACCCGTTGACTAAACTTCTCTCACAAGCAAAACATGATCACACCGTAGTACCCTTTGGGTGTTAATCACATAGCAATGTGAACTAGATTACTGAATCTAGTAAACCCTTTGGGTGTTGGTCACATATCGATGTGAACTATGGGTGTTAATCACATGGTGATGTGAACTATTGCTGATAAATCACATGGCGATGTGAACTAGATTATTGACTCTAGTGCAAGTGGGAGACTGAAGGAAATATGCCCTAGAGGCAATAATAAAGTTATTATTTATTTCCTTAATTCATGATAAATGTTTATTATTCATGCTAGAATTGTATTAACAGGAAACATAATACATGTGTGAATACATAGACAAACAGAGTGTCACTAGTATGCCTCTACTTGACTAGCTCATTAATCAAAGATGGTTATGTTTCCTAACCATGAACAAAGAGTTGTTATTTGATTAACAAGATCACATCATTAGTTGAATGATCTGATTGACATGACCCATTCCATTAGCATAGCACCCGATCGTTTAGTATGTTGCTATTGCTTTTATCCATGACTTATACATGTTCCTTTAACTATGAGATTATGCAACTCCCGTTTACCGTAGGAACACTTTGTGTGCTACCAAACGTCACAACGTAACTGAGTGATTATAAAGGTGCTCTACAGGTGTCTCCGAAAGTATTTGTTGGGTTGGCGTATTTCGAGATTAGGATTTGTCACTCCGAATGTCGGAGAGGTATCTCAGGGCCTTCTCGGTAATGCACATCACATAAAGCCTTGCAAGCATTGCAACCAATGAGTTAGTTGCGAGATGATGTATTACGGAACGAGTAAAGAGACTTGCCGGTAACGATATTGAACTAGGTATTGGATACCGACGATCGAATCTCGGGCAAGTAACATACCGATGACAAAGGGAACAACGTATGTTGTTATGCGGTCTGACCGATAAAGATCTTCCTAGAATATGTAGGAGCCAATATGGGCATCCAGGTCCCGCTATTGGTTATTGACCGGAGACGTGTCTCGGTCATGTCTACATTGTTCTCGAACCGTAGGGTCCGCACGCTTAAGGTTTCGATGACAGTTATATTATGAGTTTATGAGTTTTGATGTACCGAAGGAGTTCGGAGTCCCGGATGAGATCGGGGACATGACGAGGAGTCTCGAAATGGTCGAGACGTAAAGATCGATATATTGGACGACTATATTCGGACATCGGAAGGGTTCTGAGTGGTTCGGGTATTTTTGGAGGTACCGGGGAGTTACGGGATTACGGGAGAAGTAATGGGCCTTGATGGGCTTTAGTGGGAAGAGGAAAAAGGCTGCTGCGCCCCCCCTCCCCTCTAGTCCGAATTGGACTAGGGAAAAGGGGGCCGGCCACCTCTCCTTCTCCTCCTATTCCTTCTCCCTTCCTCCCCTTTTGGTGGACTCCTACTAGGACTTGGAGTCCTAGTAGGAATCCATATCCTGGCCGCACCTTTGCCTTGGCCGGCCTCCTCCTCCTCCATCCTTTATATACAGGGGCAGGGGGCACCCCATAGACACACAATTGATCAACGTGATCGTTCCTTAGCCGTGTGCGGTGCCCCCCTCCACCATATTCCACCTCGGTCATATCGTTGCAGTGCTTAGGCGAAGCCCTGCGCCGGTAACACATCAAGATCGTCACCACGCCGTCGTGCTGACGGAACTCTTCCCCGATGCTTTGCTGGATAGGAGCCCGGGGATCGTCATCGAGCTGAACGTGTGCCAAGAACTCGGAGGTGCCGGAGTAACGGTGCTGTGATCGGTTGGATCGCGAGGAGAACGTACGACTACTTCCTCTACGTTGTGTCAACGCTTCCGCTTCGGTCTACGAGGGTACGTAGACAACACTCTCCCCTCTCGTTGCTATGCATCACCATGATCTTGCGTGTGCGTAGGAAAATTTTGAAATTACTACGTTCCCCAACAGCAGCCCCCGGCAACACTGGTTTGCCGGGGACCAGATGCTGGTCCGCCCTTCTTCTCTTCTTCGTTCTTAAGCGGTCTGGCCAGGATATGCAAAACCCTGCGAACCAAAGGAAACGAAAGAACAGGAAAAAGGACGCAGACCCGACCTCTAAGCTAGGGGTTAGCAGCTGTTAGGCACAATCAACCCTAACCAAGGACGAGACTCGACTCAGCATGCATGCTAAAACTTAGGGCGCCAGCGCTTCATTTACTGCTGCTCAGGGTCTGCGCCTGGCTTTGTACAAAGGATTACATGCAACAGCGGCAAGACTTGTACAAAAGGGTGGTTGCCGGACGGGGCCCGACAACCGCGCCTTACGGGTAAAACTTACGAAGATGCTCAATATTCCAGGAGTTGCTCACCGGAGTGCCATCTTCGGTCTCAAGGCGGACAGCGCCGGGCCTCGTGACTCGTCTCACCCGGTAAGGGCCTTCCCACTTTGGCGTCAACTTGTTATGATTCTTGGCGGACGGAGCGCGCCGAAGAACAAGGTCGCCTTCCTCGAAGCTTCTGGCTTTAACTTTGCGGCTATGGTAGCGACGCAAAGCTTGCTGGTAGCGAGAGGCTCGCACAGCAGCCTGAAGACGATCTTCCACAAGGAGTAGCGCGTCATCTTCACGCAGGCGCTCTTGCTCAAGCTCATCATAAGCGAGCACTCGAGGTGACCCGTATATGAGTTCCGTGGGGGTAACTGCTTCTTCTCCATAGACTAGAGCAAATGGCGTCTGGCCAGTGGCTCGATTTGGCGTCGTTCTGATCGACCAAAGAGCCACCGGTAGCTCCTCGATCCAGTTTCTTCCGCACTTGTGCAGCCTGTCAAAAGTTCTGGTCATGAGCCCATGCAGCACTTCGGCATTGGCCCTCTCCGCTTGACCGTTGCTCCTGGGATGAGCAACAGAAGCGAAGCAGACCTTGGCGCCGAGATCTTGGACGTATTGCATGAAGGTGCGGCTTGTGAATTGCGTACCGTTGTCGGTGATGATCCTGTTGGGGATCCCGAAGCGGCAAACAATCGACCTGAAGAACTTGACTGCTGACTGTGCTGTCACCTTCCTCACTGGTTCCACTTCCGGCCACTTTGTGAACTTGTCGATTGCGACGTACAAGTACTCAAAGCCCCCGACAGCTCGGGGGAAGGGGCCGAGGATGTCGAGCCCCCAGACCGAAAATGGCCAGGATAAAGGGATCGTCTGGAGAGCTTGAGCTGGCTGGTGTATCTGCTTGGAATGGAACTGGCACGCTTCACACTTGGTTACTTGTGCAGTTGCATCCTGGAGGGCTGTCGGCCAGAAGAAACCTTGCCGGAACGCTTTGCCGGCAAGTGCTCTGGCGCCAATGTGGTGACCACATATGCCTCCATGTATCTCTGCCAACAGCTTTTGTCCGTCTTCCCGGGAAATACACTTCAATTTCACACCATTGCGCCCTCTTATGTACAGCGTGTTGTCGACGAACTGGTACATACTCGAGCGCCGGGCTACTCTTTCCGCTTCTTCTTGTTCTTCGGGAAGTTCTCCGTTCTGGAGGAAATGGACAGTCTGTTGTGCCCATGCTGGAGCCTGTGACTCGACAACAAGGACTGAAGGCACATCTGCTGCTGCGGGAACGTTCGCTTCTACGGCGAGGATCTGGGGCTCAGCCGGAGCTTGACGTTCCCCGGCAAGCTTGCCGGGGCAAAACTTGTCGGGAGCGCCTGCTTCTACGGAACAAACCCTGGGGTTTGCCGGAGCAGACGGCTCCTCAGCGCTCTTGGCGTCGATCTTGGGGACCTTCTTGGCGGCGGCTCCGGGGAGCTCTGCCGGAAGATAGTCGCCGGAGACCAACTTCCTCTTCTTGCTCTGTCCGGTTGATGGTGTCACGGATGGCTGAGTCAGCTTGAGCACAAAGGTTCCTGGTTCCACAGGTAACTTAAGTGCTGCGCACTTTGACAGGCCATCAGCGATGTCTTTCTCAGCTCTTGGAATGTGTTCCATTTGCAGGCCGTCAAAGCGCTCTTCTAGCTTCCTCACTTCATCAACGTACGCTTCCATCAACGGACTATGGTAATCTTTGTTCACTGGGCGGACGACAAGCTGCGAGTCACCCCTGACAATGAGCTTCTTGATCCCAAGTTCTGCCGCGATCCTGAGACCGGCGAGCAAACCTTCATACTCTGCAGTATTGTTGGTTGCTTGCTCCTTGGGGAAGTGCATCCGGACTATGTACTTGAGATGCTCTCCGGTGGGCGCGATAAGCAACGCGCCAGCACCGGCGCCTTGCAGCGAGAAAGCACCATCAAAATACATCAGCCACTCTTTGCTTGCTTCTTTGACGGGGATGCTCGTCTCTGGGATCTCTTCGTCTGGTGTCGGTGTCCACTCTGCTATGAACTCCGCCAATGCTCTGCTTTGGATAGTTGAAGTGCTCTCGAATTTGAGACCGAAGCTTGACAGTTCCAGTGCCCACTCGACAATCCTGCCTGTTGCTTCTGGATTCTGCAGTATCCTCTTCAGCGGAAAGCGGGTGACAACTATAATCTCATGTGCTTGGAAGTAATGGCGCAGCTTTCTCGAGGCCATGAGAAGGCCGAAAAGCAATTTCTACACACCAGAGTACCTTGACCTAGCCCCCTGCAGAAGGGAGCTGACAAAGTAAACTGGGAACTGCACCATTCTCTTCTTCTGCACCTCCACTCGCTCCTGCGCAGGTTCATCCTTGTCGGGGCCAGAGCTTGTCGGGGAAGCCTCTTGCTTGTCGCTGGACGCGCTTGCCGCGGTTGCTAGCTCATCATCTGCCTCCCTCTCCGCTACTAACGCAGCACTAACCACTTGATTTGTTGCCGCCAGGTACAACAGCAACTTCTCTTGTGGTTTAGGCGCGATAAGTATTGGAGCGGAGGACAGGTATTTCTTCAAGTCCTGCAGCGTAGCCCCCGCTTCCGGAGTCCATTTTACTGGACCCGCCTTTTTCAAAACTTTGAAAAATGGCAGGGCGCGTTCTGCAGACTTGGAAATAAACCTACTGAGAGCCGCGACGTAGCCGGCAAGCCTTCGTACATCCTTGACGCGTGTTGGTGCTTCAATCTGCTCGATGGCCTTGATTTTGTCTGGATTGGCTTCGATTCCTCGCTGAGACACGAAGAACCCGAGAAGCTTGCTGGAAGGGACTCCAAACACGCACTTCTCGGGGTTGAGCTTGAGGCTGATCCTGCGCAGGTTCGCAAAGGTCTCTTATAAATCTTGAATCAGGGTTGCCCTGTTCCTGCTTTTGACCACTATGTCATCCATGTAGGCTTCCACGTTTCTGTGGATTTGCGGTTCAAAAGCGGTATGGACAACCCTCGCAAACGTCGAACCGGCATTCTTCAAACCGAAAGGCATCCGTACGAAACAGTACGTGCCACGTGGAGTGATGAATGCGGTCTTTTCCTCATCTTCTTCAGCCATGAACATCTGATGGTACCCTGAGTATGCGTCAGGAAATGAAAGCAGATCACATCCGGCCGTGGAGTCAACAATCTGGTCAATGCGTGGCAAGGGAAAGGGATCTTTGGGACAATCTCTATTAACATCAGTAAAGTCGATGCAAAGCCTCCATTTCCCATTTGCTTTGCGCACGACAACAGGATTGGCCAACCACGTCGGATGGAGCACACCTCTGACAAGGCCTGCCACTTCCAACTTCTTGATCTCTTCTGCGATGAACTCTTGGCGCTCCACCGCTTGCTTCCTGACTCTCTGCTTGACGGGCCGCGCATGGGGACAGACGGCGAGGTGGTGCTCAATCACTTTCCCGGGAACGCCGGGGATGTCAGATGGTTGCCAGGCAAACACATCGACATTCGCCCGCAGGAAAGCAACAAGCGCGCTTTCCTATTTGGGGTCGAGAGTGGCACTGATGGTGAAGGTGCCACCAGTGCCGTCCTCCTTGGCGGACACCTTCTTGGTCGTTGGCGAGGCTGCCATCGACTTCTTACTCTTGCCGGTGGAGCTCGATGGCGCGTCCTCGACGGTAGCGCAGCACTCCGAAGAGGTGCGCTTGCCGGAGTGGGCACCAGAGCACTCGCCGGGCTTGGTCTTCTTCTTCCCTCCGGGAGCTTTAGCGGCAAGTGGCTTGTGATCCGTCGCGGCTGCTGCTTCCCGGTAGATCTTGTCGGCACAGATAAGGGCATCCTTCTTGTCGCCGGGGACAGAGATGACGCTTATCGGGCCTGGCATCTTGAGCATGTTGTATGCGTAGTGAGAGGCCACCATGAACTTGGCGAGCGCTGGACGGCCGAGAATTCCATTGTAGGGCAATGGAAAATCGGCAACGTCAAAAGTGATCCTCTCTGTCCTGAAGTTCAGCTCGCTGCCAAATGTCACTGGCAACGTTATCTTCCCCTTCGGCTTGCTCCTTCCCGGGTTGATTCCTTGGAACGTGCCGGTCTCTTCGAGCTCGCTGTCGGGGACTTGGAGTTTCTAGAGTACAGCGGAGGAGATCAGGTTCAAGCCGGCCCCGCCGTCGACTAGCATCTTAGTGACCTTGAGGTTGCGGACTGTTGGTGAGACCAACATCGGCAAGCACCCGATCGCAGTTGTGCGGTCAGAGTGGTCCTCAATATCGAAGATGATAGACGTGCTGGACCATTTCAGAGGCCTGCGCGACTCGACGGGCGGTTCCGCTGCACTGACTTCTCGCGCCCACTGCTTGAGCTGGCGGTGAGAAGTATGCAGAGAAGCACCGCCGTCTACGCACAGGACCTCTGTGGCTTTCTGAAACTCCTGCTCACTGGTCTCGACATCATCCATGTCTTCGTCTTCGTCGTCGTCTTCGTTCTTGTCGCGGCCGCGGGGAGGTCTGTCCGCTCGCCGCTGCTTGTCCTTGTCGCAGCGTCCTCCCTGGCCGGGGCGCTTCGTGCCTGATCCTCCACCACCTCCCCGGGCTCTCTCCTTGTCGCGCCGCTCGTACTCGGCCTTTTGCAGCTCGACGAGCCGCTCGACCTGCTTGCAGCTCTGGAGGTCATGGCCCTTGGTGCGTTGGATCTTGCAGTACTGCTTGTTGGTGCCGTCCCGCTTGTTGGCGACCGCCACAGCCTGGCAGTTGGCGCACCCGGCAACCTCGTTGCCGGAGCTACCATCCTGGGCCTTCTTGGCAGCGCCTTCATCGCCGGACTGCTCAACAACCAGTACTTCTTGGCTCTTCTTCTTCCTATTGCTCCGCCGCCGGTTCTTCCTTGCCGGGGCGGTATCCTCACTGTCAGATTCTCCTGCTCCAGTGTTCTCTCCGGGGAGTTTCCTTCCTTCCTCAGCGCGTGCACACTTGTCGGCCAGGGCATATAGCTCGCTGACGTCTTTGATCTTACACATCGCCATCTCCTCCCGCATCCTGCGGTTACGCACGTTCGGATGGAACGCGCTGATGACCGCGGCAGGGTGGACGTCTGGGATGTTGTAGTGCATGCGGCTGAATCTCTGGATGAACTTGCGCAAGGATTCCCCTTCCTTCCGGACGAGCAGGTGAAGGTCGCTCGCTTGGCCATGGGGTTTGTGGCCGCCTGTAAAGGCGCCAACAAACTGGTGGCACAAGTCTGTCCAGGAGGTTATGGAGTTATCCGGCAAGTGCATGAGCCAGGATCTGACGTTGGATTTGAGTACCAGCGGGAAGTAGTTAGCAAGGATCTTGTCGTCTCGCCCTCCAGCAGCCTGCACGGCAATGGTGTAGATGCTGAGGAACTCCAACGGATGCGACTTGCCGTCGTACTTCTCTAGTACGTCTGGCTTAAAGTTCTTCGTGCTGGGCCACTGGACTTGCCGCAGCTCATGGGTGAACGCAGGGCAGCCTACCGCGTACGGCAGGTCGCCTGGTCCCCCCGGCGCATGCATGTCGACAGAGGGCCCAGCGCGCTGGTCTGATTGACGTCGCGCTTCTCTCCGACGCTCGATGCGCGTACGAGCGTCCTCTTGCTCTCGTTCATGAAGAACGTGACGTTGATCGCGACGAGTTCGCGGATTTGACGACGCGGTGGAGTCGTTGTCGTGATGGCTCCGTGAGTCGGCGATCTTGGCCTTTGGGGCGGAGAATGCACGGTGGTCCCACCCCCACCGGTCATGGCGCCATCGGTTCTCGCCTGGCCGACCTGCCGCGGCTGTGACGCATTGTGCTGCCGCGGGGTGTCGCCGTTAGCGAAGCCGATGAGACTCTGTATCGTGGCCCTCCAGTCGTCGAGCTTGTTCGCCGTTGGAGGGTAGTCTAGGAGCAGTTGAGCTTGTGCTAGAGCTTCTGCTGGAGTAGCGGGCAGCGGTGGCGAGCGGCGCGTGGAGCGGGATGTGCTCGAACTTCTAACTACGTTAGAAGGAGCAACACCCGGACCAAGCAGTCGCGCCACGCTCGTGCCAGCACGTTGGTGTGTATGCTGGCCTTGAGCACCCTGGGATCCGCCAGCTCGATCTGGGTCTAGCGAGCGTATAGTACCGTGAGTGCCAAGACGCTGCTGGTCCCGTGCCTCCTGAGAGGGGCGCGGTGCATGTTCGGATGCCGTGGCACCATGAGCTGGTTCGGCGACGCCCGTTCCGCCGCCGGTGCCGTCCCCACCACCCGTTTGCTCCAGGGGCGGTGGGTTCGACGCGGACGGACCAGCCACCTCCGGAGCCTTCTTCTTCGGTGGCATGTCGATGAAGACGATGGAGATCTAGCCTATGCAGACGCCAGATCAGGTTCGCACAACTTCGACGCCACCTACCTGGCGCGCCAAAGATGTCGGGGGAAATCTGCCTCCACGAACACCTATGGGGACCGAGCCCCTTTCTGGTTCGGCGGGGGGCGGAGGTCGCGCGAAGAGCGGATCGAGGCGATGCACACAAGGGGATTTACCCAGCTACGGGCCGCACGAATGCGTAAAACCCTACTGCTGCTTTGTGGTTTGTATTGTGTTCTTGGGAGCGCTGAGTGCTACAGTACACTCAGGCAGCTAATCAGACCGAGCGTGAGTGGTCTCCTTCCTCCTCTTCTACTTCACGTTGCGCATGGGGCCTCCTTTTATATGCGCAAGGGGTTACCCACAGGTGGCAACGTAGGCGGGGGTAAAACTGGAAAACGCTGTGTTGGGTACAGCTGTTTGCACAGTGCTATCATACCTAACTCTGACGGCAGGGGACAAGGGCATTAAATGCCCGTCTAGGTCACCCAAACAGTGCAGAAAAGGGGCCGTCAGGGGCGCCACCGTTTGCCACGACGGCTACCCTGTCAGCGTCGCTTCGCCACCGCATGCCCCTGGCTGCGCAACCTCTCGCCACGTACGCCTGGAACGGCCCTAGAGCGACGCGTGGGTGGATGAGCTGGAACGCAGGCGCGGGGTGGTGACTTGCCGCGGCAAGCGCCTTGCCGCGGTCGATGCCTTGTCGCGCCCGGGAGCCTGTTGCTCACCGGTCCTTGCCGGGACGCATGGCGCGTCGCAGCAAGTCTCTTGTCGTGCCTTGGTCGGCCTTCCCAGCAAGCTCCTCTTGCCGGGGCCTTGTGCTTCGAGCGGCCGTCCCGGCAAGCTCCTCTTGCCGGGGCCTTGCTCTCTTCGGGTGGCCTTCCCGGCAAGCTCCTCCTGTCGGGGCCTTGGCTCAAATACATTGTTCTTGGATGGCCCAAAAAGGGACCATGGAGAGTTTTGGCGATCGCCTGGCAAGCCTTGCCGCGGGGTGCTACGACTGCCCGTGCACAAGTTTGGGGTACTAAGGTACCCCTATTTTAGTACACCGACAGGCCGTAACCAAGGTGGCAACCCTGAAGTAGGCGCTGGCAGAGGCTGAAAAGAAAACGGCCGAGGAGCGCGCCGAGCGAGAAAGGCTTGGGGTCCAGGTCGACGAGGTGCAGCAAGAGCTGCAAGCTCTCATGACAAAACATGAGGGTTTGGAGCTTGAGTCAAAAACGCAAGCATCCGAGCTCGCGTCGGCCGTCGAGACCGCCAAGAGTGCCAAGGCCGAAGCCCAAAAGGCCCTCCAAGAGATGGAGGAGGTGAAAAAGATAGCAACGGGTAAGGTATTCTCAATGCAAAGTAGGAATATAAAAGTAAATTACCTATTACTTACCCGAATCCGGAGTTCTCCAGGGGCGTTCGCTGATCTTCCCCACAGCGTATCCGATGCCGCCGCGTTCTACCGAGCTGAAGAGGGCAGCTCGACGGAGAGTGTGTTCTGGTCTCAGTATTCTGAGGCCGGACACCCTGTGCCATTAAGCGATCAGCTGAAACAGCCGGTCGAGCTCCACAAGGCGGCCGAACAGGCCATGAAGGGCTTACTAGTTCGGCTGTGGCCTGGAGAGGCCCTGCCTGGGAGCTATTTCGGGCTGGTGCGGCGGCTGGTGGACGCTTGTCCACGGCTTGAGGTCATTAAGCGCTCCGTCTGCATTGAAGGTGCCCGGAGGGCCCTTGCCCGTGTAAGGGTACACTGGGGTAAGCTGGACAGAGAGAAGCTGGTGAAGGACGGGCCGCTGCAGGGGAAGGAGCATCGCAAGCCCGAGAACTACTACAAGGAAGTTCTTGCCGGAGCCCGCCTTGTCGCGGATGAATGTACTAAAGATGTAATATTTGAGTGAACTCGCTCGTTTGTATCCCGTGCGCTGAAAACTTGTTCATATGCGCAAAGCAATGCTTATTTAATATAAAATATTATTTTCTGTGCGGCCGTTTATCAAAAATTTGAGAGATGGCCAGTCGCCGGCTTCTGCCCCCATGCCACTAGTGCTGGGGTGTTCGGGATAAACCCGAGGGCTCTTGTTCCCATAGTTGGGTCCTTCGAGGGAGGCACTCAGCACAACGAGCCAGGCAACCGGACTATAATGCTTGAACACTCTCACTTAGCCATAGAACGTTATAATTTTAAATTTCGGCGAAGCCCCTAGTTTGGAAGGCCGAATTCGGGGCGCTATCCACGCCTTTGGCCGGGCATAGCCAGCTCCTCGCTCAAAGCGGCATAAGCCTTTAAGGACTCGAAAAACCTCTCGAACAGCGACCGGTCTCACGCCTTATCATGACAGTCTGTTTTAGCTTTCTCCACTGAGGTGCTCAACCCACCTGATCTGGGGCACAATCGCAGTGGTTCTCCTAGTGCTACCTTAGCCGATAAAGCGGAACGTAAGGCACCAAAACATAGGATCCGGGCAAACCCAACATGTGACCAAAATCATGACTTGGAGCCGATGCATATAGTGCTATAAGTTCGGGGTGCCGCACTTGTGAAAGTGTACGGATTTCTCACACCAGATAAAAGGGTAATGAAGCCCCTGGCGTGGTTTGTCGTACCATGGTGTACGGGTGCTATCATGTTATGTAATAAATATATATATATATTCAAAAGAGAATAATGCAAAAAATAGACAAAAAGCTATGCATTGTTTTATAAAGAGGCTATCTATCAAAGCCGAACGATACAAGTATTGCGATGAGCAAAAAATATTAGACTATTTAACATGTCCTGACCAGGCACAGGTCGCGGAATTTAGAAACAGATATATCGCTCAAAATAGAGACCACCTGAGAGTTCCGGAATGCGGCGTAGCTTTGTCTGCTTTCCTGGATCTTGGATCGTCTGTGCGACAACAATGCCGAACAGGTTATCCAGAGTATGGAGTCTTGGAAAAAAAGGTAAAAAGGAAAATCCGGCAGCCCCTAGTACGTTTGACGCCGTGTTGTAGGCATGCCATTAATGTGCCCCTCCCCCTGTGCCCATGGAATTTTAAGGGCGTAATTGTGTACTCGAGGTACCTGCTCCACTATGTTGCGATGGCTGGGGTCGGGGCCGTATTGCTACGCTTGCTCTGATCGTGCCAGGTGGTCTTGTTGCAGGTTACTCCGGGCGCGCTTTGCATTGTCTGGTTTTTTAACGGCCGGACTGGAGAGTTGCCCTGAAAGGCTGCTTTGTACTTCCGCTGCGAGGGCCGCCGTGTGCTCCTCCGTATGGATGGAGCGTTATGTGTTTCCGCTGACCGTAATTACTCCTCGAGGGCCT
Source organism: Aegilops umbellulata (assembly GCA_032464435.1). Classification (NCBI taxonomy): domain Eukaryota; kingdom Viridiplantae; phylum Streptophyta; class Magnoliopsida; order Poales; family Poaceae; genus Aegilops; species Aegilops umbellulata. The sequence continues at coordinate 373,276,787 of CP136057.1, forward strand.
GGCATCTTGAGCTTGAGATATGCGTAGTGCGGCACCGCATTGAATTTAGCGAATGCGGTTCGTCCGAGCAGGGCGTGATAGCCACTGCGGAACGGCACTATATCGAAGGTTAACTCTTCGCTTAGGAAGTTATCCGGAGATCCGAAGACCACATCAAGTGTTATCGAGCCTGTGCAATTGGCCTCTACACCTGGTATGACGCCTTTAAAGGTCGTCCTTGTGGGCTTGATCCTTGATGGATCTTTGCCCATTTTCCGCACTGTATCCTGATAAAGCAGGTTTAGGCTACTGCCGCCGTCCATGAGGACTCTTGTGAGATGAAATGCGTCCACGATTGGGTCGAGGACCAGTGCGGCAAAACCGCCGTGACAGATTCTAGTGGGGTGGTCCCTTTGATCGAAAGTGATCGGGCAGGAGGACCATGGGTTGAACTTTGGGGCGACTAGCTCCATCGCGTATACGTCCCGTAGCGCATGCTTCCTCTCCCGCTTGGGAATGTGGGTCGCGTATATCATGTTCACCGTCCGCACTTGTGGGGGAAACCCTTTTTGTCCATTGTTGTTCGGCGGCCTGGGCTTCTCCTCGTCGTCGCTGTTCAGCCCCTTGTCCTTGTGTTCGGCTCTTAACTTGCCTGCCTGCTTGAACACCCAACAATCCCTGTTGGTGTGATTGGCTGGCCTTTCGGGGGTGCCATGAATCTGGCACGAGCGGTCGAGTATCCGGTCCAAACTGGACGGGCCCTGGGTATTCTTTTTAAATGGCTTTTTCCGCTGACCGGATTTATAGCCTCTGAATCCGGCATTAACTGCCATATCCTCATTGTTGTCGCTGCTAATGCGGCGCTTTTGATTATTTCGACCTGACCTGCCACTTTTGTCCTTGGTATCCGAATTACCGGGCTTCTTTGATAAGTTATTGCTGCGAGCTAGCCAGCTATCTTCTCCCGCGCAAAAGCGGGTCATGAGTGTCGTGAGGGCTGCCATGGTTTTCGGCTTTTCCTGTCCCAGGTGCCTGTCGGATCACGGGTTCCGGCAGACCCTTAAGGTTCGATCTCTGGGGTGCGCGCGGAGATCGTGCCCACTACCTCTCCGTCTCGTAAGGATCTAACTACCAGAAGAACAACACAAGAGACACAGGGTTTATACTGGTTCGGGCCACCATTGTGGTGTAATACCCTACTCCAGTGTAGTGGGTGGATTGCCTCTTGGGCTGATGATGAAGAATAATACAAGGAAGAAGGACCTCGCGAGGGTCTGTTCTTGGCTAGGGGATGAACCGCTAGGGGGTGTTCGATCGCCCTTCTCTCTTTCTCTAGATGCTGGATTCCGTCCCTACTGGTTTCTTGGTACTCGATCCGATGCCTCTACCCTGGGGGTGGCTAGCCCTATTTATAGGCAAAGGGCCTGGGCCTCTTCCCAAATATTGAGCGGGAAGGGCGACAACAATTGGCCAATTTGAAGGGGAACATCTGGTACACTTATCCTGACTAAAGTTGGTCTTCGCCTGCCAAAGGCCATGTGGTGATGTCGTCCTGGGCTCCATGGTGACCTCCTTCCCACCGTTGGAATGGTCTTGGTCTCGTTGCACAGAAATGGGTGCCTTTGCTTGATCCATCGCCTGCGCTTGCCCCCTTTGCACCAAAGAGGAAAGGGAGACGCTGCGCGGGCTGGCGCCCGCCTGGCACCCTTGGTCGTCACGGCTTGCGTCCTGGGCACCTCGTGAGGTACCCGCCTTGATCTCTCCGCCTCCTCGCGAGTCAGCCTAAGGAGGCCGTGCTTGAGGACGCGCCATGTCGTCCGCCTCGCGAGGCTTGGCCCCTCGCGAGGGTCTTGAGCCTTGTGCTGATGAAGACGGGCCATGCTGGGCCCCCATTTGAGCCATGCCGCAGGCCGCAGGCAGGCAAGTCTGGGGACCCCCGTTCCCAGAACGCCGACAGTAGCCCCCGGGCCCAAGGCGCGCACGGACTTGGCCGCGCCGAGAGGCGAAAGGGCAAGGGCGAAGCGCCGCGGGCCCTAACAGCCTGCGGCCTTGGGCGCCGCGTGGCGGTTGATTGGACGTGGGCGTCTCCGCTTCCCCATGACGCCTCGACGATCGCGCAGATTGGACAAGTCCCTGCATGCAAATCGTGTCATGATTACCTGTGATCGTGGAGGCCGACGGTTGGCCTCCGCCGGCTATAAGTACGGCACCGCGTGTGCCCTTCCAGTCCATCTCCCCTTGCTTTCTCCTTCGCCTTGATTCTTGCTCCGCCATGTCGTGATGGCTCCGATTCGCCAGCTCTCTGCAGCAGAGAAGGGGAAGGCTCCTCAAGAGGTACCTGACCCGCTCCCGTCGAAGAAACGGCCTGCCTTGCGCGGCCGAGACGAGGAGAATCGCCTGGTGGTGCTGAGGCCTTGGTCCGAGCAGCCTCCACCGGGATTCCCGCTTCCCTTGTATGCCCACGCCGAGGGCCCTGGAAGAGGAGATGCCGATCCCCTCGGCCAGCGCCGTCGCCGGCGCCGGAGGGTCACGAAGGTGTTGGTCGTTCCTCCTGGAGTCCACGCCGAGGGCTCCTCCCGCGAGATCGTGCTCCACGCCGCCATGCCTCCACGGACTTGGATTCGCTTTCCTCCCTTCTTCGCCTCCGTCTTCCAGCAGGGGAGACTCCTGGAGCTGTGGCTGCAGCACGCCGACTGCAGCACTCCTGCGACCGGGGCATAGGTTGCGATCACTGCCCCGGACGAGGTCTTCATGACTCGCGGCTGGGGGAAATCGCTCGGTGCTGCAGAACGAAGGGCGCCCTCACGATCCACCTGGAGTACGACGGCGCTTCGGTGATGTTCTTCAAGGTCTTCGACGCGAACGGTCGCCGGAGGCGGCCAGGACCTCGCCATGGTGACCGCTGGGCCTGCCAACCGCCCCCTGGACAGCTCCACAAGCGATGGGAGCACCGGAGGATCCAGCGATACCAGTGAGGTCTGCGCGACGCCGGAGACGAGCGACGACAGCTACGAGCCCGCGAGCCGACGCCCCTCCCGGAGCAGGGCAGGCTCGCTTGGTCGCCGCCGATCCTGATCTAGATGGGGTTGGCGCCGGTGCCTGACGGCCCACTGTTGATGATGGCATCTTTTGCAAGGGCGCGTGTAGTTAGCACCCTTTAGGATCCGTTCCCTGCGAGGAATCACATTGTGCCCCATAGGGGCTTGTAAGGCGGCTGTGATCCTTGTTGTTAATATGTAACCCTTGCTATGGATTTGTGCGAATCGCAAATTCCGTCATAGTTCGGTCTTCCCTTTCGCACCTCGCGAGGGCTTGGTGCTCTGCGTCGACAGGTCCCAGTCCCAAGGCGGCGTCAGCCGTCGCTGGTATGCCAGGTCGCGATGCCGTGGTCAAGGCCAGGAGGTGAGCGACCCGGGGTCCGGTAAGAGCCCCTGAGTCGCGATGCTCAGGAGGTCCCCTTTGGCGCCCAAGCAGCCGTCGCTTGGTGAGAAAGGGAAGTAACGTCGCTAGTACGGAGTCGCTTCAGGTGCGGGGGTAGTGCCACGGTAGCCAACGCTTTGGATGGTGACTTATCTTGAGAATCGGGGATAGCCCCCAGCGCGTCGTTGGGTCCGGGGGGTAATTTGAAAGAAGTTGCTTGACGAGGTACTCGCGTGCCCCTTCTCCCTCGCCTCTGCTCCCCTTTCTGCTCTACGTCCTCAGGTCCCGGCCCTCGAGCTTGTCTCAGCCGTCGCTGGTATGCCAGGTCACGATGCCGTGGACAAGGCCAGAGGGTGAGGGCTGGAGAGCCAGTAAGAGCCCTGAGTCGCGATGCTCAGGCACCCCCCCTTTAACGTGCAAGCGGTTCATGCGGGCGAGGGTGAAGGGAGCGCCGTGAGGGACTTGGCTAGCACAACTTCCTCTAAGGATCCTGCAGCGATTAGTTGACTGTTAGTCGCTCAGGAGCTCGCTGGTTGGAGCGGGTGAGGTGTGTCTGGGCACCCGTGAGCCAGCGCGGGACTCACGAGGCCCTACCTCTAGGCGGGTTGCGCCTGGCACTGGGCCGTATCTTGAGATGTGTTCCTGCAAAATCTGGTTAGATGCCGGCACTCTACGTCCTCGGGTCCCGGCCCTCGAGCTTGTTTCAGCCTTCGCTGGTATGCCAGGTCGCGATGCCGTGGACAAGGCCAGAGGGTGAGGGCTGGAGAGCCAGTAAGAGCCCTGAGTCGCGATGCTCAGGCGCCCCCCTTTAACGTGCAAGTGGTCGACATGAAGAAGAAAAGGCGCCGCGGACGGCATCGAGTAATGATGCATAATTGGAAATAAACGCGGAAGGGATACACGCCACTGGGTCTAGCCCGAGTGGCCTGGGGATGATGCAGCCTGAGGGGTGCCCCCAACAAAGCAAGCTAGCGACTGAGAAGATAAAAAGGGATGCATGCCACAGGGATGGACCCACGCGGCCTGGGAATGATGCAACTCTGGGAGGGCGCTCCTAGCTGGGAATGAAACTTGAAAGATGTCACCTGAAGATGTCGTCGGTGCAGTGGCGTTGGTGCAGTAGACTCGGTGGGCTGCGGAAGCCGATCCTCACGAGCCCCCAGGCCCAGGGGCCTCGGGAGGCTCCGGGGGCACTGGTGGCTCCTCGTGAGCAGCCTCCATCTCCGCCAGGGCTATGGAACGCCTGCCTTCTTGCGCCTCCAAGTTGCTCCTCATGATGCGCTGGTACGCCGCAGCCACGCTCGGCAGGCCATAAGGCATGCGAACATAGCTGTGGGGTGGTCCTCCGCAGCACCCCACTTGTAAGGGCCAGAGGCGCTCCACCGTGGCGATCTGATTGAGCCCTGGTACGTCGACGCAGACGCGCAGCCCACCATCCTCGCCTGGATGGGGAGCCACAGCTGGTGGGCGACGGCAACCTGTCATGATCCTTGACTCCTGTAGTTCTTGAATGGCCTTGCTAACAAACTCCTGGTGGTCTGACCTTCTTTCCCTGACTTCCTTTCGAGGGAAACGTGCCTCGAAGCACACCTCCACATGGTGCCCCAGCGCCTCCCTCGTGACCTTGGTGAGGTCGGTGGCCCTCCAGGTGAGAGCCCCCGAGCCCTGCCTGAGGAGGGCGTCGGGCGCGCTTTCCTATGCGATTGAAGGAGGGTCCCCCTGGGTAGACGCGGGCCTTGAAGGGCCTGCCTCCTGAGGGGCTGAGCCTGACGTTGTCTTCTTCTTCTTGGGGGTGGTCTCAGGAAGCCTCCTGCTTCCGCGATCTGGGTCTTCTAGTGACGCGGCCTGAAAGGCTCGCTCCAGGGCACACACTGCATCCTTCTCTTGACATGGCACTGTGATGAAGCCGCCGCTTCCTGGCATCTTGAGGACGTTGTAGCCATGGTGAGTCACGGCCATGAACTTAGCCAGCGCCGGGTACCCGAGGATGGCGTTGTACGGCAGGCGGATGTGGGCGATGTCAAAGTCGATGAGCTCAGTGCGGTAGTTGTCGTAGGTGCCGAAGGTGACTGGGAGGCGGACCTGCCCGATCGGGACCGTGGAACCGTCGGTGACTCCAGAGAAGGGCTTGGTTGGCTGAAGCTGGTCATAGGGCACTTGGAGGCTGTTGAATGTTTCCACGGACAAGACATTGAGCCCTGCCCCTCCGTCGATGAGGGTCCTGGTGACCAGAATGTTGCTGATGACTGGGGAACAAAGCATTGGGAGGACTCCGGCTGTGGCCGCGCACTTGAGCTGGTCTGCTGAGCTGAACGTCATGGTGCAGGCCGACCACCTGAGGGGACGCGTTGCTTCGAGCTTGGGGAGAACTGCATTCACTTCGTGAGCAAACTGCTTGAAGATCCGTTGAGAGGCTGGGGCTTGAGCTCCGCCCAGGATGCAGGCGATGGCGCGAGGCTCCTGGAAGCCCCCACCCCCTTCGTCTTGGTGGCGGTCTTCATTCCTTCTTGGCTGAGGCGGCAACGGCGGCAGGCCTGGGTTGCCATGAGGGCGATCCTCACAAGGCTGGTCCCTCCAGTCCCCCTCGCGAGGCGGGTCGCGCCAGCGGTCCTCGCGAGGTTGGTCACGCCAGCCTTGACATGGGCCACGATCTTCCCAGCGTCCCGGGTTCCTTCCTCCTCCTCGGCCGTAGCCCCGGTCAGCACGGTCAGGGCGTCGGCCGACTCTTCCTTCTCGCACGGCACGGAGTTCTTGGCATTCATTGGTGTTGTGGGTGTGGAGGTCGTGGTACACACAGTACCGGCTGCCCCTGGAGGATTCGGGCAGATCTTTGCCCCGCTTGGTGTCCGGCTCTGCCGCGAGCACGGCGGCCCCCTTGCGCTTCACGTCCTTGGCCTTGGGCTTCTTCTCTTCTGTGTCTGCGGCAGGCAGCTCGAGGAGGGAAAGGCGTCCCTCCTCAGCACTGGCGCACTTGGTCGCCAGGTTGAACAGCTCCAGGGAGGTGCAGAGGTCTTCGTGCATCGCCAAATCCTCCTTCATCTTGACGTCGCGCACGCCGTCGGAGAAGGCCGAAATGATGGCTTCTTCGGACACCCTGGGGATCTTGAGGCGTGCACTGTTGAAGCGCTGGATGTACTTTTGCAGGGTCTCTCCAGGTTGCTGCTTGATGCGGCGCATGTCGCTCACGGCGGGAGGCCGGTCGCGGGTACCTTGGAAGTTGGTGATGAAGCGAGTGCGCATCTGGTCCCAGGAGGAGATCGTGCCTGGGGCCAGGTTCAGGAGCCAAGTGCGAGCACCTTCCTTCAGCGCCATGGGGAACCAGTTCGCCATGACCTTTTCGTCCCCGCTGGCTGCTTCGATTCCCAGCTCGTAGAGCTGGAGGAACTCTGTGGGGTCAGTAGTGTCGTCGTAGCGAGGAGGCAGGTCTGGCTTGAACATGCCGGGCCACGCGACGCTACGCAGCAAGGGGGTGTAGGCGCAGCAGCCAGCGGTGACCGCGGGAGGTTTTGGTTGAGGGAGAGCTTGGCCTTGTGGGTCCCCTTGCGCTGCAGCTAGGAGCAGCGCCGGGTCTTGACGTGCCGGAGCTGGAGCGGGGTATCGGCGAGCCGGGGCTGGGAGCGCCCGGGCGGCCTCTTGCGGTCGCGGGACTTCTCGGCAGCTCCGTTCTTGCTGGGCCGGCGCATGACGGAGCGGGTTACGCCCAGGAGCTGCGCGCCTTGGGGCCATGGCATCTTCTTGGAAAGGAGGCGGCTGGAATGCCCCCGGGGCTTCATTGCCCACGGGGGCGGAGTGCGGCGCAGCGGTGCAGAAGGCGCGGGAGAGCCCCCTGCGGCGCGGACGAGCTCGGCGACGCGGTCGAGCCACTCCTCATAGACGTCGTCGATGGGGCGGTAGCGCAGGAGCTCGTTTGTCGCGATGAGCGCAGCTCGAGCCTCCAAGGGCGCGCGAAGCGCGTGCGACGAAGAACCGGCCGGGGTGAGCGACGGTGTGGCGGTGCGGCCATCCCGCCGCACGGACGGGTGCTGAGAGGATGCTTGCTGCTCGTTCCCCGCCGGGCCGGTGGCGGCGTTGACGGCGGGAAACGGGGAACGACGAGGACGCCCACCGACGGGGGCCGTCTGGACGGCGCGGGAAGCGATGGCGGCCCGGCGCTCGGCGCGGGCCCGGCGAGCGTCAGACATGGATGCGACGGTCGGAGGAGAGCGGAGCGGCGGCAGACAGATTCCGGCGCACCCCTACCTGGCGCGCCAAATGTTGGATCACGGGTTCCGGCAGACCCTTAAGGTTCGAACTCTGGGGTGCGCACGGAGATCGTGCCCACTACCTCTCCGTCTCGTAAGGATCTAACTACCAGAAGAACAACACAAGAGACACAGGGTTTATACTGGTTCGGGCCACCATTGTGGTGTTATACCCTACTCCAGTGTGGTGGGTGTATTGCCTCTTGGGCTGATGATGAAGAATAATACAAGGAAGAAGGACCTCACGAGGGTCTGTTCTATGCTAGGGGATGAACCACTAGGGGGAGTTCGATCGCCCTTCTCTCTCTCTCTCTCTAGATGCTGGATTCCATCCCTACTGGTTTCTTGGTACTCGATCCGATGCCTCTACCCTGTGGGTGGCTAGCCCTATTTATAGGCAAAGGCCCTCGGGCTCTTCCCAAATATTGAGCGGGAAGGGTGCCAACAATTGGCCAATTTGAAGGGGAACATCTGGTACACTTATCCTGACTAAAGTTGGTCTTCGCCTGCCAAAGGCCCTGTGGTGACGCCGTCCTGGGCTCCATGGTGACCTCCTTCCCACTGTTGGACTGGTCTTGGTCTCGTTGCACCGAAATGGGTGCCTTTGCTTGATCCTCTCGCCTGCGCCTGCCCCCTTTGCACCAAAGAGGAAAGGGAGACGCTGCGCGGGCTGGCGCCCGCCTGGCACCCTTGGTCGTCATGGCTTGCGTCATGGGCACCTCGTGAGGTACCTGCCTTGATCTCTCCGCCTCCTCCCGAGTCAGCCCAAGGAGGCCGTGCTTGAGGAAGCGCCATGTCGTCCGCCTCGCGAGGCTTGGCCCCTCGCAAGGGTCTTGAGCCTTGTGCTGATGAAGACGGGTCACGCTGGGCCCCCATTTGAGCCACGCCGCAGGCCGCAGGCAGGCAAGTCTAGGGACCCCCGTTCTCAGAACGCCGACAGTGCCGGGCAAGCCACTCATCGCGGATGTTATGTTTGAAGGCTGCTAGGGCCTCTGCGTCCGGACAATCGACTATCTGATTTTTCTTTGTTAGGAACCGTGTCTAGAATTGCCTGGCCGATTCTTCTGGCTGCTGAATTATGTGTCTTAGGTCATCGGCGTCCGGTGGCCGCACATAGGTCCCCTGGAAGTTGTCGAGGAATGCGGCTTCCAGGTCCTCCCAAGAACCGATTGAGTCCGCTGGTAGGCTGTTAAGCCAGTGCCGGGCTGGTCCTTTAAGCTTAAGGGGTAGGTATTTGATGGCGTGCAGATCATTGCCACGTGCCATGTGGATGTGAAGGAGATAATCCTCAATCCATACTGCCGGATCTGTCGTACAATTGTACGACTCGATATTGACGGGTTTAAAACCATCTGGGATTTTATGATCCATTACTTCGTCTGTGAAGCATAGTGGGTGTGCGGCGCCCCTGTACTGGGCTATGTCACGACGCAGCTCGGAAGAGCTGTGCCTGCTGTGTTCGGCCCGGCCGGATTTATTGTGTCCAGAGTGAAGATCATCACGTGCCGTCGGGCGTCCGCGCGATCCTTAGATCGATCTTGTTTGCTTTGCTTTATCCTCCAGTGCGTCTTGCAGGTCTGGCTCGTTTTCCCGTGCCTTATTTGAACGGCACCGGGGCATGGCTTGCTTAAGGGTTCGACAGGCTTCTCTGTCGCGGCCACGGGGTGGCCGGTCTGCCATGTCATATGCTTCCCCCTCTGATTGGGGTAGCGGCCTGCGCTTAGGATAATTTTTGGAGGGGCGCCCGAGTTCATACTCTTCGGCCGCAAGGACTTCAGTCCATCTATCAGCTAGCAAATCTTGATCATCTCTAAGCTGTTGCTGCTTTTTCTTTAGGCTGTTGGCCGTGGCTAGAAGCCTGCATTGAAAACGCTCTTGTTCGGCGGGGTCTGATGGTACGACGAATTCGTCGTCGTCGAGGCTTGCCTCGTCTTCGGAGGGAGGCATGTAGTTATCATCCTCAACCTCTTGCTCTGCCGCTCTCTCCTGAGGGCTGGCTTTGCCATCTTCCTGCGCCGAATCTTGCTGGTTCTGGTGTTCTTCGGCACTGTCCGGGGTAGTATTATCTCCCGTGCCGGAATCACCGTTTCTGCTGTGGCGGGATTTAGAGCGGCGCCGTTGGCGCCGGCGTTTTGGCGGTTTTTTCGAATTGTCGTCTTCCACTGTTCCATCGCCATCCACATCCTTTGGAGCATCCACCATATATATGTCATATGACGAGGTGGCGGTCCAGCGCCCTACAGGTGCTGGTTCTTATTCGTCTCCTCCTTCGTCGTCCATACCGTCGAAGTCTTCGGAGCCGAAGTCAAGCATGTCGGTTAAATCATCGACAGTTGCTATTAAGTGGGTGGTGGGTGGGCTTTGAATTTCTTCGTCGTCAGAATCCCAACCTCGCAGACCATAGTCCGGCATGGGCTCTCCTGATAAAGAGAGAGACTTGAGAGAATTCAGGATATCACCGAAAGGTGAGCACTGAAAGATGTCCGCGGCGGTGAACTCCATTACAGGCGCCCAATCAGATTCGATCGGCGGGGGCACGGAAGGCCCGGAGTTCGGAGAAGAGTCCGGCTCCTTGGAGTTCTGGGCCGTGCGGAGTACGGGGCTGGCATTCGGCTCGATCGCCTTTGAGATCGCAGCCCCCGAGGTGACGTCCAACCGTTCATCCTCGGAGAACGCAGCGGGCTCCGAGTCAAGGATCAGGGCCGGAGCGTGTGCGGCCTCCAGGGTACTATTCGGAGGCAGAGCTATATCATGCCCCTCGAAATAGTGCGGCGTGCTTGGCTGTGGCTCGAACCCGTCGAAGATAAAGTCTCCGCGGATATCAGCCGTGTAGTTTAAGCTTCCAAACCTGACTTGATGGCCAGGGGCGTAGCTTTCGATCTGCTCCATATGACCAAGTGAATTGGCCCGCAGAGCGAAGCCGCCGAAGACGAAGATTTGTCCGGGGAGGAAAGTCTCACCCTGGACCTCATCGTTGTTGATGATCAAAGGAGCCATCGAGCCTAAAAGCGATGACACAGAGGAACTCTCAATGAAAGCACCAATGTCGGTGTCAAAACCGGCGGATCTCGGGTAGGGGTCCCGAACAGTGCGTCAAGGTCGGATGGTAACAGGAGACAAGGGACACTTTATTTTACACAGGTTCGGGCCCTCTCGGTGGAGGTAAAACCCTACTCCTGCTAGATTAATATTGATGATATGGCTAGTACAAGAGTGGATCTACCACAAGATCCAGGAGGCTAAACCCTAGAAGCTAGCCTATGGTATGATTGTGTATGATGATGGTTGTCCTACGGACTACAACCCTCCGGTTTATATAGACACCGGATAGGGTTAGGGTTACATAGAGTCGGTTACAATGGTAGGAGATCTCGAATATCCGCACGCCTAGCTTGCCTTCCACGCCATGAAAAGATCCTTCCGGACACGGGACGAAGTCTTCAATCTTGTATCTTCATAGTCCTGGAGTCCGGCTGAAGGTATAGTCCGGCTATCCGAACACCCCCTAATCCAGGACTCCCTCAGTCACCCTATGTTATGATTTTTACATGATGAACCGCATCTGGCATAATTCTCCATCACAGATCCAATGCCTACGAGCTTTTCACATATTGTTCTTCGCTTATTTACTTTTCCGTTGCTACTGTTACAATCACTACAAACCCCAAAAATATTACTTTTGCTACAGTTATCCTTACTTCCATACTACTTTGCTACTAAATACTTTGCTGCAGATATTAAGTTATCCAGGTGTGGTTGAATTGACAACTCAACTACTAATACTTGAGAATATTCTTTGGCTCCCCTTGTGTCGAATCAATAAATTTGGGTTGAATACTCTACCCTCGAAAACTGTTGCGATCCCCTATACTTGTGGGTTATCAAGACTATTGTCTGGCGCCGTTGCCGGGGAGCATAGCTCTATTCTTTGAGTCACTTGGGATTTATATCTGCTGGTCACTATGATGAACTTGAAAGACGCGAAAACAAAAATTTATCCCTCAACTACGAGGGGAGGTAAGGAACTGCCATCTAGCTCTGCACTTGATTCACCTTCTGTTTTGAGTAAGCTTGCGACACCTAAACCTGCTTCTGCTATTAATTCTGATATGTCGCATGTTATTGATGATGCCACTTCTACTATGCATGATACTTATGATGAAACTACTTCTATGCTTGATTCTATTGTGCCACTTGGTGAATTTCTTGATGAACAACTTGCTAGGGCTAGAGAGAATGAAATTATTGAACCTGATAATATTGATGAAAGTGATGATGAAGACTCTCCCAACAAATATGAATTGCCTGTTGTGCCTGAGGGCTATGTTATGGATGAAGAAACTGCTAGAGACTTTCTTGCTTGCAATGATAGAAGTGATCTTAAGAAATTATTAGCTAAGCTGAAACAAAAAATTTGAATGCTAGAATGAAATATGATCGTGCTTATGCTACTTCACCTATCTTTGTTACTGATAAGGATTATGAATTCTCTATTCATCCTGATATAATTACTTTGGTTGAATCTGATCCTTTCTATGGCTATGAATCTGAAACTGTTGTGGCACATCTTACTAAATTAAATGATATAGCCACCCTGTTCACTAATGATGAGAGAACTCTCTACTTTTATATCCTTAAAATATTTCCGTTCTCATTAAAGGGTGATGCTAAGATATGGTTCAATTCTGTTGATCCGGGTTGTGTGCGTACTTCCCAGGATATGATTTATTACGTCTCTACTAAATATTTCCCTGCTCATAAGAAATAAGCTGCTTTAAGGAAAATATATAATTTTGTGCAAATTGAAGAAGAGAGTCTCCCACAAGCTTGGGGGAGGCTTCTCCAATTACTTAATGCTTTGCCTGATCATCCTCTCAAGAAAAATGAAATACTTGATATCTTTTATAATGGACTAACCGATGCTTAAACAGACCACCTGGATAGTTGTGCTGGTTCTGTTTTCAGGGAAAGAACACCAGATGAAGCTGAAATTTTATTGAATAATACGTTGACCAATGAAAATAATTGGACACTTCCTGAGCCAACTCCTAAGTCAACTCCGAAGAAGAGGGGTGTTCTATTTCTTAGTCCTGAAGATATGCAAGAGGCAAAGAAATCTATGAAAGAAAAAGGTATAAAAGCTGAAGATGTTAAGAATTTACCACCTATTGAAGAAATACATGGTCTTAATTCACCGCCTGTTGAAGAAATATATGATCTTAATCCATCACCTATTGAAGAAACTCATGGTCTTGATAACCCGACATAGGTAGTAAAGGTAAATTCTCTCTATAGATATGATAAAGTTGAAATCCCTCCTACTAAGTTTGCTAGCCAATGTTTGGATGGGTTTGATAATTTTATTGTCAAACAAGAAAATTTTAATGCTTATTTTGGTAGACAATTAAAACAAAATGCTTATATGATTGAACACTTGGGGGATTATATGTCTAGAGTTAAAGGTGAACTTAAACTCATTAGTAAACATACTTTTATGGTTACCACTCAAGTAGAACAAGTACTTAAATCTCAGAATGATTTGCTCAGTGAATTAAATAGTAAGAATAATGATTTTGCTATTAGGGTGGCTACTAGAACTGGTAAAATGACTTAGGAACCTTTGTATCCTTAAGGCCATCCTAAGAGAATTGAGCAAGATTCTCAGAGGAATAATGTAGATGCACCTAGTCCTTCTAGAAAGAAGAAAAAGAAAAATGATAGGACTTTGCATGCTTCTAGTGAACCTGTTGTAGACACACCTGAGAATCCCAATGATATTTCTATTTCTGATGCTGAAACACAATCTGGTAATGAACATAAACCTAGTGAAAATGTTAATGATGATGTTCATGTTGATGCTCAACCTAGCAATGATAATCATGTAGAAATTGAACATGTTGTTGATCTTGATAACCCACAATCAAAGAATCAATGTTAAGATAAGAGAGACTTTGTTGCTAGGAAGCACGATAAAGAAAGGGAATCATGGGTTCAGAAACCCATGCCTTTTCCTCCCAAACCAACCAAGAAAAAGGATGATGAGGTTTTTGAGCACTTTGATGAAATGATTAGACCTATCTTCTTGCGTATGCGTTTGACTGATATGCTCAAAATGAATCCTTATGCTAAGTATATGAAAGAAATTGTTACTAATAAAAGAAACATACCGGAAGATGAAATTTCCACCATGCTTGCTAATTATACTTTTAAGGGTGGAATACCAAAGAAACTTGGAGATCCAGGAGTACCAACTATACCATGCTCCATTAAAAGAAACTATGTCAAAACTGCTTTATGTGATCTTGGAGCCGGTGTTACTGTTATGCCTCTCTCTTTATATCGTAGACTTGATTTGAATAAGTTGACACCTACTGAAATATCTTTGCAAATGGCTGATAAATCAACTGCTATACCTGTCAGTATTTGTGAGGATGTGTCTATTGTAGTTGCAAACGTTACTATTTTAACGGACTTTTTTATTCTTGATATTCCCGAGGACGATAGTATGTCTATTATTCTTGGAAGACCTTTTTTAATACTGCAGGGGCTGTTATTGATTGCAACAAAGGCAATGTCACTTTTCACGTTAATGGTAATGAGCATATGGTACACTTTCCGAGGAAACAACCTCAAGTCCACAGTATCAATTCTATTGGAAAAATTCCATCGATTATTTTTGGAGGTTTTGAATTTCCTCTTCCTACTATTAAAAAGAGATATGATATTCTTATTATTGGGGACGTGCATATCCCCGTTGAGGTAACATAGTGTTATTCGAAATTTCTCCGGTTCCATGTTATTTGGAATGAGTTTGTTAACAAGACTTGATCAACCTTGTTAGTGGGTTCCTTTTGATGAGCATGAGATGTATGAAGTTAGAAGCACAACCTTCTGTACCCTCCTTTTACTTTCTGTTATTTAGTTGAAATAAAGCAAAAATACTATTTTCTGTCTGTTTTCTGAATTATCCGTGCAAATAAAAATACCCCGAAAATAAAAGTTCTCCAAATGCCCCGAAAATGAAATATGATTTTTTTCTGGAATATTTGAGAATATTTTGCACTGAGAACACATCAGGGGGAGCTGGCACCTGGCCACGAGGGTCCAGGGCGCACCCACCCCCCTGGGCGCGCCCCCTGCCTCGTGGGCCCACGGTGGCTCCCCTCCACTTATTCCTGCACCCACACACTTCTTCTTCCTCCCAAAAAAAATCACCAACCAGCTCAAGCACGAGTTCTAGCTCATTTTGCTGCGATTTTCGATCTCCTAGCTCAAAGCACCTCTCACAAAACTGCTTTGGGGGATTGTTCCTTGGTATGTGACTCCTCCATTGGTGCAATTAGTTTTTGTTCTAGTGCTTTATTCATTGCAAATTTGTGCTGCCTAGGTGACCCTGTTCTTGAGCTTGCATGTCAAATTTATATGGTTCCAAGTAGTTCTAATGCATGATATAGGCTCGATGCACTTGTAGGAGTAGTTGCTATCAATTTTGTTGAGCTTGGTTCACATCTATTTGAAGTTACTAAAAAATTTCAGAAATTTTTCAGAGGAAGAAATACGTTTAGGAAAATGTACCAAGGTTGTTCTTCAAGGAAGCAAGGACCCAGGCTTGCAATGCGCGATGCTGATGATGAACCACCAAGGGACGCTCTAGTGCGAGCTTGTGAATGGCCTTCAGAGGACTTCATGGATCAAGCAGGAATCAAGGAATAATTTAATGCATATTTGCGTAATGCTGATCTTGTGAGCTTCGAGGCAGATAAGTGCCACCAGTACCACTATATCACTAGTTCCTTTGTGAGGAGGTTTGAATTTTCTTCTTCACGCAATTCTCAAACTGTCCTGTTTCATCTTTACGAAAATTCTTATACTATGGACTTAGAGGATTTTACCACTGCTTGCGAACTTCCACAATAGGGTAGTACTAGTGAACCTCGCAATATGAATTTAGAGATTTTCTTGCTAGTATAACTGTAGGGGAATCTAGAGACATAGCACAAGCTACCATAGGGATCATTCATTTTCCTGCTATACATTATTTTGCTCTCTTCATAGGTAGGTGCATAAATGGTAAGGATGAAGCATGTCACATGTGTGTCCTTGACCTCAGTGTTCTCAGGAGTGCTGTGTTAGGACATAAACATTATAATTTGGGAGCCATTGTTGCACGTAGGTTGCATAATAATAGATTTAATGGAGATTTCTTTGGTGGAATTTATGCAACCCGTTTAGCTAATTTTCTGGGCGTAACCATACGTGAGGATCATATTGAGTTGCCTCCTTTTTATTTAGATTATGAGGCTATGGTTCGTCATCAGTTGGTTGAGAGGAACGATCAGCTCCTCCAGTATCGACTAATCTTTGACAGACGACGCACCTATCACGTCGCTCTCCCTGCTTCTACTTTCTTTGACTTTCAGGCGAAAGGGAGATATTTTATAACCAGAGAGGAGGCGGAAGAGTATAAGAGGAGGGCTGAGATAGCTCGCCTCCAAGCTGCAGCCCATGATGCAATAACTGCTGCATCCCAGTATGACCCGAGTTACAACTTTGGATATCCGCCAGGCCAGCCGTGGCAATAGACCAACTTAGGCCAAAAGCCTATGCTTGGGGGAGTACGTATTTCTCACCGACATTACATTCATGTTCACACACTCATTGCTAGTTATCGGTGCTCATACTCTTTCATTGTATTATCCATGCTAGTTTATTTTCGTTTTCTTGCTTTCCTCTTGTGTGTTTGAAAAACCTTAAAAAATAGTTGTAGCTTTTAGCTAGTTTACTTTTCTTGCTGTAGTAGTAATAATTAAAAGAAAACCCAAAAAGATTTCTCATTCTTCTTTTGCTTGTTGGGAGCTTTCCCGTGTAAATAGTTTTATTTCTTTTCTTTTCTTTGGGGGTCGATAGGAGAAGACGATAATAAAAATGTTGAAGTGGCTCTTATATGCATTATTGTTGATTTAACCAAGAGCCCATATTGCCTTGTCTTCTCCTGTTTATTGAATGCTCGCAGATTGCGGCTTAGTCCAATGCACGTGCACTATTATTATTATTCACATCATTCGGTCGTGCAAGTGAAAGGCAATTAGGACGATATATGATGGACTGATTGAGATGGGAGAAGCTGGTATGAACTCTACCTCTCTTGTTTTTGTAAATATGATTAGTTCATCGTTCCTAGTTCAGCCTATTATGAATAAACATGTTTGCAATGACAATTAGAGATTATAGTTGCTTATGCCATGCTTAATTAGCTAGGATTTTATAATGGTTTACCTTGCGTGCCAACATGCTATTAAAATGGTTGTGATGTGGTACGATGGGGTGGTATCCTCCTTTGAATGATTTGAGTGACTTGACTTGGCACATGTTCACACATGTAGTTGAAACAAATCAACATAGCCTTCACGATATTTATGTTCATGGTGGATTATATCCTACTCATGCTTGCACTCAATGTTTATTAATTTTAATGCATGTTCATGACTGTTGTCGCTCTCTAGTTGGTCGCTTCCTAGTCTTTTGCTAGCCTTCACTTGTACTAAGCGGGAATACTGCTTGTGCATCCAATCCCTTAAACCCCAAAGTTATTCCATATGAGTCCACTATACCTTCCTATATGCGGTATCTACCTGCTATTCCAAATAAATTTGTATGTGCCAAACTCTAAACCTTCAAATGAAATTCTGTTTTGTATGCTCGAATAGCTCATGTATCAACTAGGGTTGTCTGTATCTTCCATGCTAGGCGGGTTATTCTCAAGAGGAGTGGACTCCGCTCCTCACTCACGAGAGAATGGCTGGTCACCGGGATGCCCAGTCCCATGCTTTATGCAAATCAAATCAAAATAATTACAAACAAAACTCCCCCGGTACTGTTGTTAGTTGGAGGCACTCGTTGTTTCGAGCAAGCCATGGATTGATGCTTGTTGGTGGAGGGGGAGTATAAACTTTACCATTCTATTTGGGAACCGCCTATAATGTGTGTAGCATGGAAGATATCGCCATCTCTTGGTTGTTATGTTGACAATGGAAGTATGCCGCTCAAAATATTATTCATCTCTGCTTTAAAATCGAGCTCTGGCACCTCTACAAATCCTTGCTTCCCTCTACGAAGGGCCTATCTATTTACTTTTATGTTGAGTCATCACCCTCTTATTAAAAAGCACCAGCTAGAGAGCACCACTGTCATTTGCGTTCATTACTACTCCCTCTGTCCCAAAATATAAGAACGTTTTTGATACTATACTAGTGTAAAAACGTTCTTATATTTTGGAACGGAGGGAGTATTAATTTATATTGGGTATGACTATGATTGGATCACTTTTACCATGAATTACAATGTCTAGTCAGTCCATGATCTTTAAAGGTGCTCTGCATTTATGTTTTGCGGTCTTAGAAAGGGCTAGCGAGATACAATCTTGTTATATCATATCATGATTGTTTTGAGAAAGTGTTGTCATCCGAGATTTATTATTATTGCTCGCTAGTTGATTATGTCATTGATATGAGTAAACATGAGCAAACAGAGTTTGTAAAAGTTCTCCTTTATCACTTTCAGTTTGTCAACTGAATTGCTTGAGGACAAGCAAAGGTTTAAGCTTGGGGGAGTTGATACGTCTCCGTCGTATCTACTTTTCCAAACACTTTTGCCCTTGTTTTGGACTCTAACTTGCATGATTTGAATGGAGCTAACCCGGACTGACGCTGTTTTCAGCAGAATTTCAATGGTGTTATTTATGTGCAGAAACAAAAGTTCTCAGAATGACCTGAAACTCCACGAAGATTATTTTTGGAAATAATAAAACAATACCGGCGAAAGAATCAAGGCCAGGGGGCCCACACCCTTGCCACGAGGGTGGGGGCGCGCCCCTGCCTCGTGGGCCCCCTGGAGCTCCACCGACCTCAACTCCAACTCCATATATTCGTGTTCAGGGAGAAAAAAATCAGAGAGAAAGATTCATCACGTTTTACGATACGGAGCCGTCGCCAAGCCCTAAACTCTCTCGGGAGGGCTGATATGGAGTCCGTTCGGGGCTCCAGAGAGGGGAATCCGTCGCCATCGTCATCATCAACCATCCTCCATCACCAATTTCATGATGCTCACTGCCGTGCATGAGTAATTCCATCGTAGGCTTGCTGGACGGTGATGGTTGGATAAGATTTATCATGTAATCGAGTTAGTTTTGTTAGGATTTGATCCCTAGTATCCACTATGTTCTGAGATTGATGTTGCTATGACTTTGCTATGCTTAATGCTTGTCATGAGGGCTCGAGTGCCATGATTTCAGATCTGAACCTATTATGTTTTCATGAATATATGGGAGTTCTTGATCCTATCTTGCAAGTCTATAGTCACCTACTATGTGTTATGATCCGGCAACCCCGAAGTGACAATAATCGGGACCACTCCCGGTGATGACCACAGTTTGAGGAGTTCATGTATTCACTATGTGTTAATGCTTTGGTCCGGTACTCTATTAAAAGGAGGCCTTAATATCCCTTAGTTTCCGCAAGGACCCCGCTGCCATGGGAGGGTAGGACAAAAGATGTCATGCAAGTTCTTTTCCATAAGCATGTATGACTATATTCGGAATACATGCCTACATTACAATGATGAATTGGAGCTAGTTCTGTGTCACCCTATGTTATGATTGTTACATGATGAACCGCATCCGCCATAATTCTCCATCACCGATCCAATGCCTACGAGCTTTTCACATATTGTTCTTCGCTTATTTACTTTTCGGTTGCTACTGTTACAATCACTACAAAACCCAAAAATATTACTTTTGCTACCATTACCGTTACTTCCATACTACTTTGCTACTAAATACTTTGCTGCAGATATTAAGTTATCCAGGTGTGGTTGAATTGACAACTCAACTGCTAATACTTGAGAATATTCTTTGGCTCCCCTTGTGTCGAATCAATAAATTTGGGTTGAATACTCTACCCTCGAAAACGGTTGCGATCCCCTATACTTGTGGGTTATCATCCACCACCTCAAGCCACCACTCCGGTGCTTGACGATGACTACATGGTCTAGACCACTCCATCACCACAGGCGTCGCCCGCATTCCGCAGGCTTGGCAAAGTACCTAGGCCACAGGTCGCCATGTCGAGCATTCCAGAGGGAGAAGTGCAACAAAGCTCAGTAGCACGCCAAGTGTTTCCTGAAGCCACTCCCACTGCGAATGTCTCCGTGTCCGAAGAAAAAGCTGTTGAAGACATTCCGGCTGCATCGGTCGATGACAATCAAGAACCGCGTCAAGAAGAAGAAGAAAGAGATGCCACACCCCCAGTCACTCAAGAAGTTGTTCTCGAGGAGAACGTGTCAGTGCCCGACCCTCCTGTTACTGAAGAGGAGGTTGAAAACATTGAGGCGGCCACAAACAACACTGCTGAAGCCAATGACGTTGAGGGAGTCCTGGATTAGGGGGTGTCCGGGTAGCCGGACTATACCTTCAGCCGGACTCCTGGACTATGAAGATACAAGATTGAAGACTGCGTCCCATGTCCGGATGGGACTTTCCTTGGCGTGGAAGGCAAGCTTGGCGATGCGGATATTCAGATCTCCTACCATTGTAACCGACTTTGTGTAACCCTAACCCTCTCCGGTGTCTATATAAATCGGATGGTTTTAGTCCGTAGGACGAACCTCAACATACAACAATCATACCATAGGCTAGCTTATAGGGTTTAGCCTCCTTGATCTCGTGGTAGATATACTCTTGTACTACCCATATCATCAATATTAATCAAGCAGGACGTAGGGTTTTACCTCCATCAAGAGGGCCCGAACCTGGGTAAAACATCGTGCCCCTTGTCTCCTGTTACCATCCGCCTAGACGCACAGTTCGGGACCCCCTACCCGAGATCCGCCGGTTTTGAGACCGACATTGGTGCTTTCATTGAGAGTTCCTCTGTGTCGTCTCTTTTAGGCCCGATGGCTCCTTTGATCATCAACAACGATGTAGTCCAGGGTGAGACTTTTCTCCTCGGACAGATCTTCGTCTTCGGCGGCTTCGCACTGTGGGCCAATTCGCTTGGCCACCTGGAGCAGATCGAAAGCTACGCCCCAGGCCATCAGGTCAAGTTTGGAAGTTTAAACTACACGGCTGACATCCACGGAGACTTGATCTTCGACGGATTTGAGCCACAGCCAAGTGCGCCGCACTGTCTCGATGGGCATGATCTAGCTCTGCCGCCGAATGGTGTCCTAGAGGCCGCACACGCATTGGTTCCGACCCTTAATTCGGAGCCTACTGCGCCAGTCAAGGATGGGCGGTTGGACGCCGCCTCGGGGGCTGCGATCTCAGAGGCGATTGAGCCGAACACCAGCCCCGCACTCTGCAAGGCCCATGACTCCGAGTGGCCGGACTCCTCTCCGGACTCCGAGCCTTCCGCGCCCCTGCCGATCGAATCCGATTGGGCGCCAATCATGGAGTTCACCGCTGCAGACGTCTTTCAGCACTCGCCCTTTGGCGACATTCCAAAGTCACTAAAGTCTCTCTCTTTATCAGGAGAGCCCTGGCCGGACTATGGTCAGCAAGGATGGGATAAAGACGATGAAGAAATTCAAAGCCCACCCACCACCCACTTTGTAGCCACTGTCGATGATTTAACCGACATGCTCGATTTCGACTCCGAAGACATCGACGGTATGGACGACGATGCAGGAGACGACCAAGAACCAGCACCTGTAGGGCACTGGAAGGCCACCTCGTCATATGACATATATATGGTGGACACTCCAAAAGATGGAGATGGCGATGGAACAGCGGGGGATGACACCTCCAAGAAACAGCCCAAGCGCCGGCGTCAGCGGCGCCGCTCTAAATCCCGCCAAAGCAAAAAACGGTGATTCCGGCACGGGAGACAATAATACTCCGGATAGCGCCGAAGAACACCACCTCCAGTAAGATTTGGCACAGGAGGATGGAGAAGCCAGCCCTCACGAGAGAGCGGCAGACAGAGAGGTTGAGGATGATAATAATATGCCTCCCTCCGAAGACGAGGCAAGCCTTGACAATGATGAATTCGTCATGCCAGCGGAACCCGCCGAACAAGAGCGTTTTAAATGCAGGCTTATGGCCACGGCAAGCAGCCTCAAGAAAAAGCAGCAATAGCTTAGACCTGATCAAGATTTGCTAGCTGACAGATGGACTGAAGTCCTTGCGGCCGAAGAGTATGAACTCGAACGCCCCTCCAAGAGTTACCCAAAGCGCAGGCTGCTACCCTGATTAGAGGAGGAAGCACCTACATCGCCAGCGCATGACATGGCTGACCGGCCACCTCGTGGCCGTGACAGAGAGGCCTCTCGGCCCTCCACTCAAGCCGTGCCCCGGTGCCGCTCAAAACATGCTAGGGCATGGGAAAACGCGCGAGACCTACGAGAAATACTGGAGGACAAGGCAAGACAAACAAGATCGATCTACGGATCGCGTGGGCGCCCCACGGCACGTGACGGTGATCGTCACTCCGGATACAATAAATCCGGCCGGGCCGAACACAATAGACAAAGCTCGTCCGAGCTACGTCTCGATATAGCCCAATACAGGGGCGCCGCACACCCACTATGCTTCACAGACGAAGTAATGGATCATAAAATCCCTGAGGGTTTCAAACCCGTAAACATCGAATCATACGATGGCACAACAGAGCCTGCAGTATGGATCGAGGATTATCTCCTTCATATCCACATGGCCCGCGGTGATGATCTACACGCCACCAAATACCTCCCGCTCAAACTTAAAGGACCGGCCCGGCATTGGCTTAACAGCTTGCCAGCAGATTCAATTGGTTCTTGGGAGGACCTGGAAGCCGCATTCCTCGACAACTTCCAGGGTACCTATGTACGACCACAGGACGCCGATGACCTAAGCCACATAATTCAGCAGCCAGAGGAATCGGCCAGGCAATTCTAGACATGGTTCCTAACAAAGAAAAACCAAATAGTCGACTGTCCGGACGCAGAGGCCTTAGCGGCCTTCAAGCATAATATCTGCGACGAATGGCTTGCCCGGCACCTTGGACAGGAAAAGCCGAAATCTATGGCAGCCCTCACGACACTCATGACCCGCTTTTGCACGGGAGAAGGTAGTTGGCTAGCTCGCAGCAACAACTTAACCAAGAACCCTGGTAATTCAAATACCAAGGACAAAAGTGGCAGGACGCGTTGGAACAAGCAAAAGCGTCGTGTTAACAGCGACAGCAATGAGGATACGGCAGTCAATGCCAGATTCCGAGGCTACAAATCCGGTCAGCGGAAAAAGCCATTCAAAAGAAATACTCAGGGCCCGTCCAGTTTGGACCGAATACTTGTCCGCTTGTGCCAGATACATGGCACCCCCGAAAAGCCAGCCAATCACACCAACAGGGATTGTTGGGTGTTCAAGCAGGCAGGCAAGTTAAATGCCGAAAATAGAGACAAGGGCTGCGTAGCGACGACGAGGAGGAGCCCAGGCCGCTGAACAACAGTGGACAGAAGGGTTTTTCCCCACAAGTGCGGACAGTGAACATGATATACGCAACCCACATCCCCAAAAGGGAGCGAAAGCGTGCACTACGGGACGTATACGCGCTGGAGCCAGTCGCCCCAAAGTTCAACCCATGGTCCTCTTGCCCGGTCACTTTTGATCAACGGGACCACCCCACTAGCATCCGTCATGGAGGGTTCGCCGCATTGGTTCTTGACCTAATTATTGACGGATTTCATCTCACAAGAGTCCTTACGGACGGCGGCAGCAGCCTGAACCTGCTTTACCAGGATACAGTGCAGAAAATGGGCATATATCCCTCGAGGATTAAGCCCACCAAAATGACCTTTAAAGGCGTCATACCAGGTGTAGAGGCCAACTGTACAGGCTCGGTCACACTTGAAGTGGTCTTCGGATCTCCGGATAATTTCCGAAGCGAGGAGTTAATCTTCGACATAGTCCCGTTCCAAAGTGGCTATCACGCACTGCTCGGGCGAACCACTTTTGCAAAGTTCAATGCGGTACCGCACTACGCATACCTCAAGCTCAAGATGCCAGGCCCTCGAGGAGTAATCACGGTCACTGGAAACACCGAATGCTCCCTCCGAACGGAGGAGCACACGGCGGCCCTCGCAGCGGAAGTACAAAGCAGCCTCTTTAGGCAATTCTCCAGTCTGGCCGCTAAAAAGCCGGACACTGTCAAGCGTGCCCGGAGTAACCTACAACAAGACCGCCTGGCACGTTCTGAGCAGGCGTAGCAATGCGTACCCAACCCCAGCCCTCGCGAAATAGCGAAACCAGTGCTTCGCGTACATAATTACACCCTTGAAATTCCATGGGCACAGGGGAGGGGCACTATCACGGCATGCCCAAAACACGGCTTTAACCGTACTAGGGGTTGCCGAAGTTTTTATTTATTTTTCTCTTACTTTCAGGACTCCATACTTCGGACGACCTGTTCGGCAAACCAACTGCCGCACAAACGATGCAAGATCCAGGAAAGCAGACAAGCCATGCCGCATTACGGAACTCCCAGGTGGTCTCTATCATGAGCAGTATACCTGTTTTGCACATAATTCCGCGGCCTGCCCCTGGATAGGACATGTTAAATCGTCCAACTCTTTGCTTATCGCACTATTTGTATCGTTCTGCTTGGATCACAACCCTTTTATAAACAATGCATAGCTTTTTGTCTATCTTTTGCATTAATCTCTTTTTATATATATGTTCATTAATAACATGTTGCACCCGTACACCGTGGTATGGCAAATACGCCAGGGGCTCCAGTACCCCTTAATATGGTGTGAGAAGTCCGAACACTTTCACAAGTGCGGCACCCCGAACTTATAGCATATGCATCGGCTCCGAATCATGATTTAGGTCAATAGTTGGGTTTGCCTGGCTCCTATGTTTTGGTGCCTTACGTTCCACTATATCGGCTAAGGTAGCACTAGGAGAACTACTGCGATTGTGCCCCAGTTGAGCTGGGCTGAGCATCTCAGTAGAGAAAGCTAAAACTGACTGCCATGATGAGGCGAGAGACCAGTCGCTGTTCGAGAGGTTTTTCGAGTCCCTAAAGACTTATGCCGCTTAGAGCGAGGAGCCGGCTTTGTCCGGCCAAGGCGTGGATAGCGCCCCGAACTCGGTCTTCCGAATACTAGGGGCTTCGCCGAAATTTAAAATTATAGAGTTCTATGGCTAAGTGGGAGTGTTCAAGCATTATAGTCTGATTGCCTTGTTCGTTGTGCTGAGCGCCTCCCTCAAAGGACCCAATCATGGGAAAAAGAGCGCTCAGGTTTATCACGAACACCCCAGCACTAGTGGCATGGGGGCAGAAGCCGACGACTGGCCATCTCTCAATTTTTGATAAACGACCGCACAGAAAGTAATATTTTAAATTCAAAAGGCATTGCTTAGCGCATATGAACAAGTTTTTAGCGCACAAGACATTACGAGCGAGTTTACTCAAACATTACATCCCTGGTACATTCATCCGCCATAAGGCGGGCACCCGCCAGAACATCCTTATAATAGTTTTTGGGCTTGCAATGCTCCTTCCCCGGCGGCGGCCCGTCCCTCACAAGCTTCTCACCGTCCAGCTTACCCCAGTGCACCTTTGCATGGGCAAGGGCCCTACGGGCACCTTCGATGCAGACGGAGCGCTTGATGACCTCGAGCCTTGGACAGGCCTCCACCAGCCGCCGCACCAGTCCGAAGTAGCTCCCAGGCAGGGCCTCTCCACGCCACAGCCGAACTATGAAGCCCTTCATGGCCTGTTCGGCCGCCTTGTGGAGCTCGACCAGCTGCTTCATTTGGTCGCTCAAGGGCACAGGGTGTCCGGCCTCAGCGTACTGAGACCAGAACACCTTCTCCGTCGAGCTGCCTTCCTCGGCTCGGTAGAATGCGGCGGCATCGGATACGCTACAGGGAAGATTTGCGAATGCCCCTGGAGAGCTCCGGATTCGGGTAAGTAACAAGTAGTTTACTTTTATATGTCTTCTTTGCATAAAGAATGCCTTACCTGCCGCTATCTTTTTCACCGCATCCAACTCCTGGAGGGCCTTCTGGGATTCGGCCTTGGCAGACTTGGTAGTTTCAAGGGCCGCCGCGAGCTCGGACGCTCGCGTCTTCGAGTCAAGCTCCAAACTCTCATGTTTTTTCATGTGAGCCTGAAGCTCTTGTTGCACCTCGCCGACCTGCGCCTCAAATTTCTCCCGCTCGGTGCGCTCCGTGGCCGCTTTCTTCTCAGCCTCGGACAGCACCTGCTTGAGGGTCGCCACCTCAGTTGTGGCCCCTACAATAAGCAGCACAATCCTGTCATTTTTCGCAATTGCATCTTTTTATATACATTTTTCTATAAGGTATCTCTTACCTTCCTTCTCCTCGAGCTGCCGCTTGGCAAGGCCGAGCTCTTGCTTGGACCGCTCGAGGCCCTGCTTCAGGGCACCCACCTCCGCAGTCAGTGCGGCGGTTGCAAGCAGTGAAGCCTGCATATGCATATTAACTCTTTTTTGTTAGACTCCTGCGAATTTTATTAGATCCTCTATTCGGCTTTTCTTTCCGAACGCCAAACAGAGCATCAGGGGCTACTGTCTATGCGGTAATATTTTTACATATTTTTTACTTACCTCGAAGCCTGTTAGAAGGCTAGCACAAGCTTCAGTCAGTCCGCTCTTGGCGGACTAAACCTTGTGGATCACCGTACTCATGATAGTACGGTGCTCCTCGTCGATGGAGGCGCCCTTAAGCACCTCCAGTAGATTGTCCGACGCCTCCGGTTGGACGAAGGCCGCCGGCTCAGTAGGCCTACTCCTCTTAGAAGGAGGTCGCCTACCGCAGTCCGGAACCGTTGAGGATTCTGGCGTGGTGTCCGGCGCAAAGCTGGACTTGGAGCCCTGGGGGGTCTTGTCCCCATTACTCCCGGAGTCCGGGAGGTCGCCTCTCGGCTCCTCCAGGACCACCTCCTCTTGGTCCGCAACTTGTTGCGACGCCACTTCAGCGTCGTCCGCGGCGTGGGGGAGGCAGCGGGCGGAACTGAGTTCACGTCCGATGAATCCAGGGAGCCGCTCGACGACTCGTCAAGCCCGTCCTTGGGCGGGCTGCATGATTATATTCGACATTAGGGAAAGTTGTGCAACAAAGGAATATCATGAGTTACACTGGTATCCGGACACTTACGATTCCGCTGGGTGCTTGGCCCTATGCGGCCACTCCTCTTCGCCCTTGTTGGCGTCGTTGGAGTAATCCGGAGGGAGGGTCTTTCCCTTCTTGGACCCTTCGGCCTCCCCCGTTGGGGCGGCCTTCCTCTTCTTTCCTCCCCCCGCTGGAGGGGGAGAGGATTCTTCTTCCTCCTCCTCGTCTTCACGGGAGGAGTGTGTCTCGGATTCATCGGACGACGAGTCCGACACCACCATATGCCAGGAACTCTTTCGAGTCCCCGTGGCCTTCTTCTTCTTGGCCTTCTTCTCCGGCACCACATAAGGTGCCGGAACCAACAGCTTCACTAAGCGAGCATCGGCTGGGTCTTTGGGCAAGGGAGCCGGACAGTTAATCGGTCCGGACTTCACCTGCCAAGCCTGTCAAAGGTGAGGGAGTTTAGATCCCGCATAGAGTCAAACTATGAGAAAACTAACATCCTGTAAAAGGTGAGAATAGCTTACCTCGCCAGCGTGACACTGCGAGCTGAATCCGCGGTCTTCGGAGGCGGATGCGGGAGCCTCGACGCCTTTGGTTAGCACCTTCCAGACGTCTTCGTACGTCGTGTCGAAAAGCCTGCTAAGGGTTGGGTGCTGCGCCGGGTCGAACTCCCACAGATTAAAGTCCCGTTATTGGCACGGGAGGATCCGGCGGACGAGCATAACCTGGACTACATTGGCAAGCTTGAGCTGCTTGTTCACCAGGGTTTGGATGCATTTTTGCAGTCCGGTCACCTATTCTTTGTCGCCCCATGACAGGCCCGTCTCTTTCCAGGACGTGAGCCGCATGGGGGGGCCGGATCGGAACTCAGGGGTCGCGATCCATTCCGGATCGCGCGGCTCGGTGATGTAAAACCACCCTGATTGCCACCCCTTCAGGGTCTCCACAAAGGAGCCCTCGAGCCATAGGACGTTGGCCATCTTGCCCACCATGGCGCCTCCACACTCCGCCGGGTTGCCGCGCACCACCTTTGGCTTGACGTTGAAGGTCTTGAGCCAGAGGCCGAAATGGGGGCGGATGCAGAGGAAGGCCTCGCACACGACGATAAACGCCGAGATGTTGAGGATGAAGTTCGGGGCCAGATCGTGGAAATCCAGGCCATAGTAGAACATGAGCCCCCGGACAAATGGGTGGAGAGGAAAGCCCAGTCCGCGGAGGAAGTGGGGAAGGAATACTACCCTCTCATGGGGCCTTGGGGTGGGGAGAAGCTGCCCCTTTTCAGGAAGCCAGTGTGCGATGTCGTTAGACAAGTATCCGGCCTTCCTTAGCTTTTTTACATGGCCCTCCGTGACAGAGGAGACCATCCACTTGCCTCCCGCTCCGGACATTGCTGGAGAAGGTTGAGGTGGGAAGTGCGGGCTCGGGCACTGGAGCTCGGGTGCACAGAAGATGGATAGGCAGAGGAGGAAGAAGGCGTAGGTAAAAAGGTGGATCCTTATCCCCTTATATGGGTGGATGCGACTATGCGTCCCCACCAGCCTGGTAAAACTCGCTTGCCTCCCAAATGCCGTGATAAATGGCGCGGCGGGGTTACCCACGTTCGTATTGATGAGAATCCCATAAATAAGGGGCACGATCTCTGCTTTGACAAGACGTGCCAAGGAAACCGCCTCGCAAAACGCACTGATGTGGAGAAGTAAAAACGATTCGAATAAAGGCTTGGCCGTAGTGTGATGTCATGCTACGGAATACGTCAGCAGATTAGATTTGTGTTAATATTATTCTCTCTATGGCAATATGTGGAAACTTATTTTGCAGAGCCGGACACTACCCTTAGTGTTTACAAACCTTTATGAAGAACTTGGAGGAGGAACCCGCCTTGCAATGTCGAAGACAATCTGCGCACCGGACTCGTCGTCATTGAAGCCTGGTTCAGGGGCTACTGAGGGAGTCCTGGATTAGGGGGTGTCCGGGTAGCCGGACTATACCTTCAGCCGGACTCCTGGACTATGAAGATACAAGATTGAAGACTTCGTCCCGTGTCCGGATGGGACTTTCCTTGGCGTGGAAGGCAAGCTTGGCGATGCGGATATTCAGATCTCCTACCATTGTAACCGACTTTGTGTAACCCTAACCCTCTCCGGTGTCTATATAAACCGGAGGGTTTTAGTCCGTAGGAGGAACCTCAACATACAACAATCATACCATAGGCTAGCTTCTAGGGTTTAGCCTCCTTGATCTCGTGGTAGATCTACTCTTGTACTACCCATATCATCAATATTAATCAAGCAGGACGTAGGGTTTTACCTCCATCAAGAGGGCCCGAACCTGGGTAAAACATCGTGTCCCTTGTCTCCTGTTACCATCCGCCTAGACGCACAGTTCGGGACCCCCTACCCGAGATCCGCCGGTTTTGACACCGACAGACGTTGTCATGGCTGAAGATATTGTGGTGCCTGAAGCTAATGTTGCGCCTAAAGCTAGTGTGCAACCTGAAGCCACAGTCAATGTCAAAGCTGTTGTTCCACCCCCAAGGCCTCATACTATTGAGCAGGCATATGATCGTGGCCAACTTGTCACTGTCTGATGGCTTGTTCTAGTTCCTCCCACTGCTTCCGGACCACAATTTGAATACCATGTGGAGCAAAGGCCTTAGATCCAGAAGCCAAAGCCCAGACTGCCAAGATTTCCCCGTGCTGCAACATCGCCAGGATCGTTCAATGTAAACAGCTTCAGGGCACACAACACATTCTTTGATAGTGCCAAGAACCCGTACTCGAATCCAAAGATCACATCTGATCACTTCTGGAGCTATCAGCAGCGCAGTTATTACTCATGTATCCTATACAATCAAGGGAGAATCTTTCCTCACATGCATCTGGATTGTGAAGCCATTGCTGGTCTGCCCTGCTTGGAAGAAGCTCTAGACTGTTTCAGAGATGCTGGCCTTCTGCAGTTCGTAACTTACAAAGAGCATTGGAATGGGGAGCTTCTGCTGCAATTTTATGCCACTCTTCACATTCGTGTCTACAACAGGGATCCGAAGACTTGGGTCCTTGAGTGGATAACAGGTGATGTGCACCATGAAGCCAAAGCTCAAGATATCATTCAGCTTACTTCCCTGCCCACTCCAGGTGAGCTCTATGAACCTGGTTGTCAGCTTCACAGGAATGCATTGGAGAGCATACTTCAGAAGCATGAGCCCAACATGAGTCAGATGCTCAGCATGATGAAGCCACTGCCACAAGATGCTAACCATCCTAAGGAATTCTTTGTCGAAGACCTCGAGTATCTGCCCCGTACCATTTATCACATTGTAAGGCAAACTCTATGGCCCGTCAAAGGACATTCTCCTGCAACCAAGCTTGAAGGCACGATGAAGACATTGGTGTTTTATATTCTCAATGGCGTCAGCTTCAATGCTCAAGATTTCTTCATGAGGCAACTTGTTGCATTTGGAATTGATCTATTTGGCTTGAAGTTTCATGCTCCATGGGTGATGCGCTTAATCAAGCTTCACTCTTCTGTCAACTATCAGCCCTCTACGCGCAACCATCTTATCTTCTTGCTTGAGGTTGATATGTCTGTTGAAGCCATCTACCCTGAGCCTGCCAAGGAGCCACTTTATCTTCATAATGTTGATCGCCAAAGCTTCTCGCAACCAATTGAGGTAGTTCATCCCTGGCATTCTATAAGTCTGACTGCGACACACAGCGACGCTCTTCGGTTGTTCTTGAAGAGATTCCAGATGATTTGCAGGAACTTGCCTCTCAGCCAGCTGAGGCCTCCCAGGATGACTTCCAGTTCAGATCTGTCACTCCCTCGCCCTTGGGGAAGCGACCAAGGCAAGCTCGTCGCTCCAAGCGAGCAGTTCAGATTGTCGAAGAGTTGACTGATTTTTCTGTCAGAAGGATGACACGCAGCTGTGCAAAAAGGACTGGCATGAAGCCCACCTCTGCAATTCCTGTGAGGCCTACTCCTCTTCGTCGCCCCAAGGCAAAGAAGCTCAAGCTTGATGCGGATGAAGGCCAGGACATTCCTCTACCACCTCCGACGCCAATCGCTACAATGCAGGCTATTGGTGCTTCACTTGGGATCGCCCCGGAGGAGTTATCCACTAGTAGAAAACGGAGCTTTAAAACCAGTTTGTAAGGGCCTTTAGTGCCGGTTATGGAACCGGCACTAAAGTGTGGGCACTAAAGGCCCCCCCCTTTAGTACCGGTTCGGCACGAACCGGCGCTAAAGTGCCACCACGTGGCGTGAGCTCGCGCCCTGGTATGGGGGACCTTTAGTACCGGTTGGTGTTACCAACCGGTACTAAAGGTTTTTTTTTATTTTTTTTTGAAAATTTTGGGAAAAAATTTTGATTTTTTTTTATTTTTAATTTTTCTGAATTATTTGATGATTTAGTCTCTAATCACCTCTCTTAACTGCTCAAGTGTGGATCACTCATTCCAAATCATCTAACTTCCCGACCAGTCACCCATCCCTCTCACTACTCCAGCCCGAGCACGCTTAACTTTCAGGTTCTATTCTCCTTCGTTTCCGAGTCTGCACTTGTTGTTTTCCTGACAATAGTAAGATGTCAATCCTGTTAACCCTCAGGAGTTTAGCTTGAGCATGAAGTCACACATTTCACCGTTTGAGTTTGAAACTATTATTCTAAAAAAACAGTAATTATTTAGTAACGCTAATATTTCTTGAATAAGTTTGACCATAGTTTGACCACAGTTTGACCACAGTTTGACCATAGTTTGACCAGATTTGACCAAAATTCAAAAAATTGAAATAATTATTTAGTAACACTAATATTCTTGAATAATTATGTAGTAACACTAATATTTCTTGAATAAGTAGTTTGACCATAGTTTGACCAGATTTGACCAAAATTCAAAAAAACTGAGATACTTATTTAGTAACACTAATATTATTGCGTAATTATTTAGTAACATTCTATATTTCTTGAATCAGTTGTTTGACCGGTTTGACAAGATTTAACCAAAATTCAAAAAAACATAAATTTGTCATTTCAAAAATTGTCCTAAACCCTAAACCCGGGACTTAAAACGTCGAAAACTCTATGCTAAATAGTAAAAACTAAGGGTTTAAACCATAAAACCCTAAACGCTTAAATCTAAACCCTAGCACTAAACGCTAAAAATGTCTAAAAACGTCTAAAACGCCCAAAAACTCTATTTTCCCTTTGGAATTTTGTGATTTTAAAAAATTGTCGAAACGGAAAACTAGTATTGTTTCAGCGGATCAATCTTTTTGTTCTGCAAATTTTGATATATTATATGAATTTTTCTGAATTAGGATGATTTAGTTATGATTTTTTCAAGTTTGAAAATTGCCCTATAGTCCGGTTTGTGACTCCAACCGGGACTATAGGTTAGACCCCTTTAGTGCCGGTTCGTGGCACGAACCGGTACTAAAGGTTGGCCCTTTAGTACCGGTTTGTGCCACAAACCGGGACTAAAGAGGCTCGTGGGGCCCCGGCCTGACGCCAGCCTGCCACCACCCCTTTAGTACCGGTTCGTGCCACGAACCGGCATTAATGCAAATATGTTCGAACCGGCACTAATGGTACCATTAGTACCGGGCCAAAATCAAACCGGCACTAATGTGCTTCACGTTTGACCCTTTTTCTACTAGTGATCAGTGGAGAAGCTTATGGCTCCTCCAAAGCAAGGCCCATCAGACGAGAGTTCTCATGATGAGTAAACCGCATAGTTATTTGCTGCAATCAGGGATGCATTTGGCCGGCTGTTCTTTTGGTTTATTATTGTCTTATGTTGCTCTGAACTTGTTCGATGTGGTACTGTGTTACTCTGCGGCTCTTATTACTGAACTGTTAAGCAGCTCAGTTCGATGCTACTATCTTTTGTTAGTTATTGATGGAGACTACATCGTTTCGTAATTGGAATGTGTTGTGTTGGAATGTGTGTGGCCTAAATTCTGATGCTCGACAGCGTGATATTAGGGCTAAGATAGAGGAGAGCCATTGCTCCATAATCTGTTTGCAGGAAACTAAGTGTGAGCAATTCGACATTAGGACGATTAGGTCTTTCTGCCCTAGGCGTTTTGACCAGTTTACTTTTTCTCCTTCTGTTGGAGCTTCTGGTGGAATCTTGGTAATCTGGAATTCTTCTGTCTTTGAGGGGCAACTAGTGGAGGTTCAGCGCTTCAGTGTTGTTGTTTCCTTTAAATCTGTTCATAATTTAGAACGATGGACTATGGTTTCTGTGTATGGGCCATGTGATGGTCAGCTAGCTGAGAGATGAGTTTGTCAGCTGGCTATATCACCTAACCATTCCTCTGGATGAACATTGGTTGCTGCTCGGTGATTTTAACTTCATCCGATCTCTAGATAACAGAAATTTGCCAGGAGGAGATATAAATGACATCTTTCTCTTTAATGAAATTATTGGTCATCTTGGAATTCTGGAATTGCCAATAAAGGGTAGAAGCTTTACTTGGTCTAATATGCAGCAAATACCTCTCTTGGAGTAGCTGGATTGGTTCTTCACGGCCTCTGATTGGATCTCTCACTATCCTAATACAGTTGTCTTTCCCTTGGCAAAAACCTCATCGGATCATGTGCCATGTGTAGTTTCAATCGACACTACAATCCCCAAATCCAAGATTCTTAGGTTTGAAAATTATTGGGTTGAAATGCCAGGGTTTATGGAGTGTGTCAAGAAACCTTGGGAGGCCCCTGTGTTTTCTGATCTCTCTGCATCCGCAGTTCTAACTAGGAAATTTAAATGCCTCAGGTATGACTTAAGAGTTTGGAGCAAAAACCTCTCTTACCTTAAGAAGTTAACTCTGGACTGCAGCAGGGTTATTCTTTATTTTGATAAGCTAGAGGAGTTAAGGCTGCTGGTTAGATCTGAGTTTAATTTCCGGAAAATAGTGAAGTTGCATTATGAGCATTTGTTGAAACTTCATTATATCTATTGGAAGCAGAGGTGTACGATCAGATATATTAAGGTGGCTGAGGAAAACTCCAAAAAAATTCATGCCATGGCATCGGAGCGCATGAGAAAAAACTCTATAGCAAGCCTGAAAACGCCGGGGATGGATAATCGTGTCTCTGATCATGAGCAAATGGAGGGAATTCTTTGGGATGCTTTCAAAAACCGCATGGGCCAGGCCCAGAACATTACAATGGGCTTTGATTTAGGCACACTCATTTAGCCGGTCCCTGGTTTGGATGAATTGTCACTCCCATTCTATGATGCTGAGATTAAGAAGGTCCTGCAGGAGTTGCCAACTAATAGGTCACCGGGCCCTGATGGCTTCAATGGCATGTTTGTCAAGCGCTGTTGGCCGATCATTGAGAAGGATTTTCTACACTTAATCAAGGACTTTTATGAGGGGAAACTCTCTCTGGAAAACATAAATGGGTCACTCATTGCCCTCATCCCTAAGATGTTATCTCCTGAGGGGCCGGATGATTTTAGGCCTATTTCTCTCACAAACACCTGCTTGAAGTTTCTCACCAAGCTGTTGGCTAATAGGTTGCAAAGGGTGATCTTGCACTGCATCCACAAGAATCAGTATGGTTTTCTTAAAGGTCGATCAATTCAGGACTGTCTGGCTTGGAGCTTTGAATATATACATCAATGTAAACAGTCCAAGAGGCCCATTGTTATTCTGAAATTGGATTTCGCAAAGGCTTTTGATACTGTCAATCATGAGGTTATCTTGCTAATGCTTAAGCACAAAGGTTTTGATGATAAATGTATTGGCTGGATCAAAGAGATCCTTTCTACAGGATCTTCTTCGGTGATGCTAAACGGCATCCAAGGCAAGCAGTTCAAGTGCAAATGCGGAGTAAGACAAGGGGATCCTTTATCACCCCTTCTATTTGTAATGGCTGCTGATCTTCTACAATCTATGGTTAATCAGATGCTGGCTCAGGGTGTCTTATCACTCCCAATCCCCACTCATGACCAGGAATTCCCCATTATACAATATGCAGATGATACGGTCATCTTCCCGTCAGCCAGAGATGAGGAGCTGGTAGCTCTAAAGAACATGTTGCTCACCTTCCAACAGTCTACTGGTCTCATGGTCAACTTTGCAAAGTCGTCAATGATCCCTCTCAACATTGAGGAAGGTGAAGCCACCCGGTTAGCTGCCCTGTTGGGCTGCAAGATCGGCCAACTCCCTTTTACATATCTAGGGCTGCCCCTTGGAACCACAAGACCCAGAATTGTTGATCTCATGCCACTAGTGGACACTTTGGAGAGACGCCTGACTGCTAGTTCTTGCATACTCAATCAAGGCTCATGTTTGCAGCTTCTCACTTCAGTCCTCACCTCTATGCCAATCTACTTTATTTGTAGTTTGCAAATTCCACCTGGTATTATCAAACAGTTGGACAGAATATTCAGACAATGCCTCTGGAGGGGGAGTACTGATGCTCCCAAACAATCTTTGGCCGCTTGGGATCTGGTTTGCAGACCCAGAGAAAAGGGAGGACTTGGAGTGATTAACTTGAATATCCAAAACAAAGGGCTTCTACTCAAGCATTTGCATAAATTTTGTAATAAGGCTGATATACCATGGGTGTCCCTCATCTAGAATAGTTATTATGCTGATGGTGTCCCACATGCTACAACCCCAGTGGGCTCCTTTTGGTGGAGATATATCCTCAAACTTCATGATGTCTATACACCCATTGCCTCAGTGCACATAAATATGGGTGATTCAGCTCTGTTCTGGACTGATGCATGGCATATTGGTGGTTCTTCTAAACCTTTATGTTGGAGACTACCAAGGTTATTTTCCTTTGTTAACAATGACAAGGTTTCAGTGCATGAATTCCTCATCTCACAGGATATATTTTCAATGTTCTTCTTGCCATTGTCTCATGAGGCTGCCCAGGAGTTGCATGTGCTTGAGGATTGGTTAATGGCCTTGGAAAGGGACACCAGCATACCAGATGTTTGGGTTTGGCCAGGAAAATCTGGTGCCTTCTCTGCCAAGGGTTTCTACACCTTGATGCATGCACATTTGCCCAAAATTCAGCCATGTAAATGGTTGTGGGCAAGCAGGTGCACCATGAAGATTAAAGTCTTTGGCTGGTTGCTCTTCTTTGACAGACTTAACACCAAGGATCTTCTAATCCGAAGACACTGGAGATCCCCTCTGGATGATAATCTTTGCGTCATTTGTCAGGAACTTTCCTTTGAGGACAGGATGCATTTGTTCTTTAACTGCAATTTCAGTCGGAGAGTTTG
Source organism: Aegilops umbellulata (assembly GCA_032464435.1). Classification (NCBI taxonomy): domain Eukaryota; kingdom Viridiplantae; phylum Streptophyta; class Magnoliopsida; order Poales; family Poaceae; genus Aegilops; species Aegilops umbellulata. The sequence goes on from CP136057.1 coordinate 373,312,795, forward strand.
GTACTATCTCTCTATTGATTGGTCAGGAGGGTCAGATATGGTGCAATGCATTCAGTATGCTAGATCAAGTTTCAGGCATCCCTTTTTCTTTGAAGTAATGCTGACAGCTGCCTGGAACATCTGGATCCTCAGGAATGGCAGAACTTTTAGAGGGGAAAGAGCTACTTTTGCTGCTTGGAGGTCTAATTTTGTTCATGATATCTCACTTCTATCTCATAGGCTCAAGAAGGATAGCAGCATTAAGCTTAAAGCTTGGATTAACACTCTAGTTTAATTAGTCCAGGTAAGTTGTTGTAGTCTAGCTTTTTAGCTTTGTAACCTAGCTTAGCTCTTGTATATACTACTTCTGTTCTTTTGTATAGTTTTCCCATTTAATAAAGGGCTATGGGGCTTTGCCTCACAGCAAATATTCAAAAAAAATTGAGGTAGTTCTTGCTGCAACTCGTGTTTATCCTCTGGCTGGAAATACACGTGCACCTCATCGTGCAACTATTGAAGCCATTGAAAGCACAATTGCTCAAAGGCCTCGGAAGCGATCTCGTGTACTCAATGACCGAGAGCTTCTTGTGGCCTTGCATCAGAAACAGGATAAGCACCATCCCTAGCTGAAGCGTTAGATGTGGAGCCTCTTGGTGGATGTTAATCACATTCGTAATCTTGCCACCAAGAATGCATTCGTATCACATGAAGACCGTCGGAGGTCCTGGAAGAGTCTGACATTGCTAACCTCCGAAGTTGATCTTCGTGAATATGGCTTCACTGAGCGCTACAAATTTGATTCCACACCTCCCTGGAATGTCGTCTTGCATCGTACCCCTTCCTTAGAAGACTTGGAGTATTCATCTTCGGCTACAACTGTTGTTGCGAGAGTCGTCGATGAGGAAGACAATGCCACTTCACCAACTATGACTTCGCCGCGTCTCGACACTGCACCACGCCCTTCTGCACCACCGGACTTCAACGTCGACCCTGCACCTTCATCTACTCCTGATGGGAATGGGTAGATGCTCTATGTCTTCAGACCTTTTTGGTCCTTACTGACAAAAGGGGGAGAAGCATATGAGTTGATAGTCTTCAAGCGGGTCCATATGCGTGGTTGCTATGTTTTTCTTGCCAAGTGGTTACAACTCTCGTTTTTTGATACATTTGGTTCTTTGGGTTGTAACACTTAAACTCGATGGTCGTCTGCTATGTTTTCTGCTACTCTGTGATGCGATGATAAATTCCGCATGAAGTCATTCCGTGGACGTCCATTTTTCATTATGCATGTCACAATCTTCGTTATATCTTTATATCCATGATGAATTGTCTTCATAAGTTGGAGAGGATCTCCACAAAGTAAAACCTGCCATGTGCATTTGCATTCAAAATCAAACTACTTATATGAACATCTTCAGGGGGAGCCTTTTGCCACTTATGAAGAAAATGCCTTAATCCTTAAACTTTCGCATACTTTTATCCCCGTTGAAAACTTCAACCAGTTTGTCATCAATCACCAAAAAGGGGGAGATTGTAAGTGCATCTAGTGCCACCCCTAGTTGGTTTTGGAGTATTGACGACAAACTTGGTTGAGGGACTAATGTGTTTGTGAGAATTGCAGGATAACACAGGTAGTAGTGTAACATCCCTAGCCTTGCCATGCACTTGGACTAGCTTGGTTGCTGCATCATGTATAAATTTCTTTCAAACTTGAAATGGGGATTGATCAAACCCCTAGTACTGAAACAATGCAAATAGGTTCAACTTCAAAATATTTTCAAAGAACCCAAATTGGTTTGCAAAAATGTTCATGATTAATGGAAAAGGGTGAAAACCATATCCAGAGATGATGAATATTTTTCCAAGACATTTTTGGTATTTGAATTAACCCATATTGTATTTGAATTGGGGCACTTAAATTCTATAAATAATTTTAATTGCTCCAACATATTCTGAAAATAGCTAAGGGCCTCTGTATTATTTCAGTTAATGCCCAAAATTATTTTCAGGATTTATAAAAAACGATTTAGTTTCTAAAAACTAAATCAAAACAAATTACAGAAAATAGCAAAACAGAAAGAAAAATAGAAAGAACAGAGACTCACCTGGACCCTTACCTACCTGGCGCCACCAACCGGCCCAGCTCCTGGTGGCCCAGCTGGCGGCCCAGCCCACCACCGCTGCCCCCTGTCGTCTTCCTCCTTGGACAGAAGGACAGGGGCGCGTGCTCGCCGCCTGCTGGCCACGCGCAGGCCACCTCCACCCTGCCTGCTTCACTCCCCCGACGCGTCTGGTCGATGCCACGCACCCCCCCGACCTCTCTCTCCCTCACCCGCGGCCTCTCCCCTCCCCTGGACCTCTTCCTCTCAACCACCCGAGCGGGTCCGTCGCCGCCGACAAGCACCACCGTGGCCACCGCCTCCCCCTCGACCCCTCGCCGTGCCTGCGAGCTCCGCCTCGACGGCCCCGACCTCCTCGACGACCCACGAGGCCCCGGACGTGCCGCAATGCCGCCTCCATCGCCGTTTCCCTCGTCGGCCGCCGGAGATCCCTCTCGCCGCCCCGCTCGCTCCGGTGCTTCTCCAAGCACGCCGAGGCCACATCTGCACTCGTGGTGAGCTCCTCTACCGATTCCCCCTACTCCCATGCCCATTAGCTCATCGTAGCCCTCGTTTCCGGCGAGACTGAGACCTCACCGGTGCCAGACTTGTCGCCGTCGTCGTTTTGGTACGCCTCCGTCCAAACTGAGCGCGTCACTGCACTCGGTGCACCCCCAGGAGGCTGTAGCACCCCTCCTTCCCACCTGCCGTGCGCCCAAATGCCGAACCCCAGCACGCCTGAGCTCCGGCGCCGCTCTGCTCATCGGTGCCGTCGACTCCGACCACCCTGCCCCCTCTCGTGTGTTTCCCTGGACGCGGCGCACGCCCAGGAGCCCGTAGAGCCAAACCGCGGGTCGAGAGGACGCCGGACGGCGAATCCCGAGCGCCTCCGCCGCGACTTGAGGTCGCCGGCGGCCTAACCCCGGCCGCGCTGACGTGGCGACATCATTAGTGGCTAATGACCCACTAACTAACCCCCCGGCTCGCTGACATGCGGGCCCCACTGACTAATTAATCGACTAACAATAATAGATTAAGGTTAATCTAATTGCAGCAGGCCCACGCGTCAGCTTTGACTATGCTGACGTGTGCGTTGACCCGGACCCACTGGTCAGCCTCTGTCCCTGCCCTATTACACTGACGTGCGGGTCCCACTTGTCATGTTTGACCTGGACCGCGCTCTGTTGACCTGCTGAGGTCAGCATGACGCAATGCTGACGCCGTAATTGATTTTCTGGATTTATTCTTATTCAGGAAAATCCAGAAAAATGCCTAAACTTCTAAAAATCATAGTAAATCAACCATAGCTCCAAATCAAATAAGTTATATATGAAAAATTATCAGAAAAATCGAATCTATCCATTTATGTTGTTTTCATGCATGTTAGAGCACTTCAACCTTGCTGTTTAGGTGAAATAAATTAATGCACTAATATGACCTCTTATTTTGGGATTGCATTTGAATCCTTGATTCAAATAAACTCAAACCAATCTGTTCTAAGTTGCATTAGCCAAAACACACTCATTTTGCCATGTCATGAGCATGCATCATATTGTTGCATTGCATTGATTGTGTTTCTTCCTTATTTGCTGGTATTGTCCCCTCTCGATAGACGTGGTTTCGACGATGAGTTCGATGACACCGATGAAGAGCTATATTATCTTCAGAAGTGCCAGGCAAGCAAAACCCCCTTGTTCATTCCGATACAATCCCACTCTCTCGCTCCTGCTCTCTTTTACTGCATTAGGACAACAACGATTCAACTGCTACATGCTTCGGTAGCTGAACCCCTTATCCTCTGCATGACCTGTCATTGCCACAGTAAATAGATGAAACCCACTAGCATGAGTAGGAATTGTTTGAGCCCTGATGTGCCTACTCATTCATGTTTGTTTGTCATGCCTGCTACTGCTTAGAGTTGAGGTAGGTCTGATTCATCGGGAATGAATTGGAATGTTGATGAACATGTCCTACTATGTGTGAGCTAAGTGTGTGAATACGATTTGGTAAAGGTAGCGGTGAGAGGCCATGTAGGAGTACATGGTGGGTTGTCTCATTGAAGCCATCCTCAGGAACTGAGTTCTGTGTTTGTGATCCATGAAACAGTTACTACCACGCATTGGGCCCGAAACCAATGGACCCTCTCGGCTTCTTAATCACCCTTGTCCTCTGTCCAGGAGTTGCAAGTAGTTTCTCGTGTTTGTAGTATGCTGGGGGCCGCACGCAGCGCTGACCGTCGGGGTGGGCTGTGTTGCGATAGGCACGTGGCACGGTGTACCGGGCGCCCGTTTGGTGTCTCGAGAACCCTGCACACATCGTTCGGTGCCGTATGTGGAAACCTCGGCCGGACTCCCTGCGGATGGAACCTGAATAGGCGATAAACCTGGACTAGAGACTTGAGTGTTTAGGTAGGCCGTGGCCGACACCCTCGTTGGGCTTCCGCTTGAAGGTTGCCGAGTACATGTCGTGTAAACGGCGGTAAGTGGTGAGAGCGTGTGTGAAGGAGTACACCCCTGTAGGGTTAACATCATCTTTTCGAATAGCCGTGTCCGCGGTAATGGACTTCTAGGTTACCTATAACAGTTCATAGACAAGTGAAAGTGGATACTCTAAAATGCGCAAGATAAGCGTGAGTGCTATGGATGGCCTTCTCGTAGGGAGACGGAAGTGGATCCATAGTGGCGTATTGATATGGTGAATATGTGGACTCGTGTGCGCCACCTCAAAGAGTTACTTGCAGTCGTAGTTCAGGATAGCCACCGAGTCAAAGCTGGCTTGCTGCGGTTAAACTCCACTACCCCCTTTATTGATACTGATGCGTATGTAGTTAGTTCTGATGTAAGTCTTGCCGAGTACATTTGTACTCACGTTTGCTTATTTTATGTTTTGCAGAGAGACGTCAGTCTCGCTAGTAGTTCCATGTGGACTTCAATGTTTAGCTTGATACCTCAGCTACGATCTTGTGCCCTCGGCAGGATCTAGTAGATAGTCAGGCTTCTCAGCCTTTTTCATTTCTAGATGTCTGTACCCAGACATGTTAAGCTTCCACATGTGCTTTGATTTGTATGCTCTGAATGTGGGGTCATGAGACCCATGTTTGTAATATCTCGCTCCTCGGAGCCTAATGAATAAATACTTGAGTCGTAGAGTCTTGTTGTGATGCCATGTTGTATTTACACATATCGAGCATATTGTGTGTATGATTTAAATGCTTGCTATGTGTGGGATCCGACTATCTAGTTGTTTATCCTTGGCAGCCTCTCTTATGGGGAAATGTAGTCTAGTGCTTCCTAAGCGATAGTAGTCCGCTACAGCCCGGTTCACCGGAGTCCTGCTAGCCCAGCACTACTGCTTGGAACACTTGACTGGCCGGCATGTGATTCACGTCGTTCCTGTGTCTGTCCCTTCGGGGAAATGTCACGCGGTGTTATCCGGAGTCCTGCCTAGCCTGCTACAGCCCGGGTTACCGGAGTCCTGTTAGCCCAGTGCTACAGCCCGGATTTATACGTTGTTGACCGACATGCTCGATGTGATTCATGTATGCCTGTCCTCATGGGTTAGTGCCGCCTTGGGTTCACGACTAGCCATGTCAGCCCGGGTTCTTTGTCATATGGATGCTAGCGACACTATCATATACGTGAGCCAAAAGATGCAAACGGTCCCGGGCCAGGTAAGGTGGCACCCGTGGGAGTACCGTGCGTGAGGCCGCAAAGTGATATGATGTGTTACATGCTAGATCGGTGTGACTTAGGATCGGGGTCCTGACAGCGTTGGTATCAGAGCCTGACTGCCTGTAGGATTACTAAGCCAAACTGGTCGAAGTTGTGTCTAGAAATGCTTTTGTTATATAAGGGAATTGATTGTGGAAGGGAACGTAAGGCTCTTTTTACTCCTTATACCTCATGACCTTCTGATCTGAGTCAGCCTCTTCTCTTCTACGGGGATTAAGAACTAGGCTTCTCTTCTATCTCTCAAGATGACGTGTTACTAAACTGTAGTTGCCTAGGTTTGTTGAGTTCAAGCCTCAGTTCAGTTCCTACTATCTCCATATGTTCATAGCTGGCCTCAGAACCTTGATATTGTGATGTTGAGTGGTTATGCCACCATTTTGCAGGATGTCTCAAATCATTTTGAGCATTTACAGCCGTTATGTTGTCCGAGTCATCCCAGGTCTCTAAATAGTCTGATGCATTTGCAAATCCTTTCTTTCAGTTCCCGATTTCCTTTTTGGTCAGAATAAGCACACTAATCGGTCTGTTGAGGTACTCCGTTGCCTTGACATATATGTTGGAGTTATTATTATGACCCTAGGTATCTTAAGGGATCACCTAGTAATCTAGTCATGTTTTGTGTTCCCAGTGTGATGAATCTGGCCACCATTCTCGAAAGCATCCCGTGATGCCATTAGTAGTAGGTATTCTATTCTTGGGTTCTTGAACCAAGATTCACCCCACTCACCTCCTGTTGGTAGTGTTTGCTAGTTCCTTTAGGATATTAGTAACTTTGTGATATTCCTCGAGGTCCGTGGTATATCGTTCTTCCAAATACCATGAACCATCCTTGGCAGAAATTCTTTTGAATCAAAAGATCACAACCAGGGTGCTCTTGAGGAGTACTCCATTCTTATTGTGATTCTGCCAGTTCTTCCTGTCTGCATGGGTTATCCGGAAGAAATATGTTGAACTCGTTCGACATGCTAATCTATGCATCCACAACTCAGAAAGTTATATGTTCCTTGAGTTGTTCCTCTTCAGTGGTATCCCGACCATCCTCTATCAGTTGATAGCCAAGAGTATGTGTGCATTTGTGTTCATCGATACCTATTACTCTTGTGGTCCGTTAAGCCATTCTATTCTAGAATGACTAGGAGAAACAAACTCCAGTACCTTATCCATTTCTAGGAATGGGTCAAAGCAGTTGTATCCCGCAGATCAAAATGTCAATCCAGCTTTTGTTCTGTCCTACCCTGGAGTATTACCCCCTTTATGTCAAGAATATCATAGGAATTGCACCGTGTCTTATGAATTCTTGACGAAGTGATACTTCTTTCCATCGTTCTTCATTCCTCGGTCTCTGTGTTGTTGCAACCGGAATACCGACAAGTGAATTGTGATGTGCGAAATTAATACATCGAGCAACTCGTTGCTTTGTAGTAAATGGACAATGTTCTCATTCTTAGTGCGTTGGTTACTAAATCATCATCCTAAGATTGATCGTGCTACCTAGTCCTTATTTCTGGTGCACTCTTCGATCCATGAGTTGGGATTGTGTCGATCCCTCACTCTTTCGACCATATCGTCTTGCCCTAAAAAGCAAGATTGTTCTCGTGCTTAGTGACATATCGGTGGTTCGTGATTTTCCGAAGATCTTCTCGGAGGTATTACCTGGTTGTCACCTGACCGCTATGTCGAGCTCGTGATCACGTTGGTTTCTTATAAACCACCCCTTCTCCAAGAACCTGTGGTGGATACCCCTGAGCTAGTTGGTTAAGCTAAACAACAACTTGGAGAGTTGGAAGATAAAAGCTTGTCTGACTTAGTTCATGTTAGAAGATATCTTTGTGTGTGTGTGTGTTGAAGAAATATGATATCTCCATCGATTGGTCCTCGTGATCAGTTGTTGGGTCTATTGTCTTGTCACCGGAATAAGAAAGCACTTGAAATGAGAAAAGGAATATGATCAACACCGAAAGCTTGGGGGAGGAAAAGTGTTTGACGAAGTCATGTTCCCTCTCCTCTCCTCTCCTCTCCACCTGCTCCACCTCTCACCATGGATCTAACCTTTGATCCATGCTATGGAAGGCCTCCTACACTGGGATTTCAAGCCTGGCCTTGCTGTGGCCGATCAGGTACGTCGGCAGTTTGGAGAAACAGTTCACTTCTCCCCATCTCGTAAGACCAAGGAATTTTTCTTGGTGGCTTCTTTCTCTTCGGCTTCTTTTTCCCTCTCTGAAGAATCAGTGGGGGTGGCTTTACAATGCTGCATTGGAGGGCATTCGAAAGGATTCAAGGTTTTCAAGATTTCTGATCGATCCTTTCGGTTTTCGGTGGCTGGTAATAAAGTTGGTCATTTTATTCATGGTCTTAAGGATCGCATTTGGCCGGATTTCGTTTGCCATTTTCACCTGTTCAATGGACGTTTCAATGGCTACAAGCATTATGATTTTCAATGGCATGCGGATGAAAGACTTGAAATGGTTGCTAGCCGCTCCCCCATGGCTGTTTGATATAACAAACCCATCTTTGGGACTATGAATTTATGCAGCGACCCATCTAAAGAGTTGAGCAAATTTGTTACCACGCCAATAGCCTCCATGGATTTTCATGATCAACATGGCCATGAAGCTTCGTGTTCATACTCCTCTCCTTTGAGTTTGATGGACCAGACAATTGCTACGTCCATTACGGATCCACTGCATGCACACAATCAATGCGGGTCTCCACAATTGGAATCTTTAGAGCATTCAATTCTGATTGGCAGTTTCCGTTTTGCTACAGATTTGGCATACCCGCAACTGCCGCAGTGTTTCCTTTCCTCTGCTCTCAGGTATGCCCCCAACCACCAATCCTGGCCGCCATCATTATCAAAATCTCATATTGCTGATTTAAGGCAAGCGGGATATTCCCCTCTGGAAATTTCGGATATTATCCAAAGATGGGGTACTCTTTGCTCTAAATGCTTACAACGGGGACACCATATTTCGAATTGTCAAGCCTGGATTATTTGCCTGAAATGCTCAGCTCCGGGACACAAATGCATTAACTGCCCTACCCAGGGAAACACCACCAATACTTGCAATAAATTATTGACAGATGCTCACAATTATCCGGTCAAATCATCCTGTTCTGAGTAGTAAATCAATCAACTTCCTTCAATGGACTTGCCTTGCCCCCCCCCATTCGGCCGAATAGCCGCTCACCACCTACCGTCCGATGCACGATCTGCGGTCACTATGGCCATCTAGCCCATTCCTGTTGGCGACGCCGGTGGGCCCAGCAGTGGCAATGGCGACCAAAAACCACCCCGTCCACCCTAGACGCCTCACATTCCACCTCCCAGCCCGCCCCGCTTCCCAATGGTGCGGAACACGCTGCTCTGACCTCCACGCCAGCCTCTCCATCCGCTCCCACCATCCTCACCCTTCACCCCGCAGCTGTCACACCCCCCGCCGCCGCCACCACCCCCGCAATGGCCAACTATCCGGTGAACCCCATCCCTTTCATGCCGGCGGGATGGTCTGTTGAACCAGGACCTACTGATCGGAAGGTGCGGGCGGACATGGCGGTCAATCCCATCCCCCCGCTCAACAACAGCTTCCTGGCAATTGCGGAGGTGAGCAGATTTGTGCCACTGCATCTCCGAGCGGGTCTCCGCGACACCATTGATGGCCTCCTCCATGAAGCTGGGTTGCACACCACTGAATCTTCAGATCATCCCCTCGGTATTGGTATGTTCGCATTTTCAAACTCCTTTGTCAGAGATACTGCGGTCAACACCACTTTCCAATTAGATGACGAAGATTTGGTAGTCTCCTTTGTTAGACACAACGCAGCACTGAATATGCGCAACACCACATATGGGCCTGAGGTTTGGTTAATGTATATTGGCTTTCCAGATGATTATCAGACAAATTTCTACCTTCAGCGCTCTGTAGATGACTATGGTAGGCTTGTCTCTTGGAATAACCCAAATATTGATCGTCGCATAGTGCTTATCAAGGTCAGAGTGATTCATATGAGGCTCATCCCCAAAAGCATTGTTGTGCGTCAGCTTGGGGGTGATAGAGCTTGTTGGACTGTTGTTGTTTTCATTTTAAGAGGTGCTGATTGGAATGCGCATGATCCTGAGGTACCCACGGCTGATGAGGAGCCGCCTCCGGCAAATGGCATCCCCCATCCCATGTTTGGGGATGGTCTCACTGCAGAGCAATTATACCAGCAGCAATTGCAGAACTGGCTTATTCAGAATGGGATCGGTAATGACAATGAACCGCACCAGGCAGCTCACCAGGATGATGGCCAATGGGATGCTTGGCCTGCTCCAACTCATCATGCACCGCAGATGCCTGCGGCCCTGGTCAACTTCCAAGCTTGGTTGGCTGCCCAAGGTTTGCGAGTCCAGGATGGTATCTTACCTGAAGATAATGTGACTGATAGCCTCAACTCTGCTTGGGAATCCAGCTCTGCTGTAACGCCCTCGATGCGGCTATATCTCCTACGTGTCGAAGCACGACTTAGAGGCATAACCGCATTGAAAGCAATGTCGCAAGTGAGGTAATCTTCACACAACCCATGTAATTCATAAGGGAAAAAGATACATAGTTGGCTTACAATCGCCACTTCACACAATACATGAATAAAGCATTACATCAACCAGATACAATCAAGGTTCGGCTACGGAACCAAAATAAAAGAAGACTACCCCAAATGCTACACAGATCCCCGATCGTCCCAACTGGGCTCCACTACTGATCAACTGAAACGAAACAACCCAAAGAACAGGATCTTCATCGAGCTCCTCCTTGAGCTCGGATGCGTCACCTGCACGGTTTCATCGGCACCTGCAAGCTGGTTTTGGAAGTATCTGTAAGCCACGAGGACTCAGCAATCTCACACCCGCGAGATCAAGACTATTTAAACTTAAAGGTAGGACAGGGTAGTGAGGTGGAGCTGCAGCAAGCGACTAGCATATATGGTGGCTAACATACGCAAAAGAGAGCGAGAAGAGAAGCAAAGCACGGTCGAACAACTATGATCAAGAAGTGATCCTGAACTACTTACGTCAAGCATAACTCCAACACCGTGTTCACTTCCCGGACTCCGCCGAGAAGAGACCATCACGGTTACACACGCGGTTGATGTATTTTAATTAAGGTCAACTTCGGGTTTTCTACAAACGGACATTAACAAATTCCCATCTGCCACATAACCGCGGGCACGGCTCTCGAAAGTTTATACCCTGCAGGGGTGTCCCAACTTAGCCCATGATAAGCTCTCGCGATCAACGAAGGATATTCCTTCTCCCCAGGAAGACCCGATCAGTCTCGGAATCCCGGCTACAAGACATTTCGACAGTAATAAAACAAGACCAGCAAGACCTCCCGGCGTGCCAACACCCTGATAGTAGCCGCACGTATCTCATCTCAGGCCACGACCGGATAAGCTAAGCGTACAGGTACCAACATAACCCAAGTTGCCAAGGGATGGTCCCGCACGGTGCTCTAGTTTGGACCAACACTTAGACAAGCATTGGCCCGGGGGGCTAAATAAAGATGACCCTCGGGATGCGCGACTCCCAAGGGAAAAGGTAATAGGCTGAGGCAAATGTAAAAAAGCAATGTTGGGCCTTGCTGGAAGAGTCTTATTCAAAGCGAACTGTCAAGGGGGTCCCATAAATCACCCGACCGCGTTAGGGACGCAAAATCCGGGAACATAACACCGATATGACGGAAACTAGGGCGGCAAGAGTGGAACAAAACACCAGGCATAAGGCCGAGCCTTCCACCCTTTACCAAGTATATAGATGCATTAATTAAATAAGATATATTGTGATATCCCAACAAGTAAACATGTTCCAACAAGGAACAACATCTCCATGTTCCAACAAGGAACAAACTTCATCTTCACCTGCAACTAACAACGCTATAAGAGGGGCTGAGCAAAGCGGTAACATAGCCAAACAACGGTTTGCTAGGAAGGGTAACAAAGGTCAGTGGTTCATGGCAATATGGGAGGCATGATAAGCAAGTGGTAGGCATCGTAGCATAGGCATAGCAAAAGAGCGAGCAACTAGCAAGCAAAGATAGAAGTGATTTCGAGGGTATGGTCATCTTGCCTGAGATCCCGCAAGGAAGAAGAACGAGTCCATGAAGAAGACAAACGGACGTAGTCGAACGGGTCCTCACAACTCCGGAACGAAAACCGAAGCTAACGAGAGAAGCAACCCGGAAACAAACAAACAACATAGTAACCAAACAACACATAAACATGGCATGATGCACAACCAAGCATGATGCATGTCCGGTTTAAATGAGGCATGTCATGGCAAAGTGCACAGACAATACTACAAATTAAGTGGAGCTCAATATGCAACGAGTTGCATATTGACGAAACTTCACAACATTTATTTAGTTCACTCTTGTTTATGTACCCAACAATATTAAATGTTGATTAATATGGCAAGAGATGAAGCATAACAAAACTACCTACCTAGGCAAGTTTAAATGAGGCCGGAAACAACGAACAACAATTCCGGAAACTCCTCATGTGCATAATATGAATTTGGTACTGCTCTGCCTAAACACAATTGTAATGTTGTTAAACAGCAAAATAAAGTGCATCATGTTAATCTATGCATTTTTCTACCCCATTTACATATATAATTTATTAAAATCCGAGCTACGGTTATTTAATTATGAATTAAATCATTTTAACATGGCATTAGAGCAAATTTAAACAAACAGCAAGTTAAACATTTTAAACATGCATGAAAGTTGTATATTATTAAACTACACAAATTTCTGAGCATTTTACATATATAAATCATTTTAAACCGATGCACGGTTATTAAGATATTATATGCATGAAGTCTAGGGGTTTTTCTGCAAATCTGTTTTCTCAGGATAATTAGGAAATTCGCAGGTCAGGGAAAAAAACGCGCATGGGCCAAATCTGCTGGAACTGGGCCAAGGGGCACTGGATCTGGGCTGCTCACCCATGGGCTTCGGCCCGGTCGGTGGAGGGAGAGGCTGGAAGAGGCCCTGGCCTACGCGTTGGACTTGGCGTTCGCTGGAGGTCAACGGTGGCTCGGCGCAGTCCTGTCGCCCGAAGCAGAGGACGAGCGGGCGCTGCGGCGCGGGACTTGCAGGGGCGCGGGACTTCGGCGACGCGGATCCGGGAGGCGGAAGACGAGGGGGACCGAACGGGCAGCGGCGCGGCTGGAAGCAGCTCCGAGGCAGGCAGTCGACGCGGCTGGGACGAGCGGGTCGCTCGCTGGAAGCATGGTCCTGCTCGCGCAGCAGAAGCAGGGGAGGCCGCCAGGGTCCTCGACGGCGCCGTGGGGACTGGACGGCGAGGAGCTGCGGGGAACGAAGGCTGGGCGCGGATCCGGTCGCAGATGGAGATGAGGCAGCCGGGTCTTGCGGTTGGTGGCACTGAACTCCACCGAGCGGCCATGGATGGGACCTGCGAAGCACCATGGCTGCGGGGTGAGGGAGAGGAACGAGGGGAATTGAAAGAAAATGGGGAAGGGAGAGGAACGAGGTCACCGGCGGCGAGGTTCGGGCCAAGGCAGGAGAAGGAGGGCCGGGGAGGTCCTGGTGCTTGCTGGAGATCGAAACAACGGGGACGAACTGCTCGTGATCCCCTCAGGATTGAGCAGAGGAAGTGACCTCGGCGCCTGCGAGCACAGGGACGAGGAGGCGGACACACGCGGGAGGAGGACGGGAACGTTGTCAAGCACGGGAGGCCGGCGCTGGGTTCACCGGCGGCAACGGCGCCACGGGGGAAGGAGCAAACAGGAGGAGCTCCCTCTCGATCCCAGATCGAGCAAGCAGGGAGGCTCTCGGGCATGGTTATGCTGGAGCAAGGGGAGTAGGCTGAGATGGCTAGCGATGGTTGGGGAGGGGTGGATCCCGAGAGAGGAAGAGACAGGAAGAGTGGCGGCGCTCGGGAGGATCCCTAGAAATTAGGGGGGTGTCAATAGGTTAGGGGGTCTATATATGTAGGAAAGTGGGATTTGGGTAGGGGCTATCCGGTCCGTCCTATTATAATCGGGCGGTCGTAAAAGAGTAGCTTAGAGAGTCCACTTAATAAAACGGAGATATTTTGTAGACGTTAGGGGATGATCCGGACACAAGGTAGCAACCGTCCGGTTCGGGTCCGGGACAACTTTCAGACGCGCGCGAGGAGGGCTGCGGGCTGACGAGAGAGGTTAGGTTGGGCCTGGCGGATTGTGAAGAGCGGGTTGGTCTGAGAGAAGAGGGGAGAGATGCAGCCCGGCACGGTTTCCGGAGACCGAAAACGTCCGACGTTAGGCCGGCTATACTGCCACTATAGTTTAACGGTTGGGCTATCAGACGAACTCCGAATGCGATAAAACTTGACAGGCGGTCTATCTACACTATAATAAGACCACACGTCAACTCTCATCCTATTCCGAGAACATTTTCCGGCCACTTATAAAATAATATGTCGGACATGCCGCGGGCGCGTGCAAGTGTGTCTGGGCTCAGAACGGACAACGGAGAGAACAAATGAGACCGGGACGGATGCAAGTTTTGAAAACATGATGATGCAATGCGGATGATGACATGGCAAGATGCAACACGCAAGCGAAAGACATGGCAACGACAACGAATAACTGGAGGACAACTGGCACAACGGTCTCGGGGCGTCACATCTGCCAGCTCACAAGGATCTATTGTTGCTCCTGCTCTTCCAGTTACCTTGTTTGTACCTCCTCCTCAACCGGAAGTAATATCCATGGATGTTGTTGTCTCTGCTGTTAACCTGAATGTTAGCATCTCGGTCCAAGGTAATGATCTGGCCACTATTCTTGTTAATGGGATCATTCCCCGCAACATCTTCACTTCCTATCTCTCAAGAGCTATTTTGAGTGTGACTGCTGCTTTTGGCCCTTGGCGCACTGGATATGGTCTGCCCCCTCTTGAACTGCAATTGTCAGCTCCGCAGATCAGTTACCAATTTGCAAATGATGAGGCTGCCTTTACTGTGAATTTTGCACCCCGTATTCTGAATAACACACCTCCTCCATCTGCAGTCCAGATTGTCGAATTACCGCCTGCTGAAGCTGATCTCAATCTTGGCAATGCGACAGAGACCTCTCAGGTTGTCTCTTCTGTCCCCATGAATGAGGATGGTAATTCTCCCCTGCCTGTAGAGGTGCAGGGTTTGGCGCCTACTGCCATTTCAAATGATGGGCCTGGCAATCTCCTTGATGAGTCGGCAATGCCGCAACCCATGGGCCAGGTTATCAATGATTCCTCTGAACTGGGCCTGGCTCGAGTTCTCCCAGTGGTCCCTGGCCCATCCCCTGCTCGCCCACGTCGCTCCAAGTACCAAGTGCCACTTGTCACTACTGAAGTTCGGCGCAGCACACGTTCTACCCGATATGATGGATTCAGAGTGCCTCAAATCTCAGATGTTCGGCCATCGGTCTCCAAGGTCAAGACTCGCCTCACTCCTTCGGCGGCCTCAAGCTCCTCCACACATGCTGTCGACCAGCCACCACCGCTTACCCCTCTTCGCATAATGCAGGATATTGGTATCAATAGATGTGCAGTCCCTCCACAAGAACTAACTGACACTGCGTTGCTGGCCTCTGAAGTCTCTGAAGCTCCTGCTGCTGGTTCGGGGGATGACGCTTCCTCCTCGGAGTAAAATTGGGTGTCAGTCCTATGCACCTTTTGCGTAATTGGAACGTTCTCTGCTGGAACATTCGTGCGATGAATTCCGACAAAAAACTTATCGCTTTATCTAATGCTATCTCTGTCAGTGGCTGTGCCATAGTGTGTCTGCAGGAAACTAAGAAACCTGCTATTAACCTTGCTTTTATTAAAACTTGTTGCCCTAAGAGGTTCGATAAATTTGCTTTTGTACCGTCCAGAGGGGCCTCGGGTGGTTTGCTTACCATCTGGAATAGCTTGGTTTTCTCTGGGGTAGTCTCAATTTCAGAAGATTTTGTATTGGGCGTCAGATCCACAAGTGCTATTTCTGCTCATTCATGGACCCTATACAATATTTATGGCCCTTGCACAGGCCCTGCTCGGGACGTTTTTACCAGCTGGCTGTATGATTTGGACATACATTCGGATGTGGATTGTCTATTTCTAGGAGACTTTAATTACATCCGTGGCCCTGAAAACCGCAATAAGCCAGGTGGTGACCCAAATGACATGTCCACTTTCAATGATATCATCCGTAAGCAAAATCTCATTGAAGTCCCCATCAAGGGCCGCCTCTATACTTGGAGTAATATGCAACATGACCCCTTGCTCGAACAACTTGACTGGTTTTTTACCTCGCTCCATTGGACTCATGTTTATCCTAACACCTTAGTCAAACCACTTTGTAAACCCGTCTCGGACCATACCCCATGTGTGGTGACCATTGAAACAAACATTCCATGTGCCAAGCTATTCCGATTTGAGTCCTACTGGCTGCTTCACCCAGGTTTCATGGATGTGGTGAAACAGGTTTGGGCACGGCCCATCAACTCCACTAATGCTGCCACGGTACTTTGTCGGAAATTCAAGTTGCTACAACAAGAGTTAAAAAAGTGGAGTAAAAACATTTCTCGCCTATCAGTGGCCATTGATAATACAAACAAGACTTTGAATGAGCTGGACGACCTTGAGAACAAAAGACCCTTGACTCTTCCTGAATCCAACTTTCGGAGAATCATCAAGAACCATCTTCTAAGACTGTTGGATTACCATAAGCAATATTGGAGAAAGCGTTGCACGATACGTTGGGTCACATTTGGCGATGAAAATACAAAATTCTTTCAAGCAGTTGCAACCGAGCGGTACAGGAAAAACAACATCGCTACCCTTCAAACCCAGAAGGTCTGGTTGTGGAGGATCACACAGGGAAAGAAGCCCTTCTATTTCAAGCTTACACGGAAAGACTTGGTACCTCCACCCCTACGCAAATGAAATTAAACCTCCCTGCTCTGATCAGACCGACAGAAAATCTTGAACACCTCACACTACCTTTTACGCATGACGAAATTGATGCGGTTATCAAAGAAATGCCGGTAGAAAGAGCTCCCGGCCCAGATGGTTTTAGTGCCCTATTCCTCAAGGCTTGCTGGCCAATCATCAAGGAGGACTTCTACTCCCTCTGCTCGCAATTCCATGCTGGGGATCTTAATCTTCAAAGCATTAACGATGGGCTAATTACTCTCATACCAAAGGTGGGTTCACCATCCACGGTCAATGACTACCGCCCAATCACCCTACTTAATTGCTGCCTGAAACTCATTACAAAACTTCTAGCTAATCGGTTGCGAAAAGTCATTCTAAGGATCATCCACCGCAACCAGTACGGCTTCATTCGTGGGCGCACAATTCAAGATTGTCTCGCTTGGACCTTCCAATACATTCATCAATGCCAGACATCCAGGAGGAAAATTGTTCTCTTAAAACTGGATTTTGCAAAAGCTTTTGACACGATTGAACATGATCCCATGATCAAAATTATGAAGCACATGGGGTTCAATTACAAATGGTTATCATGGACTCAGGCCATCTTTTCATCTGGGCGATCTTCCATCCTCCTCAACGGTGTCCCGGGTCGCCAATTTCATTGCCGCAGAGGTGTCCGCCTGGGAGACCCACTATCGCCTCTTATCTTTGTTCTGGCGGCGGATCTTCTTCAATCTGCAATCAATGATGCCTTCAGGAGAGGTTTAATTGAGCTTCCCTTCCCCTCCAATGGGAACATGGATTATCCTATTGTCCAATATGCGGATGACACGCTCCTTCTCATGCCCGCCTGCCCCTGACAAGCTGCAATTATTAAGACCATCTTGTCTGATTATGCTTCTTCCATTGGGTTGAAAATTAACTTTCACAAGTCAACGCTCATTCCCATTAACTTGGACTCTGACATGACCACCACCATTGCCTCGATTTTTGGTTGCTCGGTCGGATCTATGCCCTTTACGTACCTTGGGCTTCCCCTGGGCACTTCCCGCCCCACACTTCACGATTTCATGCCACTCGTCAGCTCCATAGAAAGGAACCTATCCTCGACACTCTCACTCATGTCATATGCAGGGAAGTTGACCTTGGTTAACACAACAGTCACCTCGCTGCTCATTTATGCCATGAGCACGCTCAAGTTCCATCCCAAGATCATTGAGATACTGGACAAAATTAGAAGAAGGTGCCTATGGATCGAAAAGACAGACCAAGGGGAAAAATGTAACTCTCTAGCGGCATGGGACATGGTTTGTAAGCCTAAGAACAAAGGAGGCCTCGGTGTGCTAAACCTCAGAATCCAGAATGAGGCCCTTCTCATGAAATTCCTGCACAAGTTCTATAACAAGTTAAACATCCCCTGGGTACATCTTACCTGGGATGTGTATTATGATCAGAAAATTCCACACGCCACGGACCCTATTGGATCTTTTTGGTGGAAAGACGTTCTCAAGCTAACTCCAGAATTACGTGGGATCTCTCGAGTCAATATTGTTTGTGGAACCACATCCCTCTTTTGGAAAGATCTCTGGACCGACCAATTACTATTCGAGTCACACCCACGGGCTTACTCATATGCAGCCGATGAGGATGTCTCAGTAAAAGATGTTTTGGGGATCACGTCATTGGGAATGGCCTTCCATCTACCTCTTTCCCCCCAGGCCCATGATGAAGTCAGGAACTTGCAATTAATCACGGGCGCTACGCAACCAATGACTACCACGTCGGATGTTTGGCACTACGTTTGGGGCAAAACTACTTTCAGATCCATGGATTACTATAAGTTCTTCAGAGAGATTCAATCCCCTCAAGTCTTCCAATGGCTCTGGAGATCTAAATGCACAATGAAGCTGAAAGTTTTCGCTTGGTTTTTACTCAATGACAGACTCAACACCCGTAATATGCTCAAGAGACGTCACTAGAACATAGGAGACGACCATAACTGTCTACTTTGTGGGCTCAACATAGAAGAAACAGTTGAACACATGATCTTCACTTGCAACTTCAGTAAGCGATGCTGGCATGCTCTGGACATAAACTGGGAACCTTTTTCTGGGCGCCTACAAGCCATTGAAGATCAGAAAGCCTCCCACCCTACACCTATGTTACTTGAGAAATTTGTTGTGGCAGCATGGAGTATCTGGAAGGAAAGAAACAACAAACATTTCAGAGCTACTGATCCTTCCTTCAGCTCCTGGCTAGGCAGGTTCAAGAAAGACTTTCAGCTTCTGCAACACAGGGTCAAGGAGAACCAAAAGTCCTTTGTTCTCAACTTTGTAAACTCGCTACCCTAAAACCTTAGATCTTATTTCTCTTTTTTCTACTTTTCTGCTTGATCCAAAGTGTTCAAGCTTCTTCTCCTCCCCCCACCATGTAAATACTCACCTTTGTACAGTGCCCCTTATTTTAATATATTAACACAGTAGGAGTATTTCCTACTGGATACGGTCAAAAAAAAATTGACTTGAGTATGGGCTATCGTCAAGTCAAACCAGAGCCAACGATGTTCATAATGTTGTCATACTCGTGGTTGATCCCTCGAGCATACATCATTACATCTTTTGGTTTGACCAATGCTATCACCGTGTTCACATGATGGTGGAAGTCCAGTGATATGGAAATTCCGATGAGTTGTTGTTGAGCCCATCAGCAGCATTTTGTCTCCCCCATGATTCATGTTGAACATTAAGCTAGTGTTGGAAACTTTGTAAGCAATGCCTTCATGTTCCGTTCATGAAGCTTATGCTTGGATGGAAGAAGTGACTTCCTCGAATTCATGTGCATTGGTGTAAGTTGTCGCCATGAATTTGAGAAAGGTTTGTTTTGTTTCCTCTGGAATCATCCCAAGTTAGTCACGCATATGTGCGAAGTACTCTATGGTTTGATAGGTTGGCCGCCTCCATTCTATATGTGTTCCTAGCACACCAAGCCACTGGTTGACTTGCTCTAAGATAAGAAGTTCATCAATAAGTGCACAAGGACTTTGATATCCTCGATGATGGTTCCCCACCTGAACTCGGTAGTGTTTTATTATAAGACTACCACGTGGTCATGCTTGTCTTGGCTAGCGTGTTCATAGGTTTGTAGCAGAACCAGCTCATGCTTTGGAGCTTGCTATCGTAGTTCATCTCCCGAGAATCTCGCAACGTCATCTCGTCGATTTGTGTTGCAAACTTTCTTTTCCAGACAGGCTGTCTGAAATATTCCGTTACCAACCAGATCTGAATCTCGGGCAGATATGATGGTTGGAACTTTTCCAAGATCTGTTATGTAGGTCCCGACAAGGTTGATGTCTGGCCGACACACCTAGCCGGAAGATCTACCATGGTAGTATCTTGATTGTACTATTTGACCATCTTCTCCATGAGGATTTTGTGCGTCTTATTGTAGAAGTTGCTTCCTAGGAATTCTCGTGCCCTCAGTTTCTTCGATTACCCTATAACCACTCAAACAGGGGAATCACTCTCGACTGTGGAGTTTTCTTCCCCAGTTACCAGAATCATTTCCAGCATTTGCATTTTGCTCCCAACTTGCACCTCAGCAATTACTATTTAGGATCATTTTCAAAAGTGGTCATGTCATGGTCCCATCCATTTCCGGTGATAAGAAAGAGTCATCCATTGCGTTGTCTTCAACAAGGTAGTCCACATCATCCATTCTAGCCCGAGTACGTCATTTTTTCGAGCTCCGTCAAACGATCATTCGTAAATTGCCTCAGGCTGGTGAGAAGAGTTCCAATGATCTATGGATCAAAAGTAATTCTTTTTGCCACTTAAGGGAATAGTTCTTCGAGTCACCTTTTCCAAAGTGCCCCGTTACGGGATCATGGCAACTATTTCCTCGCCACCTTAACACCATCCACCATCTCTCTAAGCGTTGAATTGTTGCCACCAAATCAAACCTCGTCGATTGTTCTTCCATCCCTCTCGATGTGTTTTGTGTCTCAACTCGAGATATTTCAACATCTCATCCCGCGAGTTGATCTTGTATAGCTCGATCTTCGAGAAGATCAATCCTAGTATAGTTTCTTTCTGTCGTCATCGCGTGGATGAAGATCTCAAAGGCGAAGACGTCAAGATCAATTTGAAGCAATGAATCAACATCTCGAGAAGGGCAAATGGATCACGAAGATTGTGATAGTTTTGTGACCCCCTTTCCTTTACCTCACGTCTTAAATCTCGGGACGAGATTCTTGTTTAGTGGGGGTGAGTTGTAACATCCCTAGCCTTGCCATGCACTTGGACTAGCTTGGTTGCTGCATCACGTATAAATTTGTTTCGAACATGAAATGGGGATTGATCAAACCCCTAGTACTGAAACAATGCAAATAGGTTCAACTTCAAAATATTTTCAAAGAACCCAAATTGGTTTGCAAAAATGTTCATGATTAATGGAAAAGGGTGAAAACCATATCCAGAGATGATGAATATTTTTCCAAGACATTTTTGGTATTTGAATTAACCCATATTGTATTTGAATTGGGGCACTTAAATTCTATAAATAATTTTAATTGCTCCAACATATTCTGAAAATAGCTAAGGGCCTCTATAATATTTCAGTTAATGCCCAAAATTATTTTCAGGATTTATAAAAAACGATTTAGTTTCTAAAAACTAAATCAAAACAAATTACAGAAAATAGCAAAACAGAAAGAAAAATAGAAAGAACAGAGACTCACCTGGACCCTTACCTACCTGGCGCCACCAACCGGCCCAGCTCCTGGTGGCCCAGCTGGCGGCCCAGCCCACCACCGCTGCCCCCTGTCGTCTTCCTCCTTGGACAGAAGGACAGGGGCGCATGCTCGCCGCCTGCTGGCCACGCGCAGGCCACCTCCACCCTGCCTGCTTCACTCCCCCGACGCGTCTGGTCGACGCCACGCACCCCCCCCCCCCCCGACCTCTCTCTCCCTCACCCGCGGCCTCTCCCCTCCCCTGGACCTCTTCCTCTCAACCACCCGAGCGGGTCCGTCACCGCCGACAAGCACCACCGTGGCCACCGCCTCCCCCTCGACCCCTCGACGTCCCCGACCTCCTCGACGACCCACGAGGCCCCGGACGTGCCGCAACGCCGCCTCCATCGCTGTTTCCCTCGTCGGCCGTCGGAGATCCCTCTCGCCGCCCCGCTCGCTCCGGTGCTTCTCCAAGCACGCCGAGGCCACATCTGCACTCGTGGTGAGCTCCTCTACCGATTCCCCCTACTCCCATGCCCATTAGCTCATCGTAGCCCTTGTTTCCGGTGAGACCGAGACCTCACCGGCACCGAACTTGTCGCCATCGTCGTTTTGGTACGCCTTCGTCCAAACTGAGCGCGTCACTGCACTCGGTGCACCCCCAGGAGGTTGTAGCACCCCTCCTTGCCACCTGCCGTGCGCCCAAACGCCGAACCCCAGCACGCCTGAGCTCCGGCGCCGCTCTGGTCATCGGTGCCGTCGACTCCGACCGCCCCGCCCCCTCTCGTGTGCTTCCCTGGACGCGGCGCACGCCCAGGAGCCCGTAGAGCCAAACCGCGGGTCGAGAGGACGCCGGACGGCGAATCCCGAGCGCCTCCGCCGCGACTTGAGGTCGCCGGCGGCCTAACCCCGGCCGCGCTGACGTGGCAACATCATTAGTGGCTAATGACCCACTAACTAACCCCCTGGCTCGCTGACATGCGGGCCCCACTGACTAATTAATCGACTAACAATAATAGATTAAGGTTAATCTAATTGCAGCAGGCCCACGCGTCAGCTTTGACTATGCTGACGTGTGCGTTGACCCGGACCCACTGGTCAGCCTCTATCCCTGCCCTATTACACTGACGTGCGGGTCCCACTTGTCATGTTTGACCTGGACCGCGCTCTGTTGACCTGCTGAGGTCAGCATGACGCAATGCTTACGCCGTAATTGATTTTCTGGATTTATTCTTATTCAGGAAAATCCAGAAAATTGCCTAAACTTCTAAAAATCATAGTAAATCAACCGTAGCTCCAAATCAAATAAGTTATATATGAAAAATTATCAGAAAAATCCAATCTATCCATTTGTGCTGTTTTCATGCATGTTAGAACACTTCAACCTTGCTGTTTAGGTGAAACAAGTTAATGCACTAATATGACCTCTTATTTTGGGATTGCATTTGAATCCTTGATTCAAATAAACTCAAACCAATCTGTTCTAAGTTGCATTAGCCAAAACACACTCATTTTGCCATGTCATGAGCATGCATCATATTGTTGCATTGCATTGATTCTGTTTCTTCCTTGTTTGCCGGTATTGCCCCCTCTCGATAGACGTGGTTTCGACGATGAGTTCGATGTCACCGATGAAGAGCTATATTATCTTCAGAAGTGCCAGGCAAGCAAAACCCCCTTGCTCATTCCGATACAATCCCACTCTCTCGCTCCTGCTCTCTTTTACTGCATTAGGACAACAACAATTCAACTGCTACATGCTGCGGTAGCTGAACCCCTTATCCTCTGCATGACCTGTCATTGCCACAGTAAATAGATGAAACCCACTAGCATGAGTAGGAATTGTTTGAGCCCTGATGTGCCTACTCATTCATGTTTGTTTGTCATGCCTGCTACTGCTTAGAGTTGAGTCAAGTCTGATTCATCGGGAATGAATTGGAATGGTGATGAACATGTCCTACTGTGTGTGAGCTAAGTGTGTGAATACGATTTGGTAAAGGTAGCGGTGAGAGGCCATGTAGGAGTACATGGTGGGTTGTCTCATTGAAGCCGTCCTCAGGAACTGAGTTCTGTGTTTGTGATCCATGAAGCAGTTACTACCACGCATTGGGCCCGAAACCAATGGACCCTCTCGGCTTCTTAATCACCCTTGTCCTCTGTCCAGGAGTTGCAAGTAGTTTCTGGTGTTTGTAGTATGCTGGGGGCCGCACGCAGCACTGACCGTCGGGGTGGGCTGTGTTGCGGTAGGCACATGGCACGGTGTACCGGGCGCCCGTTTGGTGTCTCGGGAACCCTGCACACATCGTTCGGGGCCGTATGTGGAAACCTCGGCCGGACTCCCTGCGGATGGAACCTGAATAGGCGATAAACCTGGACTAGAGACTTGAGTGTTTAGGTAGGCCGTGGCCGACACCCTCGTTGGGCTTCCACTTGAAGGTTGCCGAGTACATGTCGTGTAAACGGCGGTAAGTGGTGAGAGCGTGTGTGAAGGAGTACACCCCTGCAGGGTTAACATCATCTATTCAAATAGCCGTGTCCGCGGTAATGGACTTCTGGGTTGCCTATAACAGTTCATAGACAAGTGAAAGTGGATACTCTAAAATGCGCAAGATAAGCGTGAGTGCTATGGATGGCCTTCTCGTAGGGAGACGGAAGTGGATCCATAGTGGTGTATTGATATGGTGAATATGTGGACTCGTGTGCGCCACCTCAAAGAGTTACTTGCAGTCGTAGTTCAGGATAGCCACCGAGTCAAAGCTGGCTTGCTGCAGTTAAACTCCACTACCCCCTTTATTGATACTGATGCATATGTAGTTAGTTCTGATGTAAGTCTTGCTGAGTACATTTGTACTCACGTTTGCTTATTTTATGTTTTGCAGAGAGACATCAGTCTCGCTAGTAGTTCCATGTGGACTTCGACGTTTAGCTTGATACCTCAGCTACGATCTTGTGTCCTCGGCAGGATCTGATACCTCAGCCTTTTTCATTTCTAGATGTCTGTACCTAGACATGTTAAGCTTCCGCATGTGATTTGATTTGTATGCTCTGAATGTGGGGTCATGAGACCCATGTTTGTAATATCTCGCTCCTCGGAGCCTAATGAATAAATACTTGAGTCGTAGAGTCTTGTTGTGATGCCATGTTGTATTTACACATATCGAGCATATTGTGTGTATGATTTAAATGCTTGCTATGTGTGGGATCCGACTATCTAGCTGTTTATCCTTGGCAGCCTCTCTTATGGGGAAATGTAGTCTAGTGCTTCCTGAGCGATAGTAGTCCGCTACAGCCCGGTTCACCGGAGTCCTGCTAGCCCAGCACTACTGCTTGGAACACTTGACTGGCCGGCATGTGATTCACGTCGTTCCTGTGTCTGTCCCTTCGGGGAAATGTCACGCGGTGTTATCTGGAGTCCTGCCTAGCCTGCTACAGCCCGGGTTACCGGAGTCCTGTTAGCCCAGTGCTACAGCCCGGATTTATACGTTGTTGACCGACATGCTCGATGTGATTCATGTATGCCTGTCCTCATGGGTTAGTGTCGCCTTGGGTTCACGACTAGCCATGTCGGCCCGGGTTCTTTGTCATATGGATGCTAGCGACACTATCATATACGTGAGCCAAAAGACGTAAACGGTCCCGGGCCAGGTAAGGTGGCACCCGTGGGAGTACCGTGCGTGAGGCCGCAAAGTGATATGATGTGTTACATGCTAGATCGGTGTGACTTAGGATCGGGGTCCTGACAAGTAGTCCCTCATTGATTCGGTTTACCTACCAGAGATGACCCCTAAAAATGTGTGAAGACATTGAAGACAATGGTGGTCTGTGAAGTTATTCACAACAAAGATTATGACTCGAGAAGACATTCACGTGAATACCATGGAGTGTGAAGACATAGTTGTTTCGGAGTTTCCTTTTCTTCTTTGTTGAGTCATAGGAACCACCGCACTATTAAGTGGGGTCCAAGTGAACAAAGTCAGAGTGACTGAAGTGATGCTCAACCAAAATCCTATGTCTTCGAGTGAAGACAATGAGAGCAAATCTTATCCAGAGCTGGATGAGTCAGCTTTACTTATAGCCCAAGTCAAGCTGCCGCGTGTGTTTGAAATCTGACCATTGGACACGTGTCAGTTCCTTAGTGACCCAGGGTCATTTCGAACAAATCAGGTCGGGTTGCCTCCTAGCTATAAATAGCCCACCCCCTACACCATAAATTGGTAGCTGCTCAGAGTTAGTGCACGGCTTTTGTCGTTTGAGAGCAACCCACCTCCGAAGCATTTGAGAGAGAGAGACCCTTGCGAGGACAAAGCCAAAACACCCAGAGCCAAAGAGTGTTAGGCATCGCTGAAGTCTTTCTGTTCGCGTGATCTGAAGACTTATTACACTTGAGGACTGTGAATCCTCCAGCCGGTTAGGCGTCGCGTTCTGAGCATCCAAGAGTCATTGTGGATTGCCGGTGAATGAATTCTGTGAAGGTTTGGACTTCTACCTTGAAGACTTACATGAGTGATTGGACGAGGACTAAGTGTTCTTAGCTCAAGGGGAATAAGGTGAAGACGCGGTCTTTTGAGTTGAATCTCAGCCTCCCTAACCAGACGTACAGTTGTCACAACAACTGGAACTGGTCCAACAACTCCTTGTCCTCTCCAAGCAACTGGTTCTATCACTTCCCTCTCTTTACTTACAGTTTGTCTTCGTGAAGTCATTGCCTGCTTGCATGATCTGATTGACTTCACTGTGTGAAGACTGTTGTTGTTTGGCTTCATATTATCTTCCATCCTGATCCATACTACCTAGCTGCTAATAGTCTTCGTGCTTTCACTTCATAGCTTACTTGACTATGGCTTGCCTAGTGTAGTCTACCTTCCGCTGCATATCAATAGGTTCATTTCTATTGTCTGTCTTCGAAACTCCCATTTTTTGAAGACATTCATAAATATTGCCTATTCACCCCCCCCCCCTCTAGTCAACAACTAACACTTTCACTCGCAGCGACTCCCATGGCGCCGATTCGGAGATTCTCAGCTACAGAAAAGGGAAAAGCCCCCCGCGACGAGCCGGGGCCGCTTCCGCCGAAGAAGAGGCTGGCCCGCCGCCGCAATGTAGTCGTGAGGCCGGAGGTGTCGAGGCTTGGTGCGAGCGGCCTCCCCCCGGGTATCCGCTGCCCTTGTATGCCCAGGCCGAGGGCTCCGGAGGTAGAGGCAGCGACCAGCGTCGTCCATGTCGCGGTCGTGGTCGCCGCGCCGTGGTGGCGCGCGCCATCGCCCCAGGAACCCACACTAAGGGGTCCTCGCGCGAACTCATGATGTAGGCTGCGATGCCTTCGCGCACTTGGATTCGCTTCCCGCAGTTCTTCTCCGCCGAGATGCCGCCGAGGGGTCCCCTCGAGCTTTGGCTGCAGCATGCCGAGTGCGATGCCCCAACGACAGGGGCAGAGGTTGAGGTCATCTCCCCGGGCAAGATCTTCATGACCCGCGGCTGTGGTGAGTTCGCCCGGGTTTGCCATACCGAGGGCGCCCTCGCCATCCACTTTGATTACGACGGCGTCTCCATGATGTTCTTCAAGGTCTTCGACGCGGAAGGCCGCCGCTTGGAGTGCTGCCCTGGGGAGGGTCGCCGGGACAGCGCTGCGGAAGGAGCCAGGCCTGCCGCTGGCCTCGCCGGCGGTTCCTCCGACAGCGGCGGCGGCGCTTGGGATTCCAGCGACTCTCCCAAGTCCTACGAGACTCCGAAGACGAGCGACGATAGCTACGTGCCCCCAAGCTCTCGTCGTGCCCGGAGCATGGCCACAGCGTCCGGCCGCCGCGGTCGCTGATCTGGATGGGGTTGGCGCCGGCCTCCCGTGGCCCACTGTTGATGATGGCGTCGTTCGCGCTGGCGTGTGTAGATAGGGCTCCTAGAAACCTCCTTCTTTTGTTCCCTGTGAGGAATCGAGACGGGCCCCGTGGGGGCGTGTAAAGGGTCTGTAATGCCTTTTGTTGATATTATTCCTATTATGAAGATTTACGAACGCATGTCCCGCTTCGCCTCGGTCTCCCCTTTCCAGCCTTACGGTAGCTTGGTGCTCTACGCCGACAGGTCCCGGTCCCTAGGAAGGCTGCAGCCGCCGCTAGTATGCCAGGTCGCGACGTCATGGCCACGGCCAGGAGGTGAGCGGCCTGAGGTCCAGTAAGAGCTCCTGATGTGCGATGCTCAAGAGGTCCCCTTTACAGTGCAAGCAGCTACCTAGAGATAGGAAAGGGAGGCGACGTCGCCGCAACAAGGCTGCAACAGGTGGGAGTCCTATGTCGTAGCGCTCGGCCGACCCGGGTGCGAAACTTATCTTGGTAGTCTAGAGTCGATTCCTTGTGCAGCGCCAGGCTCATGCGTCGACGGCCATAGTGCAGCTAGGTTAGGCCCCTGCGGTCCTCCCCCTCTTTTCCACGCTCTTCTGTGTGCTCTACGTCCTCGGGTCCCGGCCCTCGAGCGAGCTCAGCCGCCGCTGGTATGCCAGGTCGCGATGCCGTGGTCAAGGCCAGGGGTTGAGGGTTGGAGAGCCAGTAAGAGCTCCTGAGTCACGATGCTCAGGAGCCCCCCTTCAACGTGCAAGCGAATTGCATGGGAAAAGGAGGAGCCCGCGGTGCCGCCCGCTGTTGCCCTCGGGAGGTTCCTGCAGTGTTAGCGCAAGGAGAGATAGAACTGCAACCACGCATGCCGGTCTGCCACTGGTCGTTCCGCAAGAAGATGAAGGCACTGAGGGCCTGGCGAGGTGACGTGCGCTGGGAGTGCCGCGATCCAGAGCTCGACCGCTCAGATTTGCCAGCATTGTAGGGACGGACCCGAGCACAAGCGTCGTGCCAGCATGAGTAGCTTCCACTGCGGGATGAGCAAGGGGCCGATTGGCGGCGCGGGCAGCCGCGGTGGGTGACAATCAAGCAGGTGATAACCATGGATAACTCATGAGAGGAAGAAAACTAGCTTAGATAGATGCGAGAACGATACATGCCACTGGGATGGACCCGAGCGGCTTGGGGATGATGCATCCCGAGGGGCGCCCCCAGTAGAGTAAGCTAAAGATGCAAAAGGATACATGTCGCAGGGGCAGGCCCGTGCGACCTGGGAATAATGCAGCCCGAGGGGCGCTCCCAGCTGAATAAACTTGGAAAATGTCACCTGGTTCCGTTGTCGAAGGAGTGTTGAAGTAGTCGAAGACGCGTGATGAAGGAGTCGCTCCTCATGAGCCACTAGGGCCCCGAGCCTCGGGAGGCTCTGGGGGCTCGGGTGGTTCCTTGAGGACCTTCTCCATCTCTGCTAGGACTGCGTGATGCCTGGCCTCTTGAGCTGCCAGGGTGCTTCGTAGGTTGCGCTGGAAGGCGGCTGCCACGCTCGGCAGGCCAAACGGCATGCGAACTTAGCTGTGAGGTGGGCCCTCGCAACGCCCAACGCGCGAAGGCCAAAAGCGCTCCTGAGATGCAGCCCTGTTGAGCCCTGGGATGTCGACCTAGACGTGCAGCCCGCCATCCTCGCCTGGATGGGGAGCTGCAGCAGGTGGGCGGCGGTCGCCGCACATGGCCCTTGCTTCTGATGACGACGCGGTGGTGCTCATGGTGGATGAGGGCGACGTGCTTGATGGCGGTGAAGACAGCGACAGCGACAGCGCCAGCAACCTGTCCGGAAGCGATTCGGGAGACGAGGCGAGTAACATGTCCGACTGAGCCCACTCCTTTATTTTGAACCTGCACGAAAAAGCTTGGGTACGACCCCTCACAATGTAAGAGCATTTTGGGGAGGGGGAGCCCCTCATGTAAATAGACTACCACTTTATTCCCTATGCTAGGCTTAAAGCGCGCTTTTGTGTGCTCGCGACACCCCTTGGCGGGCTTGCTGCCGTAACTTACCTTGGTTTAGTCGAGCTTCAAACTGATTTGGCAGTTGCGGATGTGCATTCCTTCTGAGGGGAGCCCCTCATGAGCTCGCGAGGTTTTGGTTTCCTAAGGGGTCCGCCGGTCCACCCGAGAGGGCCTCGCGAGAAGCGAGCGCCAGTAATGGCGAGGTGCGTGCGTAGTGCGTGTACGCCACTGCCAGTCCCCGCTCGCGAGGTGCTCGGAAGGGGGGAGATAGCGGACGCAATCTCAAACAAAACATGAATCCAGAAACTCACGAAATCAACACGAATGAGAAAGGATGCCCCTCACGATTGCGAATGGAAATACAACTTCAAATTCAAGATCAAAAGCTGCAAGTCTGAGCTATAGAAAAGAGGTCAAAAGCAAATGGCCGCGTCCGGCACCTGGCTAGTCTTCTTGTCTTCCCACCAGCGCGGAGCTAAGTGCTTTCACTGGCTTTGAGCATAGTCATTGGGGGACAGTGTCGACGGCCAGCGCAGAGCATGGTGCTTCCACTAGGACGTGGGCAAGAGCCCCCGGGGCCCGAGGGCGGCACTACGGAGACTCCGGGGCATGTATAGCCCCACTCATTATTACGCGAGAGTGTCACGAGCGGAGACCTTCACAGGCATGAGCCTTGCTTCATATTGCCAGGCGAGGGACCCGCCTTGCGCCGCCCTCGACCACCGTTGGGGCGTCCGGAAACCAGGACGATGCTAAGGGGCCAAGGGGACGCTAGCGGCGCCCTCGGCAACCACGGGCCCTCTGCCAGGGGGAAGGCTCGCCAGTGCCTCCCCGGCAGAGGGCCTACCTCTAGGCGACGCCTTGGTCTGCGCGATGCGGGGAGGGGCCTTGCTCCCGGCTCCTCCCACACAGCCCAGTGCGCTTCCCCTGGTGGAAGGGGGGCTGTCGTGCTGGGGCCGTCGTCCACCGCTGTGACCTGATTCACTTACGACCCATGGTTAGTGTAAGCCTGCTCCTGAGAGTTTAGTGGTACCCTGCAATTGTTGTCGCCGGCGGGGTCGGCGAGGCTCCTGCGTGGCTCCTGGAAGGCCTCAACTTCCACCGTCTCCTCTTCCCAACCCGGCTCGAGGAACAAGCCGGGGTCACCTTCCGGCGTGTACTCCTGGTCCATCATGCGGGGCACATAGGCCTCCGGAGTCGTCGACCCGGAAACCTCGCCGAAGCGCCCCGCGCTCCACGCCATCGGGCCCAGCACGCCGCCCCGAGGACGGAAGGGCGGCATCCTGTCGGGGCCGTAGGGGTCAATACCCACGACCGCGCCCATCGGGAGAGGCACAGGTGCAGCTGGGCACCCGGCTCCACTGGTTGCGTCGCGGCCGATGAACCCTCCTGGTGTGCCTGGGAGCGTGCGGGCGCGGCGTGGCCCACCATGTGACCCGGCCACGACTTGAGGCATACGTAGGGAACAGAAGGCGGTGTACCCCCGTTCGCGGCGTCCAGTAGCTCAGCGACGCGTTCCAACAACGCATCGCGGCCGCTCTCCATTAGTCGGCACCGCAGCAGCTCACGTGCCACTATGAGTGTGGCCCTCATGTTTGCTTGCTCCCGTTGGGGGTGCGGCGGCGTCGCCGCGGCGTAGCTCGAGGCCCTTGCAGCGGTCCGCGCGCGCCGCGGGGTAAGTGTGGAAGGCGTCGGACCACACCGCCCGCGCCCCGCGGTGTTTGGCGGTGCACATGCCGCCTGGAGCGCGGAGTTGAGGTCTTCTTGGGCGGACGATGCCGCCCGGGCTGGCCGAGCTACCCAATGGTCGGCGTCGGCCCTCGGGTCACCGGACATCGGCGCTGCAGAGCGTTGGCGGGTCTACTGATGGAAGAGAGGCTTCGGCGCACCCCTACTTGGTGCGCCAAATGTCGGATTTCGGGTTCCGGCAAAACCCTTGAGGTTCGAACTCTGGCGTGCGCACGAAGATCTCTCCTCCCCCTAGCTCACGCTCTCACCACAATCTCAAAGCTCAGCACGTCGAACTCGCAGAACAAAGGACACAGGGTTTATACTGGTTTGGGCCACCGATGTGGTGTAATACCCTACTCCAGTGTGGTGTGGTGGATTGCCTCTTGGGCTGAGGATGAACAAGTACAAGGGAAGAACAGCCTCCTGAGGAGAGGTGTCCTTGAGCTCGATGAGCTTGTGTGGTTGAGGATGATCTAAATGGTCCAAGATCAGTTGCCTCCTACTGTGGTGGCTAGTCCTATTTATAGAGGCCCTGGTCCTCTTCCCAAATGTAGGCGGGAAGGGATCCAACAACGGCCAAATTTTAAGGGAGACAACCAGTACAAGTTATCCTGACTAAAGGTGGTCTTTGCCTGCTAAAGGTTCTGGTGGTGGCGCCGCCCTGGGCTCCACGGTGACCTCCGTCCTGCCGTCCTGCTGGTCTTGGTCTTGTTGCACCTATATGGAAACCTTTGTCTGATGCCTCGGGACTCCTCGCCTGCACTTGCCTCTTTAGCACCAAAGAGGAAATGAGTACGTTGTGCGCGCTGGCGCCCGCCTGGCCTTGGTCGTCATGGCTTGCGTCACAGGGACCTCGCGAGGTGCCCCTCGCCTTGATCTCTCTGCCCCTCGCGAGCCAGCCTGGTGAGGCCGGCCCCGAGGAGGTCTTGCATCGTCTGCCTCACGAGGCTTGGCCCCTCGCCAGGGTCCTGAGTGTTCGCTGATGAAGATGGGTCATACAGGGCCGCTGGTGGAGCCACGTCGTGGGCCACAGGCAGGCAAGTCTAGGGACCCCCGATCCCAGGACGCCGACAGGGTTTGCTTCAATTCCTCTATTGGAGACAATAAACCCGAGCAGTTTGCCGGCGGGAACACTGAAAACGCACTTTTCCGGATTGAGCCTTATGTCATATGTTCAGAGATTGTCGAATGTAAGGCGTAAGTCGTCCACCAAGGGTTCAACATGCTTGGTTTTGATGACTACGTCATCTACATATGCCTCCACTGTCTTGCATATTTGCTTTTCCAGGCACGTTTGAATCATGCGTTGGTAAGTGGCGCCGGCGTTCTTGAGCCCGAAAGGCATTGTGTTGAAGCAGAAAGGCCCATACGGGGTGATCAATGTCGTTGTGGCCTGGTCGGATTCCCTCATCTTAATTTGATGGTATCTGAAGTATGCGTCGAGGAAACATAGTGAATCGTGTCCCGCGGTTGCGTCAATAATCTGGTCGATGCGAGGTAGTGGGAAGGGGTCCTTGGGGCAGGCCTTATTGAGGTCTTTGAGGTTGACACACAGGCGCTAGGATTTATCCTTCTTTGGTACCATGACCAGGTTTGCTAACTAGTCCGGATGTTTGATCTCTCTGATAAACCCGGCTTTGAGTAACTTGGCTAGCTCCTCCCCCATAGCCTGTCGTTTGGGTTCGGAAAATCGCCGCAGCGTTTTCTTGACCGGCTTGTATCCCTTCAGTATATTTGAGACTATGTTCGGCCAGCGCGCGTGGGATTCCTGGCATATCCAAGGGGTGCCAGGCAAAGATGTCCCAGCTCTCGCGCAAGAATGCGCGTAATGCGGCGTCGACCGTCAGGTCCAGCAGTGCCCCAATGGAAGCTTTTTTCTTGGGGTCCGTCGGGTGGACTTGAAATTTGACTATCTCGTCAGCTGGCTTGAAAGAGGTGGATTTATGCCTTTTATCAAGAATTACGTCGTCCCTATCCACTGTGGAACGCAGAGCGGTGAGTTCCTCGGCCGCTAGGGCTTCGGACAGTGCCTCAAGAGCCAGGGATGTGGTTTTATTTTCAGCACGGAGTGCTATGTCTGGATCACTGGAGATAGTGATAACGCCATTAGGCCCGGGCATTTTAATCTTCATATACCCGTAATGATGTATGGCTTGAAAGCGTGTGAATGCATCTCGCCCTAACAGGGTATGATATCCGCTGTTGAAAGGAGCCACCTGGAAGATTATCTCTTCGGACCTATAGTTTTCTGGTGTGCCGAATACCACATCTAGTTTAATTTTCCCTGAGCATCTTGCTTCCCTGCTGGGGATGAATCCACTAAAGGATATATTGCTCTGCTCAATGCGACTCCTGTCAATTCGCATTTTATTGAACGTGTCCTCATAGACGAGGTTCATTTTGCTGCCACCGTCCATTAGCACTTTAGTGAGCCGAAATCCGTCCACGATTGGGTTTAGGACCAGAGCAGCTAGTTCCCGGACTGAACGGGATCTTGGTTCATCATCGGCATTGAAAGTAATCGCCGTATTGTTCCAAGGGCTTATTGCTACTACTTGGCAGACTTCGGCAAGGTCGCGAAGCGCCCATTTGTGCCGATTATTTGATGAGAAGTTATCGAAGATTGTGAGTACTTCGGGATCGTCGTCCTCCGAAGAGTACTTTTCTGGGGTAGTGTTGGTGAGGATACCCTCACCGCTCTTGGCCACTTGTGGGAGTATCCAACATGCCCGTAGGCTGTGCGTTGGTTTGGTATTCGGCGTCATGTGTATTTGACATGGCCTATTGAGCCATTCCTCGAAGACAGTTCTATGTCCCGTAAAGGGCTTAATTTTCTTGTCCACGGGATGATGATCAGGTGCGCCACGAGGGTGCATCCTTTTTGCCCGTCCAGGAGATGGCTTAAAGGCCTGCGGTTCCCAGTGGCTTGTCTAAGTTTTCCAGGCGCTTTCCATTGCGCAGTATTTCTATACTATGTGTGCCAAATCTGCAAAGTGCAGTATGCGATGATGATTGAGGGCATTAAGGATTCCCTCATCCGTATAGTTGCTACGAAATACTGAAATTGCGTCGTCGTCGCAACAGTCCTTTATCTTGTTTTTAACAAGGAGGAATCTGGCCCAAAAGTGATGGACTGTCTCCCGAGGCTGCTGCCGCACATACATTAGGTCGCATATGTCCGGAGGGCCGGAATTACTTGGAGAATATTGCTTGTGGTGGGTGGGAGGGCTTAAATTCGCACCCTGACCCACTGTGGAATCCGGAGTTTAAAGAATTTCCGAGGCTGCTAGCCCAGGCTCTGGAGTGTCCGGTGAATTCTCAGGCTTAACGTCTGATTTTGTGTTCGGAGGATAGGGAGTGTCCTCTCGAGGATGGGTATCCGATTCTCCGGGTTCGGAAATCCAAACATAGTTGGTTCTCAATGTAGGAGAAGAGTTATGGTCAGCTTGTTCCTCCACAACCGCTACCTGATGGGTGATTGGTGGAGATTTAATTTCTCTCTAATCGAGTTTAAGCCCGATCCGATCATAGTTAGTTGAGACCCCCAGGGCGGCAATGCGATCAAGCAGCTCGTTCAAAGACGATAGATCTGCCGGATCCATCTTGTCGGAGTATTCGGGGCTGACACGGAGAGGGGTTTTGGTGACTTGGGGGGTTGCCTTTGGCTTAACGGCCGAACGGGCACCCGATGAAGCCGCCAAGCCGGAGGGTTTGCCCTGAAACTAGGGATCCTCCGAAAGTGATGTTGTCCTTGACGACAAGGAGAGCCATCGATCCTTCTGTCGACGCCATAGAGGAACTCTCAATGAAAGCACCAATATCGGTGTCAAAACCGGCGGATCTCGGGTAGGGGGTCCCGAACTGTGCGTCTAAGGATCGAAGGTAACAGGAGGCAGGGGATACGATGTTTACCCAGGTTCAGACCCTCTTGATGGAGGTAATACCCTACTTCCTGCTTGATTGACTTTCATGAGTATAGGGGTTACAAGAGTTGATCTACCTCGAGATCATAATGGCTAAACCCTAGATGTCTAGCATGCATGATTATGATTGCATCTACACACTAAACCCTCCGGTTTATATAGACACTGGAGGGGGCTAGGGTTGTACAGAGTCGGTTTACAGAAAAGGGAATCTTTGTATCCACCCGCCAAGCTTACCTTCCACGCCAAGGAGAGTCCCATCCGGACGCGGGGGAAAGTCTTCCGTCTTGTATCTTCACGACCCATCAGTCCGGCCCACATCACATATCCCGGACGCTCGAGGACCCCGTAATCCAGAACTCCCTCAACGATGACATGATGTAGACAAGATCTATCTATGTAGAGATAGACCCCATTGTTTTATCCTTAGTAGAAACAATACATACGTGTCGGTTCCCCTTGTGTCACTGGGATCAAGCACCGTAAGATCGAACCCACTACAAATGTCCTCTTCCCATTGCAAGATAAATAGATCAAGTTAGTCAAACAAAACCCAAATATCGGAAAAGAAATATGAGGCTATAAGAAATCATGCATATAAGAGATCAAAGAAACTCAAATAACTTTCATGGATATAAAAAGATAGATCGGATCATAAACTCAAAGTACATCCGATCTCAACAAACACACCGCAAAAAGAGTTACATCATATGGATCTCCAAGAGACCATTGTATTGAGAATCCAGCGAGAGAGAGGAAGCCATCTAGCTACTAACTATGGACCCGAAGGTCTACAAAGAACTAGTCATGCATCATCGGAAAGGCACCAATGGAAGTGGTGAACCCCTCCGTGATGGTGTCTAGATTGGATCTGGTGGTTCTGCACTCTACGACGGCTGGAATTGATTTTTGTCGAATCCCCTAGGATTTCTATAATATTGGGGTATTTAAAGAGCAAAGAGGCGGTCCGGGGGGCACCCGAGGTGGGCATAGGCCACCAGGGCGCGCGTGGGCCTCCTGGCGCGCCCTGGTAGGTTGTGCTCCCCTCAGAGCACCCCCCAGGCGCTGCCTTGGCCAATTGGGTGTCTTCTGGTCCATAAAAAATCTCCGTAAAGTTTCATTGCATTTGGACTTGGTTTGGTATTGATTTCCTGCGATGTAAAAAACATGTAGAAAACAGCAACTAGCACTTGGCACTATGTCAATAGGTTAGTACCAAAAAATGATATAAAATGATTATAAAACATCCAAGATTAATAATATAACAGCATGGAACAATCAAAAATTATAGATACGTTGGAGACGTATCACAACTCCTTATTCCTTAGCCCATCGAAACTTCACCCAAAACTTGAAACCTTCACAACACAAAACTCGTGACATCCGTTAGTATAATAAAGCAAACCACCACTTTTAGGTACTATTGTAAACTCATTCCAATTTTATATTGCCATTATATCTACTGTACTCTAACTTCACCATGGTTCATACCCCCCCCCGATACAACCCATCATTGGTACAGCGAGGTGCTATACAAACGGTGTTTAATCCCTTTCTGCGGTGGCATTTTGAACCGTCGCCAAGTGAGTGACTGTGATAGGAGGGTCCTTCCCACACGGCCTAGAAACCGTCGGGGATAGGGAGCCTTGATGCATATAGTTGTCCCTATAAAGCTGTTTATGATATCTCGAATATCCTAAATACTTCATCCTTGCTACTCGTTTGTGCTCGCGTTGCCATCGCAATCGGAGTTCTGTGGTTTTACCTAAAACCAGGCACATTCCAGGCACATACCAAACTAGATCTACATTTATGATGCCTGGCACATCACAAACAATTCATGATTGTAAATCGTGTATGATAGGTCGACAATCACAGACATTTAGTTTCCCTGCACTGTTTGTGATATTGTTTGACATCACACACGCTTTGCAAACGACAACTGTGTGCATGGTTACACATGTTTCCTCTCTGTAAACCGTGTTGTATTATGATGTATATCACACACGCCGTGCTTTATAGACCGTGTGCACTGTAATGACCTTCAGAGCGTAATTTCACCCTAATTTAATTGCTGCTATTTAAAATTGTACCTAATTTGAATTTGAAAGTAGGCTATAGCTTTATTCATATCCATCAGGTTCAAAAAACCAATGCATCATTCAATTCACAGGTACATATGTTCAAGAATTACATAAGCACCAAATAAAGAATGATGAACCAGGGTTGTATACTTGTACTATTACAAATGCTAAAGAAAGAGGTGAGAGACATTCTGGTTGCTTAACAAGGTGAAGCGGAATGGCCCTATTGTGCTCTCCTCGATGCAGAAGGCACGCACGACTCTAGTCCAACCCCTTGTGATGGTCGGCCGCCAATCATGTAGTTTGAGAGGTAATCTTGGGTAAACTGCTTTAGGATCCACTGCAAAGGAAAAAAGATCTGGACATTGTCATCTAACACAACTCATTACGGGCAATAAAAGAAGGATACATAGTTCTTACTTACCATCCTGCAATTCACTGTGTTGTCTTGCATAAAGCGTAAACAAATAGTTCGATTGACATCTTTTGACCCATTTTAATAATAATCTTTATCAGTTTCCTCACTTGATGCTGGTTCATGAATATCTCATTGCCCCATACGTATAAAGGGTCAAAGTGTGGATCTTTGGCAATGACATATGTATCTAAAAGCGCCAAGCTAATATTAGAAGCTAAACAACAATTGCAAAATGATGTAGTACAACACTCCCTCCATCCCATTATATAAGATCTTATTACATGTATATCTAGACATCATCAAAACATTAAGAACACTGTTCCTTGTTGCTATGTAGCCTGAGATTGCATATTAATCATTTAGTACAATGCATGTTGCTATGTAGCCTCAGATATATTAAATATTGCCCTAGTTAACCTATCGATAATTGGGTTACAGATATATTCAGCGAAATTCCTGATTTGATGATTAATCCCTTATCGGCCCCCAGGCTATATGGTACCAACTACCGATATCCTGAACAGTGAGTACATATAAGCAATGCGATGAAACTAACCTTGATGGAAAACAACATCTATTCTCAATATTGTCCTATAAAGTAGATATAAAGGCATGTTAAGCACAACATATTAAACATCAACCAAATATATCCATGGTAGACAACATAATCTACAAATGATAGCTTTAGTGTGCAGGTTTAAGCATGCTAGTTAAGCAAAACAAGAAGTGGAAAGGTGTGTTAACTACAACAGGCATAACATTTAAAAACAAGCAAATATAGTCATTCAAATTGGTATTGTGTAGGTCTAAAGTACACTAGTTATTGTTAAAAAAATGAAAAGGCATGTTAACTCCAACATCCTTAACAGCAACCAAATATCGTAATTCATAGTGGTATTATTGAAACTGTTATTGATGAAATTGAACAGCACGGCAAATAGTTGCACATACAGAGCATCACATTGTGAAGAACTGAAATAAACAAGGCATAAGACCATCTCTAGCCGATCCTTTAAAAGTTAATGGACTAAAACCCTTAGTGGATATATATATACTCCAGCAATTTTTGGCCGTTTCTAGTCGATCCCCTAAACTTAACATAGTAAACTTCAATTTGATCAAGTTCAAAGCAGGTTCAACCGAAAGTAGCATGCATTCAAACATAAACATAGATAGTTTTTCATAACCGAACATAAAATATAAATTTGAACTAAACTAAACTACTTTCAGTCGAAATGGAGGTCGAGCCAATCCTTCCTCGTCAGGTACAGTGTGCCGCAAGCCAGGTCCGGGCCGGTGCCGTCATCGGGGTCATTGCGGAAGACACTCCTCCACTCATCGATGTCGATCACCTCGTCCTCGCCGCCCACTTTGACGCCCTCCGCGCCGTTGTCCTCGCCGCCTTCGACCTCGTCATCGGAGCAGAGCATGATAACCTCGCCGCCTTCTGCACCGGCAAAGATCACCTGCTCCGCCTCCACGAGCTCCGGGTGCTGCCAGCAGAGCTCTTGCATGTAGGCCTCGTCGGCGGCGACGGCCTCGTGGCGCTCCCATGCCTCGCGGTCCTCCCGCGCCATAGCCGAGCTGACCACCCCTGGCTCCAGCAGAACAAGGTTGACCAGACGTGTGCCAAAGGGGAAATTGAGCCTAGCCGCCGCGTCGTGGTAGCGGACCTGCCAGCGGTCATACTCCATGGCCGCGAGCTCTGCCGTATGGAAGCTACCAAGCCACCCTTGGGTGTGGATCTCCCGATCCGTAATCTCGGCGACCCACGTCCCCCACCGCCGCTACCAGACCCAGAGGTAGGACCTCGTCGGAGGTCGGGCCCGAGGGAGAACAGGGAAGTCCTCAAACCGGCGTAGGGGCGCGGCGGCGGGCGGATCAGGCGACCGGCGACGGCGGATCGATAAAGAGCCTGCGGAAGACGACACCTCACCGGTGTCGGGCAAAGAGGCCGCAATAAACCTCCTTTGGCCCATTGGCTCCTCGAGCTCCCGGCACACAGGCAGAGGTTGAGGATGGAGGCGGTAGCTGCGATGGCGGCGGCCTACCAATGGTTTCGAGCGAGGGAGGGGTGGTGTGTGTGTGTGTTAGCGGAGGTTTCGGGGAGTGTGTGGTGTGTCTGGAGGTGTGGGGGCAAGGTGGTGTTTGAGGAAATACCGCAGCAACTGAAAATTTTACTAGGCGGGAGTAAAATGCCGGGTTACTGAAAATTTGGATCAAGGGCGAGCAGATATTTTTTAGATTGTGAGGGATGCAGGGGCGGGTGTAAAATGCAGGGGCTACTAAAAATTTGGATCAAGGGATAGCAGATATTTTTGAGATTGCACGGAATGCAGAGGCGAGAGTAACAAGGTGGGGCTAATGAAAATTTGAATCAAGGGCGAGCAGATATTTTTGAGATTGCGAGGGATGCAGAGACGGGAGTAAAATGCAGGGGCTACCGAAAATTTGAATCAAGTGATTGAAGCAGAGCGGGAGTAACAGACAACGCACACGGTCCGCACAAACTAATTGTGTGCTATCAAACATAAAAACCTTCCAGGCGGTAGATATGTTCGAGATTACAAGGCAGTAGATATTTTCGAGAGCGGGAGGCAAGCCCCGTGGATCCCAATCTACTGTGTTGATGTAAGTGACTGCAGGGGCACGGGCGTGGCACACGGGTAGTCTGACCGAACCATATCTATTGCGTACCCAATCGCAGACGGTTTCTACATCCAACTTGTGTGTTGTTTATAAATTTGGCAAAAGGAATAAATGCGGGGAAGGGTTAGAACAAGAACACACTTGCATGTGGACCAAATATATGTATGAAAAGGGTGGTTTGATGTTTGAATACCAATGCAGAACTTTGATGTGGTAGCTGTCGCACAAAGCACACAGTATTGCTAGTCAGCCACCTCCTACAAACCCAACTTCGTGTTGGTGGTAAGGGAATCCTAGCTACGAATGCATGCCCCCAGATAGTTAGGTTTGAAATCTCACCCTACCCTAACAAAAAACCTATAGGAGTCCATCATATATATGGTCAAACTTCCCCTTCCACTTCCGGACAAAGGTAGACCTTGTGCCGATCCACAAATGTGTGTTTGTGGCGAGAGATGGGTGAGACCACATGCGACGAACCACCTGTGGGTGGCCCTATACTATATGTATGAAAAGGGTGTGGTGTGATATTTAACTACTGATAATCCCCAAGTGCAGGCAATTCCCAAAGGTGGAAGTGATAAGTATGGAGTGTCAAACCCACAAGGAGCTAAAGGTAAGATCAATATTCTCTCAAGTCCTATTTTCCACTGATACGACTCTACGTACACCGAACGTTTGCTTCCAACTAGAAACAAGAAATAAAACTACGTTGTGGGTATGAAGAGGATAACTTTGCATGGTATCGGAGAGCTAAAATATAAAAGTAGGTGATATTATCATAAAGTTAGAATATATTACTAAATATTATAAATAGCGAGTGTGGAATAGTGATGGATCAGTGTGCGGAATTGTCCTAGCCAATTGTTAACAAGATCGGTAATCACTATTGCAATTTCATATGAGGGAGAGGCATAAGCTAACATATTTCTCGTCTTGGATCATATGCACTTATGATTGGAACTCTAGCAAGCATCCGCGACTCCTAAAGATCATTAAGGTAAAACCCAACCATAGCATTAAAGCATCAAGTCCCCTTTATCCCATACGTCGTGACCCACTTATCCGTGTTTATGCTTCTGTCACTCAAGCAACGCAGACAATAAGTAAACCATGGACATATTGCAACACCCTACAGCGGGAACCCCTCACGCTTGCGCGGCACGGAGGGCACCATAGGACAGCACCAAAATAAAACATACAACTCATACCAATCTAGATCATCAATCAACCCAAAGACAAAGGATATCTACTCAAAACATCATAGGATGGCAACACATCATTGGATCATAGTATGTGGCATAAAGCACCATGTTCAAGTAGAGATTACGGCAGGGTGCCGGAGAGTGGACCGCGTAAAAGAGGTGGGGATGGTGATGATGATGGTAATGTTGATGAAGACGGTCACCGCGGCGATGATTCCCCTCTCGATGG
The DNA here is from genome assembly GCA_032464435.1 of Aegilops umbellulata. NCBI lineage: Eukaryota > Viridiplantae > Streptophyta > Magnoliopsida > Poales > Poaceae > Aegilops > Aegilops umbellulata. The sequence goes on from CP136057.1 coordinate 373,354,332, forward strand.
CACTCCGGCGCCACCGAGAGAGAGGAGGAGAGGTTCTCCCCCTTGTGCTTCCTCCTCCATGGCCTCCCCCTAGATGGGGAGAAGTTCTCCCTCTGGTCCTTGGCCTTCATGGCGATGATGGCCCCTCCGGTATCCTCCTCCATGGCCTCCGGTGATGATGGCCCCCTCCGGCAGGGTGCTAGAGAGGGCCTAGATTAATTTCTCGTGGCTACAGAGGCTTGCGGCGGCGGAACTTCCGATCTAGGTCAAGTTCTGGAAGTTTGGGGATTTATAGGAGAGGTTGGCGTCGAGAACAAGTCAGGGGACCCCATGGAGAGTCCACAAGGCAGGGGGCGCCCTCCACCCTCGTGGGGCCCATAGGACTCCCCTCCGGTAACTCTTTGCTCCAGTATTTTTTATATTTTCCAGAAAAAAACTCCGTTGATTTTCAGCCCATTCTGAGAACTTTTATTTCTGCACAAAAACAACACCACGGTAGTTCTGCTGAAAACAGTGTTAGTCCGGGTTAGTTCTAATCAAATCATACCAAAATCATATAAAACTATTGTAAACATGGCATGAATACTTCATAAATTATAGATACGTTGGAGACGTATCAACTACCATTCACAACTTTGATGTGGCACGTGTGCCTCGCAAAATAGCCGGACTTCCCCGACCCCACGGAGTTTACGGGTAGTGTGAAGTAGCCCCCACCCCACCCCCACCCCCACACACACATGTGTCGGGGGGAGGGCATCTCACCAAGAGGTACTGTAACATAGACCAAACAGAATCCAACTTGATCGTATAACCTCTCTTGCTTGTTGTTGGTCAAAGTGATGGACGTCGACACGGCCGCGCAAAATGGGCTAGCTTGTCGCTGATAAACTCGCGAGGGAGTACTGTCTGAAGAAAAAACCCACTCTGTGCATGTGGCCCAATTATGTATATGGAAGTGTCGTGTGTGGTGTTTGAATACACAATGCACAAATTTGATATGACACCATGCTTTGGAACCATAAAATCCCCACACTGATCGAGGGTTCACGATGCGTAGCATGCATTCGCTCAAACTTAATTAGGCCTAGAATGATCGACCTACTATACGGTAACACGAACCAAAGAAGAAGAATCCACCCTGGTAACCTTTCTCGTCGTCACTCGAAATGATGGACGTCCACGCGGGCCCACAAATATATATAGGCTTGCCGCCCATAACCAAGCGAGTGAGAGTGTCCAAAGACAACCATTGCATGCATGTGTCCCAAACATATTTATGGACGTGCGTGATGCATGCATATGTGTTGAATACCTAATGCACAACATTGATGTGGTGCACGCGTTCATAATCGCACAAGTCCCCACACAGAGCAAGAGGTTCATGACGTGTCATGTGCTCGCCCCCCCCCCCCCTTCGATCCAGCGGGATGGATTCATGTGTACACATGCGCTATTATATATGTAATCTCACATGCATCATGACCTATATCGCGAGACAAACAAAAAATTAATCCCCTAAGTCAAATAATTAACCTCTCGCATTGTCGGTGAAAGAAGCGGGCCGACAGATGGAAGCATCATCGATAACCATGTGAGTGAGTGCCACAGGACAACCACCATCGCTTTCATGTGTGCCAAAACATATATATGGAGAGGTCTGTGGTTGTGATGTTTTGAATACCTAATGCACAACCTTTGATGTGGCATTTGCCTCAAAAACCACAGAGTCCCCACACAGAGTGAGATTCATGTGTGACACCTAGTATATGTTGGTCCCATCCTAATGCACAACCTTTGATGTGGCATTTGCCTCAAAAACCGCAGAGTCCCCACACAGAGTGAGGTTCATGTGTGACACCTAGTATATGTTGGTCCCATCCCCCCTTCGACACGTACTATATATATACTACTACCCTAACACAACCCTAAAAGAATTAATCCTCCTTGTTCGTTAAATGTGCCTCTCTCTCGTTGGGTCAGAGTGATGCAGGACGACCTCGTGGGCCCATAGATGGAAGCGCCGCACGCGAGTGAGTTCCTATAGGGAAACCACCGCCTGCATGGTATTGCGGGATGTTTGAATACCAATGCACAACTTTGATGTGGCACCTGCCTCGGGAACCGCAAAGTCCCCACATGGAGCGAGGTTATGACACACACATATAGAGAGAGAGTATACATGTTGCCCCCTCTTTGACATGTACTACATACTCCTACCATGCATATACGTAACACAAACAAAAAAAGAACCATCCTTGTTGGTCAAATTAACCTCTCTCTCTTTGTACGTTCAATTGATCGACGAAGACCTCACGGGCCCACAGAGAGTCACACGCGAGCAAGTGTCATAGGAAAACCACCGCTTGCATGTTGTCGTGTGTTGTATGATGTTTGAATACCCAATGCACAACTTTGACGTGGCACATGCTTCGCAAACCGGAAACGCACTACACAGAGGTTCACGATGTGTAGCCCCCTCACTTCAAGCTGGTGGGAGGGACTCATGTGTACGCACGTGCCCGAACTTTGATATGGAATCTCACCATGATCCACACCATAACACACATGCCAAGATGAATCCACCTTCAGTCCGATGTGGTGCTGCCAATATATAATGTTACTCACGGGACTGTGTATTTTTGGTTCAAAGAGAAAGACCAGAGGCAAGCTAGCACCTTGAAATGCAAGGCTAAATTAGCTACACATGCAAGTGGGCCTAGCCAAATATTAACTAGAAGCTACCAACCTAGAGAATTACGTGAAGGGTTGTTTGGTTTTGTTAGGAACAAGTCCTATTGCTTCCCGTGGACACCCATCTACCTTTTATGCAAGCGGCAAGTGATTAAGATCAGGTTTTGGTTTATCTTTTTACCACGAAAGGAAATAAAAGGCAGGTCCAGAGATTTTCTACCATGGAGATTTCTGTGCTTGAAGGAAACTGGATGGGGCCCACCAAGAGAGACCAATGTGAATAGAGTCCAGATTTTATATAGCAACTTCTATGGCCGGTCTCTACTTGTCGTTCGTTTGTTTAATTCAAGTCAGTTTTTTTCAGTCGTGTTAGGTACGTGTGCAAGTCATGTAAGGCTATAAATAGCCACGTATAGCCGATGTAAAAAATAGGTTATTTTTTTTGGTTTAGACCCCTGTTCAAGAATTCATCCGATTAACCAGTTAACTTGCCGATTAATCCCTACTTGTAGGGTCACTGAGTAGCCGATAAACCGATAAATCGTTTGATTAATTGATTAAATGGCCGATTAACTTGCCGATTAGTCTATTAATCCCCTACTCGCCAGCAAACCGAGAAGCTACCAGTTAACGATTTCCTCAACAATGGTTTAGACAACATGTGTATCGACTATTAGACGACCCTCTTTGGGTGTCGTCGTTACCTATTTTGTGTGAATTTTCTACGTGAAAGTTGCACTTGGCTCGAGGTCCATCATCATCGACGGGTTGCGCGCTAGTTACGTCTACTACGGCGGGAGGTTCCTCGTGTGCCGGGGGATTGTCCGTCTGGAGGATGCACATTCCTCAAAGGTAACAAGCGTCGGTTCCACACAGGAACAATCTCTTCATTGATGCTCAATCACTTTGGGTTTGCAGGTGTTTGGGTTTGGGTTTTCCTCACTTGATGATTTTCGCTCAAAGTCCTCGGAGGATGGGATGCTCTCAATGACAAGTGTCAGTTTCTCTCGGAGCAGCCAACCAGCTAGTGGTTGTAGGGGTGGCTATTTATAGCCTAGGAAGCAGCCCGACATGATAAGACATAAATGTCATTTAGTGATATGACCGTTAGGTGGGTAGATATTTTGGGACAGCTGGCGCATAGCACAACAACGATCGGATATTTGAGTAGCAAATTCCTCAGGGCTATCATGTTCCTCATTTGTAGGCAGTCCGCACTGGCGAATTCCTAACTCCTCAGTCGGAACAAATTCCTCAGAGACCAGAAGATCTTCGTCTCTGTCACTGAAGAAATTGACTCAACTGTATGAGATTTCCAATGGCTTCACTTGAAAGGATTGGTAGGTGTAGGATTTTGAGATGAGCATCACTTGGAAACTTTTCCTTAGTTTTACCTCGACCACCTTTAACAGTATGGTGTTTCATATGACTCAAGAAAGATAAAATGAAACTACGAAAACAAAAGTCTTCACGCTTCATATTCCTCGCATGAATATCAAGTCTTCATGGTTACACCAATTTCTTCACTTTCAAAGTCTTCAGAAAGCCAAAGTCTTCAGTTGAAGACATTCATTTTTAGGGGCCGACTTTCATCGTAAATATCAAACTGCTCATAGACTTATAGACCTGTGTACACTCACAAGCTCATTAGTCCCTTAACCTATAAGTCTTCAATACACCAAAATCACTAAGGGGCACTAGATGCACTTACATATCCCCCTTTTTGGTGATTGATAACAATATAGGTTATGTTTTCAATGGGGATAAACATATGAAGTGTAGATACTAATATTGAGGAATTTGATTGCAAGATATAGAAGAACTCCCCCTGAAGATGTGCATATGTGAGGAATTTTCTTTGAGTAGCAATGCACATTGAAGAGTAGAATCATGGAGATCTCCCCCTATATCTTGTAATTCATACACGCATTTAACATATGATATGAAGAATTTGAAATGCATGGTCAAATATGGTGACTGATGTAATTCAGCATGCGTGCATTAACATATATGAGGAAATAGCATGCAGAAAACAGAGCAAAAGTATCGGACCACCATCGGACTTAAGTTTACAACTCGATCCAACAAATCTTCAGAAGAATGAGAGTTGTAACTTAGCAAAAAAAAACGCCCATATATAGAGACCCGCTTGAAGACTAACTCAAATTTCTCCCCCTTTGTCATCAATTGACGAAAAAAGGACGAAAAGTGAGGACTAACACCCCTGAAGAATATCATCATGAAGTCGATGGAGGAGCGCCAGCGTTGTTCGGGTCGTTTATTAATGTAGGGCCCGCCGCAGTGTCGTCCAAGTCTTCATGTTCAGCAGTCTCGCGCGATGAAGAATAGGAGCTGGCCACCAAGTGAGGAACTTTGACCTTCTTGAATTTCTTCGAAGGTGGCTGAGACTAGTCAAAATCCTGCTTGAGGCCCATCTGCTTGAGATCTTCTTCGCCGTACAGATGAGACAGAATATGCCAGGTGCGGTCAAATACTTCATGCAAATAGTAATGGTTCTTCTTCACAGAGTTTTGCGTGATTGTCATGTTCTAAAGAATTGAACCAAACTATCGCTTGACCCATTTGTGGTTGTGATCGACCTTTTGATGAAGACTGAGGAGAAGCTCACGATTAGTCATCACCCTTGGAGATGTGCCTTGAGGATTTGGCTTTGAAGCATTTGCGGCACAGTCATGAGTTGGAGAGTCATCATTGGTGGAATAGGATGCTGCTGTGCGAAACTTTCCATCCAATGGACGAGTGCCTTCATCAATAACAGCGGCCTTGCCCTTCTCATTAGCTGAGAAAATAGTCCATTTGAGGACTTCAATTGGGGGCAAGTAGCTGCCATGATTAAGAGTGTAGTTGATTGAAGACCTTGATCTGATGAATCTCATGATCCAGGGAGCGTAAGGCTTCAATTCAAATGGAGAAAGAGCGACATTTGCCAAAGTCCTCATGGAGAAATCATGGTAGTTGATAGGCACACCATGTATGATGTTGAAAAGAAGATTCTTCATGACGCCAACAACTTATTCTTCATCAGAGTTGTGGCCCTTGATTGGACTGAGGGTCTTTGTCAATATCATGTAAACTGTCCTTGGCACATAGAGCAATTCCTTGACAAGGAATTTGGTTCATGGAGCTTGGCCAGGCTTCAAAGGCTTCATCAGTACTTGCATGAAATGATCAGATAGTTCAGCGTCATGGTAGATGAGCCTTGCACCTTCAAGGGGAGGACTGACTGGGATGGGCACGAAGTAATTCAGAGGTTGGTGCTTTGTAGTAAGTGTTTTTAGTTATCCAGTTAAACACCCATGAATTCACATCTTCAGCGTTGCCGGTGATGTGCAACATAGCATAGAACTGAAGAATGAGTTCTTCATTCTAGTCAGAGATGTCGGTGCAGAAGTTGATCATCCTAGCGTCATGAAGAACACTGAGGACTGGGGTGAAGCAGGGCAGTGACTCCATATCCACATGAGGAATGTGCTCATGGTCAAAGATCTTGTCCTTATCAAATAGCAGTGAAGAATAGATGTTCATTTGACTCGCTGTCCAGAAGCGCTTCCTTCGAAGGCGAGCAGAGTCATAGGAGTTGTAATTAGTGAAGAATATGTGCTCACTGAAGAAATCGTCAGCTTTGAACTTCTGTTTCTTGGAGAAGGTATTCTTTGGCTTGGGCTGAGGGGTGTCAGTCAGTGTCTTCATAGCCTCTTGAATCACAGTCTCTCAAGCCGCAGGCTGAGGAATTTCAGGTACAAAGTCATCAGCAGCAGCCTGGGTCTCCATTTCTTCAGCAACATTTACTTCAGCACTAGTGGCTGGAACTTCTTCGGGTATAGTGAGGAGAGATGCCTGGTGTTCTTCAGATCCCGTATGAATTTCTTCGGTCAGAACAGGGGACCGAGGAATCTGTTGCAGAGGTGTGAACAGTGGCGAATTGGGGTGATGACTTTCCCAGAAGTCATCATTCAAAATTGGAGTTGTGCACCCAATGTCCACGTCTTCATCTTCCTCATCTATTTCTTCAACGCCGGCCTCTTCAGCAGTGAACTGAGGCATGGACAAGGATACCAGTGCGGTTGAAGGGATGTTATCCACTTCAATTTCTTCATCCAACTCCTCTGTCGAAGCAGCAGAAGGATCTTCTTCATCTGATTCATTGGGAATTTCATATTCTTCACCAAAGGGAACAATCTCCTTTGATGGCATACTTGACACAGGAACAACATCTATTGGCTTTTCATACGAGCTTGTCAAAGTCTTCGCCTTCTTTGGTGCAGAAGACTCTGAGGAAACAGATGCTTTCCTTTTTCTTCCCAGTTGCTTGCTCTGCAACTTTGGTCTTCTTCGCTTTTGATGCAGAAGGGAGGTTAGAACTTGTCATCTGTGCAGGAGGAGCAGAGGAAATTGGTGCAATTTCTTCAGGCACAACTGATGCAGTTTCCCTGGCATGTTCAGTTTCTTCAGGCGCAGTAGCAGATGCTTCAACTGGCCTGGTTTGTTCTTCAGGCGCAATACTAGAGGTTGCCCTGGCAATTTCTTCAGCGGCTGGAAATTCTTCATCAGCCATGGTGCTTTCATTTTCTTCAACAGCCTGATTTTCATCAGTTGTGCTTGCATGTTCTTCAGCTGAGCAGATGCCTCAGCCTAAGGAATTTCACGCTGCGTTGAAGCTGCAACATTTGAGGTGAATCCCTTCGCCATTCTGATGAATCTGACTTTGGCTCCTAGCCAATCTGCACGGTATGCGTCAGATTCATCACTAAGTGCTTTGATCTCAGTTTGCATGACCACAAGTTCATTAGGAGTCATAGTGACAAGATGCTTCTTCAAAAAACACTCCTTCTTGTACTGAGCTTTCTTCAGTTGCTTGGTGAAAGGATCGATATAGTTGACTAGAAGGGGGGTGAATAGGGAACTAACAATTTGTAGGTTTTCTTTACCAATTTAAACTTTGCATCAAAGTAGGTTGTCTAGATATGCAACTAGGTGAGCAACCTATATGATGCAACAACAACAAGCACACAAGCAAACAAGGGATACAACACAATATAAGCTTACACAAGTAAAGGTAAGAGATAACCAAAAGTTGAGCTGGTGGAGATGAGGATGTGTTACCGAAGTTCCTTCCCTTTGAGAGGAAGTACGTCTTTGTTGGAGCGGTGTGGAGGCACAATGCTCCCCAAGAAGCCACTAGGGCCACCGTATTATCCTCACACCCTCACACAATGCGAGATGTCGTGATTCCACTATTGGTGCCCTTGGAGGCGGCGACCGAACCTTTACAAACAAGGTTGGGGCAATCTCCACAACTTAATTGGAGGCTCCCAATGACACCACGGAGCTTCATCACAATGGAATATGGCTTCGCGGTGATCTCAACCGTCTAGGGTGCTCAAACACACAAGAGTAACAAGATCCGCAAGGGATTAGTGGGGGAATCAAATTTCTCTTGGTGGAAGTGTAGATCGGGGCCTTCTCAACCAATCCCTAGAAAATCAACAAGTTTGATTGGCTAGGGAGAGAGATCGGGCGAAAATGAAGCTTTGAGCAACGATGGAGCTTGGGAAGGGAAGAGGTAGTCAACTTGGGGAAGAAGACCCCCCTTTTATAGTGGGAGGAAAGATCCAACCGTTACCCACCTACTCAGCCTGCGACATGCGGTACTACCGCACATACCCACGGTACTACCGTAACGACATGTGGTACTACCGCTGGGCAGTGCGGTACTACCACTTGTGCGGCAGGGGCCAGATGCGGCCTTGTTGCGTATAGCAATGAGCGGTAGAACCGCCGGAGCGGTACTACCGCAAGGCAAGGCTCATTCTGGGCTGGGAAGGCACGGACTAATAAAAGTACATATGTGGCTACTTCCGCTGAGTTTTGGTCTGTGCAAATATCCAGCACGGTACTATAGCTCACAGGGAGCGGTACTACTGCATAGGGTGCGGAAGTAAAAAAAATACTTCCGCCCCTACTTCCGCGCATGCAACCGTTCTGGGCAAGAGGCCACGGTACTACCGCGTGCTTGGAGCAGTACTGCCGCGCGTGCGGTACTACCGCTGCCATGGGTGGTACTACCATGGGACATTGCGGTACTACTGCTCCCTTAAGCAGTACTACCGCACACCATAGAAGAGAAGCACTTGGAAGCCTTCATCTTCGCAACGACAAGGGAAACAACTGGTGCTCCAACGAAGCGAAGGAAACGTGGTGCAAAAGAATAGATGTGTATGTGTTGATTCCACCCTAACCTTTCCGAAGCGGACCCCCTCTTAATAGTACGGATGTCCTACGACTCAAATCCACTGAAAAGAAACGTCAAGAAACACTGTCTTCGATAGGCTCCGAGGGGCACCGAATCGTCTTGTGCCTAGACATGAGATATCTGAAATGCTCAATGCACACGATTAGTTCGCAAATGCATTGTCATCAATCACCAAAACCACTTAGGGAGAAATATGCCCTTACAATCTCCCCCTTTTTGGTGGATTGATGACAATACGGGATTTGCACATAGGGATATAAAATGACACATAAGAAAACCCAACATCTATAAAATATAGACAGGCTCCCCTAGATGTGTGCACTCTATAGAAATGCTTTGGACTGCACGACACACATACTAGGATCAACACTCCCCCTATATTTTATAAACAAGACAATCCTTGCAACAATATGAATGACACTAAGCATGGAGGCAAGGTATAGAAATGAGCAAGAAGTAAAGGGCACAGGACATAATAAGCTCATAATCTACTAAGCATACTAGACAATAGGATAGGACAATAAGATACGCTGAGGACATATGTCTTACACCATATGATAGTCTCCTGGACTCACACGAACACAACCACAAACCGACAAGCCAAAGCAAACGAAGGTTCAACAAAGCGAAATAAGACTCGACACAAGACTCGCAAATCCTACACTCTCTCCCCCTTTGGCATCGAGTCACAAAAAGGTAGAGAGGACACCTACGACACAAGTGGTGGCAGAACACCAAGGCATCACCAGTCATGATCATCCTCCGGAGACTCCTCAGCAGCACGGGATGTACATGGAAATCCAGTCTCCTCCTCTGACTCGCTCCACCGGCAGTGTTGTCTGGTCCACTGCTCCTCATCTGTGATCCGCTCCTCAGAGCCACTCTGGACCTCAAGGCCAACCTGCCTCATAATAGCCTTGTCGCGACGACGAGCCATCTTGGCGTTCACATGAGCCCGGTACTGTCCCTTGGCCTGCATGCAAAACAGAGCCTTCATCTTGGCCTTGAGCTTCTTAGCCCAAGTGGGCTCAGAAGAGGGAGGAGTGTATCCCTCAGAACTGTCCTCAGCCGCTTCCTCCTCCTCAAACTCATCCTCATCCACATCCATCCTAGTAGCCTCTGCCTCTGCCCGGGTAGTGGTGTTGGCCCACAATCTCTTGATACGAAGCTTGATAGGGTCATGACGAATCCAATTGGGGGCAACAAACTCTTCATTGGGAAGGAGCTGCTCCCAAGTCCTCGGGATCAATAGAAACAGGTAAGGTCCATAGATGGGCACCTTGCGATTGAACACAACAAACTGCAGCTCACACCACATGATATGAGAGACATCAAGTGGTTCCATCTATTGGAGATGCGCCTTCTCATAGATGAGCATCAGCGGCACCAAGTGCTTGAAGCTCATTTGAGATGTCAGTGAGGCAATCGAAGGTTTGCTGAAATTTTTTATTGTCGAGTCTTTTGAAGCGGCTGAAGAGATTGCGAAGAACGTCAACTCGAGAGTCACACTATGTTGAGACTCCTTCGTTGACCTTGGACAGCCTACCCCAGATAAGCTTAGCTGTCTCCAAAGCACTCACTCTGCCATACTGCCCTTTGCTCATATGGCCACAAATGATATTCTTCGCTTGAGAATCGAGTTGCTTGAATCTCTTCACATCGGCAGCGTTAATGGTAGGAGTGACGGAGGGAACGCCATTTTCCACAACGTACCAAAGATCGTTGTCAATTGCCTCAAGATGCATTCGCATCTTATTCTTCCAGTAGGGGTAATCTGTCCCATCGAAGGTAGGACACCAAGCAGAGACCTTGATCATGCCTGCAGTCGACATAACTAAAACTCCAGGCGGTTAAACCAAAATCACACAGAACAAGGGAGTACCTTGCTCCGATACTAATTGAAAGTGCGTTATATCAACTAGAGGGGGTGAATAGGTGATTTTTACAAATTCGTTACTAAGGAATTTCAAGGTGAGGAAATTCCTAAGCAACGAACTACTTAGCAGTGGAATAAGTATTCAGATGCAAGCATAACAGAGTAGTAGCACAGTCATCATGATGAAATGAAAACAAGCACAGAGTACAAGTAGTGTGAACACAGGATAAGCAGGCTGAAAACAAACTAACTAAAGAAATCGGATTGAGGAAATTGAGAAAGTCTTCAGTTAAAGTCTTCAAACAGTAACGATCAAGTACAACAACATATGAATGAGGAAATGAAAGGGTTGATGAAATAGAACCAGTGTCTTGGTGAAGACAGTGATTTGGTAGACTAGTTCCAACTGCTGTGACAGTCGTACGTCTGGTTGGAGTGCCTAGGTATTTAAACCTGAGGACACACAGTCCCGGACACACAGTCCTCACCGTATTCTCCTTGAGCTAAGGTCACACAGACCTCGCCCAATCACTCGTGGTAAGTCTTCAGGTGACTTCCAAGCCTTCACAGACTCGGTCACTCGGCGATCCACAATTTCCTCTTGGATGCTCTAGACCATGACGCCTAACCGTCTGGAGGATGCACAGTCCTCAAAGGTAATAAGCATCGGTTCCACACAGGAACAATCTCTTCAGTGATGCTCAATCACTTGGGCGTGTTTGGTTCCCAGGGTGCATCTAGCCTGCATCGCATGAGGAGCTTGGTTGGGGCTGGCCTGGTTGGGCTGATGCAAGTAGGAGTTGAGATGGGCCATGCTTACCCCAGATGTTGTTTGGTAGGCTGCATGAGACCAAACAATTAGAATAATAAAAGACTCTAGATGATTATACATGTATGTAAAATAATTAGAAGATTGTTTTGACGAGATGCACTCCAATTCAGATATCTTTGCTGATTGAAGTAAAAGAACATGATAAAACACAGATAAGAAATCATAATATGATGCATCTATAATTCGTATGAAGATCCTTTCAATCAAAGAGGCAGTTAAACAGGGGAAAGAAAAAAAATGAAAATCCATGTACTTCTATGAGTATTCCATTTTCAGCATTCATGAGATCCTATATTTAGCATACATACACAGAACAGATGAAGGAAATATGCCCTAGAGGCAATAATAAAGTTATTATTTATTTCCTTATATCATGATAAATGTTTATTATTCATGCTAGAATTGTATTAACCGGAAACATGATACATGTGTGAATACATAGACAAACAGAGTGTCACTAGTATGCCTCTACTTAACTAGCTCGTTGATCAAAGATGGTTATGTTACCTGGCCATAGACAAAGAGTTGTCATTTGATTAATGGGATCACATCATTAGGAGAATGATCTGATTTACTTGACCCATTCCGTTAGCTTAGCACTCGATCGTTTAGTATGTTGCTATTGCTTTCTTCATGACTTATACATGTTCCTATGACTATGAGATTATGCAACTCCCGTTTACCGGAGGAACACTTTGTGTGCTACCAAACGTCACAACATAACTGGGTGATTATAAAGGTGCTCTACAGGTGTCTCCAAAGGTACTTGTTGGGTTGGCGTATTTCGAGATTAGGATTTGTCACTCCGATTGTCGGAGAGGTATCTCTGGGCCCACTCGGTAATGCACATCACTATAAGCCTTGCAAGCATTGTAACTAATGAGTTAGTTGTGGGATGATGTATTACGGAACGAGTAAAGAGACTTGCCGGTAACGAGATTGAACTAGGTATTGAGATACCGACGATCGAATCTCGGGCAAGTAACATACCGATGACAAAGGGAACAACGTATGTTGTTATGCGGTTTGACCGATAAAGATCTTCGTAGAATATGTGGGAAATATGAGCATCCAGGTTCCGCTATTGGTTATTGACCAAAGACGTGTCTCAGTCATGTCTACATTGTTCTCGAACCCGTAGGGTCCACACGCTTAAAGTTAGATGACGGTTATATTATGAGTTTATGTGTTTTGATGTACCGAAGGTAGTTCGGAGTCTCGGATGAGATCGGGGACATGACGAGGAGTCTCGAAATGGTTTAGACGTAAATATCGATATATTGGACAACTATATTCGGACATCGGAAAGGTTTCGAGTGATTTGGGTATTTTTCGGAGTACCGGAGAGTTACGGGAATTCGCCGGGGAGTATATGGGCCTTATTGGGCTTTAGGGGAAAGAGAGAGGAGAGGCTGGGCGCCCCCCTCCCCAAGGTCTAGTCCGAATTGGACTAGGGGGAGGGGCTCCGCCCCCTCCTTCCTTCTCTTCTCTCTCCCCTTTCGTTGACTCCTACTCCTACTACTTGGAAGGGGGGAATCCTACTCCCGGTGGGAGTAGGACTCCTCCTAGGGCGCGCCATAGAGTGGGCCGGCCCTCCCCCTCCTCCACTCCTTTATATACGGGGAGGGGGCACCCCTTGGAGACACAATAATTGATCATTGATCTCTTAGCGGTGTGCGGTGCCCCCTCCACCAGAATCCACCTCGATAATATCGTAGTGGTGCTTAGGCGAAGCCCTGCATCGGTAGAACATCATCATCGTCACCACGCCGTCGTGCTGACGAAACTCTCCCTCAAAGCTCGGTTGGATCGGAGTTCAAGGGACGTCATCGAGCTGAACGTGTGTTGAACTCGGAGGTGCCGTGCGTTCGGTACTTGATCGGTCGGATCGTGAAGACGTACGACTACATCAACCGCGTTGTGCTAACGCTTCCGCTTTCGGTCTACGAGGGTACGTGGACAACACTCTCCCCTCTCGTTGCTATGCATCGCCATGATCCTGTGTGTGGGTAGGAAATTTTTTGAAATTATTACGTTCCCCAACAGTGGCATCTGAGCCTGATTTTATGCGTAGATGTTATATGCACGAGTAGAACACAAGTGAGTTGTGGGCGATATAAGTCATACTGCTTACCAGCATGTCATACTTTGGTTCGGCGGTATTGTTGGATGAAGCGGCCCGGACCGACATTACACGTACGCTTACGCGAGACTGGTTTTACCGTCGTGCTATGCACACAGGTGACTAGCGGGTGTCAGCTTCTCCAACTTTAGTTGAACCGAATGTGGCTACGTCCGGTCCTTGCGAAGGTTAAAACAGCACCAACTTGACAAACTATCGTTGTGGTTTTGATGCGTAGGTAAGAACGGTTCTTGCTCAGCCCGTAGCAGCCACGTAAAACTTGCAACAACAAAGTAGAGGACATCTAACTTGTTTTTGCAGGGCATGTTGTGATGTGATATGGTCAAGGCATGAAGCTATATTTTATTGTATGAGATGATCATGTTTTGTAACCGAGTTATCGGCAACTGGCAGGAGCCATATGGTTGTCGCTTTATTGTATGCAATGCAAACGCCCTGTAATTCTTTACTTTATCACTAAGCGGTAGCGATAGTCATAGAAGCATAAGTTGGCGAGACGACAATGATGCTACGATGGAGATCAAGGTGTCGTGCCAGTGACGATGGTGATCATGACGGTGCTTCGGAGATGGAGATGACAAGCACAAGATGATGATGGCCATATCATATCACTTATATTGATTGCATGTGATGTTTATCTTTTATGCATCTTATCTTGCTTTGATTGACGGTAGCATTGTAAGATGATCTCTCACTAAATTATCAAGGTATAAGTGTTCTCCCTGAGTATGCACCATTGCGAAAGTTCTTTGTGCTGAGACACCACGTGATGATCGGGTGTGATAGGCTCTACGTTCAAATACAACGGGTGCAAAACAGTTGCACATGTGGAATACTCAGTTTAAACTTGACGAGCCTAGCATATAACAGATGTGGCCTCAGAACACTGAGACCGAAAGGTCGAGCGTGAATCATATAGTAGATATGATCAACATAGTGATGTTGACCATTGAAACTACTCCATCTCACGTGATGATCGGACATGGTTTAGTTGATTTGGATCACGTGATCACTTAGAGGATTAGAGGGATGTCTATCTAAGTGGGAGTTCTTAAGTAATATGATTAATTGAACTTTAATTTATCATGAACTTAGTCCTGGTAGTATTAGCATATCTATGTTGTAGATCAATAGCTCGCGTTTAGTTCCCCTATTTTATTTTGATGTGTTCCTAGAGAAAAATGAGTTGAAAGATGTTAGTAGCAATGATGCGGATTGGATCTGTGATCTGAGAATTATCCTCATTGCTGCATAGAAGAATTATGTCCTTGATGCTCCGCTAGGTGACAGACCTATTGCAGGAGCAGATGCAGGCGTTATGAACGTTTGGCTAGCTCAATATGATGACTACTTGATAGTTTAGTGCGCCATGCTTAATGGCTTAGAATCGGGACTTCAAAGACGTTTTGAACGTCATGGACCATATGAGATGTTCCAGGAGTTGACGTTAATATTTCAAGCAAATACCCGAGTTGAGAGATATGAAGTCTCCAACAAGTTCTATAGCTAAAAGATGGAGGAGAATAGCTCAAGCAGTGAGCATGTGCTCAGATTGTCTGGGTACTACAATCGCTTGAATCAAGTGGGAGTTAATCTTCCAGATAAAATAGTGATTGACAGAATTCTCTAGTCACCATCACCAAGTTAGTAGAACTTCGTGATGAACCATAATATGCAAGGGATGGTGAAAACAATTCCCAAGCACTTCGCGATGCTAAAGTCGGCGAAGGTAGAAATCATGAAAAAACATCAAGTGTTGATGGTTGACAAGACCACTAGTTTCAAGAGAAAGGATAAAGGGAAGAAGGGGAACTTCAAGAAGAACGGCAAGCAAGTTGCTGCTCAAGTGAAGAAGCCCAAGTCTGGACCTAAGCCTGAGACTAAGTACTTCTACTGCAAAGGGACTGGTCACTAGAAGCGGAACCACCCCAAATAATTGGCGGATAAGAAGGATGGCAAACTGAACATAAGTATATTTGATATACATGTTATTGATGTGTACTTTACTAGTGTTTATAGCAACCCCTCAGTACTTATAGTGGTTCAGTTGCTAAAGAGTAGTAACTCGAAACGGGAGTTGCATAATGAACAGAAACTAGTTAAGGATGAAGTGACGATGTGTATTGGAAGTGGTTCCAAGATTGATATGATCATCGCACACTCCCTATACTTTCGGGATTAGTGTTAAACCTAAATAAGTGTTATTTGGTGTTTGCGTTGAGCATGAATATGATTTGATCATGTTTATTGCAATACGCTTATTCATTTAAGTTAGAGAATAATTGTTGTTATGTTTATATGAATAAAACCTTATATGGTTACACACCCAATGAAAATGGTTCATTGGATCTCGATCATAGTGATACACATATTCATAATATTGAAGCCAAAAGATGCAAAGTTAATAATGATAGTGCAACTTATTTGTGGCACTGCCGTTTAAGTCATATTGGAGTAAAGGGCATGAAGAAACTCCATGCTGATGGGATTTTGGAATCACTTGATTATGAATCACTTAATGCTTGCGAACCATGCCTTATGGGCAAGATGACTAAGACTCCGTTCTCCGGAACAATGGAGCGAGCACCTGACTTATTGGAAATAATACATACTAATGTATGCGATCCGATGAATGTTGAGGCTCGCGGCGGGTATCATTATTTTCTGACCTTCACAGATGATTTGAGCAGATATGGGTATATCTACTTGATGAAACATAAGTCTGAAACATTTGAAAAGTTCATATAATTTCAGAGTGAAGTAGAAAATCATCGTAACAAGAAAATAAAGTTTCTATATCTGATCGTGGAGGAAAATATTTGAGTTACGAGTTTGCACTTCAATTAAAACAATGTGGAATAGTGTCACAAACTCATGCCACCTGGAACACCACAGCATAATGGTGTGTCCGAACGTCATAACCGTATTTTATTGAATATAGTACAATCTATGATGTCTCTTACCGATTTACCACTATCATTTTGGGGTTATGCATTAGAGACAGTTGCATTCACGTTAAAAGGGCACCATCTAAATCCATTGAGACGACACCATATGAACTGTGGTTTAGCAAGAAACAAAGTTGTTGTTTCTTAAAGTTTGGGGTTGCAATGCTTATGTGAAAAAGTTTCATCCTGATAAGCTCAAACCCAAATCGGAAAAGTGTGTCTTCATAGGATACCCAAAAGTTACTGTTGGGTACACCTTCTATCACAGATCCGAAGGCAAGATATTCGTTGCTAAGAATGGATCCTTTCTAGAGAAGGAGTTTCTCTCGAAAGAAGTGAGTGGGAGGGAAGTAGAACTTGATGAGGTAACTATACATGCTCCCTTATTGGAAAGTAGTTCATCACAGAAATCTGTTCATGTGACTCCGACACCAATTAGTGAGGAAGCTAATGATGATGATCATGTAACTTCAGATCAAGTTACTACCGAACCTCGTAGGTCAACCAAAGTGAGATCCGCACTATAGTGGTATGGTAATCCTATTCTGGAGGTCATGTTACTTGACCATGACGAACCTATGAACTATGAGGAAGCGATGATGAGTCCAGATTCCACGAAATGGTTTGAGGCCATGAAATCTGAGATAGGATCCATGTATGAGAACAAATTATGGACTTTGGTTGACTTGCCCAATGATCGTCAAGCCATAGAAAATAAATGGATCTTCAAGAGGAAGACGAACGCTGATAGTAGTGTCACTATCTATAAAGCTAGACTTGTCGAAAAAGTTTTTTGACAAAGTTCAAGGTGTTGACTACGATGAGATTTTCTCACTCGTATTGATGCTTAAAGTCTGTCCGAATCATGTTAGCAATTGCCGCATTTTATGAAATCTGGCAAATGGATAACAAAACTGCAATCCTTAATGGATTTATTAAAGAAGAGTTGTATATGATGCAACCAGAAGGTTTTGTCAATCCTAAAGGTGCTAACAAAATGTGCAAGCTCCAGCGATCCATCTGTGGACTGGTGCAAGCATCTCAGAGTTGGAATATACGCTTTGATGAGTTGATTAAAGCATATAGTTTTATGCAGACTTGCGGTGAAACCTGTATTTACAAGAAAGTGAGTGGGAGCACTACAGCATTTCCGATAAATATATGTGAATGACATATTGTTGATCGGAAATAATGTAGAATTTTCTGGAAAGCATAAAGGAGTATTTGAAAGGAGTTTTTTAAAGAAAGACCTCGGTGAAGCTGCTTACATATTGAGCATCAAGATCTATAGAGATAGATCAAGATGCTTAATAAGTTTTTTCAATGAGTGCATACCTTGACAAGATTTTGAAATAGTTCAAAAATGGAACAGTCAAAGAAAGAGTTCTTGCCTGTGTTACAAGGTGTGAAATTGAGTAAGACTCAAAGCCCGACCACGGCAGAAGATAGAAAGAGAATGAAAGTCATTCCCTATGCCTTAGCCATAGGTTCTATAAAGTATGCCATGTTGTGTACCAGATCTATTGTATACCCTACCACTGAGTTTGGCAAGGGAGTACAATAGTGATCTAGGATTAGATCACTGGACAGTGGTCAAAATTATCCTTAGTGGAATAAGGATATGTTTCCCGATTATGGAGGTGACAAAAGGTTTGTCATAAAGGGTTACGTCGATGCAAGTTTTTGACACTGATCCAGATGACTCTAAGTCTCAATCTGGATACATATTGAAAGTGGGAGCTATTAGCTAGAGTAGCTCCGTGCAGAGCATTGTAGACATAGAAATATGCAAAATACATACGGATCTGAATATGGCAGACCCGTTGACTAAACTTCTCTCACAAGCAAAACATGATCACACCTTAGTACTCTTTGGGTGTTAATCACATAGCAATGTGAACTAGATTATTGACTCTAGTAAACCTTTTGGGTGTTGGTCACATGACGTTGTGAACTATGGGTGTTAATCACATGGTGATGTGAACTATTGATGTTAAATCACATGGCGATGTGATCTAGATTATTGACTCTAGTGCAAGTGGGAGACTAAAGGGAATATGCCCTAGAGGCAATAATAAAGTTATTGTTTATTTCCTTATGTCATGATAAATGTTTATTATTCATGCTAGAATTGTATTAACTGGAAACATGATACATGTGTGAATACATAGACAAACAGAGTGTCACTAGTATGCCTCTACTTAACTAGCTCGTTGATCAAAGATGGTTATGTTTCCTAGCCATAGACAAAGAGTTGTCATTTGATTAATGGGATCACATCATTAGGAGAATGATCTGATTGACTTGACTCATTCCGTTAGCTTAGCACTCAATCATTTAGTATGTTGCTATTGCTTTATTCATGACTTATACATGTTCCTATGACTATGAGATTATGCAACTCCCGTTTACCGGAGGAACACTTTGTGTGCTACCAAAGGTCACAACGTAACTGGATGATTATAAAGGTGCTCTACAGGTGTCTCCGAAGGTACTTGTTGGGTTGGCGTATTTCGAGATTAGGATTTGTCACTCCGATTGTCGGAGAGGTATCTTTGGGCCCACTCGGTAATGCACATCACTATAAGCCTTGCAAGCATTGTAACTAATGAGTTAGTTGCGGGATGATGTATTACGGAACGAGTAAAGAGACTTGCCGGTAACGAGATTGAACTAGGTATTGAGATACCGACGATCGAATCTCGGGCAAGTAACATACTGATGACAAAGGGAACAACGTATGTTGTTATGCGGTTTGACTGATAAAGATCTTCGCAGAATATGTGGGTGCCAATATGAGCATCCAGGTTCCGCTATTGATTATTGACCGGAGACGTGTCTCGGTCATGTCTACATTGTTCTCGAACCCGTAGGGTCCGCATGCTTAGTTTGATGACGGTTATATTATGAGTTTATGTGTTTTGATGTACCGAAGGTAGTTTGGAGTACCGAATGAGTGCGGGGACATGACGAGGAGTCTCGAAATGGTCAAGACGTAAAGATCGATATATTGGACGACTATAATCGGACATCGGAAAGGTTCCGAGTGATTCGGGTATTTTTTGAAGTACCGGAGAGTTAGGAGAATTCGCCGGGGAGTATATGGGCCTTATTGGGCTTCAGGGGAAAGAGAGAGAAGAGGTTGGGCGCCCCCCAAGGCCTAGTCCGAATTGGACTAGGGGGAGGGGCTGCGCCCCTCCTTCCTTCTCTTCTCTCTCCCCTTTCCTTGACTCCTACTCCTACTGCTTGGAAGGGGGGAATCCTACCCCGGTGGGAGTACGACTCCTCCTAGGGCGCGCCATAGAGAGGGCCGGCCCTCCCCCTCCTCCACTCCTTTATATACGGGGAGGGGGCACCCCTTGGAGGCACAACAATTGATCATTGATCTCTTAGCAATGTGTGGTCCCCCCCTCCACCAGAATCCACCTCGATAATATCGTAGCGGTGCTTAGGCGAAGCCTGCATCGATAGAACATCATCATCGTCACCACACCGTCGTGCTGACGAAACTCTCCCTCAAAGCTCGGCTGGATCGGAGTTCGAGGGACGTCATTGAGCTGAACGTGTGCTGCACTCGAAGGTGCCGTGCGTTCGGTACTTGATCGGTCGGATCGTGAAGACGTACGACTACATCAACCGCGTTGTGCTAACGCTTCCGCTTTCGGTCTATGAGGGTACATGGACAACACTCTCCCCTCTCGTTGCTATGCATCACCATGATCCTGTGTGTGCGTAGGAATTTTTTTGAAATTACTACATTCCCCAGCAATAGATAGCCCTCTGAAGACACTTCTTTTACTTTCCATCTATTCTAGCTAGCAGACCTCTTGATCCCAACAGCACAAATACAAAACAAAACTAGCTTGTCTCTCGCTTGTTCTTCTTCCTCTAGCTAGATGATCTCTTGTTCTTTTTCCTCCTGATCAAATCAAAAGAAAAAAAATATGAACAAATTATTGGTGGAGTTAACAGAACAAATATGCAGAATCAGCCAGACCAGGCCTGTACAAGACCAGCGGCCAAACCAAGCAGGACATCGAGCTGCTCAAGCACATGGTCCAGATGATCTACCACGGCCAGGCCTTCCTTGCCAGTAAGGGCACAACGCACAGATACCTTGCTTGCTCACATGCGTGGCTCGAGCAGGCCACAGCTCTCAGAACTAGATCGTGCAAGTGGCCGCGAGCACCCGGCCGGTGCGTGCGCGCACGTGTACGCCGGAGTACCATGCTTGCTCTCACGGTCAGATCGGGCGGGCGGCGATGAGCAACGGCGTGCAGGTCGCCAAAAGCTGGGGAAGGAAGGGAGGGGCCAGAGCTTGGAACGGGAGGAGGGGGAGAAAGAAGGAGAGTTGTACCTTGCCACCAGCGAGGAGATGCGGCGGCGAAGGGAGATGCGGCGGCGGGACAACGAGATCCAAACACATCGCACCAGAGGATAGAGCGGCAGCGAGAGCGGGGGGAAATGTGAGGACTTTGCATGCCTGGGTGCACGCGCGGGCCTGGCTCGCGGAAACGGTCGATCCCTGCGTTTCCGCTCAGCCTGGCTGAGAGCCTAATTTTGCATCAGTCGGGCCTGGCCCAGTGAGACGTGCAGCCTACCAAAACATGGAGAAACTTGCATGGCGGGTGCGACGCAGGTACAAGCCAAGCAACCAAACACACCCTTTGGGTTTGTAGGTGTTTGGGTTTGGGTTTTCCTCACTTGATGATTTTCACTCAAAGTCCTCGGAGGATGGGATACTCTCAATGACAAGTGTCAGTTTCTCTCGGAGCAGCCAACCAACAAGTGGTTGTAGGGGGTGGCTATTTATAGCCTAGGGAGCAACCTGACATGATAAGACATAAATGCCCTCCAATGATATGACCGTTAGGTGGGTAGATATTTTGGGACAGCTAGCGCATAGCACAGCAACGGTCGAATATTTGAGTACCAAATTCCTTAGGGCTATCATGTTCCTCACTTGTTGTCAGTGGGAACGACACCTATGGGATCACAAGAATCCCTACTATGGTTAGCGGGGCGCGGGCTCGTGAGAAGAGCGGATCAAACAGATAGCACACGGTTCGTTTATCCAGGTTCGGGCCGCGAGGATGCGTAAAACCCTACTCCTACTTTGGTGGATTGTATATCTGTGTTCTTGAGCTAGCTATGGGGCGTGAGGAGCTCCAAAAAGGCGAATACTCCTCGTGGTCGCCTCAGGCCTCCTTTTATAGAAAAAGGGGTTGCCACAGTGGCACACAAGAAGTGGAAAGGGTACAGTGATGCGAGGTTATCCCTCGCATTACATGACAAGGCGCATTTAATGTGTCTTGCTTAGGTTTCCTTGCTTTATCGGGGACGGGGGAGAGACCTGCCTCGTCCGTCGCCGCTCTTTCTTGTGTCGACACGCGCCCTGGCCAGTGGTGCCTGCGATGCCATGTAGGTAGGCAGGCAGCTGAGGTGGCGCAGTTTTGGGTCTTCACAAAGATCTGCATGCCGCCACGCAGGTGCCTGCCCAGCTGGTTGGGTCGGCAGCTGCATGCATGTGGTGGTGGAGGTTTAGTCGGCGTGGGCCTGATGGTGGCCCTGCGAGTGTTCTCGGCAAGGGTCTTGCCGAGGCGCCTGCTGTCATCCCCGGCAAGGCGCTTGCCGGGGGCCTTGTGGTCCTCCTTGGCTGGGATCCCGCTAAGGGTTCTCATCTTCTATAGTGCGTACCTGATCTTGAATGTCTTCACAAAGATCTGCATGCCACCACGGGGATGTCTCCCGAATCCTTGCCCCATGGGGGTAGTGGACTCAAGGGCGATTTCCTCCGTAGGCGTGGGGCGAGTTGCCACGAAGAGCCTTGCCGGGGTTGCTAGAACCATCTCCCGGCAAGGATCTTGCCGGGGGAGTCCGCTTCGTCCCCTTTGCTCTTCGTGGTCTTGGCCTTGGCGTCGTTCTAGTTCTCTTGGGCTTCGGTCTTACCCTGGCTCACCTCCCTTGCCGTGCTTGGTGCGGTGGTGCCCGTGGCTCAGACTGCCCGTGCACAGTTATAGGGGTACAAAAAGTGTAGCCCTCTTTTTGTACACCGACAGGAGCCCCCGGTCCTGGGCCACACGTAAGCGCAACGCGTCGTTGGGCTAGGCCCAAAAGCGGTGCGCGGGCAGGCGGGGCGGTTTTTACCGCGGTAAGATTTCTTCGCGCGCTGCGCTTCCACGACTCCCGCGCGTGGCGCGGCGTGGGGAGGTGGGCGTGGCATGGGCTGCATGCGTGGGGTTGAGCTCTGCACGCATGCGTCACGTTGTAGTAAAGGGACGGTTCGCACCTTCCCCATAAACGGAGGAAGGCGTGGAGGCGCGACCTATTTACTGAATGGGGCTGAGGCGCGGTCTTCAAGGCGTCCACTCCCCATGATCACGGGGTGGGGAGAGGTCGTCTCACCCGTCCCCTCGGCTCTGCACGTCGCTGGCTGGGGCAGCGGGTCGGCCCCGGTTCCCTACGCCTTCTGCGTCTTGATTGGTCGAGCGGGGCGGCCGAGCTCCAACCCCGCTCCTTTATAAAGAGCGGGAGGGGGATGGCGTCCCGCATTCTCTTATCTTCTTCTTCCTTCAGCTTCCGCTCCTCCCTTCCATTTGTCATGGAGAGAGGGAATCCCGGTCCTTCGACGGTGGCGGCGAGGGTCGCCGCTTGACAACGCGTCCCTCCTTCTCCTGCGCCTGCGGTGGCAGAGCCAGCCGCGAGGGGAAGGGGAGGGGGCGAGGCCGTGGGCGAGGCCGGGGCACTCGGGGGAGAGGAGGACGGGGCGGCGCGCTGGCCTCGCCTCCGCCAACAGCTCCTCCTCCAGTGGAGGGCCACGTTGGGGATGACTCTTGCGAGTTCTTCGTCAGGCTGCGCCGGCCGCCGCGCCGTCGCCTTCGTCTTCCGACTCCATTTGCGCGGGAGATGGAGCTGGATCCGCCGGAGTCGTTGCGGCTGCACATGAGGGGCTGCGGGATCAGTGGCACGCGGGTCCGCGTCGACTTCCCTGACCCTCACGTGATGTATCTTCGTCGGGGATGGAAGACGTTTGCTCATATCCACCGCTTGATGGAGGGGCTCACTCTCCATTTTAAGCTAATGGAGGGTGGCCTTCTCTCCGTCAAGGTCTTCGGGCTCTTTGGGACCCATGCAAGATGCTGCGTGGAGAGCTCTTCTGATAGTGAAGACTCCTCCTCGGGTAAGAGTGACGAGGAGGACAGTGGCAGCGACGACGAGGGCGGTAGGCGGCAGGATGACGGGTCCGACTAGGTGTCGGGTGCCGCTCCGTGCGGCACCGGCGACCCCATCATCCGTGTCGCCAGCTCCTTGAACTTCTCGGGGTCGTCTCCTTGGGCGGCTGGCGTTGGGAGGCTGCGGAAGAGGAAGAGGGCGGGCGGCAAGGCCGTCAAATCGGAGTACGCGGGAACGACACCTATGGGATCACAAGAATCCCTACTACGGTTAGCGGGGCGCGGGCTCGTGAGAAGAGCGGATCAAACAGATAGCACACGGTTCGTTTATCCAGGTTTGGGCCGCGAGGATGCGTAAAACCCTACTCCTGCTTTGGTGGATTGTATATCTGTGTTCTTGAGCTAGCTACGGGGCATGAGGAGCTCCAAAAAGCTGAATCCTCCTCGTGGTCGCCTCGGGCCTCCTTTTATAGAAAAAGGGGTTGCCACAGTGGCACACAGGAGGTGGAAAGGGTACAGTGATGCGAGGTTATCCCTCGCATTACATGACAAGGCGCATTTAATGCGTCTTGCTTAGGTGTCCTTGCTTTATCGGGGACGGGGGAGAGACCTGCCTCGTTCGTCGCCGCTCTTTCTTGTGTCGACACGCGCCCTGGCCAGCGGTGCCTGCGATGCCATGTAGGTAGGCAGGCAGCTGAGGTGGCGCAGTGGTGGGTCTTCACAAAGATCTGCATGCCGCCACGCAGGTGCCTGCCTAGCTGGTTGGGTCGGCAGCTGCATGCATGTGGTGGTGGAGGTTTAGTCAGCGCGGGCCTGATGGTGGCCCTGCAGGTGTTCTCGACAAGGGCCTTGCCGGGGCCCCGGCAAGGGTCTTGCCGAAGCGCCTGCTGTCATCCCCGGCAAGGCGCTTGCCGGGGGCCTTGTGGTCCTCCTTGGCTGGGATCCCGCCAAGGGTTGTCATCTTCTATAGTGCGTACCTGATCTTGAATGTCTTCACAAAGATCCGCATGCCACCACGGGGATGTCCCCCGAATCCTTGCCCCATGGGGGCAGTGGACTCAAGGGCGATTTCCTCCATAGGCGTGGGGCGAGTTGCCGCGGCAAGAGCCTTGCCAGGGTTGCTAGAACCGTCTCCCGGCAAGGATCTTGCCGGGGGAGTCCACTTCGTCCCCTTTGCTCTTCGTGGTCTTGGCCTTGGCGTCGTTCTAGTTCTCTTGGGCTTCGGTCTTACCCTGGCTCACCTCCCTTGCCGTGCTTGGTGTGGTGGTGCCCGTGGCTCAGACTGCCCGTGCACAGTTATAGGGGTACAAAAAGTGTACCCCTCTTTTTGTACACCGACACTTGTAGGCAGTCCGCACTGGCGAATTCCAAACTCCTCAGTCAGAACAAATTCCTCAGAGACCAGAAGATCTTCATCTCTGTCACTGAAGAAATTGACTGAACTGTATGAGATTTCCAATGGCTTCACTCGAAAGGATTGGTAGGTGTAGGATTTTGAGATGAGCATCACTTGGAAACTTTTCCTTAGTTTTACCTCGACCCCCTTTAAAAGTACGGTGTTTCCTATGACTCAAGAAAGAGAAAATGAAACTACGAAAACAAAAGTCTTCACGCTTCATATTCCTCGCATGAATATCAAGTCTTCATGGTTACACCAATTTCTTCACTTTCAAAGTCTTCAGAAAGCCAAAGTCTTCAGTTGAAGACATTCATTTTTAGGGGTCGACTTTCATCATAAATATCAAACTCCTCATAGACTTATAGACCTGTGTACACTCACAAACTCATTAGTCGCTTAACCTATAAGTCTTCAATACACCAAAATCACTAAGGGGCACTAGATGCACTTACAAAAATGAAACAAGGCGACATGTTTCTCCCGGGGGATGTTTATGTCGCCCTTTCAAGAAAACTAGTGGTCGGGGCGCGCACGTGGCGCGCCTCTTGAGGCGATCTTGTGTACCTCAGTCTTGCATATGCACATTAGGGTGTTTGGTTGGGTCCTTAATCTCAGCTTGGTTATGCACATTGACTTATTTGATTCGGTGAGTCATCATCAACATCATAAGATGTTTGTAGGAATAATCGATTCACGAAGTGATTGTAATATGAATAACAAACACAAATTAAATTGGTTATGTTTTAGTTTGTTAATCTAGTACATGCAAGGGGGAGCTTGATTACATTTCGACTAGTGCTTCAAAAATCAAAAACTTTCAAACTAAAGAACATGATAATGATAGAAAGTTTGACCCATTTGCTTGATGGACTATCCATGCAACTTACATTGTAGTTGTCACTCATCAAATTACTCAGTTATTTGATTAAGCTTTAACATGAATCCAACATAAGTATATTGGCTAGCTCGTTTCCATCCATCCATAGGCTACTTTTTTAACAATGTCAATCCCGAAGATCTTATTCTGGCAATATAGTTGTATACGAAAATCAAGTGTAAATATACCTTAATTATATAAGGTTTTCATAGTATGAAATACAGTCTTGGACATTTGAGAAATAAACCAATAGTTTTCCAATCTGCCTTATATGTGTAATATCGTATTCTCTGAATATAATATATAATTCAATACAAACTTTGAGAGCCTGAAGCAAATATTTAAGGAGAAAGAATCACCGATGCCGGTGTACTATCTAAAGGTGCATTGATGCCTAGTATACGATGACATGGAGAAAACTCCAATGCATAAAGAGAAAGGACAACACATTACATGTGGTATGGATGATGTTTTACATCAAATTTGCCAACTCAAACGCTAAAAGACGAAATGATGGTGTGTGGCAGCTCAGAGTATATCGTTAGTTTCTGCAATAATAGATCCACAGGGAAGCAATGATATTAAGAACTGCATCTCTTCGGAAGGCCATACAAACAACTAGAGCCATAAGAAACCTATAGTAGCAGAAATAGCCATCCACTTGCTCAAGGAAATAATTAAATACTCACTCCGTCCCGAATTACTTGTCGCTCAAATGGATATAAGCGGATGTATCTAGCACTAAGTTAGTGCTAGATACATCCATTTGATCAACAAGTAATTCGGGACGGAGGGACTAGCAAGCAAGAAGAAAGGGAAATGATGCTGGCAGAATATCAAACAACCACACCTATACACAGAAAGGAAGTGGTCGCTGGTGGACGACACACTGAATTTACCAAAGGAAAATGATGCACAATTAAATATGATACCTAAAAGAGCTACCATGGACCATCCTAGGGAATGTAGTTCGAACTGTCTTTATTACGATACCTAATAGAAGATACATACAAGATGCAAGTTAGCTTGTAGGGTAACAGTTCTAAATATACCGCAGGGTTTATTTTGAGCATAAATGCAAATATTGATGTCGGAAATAAGACATAAAATACATGTCCTTATGTGTTGATTAAAATCTTAGCTGGCAGACGCAGGTGTTTGGTAATGATGGACATGTGATTAAAACTGAGTAATTGATATTAAAAAGAGTGAGTAATTGAACTATGACTTATAGTACTAATCGCAAAGTAATCGACAGCTAGTTGATTAGAGACCAAACAAAACACTGATGACATGTGAATAACTCTACATATATACACAACTTCGGTGATATTTGACAATGGGTGAAAACTCGCTTGTTCCTTATACCAAGAAGTGCATAATGTACACGAGAGGCAGTTGATGATACCGGAGCTAACGCTACAGCCGCAGCTCCACAAATTGCAGTAGCCAGTGTTGATCTTGCACTGTCCATGAGGATATACATGTTAATAGCATTTCCAATTCTTCGAAGTCTATCTGTAAAGCTTTCACTAGAACAATGCTCGTGCGTTGCTACGAAGTTATAAAATACGAGGAGTTTAGTCACTGGCTTAGGAAGCCATCAAAATATTGTATCATGCAGCCTTTGCACACAGTTTAAGATTAAAAAGAACAAAAATACTATGAAAAATCATACGGCGGCATTGGAGAATCTTAAGCCATGATTGTAAGACACAACATTTCGAATGTTGAAACACATGGGAATAGACAATTAGTAAGTTGACTGCACATGGCAGAAAGGTAGGACAATGGCTATCATAGCTTTGGAATTGCAATTTGTTCAGTTTCATAATTCATACAAAACCGAGAGAAAGTGGTTAGGAGGAAACTAAAAACAAGAGCACAATTTTGAGTTGGAGTTGTATTTGTGCATTTTTATATGTTCTTTCTTTAGTGTTGATCTCACATAAAAATAGTAATGTAGTTTTTTATTTGTGGTAGGTCCAAGGTCCCATATGTGAGTAATGTACGGTTATTTATATATTGGAATGTTGTTGATCCATGTGGGTAGAGGTACATTTGTTTATTGATAAAGGTTGTTGGTCCCACATGTCGGTAGAAGCGCATTTGTTTATTGGTGAAGATTGTTGGTCTCACATATGGGTATGGGTGCATTTGTTTATTGTTGAAGGTTGATGGTCCCAAATGTGAACTCACCACCAAGTCCAACCTTTATAAGTAGGAAAGATAAGACTGAACAAAGTTCCAAGTTAATATTAAACCCTGGACAATAACTATGTATGTTAGCATTCGGGGCTAGTATAGTTTGGGTAAACTCATATGAAGCAATTCCCAGATATATTTCTAACTATACATTATCGAGAGGACTCTCATAATGATGCCAAACTAAGAGCATAATTGGTTTGTTGCCAATATTTGGCTTGCCAAATGTTGGCATTGCCAACTATTGGCAATACAAGACTTGCCAACTATTGACAATTTTATGTGAGGTAGGCAAAACAACTCGTAGCCAACCAAGTAGTTGTCAATTTTTGGCAGCAAACCAATTATGCTCTAAACTCCTGAGTCACAAGAAAATATGTCTGGGCGGTGCTAGGCAGAACACACACATTGATCCGGCCTTTGTGCTCAGCATTGTGATACATATACATGGAAATGAAGGGCAGATTCATATATAAATACCAATGTCATAGTAACTGAAATCCATTACAGACGATCATAGATCTAACAAAGGCGACCATAGATCTAACAAATCAGATCATAACCCAGGAGCAACTAGAATAGAAAACAGGCTTGTGGTATAAAAATAGAAAAAATCGTTCTAGACCGTTGGATCCAACATGGATGGCCCATATTCTAGCGGAGACATCAGAGCCACTTAATGGACATTTTATGAAATCCCCCTAATAATGTGTACATATGAAACATGACTTTTACAGTAATGACCTTTTTTTTGCAGGATTACAGTAATGACCTCTACTTTCTCATATTCAATGGTTTATCTTCAGTAAATAAGACTAGTTTTCAAATCCTCTCAACGTTGCCCCATCTTTGCACATATCTATTTCATGTATACTTAAGTACAAATGGCTTCTACTAGATCACTGATTACCCAAGAAAAATGAAATTGTTGTCCCGTAAAAAAATTGTCAATATATATCATAATATTTGTATACACATGAAATTTAAGCCATCTCATTCAAGTATATGTCAAACTGGACCATCCCAGGCAAAATTGGTAACCAAATGAACAAAAGTGGCTCAAGTAGAAACATGCATCAACCAAAAAAAATTTAATATCCATCATCCAAACACAGTAGCTCTTTCCAATAGCAAAAGCATGGCAGGAAGCGAAGCAACCAAGATCCGGCAATAATCTACGCTTATTACAAGCAGAATTAATCAGTAGAAACATGCATACAGCAGGTTAACAACTACCATATGCAGAATTACATAATTCTGATTTCAATTCTCAGCAAGGATTGGTCCATGATCTACAACTCTGATAAAAACTCAGTGCAAAGCAGAGTGGACAGACCACTCAGTTACAGGGGTTTTGGCATTAAGCAAGACTTGCTCTCTCCTCGTAATCTGGCCACTTGGACATGAGCATCTTCGGTGCTGGTGCTTCTTGCTCATCGAGGTTTATGTGCTGGAAAGATGACACCAAACAAAGTCTGAATCAGTTTGAGCACAAGACCGTGTAAGTCTCACACATCCATACTTAAAATATTTGCTCCTGAGCTAATATAATGAGTAAAAATACCATTTCACTAGCAGGAAGAGAACTGTACACTGCATATAGTCATTTCTACACTTTACTTAATATCATCACTAAACTTGAAGAACAATTTGATCAAGTATAATTTCTGCCATAGGGGGGGATGAAATTTCCTACAATGTTTTCTCGAATATGTGAGTGGAAAGATGATTCGAATGCAATATAACCAGCTAAATCATTTGGGTATTGTTACTATCTAGAACGAACATTATATCTATTTATGGGTGATTCATTTCTGTAAGGGTCAAAAAACAGACAATTTGTACTAACAAACTAGCTTGGTCACTTGATCAGGATGTTCAATGAAGAGAGGTATGTTTGATGAGGTCCCATTTCACCCTTACTCCAATGTACTCCCTCCATTCCTAAATATAAAACCTTTTAGAGATTTCAATATGGACTACATACGGAGCAAAATGAGTGAATCCACACTCTAAAATATGTCTATATACATCTGTATGTAGTCCGTATTTAAATCTCTAAAAGGGCTTATATTTAGAAACGGAGGGAGTACACAACAACATAATAGTTTCCTACATCTACATAACAAAGCATACATAGTAAGGAGAAAGAAATGGTTTTAATTTTTTTAAATAGAGTTTATGACTATTCTATAATGGGGATTAATAGTGTAAACAAAGAATTTTTTTAAATGGAGTTTTATGACTAGCATTTGAGCATCACAATTTTTTTTAAATGGAGTTTTATGACTAGCATTGGCCTTCTTGGACCGTGTGTTCTCACCTGATAGTGTTGGTACGCAGTTTGCGATTTTTAGAACTATGTGCTCTCCTAAAGGTGACATTGCACTACTTCCCTCCATTTCAGATCGAGATGAACCAACAGAACGGCGGGGGCGAGCTTAGTAGTTGACGAGCTGCGATCTATCCAGCATACCCAAACCAGACATTGTGTTCTACGCCAAAATCCAAATAGCTGATTGTTTAGTCACCTTGATATAACAAAATGAGACATCAGCTCAATTACAAGACTGCAAAGTTAAGGTTGCAAATTAAAGAGATGCACACAAGCAGACTTATTTTTACATACAAAAGGTAACAAAGTTGCAGTATTTTTTACATCCAACGTGTTATTACAACTGAATGAGGAAGAGCAAAGAGCTAACACAATAGTTTCACTACAGCAAAACTAGCATGATTTTTGGTTTCAGTGCCATTACTGGACAAATAGATTGTAAACTCTCAAAAACCAGTGAAGTGGTACATATTGCAAGTGTGTAATAAATTCCAGTCTTGTGCTGACAAGCACTTAAATTTCAAGTATTTTAATAGGTAGATGAGATTAGTTCGTTCTCATGTACAGTTCCAGCAAAGTCAACGAAGTTTCACAATATCAAATTGGTCGAAAATCTAGTCCAAGCAAAATATAGCAAGCTGACTGGGAATAACAAAAAACACCTATATATCCAATTGGAAGATAGTTACCCACTGAATGATCTTTTATTCGCAAAAATGATACTACAGTCTATTAGTTTTGATGCTCTTTTCATCTACATTCCATCACATGTACGAGGGGTCTCCAGAAAATACTCAAGTGTGATTTTCTTATTGCAACAACTATAATGGGTTAGTAATAACGTTTTCTACAATTTCATATAATGGATCATGCTTAATAAGGCGCCCACCAGAGTTCAAGATTCTCCCAAGTCTTGGTGATTAGCTATCCACCACGACTCGGGAGCAATTATGCACCGTTGGTTTGTTCCAGAAGATGAATATCCATCGTCTGCCAGTATGCAACCCAAGTGATCCAACGGCTGACATTTATGGGATTCGCTCTGTACGGACACGTGCCAAAACGACTGCGTGACTTTTCTGGAATCCTCACGGCTCCAAATGCGCCCACTCACAATATCAATGGGTTGGTTATTGTGCAAAAGTCTGCTATTTAAGATCTGTTGTGGCTATTCTGAACTTCACTGCTCTCAGTGATTGGAGGATCGGGCTATAATTAACCCTCACAAATCAACGGGTAAACAACTAGTACCTTTCACAAATCAATCGCATCTGCACCGCCAAAAAAATAGTATCTACACTGAACTTCCAACGGATTGGATAATAAAGTTTTGTACATCTTCAACAGGAATTTATTACACTGAAAAGAATTGTAGTACGCAACGTTGGCAGCGTCTGAATAAGCCATATCTTTTCAAAAAAAGAGTGAGCGAGGGCAGAAAACGTGAATTGCCCATGCCTTCTACTAGTACGATTGAACAAGAAAAAGGGCCATCTGGCTGATTCTTATGTGACAAATCTGGGAGGGGGGAGCCTTGTTGAGTTGAGCTACTGGGACATACATACAGGGAGTCGGTTTGTTGCAGTGGCAATGATGCCTGCAAATCTGTAGCGCTAGAACAGTATCAGCCACCGAATACAGTACCTCCAGATCTTGTGGATTGCAATGGGGTAAGACAAATGGTAGATCGAGGTTGTCCTCGGCCTTTGGGGAACTGTACCTGGAGATTGGCTCGGACAGCGTCGCGGCGCAGCACAGGAGAGGTCCGCCCGGGCAGCCCGACCGCCGGCGACGAGACGACCAAGATTCCTCCAGTAGCCAAGGCCGCCCAGCTAGGTACATCTAAGGGCAGAAATGGAAAGCTTCCTCCAGTAGCCAAGGTCGCCCATCTAGGTACAGGATCTACACCGCCGTCGCCATTGGCAAGCCATTAGGGTTGGGGATTTGTTGGACCTCAGCTGCCGCGGCTCGATTTGGAAGGAGATGACCGGTAGAAAATAAGAGGAGATCGGGAGCAAAATAACTGGAAATGAGGGACTATTTTACAAAGATGAGCGCACAGACCCCTCACTAGAATATGTGCCATCCATGTTGGATCCGACGGTCCAGGACGGTTTTTTCTATTTTTGTACCACAAGCGCGTTTTCTATTGTAGTCACTCCCGTTTCACCTTGCGTTTGAATGCGATTGGCGCTGTCCGTCGCTCATGATGAACATCCACCATTGACGCTGTCCGTTGCTCATGATGAACATCCACCCCACGCGCGTGTGCTTGATGCCCATCGGCTTGGTATAATGAGCTAGTAGTGTGGGCAGAGGACTCATGGAGTGGCCCTAAAGGGAAGATATTGTAACCTGTGCCCCATGCAAACCTCAAGTGACATGTATCTTCAGTGAAGTGTCTCAATTTAGCTGGTGATACTTGCCAGCTATGTATTTGATGGAATTAGATATGAGTCTCACACTAATTGTCTCAAAAAATATGGACAGAAGCCAGATCAGTTCATAGTGCTTGATGGGTCATGATAAAGCTTGTTCCAACATGCATTGAATAATCACCTGGGAGGCAACTTCAAGATAATAAAAATAACTTGTCTTGCCAAGTTTAAATAAAATGAAGGGTTGTACTAAAGTTCTAGTTAGGAATATCTCGCATGATCATAAATGGGCATTAATTTTAGTCAATAGAAAAATAGAAGTATCTGCTGCAACACAAACAACTCTAGATTCACTTGTTGAAACTATATCTGAACAAAAATCCAATAATCTGGGCTAAAGTATATCACCAAATAAATATAGTATCCGTCAAGATTCACGGTACTGGTCATCACTTTAAAAAATTAAGTATTACAAAATACATAACTAGATTCTAGGTTCATTATACAGATAAAAGGCAAAATACAAGTCGAGAGGAAAAATAGTGAAGCCGACCTGAACAATACCGACCCTCTGAGTGAGCTCATCCAGTCTCCTCCGAATCACACTTGTGGAGTGCACATTTCCATGAAACCAGACTCACACTGTAGAAGGAAAGATGTATGAAAAAGACAAGTCAAAGGCTCAAAGCTATCAGATCGAAAATAAATATAAGGAATGCATCTATATCATGCGTCATGCATGTGTGTGAGTACCTTCTCATAGTGAGTGAAAACCTTGCAGGCAATCTTGAGCATAGCAAGGGGAGACCAGGGAAACAAAAAATGAGGAATACCCTAATGGCTACTAATCCAGGAAATTATAAATTCCAGACATGTGTTTCAATAGGAACATCACCGTCGTCATGGACCAAAAAGAGGGTACGAATGATAAACTATATTTAGGAATGATGCCCGTGCATACAATAATGAAGAAAATCACCATAGAAAAGAAATCCTTCCAAGTTCATTTCTCATGCGCGCACACCAATGAAATGTGAAACTGTTGTGCTTATGCCCATTTATCAAACCTCTTGCACATAAAAGCTACAATGAGAGATAAAGGGAGGGGGTTGGAGGAGGAGAAAGGAAAGATGACCGCGCCGCGATGCTCCTGTAATGCAAGTGGTCGTCGTGGCACACTATGGCCAGTGTTCAGACTATACTCTCAACTCTTGTGGGAATTGCTCAGAGTAATTCAAGATCTTAAAAGAAGTCTTCAGAATAATCCAAACTCCTACATAACAATACATAAATTATTTGCGTCAGTATGTGACCCTTTCAGTTTGAGAAGAGTTCAAAACTATTATACAAATTCTTGCAAGTCTTCCTACTCTACAATACTAATCTAAAGCAAAATAAAATTATACTCAGTTTGTTCATTGTCACAGAAGAAAATAATTTAGCTAATACTAAATCTAACTAAAAGGAATAATTGTAATTATTTGGCTAGGCTGCTCATTGAAACAAAATTTTCCATAAGAACCGGACCTTGCAAAAACTTGGAATGAGTCGGGTGGATCTAAAACAGCGCATGTCTTCACTTCCTCCTGCAGTCCTTCTCCCACCCCTTGTGTATCTCGTCACCTTCACATTGGCCTGCAGGTGACTGCCAGCCTGGAGGAAGAAGGCGGCGATCCTGAGTATATGACCAAGTTAGATATTTAGCAACACACGAAAATCAAGTGTAGATCCTACTATATTTCTTTATCCAATTATACAGCCAACAAAGACATGCAACTAACTTGGTCATATACTGAAGACATGCAACTCCGCCTTCGTCCATGCAATAAGCGGAGAAGGGGGAGTTTATCACCGTAATAAGTGGAGAAGGCAACGGTTTTTATCTGTCTCCACTTATTGCACTGAAGACATGCAACTCCAACAGTCTTCTGTATTGGCCTTGTTCAATCTCTGCCTCATTTGCACCATGTAATAAAAGGAGTTCGATAACGCAATCTTCCCAGTCAATGCCATCACATGGGTCTCTTTTACGTTTCTTCTTCTCAGAGTCAGGAGCGTCTGACATCTCCGCTGGATGATCTCCATACATGATATGATGATCCCTGCCATCTCGTCTCTTTCGACCCAGCTTCTTCCTGCTATTTTTTTGTGGTGGACAAGCATCTTCATTTCCATGAACAGCCGGTGAATCAAATGCATTTGCAGTGCCTGCAGCAGGAGCCTTCCTAATTGCAGCGATTCGACACTTAGCAGCTTCAATTCGTGCTCTCCTCCGCTTCTGCAGCTCCAATCCAGCAGTAAACGACGGAGGAGGTGCATCATAGCCAATGTCAATATCTGCTACCTCCTCAAGCGGCATGCGCTTGGTCCAATCATCATTCAGCGAATCCATCCATGGTTCCAGCTCCAGCCCTATCCTTCGCTGCTTCCTCCTGCTAGCAACTTTCCCAACCTTCCCAAGTTCCTTTAGCTTAGAGAGCCTCTTTAAGACATTTTGGTAAGCATCTGACAAGCAATCCTCTGAGATCTTCAAATCCCCTGATTCCTTGCTCTCTTTCCCAGAATTCTCGAAATCCAAAGCATCAACATCCAGGGGAATAATCTGGAGGTACTTGGACTCGTCCTCATCAACAGATGAGTACACCTGCACAATGCCGGCGATGTCCGGAGTAAAGCTCTCAAGAAACAGTTCCGATGGGTCGGACTGTGACCGCATCTCCATGAGCCTGAGCAGCATTGGGGCGTTCAGGAGCAGGTTTCTGGCATTGACGTCGGCACCCCACGGAAGCAACTTCTGCGCAACATGCACCAGCGCTTTAACGAGCTCCTTGTATCGGAGACGGCTGGTGTGCACGACCGCCGACATCTCCTGGGCAATGTCTTCCACAGAAACCTCAGCGACCACGTTCAGCTCTGCGGCGAAAGCAATCAGGCCGGCGAGGAGTGGGAGTGGGTGCCGCCCGGTGGTGAGCGACCACTTGGAGGAGCAGCGGAGGAGAAATCTGGCTTGGGAGAGAATCGCTCTCGTCTTCTCATCACCCGCAGCGGTGGTGAGCTTGTACGAGCCGAGCACGGCGCGTTCGAGCGCGGCCTGGTAGTCGAAGGAGGGGAGGGGGGGAAGGGAGAGGTGGGAGGCGATGCGGGATACGAGGTCACCGAGCGCGACCGTGGTGCAGGACGCGGCCTCGGCGGCCTCCGCGAGGGAGAGAGGGAGGCGGTGAGATCGCGCGACGAGGAAGGAGCAGGCGGCGGCGAGGGCCGGGAGGAAGGTGGTGCCGGCGGTGGCGAGGTTCCCGGCGGTGGCGGATTTGGCCATGCTGAGGATCTCCTCGGCGCGGGTGGGCGAGAGGCCGAGTTGGACGGCCATGGAGGTGATGACGTTGGAGGCAGCGGCAAGCTTGAGCTCGCGGTAGGGGGACTGGGAGAGGTGGCGGACGAGGGAGGCCGCGCGGAAATCAACCTGGCCGTCCTCGGTGAAGGCGGTCGGATTGTAGAACTCGGAGGCACCGGCGTCGTGTTGGAGGCCGCAGGAGGTGCAGACGAGCGCGCCCGAGCCCGGGTCCGGCGACACCGAGCCCTTGCCGCACCACCAGCACTAGAACCCATCGCGCGGGCGGTAGGCGGCCGGCGCGGCGGGGAGGGCGCAGATGCTGTTACGAAGCTGGCTACTTCTCAATCGGACAAACGGAAGTGCTGCCCTCGAGGTGTTTGTTTTGAGGCGTGTTAACGTAAGAATCGGGATACGGGACGTAATGGCTCCAAACTGGAAAATCCGTATCTTGTTTGGTTGGGCTGTGTAAAGGAAATACTAGGCAGTAAGCAGATCCGGATATGGGCCTTACTGCTCCACGTCGATGGCTTCATGGGTCCATCCTCGCCGCCGCCGCCGCCGGCGGCGGCGGCGGCTGGCGTGGTCGTTTCCGGCGATTGGATCAGGAGAGGACCGAAGGGAGGCAGCGACGCTGGAGGCGAGACTCGAAGCGGGTCGAGCGGAGGTGGAGGCGCTGGTTTGAAGCAGGTCGACGGGAGGTGGTGGCGCTGGACTTAAGGAAGGCGGCGGCGCAGATAGGTCGAGCGGAGGAGGGAGTCGCGGGGGAGGAGCGCTCGCGAGTGGTAAGGAAACCTTTAACGATGGGGGTGGGGGTATCGATCGATAGCTAGCCTGGACCTGATTACGGAGGGACCTGATTACATAGGTTTGTCACCAATCACAGGTAACGGTACCCGTTTACAGCGTAAACAGGTGACGGACGAAAATTGCTGAAACAAACACCTCCATAATGGTTTCATAGTAGTGGTGCCCCCGATCCATTGATCATGCCATATCTCAGTGGTCCCTCCATCACCCACTCAACGAACCAGCCCTTGCTGAAGAGCTTTTCTCCCTTGAATTATCGCACGCCACATTGTAGATCAACTCGTCGGGCACCCGGCCAGGAGAAAATCACCTTTTGGATAGTATCTACTCCCTCCATCCCATAATACAGAGTGAATTGCAGGAAACCACCACATTATCACATAGTTTGGCAGAGAACGCCGATTTACGAATTTGGGCCAAAAACCACTGATTCTTCGCTTAATCTTTTGCAAAAAAAACACAGATCGGTCCATTTGGGCATTTTAACCGCGATTATGACAAGTGGGCCCCACAAGAGCTGATATGGAATAACTGTTAGTCCCTGGTATTCTTGTAGATGCACCCTTCAATCAGAAAACAAAAATGCAATTAGGCCCTCGCCATACCCAGCTCGGCTGTACTCTGCCACCGGCCATCCCGCGCTCATGCGTTGCTGCCCACGCCGGTGACCTGGTGGCGGCGGAGCTCACCTGTGAGGTTTGCTGCTTGGTTGCGTCTGTGATACGCGTCGCCGCCGCTGCTGCTTGCTCACCGTCGTTGCTGCTTGCGCCCGTGCTGCCCGTCGACGTGCTGCTGCTTGCTCTGGTGACGCGCGCCGCCACAAGTCTTCTTGCTCCGGGATTGCGCGCCGCCGCCGTTGCTCACGCTCGTGTTGTGCGCGCCCGCGACGCTGCTTGCGCCCGTGCTTCATCCCGCCGTTGTTGCTTGCTCCGATGTTGCCGTTGCTTGCGCCTGTGCTGCATCCCGCCGCTGTTGCTTGCTCCGATGCTGCCGGGAGGTCGCGGCCGCTCCGTGCGCCGGCTGTTGCACTGTCGCTGTGCCTGAAGGAGGAGACGAGGACCGTTCTGTGTGGTGATACGGAGGCCAAAGCCGCCGCTAGCCCGCCACCCCATGCTTCGGCCGGCACCTCGGCCGTGGCAGCGGACCTCCACCTAGACTAGGCCGTGGCCGTGGCAGGCGCGAGACCAGAGCCGCCGCTGCACAGCAAGGAGGCAGCAATCACCTTGGCATAGGCCACGCCGGCAGTGGCCCGTGGGAACGGTGGCGGGGGCCTGATCCCGATTGGATCGGGCAGCGAAGGGAGATTTCTTTTTCTCGGAGGGAGGGTTCTTTTTGAAAAAGACCGGTTTGCCATTGTCTATCACGTCATCAAATGCGGGCCCACATGTCATAATCACTGTTAAAATGCCCCAATAGACCGATCAGTGCTTTTTGCAAATGATTAAGCTCGAAATCAGTGTTTTCTACCACAAATTTGTAGAATAGTGTTTTCTGACCCTTCACTTCAATGTGGTGGGCTTCTTGCAATTCACTCTATAATATAAGAACACTTTTCAAGCTTGAAAAACGTTCTTATATTATGGGACGGAGGGAATACCTTTTAACATGCGCGCACAAGCTGTCTTGGATTGACTAACAGCTTCCAAGCTTGCTTAGCAACCATTGCATAATTCAATATCTCTAGGTATCGAAAGCCTGGGCCACCTTTAGATTTCGGAAGACATCTTTGACCAAGATTGCCAATGCATACCCCTCTTGTCAAGTGACCCAGCCCACCAATACTTGGACATGGCTGTCATGACTTTGCGGCATAAACCTTTTGTGCACGTAAGACAACTCATAGAGTAGGCCGGTAGCGCTTGGACCACTGCTTTGAGGTGAACCTCCCTTCCTGCACAAGACGCATTCCTGTGACTCCATCCCTGGACTTTTGATCTTGCAGACTCAACAATATATTCAAAGTTCTGTTTTGTGATCCTCCCTGTTGCAGTCGGTAGACCAAGATACTTCTCTACTAGGGCCTCTCTAAATTTGCAAACAGTTTCGAACAACCTTCTAATAGATGCTCAACAATTCGGGATGAAGAAAGTCGAGTTTTTTTTGTTTGTTGCACTCTGACCTGAGCCAATGCTATAGGCATTGAGAATATCATTCAAGCGGTTTGCACTTCACCCGTCTGCCTTCATGAACACCAGACAGTAATCTGCAAACAAAAGATGTGACACCCATGGAGATCAAAGCCCCGCTTTAATTCCTCTGTCCACCTAGCCTCCATAATTCTTAAGCATACATGATAATCCTTCTCCATAAGAGTAGAAACAAGTAGGGAGATATGGGATCCCCTTGCCTGGTCCCTCTTGAAGGACGAAAAGAGGGTAACAATTCACCATTAACCTTCACTTGGAAGCTAACTGAGCTGACACACTTCATCACAAGAGATAACCAATCTTCAGAGAAGCCCAGGCAGTGCATCATTGCCTGCAAATACTCCCACTCAACGTGGTCGTATTCTTTCATCATATCAATCTTGATTGCACACCAACCTTGCTTCCCCTTCTTTCTTTTCATGGCATCGATGCATTTGTAAGCCGTCAAAAAATTATCAGTTATGAGCCTCCCCGGTACGAAGGCACTTTGCTCTTCTGCAATGATTTCATCTAAAAACTCGCGGAGACGATTAGCCAAAACTTTGGAACAAATCTTATTTATGACATTACAAAGAGAAATAGGCCTATACTGGGTAATATTACTATGATTACGTGGAAGTGGGAAATGCAGAGTAGACCTATTTCTCTTTGTAATGTCATCCCACTTCCACGTAATCATAGGAGAACATTGTAACAGAACTTACATCCAGCCTGAACTACATATTCAAAAAGCTCCATAAGCTTTCACCTTAGAGGCGGGGCACATTGTCTGCTGACCGGAACTAAAGCTAGCATAGATTTTCTGACTTTCTGCTCACAACTATCCTCAGTGAATTGGATTGAAGTGGCTGATTCTACGGTACACTTTGGAGAGTTGTTCCGTGCAGACATCTCTGGTCGTGCAAGGACCACACATTAGGTATATCACGTTGCCCAGGGGCCTCACATAGATATCATCCTCTTCTCGAAGTTGCTGGATCAGGGATCTCGCATACAACGAGGCATACCTGCCAGAAATGATGATTAAGGGAATATTACATAAGAGCAAGAGCAGTGCAGTCATAGTACACTTAGTGTTTTATAGTTAAATAAAGTAGTGAATTCGTCCCTAACTGAATTGTTTAGCATCTTGTACTTCACTAGGTATTTACTGTAGTTTTTTTCTTCTCTTGTTCCCTTGTACAATTTTGATATTTTGGCTTTAACTGATAGAGTTCCAGCTAGTTCTTTGGGTTCTTATAATTTGAAACCGAATTTGTAAGAAATCCAGACATGGCTTCACCAGAATAGAGGACAAGGTATCATGGCGAATCAAAAAACAATCAAGTTTTCATCCAATGAGTGGAGAGAATGATGCGTGCTTATGACATCATTGTTGTCTCATATCCTTGTTCAACTGGGGGTACAAATTGCTAGAAAAAAGTAAGTAATATAGATATGAAGCATTTAATGGACTGGGAACTGAATGATCGCAGTTGTTCTCTCGTGCTACAAGTACAACTATGCAATGTCCAAGATTGGACGAAGGAAGGGGCTGAGCTGGACTGTCCACTGTCCAGGTTTCAATATTTTGGGCCAAAAAGAAGAATGGTGTATTATATAGGCCGTGGCACAACGGCTGGATCAGGTAGGTACAACAGAAACTCTTATCTGTAGGGCGCCATGCGTGGTGACCAGGTGCTGGGCGCAGGACTTGATCGATTGGGTGGAGCTGGCGACGTGGGCAAGGATGAGGCATTCCTACACAAAAAAAGCATACATATCCCTTGTATACTTGGGCTGGGCCAGGGCTAGAGCCCTCCTAGCCCTGGGCCTAGGCATGTCCATGCAATATGATTTGCTTAAATTCACTAATCTTTACAACACTGGCTATCAGTCAACTAAAGTTAGCTGAGGCAGATCCAGGACTCACAGCGTTCACATATCAATACAATTCGGTCAATGAAAAAAATCAGGACATCAATACATCTACACGTGTACATACAGCACCTTACTATAGATACTCTACAGCAAAGAGCAAAAAAGGGATGCTCTAGAGAAAATTGGATTCCATAGCAACTAAGCAGGTCCTAATATGAAAGGCGGCACCAGGGGCAGAACAGGAGGGCGAGTGACATGTCATGCATGGCAACCATATGTTTGTGAGTAGGATCGTGAGGGTGGGGTGGCCCAGTGAGTGTCTTCTTTTTGTCAAACAGATCCAAGCTATGTGCATATCATTTTGGGAGTGCTTCGCAAACAAGTCCATGTTCTTGTTAATGAAAAATGCCATATTTTGTTTTGTGCGTGTGTCTATGGGCGTGCATGCGAGAGTCTTTAAGAAAAGTGATTTTTCCTCTTCACTGAAGAAGTTTAAGGTAAAATTTTCCAAGATACCATCAATGAAACAAATTAATGACTATCAAGAGTATCATACCCAGCATCAGATCCCTCGGCCTGCAGCTCAATTGCACACAGAGTTCCCAAGGAGACTACTCTCTTTACATTTGGTAGTGACGATAACTGGTTCACAAGTGTGCCATCCCATAGCTGCAAATTTTGGTAGACATTAGAACTGTAAAACTACATGTACGAATTGACAGAACATAGCATTAGCAAAGAAACTTCTTACATTAACAAAGATACTTCATATAAATATATTGTTAATGCATATTATTACGTTAGAGATATATGCCCAAAGCACATGAACCTATGAACCCACCATTAATTTTATAACAGAAAGGAGTAAGATAATAATATCACATGTTATGGTGGAATAGATTGAAGGACATATGCGCCCGTTAAGGAGTTTTTGTGTTAGTGACAAGGTGATTATAGGATTAATCATCTTCTTGAGTATATACTAAATGATTTAGTCCATTCGGAGAGAAGCACACATAGTTGCAGACCCCCCACTCAAAAAGGTTAAAATAAGATGGTCGCCTATTTCTGGCTATGATTTCTTTATTTTGAGTCATAGGAAAAACCACACTATTAAGATGGGGTACACTTTGGCTGACGTGTTGGAATCAACTATATTTAAATAAACAATATACAGCCACAATCCCATTAAGAAACTTCGGAGAGCGCCTTTAAAAGGATGCTGATTGAGCCACTGGAGCGGCCCGGAGTCTGGACTCGCCCAGAAATTGCCTAGGGACCGGACTGGTACTCCGAGCACTCAGAGGGTCCGGACAGGTCCAGTATCTTCTGGGCTCACCCGAAAGTCACCCAGAGCCTGGCCTAGAGCCCCTGGGCAGTTCTGTACGTGGCCCAATGAGTAGGTATTAGAGGGACCCTGTTTAAAAACCCTTCCCCACAAGGAAGGGAACGACTCCACTATCTCTCCACCATTGTTGTGACCTTCCAAAAGCTTGAGATCTCCTTCCATGGTGCTCCACCCTTGCCACAAATTTAGGGGAAGATAGATGAGATCTCGATCTACAGTTCTACAACAACAACAACAACAACAGCATCGCCTTTAGTCCCAAACAAGTTGGGGTAGGCTAGAGGTGAAACCCATAAGATCTCGCTACCAACTCATGGTTCTGGCACATGGATAGCAAGCTTCCACGCACCCCTGTCCATGGCTAGTTCGTTGGTGATACTACATCCTTCAGATCTCTCTTTACGGACTCCTCACATGTCAAGTTCAGCCTACCCCGACCTCTCTTGACATTATCAGCACGCTTTAGCCGTCCACTATGCACCGGAGCTTCTGGAAGCCTGCACGGAATATGCCCAAACCATCTCAGACAATGTTGGACAAGCTTCTCTTCAATCGGTGCTACCCCAACTCTATCTCGTATATCATCATTCCGAACTCGGTCTTTCCTCGTGTACCGGAAAAGGCTTTCGCCCCGCTTTATATTATAAAGCAAATGCCCAAGCCAAACATCCAACAAGGTTCAAACACACACACACACACAGGTCTTTCCTCGTGTGACCACACATCCATCTCAACATGCGCATCTCCGTCACACCTAACTGTTGAACATGTCGCCTTTTAGTTCTAATAAACCAATTTGAGAAAGTTGATTCCTGCTAAGCTTCATGCACTAGCCAACGCAACCAAAAGTCCGAACTTATGGAAAGGGCTAGGCAATCCACATATGCACTGCAACAATTCCCACTGAATCCCTTGTGGATCTTGTTACTCTTAGAATTGTGGGGACTCCTAGAAGGACACTTGGTATTCCAACGCCTCTCCAGCGAAGATTAGCACTCCCCCAAAGTGTGAACTTGGGATAAATAATTCGTCTCCGACTTAAGGTAATTTCATATTACTGTGATGCACATTTAGTTGAATGGCCAACATGCTAATAATGGAGAGAGTACCGACGCTTCTAAGACACAAAGACACATTGCTGACCATTTCCTCCATCATTCTATGCAAGTTCAACCAATTAAAATTCATTACCTCCTTGAGCTTCATAAGATCAAAATCGAGATTTGAATTTGTGGATGGATCTCTAAACCATTGGATAGCTTTTACTGCCGCAGAACAGCCCATGGCATGAGCAGTGTAGGAATGGCCATGTAAAAGCGCTGTAAGCTGGACCATTACAAAAACTTATCAGTGCCTCCAGCCCCGTATTTACTGTAATCCTTTTTCACATAATATAAAAAAATGATGTTCTTAGTTTATTGAAGCCTGAGCACACAGAAACACATTCAAAATATACCTTGGAGTCACTTTTGAAGGCCTCAAAAACTGCTTCTGTTGTTACCGTTGCAGCTAATGGTACTACCCCACCAGTCATCAATTTAGCATAGCATGCAACATCAGGTAAGCAGCCGAGCAACTCTGAAGCAGACTGAGAAAGAAAGAAGTTGTCATGATTTCTGAAAGGCGTGAGCTAACTTTTATCATGTATTATCCGCGAAGATTGTTGCGATCTGTTACCTCTACACCAAGACGCCAGAACCCTGTAAAGACCTCATCGAATATGACAGGTATTTTTCGGTCTCTACACTCATGGACAAGTACTCGCTGGAAAAGTGGATCTATCATGTGCATTCCCCCAGCACCTTGTATCACTGCATGAATAGGAGTTAACAAGGATCAAGTATTACAGCAACATACGAAACAGAAAAAACAAAAACAAGCAATTATACAGT
This sequence comes from Aegilops umbellulata, assembly GCA_032464435.1. NCBI lineage: Eukaryota > Viridiplantae > Streptophyta > Magnoliopsida > Poales > Poaceae > Aegilops > Aegilops umbellulata. Next base: position 373,398,829 of record CP136057.1, read on the forward strand.
TCTTACATGTACATACCAACAAACAGAAGAACAAAAACTTGTGTGGAGTGAGCACATACTCTCACCTCTAGCCGACTGTGTGACACAAGGTTTTCAGAATCTCAATTGTGGCATATGATTCTGCGTTTCTGGAACCCTAGATTGGCACAGCGACCCTAACAGTTCTGCATTGTTTCTAGATTTGTGACCCTAGATTCTAAATCGATTATATGATGTGTGATCCTACCATGGAACCTCCAATTCAACTCAATATAAATCAAGGCATATGTCAAACAGTGAATATCCAAGCAGTTCACTCGGCTGATGGAGAACAATGTACTTGCCTGGTTCTATAATAAGTGCCGCAATATGCTCTGTGTTACTTGACACGGAATATTCTGAAAGTTGTTGGGATATGTAGGTTGAGTATAAATCAGCTGCAGCTGATGAGTCCCTACTCTTGCAAAAGACATCAGCTAATGAAGGAAAACCTGCAATTTCAGTTGTCAGTCAAAATATATATGTTAAGTTAAAATTACACATATATAATCTGACTTGTCAAACGAGTTACCGACATTTATCACCAGGACTCAGATGACAGTTCTGTATCGACTGGGGCAAAGAAAGTGCGCATGTCCCATTTCTTATGAACACTGTTGGAGGATCTAGAAAAAGTCCCCGCCCAGAATACCTGCAGAAAAACCCTTAAATGAGAGATTCCACAATTACTTATTTTGAAACTGATAGCAAGAAAGGGGCTTAGAGGAACAGCAGTTCTATGTCTTGATAGAAATATGTGCTGTGTCTGCAGACAAACCAAGATATGAAAGGGCAACAGTAGTGCCAAAAAATGGCAATAGTTGGGAAAGACAGTCATCAGAAAAAGGTGTGAATATTTCTAAGCATGCAGCATATGAGTGAAACTGAACTTGATGCATACCATGGCTGCTGAAGGAACGATGTATAGGCTGATGGAGCTTGAGCTTCCATAGCACCCAGGGTATCACCATGATATGAACCTTTTAGAGCAAGGACCTAGAGATCAAAGAATTCAATTAATATGTCAACAGATAAGAAGGGACGAAAATGAGGATTTAGATATTTCTGGTCCAGACTACCTTGTTTGCCTCTAGATATAGTTATGAATTACTGACCAATGAGAACAAACAAGTTGGACATTGTGAGGAACTAAATTATAGTGGTAAATAATGAAACAAGGCAAAAACATCATTGATTCTTCGTAATACTATGAATATTGGAGTTGTTTTATGGAGTGTTTGAATCTAGTCCAAACTGAAATTAATTTTAACGATCCAGATCCCAGGCCTCTCGTATATAAAAGGACCTTTAGAGTTTTGAGTTTTATTACCCTATTCATGAATTTGGAGTTCTAGTAACCTAATTTTCCAAATTCCGCATGTTAACAACTGTAGATGACCACAGCATCCACCATGCAGTGTGTAAGCCCTACATCAGTCACCAGTGCCATCAGCAGAACTGAAGGTTCCTAGATGTGACAGAAGTTTTGGAAGATGGTGAGGACAGAAGTATAGATGTGACATTTGACAATGACTTAAGAAGGAAATGGGGGTCAGTAAGCCAAATAAAAGAGTTCGAGGGGTACGTTTGCCAGTGTTGATAGCATATGTGGGGTCCTCGCAAGCGGCTGATTCCAGAAATTGGCTGGAATCCCTAAATGGCTATGGGTCTGCAGCATAAGTTTCCAATCACATGCCACACCTCTCCAAATCTGCTATGCTCACTAAGGTGTTAGTAAATCTATATATCTCAGAGATATCCCAATGTCCAGTTGATATGTGCAATGAGCGAGGTTAATGCTCTAATGGTTCAAAAGGAATATTGGACTAATGAGATTAGTTTTACGCCACTGTCCAATTTGAGAATAAGACCACAAGATCTTTCTCATGGATGTGAACAACAGGATCAAGTACATCTCAAATATGGGAGAATTTGCCCAAGCGCTTGGATTTGAAGGATCTAACAATCCTAGATACAAGTCTATCCATAAGAGGCCAAAGTTGTCCACTAAAGATATGAAGTGTCTCTACAAGGAGAAAATACCTGCAAAGAACTATTGGAAAACCACAGGTCTTCTTCCCAGACTTTACACTTTGAACTACCTGCTAAGATTGACTCTTGATCCAAACGTAGATGACACAACCAACATTAGAGGGTACCCAATGAAGCTAATGGCCAACCTTGATAAGGTTACTCCATTCAATCCCATGGAATACATATGTGAGTGCATAAGAGAGGCTTCACAAGATCAATCAAGAAGTTGCCCCTTTGCTCCTTATAGTCAAAAGCTTATAGATCATGTGGTGCAAGATCGAAAGTTCAAGATGGATCGTGTGCACATGGTTTACAATCCTGAGAAAGAGAAGCCCACGTTGAAGACGAGGAAGCTCCACCTTCTAAAGAAATTCCTCAAGTGAAGATTCAAGATGAAGGAGAAGGAACTTCATCTGCTGCTCCTAAGCCACCACTCTTTTCACAATCTACCAACTTGACCGTTCAAATCCCCATTAGGGTACCGAATTAGGGTGTTTAGCTTTTGCTACTCTTTGCCATAGACACGAGAATCAGTGAGACCTCAGACTTGTACGCGTCATCAAACCTGACTGCGTTAATCAAGAATTTCGATTTATACCTGCAATTTAGATTGCATATCTCCAATTCTTACTTGTTCTTCGGTTGCATGTAGGGATTGATCCTCATGATCAGGTGTGGACTGTGTTTCCAACACTGTCAATAACCATAGCATAGTTGGTTTAGTGATTGCTAAGGCACACCGCTGAGTGTTCAGTGTAGTCGGGTCGTCAAAGTCTCTAACAAAATCGATACTATCTCATTGAAAGATTGGGACACCATGTACCTAGCACGTGGTATCAGATTTCCAGGTTGCTCGGTGAGATTTTTCAAAAAAATTGTACTCTAGATTATTTTTTGTTCTTTATACCTATAGTCCACGAAAAAGTCAAAAAAATTAGGGTTAGATCATCCTGTCCAAGCCAGTCTGAGCCATCACAATTTTTCTTTTCAGTGCATTCCACCTTTGAGTTTACGTCTGCATCGTCATGTAGAGTTGTAGGTTTTAAGTTCTAGTCCTTTATAGTTTTGAGTTCTGTTCACACTAGTCACGCCGCCGCCACCGCACCATCTGCCCCTCCACTGCCGACCACCGACATCCATCAAATTCCAGTATGTCCTCGCCACCGCCCTCAGTCATAATCATGCTTCCGGTTGCTTGCATCTTCACTCCGCCCAATTGGATTTTTTTTGGATCACTAGTCTCTAAGTTCGGGTCAGAATCAGTTTTGTGCAGTATTTAAGAGAACGGTCATAATTTTCTCATACGGAGTCTGTTTTGGTTGTTCGACCACTCAAAACGAGCGTAGCCCTTATCCTATCTTAGCAAACACTCACATAGAGTAATGTTAAACACGATAATGGTGAAGTGCAGAGAGAGTTCGAAGAAACTAGTACCACCATATCTAGCGAGTAAGAAACTAGAGTCCTACAACAACAACAACAACAAAGCCTTTAGTCCCAAACAAATTGGGGTAGGCTAGAGGTGAAACTAGAGTCTTAACTAATAAAAATTGGGTCAACTGTAAACTGAGTGAGTCCAAAATAAACTGATGAGGAACACTAGACGAGGAAAGAGAAAAAAAGAGAAAATCGTATGTCAGATTTGTTTGGCTACTTCTATATGCTTCCACGCTAGTGTAGTATTTCTTTTCTTTTCTACCCTACATACTGTTTTCTAGAGTCCTCTAGTTGTGAGTGGCTATGAGTAGAATGGTGAATCTTAAGTAATGTTTTCTGGAGTATTCTAGCCATAAGTAGAAGTATGTGAAGGCATCCCAAAGCCCTATAAATAGAGGTCCTCATCTCTAGTTTGGACCCAGACTATGTACCCCCCCCCCCCCTACCTATAATAGAACTTGGTGTTCTTATCTAAGATCTTGGACTAGATCTCGCGTTCTAGGAGTTTTGGATTGAACTCCTGCTGCCATATCGGCCCTATCTCCGTCTCTAGAGCGATATAGTTCTTGTTGTTCTCTTTGAAAGCGAGCTGCAGCAAGCAATGGAGCAATTGGAGAAGAGAATGGATGCTGCAGAACAACAAATCAAAGAGCTGCGTGAAGATCTTAATCGGAGATTTGATCAGCTGGTTGAGATGATAAGAAAGGGTGTTCCCCCTGCTGCCAACTAAGATGTTCAACGACGAAGAAGGGGAGGTAATCTTGGAGCAAGACCACCACAACAATGTGCAGTCCAGCGTAGTTCAAGAAGGCCAATTTATGTTGAAGCTTATGAAGGTGAAGAATAAGATGATGCCCTTGAAGAACCTGATCTCTATGCATATCGGAGAGTACCCAACCCTACATATGCAAGGGATACATACAAGCTGGAAGCTGAGATCCCAACTTCTAATGGAAAAGTTGATATTGAAGGCTGCCTTGATTGGTTATATGAAGTGGAGACCTTTTTTTTAGGTCATGGAAGTTCCGGAAGATCGTAGTGTTCCTTTGGTCGCGTACAAGCTGAAAGGAGGAGCCGGTGCATGGTGGCACCGCGTTCAAGAAGAGCGCAGGCTGAGAGGAGAATCTCATGTGAAGAGCCTTTTGAAAGGGAGATTTTTGCCCGCTGATTATGACCAGATCATTTATCCAATTTCAAAATCGTACTCAAGGGAATAGGACTGTTTCAGATTACACAGAGGAGTTTCTAGGGCCAGAAGTGAGGTGCAACCTTACCGAAACTGAGGATCAGCAAGTTGCAAGGTATATTAATGATCTTAATGATGCTATTCAAGATCGATTGATGATGCAACAAATCTGGTCCATTGATCAAGCAAAAGCTCTAGCCTTAAAGGCCGAGAGGTTTGTGAAGACAAGAAAGACAACTAAGCCTCCATATCCTCATACTGAAGGCTCGTCTAGGAGCCACACTAATAGAATGGAAGAAAAGACCGCTCCACCAAAGGCAAAACGACCCATCCTGAAGCAAACTAGAGGCAAGGGTAAGGCAAATGAAGGCCCAAAGTGCTATAAATGTGGTGAAGAGGGACACATATCCAGCGGCTGCCACTAAAATTTGTTGACACAACTATCCATGATGGTGAAGATGATGAGGAAGAATACGAATCGGAAGATGTAGAGGGACAAGAGGTTTGTCAAGAAGAAGGTGAAGAGGTGGTATGTGTGATTCAGCGTCTCCTATGTTCCACACCACAACCTGACGACACACAACAAAAGAAAATATTTGAAAGCAAATGCACGGTGAATGGCAAGGTATGCAAATTAGTGATTGATAGTTGCAGCTGCAAGAATCTTATCTCCAGAATTTGGTGAACCACTTAAAGCTTGAAACTCATGATCACCCAAATCCCTACACTATTGGGTGGATCAAGAAAGGAGTGAATACGAGGATCACCAAACAATGCAACCTGCCACTTTCTTTGGGCAAACATTATCGCTCAAATGTGTTGTGTGATGTGATTGACATGGATGCCAGCCATGTTCTTCTTGGGAGACCTTATGTTAGAGTACGTAATGGGCCTGGGCCCGTTAGTCTTAGGGTTAATTAGAGATAAGGGTCGCTTGCTTAGGGGTCAAGTAAGCCTTGCTTGGGAGTCAAGTAAACCTCTCTATATAAAGAGAGGAGATGTATCAATCTAAGGAAGCAAGAATTAAGAAGGAAATCCCTTCCCTCTTGCCCGGCCGTGGGCAAAAAGGCCCCCGGCCGGCACTCTCGCGCCCTCCTTCTAGCAGCGCCATAACAATTTGGTATCAGCTAGCTTCGGTTCGACCATGTCTTCACCGCCGCCCAACCCGTCTCTTCCGCTGCCGGTCACCTGGTCACCTCTAGCGACCACCACGACCGTCGCCCCGCTCCTGCCTGCATCAGGATCCTCCGTCGCGCCCGCCCCCGCCGTCCTCACCCCGAAGGAGGTGTCCGGGGCGCTGCGGGACCTAACCCAGGCGGTCCAGGAGATCCGCCGGGCAAAAAGGAAGGGATTTCCTTCTTAATTCTTGCTTCCTTAGATTGATACATCTCCTCTCTTTATATAGAGAGGTTTACTTGACTCCCAAGCAAGGCTTACTTGACCCCTAAGCAAGCGACCCTTATCTCTAATTAACCCTAAGACTAACGGGCCCAGGCCCATTACGTACTCTAACACCTTAGCAATTTCATGTGGATACTACACACAAAGGCAAGGAAAATTCTTACTCTTTCATTTGGAACAAAAGAAAGATCATTATTCTACGAAACAAAACTAATGGTAATATCTTTAAGGACGAAGGGAGAAGTATGTTAACTATCTCCGACACCTCTAATGAGTTTATGGAAGACTTGAAGGAGGCAGATTTGTCTGATGCACTTATTGTAAAAGGAGAAGAGCACCCGGTTGTTAAATTCCAGCAAAGGTATGTGGCTTATTAGCAGAATTTCATAACATACTTGGGGAGCCACAAGGCCTACCACCGATGAGGGGGATTCAACATAGAATCGACTTAATTCCGGGCGGAAGTCTTCCTAATCTTCCACGCTATCGAATGAGCCCAAAAGAGCATGATATATTGAAGGAGAAAGTGGAGGAATTGCTGCAAAAGGGGCACATTCGAGAAGGTATTAGCTCATGTGTTGTACCAGCCCTGCTCATGCCCAAGAAAGAACGATCTTGGCGAATGTGTAGGGATAGTAGAGCCATTAACAAGATCACCATAAAGTATAGATTCCCTATTCCCCTTTTGGGTGATATGTTGGATCAACTTAGTGGAGCAAGAGTGTTCACAAAGCTAGATTTAAGAGGCGGATATCATCAAATTCGTATCAGACCCGGGGATGAATGGAAAACAGCCTTCAAAACAAAGGAAGGGTTGTTTGAATGACTAGTCATGCCATTTGGACTCTCAAATGCACCAAGTACCTTTATCCACCTGATGAATCAAGTCCCTCGACCCTTCTTATCCCACTTTGATGTGGTCTATTTCGATGACATCTTGATCTATAGCAAGGACGAGGATGAACACTTTGATCACATTCGAAAGGTGCTAAAAGTACCAAGGGAAAATGAGCTCTACGTCAACTTGAAGAAATGTGTTTTCCTGCAAACACAACTTCTTTTCCTAGGATTCATCATAACATGTGACAGTATTCGTGTTGATGATGCTAAGGTTGAAGCAATTCGAGAATGGCCAACTCCAAAGGCCATTTATGAAGTAAGAAGTTTTCATGGCCTTGCAACTTTCTATAGGCGGTTTGTGAAGAATTTCAGCACTATCATGGCACCAATTACCGAGTGTCTGAAGAAAGGAAAGTTCCAATGGACGGAAGCGGCTGAAGTTAGTTTCGATGAGATCAAGCAAAAACTCTCACAAGCTCCTGTCTTGGTGCTACCTGATTTCAACAAGGCTTTTGAGTCGGAGTGTGACACAAGTGGAGTAGGCATTGGAGCTGTTCTATCTCAAGAAAGGAAGCCCATTGCTTTCTTTAGTGAGTAGTTAAACGAGGCTAGAAAGAAATGGTATACTTATCAGCAAGAATTCTATGCCATTTTCAGAGCTTTGAAAACTTGGGCAGTCTATTTGCTGCCTAAAGAGTTTGTCGTTTACACTGACTATCAATTCTTGAAGCATTTTAGAAATCAAAAACATGTTGATCGCATGCTAGCAAGATGGGCAGTATACCTGGAGAGGTTTAACTATCTCATTGTGCATAAATCTGGAACGACTAACCGAGTGGCCGATGCTTTGAGTCGTTGTGCATGCCTCTTGACTTCTTTTGAGGCTGAACTTTCAGGCATGGATCAAATAAAGGAGTTGTATGAGGATGACGAAGACTTTGGCCATGTTTGGGTAAACCACATCAGGGCTAGCCATTAGGTGATGACTATTTGACGCAAGATGGCTATCTCTTAAAAAATGATCGTTTGTGCATTCCAAGAAGTACAGAGAACTCCTCCCCTCCGCGTCGCACCTGCGGGCGACCTGAGGGGCAACCCTTGCCACCGCGCCCTCGCCTCCCTTCCCACCCTCTCTCCTCCTCGCCGCCGCCTCGGCACGCTGGCGGGCAAAGCCCGACCAGCGGCGGCAGGGCCTCCCCTCTTCCCCCGTTCGTGGTGGCTCGGTGCAGGCCGTGGCCGTCGGGCGGCGGCACAGTGCTGGCACAGGGTACGACGGCATTCACCCAGGAGCTGGCGGCGGGGTCACGTCCTCTGGCGGTGGCGTGGAGGGCTGTGGGCGGCGGTGGTGCGCGTCGTGCCGGCGGCGGCGGCTTCCCCCATCGCCCAGATCCAGATCTCGGCTGGGTCTGGCCGCGGGTGGGGCCTCGTCGGCGGGGTCTGGGCACTTGCAGCGGCGCCTAGGCTGGTGATGGTCAGCTACGGGAGGCTCTAGAGGTGCGTGCTGCCGGTTTCGGTCCCTCTTGCCGGCGGTGGTGGTCGCGGGGTGTTGGCAGAGGTCTTCGAGCTGAAGCATGGAGTGGGCTGCGAAGACGTGGTGGCGGCTCACGGCGATGCGCGGGCCGTGTGCAGCGGCGGCTGGACGTGCTCCGGCGCCACTCGTCTGCGGGCAGTCCTTGTGGATGCTTCTAGATCTCTCCCATGGTTGTTGGTGGTGGCTGGTCCGGCTTCTCGCGTCGTTGAGCGGGTGACAGGTTTGGGCTAGGTGCGGATCCAGGCAGGGAGCTCCGGTTGGGCATCAGGGGTGATGTTTGGAGAGGGGGTGAGAGAGATGGGTGGCGTTGATGCGGTCGGGCCACCCGTCACCGGCAGGGGTGCCGGACGTCAGACGTAGTCCGCTCCCGCCCAACCTCTTCTCCGACCTGGTGGCTCCCCGATCGATCTGGTCGTTCCGGTCGCTGGCGGCTCTGTCGGCGGTCGGAGTTTGCCGGTTGGTCATCATTCAGTCATGATGGGTCTTTGGGCATCTTGTTTCCCGGGCGGCGGCCCAGGAGGTGGGAGCCACTGTGCTTGTGGGCTGAGCTCGCGGCTCAGGTGCGGGCAGCTAGTGGCCATGGCCACGTCGGCGGTGTGGTGGCTGCCATCTCGATGTTCACGTCGGAGGTGGAGTTTGCGAGTCGGGGTGAAAACCATGTCTGGTTTGGCCAGACCGACGGAGACGGCGCTTGTGGGTGTCGCCATCTTCTTGAAGCCTGTGTTGTGGTTGCTCCCTCCCTTCGTCGCGCTTCGGATGAAAATCTAATCTTTTGATCGGGCAGTGGCGGCGTTGTTGTGTCGTGTCCTTCCTGAAGGCACCGTCTTGGAGCGCTCGGTTTCGTCGAGCCTCAACTTCACCTCTTCGCGATATCTTCATCGGAAGGGCGGCGGCGGCTCTGTAGTGATGCTTAATGTCTTCTCCTGTAGTCTACTTTGAGTCGTGCGGCATGTTGTTGTTGTAGCCCTTTGGTACCTATGTATCTGGCCTTGGGTGTGTGTGCGTGTGGTGTAGGGTGTTGTGTTTGTATCAGTTTCGGATGTCGGTTGGTTGTTGCTTTATATATAAAGCGGGGCGAAAGCCCTTTTCGGTAACTCCATTCAAGTGATCTTAGTGGCCATGTTGGACGTGACAAGACTACCGCTAACCTGGAAGCTCGTTACTTTTGGCCACAACTAAAGAGAGATGCTGGAAAGTTTGTTCAGCGATGCCCGATATGTCAAACTTGCAAAGGCCAAGTCCAAAACACAGGGTTATACATGCCTTTGCCTGTTCCTGTTGCTCCATGGGAGGACATCTCTATGGACTTCGTCTTGGGTTTGCCAAGAACAAGACGAGGGAGTGATGTCGTGTTTGTGGTCGTGGATAGATTCTCTCAGATGGCTCATTTCATCCCGTGCCACAAGACAACGGATGCTCATCATGTGGCAAACCTATTCTTTAGGAAGTCGTCAGACTTCATGGAGTTCCAAGATCCATCGTCTCAGACCATGATAGCAATTCCTTGTTGCATTTTGGCTCACTTTTTGGAAGCAATTCAACACTGAATTGAAATTTTCTAGCACTGCCCATCCACAAATAGATGGACTGTTATGACCGGCATATTAGGGGCTTAGCCCAGTGGGCTGTGGCCCAAGTTATCTTATCGTTATTAGGGGCTTAGCCCAATTATCTTATCATTATTAGGGTCGTTTGCTTAGGAGTCAAGTAAACCTCTCTATATAAGGGGAGATGTATCAATCTAATCAAGCAAGAAGCAATCAGTATTTGCTCGGCTTCCCTTAGGGAGCCGGGAGACCTAACCCTAGCCGCCTCTTGCGCCGCCGCCGCCTCTTCTCCATCACGCAAGGACGGCGCCCAGTCGCCGGCCGCCGCGCCCTCGACCTCGTCTTCCTCCTTTCCCCTACAATCTCTGCCCTAGAATCGGCAGATACCTAGCTCCTAACACCTTGGTATCAGGTAGCTCAGTTCCGATCATGTCTTCGCCCCCGCCCATCTCGTCGCTTCCGCTGTCGACCGTCACCACCGCGCCGCTGCCCTCCCCGTCCGCGCCGCTGGTCGCATCCTCCGCCGCCGCCACCACCCAGATGACGGCGCCCTCCACCACACCACCGACCGCCGTCTACTCCCCGGCGGAGATCACCGGGGTCCTCAACGATCTCGTCACCACCGTCCAGGGGATACGGCTATACCTAGCCGGCCCCTACGGGCCGCCGCCGCCCTTGCCGCCGGCCGCCGCGACCGGGCCAGCCGCCCTGCCGTGGTATTCGGCACCCGCGGCACCGACCAAGCCTCTACACCACCACTGGCCGCTTCAGCCGCCGCCCGTCGCCGCGCCCCAATGGCCGCAGTGGCCGGCGCCGGCCCTCGCCGCGTCACCCACGCCACCCGGGTCCTCGCCGCCACCGCCCTGGCAGCCGCCGCACCCCGGGGCCACCGCGACGCTGGTCGGGCCGCTGCAGCTACAGCCAGCCCCCGCCACCGTCCCGATCTGGCCACAATGGCCGGCCGCGCCCGCCGCCTCCGCCGTTTCCAGGCAGCAGCTGCTGCCTCTACCGGCGCCTCCGCCGCCCAGCACCGAGCTGATTCGGACTGCCGATACGTGGGAGCCGGCTAGCGGACTTGGGCCGCCTTCCCTTCACCTCTACTGTGCAGGACTACACCAACCGCTTTCAGGGCATGGCGTGCCACGCGTCCAGCGTGACGGCTCACCAGCGGGCCGAACTCTTCGTCGGCGGTCTGCCAGATCATATCCGTGTGGACGTCGAGCTGCAGGAACCCCAGGACCTCCAGACGGCCATGTACTACGCCCGCGCGTTCGAGCGCCGCGCGGTGGCCATCCAGCAGGCATCACCGTCCCGAGCCGCTGGGCCGCCACCCTGGCCGGATGTTCCCGCGCAGGGTCGGCCTGCTCAGGCTTCCGTGGCACCCCTTACCGCGACCGCGGCGCGCCCGTTCCGCCGGCTCACCTCGGCCGAGCTACTCGAGCGTCGCCGCCAAGGGTTGTGCTTCAACTGCGACGAGACCTACATGCCCGGCCACGTTTGCCCCCGACTCTTCTACCTGGAGGCTGCAAACTACATTGAGGAGGACGTCGTCGCCGCCGGGCTCGGCGACCTGGCCGCCCCAGCTGTCGCGGAGGTGTTTGACGCTGGTTGATCACCTCGAGAAGTTCAGCAAGCGCTTCCCCGCCTTACAGCTCGAGGACGAGCTGTTTGTGCAGGCGGGGAGAAGTATTATGACCGGCATATTAGGGGCTTAGCCCAGTGGGCTGTGGCCCAAGTTATCTTATCGTTATTAGGGGCTTAGCCCAATTATCTTATCGTTATTAGGGTCGTTTTTTTAGGAGTCAAGTAAACCTCTCTATATAAGGAGAGGAGATGTATCAATCTAATCAAACAAGAAGCAATCAGTATTTGCTCGGCTTCCCTTAGGGAGCCGGGAGACCTAAACCTAGCCGCCTCTTGCGCCGGTGACGCCTCTTCTCCACCACGCAAGGACGGCACCCAGTCGCCGGCCGCCGCGCCCTCGACCTCGTCTTCCTCCTTTCCCCTACAATCTCCGCCCTAGAACCGGCAGAACCCTAGCTCCTAACATGGACAAACTGAAGTGGTGAACAAATTTTTGGGCAATCTGATCCGGTGCATTTGTGGAGAAAGGGACAATGGGATTTGACTTTATCTCTTGCAGAGTTCTCCTACAATAACTCCAAGCATAGATCCACAGGAAGGAGTCCTTTTTCCATTGTCTACACTAAAGTTCCAACACATGTGGTGGACCTGGTGAAGCTACCATCAAGAGGAAACTCAAAATCAGCATTGTCCTTTGCTGATAATTACACTGAGTTATTTGAAGAAATTCATGGTATTTTGGAAGCACAAAATCAGAAATATAAACAACTTGCGGACTGCAAAAGGAGGCCGAAATCATTCCAAATTGGTGATAAGGTGATGGTCTACCTCCGAAAAGAGAGGCTGCCTTTAGGTGTTAAAGGGAAGCTTAGGCAGCGAAGGTATGGGCCCTTCTCTATTGTGAGGAAGATAAATGATAATGCTTATGTGATAGATCTTCCAAGTGACATCGGTATATCCAACACTTTCAACGTTGCGAACTTGACTCTCTACCATCCAGAAGAAGCGCTCTATGAGATAACTCGAGGCGAGTTCCAAACAACCAGGGAAGAATGATGAGGAACACTAGATGAGGAAAACGAAAATAAAATAAAATCACATGTCAAATTTGTTTGGCTACTTCTAGATGCTTCCACGCTAGTGTAGTATTTCTTTTTCTTTTCTACCCTACCTACTGATTTCTAGAGTCCTCTAGTTGTGAGTAGCTATGAGTAGAATGGTGAATCTTAAGTAATGTTTTCTAGAGTGTTCTAGCCATAAGTAGAAGTATGTGAAGGCTTACCAAAGCCCTATAAATAGAGGTCCTCACCTCTAGTTTGTACCCAGACTATGTACCCCCACTACCTATAATAGAACTTGGTGTTGTTATCTAAGATCTTGGATCTTGCGTTCTAAGAGTTTTGGATTGAACTCTTGCTGCCATTTCGGCCCTGTCTCCACCTCTAGAGCGATATCTAGCGCAGCACATTGAAGTTGTTCCTTCAACACTTGTGTTGTACACATTGTAGTAGCAAGGTGGAGTTACTCCTCCACAACTTTATGCTGCTCCAGAAAACCTAAAAACAATGAGGATAAGTACTTTTAGTATAAGAGCAGCAAACCTTTAACTGAATATTTCTTTCGTTGGTGATACTCTTGTCACTATCGAGTAGAATTCCACGATCAAGTGAAAACTTGCGAAATGCCATCTTTAGAGCTATTTCAATTGCCGTAGATCCATTGTCCGAATAATAAACTCTGGAAGCCCAACCTGACCAACAAATTACAAGGAAGCTATGTGCAATGAACAAAATGTTCCTGAGCAATGTGACTTGAATAACAGGACACTAATATCTCAGCAAACCAGAATAAATGTTTTTGTGTGGAAAATTTAAAGATCAATATGAATCAGATAAGCACATATCATTTGTTCACAAATGTGCCCATTTTGTTGTCTCCTTTCTTCAGGTAAGCACAATTATCTACCAATCTACTCCCTCCATTCCTAAATATGTCTTTTCAGAGATTTCAATATAGACTACATACGGAAGTATATAGACACTAGCAAGATGCGCGTGCGTTGCACGGAACATCAAGATCTTGTGGGAGAAAAGGATGAACGAGGGAAGGCCTTATCTACAAATGTGGAGAGGAGTGCGAGTAAATTGTCATAGTTTCCTTCCTATCCGTTAGATATAGATCGGACGGCCTATATTGCAGGATGGCAGGCACACCATCATCACCAACTCTACTTTTTATCTCTACTCTTATAAAAAACCGAGTTAGTGATGATGGTGTGTCTGCCATCTTGTAATATAGACCGTCCGATCTATATCTGACGGATAGAAAGCAAATTATGACAATTTTACAAAAGATACCCACACCTCTCTCCACATTTACAGATAAGGCCTTGTCTCGTTCATCCTTATCTCACACAACCTCATTGCTGAGCAATTAAAAAAGGAAGTCTCTGGAACAATCTGGCATGGTGGCCGCTGCCGGTGCCGTCCATCCCCATGCCTCCGCCCAGTCCGACCACCACACCCCACTCCTCCTCACCTTATTTCTCATCTTTCTCGAGATATCATTTTTTCGATGAAATTTTCGAGATACCATTTTTCTAATAAAATTCACGAGATATTATTAGTTTTTACACATGGCATTACTCCTACATGGGTCAATCACAATAGGTGTTTTATAAAAAAAATGCATCTTGATGTTCCGTGCAATGCACGAGCATCTTGCTAGTAAGAGTAGATATTTTAGTGTAGATTCACTCATTTTGCTCCGTATGTAATCCATACAGTGAAATATCCACTTGCATATGGATTTGTGGGATTGCCGATGCAAGTGGATATTCACTGTTTTATCCATCAGCAATTAACTCACAATATGCGAGTCTACCATTAAACACATCAATGGATGAGAGAACAGGCCATGCTACTGCTAGTTATTCTGCTAATTACCTTCAACTGTCATGTGATACCCCTCATGTTACTAATTTTCAGCACCATATGCAAATGTTAATATCCATAATTCGGCACCACACCTTCACAACGATCATAACCGAATGAGTAAAAGTTCTGCAGGAGTGCATATGCCTTCACCTAGTACCATAGCATATTATACGTCCCCTACACAATTGCAAAGTCTCGGCATCACCCATATCTCATTGCCTAACTATGGGTGAACAGCTTTACCGCTGCACCAAGGTATAATAATGCTCTTTGCCTTGAACAAATAAAAAGGGGGCAGATTCCAGATTATGTTGCAATACGGGTAGAATTAAGCAAGAAAAAAAGCTATGCCAATTGATAAGAGTTGATGAGAACTTGAGAAGAGTCATTCAAATGATAAGGGTAGTTCGGTTATTGGAGGGCCAAATCAAGTTGTACATGTTTCGGATCTATCAAATCAAAAGAGGCAAGCTTGGTTGAGCAAGGACATGGCAAGACAATCGTGCTTGATTTCTCTGGAGTTAAGGGAGCTTTCATTCTACACCATGAGTTTCATGCCAAAGAAACTGACGAGCATCAACAACAAACATATGTAGCCGAACAAAGTTCGGTTGACATGAAGCATTAGAGTGATGAGGCACAGGATCCAGAAGAAGATGACAAGGTGTTGGAGAGCCATCAGAGAGCGGAGCAAGATATCATTCAAATCACACAATCATCGTGCTTCCCCAACATATTTGAACAGGTACATCTGACAAGTAATTTACCTATTTGCAAATTTGGTCGCATATTTTCAAGAATTGCTATGAGAGAGGTACATGAAGACATTTGTGTTGTTAGAGTTCTATTAGTGATGACTTTTGGTCTTCTGCATTCTAGCCTTTTGGCATCCTCATGTACTTGTATATATGTTGCCTTTGGCCTCCTAATAAGATTAAGTTGCTATTCTAACATGGTATTAGAGCCGTAGGATTTTTTTTCGCACGCCGCAACTCGTGCTCTTCCGATCCAATTACGTAGGTCAACGCTGCTACCGGTCTCCGCCTGGTTCGCCTGTCGATCAGGTCCTGCCGAAGTCTATCGCCACCACCACGTTGCTCCCTCTCTGTACGCCTCGTCGCAGATCAGGATCGAGCCCTTCTGCCTCATTCTGATTGCACGGAGTAGCGTGCGCTCGCTCGTCGGCCGCGGCCCTGCGACTTCTCCGCCGGTCGCCGCCGCCTCCCGGCCGTGCCCCGCGACTTCTCCGCCTGTCACCGCCGCCTCCCGGCCACGCCCCGTGACTTCTCCACCGGCCGCCACCTCCAGGCCGCGCCCCGCGACTTCCGCCAGCCCCGGCGTCTCCCTGCCGCGGTCCCGCGGTTTCTCCGCCGCCGACGACTTCGATTCCCACCTCCCGCCGGCGCCCTCCGGTCGGCTGCTGCTCGCCCGCTCGAATTCTAGATCGAGTCGTCTGCGGGTTGACTCAGATTGAGTCGATCCAGTTGCCAATCATTGGCACCTTCAGCCCTTTTGGCTGCTTCGTTTTGGGCCTCGCTGCTGCCTTGGCCTTGTTTCGGACTCTGCTGTGTTGACTGATTCTATTCCAAAAAAAAGAGAGAAAGAAAGAAAAAAAAGAGTAAAAAAAAAGGTGCAATGCTTTCGCCGGGTACGCCTCTCCCGCGCTGCCAGTGTTTCTCGATGGTATTCCGTACAGACCCCGTCTCGCACATGCGCTTTTTGTGCTCGCCCGCTTGGAGGTGGTGGTTGTCGCCCTACTTCGACACCTTATGTGACATCCACAGGTGTTGCTGACTGTTCTACATCGACTCCTTCGGCAGCTGCACCGCCTCCTCTAGCCGCTACACTTGATGGTGTTGGTCGTTCTTCGGCAACTCTTCCCACGACTTCCGCACTTGGTGATTGTCGCCCTACATCAACTCATGACGAGGCTTCCACGTTCGGCGGTGACCGCTCTACGTCGACTCCCCTAGTGGCTTTCACATGCGGCTCTACGTCGATTCGCTACTCATGGTCGACTCTGCACGCGGCTTCCATGGGTGGAGGCGACTGCTCATCGTCAGCAGGTGTTTCTACCTCGACCTCTTCGACCGTGTCCCTGTCTGCGCATGAGAATGCACATTTGAAATGCCTGCTTTGTGCTTGGGATTCTTCACCGACGGTTTCTGCAGGTTCTGCGGCTGACTTTTCTGGCACTGAGAAACCACCTTCTACTTATTCAGGTACATCCCCATGGATTCTTGATACTGGAGCGTCTTTTCACATGACTTATGATTCTTCCACTTTGACCTCCATTCAACCTGTCGAGTCTCATGTACGTGTTCTTACGGCTGATGGCACTCCCCTCCCTGTAGCTAGTCGAGGCACTCTTGGCACTTCTTCATTTCATGTTCCCTCTGTCGCTCATGTTCCTTGACTTACCATGCAGCTCATATCTGGTGGTCAGATTGTCGACTCTAGTTGTAGGGTCATTCTCGACTTCAATTCATGTTCTGTTCAGGATCGTCGCACGGGCACTTTGCTTGGTGCTGGCCCTCGACGCTCTGATGGTCTTTGGGAGCTTGACTGGCTTCGTCTTCCCTCCGCTGCCACCGCCACCAGTCTCGCGGCCCCTATAGCTGCATCTACCAGCTCTTTTCAGCAGTGGCATCATCGTCTTGGCCATTTATGTGGTTCTCGTCTCTAGTCTTTGGTTCATCTCGGTGTTCTGGGGTCTGTCTCCGGTAACGCTTCGTTGGATTGTCTGGGTTGTAGGCTTGGTAAGCAGATTCAGCTACCCTACCCTCACAGTGAGTCAGTGTCCGAGCGTCCTTTTGATCTCGTTCACTCTAATGTTTGGGGTCCGGCTCGCTTCGCTTCGAAAGGGGGTCATCGCTATTATATTATCTTTATAGACGATTTTTCCCGGTACACTTGGATCTATTTCATGTCTTCTCGTACTGAGGTCTTACCTATATACAAAAAGTTCGCCGCCATGGTTCATACCCGGTTTTCCACTCCTATTCGTGTTTTTTGCGCAGATTCAGCTGGTGAGTATATCTCCCATGCACTGCAAGGATTTCTTGCTGAGCAGGGTACTCTTACTCAGTTCTCTTGCACTGGTGCTCATGCTCAGAATGGTGTGGCTGAGCGCAAGAATCGTCACCTTCTTGAGACGACGCGTGCAATGATGATTGCCGCCTCTCTTCCGCCTCACTTTTGGGCTGAGGCTGTTACCACTTCCACCTACCTCGTCAACATTCAGCCTTCTGCTGCTCTAAAGGGTGGTATTCCTTTCGAGCGTCTTTCTAGCCGGTCGTTCTCCTGATTATTCAGCGCTCCGTTTGTTTGGTAGCATTTGCCATGTTTTGCTTGCCTCTCGTGAGCGCACCAAACTGACCTCTCAGTCTGTTGAGTGTGTCTTCCTTGGATACAGTGATGAGCATAAGGGCTATCGGTGTTGGGATCATGTCAGTCGCCAGATGCGTATTTCCCGAGATGTGACCCTTGATGAATCTTTCCCGAGATGTGACCTTTGATGAATCTCATCCCTTCTACCCGCGTCCCTCCTCCTCGGCTTTTTCTACGGAGGACATCTCATTCCTTACATTTCCGGATACACCACCCTTTGTGCCCAGTATTCCTACTCCTCGTCCCGTTGTTACAGATCCGACCCCGTCCTCTCCTACGGTTTCTTCTCCTCCCTCATCGCATAACTCTCCACCTTCATCACCGATACCTTCCCCTTCTCCACCTTCATCACCGATACATTCCCCGTCTCCACCTCTAGTGATTCCACCTCTTCCCTCCTTTCCTTCCTTTCCATTATACTCGTCGTTCACGTGTTATGGATAAGTCTACAAATGTGCCCTCTACTTCTGGTGTGTCGTCTTCCTCCTCTCACCCGACTTATGGTCTTCGTCCTCGGCCTTGTCTGCCCCCTGACCGATATTCTCCTTGTCACTATGGTCTTTCGACTGTTCTTGAGCCGACTACTTACCGAGATGCTATTGTTCATCCTGAATGGTAGTTTGTGATGGCAGAGGAGATTGCTGCCCTTGAGCGCAATGGCACATGGGACCTGGTTTCTCTTCCTCCCCATGTTCGTCCCATCACTTGTAAGTGGGTCTATAAGATTAAGACTCGCTCTGATGGTTCTCTTGAGCGTTATAAAGCTCGTCTTGTGGCTCGTGGCTTTCAGCAGGAGCATGGTCGTGATCATGATGAGACTTTTGCTCCTGTGGCCCATATGACCACTGTCCACACACTTCCTGTCGTGGCCTCTATTCGCCACTGGTCTATGTCTCAACTTGATGTTAAGAATGCCTTTCTTAATGGTGAGTCGCGTGAGGAAGTTTATATGCAGCCACCACCTAGGTATTCAGTTCCTGACGGCATGGCTTGTCGTCTTCGTCGCTCTCCATATGGCCTTAAGCAAGCCCCCCGTGCTTGGTTTGAGCGTTTTGCCTCTGTGGTCACTGCAGCTGGTTTTTCGCCCAGTGCTCATGATCCGGCATTGTTTGTCCACCTTTCTGCTCGTGATCGCACTCTTCTTCTTCTATATGTTGATGACATGATCATCACTGGCGATGATTCTGAATACATTGCCTTTGTCAAGGCCCTCTCAGTGAGCAGTTTCTTATGTCTGATCTTGGTCCTCTTCGTTACTTTCTTGGAATTGAGGCTTCCTCCACCTCTAATGGCTTTTCTATTTCCCAAGAAAAGTATATCCAGAATCTTCTTGCTCGTGCGGCTCTTAGTGATGAGCGCACTGTCGAGACTCCTATGGAGCTCAATGTTAACCTTCGCGCTTCTGATGGCAAGCTCTTGTCTGATCCGCCGCGTTATCGTCATCTTGATGGGAGTCTTGTCTATCTTGCTGTCACTCGTCCGGATATCTCATATCCTGTCCATATTCTGAGTCAGTTTGTTTCCGCTCCCACTTCAGTTCACTATAGTCACCTTCTTCGTGTTCTACGATATCTTCGTGGCACGATCTCTCATCGTCTCTTTTTCCCCGTTCTAGCTCATTACAACTCCAGGCATATTCAGATGCTACATGGGCTAGTGATCCTTCGGATCGCCATTCACTTTCTGCTTACTGTGTTTTTCTTGGTGGTTCTCTCATTGCCTGGAAGACGAAGAAACAGACTGCAGTTTCCCATTCGAGTGCAGAGGCCGAGTTGAGAGCTATGGCTCTTCTGACGGCAGAGGTGACTTGGTTACGATGGCTACTGGAGGATTTTGGTGTTTCTGTTGCTACACCTACCACCCTCTTGTCCGACAGTACAGGTGCTATCAGTATTGCGCGGGACCCCATGAAGCATGAGCTTACCAAGCATATTGGTGTTGATGCTTCTTATGTGCGCGTTGCTGTGCAGGATCATGTTATTGCTCTTCAGTATGTCCCTTCCGAGTTACAGCTAGCGGACTTCTTCACGAAGGCACGGACTAGAGCACAACATAGATTTCACCTCTCCAAACTCAGTGTTGTTGATCCACCATGAGTTTGAGGGAGGGTGTTAGAGTTATATTAGTGATGACTTTTGGTCTTTTGCATTCTAGCCTTTTGGCATCCTCATGTACTTGTATATATGCTGCCTTTGGCCTCCTAATAAGATTAAGTTGGTATTCTAACATGTGTCACTCATTAGCCAGCGCACTGAAGTGCTTGTCGCGGCATACTAGATTTTAATGGCCAAGGTGATTAATGATGGCTTCAGGTATTATAAAGGGTGCGAAGCTTGTCAAAAGTTTGGTGATATAGCTCCTCCAGCTATGTTGCCTCCTATCCTCGAGTTGTGGCCAATTTCAGAGATTGGGGATTGGACTTCATTGGACAGATTCATCCTCCTTCAAAGGGGCATTGATTTGTGTTGGTGCCTACTGATTGTTTCACCAAGTGGTCTAAATCTGCGCCTCTCAAAAATATGACTCGTGTGAAGGTAATTCAATTCATTACTGAGCACATTATCCATGGATTCATTATTCCTCAAGCATTAACTTCGGATCAAGGTTCATCTTTTATATGAGTCAAGTAAAAGAATTTACGAATCTTATAAGATAAAGTTGCTTAATTCATCTCCATATTATGCCCAAGCCAATGGACAGCCAATAAGATATTAATTAAGATCATCAAGAAGAAGATTAAAGATAATCCAAGAAGATGGCATGATGGGTTGTTCAAGGCTTTGTGGGCGCATAGAATCTCAAGGCATGGTACTACAATCGTAACTCCATATGAGCTTGTGTATGGATTAAGAGACGGTTTTAACCGTTGGGGTAAATCTGGACGTCTTGAGATTAGCTAAACAAAACGACTTATCGGCGGTGGATTTTCACAATGTGATGATGGAAAATCTTGATGAAGTCGCTGATAAGTGTTTTGTTGCTTTGAAGGTCATAGAGAGAGAAACAAACTAAGGGTGGCAAGCTTACTCCAAAAAGGTCAACTTGAAGAACTTTCAAGTTTTTTACCTAGTGTGGAAGGTGATTCTACCAATTGGCTCAAGAGCAACAAGTTTAGGAAGTGGTCTGAGTCGGGAAGGTCCTTTTAAAGATTGTGAGGGTGGTTTCCATAAATTGGAATTTGGAGGAATTTGCTTCCCCAAGCTCTCAATGGTATATTTGAAGAAGCTCTATCCACATGTGTGGCATGAAGCCTGGGCATTCATGGCCGATACTTGATTATCACAATTAGACCTCATAACACAATTGATAAATTGTTATTGCCTTGAGAATATGTATGAACATGTCGTTAGTCCTCAAATAGGTGCAGGTTATTTTTTGGCGCACAAACTTTGACCAAAAACAGGGGTGTGTGTGTTGATAACCAAGTTAGACACACAATACTCGAAAGGCAAGAAAGAGAAAAAAGGGAAGTCGACCATATGGAAAGACATTAGATGGTTGAATCAGATAACTGAGAAGCATGTATTTAGATTAGGAGCCCTACTCTCTTACGGCAAGACTAACCGCCCTATAAATATGTGAAGGGTGATGGCCGTTGGACAACACACACAAAAAAAGGGCAGCCCGGTGCACGTAGCTCCCGCTTGCGCAGGGTCCGGGGAAGGGTCCGACCACTTTGGGTCTATAGTACACAGCCTTTCCCTACATTTCTGCAAGAGGCTGTTTCCAGGACTCGAACCCGTGACCTCACGGTCACTAGGCAACAGCTTTACCGTTGCGCCAAGGCTCCCCTTCCCGTTGGACAACACACAATCGAACAAATCAAACTACTACTTTTATGTTTTATCTACATCTCTTTTGCCCTGGTTTTTTGCTTCTTGTTCTTCGTGTTCAATGTCAGCGAACCTCAACGCTCTAGGGGTGACCAAGCCGAACTAGGGCAGCCCATTGCCGCCACGCACGAAGGGGTCCCTCCCGGGCGTGTGGGGTTTTGGGTCTCAAGAGATCCGTCGGCTTGTCTTGCCTATCACGCTCCCGGTGAGGCGACGTGTCTAGCATATCACGCTCGATGTCGGAGGCACACAATGACGTGTTCAGGTGCGAACAATAAGCTCTAAGTTGCAGAATTTGGTAGCTAAAGGGTGCTTTAAACGAGTCAATTTTCATACTAATACACCATTTTATTCGTTAAGGGGTGACTTATACTCGTACAGTTTGGTTCTGAAGCACATACATTATTATAGATGAAAAACAAGTAAAAGTACCAACCTTTACCAATTCCCCCAAGCAAAAGTTCAGCACAACGAAGAGCAGGCTCATGAGCATTCTCTGGAAACATCACATGGCCATACCTAGCAGCAGCGTAGCCCATATCTCTTGCAAGTTCAATCTGATGATGAAAGAGAAATTTAGGCCACAAAAATTGCATGTCATTAGTTCAACGTACAGAACTTTAGCCATAGAACACCTGCAATAAGAGTTCCCTTAGCAAACCAAGGTAAAGGAGATTTTGAAAATACAGGAAGTGCAAGAATAACCTGCAACTTAGAATCAGGTCCTTGAGTCCACCAACTTGCACATGCATCAAACTGAGGGATCATCATCATCTTGTTGTCTTTCACCTACATCAAAAGATTCCATAACAATGCCGCTGATGTTTCAAAGCTTCATTTCAAATTTCTTTTCAAAAGCTTGGAATATACATTGGACAAACCTTGTATGCTGAAAAACTCTCACCACAACGCGAATCAATTACTGTAACACAATCTACAGGTACAAGATTGTGCTGAGTGAAGGGCCACCACAGTAAATCCTTTGATTTTCTTTGCATACTGTTTAACCTCTGAATTCTTTTCAAATGAAAAGATCGCAGGGCATCTTCAAGCAAACCAAAAACTGAAGATGATTCGGAAAACCAATCAGTTAGGTCATCTGATGGATCTTCTGGAATAGGTGGCAAAACAAGCACTGGTACCCTAAATAATACAAACATTGTGAAGCTGTCGTATCAATGAAATCGGAGCTGCTAAAACGTTTATAAAAATAACAATAAGACTGAAGCATGTTACCTATTTCTCAAGTAAGAAAGCAAGAACTTGTCGTTTGACAAACCACAATCTTCCAAAATTACTGCGCTAACATCATACCCCCTGAGCAACAGAGTTTCATATGCCGATAAAGTGCCTGAAATACCACCAAGACGGCCATCTCCAACAAGAATAGTAGGCAACCTAAAGTGCCTGCCAATAGTCACAGAACCAAGAAGTGTGTTGATGTAAATCAATCTGATACGCCGAGCAGTAATGAAGTTTGTGTGAACAATTAAATAGGCCACAAGGTTCTTTAAAAATAGATGCAATCATGTAACCAATTCGAACGTGGTTTAAAGGATTTTGAAGTATGCTCTATGTCTGGTAAGATCGCCATAATTTCCCAAGAAACAAAACATGTTAGAAAAAGAGTGTGCAGACATACATCGGAAATATTTCACAAATAGCCACCAAATATGTGATTACTTTCAGCACTTGTAGAATCAAAAACATAAACTGCTCCAGTAAATGAAAAGTTGAGAACACAACAAATCAACAGGATATCCAACATACAACCTCAAGAAAACTTCAAAGCAGCAGATCGTTCACCACAATTATCATGCTCACTAACCATCATTGTTATCTCCAGCTTGCAAGATATCTTCTTACAAACTACACCAATGTGATAGTGATTTCGATGGAATAGGCTAACGATTTTGTTTAGCTATTGAGATCCCTTGTGAATAGACAGAACGAAAATCAGACTATATCACTGGACTAAACACCGGAAACGGGTATATATAGCACAAACGTCAATTGCATCATACTAAATTGCGCACCATTTCATTTCCTCAATTGATTCAAACTTCTTCTTTTTGAGAAATCAATTAATTCAAACTGAACACCCCGGAGAACATGTGTACTTGTACGCGTTTGGTAACATTAACAAATAAAACAGCATATTTACGGCTGAAGAGGCATCAGAACGCACCGGTAGAGATCGCACTGCAGCGTGCCAGACGGGCCCGGGCTGGCCACGCCGCCGGCGGTCTCGACCAGCTTCCACACATCCCCCTCCCCCTTCCCCAAATTTTCCCCCTCGGCGAGGCACGCCGCCAGGAGCGACCTCACATGCGCGTCTTCTACCGTCATCCCCTCCCTCTCCGCCGCCAGGTGCGGCGACACCGCCTCCCGCCATGCGTACAGCGTTCTGCAAGCCAGAAGCTTCCTCACCGCCTTACCCTCCCCATCGTAGGAGAAGGCCGCCTCCTCGCGGGAAGGGGATGGGGTTTCCACTGACGGGGCAGGGGAGAGGGTGTCGATGGAGGCGACGAGGTGCGCGGCGTGGGAGGGGCGGACAAGCACGGGGACCCTGCGGTAGAGGAACCCCGCGTCGGAATCGGCGGGGAAGCCGGTCTGGAGCGGTTTGAGGTAGAGGACGGCGGAGGGGGAGGCGGCGTGGGAACGGAGGAGGGAGGCAGCGAGGCCCGCGGAGACGAGGGTCTTGCCGACGCCGGTGTTGGCGCCGAAGACGGCAAAGGTCGGCGAAGAGAGGGGCAAGGCGGAGGAGAATGAGGAGGAGCAATGGCGCCGACGAGCTTGGCGGAGTAGGAGGCGACGGAGCATGGCTGCTGGCTTGGGTTCTATACGGGGGTTTGGCACTACCCGAATGATTTGGATGTCAAAACAACTTTTTCGAACAAAAATCAATCTATCCCCCAAACCCTATTTCCCACTAAATTTCTTTTTTGAGGGTTTTAGATTTTTTCGAAGACTTTTTTAAAGAAAACTCGAATTTACTGTTCATCATGCGGTTTTGTGGCTGTTAAACCTGGTCAACGGGGTCAAAATCTGGTTTAGGACCAAACTTGTCCGGTTTTAAGACTTGAGGGACCAAATGTATATCAAAAAATCTTAAAGGACCAAATCTGTACTTTTAAAAACTTGAGGGACTAAAAACATATTTTTTTATTAAAAAAATTGTGTTACCTGATTACATCCATCCCACCAAGCAGTAATCGATCAATGGATGCATCACACACATACAGTGCTACACAGACCATATACACGCAGCCCACGACCTGCAGCACGGACATTATATAGCATGCACGCTAGCCCAGCCGCTGAGCCATGGTAATTTTTCCCTAGAAAAGTATAAAGCGTTCAGAACAATTTTCATAATTCTTGATGCTGCAAATATAACAGCAAAATCAAAGTTAAATAATTGGCATATTTAATAATGATGTAATGCCATACATCTAACGAAAGACAGGACAATATCAATCTTGAAACGGCACTTATCTTTGATTGAATTCTCCAGTTCACTTATAATGTCAAAGGATTGGAACCACACACACAGAGCAAGGCAATTAGCACCTAAACGTTTGGATGCTGTGCCCTATGTGTGCACCATGGAATTGGGTTGGACAGCCAGTGGTTGACGAGTGTGGATGACCAGTCAGTTTGCTCAAGCGCTAATAGCCGCCGGCATGTTCGGATGCAAAACGGACAGGGCAGCAAACCTTGAGTGCAACGGGGTCGCGAGCTCGAGTTTCGATGGGAGGCGGTAGAGGTTGCGCCAGCGGCATCGCTGATCAGGCACGGACGGGGCGTCGGAGGTCGGGCTACAGTCATGTGAGCAAGATTGAGCAAGGAGAGAAGACGGCGAAGCTCGTACATATGACACTGGAGCTCGAACGGGCGTTGATGGTCGAACAGGCCTGGCGGAGGCGATAGGGCGTCTTGTTTTTCGGCGACTTTAGGTGAACTTCCGGCGAAGTAGACGAAGGCGACATACTTGCAAGCGCTGCAATTTAGCTTGATTTCCAATCGAGCCTTTCTATTTATAGCAGGAAATTCTCTATAGAATCTGGATCGGGACACCCTTGTATTGGAGTAGTTCTCCTACGCCAATTTAATCCAAAACGAACACGGCGCTAGACAGCAGCCAGCGGCGGCGCTGCCGTACGCACGTCGTACGCAGTGCATCCCGAGCAGCAAAGAGTTCGTGTGGGCTGGTTTGTCTATAGAGATATGGGCTGGCAAATAAAATATACATATGGGCCGGCCGGTTGGTTTCGTTTCCGCAACCACAAAATAGACATGTGGGCTGACCAGTTGCGTTTCATTTTTTGCTTTGTTTGCACGTACGTTCCGGCTTGGTTTCCTAGCTTCACAAAATAGCACCGAACCAACCAAACAACATCGTACGGGTGAAAGCAATAGCGGGACGAAACCAAAAATATTACCTCCCTTTAATAGTATTAGGAAAATTGCCCGTGCGTTGCAACGGGAGAAAATAGCATCCCTACATTATCCTTCAGAATCAGGTTGTGCAGATGTGGTATACATGAAACATTTTTTTCTGAATTCTCGAGTGCGGAAGTTCGTCGGCTTGTTATCGAGCACCTTCATATTGAGTTGGCGCCTAGGTGATGTAATCTTTAATGGGGTCCAGTTAACATGGAAACCGTTGAAGAGGAGGTAAACATGTGTCACAAAAAGATAATTATTTTTCAAAGGCCTTTGAAAAAACAGAGAATTTCATAGCTTGATTTTCTAAGGCGCAACTCTGAAATATTCTTTTACCGAGCAGTTTCGTGTTGTTGATGGACCCTACCCGACTTAGGCAGATGAATCATCCACCTCGTCTTGACCTAGACCTATACATAGTTTGTTCCATGACCAGTAAAATAGTAAGTTACTAACCAGTCAAGCTGTGAAATTGGACAAGAAAAAACCATGTGTGGAGGGAAATTAGGCCTTTAGTTTCTGCTATCTCCATGATGCTCTCTCATTGTGCACACATCCATCCTGTAACATCAACAATCAGAACCACAGTTGTTTGAGATCATCAACGTTGACATGCAGAACCAACAAACCAAGGTACATGAAACTATGTGGGTGTTCAGTTTTGCACAACTTTACACATGTACACAGTTCTAGGACAAATCGATCCAGTGTTGCTTTCCTATAAGATCTACATGTAGATCAAGCTGGTATATGCAGAACCTAGCTCGTGTATCTAGCTATAGGAAACTTAATGCGATTGAGCTTTGCACGGCAACACACATGTACACCTCTTTTAAATTTATGCAGCAAGCATGGCATTATGAATCTCATTAATTTCCCACAAGTTAATTAGCCCGAATTTCGTCTAATTAGTCCACATAGGACGCACCGCATCATTCTCTCGCTTCATTCCAGTTTAATTAGCGCCCACATAGTATGGATATTCCTTCCTTCCTATTTTAAGTGGCCCACCATATTATTTCTTTCCTTCCCAGGACTCATTGCCCACTAATTTTCTTCCTTCCTTCTTCCTTCGTTTCCTTTTAATTAGCCCACATAGTATGGATGTATATATCTTTCCTTCCGTTGACTCATTTTCCTTCCTTCCTTAGCCGACTTATTGAGCTGGTTGATAAAGTGTAACTCTAAGACGTATATATGTTGGTGCTTTTAGTTGTGAGGGGGCGAGGTGGTATTATTGAATAAGAAAAGTAAACGTCTTGATTAAACATGAGCTGATATGGCTTAGCTGGTAGGTGTGTATGGTATGGTCTGAGAGATTGTGAGTTCAATTCCTGACGCAAGTAAATTTATTTTTTGCCAAAATATCCGAGGAGGCCCACCTTGGCCCATGCGGGGATGGACAAAATAAGCTATGTGCGGCCCATGCGGGGATGGACAAAATAAGCCATGTGCGGCCCATGCGGGGATGGACAAAATAAGCTATGTGCGGCCCATGCGGGGGATTTTGGTTACGCACGGCCCATACATACGGTGATCCAGCTGTACGTGATCAAATAGGATGGACGGACCGTCGTACGTGACAAGAACTAACCGGAAAAAAAATCATCTAACCGCGGGACGAAACCAAGAATATCACCTTGTTTTAATAGTAGGTATAGAGGTAGAGCTTTGAGTTTTTTTGCAGCACAAATCGATCAATAAGAAGAGAACACTGTATTTATTTAGGATATGGCGTGGTACGGATCTGTGTGCATCTTGCCAATGACATGGGGGATAATCCCTCACGGCTTCGTCTTTCTCCCCTTTTTCTAGAAAACTTTCACGAGTCACCCACTGCAGCCACCGTTTCATCGTCGTATAGACCTATAAAAGGGCTCCCGCCTCGCCCCTGCATCCCGCGTGCGGCCACTGAATACCATCGACGCCCACACCCATCCTCCCTGATCTTTCTGCTGGCAACCGTCTCGTCGAAGACCCCCAACGCCGGCCTTCATATCCCTTCCTGGCGCCAGCCCCCAATCTCCTTTCCATGAAGCAAAGGTGGTGCACACGCGAGAACAGCGGAACGGTGCGTCCTAACCTCCCTGCCACATTTTTCGACCACCACGGGCTACCTTCTTCGGCGCCCGGTCGCCTCGGCCGTGACCTAGACGGACGTGAGCTTGCTATCTCGCACAGCGACAACCCATTAGCAGCGGAGCAACCCCGGCCACAACGGGGTGCCTGGCGGTGTCCTGGACTAGGGGGTGCTAACCACGTCGGCCTGCCAGTCATGGCCCGGGCCGAGGACCCATAGGCAACCGAAGAATGGGTCATGTTTGCCATGACCCATTTGTGTACTTAAGATGGAATTCTTCGAAGACTTGGTGCATACTTTAATGCATGTTTTCATCGCCATGTTTATCCCTAGATGTAACCAACCTACATGTAACCATAGGCACCCCCGGTGCCAATATAAGCCAAGAGGTTTAGTCCGTAGGGTAGAGTTAGAGACCTACACATATGATCTCGAGGTAGATCATCATGTACTTTGTACCCCATCACATTAATACAATCAAAGCAGGACATAGGGTTTTACCTCTTCGAGAGGGCCCGAACCTGGGTAAACACCATGTCCCTCTTCTGTCGTGTTACCATCAAGCTAAGATCGACAACTCGGGACCCCCTACCCGAGATCCGCCGGATTCAACCCCGATATTGGTGGCCCATGCAGTTCCCGTTGTGTGGTCAAAGCAGCTCGATGGCTCATCTTCAGAGCGATGACAACATTGGCTATGGGAAGACCTTCTTCCCCGGTCAACTTTTTGTCTTCGGCAGCGTCACGCTCAATGCCAATTTGACTGGCCACCTCGGCTAGATAGAAAACTTCGCTCCTGGCCAGACCATCAAGTTTGGAAATCTGGAATACGTTGCGGGTGCCCGTGACGAGCTTGCATTTTTGGACTGGGTGTCAGACCAATCTGAAGACTCCTCTAATGCCTTTATATGATCTCGGATTCAATCTTGGACCAGGACCATGGCACGGATAACACCTTGGATCCAGCTTCAAGCATAGAGCCGAGAATTACCCCAGTGGTCCAGACATCAAGTTTGGCCGGCGAAAATCCTGAGGCCACACTAGATGGGATCTCGGGCAGAGTGCAACTAAGCCCAACTTTCAATCAAGATATGGGCGAGGCCAACAAGGCACTTCTGAACAAGATGTTAGACCAGATTCATGGCCTCACAATCTCAAACAATCAAACATCGATTTACGATCGAATCTGGGGGAAATATGGAGAGGTTGGAATTTTAAACCCACCTAGTCGCCGACGTCCTAGCATACGCCTCCAAGGAGGCAACAGACATGGAGGAAGACTCGATGAGATGTCAGACACTACCTCGCTGCCTGCCGTCACTCTGTTAGGGAACGTAGCATGCAATTTCAAAAAAAATCCTACGATCACGCAAGATCTATCTAGGAGATGCATATCAACGAGAGGGGTAGAGTGTGTCCACGTACCCTCGTAGACCGAAAGCGGAAGCGTTAGTTTAACGCGGTTGATGTAGTTGAACGTCTTCGCGATCCAACCGATCAAGTACCGAACGTACGACACCTCCGAGTTCAGCACACGTTCAGCTCGATGACTGTTGGAGATATGCCCTAGAGGCAATCATGTATGATGACATTTCCTATGTGTTTATGCATGAAGATTGTCCTTGGACATTATCAATGATGTGTATCAACAACTACGTGACTTGTTTGTGGGACTATGCATTGTATGATGACTGTCCTAAAAGGTCCCTAGTCGAAAGGGTTGTGTGGACGCGCAACCAACTAGACTAGCATATGACACGGTCGATGGTTTGGTCTCACTAGCCATGGAGCATTGGATGCTAACCGGATAATATGGACTTGGAAGGATCTGGTCGGATTCGACGCAGTCGGATCCGAGTCAAGATAAGGTCCGAGTCGGACAGACCCAACTACGAGACGCAACGATACGTCATCTGTGAGTCTCTAGTACAACATACGCTCTATGTCCTAAGACCTGAGTTGGCACATGTACTCGGGATGGTGACACACTTGCTTTGGGCCGACTAAACGCTACTCCGTGACTGGGTAGTTACAAAGGTAGGTTTCAGGCTTGTCCAGATCCATCTGCGAGACATGATCGAGCAAGATGGGATTTGCCCCTCCGGTCAGGAGAGATATACTCTGGGCCCCTCGTGTGATCCGACCAGGATAAGCATGGCCATGCGACAAGGATTATGAGATAATCCGGTTAGTGGTCGGCATCACTGGAATGAGAAAGAGGTCGGGCTAGCACAAGGATGACAAACTCGCCTTGAGCCCGACAACATATATCGTGTGGCGGAATGGAAGTATGATGTACAGGTTCGCCTAACCAGCTTGGTAGTCTGCTTGGTGTTCGGCATGCCTTGCTAGGGGCCGCTACCAACCGTGCAGTTCGGAGGTGATCCGAACTACGACTAAGCAGGCTTGAACCTAAGGGGTCGCACGCGTAAGGGAAGGAACCTACGAGGTCGGATCCGGGGACACTGGTCGGATGTGATCCGAGTTGTATTCGGATTGTGGCCGAGTAGACTTATGGGCTTTAGGGTCCGTGCGAGGCCCAAGTGTTGAGCTCGCGACGGATGCCTATATAAAGTGGGGTGTGGCACACTCATGTGGCTGATCGCGTCGGTGTTGTCACTAGGGTTTGCATGTGTTGCGAATAGACATCTCCACTCGCCGCCGGTTGTGTGATCGGACCTAGCAGTCCGCTGCACAACGTTCCTCCTGCACGCGCGGATACCATTAGAGGCGGTGCACTTGCGCCGCTTCGGTGAACCTCTACATGGGAACCGACGACCAACTGTTCGAGGGAGATCGGATGAGGAGGAGACGATCCACGCGGACGCGCTGCCCCAACTCTTCTTCCGCTGCACGACACTGCGCGTCTAGTGGTAATGATCTGTGATCCATCTCTCGTAGCATGTTCTTGGTTATTCTGCGCGTAGGAAATTTTAATTTGCAATCGACACACCCTGCCGTAGAACCCAACAGTGGTATCAGAGCCTCTGCTATAGGATTTGGATTCAGATCGTATGCATGTTAGATATGTGGAGGCGACATATGAGATCTGTTGTTGTTGATAAGATCGGCTGTGTGCACGGTTGATGAGATCAACTGCACAAGGGCATCAATGTGGCTATGTTTTCTGATGATCGGATGGATGAGGTCGTGACACAACCTACCCTTATCGGTCGGTATCCGCCATCGGGGTTAACAGTGAAACGTAAATCCGAATCAAACTCGCGATGATCGATGAGATCGGTCAGATCGGAAAATTCAGCGTGATCGAAGTTCAGATATGATCTGGGATTTCCGAAAACGTTGGGCGCTGCCCACACCCGCGAGGGGAGCTGCCCCTTCGAACCCCACCCGCTAACCGGCTAGCGGGACAGCCGTGAGCATAGCGCCTTGTATTTCGTACACGATCACTCAAACCGGTAGAATGCGATTCTATGCGTAACTTTGTTTTGCAGGTTTGATGTGAATAGTATGGCTCATGTGTATGTGATGCATGTGTGTAAATTATACATGGCATGTGTGTCATGTTTGTCAGCCCACAGGAGCCAAAGTGTTGTCATTATATTGTATAACGACCTGCGTGTCGACTTGTGACTCTATGTAAAATTCATTACTAGTTGTAGTAGTTGGATTATAGAGATCAGGCTGGTGGCTTGGCGTCCCGGCGTGACAAACAAGATGGAGTTCCTAGATGGTCATCGGAGTCGGAGCCGACCTGGACGAACATCCATGAAGGAGCCATACTATTTCACAATATGTGTTTATTTGTGATTGCTGTGCTTCTTTATTTCTATGCATGTTAGAATGGTAGAAATATCCCTCATGAATATCAAGCGAATTGCCATCCTCGATGTTGCACCTTCGCACGTCAAGTACGTCTAGTAGTGGGTTCATAAAATTGGGGTGCTGCTAGGTGTCCTTGAACTGAAGGGTTCGTGTTGGACACGGACATGCACTGCATCAGGTTAACTTGACAAGGCTATCAAAACGGTTTTGGGCCTTGTGGCAAAGAAGGTGGGGAGCTGGGGTATAAGATACCTACCCGATCGACAGGAATCGTATAGGGATACGATTAGCAAGGAGTTGCTTACCGGATAGGCATGTTGTCTAGCAGTGATGCTAAAGCTCACTAGTCGCATGTGCTAGTCGGATCCTAAATCACTAAGAGTTTGCGGAGGGATGCTGACTTCAGTGGGAGTATTTCTATTTAAGGCTAGAATTACTCCACATAAACACATTGCTTAGTGAATGCATATTTTTCTGTTGTAGATCAATGGCACCACCTGCTCAACCCAACTTTGCATTGAAATCTGGAAAAGGGTAAACTGAATGGAACAAACTTTACCACCTGGTATAGAAATCTGAGAATTGTTCTCAAGCATGATAAAAAAGAACATGTTCTAGAGGATCCACTTCCAGAGGAACCTTCAGATAATGCTAATACCACAACTAAGAATGCCTACCAGAAACTCATTGATGAATCAACGGAGATCAGTTGTCTGATGCTAGCTTGTATGGAGCCCGATTTGCAATAGCATTTCGAAAATGTTGAGGCTTACGATATGATCGAGAGTCTCAAGAGCATGTTTCAGACACAGGCTAGGACTGAAAGGTTCAACGTCTGGCGATCCTTGATGGATTGCAAGCTGAAGGAAGGTGATCCACTGAGCCCACATGTGATCAAGATGATCGGATATGTGCAAGCTTTGTACCGGTTGGGCTTCCCGCTCTTGGATGAGCTGGCTACTGATGCAGTTCTGGGTTCTCTTCCGCCTAGCTATGGGACGTTCATCTCGACCTATCATATGCACGACATGGATAAGAAGCTCACTGAATTGCATGGGATGCTTAAGGTGGCAGAGCAGGATATTAAGAAAGGCACACATCAAGTGTTGATGGTGCAGAAATCGGCTAAGTTCAAGAAGAGTTTGTCTAAGAAGAAGGCTAAGGGAAAGGGCACGGAGATGGTAACCTCTGCCGCTGCGCCAAAGTCTGGACCGGACTCAAAGACCATTTGCTATCATTGCAAGGAAACAGGTCACTGGAAGAGGAACTGTAGCAAGTGGCTTGCAGAGCATGGCGAGAAGGGCAGAAATGCTTCTTCAGGCAAATGTACACTTGTTGCATATGTTATAGACATTTACCTTGCTGACATACCTAGTAGCTCTTGGGTATTTGATACCAGATCGGTTGTTCATATTTGCAACTCGATGCAGGGGCTGGTAAGAACTAGGCGTGTGGCACAAGGGAGATTGACATCAGGGTCGGCAACAAAGCAAGAGTGAGTTGCTGCATTGGAGGTCGGCACGATGCAGCTCCAGCTTCCTTCTGGATTTATTTTGGAATTGAATAATTGTTATTACATTCCTGCACTTAGTCGGAACATTATTTCTGCCTCATGCTTGATGAGTTAGGGTTATGAATTCAATTTAAAGGACAATGGTTGTTCGTTTTATTTGAATGGTATGTTCCACGGCTATCCACCCATTGTTGATGGGTTATTTATATTGAATCTAGAACAGGAATCGGTCTATAACGTGTATATCAAGAGGCATAAGCCTAATGAGATAAATCTGACATACTTCTGGCATTACCGGCTTGGACACATTAGTCTGAAATGCGTGAAGAAGCTCCGTGATGATGGGCTCCTAACTTCGTCCGACTTTGAGTCGTTCGAGACATGTGAATCATGCTTGCTCGGCAACATGACTAAGTCTACTTTCGCAAAGAGTTGCGAGAGGGCGTCCGAGCTGTTGGAACTTATACATAGTGATGCGTGTGGTCCAATGAGCACAACTACCAGAGGTGGCTATCAGTACTTCGTGACTTTTATCGACGACTTGAGTAGATATGGATATATCTATTTGATGAGGCACAAGTCGGAAACTTTTGAAAAGTTCAAGGAGTTTCAGAACGAGGTTGAGAATCAGCTCGGCAAGACTATAAAGCTTCTACAATTTGATCGTGGAGTTGAGTACATGAGCCAGGAGTTTGATGGTCATCTGAAAAGCCGAGGTATAGTACCTCAGCTCACACCTCCGGGTATGCCACAGAAAATGGCATGTCAGAACGGAGGAATAGGACCTTGTTGGACATGGTCCGGTCAATGATGACCAAATCAGATTTACCCTTGTCATTCTGGGGATATGCTCTAGAAACTACAGCTTTCACACTTAACAGGGTACCATCATAATCCGTAGACAAGACACCACATGAGATGTGGACCGAGAAGAGTCCCAGTTTGTCTTCTCTAATGATTTGGGGTTGTGAAGCATTTGTCAAGCGACTTATGTCAGACAAGCTTACACCCAAGTTGGATAAATGCATATTCGTGGGATATCCAAGGGAAACCTTGGGATATAGCTTATACAACCGGGAAGACAACAAAGTGTTTGTTTCTTGGAATGGGGTTTTCCTTGAGAAAGAGTTTCTCAGTCAGGAGGCCAGTGGGAGGACGGTTCGACTTGAAGAAATTCGAGGTCCACTCAAGGACGGCTAGGTTGGTGATGAGATCATACCGGAGTCGGTCAGGGAACCCATAGTGGAAGCGGCACCAGAACCACGGAGGTCGGAAAGATTGTGCAGAGCGCGTGATGTATTGTTGCTAGAAAGCGACGAGACGGCCACGTATGCGGAAGCGATGGTGAGCCCGGATTCCGAGGCATGGCTAGAAGCCATGAGATCCGAGTTAAAGTTCATGGATGAGAATCAAGTCTGGGACTTGGTTGATCCGCCGCCTAGCGTAACGGCCATTGGTTGCAAATGGGTCTTTAAGAAGAAAACCGATGTGGATGGAAATGTTCAGATCCACAAAGCTCGGCTTGTCGCTAAAGGTTATGGACAAGTTCAAGGAGTTGACTACGACGAGACTTACTCGCCGGTAGCGATCTGAAGTCGGTGAGGATCGTACTAGCTATAGCTGCATATTTTGATTACAAGATATGGCAGATGGATGTCAATACGGCTTTCCTTCACGGAAATTTAATCAAGGACATGTATATGATACAACCTGAGGGTTTTGTCGATCCGACTAGCACTAGTAAGGTATGCAAGCTCAAGAGATCCATTTATGGGTTGAGGCAAGCATCTCGGAGCTGGAATATTCATTTTGGTGAGGTCGTCACTAGTCTCGGTTTCATCAAAAGCGAAGAGGACGCTTTTTTATACAAGAAGTTAAGTGGGAGCTCGATAGTGTTTCTGATCTTGTATGTCGATGACATATTGTTGATCAGGAACGATGTTTCGATGCTGAACTCGGTCAAGGAGTCATTGAATGGCAAGTTTTCGATGAAGGACCTTGGTGAGGCAGTGTATATTTTAGGCATTAAGATCTATAGAGATAGATCGAGGAGGCTGCTCAGCTTATGCTAGAACACATACATAGATAAAGTGTTGAAACGATTCAACATGAGTGAGGCGAATAAAGGGTTCTTACCACTCTCACATGGTATAAGGCTAAGCGAGACTCAGAGTCCTTCGACATCTGATGAGCGAAGCAGGATGAGTAGGATTCCATATGCCTCGGCAATCAGATCCATCATGTATGCCATGATATGTACACGGCCTAATGTTGCTTTTGCAATAAGTCTAACAAGCAGATACCAGGGCAACCCAGGTGAGAGTCACTGGGCAGCGGTAAAGACTATTTTGAAGTACCTGAAAAGGACTAAAGAGATGTTCCTAGTTTATGGAGGTGAGGAAGAGCTCGTCGTAAGGGGTTACACCGATGCTAGTTTCCAAACCGACAGAGATGATTGTCTATCACAGTCCGGATTTGTGTATGTCATGAACGGAGGAGCAGTGAGTTGGATGAGTTCCAAGCAAGATACTGTGGCCGATTCTACCACAGAAGCTGAATACATTGCGGCTTGTGAAGCTGCAAAGGAAGGTGTTTGGATCCGGCATTTTCTGGATGATCTTGGTATTTTCCCAGCCTCGGTAAAACCGTTGGACCTTTATTGTGATAATTCTGGTGCCATTGCACAAGCCAAGGAGCCGAGGAATCACCACAAGGTCAGACACATAGATCGGAAATATCACCTGATACAAAAGATCGTAAAGAATGGTAATGTAGAGTTATGCAAGATTCACACGGATGCAAATGTTGCAGATCCATTGACTAAGCCGCTTCCACAACCCAAGCATGAGGGGCACGTTAGAGCTATGGACATTCGGTGTCTATTTGATTGACTCTAGTGCAAGTGGGAGACTGTTGGAGATATGCCCTAGAGGCAATCATGTATGATGATATTTCCTATGTGTTTATGAATAAAGATAGTCCTTGGACATTATCAATGATGTGTATCAACAAGTACGTGACTTGTTTGTGGGACTATGCATTGTATGACGACTGTCCTAAACGGCCCTAGTCGAAAGGGTTGTGTGGACGCGCAGCCAACTAGACTAGCATATGACACGGTCGATGACTTGGTCTCACTAGCCATGGAGCATTGGATGCTAACCGGATAATATGGACTTGGAAGGATCTGGTCGGATTCGACGTAGTCGGATCCGAGTCAAGATAAGGTCTGAGTCGGACATACCCAACTATGAGACGCAGCGATACGCCATCTGTGAGTCTCTAGTACAAATATGTTCTGTGTCCTAAGACCTGAGCTGGCACATGTACTCGGGATGGTGACAGACTTGCTTTGGGCCGACTAAACGCTACTCCATGACTGGGTAGTTACAAAGGTAGGTTTCAGGCTTGTCCAGACCCATGCTGCGAGACATGGTCGAGCAAGATGGGATTTGTCCCTCCGATCAGGAGAGATATACCCTGGGCCCCTCGTGTGATCCGGCCAGGATAAGCATGGCCATGCGACAAGGATTATGAGATAATCTGGTTAGTGGTCGACATCACTGGAACAAGAAAGAGGTCGGGCTAGCACAAGATGACAGACTCGCCTTGAGCCCGACAACATATAGCGTGTGGCAAAAGGAATGGAAGTATGATGTACAGGTTCGCCTAACCAGCTTGATAGTCTGCTTGGTGTTCGGCATGCCTTGCTAGGGGCCGCTACCAACCGTGCAGTTCGGAGGTGATCCGAACTGCGACCAAGCCGGCTTGAACCTAAGGGGTCGCGCGCTTAAGGGAAGGAACCTATGAGGTCGGATCCGGGGACACTGGTCGGATGTGATCCGAGCTGTATTCGGATGGTGGCCGAGTAGACTTATGGGCTTTAGGGTCCGTGCGAGGCCCAAGTGTTGAGCCCGCGACGGACGCCTATATAAAGTCATTAGGGTTTGCATGTGTTGCGAACAGACATCTCCACTCTCCGCCGGTTGTGTGATCAGACCTAGCAGTCCGTCGCACGACGTTCCTGCTGCACGCGCGGATACCGTTAGAGGCGGTGCACTTGCACCGCTCCGGCGAACCTATACGTGGGAACCGATGACGGGTTGTTTGAGGGAGATCGGACGAGTAGGAGACGATCCACGCGGACGCGCTGCCCTAACTCTTCTTCCGCTGCACGACACTGCGCGTCTACTGGTAATAACCTATGATCCATCTCCCGTAGCATGTTCTTGGTTGTTCTGCGCGTAGGAAATTTTAATTTGCAGTCGACACACCCTACCGTAGAACCCTATAATGACGTCCCTCGAACTCTTGATCCAGCAAAGTGTCGAGGGAGAGTTTCGTTAGCACGATGACGTGGTGACGGTGATGGTGATGTGATCCGCACAGGGCTTCGCCTAAGCACTACGACAATATGACCGGAGGAGTAAACGGTGGAGGGGGGCACCGCACATGGCTAAGAAATAATTGACGTGCTTTGGGGTGCCCCCTTCCCCCGTATATAAAGGAGGGAGAGGGAGAGGGCCGGCCTAGGTGTGCCCCAAAGGGCGAGGAGTCCTACTAGGACTCCAAGTCCTATTCGGCCTCCCCCTTCCTTCTTTCGGAGGGGGAAAGGGGGAACGAGAGGGAGAGGGAGAAGGAAAGGGGGGTCGCGCCCCCTCCCCTTGTCCAATTCGGACTCCCCATGGGGGGCGCGCGCCACCCCTTGTGGGCTGCCCTTTCTCTCCCCTATGGCCCATTGTGGCCCATTACTTTCCTCGGGGGGTTCCGGTAAACCCTCGGTACTCCGATAAATATCTGAAACACTCTGAAACCATTCCGGTATCCGAACAGTATCGTCCAATATATCAATCTTTACCTCTCGACCATTTCAAGACTCCTCGTCATGTCCATGATCTCATCGGGGACTCCAAACAATCTCCGTTCACCAAAACACATAACTCATAATACAAATCGTCATCAAACGTTAAGCGTGCGGACCCTACGGGTTCGAGAACTATGTAGACATGATCGAGACACATCTCCAATCAATAACCAACATCGGAACCTGGATGCTCATATTGGTTCCAACATATTCTACGAAGATCTTTATCGGTCAAACCATAATGAGAACATACGTCATTCCCTTTGTCATCGGTATGTTACTTGCCCAAGATTCGATCGTCGGTATCTTCATACCTAGTTCAATCTCGTTATTGGCAAGTCTCTTTATTCGTTCTGTAATGCATCATCCCGCAACTAACTCATTAGTCACATTGCTTGCAAGGCTTATTATGATGTGCATTACCTAGAGGGCCCAGAGATACCTCTCCGATACTCGGAGTGACAAATCCTAATCTCGATCTATGCCAACGCAACAAACACCTTCGGAGACACCTGTAAATCATCTTTATAATCACCCAGTTACATTGTG
Organism: Aegilops umbellulata; assembly: GCA_032464435.1. Taxonomy (NCBI): domain Eukaryota; kingdom Viridiplantae; phylum Streptophyta; class Magnoliopsida; order Poales; family Poaceae; genus Aegilops; species Aegilops umbellulata. The sequence goes on from CP136057.1 coordinate 373,437,807, forward strand.
ACGTTTGATAGCACACAAGGTGTTCCTCCGGTATTCGGAAGTTGCATAACCTCATAGTCAAAGGAATATGTATAAGTCATGAAGAAAACAATAGCAATAAAACTTAATGATCATTATGCTAAGCAAACGGGTGGCTCTTGTCCATCACATCATTCTCCTAATGATGTGATCTCGTTCATCAAATGACAACATATGTCTATGGTCAAGAAACTTAACCATCTTTTATTAACGAGCTAGTCAAGTAGAGGCATACTAGGGACACTTCGTTTTGTCTATGTATTCACATATGTATCAAATTTCCGGTTAATACAATTCTAGCATGAATAATAAACATTTATCATGATATAAGGAAATATAAATAACAACTTTATTATTGCCTCTAGGGCATATCTCTTTCAGTCTCCCACTTGCACTAGAGTCAATAATCTAGTTCACATCGCCATGTGATTTAACACCAATAGTTCACATCACCATGTGATTAACACCCATAGTTAACATCGCCATGTGACCAACACCCAAAGGGTTTACTAGAGTCAAAAATATAGTTCATATCGCCATGTGATTAACACCCAAAGAGTACTAAGGTGTGATCATGTTTTGCTTATGAGAGAAGTTTAGTTAACGGGTCTGCCACATTCAGATCCGTATGTATTTTGCAAATTTCTATGTCTACAATGCTCTGCATGGAGCTACTCTAGCTAATTGCTCCCACTTTCAATATGTAACCAGATTGAGACTCAGAGTCATCTAGATCGGTGTTAAAGATTGTATCGACGTAACTCTTTATGATGAACTCTATATCACCTCCATAACCGAGAAATATTTCCTTAGTCCTCTAAGGACAATTTTGACCATTGTCAAGTGATCTACTCCTGGATCACTATTGTATCCCTTTGCCAAACTCCTGTACACAATAGGTCTGGTATACAACATGTCATACTTTATAGAACATATGGCTGAGGCATAGGGATGACTTTCATTCTCTCTCTATCTTCTGCCGTGGTCAGGTTTTGAGTCTTACTCAACTTCATACCTTACAACTCAGGCAAGAACTCCTTCTTTGACTGGTCCATTTTGAACTCCTTCAAAATCTTATCAAGGTATGTAGCCATCGAAAGTTTTATCAAGCGTCTTGATCTATCTTTATAGATCTTGATGCCCAATATGTAAGTAGCTTCACCGAGGTCTTTCTTTGAAAAACTCCTTTCAAATACTCCTTTATGCTTTCCAGAAAATTCTACATCATTTCCGATCAGCAATATGTCATTCACATATACTTATCAGAAAGACCGTAGTGCTCCCACTCACTTTCTTATAAATACAAGCTTCACCGCAAGTCTGTATAAAACTATATGCTTTCATCAACTCATCAAAGCGTATATTCCAACTCCGAGATGCTTGCACCAGTCCATAGATGGATCACTGGAGCTTGCACACTTTGTTAGCACCTTTAGGATTGAGAAAACCTTCTGGTTGCATCATATACAACTCTTCTTTCATAAATCCATTAAGGAATGCAGTTTTGACATCCATTTGCCAGATTTCATAAAATGCGGCAATTGCTAACATGATTCGAACAGACTTTAAGCATCGATACGAGTGAGAAAATTTCATCGTAGTCAACACCTTGAACTTGTCGAAACCCTTTTGCGACAATTTGAGCTTTGTAGATAGTAACACTACTATCAACGTCTGTCTTCCTCTTGAAGATCCATTTATTCTCAATGGCTCGCCAATCATCGGGCAAGTCAATCAAAGTCCATACTTTGTTCTCATACATGGATCCTATCTCAGATTTCATGGCCTCAAGCCATTTATTGGAATCTGGGCTCATCATCGCTTCCTCATAGTTTGTAGGTTCGTCATGGTCTAGTAACATGACTTCCAGAACAGGATTACGGTACCACTCTGGTGCGGAACATGCTCTGGTTGACCTACGAGGTTTGGTAGTAACTTGATCTGAAGTTTCATGATCATTATCATTAGCTTCCTCACTAGTTGGTGCAGACATCATGGGAACGGTTTTCTGTGTTGAGCTACTTTCCAATGCGAGAGAAGGTGCAATTACCTCATCAAGTTTTACTTTCCTCCCAGTCACTTCTTTCGAGAGAAACTCCTTCTCTAGAAAGGATCCATTCTTAGCAACAAAGCTCTTGCCTTCAGGTCTATGATAGGAGGTGTACCCAACAGTTTCTTTTGGGTATCCTATGAAGACACACTTCTCCGATTTGGGTTCGAGCTTATCAGGCTGAAGCTTTTTCACATCAGCGTCGCAACCCCAAACTTTAAGAAACGACGGCTTAGGTTTCTTGTTAAACCACAATTCATACAGTGTCGTCTCAATGGATTTACATGGTGCCCTATTTAATGTGAATGCAGCTATCTCTAATGCATAACCCCAAAACAATAGTGGTAAATCGGTAACAGACATCATAGATCGCACCATATCTAATAAAGTACGGTTACGATGTTCGGACACACTATTATGCTGTGGTGTTCCAAGTGGCGTGAGCTCTGAAACTATTCCACATTGTTTTAAATGAAGGCCAAACTCGTAACTCATATTCGCCTCCGTGATTAGATTGTAGAAAATTTATTTTCTTGTTACGATGATTCTCCACTTCACTCTGAAATTCTTTGAACTTTTCAAATGTTTCAGACTTGTGTTTCATCAAGTAGATATACCCATATCTGCTCAAATCATCTGTGAAGGTTAGAAAATAATGATACCTGCCGAGAGCCTCAACACTCATCGGACCATATACATCAGTATGTATTATTTCCAATAAGTTAGTGGCTCGCTCCATTGTTCCGGAGAACGGAGTTTTAGTCATCTTGCCCATGAGGCATGGTTCACAAGTATCAAATGATTCATAATCAAGTGATTCCAAAAATCCATATGTATGGAGTTTCTTCATGCACTTTACACCAATATGACCTAAACAGCAGTGCCACAAATATGTTGCACTATCATTATCAACTTTGCATCTTTTGGCATCAATATTATGAATATGTGTGTCACTACGATCGAGATTCAATAAACCATTTACATTGGGTGTATGACCATAGAAGGTTTTATTCATGTAAATAGAACAACAATTATTCTCTGACTTAAATGAATAACTGTATCGCAATAAACATGATTGATACGTCTCCGTCGTATCTATAATATTTGATTGTTCCATGCCAATATTATACAACTTCCATATACTTTTGGCAACTTTTTATATTATTTTTGGGACTAACATATTGATCTAGTGCCCAGTGCCAGTTCCTGTCTGTTGCATGTTTTTGGTTTCGCGGAATATCCATATCAAACGGAATCCAAACGGGATAAAAACGGATGGAGCTTATTTTTGGAATATTTGGAAAATCTGGGAGAAATATCAACACAAAACGGTGTCCGAGGTGGCCACGAGGCAGGGGCCCACGCCCTCCCCAGGAGGGCGCGCCCCCACCCTCATGGGCCACCCGTAACGCGGTTGATGCCCTTCTTCGGCCGCAAAAAAGCTAATTTCTGGTAAAAAATCACGGTGAAGGTTTTAGTCCAATCGGAGTTACGGATCTCCATATATATACGAAGCGGTGAAAGGGCAGCAGAACAGAACGCAGAAACAGAGAGAAACGGAGAGACAGATCCAATCTTGGAGGGGCTCTCGCCCCTCCCATGCCATGGAGGCCAAGGACCAGAGGGGAAACCCTTCTCCCGTCTAGGGAGGAGGTTAAGGAAGAAGAGGAAGAAGGGTCCCCTCTCCCCCTCTCCTCCGATGGCGCCGGAACACTGCCGTGGCCATCATCATCATCACCGCGATCTACACCAACACCTCCGCCATCTTCAGCAACATCTCCATCACCTTCCCCCGTCTATCTACAGCGGTCCACTCTCCTGCAACCCGCTGTACCCTCTACTTGAACATGGTGCTTTATGCTTCATATTATTATCCAATGATGTGTTCCCATCCTATGATGTCTGAGTAGATTTTCGTTGTCCTATCGGTTGTTGATGAATTGCTATGATTGATTTAATTTGCTTGTGGTTATGTTGCTATCCTTTGGTGCCCATCATATGAGCGCGCGCGTGGATCACACCTTAGGGTTAGTTGTATGTTGATAGGACTATGTATTGGAGGGCAAGGGTGACAGAAGCTTCAGTCTAGCATAGAAATTGATGCATACGGGATTGAAGGGGGACCAATATATCTTAATGCTATGATTGGGTTTACCTTAATGAATGTTAGTAGTTGCAGATGCTTGCTAATAGTTCCAATCATAAGTGCATAGAATTCCAAGTAATGGATGACATGCTAGCAGTGGCCTCTCCCACATAAAACTTGTTATCGGTCTAGTAAAGTAGTCAATTGCTTACGGGACAATTTCACAATTTCTACCACCAATTTTCCGCACTTGCTATATTTACTTTATTGCTTCTTTATTTACAACAGCCCCTAGCTTTTATTTTCGTGCTCTTTATATTTCTTGCAAACCTATCCAAAAACACCTACAAAGTACTTCTAGTTTCATACTTGTTCTAGGTAAAGTAAACGTCAAGCGTGCGTAGAGTTGTATCGGTGGTCGATAGAACTTTAGGGAATATTTGTTCTACCTTTAGCTCCTCGTTGGGTTCGATACTCTTACTTATCGAAAACTATTGCGATCCCCTATACTTGTGGGTTATCAATGATCCAATCATATTCATCCTCAACGCAAACACCAAATAACATATATTTTTGTCCAACACTAATCTCGAAGGTAAAGGGAGTGTGCGATGGTGATCTTATCAACCTTGGAATCACTTCCAACACATATCGTCACCTCGCCCTTAACTAGTCTCTGTTCATTTTGCAATTCCTATTTCGAGTTACTGAATCGGTATTAAATACCCTGGGGTTACTATGAACACTAGTAAAGTACACATCAATAACATGTGTATCAAATATACCTTTGTTCACTTTGCCATCCTTCTTATCTGCCAAGTATTTGGGGTAGTTCCACTTCCAGTGACCATTCCCTTTGAAGTAGAAGCACTCAGTTTCAGGCTTAGGTCTAGCTTTGGGTTTCTTCACGGGAGTGGCAACTTGCTTGCCATTCTTTCTTGAAGTTCCCTTCTTTTCCTTTGCCCCTTTTCTTGAAACTAGTGGTCTTGTTAACCATCAACACTTGATGCTCTTTCTTGATTTCTACCTTCGCCGATTTTAGCATCACGAAGAGCTCGGGAATCGTTTTCGTCATCCCTTGCATATTATAGTTCATCACGAAGTTCCAGTAACTTGGTGATAGTGACTAGAGGACTATGTTTAATCACTATCTTATCGGGAAGATTAACTCCCACTTGATTCAAGCGATTGTAGTACTTAGACATTCTAAGCACATGCTCACTGGTTGAGCTATTCTCCTCCATCTTGTAGGCAAAGTACTTGTCAGAGGTCTCATACCTCTCCACTCGGGCATGAGTCTGAAATACCAATTTCAGCTCTTGGAACATCTTATATGCTCTGTGGCGTTCAAAACATTTTTAAAGTCCCAGTTCTAAGCCGTAAAGCATGGTGCACTAAACTATCAAGTAGTCATCACCCCGAGCTTGCCAAACGTTCATCATGTCTGCATCTGCTCCTGCAATAGGTCCGTCACCTAGCGATGCATCAAGGACATAATTCTCATGTGCGGCAATGAGGATAATCCTCATATCACGGACCCATTCCGCATCATTGCTACTATCATCTTTCAACTTATTTTTCTCTAGGAACATATCAAAAATAAACGGGGAGCTACATCGCAAGCTATTGATCTACAACATAGAAATGCAAATACTATCAAGACTAAGTTCATGGTAAATTAAGTTCAGTTAATCATATTACTCAAGAACTCCCACTTAGATAGACATCCCTCAAGTCATCTAAATGATACGTGATCTAAATCAACTAAACCATGTCCGATCATCACGTGAGATGGAGTAGTCATAAATGTTGAACATATCTACGTTGATCATATCTACTATATGATTCACATTCGATCTTTCGGTCTCCAGAGTTCCGAGGCCATGTCTGTACATGCTAGGCTCGTCAAGTTTAACCCGAGTATTCCGCATGTGCAAAACTGTCTTGCACCCGTTGTATGTGAACGTAGAGCCTATCACACCCGATCATCACGTGGTGCCTCAGCACGAAGAACTTTCACAACAGTGCATCCTCAGGGAGAACACTTATACCTTGAAATTTAGTTAAGAGATCATCTTATAATGCTACCGCCGTACTAAGCAAAATAAGATGCATAAAAGATAAACATCACATGCAATCAAAATATGTGACATGATATGGCCATCATCATCTTGTGCCTTTGATCTCCATCTCCAAAGCACCATCATGATCTCCATCATCGCCGGCTTGACACCTTGATCTCCATCGTAGCGTCGTTGTCGTCTCACCAACTATTGCTTCTACAACTATCGCTAACGCATAGTGATAAAGTAAAGCAATTACATGGCGTTTGCATTTCATACAATAAAGCGACAACCATAAGGCTCCTGCCAGTTGCCGATAACTTTTACAAAACATGATCATCTCATACAATAACGTATATCATGTCTTGACCATATCACATCACAACATGCCCTGCAAAAACAAGTTAGACGTCCTCTACTTTGTTGTTGCAAGTTTTACGTGGCTGCTACGGGCTTCTAGCAAGAACCGTTCTTACCTACGCATCAAAACCACAATGGTGATTTATCAAGTTTGCTGTTTTAACCTTCAACAAGGACCGACCGATGTCAAATTCGATTCAACTAAAGTTGGAGAAACAGACACCCGCCAGCCACCTTTATGCAAAACTAGTTGCAAGTCTGTCGGTGGAACCGGTCTCATGAACGTGGTCATGTAAGGTTGGTCCGAGCCGCTTCATCCAACAATACCACCGAATCAAAATAAGACATTGGTGGTTGATGTCTACTACGCAACTTTATTCTTGTAGACACGTGTTGAGCCTCGAAGCGCAGAGTTTTGTAGGACTGTAGCAATTTTCCCTCAAGTGGATGACCAAAGGTTTATCAATCCGTGAGAGGTGTAGGATGAAGATGGCCTCTCTCAAACGACCCTGCAGTCAAATACAAGTAATCTCTTGTGTCCCCAACACACCCAATACAATGGCAATTTGTATAGGTGCACTAGTTTGGCGAAGAGATGGTAATACAAGTGTAATATGGATGGTAGAAATATATTTTTATAATCTGAATTAATAAAAACATCAAGGTAGCAAATAGTAAATGGGCACAAAAATGGTATTGCAATGCTTGAAAATGAGGCCTAGGGTCCGTACTTTCGCTAGTGCAATCTCTCAGCAGTGCTAGTATAATTGGATCATATAACCATCTCTCAAAGTGCGATGAAGAATCACTCCAAAGTTCCTATAGCGGAGAACATAAGAATACATTGTTTGTAGGGTATGAAACCACCTAAAACTTATTCTTTCCGTTCGATCTATTCAAGAGTTCATACTAAAATAACACAAAGCTATTCTTTCCGTTCGATCTATCCTAGAATTCGTACTAAAATAACACCAAAGCAAATTCATACTCATAATACTCAATCCAACACAAAGAATTTCAAAGAGTGCCCAAGGTTTCTACCGGAGAAACAAAGACAAGAACGTGCACCAACCCCTATGCATAGATTACCCCAATGTCACCTTGGGAATCCGCGAGTTGAGTGCCGAAACATATATCAGGTGAATCAATACGATACCCCGTTGTCACCACGAGTATTCAATTGCAAGACATATATCAAGTGTTCTCAAATCCATAAAAGTATTCAGTCCGATAAAAACAAAATCTCAAAGGGAAAAACTCAATTCATCACAACAAGATAGAGAGGGGAAAACACTATATGATCCGACTATATTAACAAAGCCCGCGATACATCAAGATCATGACATCTCAAGAACACGAGATAGAGATATTAAACACTTAACTACTGGTACAAACCCTCAGCCCCGAGGGTGGACTAATCCCTCCTCATCGTGGTGGCCGCCGGTATGATGAAGATGGCCACCGAAGATGATTCCCCCTTCGGCAGGGTGCTGAAACATGTCTAGATTGGTTTTCGGTGGCTACAGAGCCTTGCGGTGCCAGAACTTCTGATCTAGATTAACCCCGATGGGTTTAGGAATATTTGTGAATTTATAGGGTAAAGACGGGGTGCGGGAGGCCACCAAGGTGGGCACAACCCACATGGGCGCGCCAGGGGGCCCTGGCGTGCCCTGGTGGGTTGTGCCCCCTCGGGGCACCCCTGATACGTCTCCAACGTATCTATATTTTTTTATCCATGCTATTATATTATCTGTTTTGGATGTTTAATGGGCTTTAATATACCTTTTTATATTATTTTTGGGACTAACCTATTAACCGAAGGCCTAGTGCAAATTGCTGTTTTTTTGCCTATTTCAGTGTTTCGCAGAAAAGGAATATCAAACGGAACGAAACCTTCACGAGGATCTTTTTTGGAACAAATGTAATACAGGAGACTTGGAGTGGAAGTCAAGGAAGCAACGAGGCGGCCACGAGGCAAGAGGGTGTGCCTAGGGGGGTGGGCGCGCCCCCACCCTCGTGGGCCCCTCGTAGCTCCACCGACCTACTTCTTTCGCCTATATATACTCTTATACCATGAAAACATCCAGAGGAGCCATGAAACCACTTTTCCACCGCCGCAACCTTCTGTACCCGTGGGATCCCATCTTGGGGCCTTTTCCGGCGATCTGCCGGAGGGGGATTCGATGACGGAGGGTTTCTACATCAATGCCATAGCCTCTCCGTTGATGTGTGAGTAGTTTACCACAGACCTTCGGGTCCATAGTTATTAGCTAGATGGCTTCTTCTCTCTCTTTGGATCTCAATACAAAGTTCTCCTCGATCTTCTTGGAGTTCTATTCGATGTAATACTTTTTGCGGTGTGTTTGCCGAGATCTGATGAATTGTGGGTTTATGATCAAGATTATCTATGAACAATATTTGATTCTTCTCTGAATTCTTATATGCATGATTTAATATCTTTGCAAGTCTCTTCGAATTATCGGGTTAGTTTGGCCTACTAGATTGATCTTTCTTGCAATGAGAGAAGTGCTTAGCTTTGGGTTCAATCTTGCGGTGCTCGATCCCAGTGACAGAAAGGGAAACAACACGTATTGTATTGTTGCCATCGAGGATAAAAAGATGGGGTTTATATCATATTGCTTGAATTTACCCTCTACATCATGTCATCTTGCCTAATGCGTTACTCTGTTCTTATGAACTTAATACTCTAGATGCATGTTGGATAGCGGTCGATATGTGGAGAATAGTAGTAGATGCAAAATCGTTTCGGTCTACTTGTTACGGACGTGATGCCTATATACATGATCATGCCTAGATATTCTCATAACTATGCGCTTTTCTATCAATTGCTCGACAGTAATTTGTTCACACACCGTAGATTATGCTATCTTGAGAGAAGCCACTAGTGAAACCTATGGCCCCTGGGTCTATTTTCCATTATATTAATTTCCCGTCAACTAGCTATTTCTGTCGCCGTTTATTTTGCAATCTTTACTACAAATGAATTTCTTGATTTCTTGCCTAGGATTGCTCATTAATAAAAAGAAGGAAACTCCTGAGGATTATAAGTGTTCAATGGAAGAATTGCCAACCAAAGATGGCAATACCTAGATCTATCCTTGTTTTTATGCCTAGCTAGGGGCGTTAAACGATAGCGCTTGTTGGGAGACAACCCAATTTTATTTTTGTTCCTTGCTTTTTGTTTCTGTTTAGTAATAAATAATTCATCTAACCTCTGTTTAGATGTGTTTTTATGTTTTAATTAGTGTTTGTTCCAAGTAGAACCAATAGGATCTTCTTGGGTGATAGTTGTTTGATCTTGCTGAAAAAGACAGAAACTTTGCGCTCACGAAAATAATTGTTAAAATTCACCAGAACGTGATAAAATAACAATTATTTTTGTAATAGATCAAATATACAAATTATCCAGGTTGTCCTAGTTTTCAGAATTTTTGGTGTTCCAGAAGTATTCGAAGAAATCAGATTGCTACAGACTGTGATGTTTATGACAGATTCTGTTTTTTGTGTGTTGTTTGCTTATTTTGATGAATCTATGGCTAGTATCGGGGGGTATGAACCATAGAGAAGTTGGAATACATTAGGTTTAACACCAATATAAATAAAGAATGAGTTCACTACAGTACCTTAAAATTGTGGTTTGTTTTCTTATACTAACGGAGCTCATGAGATTTTCTGTTGAGTTTTGTGTTGTGAAGTTTTCAAGTTTTTGGGTAAAGATTTGATGGATTACGGAACAAGGAGTGGCAAGACCCTAAGCTTGGGGATGCCCAAGGCACCCCAAGGTAAAATTCAAGGACAACCAAAAGCCTAAGCTTGGGGATGCCCCGGAAGGCATCCCCTCTTTTGTCTTCATCTATCGGTAACTTTACTTGAGGCTATATTTTTATTCACCACATGATATGTGTTTTGCTTGGAGCGTCTTGTATGATTTGAGTCTTTGCTTTTTAGTTACCACAATCATCCTTTCTGTACACACCTTTTGGGAGAGACACACATGAATCGGAATTTATTAGAATATTTTATGTGCTTCACTTATATCTTTTGAGATAGATAAATTTTGCTCTAGTGCTTCACTTATACCTTTTTAGAGCACGGTGGTGGTTTTATTTTATAGAAATTATTGATCTCTCATGCTTCTCTTATATTATTTTGAGAGTCTTTTAGAACAACTTGGTAATTTGCTTTGGCTATAAAATTAGTCCTAATATGATAGGCATCCAAGATGGGTATAATAAAAACTTTCATATAGAGTGCATTGAATACTATGATAAGTTTGATACTTGATAGTTGTTTTGAGATATAAAGGTGGTAATGTTAGAGTCATGTTGGCTGGGTAATTGTGGAACTGAGAAATACTTGTGTTGAGGATTGCAAGTCCCGTAGCATGCACGTATGGTAAACGTTGTGTGACAAATTTGAAGCATGGGGTGTTCTTTGATTGCTTTCCTTATGAGTGGCATTCGGGGACGAGCGATGGTCTTTTCGTACCAATCTATCCTTCTAGGAGCATGCACATAGTGCTTACTTTTGATGACTTGTAGATTTTTGCAATAAGTATGTGAGTTCTTTATGACTAATGTTGAGTCCATGGATTATACGCACTCTCACCCTTCCATCATTGCTAGCCTCTTCGGTACCGTGGATTGCCCTTTCTCACCTCGAGAGTTGGTGCAAACTTCACCGGTGCATCCAAACCCTGTGATATGATATGCTCTATCACACATAAGCCTCCTTATATCTTCCTCAAAACAGACACCATACCTACCTATATGGCATTTCCATAGCCATTCTGAGATATATTGCCATGCAACTTACCACCGTTCCTTTTATTATGACACGCTCCATCATTGTCACATTGCTTTGCATGATCATGTAGTTGACATCGTATTTGTGGCAAAGCCACCTTCATAATTCTTTCATACATGTTGCTCTTGATTCATTGCATATCCCGGTACACCGCCGGAGGCATTCACATAGAGTCATATTTTGTTCTAAGTATCGAGTTGTAATTCTTGAGTTGTAAATAAATAGAAGTGTGATGATTTTCATTATTAGAGCATTGTCCCATGTGAGGAAAGGATGATGGAGACTATGATTACCCCACAAGTCGGGATGAGACTCTGGACGAAAAATAAAAAATAAAATAAAAAAAGAGGCCAAAGAAGCCCAAATAAAAAAAGAGGCCAAAGAAGCCCAAACAAAAAAAATGAGAGAAAAAGAGAGAAGGGACAATGTTACTATCCTTTTCCACACTTGTGCTTCAAAATAGCACCATCATCTTCATGACAGAGAGTTTCTTATTTTGTCACTTTCATATACTAGTGGGAATTTTTCATTATAGAACTTGGCTTGTATATTCCAATGATGGGCTCCTCAAGATGCCCTTGGTATTCGTGAGCAAGCAAGTTGGATGCACACCCACTTAGTTTCTTTTGATGAGCTTTCATATATTTATACCTCTAGTGCATCCGTTGCATGGCAATCCCTACTCCTCGCATTGACATTAATTGATGTGCATCTCCATAGCCTGTTGATTAGCCGCGTCAATGTGAGACTTTCTCCCTTTTTGTCTTCTCACATAACCCCCATCATTATATGCTATTCCACCCATAGTGCTATGTCCATGGCTTCGCGCTCATATATTGCATAAAAGTTGAAAGAGTTTGAAAAGGCTAAGTATGAAACAATTGCTTGGATTATCATCGGGGTTGTGCTGGATGGGAGCATTTGTGTGACAGAAATGAAGCATGGCCAAACTATATGATTTTGTAGGGATAAGCTTTCTTTGGCTATGTTATTTTGATAAAACATAATTGCTTGGTTAGCATGCTTGAAGTATTGCTATTTTTATGTCAATATTAAAACTTTGTCTAGAATCTTTTGGATCTAAACATTCATGCCACAATAAAGAGAATTACATTGAAAATTATGTTAGGTAACATTCCACATCAAAAATTCTGTTTTATCATTTACCTACTCGAGGACGAGCAGTAATTAAGCTTGGGGATGCTTGATACGTCTCCAACGTATCTATAATTTTTGATTGTTCCATGTTATTATATTATCTGTTTTGGATGTTTAATGGGATTTAATATACCTTTTTATATTATTTTTGGGACTAACCTATTAACCTAAGGCCCAGTGCAAATTGCTGTTTTTTTCCTATTTCAGTGTTTCGCAGAAAAGGAAGATCAAACGGAATCCAAACGGAACGAAACCTTCGCGAGGATCTTTTTTGGAACAAATGCAATCCAGGAGACTTGGAGTGGAAGTCAAGGAAGCAACGAGGTGGCCACAAGGCAGGATGGTGCGCCCAGGGGGGTAGGCGCGCCCCCACCCTTGTGGGCCCCTCGTAGCTCCACCGACCTACTTCTTTCACCTATATATACTCTTATACCCTGAAAACATCCAGAGGAGGCACGAAACCACCTTTTCACCGCCGCAACCTTTTGTACCCGTGGGATCCCATCTTGGGGCCTTTTCCGGTGATCTGCCGGAGGGGGATTAGATCATGGAGGGCTTCTACATCAACACCATAGCCTCTGTGATGATGTGTGAGTAGTTTACCATAGACCTTTTGGTCCATAGTTATTAGCTAGATGGCTTCTTCTCTCTCTTTGGATTGCAATACAAAGTTCCCCTCGATCTTCTTGGAGTTCTATTCGATGTAATACTTTTTGCGGTGTGTTTGTCGAGATCTGATGAATTGCGGGTTTATGATCAAGATTATCTATGAACAATATTTGATTCTTCTCTAAATTCTTATATGCATGATTTAATATCTTTGCAAGTCTCTTTGAATTATCGGTTTAGTTTGGCCTACTAGATTGATCTTTCTTGCAATGGGGGAAGTGCTTAGCTTTGGGTTCAATCTTGCGGTGCTTGATCCCAGTGACAGAAAGGGAAACGACACGTATTGTATTGTTTCCATCGAGGATAAAAAGATGGGGTTTATATCATATTGCTTGAGTTTATCACTCTACATCATGTCATCTTGCCTAATGCGTTACTCTGTTCTTATGAACTTAATACTCTAGATGCATGCTGGATAGCGGTCGATGTGTGGAGTAATAGTAGTAGATGCAGAATCGTTTCAGTCTACTTGACACGAACATGATGCCTATGTTCATGATCATGCCTAGATATTCTCATAATTATGCGCTTTTCTATCAATTGCTTAGCAGTAATTTGTTCACCCACCGTAATATATGCTATCTTGAGAGAAGACACTAGTGAAACCTATGGCCCCCGGGTCTACTTTACATCATATAAGTTTCCGATCTATAATTCTAGTTTACTATTTTGCAATCTTTATTTTCCAATCTATACAACAAAAATACCAAAAATATTTATCTTATTATCTTTATCAGATCTCACTTTTGCAAGTGGCCGTGAAGGGATTGACAACCTCTTTATTGCGTTGGTTGCAAGGTTCTTGATTGTTTGTGCAGGTACTAGGCGATTTGTGTGTAGTCTCCTATTGGATTGATACCTTGGTTCTCAAAAACTGAGGGAAATACTTACGCTACTTTGCTGCATCACCCTTTCTTCTTCAAGCGAAAACCAATGCATGCTCAAGAGGTAGCAACCCCCAGGTGCAGCTCTGGCCCATTGGGTTCCTTCTGGTCCAAAAAAATTCTCCAAAAAGTTTTGTGGTGTTTGGACTCCGTTTGATATTGATTTCCTGCGGTGTAAAAAACAAGCAAAAAACAGCAACTGACAGTGGGCACTAGGTCAATAGGTTAGTCCCAAAAAATGATATAAAGTTTTTATAAAATGATTGTAAAACACCTAATAATGATAAAATAATAGCATGAATACTTCATAAATTATAGATACGTTGGAGACATATCAGCATCCCCAAGCTTAATTCCTGCTTGTCCTCGAGTAGGGAAATGATAAAAGATATAATTTATGAAGTGTGAATGCTAGAAAAGTGCATAAGATTGATCAATGACAATTTCAATAACTTCCTAGCATCAAAACAACAAGTCTTTCTTATAAAATTTCTCATGTTGTAGTGGCAACCAATTCACATGTTAAGGTTCAAACAATGAATTCTCTTGAAACTCAACAACCTATGTTCTCAGTCACCAAACAATTGTAATTCAACTTATTGAACGGAGTTTAAGTAAGAGCTCCACATACTCAACCATCTTATAGTCTTCTATGATTGCTAACACTCACCACATACACATGAGCAAAACGTTTCAACTGGACACAAAGAAAGATAGGGGCTTGTTGTTTTGCCTCCCAACGTATTCACCTCGAGGGTGATGTCAACAATGATAACTCATGCTACCCATATTCAACTGGACATATGTGCCTAGTGTTGGGGAACACAGTATTTCAAAAAAATTCCTATGATCATGCAAGATCTATCTAGGGGATGCATAGCAACGAGACGGGAGAGTGTGTCCACGTACTCTCGTAGACCGAAAGCGGGAGCGTTTAGTAACGTGGTTGATCTAGTAGAACGTCTTCACGATCCAAACGATCCAAGCACAGGACGTATGACACCCCCGCGTTCAGCACACGTTCAGCTCGATGACGTCCCTCGAGCTCTTGATCCAGTTGAGGCTGAGGGAGAGTTCTATCAGCACGACGGTGTGGCGATGGTGATGATAAATTTACTGGCGCAGGGCTTCGCCTAAGCACTATGACAATATGACCGAGGTGTGTAACTGTGGAGGGGCGCACCGCACACGGCTAAGAGAAGACTTGGTGTATCTTTGGGGTGCCCCCTTCCCACGTATATAAAGGGGGGAGGAGAGGTGGCCGGCCCAAGGGGGGGCGCCATGGGGGGGAGTCCTACTTGGACTCCTGGTCCAAGTAGGATTCACCCCCCTTCCTATTCCCACTAGGAGAAGGAGGGAAGGAAGAGGAGGAGAGAAGGAAAGGGGGCCGGCCCCCCAACCCTAGACCAATCCGGTTTGGGCTTGGGGGCACGCCATCACTTGGCCACCGCTCCTCTCTCCACTAGGGCCCATGAAGGCCCATTAATTCCCGGGGGGGTCCGGTAACCCTCTGTACTCCAGAAAATGCCCGAACCTTTCCGAAACCATTCCGGTGTCCAAACATAACCTTCCAATATATCAATCTTTATGTCTCGACTATTTCGAGACTCCTCTTCATGTCCGTGATCTCATCCGGGACTCCGAACAAACTTCAGTTCATCCAATCACATAACTCATAATACAAATCGTCATCGAACGTTAAGCGTGCAGACCCTACGGGTTCGAGAACTATGTAGACATGACCGAGACACATCTCCGGTCAATAACCAATAGCGGAACCTGGATGCTCATATTGGCTCCTACATATTCTACGAAGATCTTTATCGGTCAAACCGCATAACAACATATGTTGTTCCCTTTGTCATCGTATGTTACTTGCCCGAGATACGATCGTCGGTATCATCATACCTAGTTCAATATTATCACCGACAAGTCTCTTTACTCATTCTGTAATGCATCATCCCGTGGCTAACTCATTAGACACATTGCTTGCAAGGCTCATAGTGATGTGCATTACCGTGAGGGCCCAGAGATACCTCTCCGGTACACGGAGTGACAAATCCTAATCTCGATCTATGCCAACTCAACAAACACCATCGGAGACACCTGTAGAGCATCTTTATAATCACCCAGTTACGTTGTGACGTTAGGTGTTCCTCTGATATTCGGGAGTTGCATAATCTCATAGTCTGAGGAACATGTATAAGTCATGAAGAAATCAATAGCAGAAAAACTAAATGATCATTGTGCTAAGCTAACGGATGAGTCTTGTCCA
Source organism: Aegilops umbellulata (assembly GCA_032464435.1). Lineage (NCBI taxonomy): Eukaryota > Viridiplantae > Streptophyta > Magnoliopsida > Poales > Poaceae > Aegilops > Aegilops umbellulata. The sequence goes on from CP136057.1 coordinate 373,454,197, forward strand.
TCACATCATTCTCTAATGATGTGATCCCGTTCATTAAATGACAACACATGTCTATGGCTAGGAAACTTAACCATCTTTGATTAACGATCTGGTCAAGTAGAGGCATACTAGGGACACTCTGTTTGTATATGTATCCACACATGTACTAAGTTTCCGGTTAATACAATTCTAGCATGAATAACATTTATCATGATATAAGGAAATATAAATAACAACTTTATTATTGCCTCTAGGGCATATTTCCTTCAGTCTCCCACTTGCACTAGAGTCAATAATCTAGATTACATAGTAATGATTCTAACACCTATGGAGTCTTGGTGCTGATCATGTTTTGCTCGTGAGAGAGGCTTAGTCAATGGGTCTGCAACATTCAGATCCGTATGTATCTTCCAAATCTCTATGTCTCCCTCCTTGACTTGATCGTGGATGGAATTGAAGCGTCTCTTGATGTGCTTGGTTCTCTTGTGAAATCTGGATTCCTTTGCCAAGGCAATTGCACCAGTATTGTCACAGAAGATTTTCATTGGAATCGCTGCACTAGGTATTACACCTAGATCGGATATGAACTCCTTCATCCAGACTCCTTCATTTGCTGCTTCCGAAGCAGCTATGTACTCCGCTTCACACGTAGATCCCGCCACAGCGCTCTGCTTAGAACTGCACCAACTGACAGCTCCACCATTCAATATAAATACGTATCCGGTTTGTGACTTAGAGTCATCCGGATCTGTGTCAAAGCTTGCATCAACGTAACCATTTACGACGAGCTCTTTGTCACCTCCATAAACCAGAAACATATCCTTAGTCCTTTTTAGGTATTTTAGGATGTTCTTGATCGCTGTCCAGTGATCCACTCCTGGATTACTTTGGTACCTCCCTGCTAAACTAATAGCAAGGCACACATCAGGTCTGGTACACAACGTTGCATACATGATAGAACCTATGGCTGAGGCATAGGGAATGGCTTTCATTTTCTCTCTATCTTCTGAAGTGGTCGGGCATTGAGTCTGACTCAACTTCACACCTTGTAACACAGGCAAGAACCCTTTCTTTGACTGATCCATTTTGAACTTCTTCAAAACTTTATAAAGGTATGTGCTTTGTGAAAGTCCCATTAAGCGTCTTGATCTATCTCTATAGGTCCTGATGCCCAATATATAAGCAGCTTCACCGAGGTCCTTCATTGAAAAATTCTTATTCAAGTATCCTTTTATGCTATCCAGAAATTCTGTATTATTTCCAATCAACAATATGTCATCCACATATAATATTAGAAATGCTACAGAGCTCCCACTCACTTTCTTGTAAATACAGGCTTCTCCAAAAGTCTGTATAGAACCATATGCTTTGATCAGGCTATCAAAGCGTATATTCCAACTCCGAGAGGCTTGCACCGGTCCATAAATGGATCACTGGAGCTTGCACACTTTGTTAGAACCTTTTGGATTGACAAAACCTTCTGGTTGCATCATATACAACTCTTCTTTAAGATATCCATTAAGGAATGCAGTTTTGACATCCATTTGCCAAATTTCATAATCATAAAATGCAGCAATTGCTAACATGATTCGTACAGACTTAAGGACCGCTACGAGTGAGAAAGTCTCATCGTAGTCAACTCCTTGAACTTGTCGAAAACCTTTCGCCACAAGTCAAGCTTTGCAGACAGTAACATTACCATCAGTGTCAGTCTTCTTCTTGAAGATCCATTTATTCTCTATGGCTTGTCGATCATCGGGCAAGTCAACCAAAGTCCACACTTTCTCATACATGGATCCCATCTCAGATTTCATGGCCTCAAGCCATTTCGCAGAATCTGGGCTCATCGTCGCTTCCTCATAGTTCGTAGGTTCGTCATGGTCAAGTAACATGACTTCCAGAACATGATTACCGTAGCACTCTGGTGCGGATCTTACTCTGGTTGACCTACGAGGTTCAGTAGTAACTTGATCCGGAGTTTCATGATCATCATCATTAGCTTCCTCACTAATTGGTGTAGGAATCACTAGAACTAATTTCTGTGATGAACTACTTTCCAATTCGGGAGAAGGTACAATTACCTCATCAAGTTCTACTTTCCTCCCACTCACTTCTTTCGAGAGAAACTCCTTCTCTAGAAAGGATCCATTCTTAGCAATGAATATCTTGCCTTCGGATCTTGATAGAAGGTGTACCCAGCGGTTTCCTTTGGGTAGCCTATGAAGACACATTTCTCCGATTTGGGTTCGAGCTTATCAGGTTGAAGCTTTTTCACATAAGCATCTCAGCCCCAAACTTTAAGAAATGACAACTTGGGTTTCTTGCCAAACCATAGTTCATATGGCGTCGTCTCAATGGATTTAGATGGTGCCCTATTTAACGTGAATGCAGCCGTCTCTAAAGCATAACCCCAAACAATAGCGGTAAATCATTAAGAGACATCATAGATCGCACCATATCTAATAAAGTACGATTACGACGTTTGGACACACCATTACGCTGTGGTGTTCCAGGTGGCGTGAGTTGTGAAACTATTCCACATTGTTTCAAATGAAGACCAAACTCATAACTCAAATATTCACCTCCACGATCAGATCGCATAAACTTTATTTTCTTGTTACGATGATTTTCCACTTCACTCTGAAATTCTTTGAACTTTTCAAATGTTTCAGATTTATGTTTCATCAAGTAGATATACCCATATCTGCTCAAATCATCTGTGAAGGTCAGAAAATAACGATACCCACCGCCAGCCTCAACACTCATCGGACCGCATACATCGGTATGTATTATTTCCAATAAGTCACTTGCTCACTCCATTGTTCCGGAGAACAGAGTCTTAGTCATCTTGCCCATGAGGCATGGTTTGCAAGCATCAAGTGATTCATAATCAAGTGATTCCAAAAGCCCATCAGCATGGAGTTTCTTCATGCACTTTACACCAATATGACCTAAACGGCAGTGCTACAAATAAGTTGCACTATCATTATTAACCTTGCATCTTTTGGCTTTAATATTATGAATATGTGTATCACTACTATCGAGATTCAACAAAAATAGACCACTCATCAAGGGTGCATGACCATAAAAGATATTACTCATATAAATAGAACAAGCATTATTCTCTGATTTAAATGAATAACCACTCGCATCAAACAAGATCCAGATATAATGTTCATGCTTAACGCTGGAACCAAATAACAATTATTTAGGTGTAAAACTAATCCTGAAGGTAGATGTACAGGTAGTGTGCTGACCGCGATACATCGACTTTGGAACCATTTCCCACATGCATCGTCACCTCGTCCTTAGCCAATCTTCGTTTAATCCATAGCCCTTGTTTTGAGTTGCAAATATGAGCAACAGAACCAGTATAAAATACCTAGGCGCTACTACGAGCATTAGTAAGGTACACATCAATAACATGTATATCAAATATACCTTTCACTTTGCCATCCTTCTTATCCACCAAATACTTGGGGCAGTTCCGCTTCCAGTGACCAGTCCCTTTGCAGTAGAAGCACTCAGCTCAGGCTTAGGTCCAGACTTGGGCTTCTTCACTTGAGCAGCAACTTGCTTGCTATTCTTCTTGAAGTTCCCCTTCTTCCCTTTGCCCTTCTTCTTGAAACTAGTGGTCTTGTTAACCATCAACACTTGATGCTCCTTCTTGATTTCTACCTCCGCAGCCTTCAACATTGCGAAGAGCTCGGGAATTGTCTTATCCATCCCTTGCATATTATAGTTCATCACGAAGCTTTTGTAGCTTGGTTGGTAGTGATTGAAAAAATCTGTCAATGATACTATCATCAGGAAGATTAACTCCCAGTTGAGTCAAGTGGTTGTGGTACCTAGACATTCTGAGTATATGTTCACTGGCAGACCTATTCTCCTCCATCTTGCAGCTATAGAACTTATTGGAGACTTCATATCTCTCAATTCGGGCATTTGCTTGAAATATTAACTTCAACTCCTGGAACATCTCATATGCTCCATGACGTTCAAAACGTCGTTGAAGTCCCGATTCTAAGCCATAAAGCATGGCACCCTGAACTATCGAGTAGTCATCAGCTTTGCTCTGACAGACATTCATAACATCTGGAGTTGCTCCTGTAGCGGGTCTTGCACCTAGCGGTGCTTCCAGGACGTAATTCTTCTGTGCAGCAATGAGGATAATCCTCAAGTTACGGACCCAGTCCGTGTAGTTGCTACCATCATCTTTCATCAATATTGTAATAAGATTCAACACCCTCCAAAATAGTGGGATCACTACTACCTAGAGTTGACACTCTTCCAAACCCACTTTCATCATTGTAATCATCATAAATAGGAGGCATGCTATCGTCATAATAAATTTTATTATCAAAAGTAGAAGGAATCAACTGATCATATTTATTATGCAAAGCATGCCCAGGCTTAGGACAAGCATTATTTCCAGCAAATAAATCTTCAAACATTTCATACTCATCAAACATAGCATCCCCAAGCTTGTGGCTTGGCATATCATAAGCATAATCACTCTCACCATTAATAATATGAATAGCACCAACGGTATAACAATTGTTATCATCAAGTGCATCATCTTCCACAATTATTTTTGATTCATTTTCATGAGGCACAACAATAATAGGAGCAACATTATTTGGGAGAGATACCTTTTTACCTCTATTCTTTCTTCTTTTCTTCTTCTTCACCACATCATGTGTGGGTTTAATTAATCTTTTCAAGCTTCTTATTGATGAGATTTGTTGGATAGGAAGCTCCTCCTCGTTACCTGAGTCATCATAATAAACACTAGGATGGTATTGGGAATTATTTTCCTTTTCATTAGTACTCTCTTCATATTCTATTTGTTTTCTTGACTTTAGATAGTTGGCAACATAAGGATTCTCAATGCAATTTACCACACAAAACATATAAATTTCCTCTAGATCAAAATCAAGAAATCTCTCAAGATTAAATTTTGGAATACCCTTAGTTATATGTTTCATTTATTCATACCCCAAAATAAGACTAAGCTATTTATGATGCTCAAGGGTAATCAATTTATCACAACTTTTGGACACGATTTGATCATGAAAGAATTTGCATTTGAGATTTAAATGACCATGTGATTACTCTCTGAGCTACGTTGGTATTTCTCCAAAGAGGAAGGGATGATGCAGCACAACGACGGTAGGTATTTCCCTCAGTGAAGAAACCAAGGTTATCGAACCAGTAGGAGAACCAAGCAACACAACGTAAACAACACCTGCACACAAATAACAACACCTAGCAACCCGACGTGTTAAAGGGGTTGTCAATCCCTTTCGGGTAACGATGCCAGAAAATTATAGTAGATTGAAATAATAGATCAAAAATAAATAAAGTGCAGCAAAGTATTTTTGTATTTTTGGTTTAATAGATCTGAATAAAAATGCAAAGCAAAAGTAGATCGCAAGCAAATATATGAGGAAGAAGACCCGGGGGACGTAGGTTTCACTAGTGGCTTCTCTCGAGAAAAATAGCAAACGGCGGGTAAACGAATTACTGTTGGGCAATGAAATAATTATGACGATGTCCAGGCAATGATCATTACATAGGCATCACGTCCAAGATTAGTAGACCGACTCCTGCGTGCATCTACTACTATTACTCCAGACATCGGCCGCTATCCAGCATGCATCTAGTGTACGAAGGTCATGGAAAAATGGAGTAATGAAATAAGAACGATGACATGATGTAGACAAGATCCGTTTATCTATGGCGTTAGATATAGATCTCGTCTTTTTATCCTTAGTAGCAACGATACATACGTGTCGTTTCCCTTTATGACACTGGGACCGAGCACCGTAAGATCGAACCCACTACCGGGCACCTCTTCCCATTGCAAGATAAATAGATCAAGTTGGCCAAACAAAACCCAAATATCGGAGAAGAAATACGAGGCTATAAGAGATCAAAGAAACTCAAATAACTTTTATGGATATAAAAAGATATGACTGATCATAAACTCAAAGTTCATCAGATCCCAACAAACACACCGCAAAAAGTGTTACATCATATGGATCTCCAAGAGACCATTGTATTGAGAATTCAGTGAGAGAGATAAAGCCATCTAGCTACTAACTACGGACCCGAAGATCTACAAAGAACTACTCACGCATCATCGGAGAGGCACCAATGGAGGTGGTGAACCCCATCCGAGATGGTGTCTAGATTGGATCTGGTGGTTCTGGACTCTGCGGCGGCTGGATGAATATTTCATCGACTCTTCTAGGGTTCTGGTATTTTTCGGGTATTTATAGAACAAAGAGGCGGTCCAGGGGCACCCGAGGTGGGCACAACCCACCAGGGCGTGCCCGGGCCTCCTAGCGTGCCCTGGTGGGTTGTCCCCTCCTCGGGACTCCCCCCAGGTGCAACCAGGGCCCAACTTCTTCCTTTTGGTCCATAAAAAATCATCGTGAAGTTTCGTTGCATTTGGACTCCGTCTGGATTGATTTTCTGCGATGTAAAAAACATGGAAAAACAGCAACTGGCACTTGGCACTATGTCAATAGGTTAGTACCAAAAAATGATATAAAATGATTATAAAACATCCAAGATTGATAACAAAACAACATGGAACAATAAAAAATTATAGATATGTTGGAGACTATAACATCCCAAAATTCTAAATTTTGGAATGTTATATTAAATAAATAGTTTTGATTGTTTGTTTGCTTGTGGTGTGGTTGCTTGTGTGAGATTGAGTGGAAATTTGAAACTTTTTTGAAAATTGAATGAGAGGGAATAAGATGACACTACCGCAAGATGCTGCTAAAGCGACACTACGATCAGAGACCCTTCGAGAAACTGTGTGCGATGCAATGATCGCAAATGGTGGTGTAGGAAAACCATCAGAAATGTATAAAACGTTTGCGATGACGGATGCATCAAACACGGTTCAGGTTTTAGTTGCGTGTGCGATGAAGGGCATACGGTTCAGTTCAATTACCTGTTTGCGATGAGGAGGAACAAAAGAAACGGGCAGCCAGATGAAGGTGTGTGCGATGTACAGCATACAGTTCACTCGGATGAACTGGTTGTGATTAGGCAACACAAAAGAAATGGACAGCCCGATCAAGGTGTGTGTGATGTACAACATACGGTTCACTCGGATGAACTGTTTGTGATTAGGCAAGAGAACAAAACGGTTCAATATAACAAGTTGTGTGTGATACGCGACAAACAGGTCTGTAATCAGAAATGTGTGCGAAGACCGATAATAGCGCAGACGATTGCTTCTAATAAGACATATGTGATATGCTCTGTCTACAAAACATCTATTGGCCATTGTGGGACGAGCGGTCATCCGGATACGCCATAAGGATGTGAAGAGGCATTCCTATCAGCAAGGACTAGCTGTTCCACCAGTAGCTCATGTAAGAAAACTATCAAGTTAAGTGTGCTCAGGCTGGAGCAGCCATCGGATAGGTGACCGGATGGGAAGTTGTGTCGATGTTAAATTAGGTGATGGGATGGGTCATTTCAGTCAAATACCGAAATGCCCCATTCCCTTAGCTAATTTAACCTCGAGGTCCTTGTTTTTTATTTTTTATTTTTTAACACATGTTAAAGAAGGTCTACCGCATTACTTTTTGACAATGTGCGATACGTGGCATACAGTTGATCCATCTGACCTATTTGTGATGGAATAGGCCGTGTGTGTTGTGGGCAAACGCTTGCTAGTATTCAACCGTTTGGGAGTGATGAATTCATCACCGACGGGATCCCTAGTGTTGTTCGTGTTCATCTGATCATCATCTACTTCTTGTGCTAGCTCGATGCTAAGTTTCCATTAATTAATGATGTTTTATGAACACGTTACCGTTTCCCGCCATTTCCTCACCTGTTTCCTGCCACCCTGCTATATTGCACATAGGGGGCGCGCGATGCACGGAGGCGACAAGCGCAGCCTGTAGCACATCCACCTTTTCCAAGCATGCCAACCCACCAAAGCACCGCCTCTTCCATCAACCTCGTCGACGAGGAAAACGAGCAGGCGCCATGGCCCGTCGAGGTCGAGGCGTTCCCCAGCAACGCGATGGACGACGCTGTGATGCGCGTCATCGCCAGGGTTGAGAAGACCTTTGGTGCATGGCGCTTGAGTGCCACGGATCAAGATAGGCATGTCAGCGCCGATAGGCTGCAGCTCGCCGCACAACATGATCGATGGTATGCTGCAGAGCAAGCTAGGTGCGTCCGCACCGATAGGCTGCGGCTCGCCGCACGGCGAGACCGTTGGAGCACCGCAGAGCGAGAGGTGCGGTGCGTTGTACAGCAAGAGTGGATCCATCGGCACTTGCCTGCTGTCGTCACAGCATCGCAGCTGGGTACACGCCCCGTCAGTACCCCCATTCCTTGCCAGGAGTGGGCAGAGGCCCTCAGCGCCGTACTTGCACCAGATGCCGGCCACGCCGTACTTGCACCGGACGCCTGCCGCACCGTTCGCATGGATGCCGCCGTTCGCATGGGTGCCGCCATTCGCCTTGTCCGCGGCCCGCTGGATGCCAACGCGCTGGTCCGTAGGCTCGACCGCCTCCTTGGCCAAGGTGTCCACCTGGGCGCAGTAGAGGAACATGACCTTCGCATCCTTGAGCTGGTGATCTCCGATGAAATAGCCAATTTGGAGCTCGAGATCGCGCTCCAGATGTACCGCGAGCATGTCGACCGCTTGGACGAATGCCTGCACGAGTTCAGGCAGAGCTAAGAGATACCCTAGGCAAGGGCTGCTGGTCATGGTCTTATGGATGCGTTTTATTTTGAAAAGTTTCAACGTGGATAGTTTTGTATTCACAACAATCATAGTATTGCTCTGTTTATTGCTCTGTTTCAATGTGTGTACTCTGTTTTCCATTCTTATATGTTCTGTTTCAATGTCTGTATATACGCTTTCCATTATGTATATGTGGACGATAACAGCTAGATTCGAATTAGTATACAAAAACAGATAGAAAATGGATTTCATAATGTATATATATTAATTGTTCATTAGATCATCACAAATATATATATATATATATATATATATATATAAAATATCATCATATATACGTGATGATGCTTAACTACTAGGTACAATGCATAAAATTGAAAATGAACAATACTAAAACTAATAATCCCTCCTGGGGCAGTATTCCGGCAGCCCCTCGCCAGCAGCTCCCTGGTGCGCGGCGTCTTCCCAGTGCAGAGGCAGTACTCCGACTCCTCTGCCTCGCAGCGCTTGACGTACCGATCTGCCTCTTGCTGGCGGACGCGCGCGGCCGATCTTGCCATTTCGTTGGGCGCCCACCGGAGCTCCTCGTCGGTGGCACACTGGAGCTTATGGGCCCACCTCCACGCAGGAACGAGGCGCCCAACGCCTATGACCTTCCTCGCGAAGTACCCGTCTTTGTACACCTCCTCGGCACGACGACGCTGATACGTCCATTTTGCATCATGCTTTTATATCGATATTTATTGCATTATGGGCTGTTATTACACGTTATGTCGCAATACTTATGCCTATTCTCTCTTATTTTACAAGGTTTACATAAGGAGGGAGAATGCCGGCAGCTGGAATTCTGGGCTGGAAAAGGAGCAAATATTAGAGACCTATTCTGCACAACTCCAAAAGTCCTGAAACTCCACGCACTACAAAAAAAAACACTTCCGTGATGATACGTGTTTGTCATGGTAGGTCGCGTTTTCTGTCATGCATGTACATCCATGACAAATTTATGACAGAATCAAGATAGTCATACCTGTGCTGTCGTAGAAGTGTTCCATGACATTACCAAAATTATCATCACGGAAGTGTCCACTTCCATGACGATAAATCACGTGTCATAGAAGTGCTTTCGTCAAGGGTGACCGACACGTGGCATCCACCGTAACGGAACGCCGTTTAGCTATCGGGTCAGATTTTGGATCCGATAACCCGTTAACAGCCCCGACCAATGGGAAATTTCCACGTGTAAAATTCTGATTGGCCGAAGGGAACACCTGTCAGCTCGTCAGTGGGCCAGATGTCGCCCCTCCATTGGAGGAGACATGCCTATGATACGTCGACACGTGGCTGGGCCCAATGATACGTCTCCGTCGTATCTACTTTTCCAAACACTTTTGCCCTTGTTTTGGACTCTAACTTGTATGATTTGAATGGAACTAACCCGGACTGACGCTGTTTTCAGCAGAATTGCCATGATGTTGTTTTATGTGCAGAAAACAAAAGTTCTCGGAATGACCTGAAACTCCACGGAATACCTTACAATAAATAATAATAAAAATCCTCGCCAAAGATGAAGACCAGGGGGCCCACACCCTGTCCCCGAGGGTGGGGGCGCGCCCCCCTACCTCGTGGGCCCCCTGGACACCTTCCAATGCCAACTCCAACTCTATATATTAGCTTTTGGGGAGAAAGAAATAGAGGAGAAGAAATCATCGCGTTTTACGACACGGAGCCGCCGCCAAGCCCTAAAACCTCTCGGGAGGGCTGATCTGGAGTCCGTTCGGGGCTCCGGAGAGGGGGATTCGTCGCCGTCGTCATCATCAACCATCCTCCATCACCAATTTCATGATGCTCACCGCCGTGCGTGAGTAATTCCATCGTAGGCTTGCTGGATGGTGATGGGTTGGATGAGATTTATCATGTAATCGAGTTAGTCTTGTTAGGGTTTGATCCCTAGTATCCACTATGTTCTGAGATTGATGTTGCTATGACTTTGCTATGCTTAATGCTTGTCACTAGGGCCCGAGTGCCATGATTTCAGATCTGAACCTATTATGTTTTCATGAATATATGTGAGTTCTTGATCCTATCTTGCAAGTCTATAGTCACCTACTATGTGTTATGATCCGGCAACCCCGAAGTGACAATAATAGGGACCACTCCCGGTGATGACCATAGTTTGAGGAGTTCATGTATTCACTATGTGCTAATGCTTTGTTCCGGTTCTCTATTAAAAGGAGGCCTTAATATCCCTTAGTTTCCAATAGGACCCCGCTGCCACGGGAGGGTAGGACAAAAGATGTCATGCAAGTTCTTTTCCATAAGCACGTATGACTATATTCAGAATACATGCCTACATTACATTGATGAATTGGAGCTAGTTCTGTGTCACCCTATGTTATGACTGTTACATGAGGAACCGCATCCGGCATAATTATCCATCACTGATACGGTGCCTACAAGCTTTCCATATACTGGTTTACGCTTCTTTACTTTCCCGTTGCTACTGTTACAATCACTACAAAACACCAAAAATATTACTTTGCTTTCTTTACTCTTTTGTTACCGTTGCCACCACTATCATATTACTTTGCTACTAAACACTTTGCCGCAGAATCTAAGTTTCCAGGTGTGGTTGAATTGACAACTCAGCTGCCAATACTTGAGAATATTCTTTGGCTCCCCTTGTGTTGAATCAATAAATTTGGGTTGAATACTCTACCCTCGAAAACTGTTGCGATCCTCTATACTTGTGGGTTATCAAGACCTTTTTCTGGCGCCATTGCCGGGGAGCATAGCTCTATTCTTTGAGTCACTTGGGATTTATATTTGCTGGAAACTATGAAGAACTTGAAAGACGCTAAGACAACAATTTATCCCTCAACTACGAGGGGAGGTAAGGAACTGCCATCTAGCTCTACACTTGATTCACCTTCTATTATGAGTAAGCTTGCGACACCTAAACCTGCTTCTGCTATTCGTTCCGATATGTCGCATGTTATTGATGATGCCACTTCTGCTATGCATGATACTTATGATGAAACTACTTCTATGCTTGATACTACTGTGCCCCTTAGTGAATTTCTTGATGAACAAATTGCTAGGGCTAGAGAGGAAGAAATTATTGAATCTGATAATATTGATGAAAATGATGATGAGGATAGGCCTGTTATTATTCCTGAAGGTTATATTTTGATAGAGAAGCTTCTGCTGCTATTTTAGCTTGCAATGATAATGATGAGCTTAGAAGGTTAATAGCTAAATGGAACAAAGAATCACTTAGAGATAGAATGGGGCCTGATCCTTCTTTTGCTACTTCGCCTATATGTGTTCCTGATAAGGATTATGAATTCTCTGTTGATCCTGATATAATTACTTTGGTTGAATGTGATCCTTTCCATGGTTATGAATCTGAAACTGTTGTGGCACATCTTACTAAATTGAATGATATAGCCACCCTGTTCACTAATGATGAGAGATCCCGCTACTTTTATATACTTAAAATATTTCTGTTCTCATTAAAAGGTGATGCTAAGATATGGTTTAATTCTCTTGATCCTGGTTGTATGCGTAGTCCCCGGGATATGATTTATTACTTCTCTGCTAAATATTTCCCTGCTCATAAGAAACAAGCTGCTTTAAAGGAAATATACAACTTTGTGCAAATTAAAGAAGAGAGTCTCCCACAAGCTTGGGGGAGGCTTCTCAAGTTACTTAATGCTTTGCCTGATCATCCTCTTAAGAAACATGAAATACTTGATATCTTTTATAATGGACTAAACGATGCTTCCAGAGATTACCTGGATAGTTGTGCTAGTTCTCTTTTCAGGGAAAGAACACTGGATGAAGCTGAAATTCTATTGAATAATATGTTGACAAATGAAAATAATTGGGCACCTCCTGAGCCAGCTCCTGAGCCAACTTCTGCTCCAATTACTGAGCCTATTCCTAAACCAACTCCAAAGAAGAGAGGTGTTTTATTTCTCAGTCCCGAAGATATGCAAGAGGCAAAGAAATCTATGAAAGAAAAAGGTATTAAAGCTGAAGATGTTAAGAATTTACCTCCTATTGAAGAAATACATGGTCTTAATTCACCGCCTGTTGAAGAAATATATGATCTTAATCCTTTATTTATTGAAGAACCTCCTGATCCCGATATCCCGACACAGGTAGTAAAGGTAAATTCCCTCTATAGATATGATAAAGCTGAAGTCCCTCTGAGGGAGTCCTGGATTAGGGGGTGTCCGGATAGCCGGACTATGACCTTTGGCCGGACTGTTGGACTATGAAGATACAAGATTGAAGACTTCGTCCCGTGTCAGGATGGGACTTTCCTTGGCGTGGAAGGCAAGCTTGGCAATACAGATATGTAGATCTCCTCCCATTGTAACCGACTCTGTGTAACCCTAGCCCCCTCCGGTGTCTATATAAACCGGAGGGTTTAGTCCGTTGAACAACAACAACAACAACAACAATCATACCATAGGCTAGCTTCTAGGGTTTAGCCTCTCTGATCTCGTGGTAGATCTACTCTTGTACTACCCATATCATCAATATTAATCAAGCAGGAGTAGGGTTTTACCTCCATCGAGAGGGCCCCAACCTGGGTAAAAACATCATGTCCCTTGTCTCCTGTTACCATCCGCCTAGACGCACAGTTCGGGACCCCCGACCCGAGATCCGCCGGTTTTGACACCGACATTGATGCTTTCATTGAGAGTTCCTCTGTGTCGTCATATTTAGGCCCGATGGCTCCTTCGATCATCAACAACGATGCAGTCCAGGGTAAGACTTTTCTCCCCGGACAGATCTTCGTGTTCGGCGGCTTTGCACTGCGGGCTAATTCGCTTGGCCATCTGGAGCAGATTGAAAGCTACGCCCCTGGCCATCAGGTTAGATTTGGAAGTTTGAACTACACGGCCGACATCCGCGGAATCTTGATCTTCAACGGATTCGAGCCACAGCCGAGCGCGTCGCACTATATCGATGGGCATGATCTTGCTCTGCCGCCGAACAGTGTCCTGGAGACCGCACCTGATCCGCTCCGACCTTCAGTTCAGAGCCAACTGCGCCATCCGAGGACGGGTGGTTAGACCCCGCCGTGGAGGCCGCAGCCTCAACGGCGATCGAGCCAAACACCAGCCTCACCCTTCGCGAGGCCCGTGACTCCACATTGCCGGACTCCTGTCCGGACTTTGAACCCTCCGCGCCCCTGCCAATCGAATCCGATTGGGCGCCGATCATGGAGTTCACCACCGCGGATATCTTTCAGCACTCGCCCTTTGGCGATATACTGAATTCACTAAGGTCTCTCTCTTTGTCAGGAGAGTCTTGGCCGGATTATGACCGGCAGGATTGGGATGCGGACGACGAAGAAATTTGATGCCCACCCACCACCCACTTCATAGCCACTGTCGATGATTTAACCGACATGCTAGATTTCGACTCCGAAGACATCGACGGTATGGACGACGATGTAGGAGACGAACAGGAACCAGCGCCTATAGGGAACTGGAAAGCCACCTCATCATATGACATATACATGGTGGATACACCCAAAGAAGGCAATGGCGACGGAACAACGGGGGATGACCCCTCCAAGAAGCAACCTAAGCGCCGACGTCAGCGGCGCCGCTCTAAGTCCCGCCAAAGCAAAAATGGTGATACCGGCACATGAGATAATAACACCCCGAACAGTGCCGAAGACAACTCCCTCCAGCAAGATTCAGCGCAGGAGGATGAAGAAGCCAGCCCCCCTGAGAGAGCGGCAGACAGAGAGGAAGAGGATGATAATTACATGCCTCCCTCCGAAGACGAGGCAAGCCTTGGCGGCGGTGAATTTGTCGTGCCTGAGGATCCCGTCGAGCAAGAGCGCTTCAAGCGCAGGCTTATGGCAACGACAAGTAGCCTTAAGAAAAAATAGCAATAGCTTAGAGCTGATCAAGACTTGCTAGCCGACAGATGGACAGAGTCCTTGCGGCCGAGGAATACGAACTCGAACGCCCCTCCAAGAGCTACCCAAAGTGCAAGTTGCTACCCCGATTAGGGGAGGAAGCATCCAAACCTACATCTCCAACGCATGACGCGGCTGACTGACCACTCGTGGCCGCGACAGAGAGGCCTCTCGGCCCACAACTCAAGCCGCACCCCGGCGCCGCTCAAAACATACCAAGGCACGGGGAAATGTGCTAGACCTGCGAGATATGTTGGAGGACAAAGCAAGACAAACAAGATCGATCTACGGATCGCGTGGGCACCCCACGACACGAGACGATAACCGTCACGCCGGATATAGTAAATCCGGCCGGGCCGAACACAATAGACAAAAATCATTTGAGCTACGTCGTGATATAGCCCAGTACAGAGGTGCTGCACACCCGCTATGCTTCACAGATGAAGTAATGGATCATCAAATCCCAGAGGGTTTCAAACCCGTAAACATTGAATCATACGATGGCACAACAGATCCTGCGGTATGGATCGAGGTTTATCTCCTTCATATCCACATGGCCCGTGGCGATGATCTACACGCCATCAAATACCTCCCACTCAAGCTTAAAGGACCAGGTCGGCATTGGCTTAACAGCTTGCCAGCAGAATCCATTGGTTGTTGGGAAGACCTGGAAGCCGCATTCCTCGACAATTTCCAGGGCACCTATGTGCGACCACCAGACGCCGATGACCTGAGCCATATAATTCAACAACCAGAGGAGTCGACCAGACAATTCTGGACACGGTTCCTAACCAAGAAAAATCAAATCGTCGACTGTCCGGATGCAGAGGCCCTAGCGGCTTTCAAGCATAACATTCGCGAAGAGTGGCTAGCCCGGCACCTTGGATAGGAAAAGCCGAATTCTATGGCAGCCCTCACGACACTCATGACCCGCTTTTGCGTGGGAGAAGACAGCTGGCTGGCTCGCAGCAATAACATGTCAAAGAACCCTGGTAATTTGGATACCAAGGATAGCAATGGCAGGTCGCGTCGCAACAAACACAAGCGCCTCATTAACAACGACAATACTGAAGATACGATAGTTAATGCCGGATTCAGAGGCTCCAAGCCCGATCAGCGGAAGAAGCCATTCAAAAGAGGCACTCCAGGCCCGTCCAGTTTGGACCGTATACTCGATCGCTCGTGTCAGATACATGGCACCCCTGAAAAGCCAGCCAATCACACCAACATGGATTGTTGGGTGTTCAAGCAGGCTGGCAAGTTAAATGCCGAAAACAGAGACAAGGGGCTACATAGCAACGATGAGGAGGAGCCCCGGCCGCCGAACAATAGAGGACAGAATGTAGCGACCCGACCTCAGACGGTCAAGCCTCTGTGTATCTGTGCCATCCCTGGATCAGTATGCTGGCACACACAGTACATCAATATATATATATCAAAGTGCAATCACATGTATAAATAACGTAAAACTGATATATACCTCATAATACTCAGCGGAAACAATCAAACGGGTGTGGAGTCCCATCAACGCCATCGGCAGGTTGAGTGTAGACCGTAACCCTGTATCGTAACTCTTACTCGTCGAAGAAAATATCTGCAACATGATACGTTGCAGCCGTGTAGGTCAGTACATTGAATGTACCGGCAAGATCACAATAAGAGAAAGCTGATGATAAAACTATTCTATATGCAATATGGCTTTGTGGCTCTGAGTTTTTTTGTTTTGCATAAAAGCTGGTTTTACTTTTCCTACAACAAAGGAATATCAGGAGCCTGTACTATGGAGTTTTCTAACATGACATGGTTCCGCCAACCGATGTCCCATAGCCCAAAATCATCATAAGTTGCCCACAATTAAGTTATCAATCCGGTGTTGAGAGTTCCGAGATAGATCCAAGTCCAGAGACTCAAATTGTCCGTAACCGGGGACACGGCTAATCGATTAGGTTTTAACCCTCTGCAGAGGTTTGTACACTTTACCCGCAAGATTCGATCCCTCTTTTTACGTTCTCGCACTTCATGGTGTTTGAGAACAAGATGACCGAAACATGGTCTTCCGAAGAGTTCCTCTGACCACTGTCCGGTGCTCATCCAATCCTACCGTCGTTCTACATCTGCTAGCACCGTCCCAGCCAGAGTCACAACTAAGGTCAACCAAGCCAGAGCCCATAGTGACTTGCGGTTGCACAGGTAAGCTTCTGGTCATGAAGTATTCTTCCGTCTCTTTGAGTCTGGGTGGAACTTTCCTCATGAGTACTGGCCAAAACCCAGCTCACTAGGCAAATCCACTGGGTACTCCAGGGTGCCTCACAACCAGTCCACCCAGTAGTGTGTATTGAAGTCTTGTCTCGAGTCTTGAAGTCTTGAGGTCTCGAAGATGCTGTCCTCGCAGGTGCCATCAGGAAGTTGTCGTCTTTGACGTAAAATCCTCCATTCTCACACCACTCCCGAGCACTCATACCAACCCCGTCTACTATAGCGTAGCTTTAAAAGTAAACAACGTCCCGGGCTTGGTAACAGGAAGATGGGTTCCTACCTCATGCATTCTACTCAACTACAAGAATTCAATATCACTACTGGAGGGATTGAAATAATGGTGCCACTAAATGCAATAAAAACATTGGTATGAAAAATATGGTCAAAGTGAACTTGCCTGGTATGTCGATGAAGATAGTCGCACTCAAATAAAGACTTGGTAGAACTATTCGTCACTCCGTTCAAAATCTATATTAAACAGACAATCATATAAGCAATCATCCTAGCAATCAATTCTAACACTCATTAAAACAACAAAGAAAAAATCAATAACAAAACTCAAACGAATTCCAAGGAAGTTTCAAATAAACTAGAAAGAAAACCTACTAACGAAGATCTATGACTTTGCTACAAACATCTAATATAGTCTTGCCCTAAGTAAAACTTAACAATAATTAAAACACTAAACTAATAAATTAACAGAAAATAAAAAGTAAAACAACTAAGTTAACAGAAAGTAGTTTTCATAAAATTTTATTAGCAAAAAGAAACAATTAAAAAGCTTTAATAAAACTCTAACTATGACCTATAGAAGTTTTCATATAAAACTAAGGAGAATAAAATTTTAAAATAAAATAAAATTTTCTCCTGTTGTCTAACAGAAATATAGAACAACAAGCAAAAATCTACAAAAAGAATTAACTAAAATAATTAAAAACAATAATTAGATAACCAAAACAACTATATAAGCAAAACAGTGCTGTTTCTAATAAAACCCTAATTTAAAATGCTCTAAAATTACCAAACTAAATCCTACAGTTAAAAAATACCACAAGTGACCAGTAGCAAAAAGAATCAAGTTAAAATCTATTTTTAAACTCAAGTTATGGCCAAAATACTAATTTGAACAAAATTTATCAAATTCAAATTTAAGCTACTCAAACTTGATAACTAAAGATACAATCAGAAACTTCAAGAAATTTTGAATCTAATGCAAAAAGAATCACTCAAAAATACCTCGTAGATAATTAACTATGGATTTTACAAGATTGAAACTATTCTGTTTTAAAACAGAACGAAAATTAACATAAAAAAAAAAGAAAATACTAACGCGCTAACGGGCCTATCTAACGCTCAGGCGACAAATAACTAAAACGCGCCCGAGGGAATAAACCGATCGGGCCGGTCTAACTAAACCGTACTAAAATAAACCGATCTAACCGAAAATAAACCGGTCTAACTAAACTAAACCTAACCCTTCGCGTGATCTAATCTAGGCCCTAGGATTTAGATCGAACGGCGACGAGCGGCTCCGGCGACTCACCGCGGTGGCGGCGACGGCGACGGACGACGGCGGCTCGGGCGACGACGGTGCGGTGGCTCCGGTGGTCGGGGAAGACGGCCGAGACGTCCGGCGGGTGCGGCGGAGCGAGGGGGAGTCGGGGGTGGAGTTGGTGGAGCTCGGGGGGGTCGGTGGAGCTCGGGGTGGAGCAATGGCGCGGCGGCGGCGTCGGACTCCGGCGAGAAATCGCGGCGGAGTGGAGGGGTTAGGCGAGGGGGAGGGGTGGGGAATGGGTCGAGGGGGGTTGGGTATTTATAGGGGGTGCCCGGCTTGGAGGCGGGGGCGAATCGGGGAGGGATCCCGCGATCCCCGGGATTCCGGCGACGGCGGCGGTGATGGCGCGGTGATGGCGCGGCGTGGGAAGGAAGGAGAAGGGTGGGGCCGGCGCGTCGGTGAGAGAGGGAGAGAGGGGAGAGAGCGGGCGACCGGGCGGGAGAGGTTTCGGGCGCGGGCGTCGGTGCAGGCCGGCTCGGGGTGGTAGCTGGGCCGCGGCTCGGCGCTGGCTGGGCCGGTTGGCCTGGCTGGCGCCTGGGTCTCGTTTCCTTTTTTTTTTAAAAGTTTCCCCGAAAAAAATCATTTTAGAAAATAAAAAGAAATTTAAATATAGGAGTATTATATATCAAAATGACCGGAAAAATAAATCCTTCAACATGAACATTTTTACAAGATGAAATAAAATTCGCACAAATTCTAATAAAACAAATAGTGCTACTGCTGTAAATAAAATTCAAATAAAATTTCTTTGAAATGCCAAAATGATTTCAAATTTATTTTTTTTCTCCATTTTTATAATGTAGGGAATCATTTTACCCTATTTTCCATATATTTTATTTTTGGAGAAAAATAATTTGAAAATAAAACCCAAAAACTTCCAAATGGTTTTGAATTGGAAATTCAAACCTTTTCTTCATACTTCCAACTCATATTTCCTATATTTTGAAGAAGTCATTTTATCCTCTCTCATGAAAATCATTGAGTTGCATAAAGTTTCTAAATTTGAAATGCTTTCAAAAATGAAATTCAAAAATCTTTCAAAACCCTTTTTGCTTCTAGAAGAAGTCATGTTTTCTTCACTCAAGGGTATTGTGATGAAATGAATTTGAAATTCCTTAAGATCAAATGCAAGGATGAAAGTTTGGGAAGTCATTTCATTCCCTCTCATTTAACTTTCAAAAAGTTTCAAATTTCACTCAATTTCACACAACCATTCACACAGCAATCAAACAATCAATCAAATTAATTATTTAATATAACATTCCAAAATTTAGAATTTTGGGATGTTACACAGAAGGGTTTCCCCCCACAAGTGCAGACGGTGAACATGATATACGCAACCCACATCCCCAAGAGGGAGCGGAAGCGTGCGTTAAGGGACGTATACGCGTTGGAGCCAGTCGCCCCAAAGTTCAACCCATGGTCCTCCTGCCCGATCACTTTCGATCGAAGGGACCACCCCACTAGTATCCGCCATGGCGGATTTGCCGCATTGGTTCTAGACCCAATCATTGACGGATTTCACCTCACTCGAGTCCTTATGGACGGCGGTAGCAGCCTGAACCTGCTTTATCAGGATACAATGCGGAAAATGGGTATAGAACCCTCAAGGATTAAACCCACAAAAACAACCTTTAAGGGCGTCATACCAGGTGTAGAGGCTAACTGTACAGCCTCAGTTACACTTGAAGTGGTCTTCGGATCCCCGGATAATTTCCGAAGCGAGGAGTTAATCTTCGACATAGTCCCGTTCTGCAGTGGCTATCACACACTGCTCGGGCGAACCACATTCACAAAGTTCAATGCGGCGCCGCACTATGCATACCTCAAGCTCAAGATGCCAGGACCTCGGGGAGTTATTAAGGTCAATGGAAACACCGAACGCTCTCTCCGAACGGAGGAGCACACGGCGGCTCTCGCAGCGGAAGTACAAGGCAGCCTCTCAAGGAAATTCTCCAGTCCGGTGATAAAACGTCCGGACACCGTCAAGCGCGCCCGGAGTAACCTACAACAAGACCGCCTGGCATGTTCTGAGCAAGCATAGCAATGTGGCCCCAACCCCAGCCCTCGCGAAATGGCGAAATCCGTGCTACGTGTACATAATTACGCCCTGAAAATACCATGGGCACAGGGGGAGGGGCATGATCACGGCACGCCTGAAACGCGGCTTAACCGCACTAGGGGCTGTGGTTTTGTTATTTTTTCTTACTTTTAGGACTCCACTCTCTGGAAGACCTGATCGGCAGTACAATTGCCGAACAAACGATACAACAACCAGGAAGGCAGAAAGCTGCGCCACATTATGGAACTCCCAGGTGGTCTCTATAACGAGCAAAATACATGTTTTACATGCCATTCCGCAGCTCGCCCCTGGAGGGGACATGTTAAATAGTCCCATCTCCTGCTTATCCCACTATTTGTATCGTTCTGCTTTTAACGCACCCTTTTCGAATAAACAATGCTTAGCTTCAGCTTATTATTGCATTCTCTATTCATTCCTTTTTTTATATATGTTCAGTTATGACATTTAGCACCCGTACACTTTGGTAGGATCAATACGCCAGGGGATCAAGCACCCCATAATGCGGCGTGAGAAGTCCGAACACTTTCACAAGTGCGGCCCTCCGAACTTATAGCATTATATGCATCAACTTCGAATCATGTCTTTGGTCAATAGTTGGGTTTGCCCGGCTCCCATGTTTGGTACCTTACGTTCCGCTATATCGACTAAGGTAGCGCTGGGAGAACTACTGCGATTGTGCCCCGGTTGAGCTGGGCTAAGCACCTTAGTAGAGAAAGCTAAAACTGACTGTCATGATAGGGCGAGAGCTGGTCGCTGTTCGAGAGGTTTCGAGTCCCTAAAGACTTATGCCGCTTAGAGCGAGGAGCCGGCCATGTCCGGCCTAGGCATGTATAGCGCCCCGAACTCGGTCTTTCGAACACTAGGGGCTTCGCCGAAATTTAAAATTATAGAATTCTTTGGCTAAGTGAGAGTGATAACGCATTATAGTCCGATTGCCTTGTTCGTTGTGCTGAGCACCTCCCTCGAAGGACCAAGTATGGGAAAAAGAGTGCTCAGGTTTATCCCGAACACCCCAGCACTCGTGGCATGGGGGCAGAAGCCGACGACTTGCCATCTCTCAGATTTAATAAACGGCCGCATAGAAGGTAATATTTTAAATTAAAACAAGCGTTGCATAGCGCATATGAACAAGTTTTCAGCGCACAAGATCACACGAGCGAGTTTACTCAAATATTACATCCTTGGAACATTCATCCGGCACAAGGCGGGCACCCTTCAGGACGCCCTCATAATACATCTCGGGGTGGCGATGCTCCTTGCCCTGCGGTGGCCCGTCCTTCACAGGCTTCTCATCATCCATCTTGCCCCAATGCACTTTAGCACGGGTAAGCGCCCTACGGGCGCCCTTGATGCAGACGGAGCGCTTGATGACTTCAAGCCACGGACAGGCATCCACTAGCCACCTCACCAGCCCGAAGTAGCTCCCAGGCATTGCCTCTCCAGGCCACAGCCGGACTATGAGACCCTTCATGGCCTGTTCGGCCACCTTATGGAGCTCGACCAGTTGCTTCAGCTGGTCGCTCAAGGGCACCGGGTGTCCGGCCTCAGCATACTGAGACAAGAACACCTTATCCATCGAGCTCCCCTCCTCGGCCCGATAAAAGGCGGCGGCATCTGACACGCTATGGGGCAAATCTGCGAATGCTCCTGGAGAGCTCCGGACTCAGGTAAGTAACAAGTAATTCACTTTCACGTGCTTGCTTTGCATAACGAATGCCTTACCCGCTGCTATCTTCTTCATCGCCTCAACTTCCTGGAGGGCTTTCTGGGCTTCGGCCTTGGTAGACTTGGCGCTTTCAAGGGCCGCGGCGAGCTTGGACTCTCGAGTCTTCGAGTCCAGCTCCAAAGTCTCATGCTTTTTCACGAGAGCATGGAGATCTTGCTACACCTCGCCAACCCGTGCCTCATGTTTCTCCCGCTCGGTGCGCTCTGTGGCCGCCTTCTTTTCGGCCTCGGAAAGCGCTTGCTTCAGTGTCGCCACCTCGGTCGTGGCCCCTAGCACATCAATAACGATCCTATCATTTTCTGCAACTGCATCTTTTTATGCACAAATATACAAGGCATTATGTACCTTGGTTCTCCTCGAGATGCTTCTTGGCAAGGCCGAGCTCTTGCTTGGACCGCTCGAGGTTCTGCTTCAGCGCATCAACCTCCGCAGTCAGTGCGGCAGAGGCCAGCAGCAAAGCCTGCATAGCATATCGACATACTTATGTTAGACTCGTGCGAAAATTATTAGATCCTCTATTCGGCTTTTCTTTGTGAACGCCAAATAGAGCATCAGGGGCTACTGTCTATGCGGTAATATTTTCATACCTCAAAGCCTGTCAGTAGGCTGGCACAAGCTTCAGTCAGCCCGCTCTTGGCGGACTGAACTTTCTGGATCACCGCACTCATGATAGTGCGATGCTCCTCGTCGATGGAGGCGCCGTTAAGCACCTCCAGCAAGTTATCCGGTGCCTCCGGTTGGACGGAGGTCACCGGCGCGGTAGGCTTGCCCTTCTTAATGGGGGCCGCCTGCCGTAGTCTGGAACTGCTAAAGTTTGCGGTGCGGTGTCCGGCCCAAAGCCATACTTCGAGCCCTTGGGAGCCTTGCTCCCTTTGTGCCTGCAGTCCGGGAGGTCGCCTTGCGGCGCCTCCAGGACCACCTCCCCTTGGCTTGGAACCTTTTGGGACAACACCTCGGTGTCATCCGTGGGGCGAGGGGAGGTAGCGGTTGGAAGTGAAAAGCTATTCACATCCGACGAATCCAGGGAACCGCTCGTCAAAATGTCGACTCGGGCCCGGGGTGGACTGCGGGGTTATATTCGGCGTCAGGAGAAGCTGTGCAATAAAGGAACGCTATGAGTCACTCTGGTGTCCGAATACTTATGACTTCGCCAGGGGCTTGGCCCTAAGCGGCCACTCCTCTTCACCATCGGTCGCGTTGGTGGAGTAGTCCGGAGGAAGGGTCTTTCCCTTCTTGGACCCTCCGGCCTCCCCAGTTGGGGCGGCCTTCCTTTTCTTTTCTCCCCCTGGTGGGGAAGAAACCTCTTTTTCCTCCTCCTCGTCTTCATGGGAGGAGTGCTCCTCGGAGTCATCGGACGATGAGTCCGACACCACCGGGCGCCGGGAACTCTTTCAGGTTCCCGTGGCCTTCTTCTTGGCCTTCTTCTCCGGCACCACGTAAGGTGCCGGAACCAGCAGCTCCGCCAAGCGGGCGTCTGCTGGGCCTTCGGGCAAAGGAGCCGGACAGTTGATCTGTCCG
Source organism: Aegilops umbellulata (assembly GCA_032464435.1). Taxonomy (NCBI): domain Eukaryota; kingdom Viridiplantae; phylum Streptophyta; class Magnoliopsida; order Poales; family Poaceae; genus Aegilops; species Aegilops umbellulata. The sequence continues at coordinate 373,477,995 of CP136057.1, forward strand.
GCCGTCTTCTGCCAGCCCTATCAAAGGTATGGGAGCTTAGATCCCGCATAGAGTCAAACTATGAAAGACAAATATCCTGTCAGAGGTAAAACAGCTTACCGCACTGGCTTGGCGCTTCGTGCAGAACCTGTGATCCTCGCTAGTAGGAGGAGGAACCTCGACACCCTTGAATAGCACCTTTCAGGCATCTTCGTGCGTTGTGTCGAAGAGCCTGTTCAGAGTTCGGTGCTGGGCCGGGTCGAACTCCCACAAGCTCAAAGCCCGTTGTTGACACGGGAGGATTCGGCGGATGAGCATGACTTGGACTACGTTGACGAGTTTGAGCTTCTTGCTCACCAGGTTTTGGACACATGTTTGGAGTCCGGTCACCTCTGCCGAACTACCCCAGGACAGGCCCTTCTCTTTCCAGGAGGCGAGCCACGTGGGGATGCCAGATCGGAACTCGGGGGCCGCTACCCATTCAGGGTCGCGCGGCTCGGTGATGTAGAACCACCCCGATTGTCACCCCTTTATGGTCTCCACGAAGGATCCCTCGAGCCATGTGATGTTTGGCATCTTGCCCACCATGGCGCCTCCGCACTCTGCCTGGCGGCCGCTCACTACCTTCGGCTTGACATTGAAGGTCTTCAGCCATAAGCCGAAGTGGGGCTGGATGTAGAGGAAGGCCTCGCACACGACGATAAACGCCGAGATGTTGAGGATGAAGTTCGGGGCCAGATCGTGGAAGTCCAGGCCGTAGTAGAACATGAGCCCTCGGACGAATGAGTGGAGAGGGAATCCCAGTCCACGGAGGAGGAACACTACCCTCTCATGAGGCCTGGGGGTGGGGATGAGCTGCCCCTCATCTAGGAGCCGGTGCGCGATGTCGTCGGGCAGATATCCGGCTCTCCTCAGCTTTTTGACGCCTCCCTCCGTGACGGAGGAGACCATCCACTTGCCTCCCGCTCTAGACATGGTTGGAGAAGGTTGAGGAAGAAGATGCGGACTTGGGCGCTGGAGCTCGAGTGTGCGAAAATGGATAAGCAACGGAGGAAGAAGGCGTGGATGAAAAGGTGAATCCTTATCCCTTTATATGGGCGGACGAAACTATGCGTCCCCCACCAGCCTGGTAAAACTCGCTTATCCCCCAAACGCCGTAATCAATGGCACGGTTGGGTTACCCACGCCCGTATTGATGAGAATCCCGTGATAAGGGGACACGATCTCCGCTTCGACAAGACGTGCCAAGGAAACCGCCTCGCAAAACGCGCTGAGGTGGGACAGTAAAAACGATTCGAATAAAGGCTTGGCTGTGGTGCGATGTCATGCTACAGAATACGTCAGCAGATTAGATTTGTGTAAATAATATTCTCTCTACGGTGGTATGTGGAACTTATTTTGCAGAGCCGGACACGATCCTCGTGTTCAAAATCTTCTATGAAGTATTCGGAGGAGGAACCTGCCTTGCAATGCCGAAGACAATCTGCGCGCTGGACTCGTCGTCAGTGAAGCCTGGTTCAGGGGCTACTGAGGGAGTCCTGGATTAGGGGGTGTCCGGATAGCCGGACTATGACCTTTTGCCGGACTGTTGGACTATGAAGATACAAGATTGAAGACTTCGTCCCGTGTCTGGATGGGACTTTCCTTGGCGTGGAAGGCAAGCTTGGCAATACGGATATGTAGATCTCCTCCCATTGTAACCGACTCTGTGTAACCCTAGCCCCCTCCGGTGTCTATATAAACCGGAGGGTTTAGTCCGTAGAACAACAACAACAACAACAATCATACCATAGGCTAGCTTCTAGGGTTTAGCCTCTCTGATCTCATGGTAGATCTACTCTTGTACTACCCATAGGCTAGCTTCTAGGGTTTAGCCTCCTTGATCTCGTGGTAGATCTACTCTTGTACTACCCATATCATCAATATTAATCAAGCAGGAGTAGGGTTTTACCTCCATCGAGAGGGCCCGAACCTGGGTAAAAACATCGTGTACCTTGTCTCATGTTACCATCCGCCTAGATGCATAGTTCGGGACCCCCTACGCGAGATCCGCCGGTTTTGACACCGACACCCTCCTACTAAAATTGCTAGTCAGTGCTTGGATGAGTTTGATAACTTTATGTTTAAGCAAGATGACTTCAATGCTTATTTTGGTATACAATTAAAACAGAATGCTTATATGATTAAACACTTGGGTGATTATATGGCTAATATTAAAGGTGAACTTAAACTTGTTAGCAAACATGCTTCTATGGTTACCACTCAAGTAGAACAAGTACTTAAAGCTCAAAAAGAAGTGCTCGCTGAAATGAATAGTAAGAAAAATGATTATGCTGTTAGAGTGGCTACTAGAACTGGTAGAATGACTCAGGAACCTTTGTATCCTGAAGGCCACCCTAAGAGAATTGAGCAAGATTCTCAGAGAAATAATATTGATGTTCCTAGTTCCTCTAAAAGGAAGAAAAAGAAAAATGATAGAACTGTGCAAACTTCTAGTGAACCTATTGCTGAACCACCTGATAATCCAAATGATATATCTATGTCTGATGCTGAAACACAATCTGGTAATGAACATGAACCTAGTGAAAATGTTAATGAAGATGTCCATGATGATGCTCAACCTAGTAATGATAATGATGTAGAAGTTGAACCTGCTGTTGATCTTGATAACCCACAATCAAAGAATCAACGTTATGATAAAAGAGACTTTGTTGCTAGAAAACATGGTAAGGAAAGAGAACCTTGGGTTCAAAAACCCATGCCTTTTCCTCCAAAACCATCCAAGAAAAAGGATGATGAGGATTTTGAGCGCTTTGCTGAAATGATTAGGCCTATCTTTTTGCGTATGCGATTGACTGATATGCTCAAAATGAATCCTTATGCTAAGTACATGAAAGATATTGTTACAAATAAAATAAAGATACCGGAAGTTGAAATTTCCACCATGCTTGCTAATTACACTTTTAAGGGTGGAATACCAAAGAAACTTGGAGATCCAGGAGTACCTACTATACCATGCTCCATTAAAAGAAATTATGTTAAAACTGCTTTATGTGATTTTGGAGCCGGTGTTAGTGTTATGCCTCTCTCTTTATATCGTAGACTTGACTTGAATAAGTTGACACCTACTGAAATATCTTTGCAAATGGATGATAAATCAACTGCTATACCTGTCGGTATTTGTGAGGATGTGCCTGTTGTGGTTGCAAACGTTACTATCTTAACGGACTTTGTTATTCTTGATAAATCCCGAGGATGATAGTATGTCTATTATTCTTGGAAGACCTTTTCTTAATACTGCAGGGGATGTTATTGATTGCAACAGAGGCAATGCCACTTTTCATGTTAATGGTAATGAGCATACGGTACACTTTCCGAGGAAACAACCTCAAGTTCATAGTATCAACTCTATTGGAAAAATTCCATCGATTATATTTGGAGGTTTTGAATTTCCCCTTCCTACTATAAAAAACAAATATGATATACTTATTATTGGGGATGTGCATATCCCTGTTGAGGTAACTTAGTGTTATTGGAAATTTCTCTGGTTTCATGATTATCGGAATGAGTTTGTTAACAAGACTTGATCAACCTTGTTAGTGGATTCCTTTTGATGAGCATGAGATGGATGAAACTAGAAGCACAATCTTCTGTACCCTCTCTATACTTTCTGTTATTTAGTTGAAATAAAGTAAAAATAGTATTTTTCTGTCTGTTTCCTGATTTATCCGTGCAATATAAAAATATCCCTAAAATAAAAGTCCTCAGAATGCCATGCCAATTTAATATGATTTTTTTGGGAATATTTGAGGATTTACTGTGCAAAAATTACCGCGGGGAGAGCTGCCACCTGGCCACGAGGGTGGAGGGCGCGCCCTACCCCCTAGGCGCGCCCCCTGCCTCGTGGGCCCACAGTGGCCCTTCTCCACTTATCCCAGCACCCATCTTCTTCCTCTTCCTCACACAAAAACGAAAAACCAACTCAAGCACGAGTTCCAGCCCTCTTTGCCGTGATTTTCGATCTCCTTGCTCAAAGCACCTCTCGCAAAACTGCTTGGGGAGATTGTTCCTTGGTATGTGAATCCTCCATTGGTCCAATCAGTTTTTGTTCTAGTGCTTTATTCATTACAAATTTGTGCTGCATAGGTGACCATGTTCTTGAGCTTGCATGTCAAATTTATATGGTTCCAAGTAGCTCTAATGCTTGATATAGGCTCTAGGCACTTGTAGGAGTAGTTGCTATCAGTTTTATTGAAGTTGGTTCACTTTTGTTTGAAGTTACTAAAAATTTCAGAAATTTTTCAGAGAAAAGCAATATGCTTAGGAAGATGTTCCAAGGTGGTTCTTCTAAGAAGCAAGGACCCAGGCTTGCTATGTGTGATGCTAACGAGGAACCACCAAGAGACGCTCTAGTGCGGCCTTGCGAATGGCCGTGGGAAAATTTTATGGATCATGCAGGAATTAAAGAGGAATTCAATGCATATTTGTGTAATGCCGGTCTTAAGGACTTTGAGGCTGACAAATGCCCCCAGTATCATGATCTCACAAGTTCATTTGTGAGGAGGTTTGAGTATTCATCTTTGCGTAATTCTGCTTCAGTCATGTTTGATCTTTATGACAAATCTTATACCATGGACTTAGAGGATTTCACTTTTGCTTGCAAACTTCCATCATGGGGCAGTGTTAGGGATCCCCCTAAATCTGAATTTAGAAACTTCCTTGCTAGTATAACTGTAGGGGAATCTAGAGATATAACACAAGCTACCATAGGGAGCATTCACTTTTTGCTATACATTATTTTGCTCTCTTCATCGGTAGATGCATAATTGCTAAGGATGAAGCATGTCACATGTGTGTCCCTGACCTCAGCATTCTTAGGAGTGCTGTGTTAGGAGACCAATCTTATCATATGGGAACCATTGTAGCTCGTAGGTTGCATCATAATAGATATAATGGAGATTTCTTTGGAGGAATTTATGCAACCCGCTTAGCTAATTTTCTTGAGATAGACATTCGTGAGGGTGACACAGAGTTGCCTCCTGCATATTTAGATTATAACTCTATGGCTTCGCACCAGTTTGTCGAGAGGCCTGAATCACCTCTCTTATATCGACTAATCTTTGATAAAAGGTGTGTTTTCCGTATTACTCTCCCTGCTCCTGCCTTCTTTGATTACCAGGCAAACGGAAGATATACTATCACCAGAGAGGAGGCAGATGAGTACAAGAGGAGAGCGGAGGTAGCCCGACTCCATGCTGCAGCTCAGCAGGCGATAACCGCTGCATCACAGTATGATCCCAGCTATTCTTCGTCGTAGTACGACCCCACCTACACCTACGAGTATCCGCCAGGCTATCCCTGGCAATAAACCAACTTAGGCCAAAAGCCTAAGCTTGGGGGAGTACGTATTTCTCACCGACATTACATTTATGTTCACACACACTCATTGCTAGATGTCGGTGCTCATACTCTTTCACTGTAATATCCATGCTAGTTTACTTTCTTTTTCCTGCTTTCTTCTTGTGTGTCTGTTAAACCTTGAGAAAAAAACCAAAAAAAAATAGTAGTAGTTTACTTTTCTTGCTGTAGTAATTATTAAAAAGAAAACCAAAAAATATTTCCCGTTCTTCTTTTGCTTGTTGGGAGCTTTCCCGTGTAAATAGTTTTTATTTCTTTTCTTTTCTTTGGGGGTCAGTAGGAGAAGACCATGATTAAATTGTTGAAGTGGCTCTTATATGCATTATTGTTGATTTAACCAAGAGTCCATATTGCCTTGTCTTCTCATGTTTATTGAATGCTCGCAGATTCCAGCTTAGTCCAATGCACGTGCACTCTTATTATTTTTCACATCGTTCGGTCGTGCAAGTGAAAGGCAATTATGATGATATATGATGGACTGACTGAGATGAGAGAAGCTGGTATGAACTCGACCTCTTTTTTTTTGGAAATATGATGAGTCCGCCGTTCTTGATTCAGCTTGTTATGAATAAACATGTTTGCAATGACAATTAGAGATCATAGTTGCTTGTGCCATGCTTGATTAGCTATCAGTTATAACGGTTTACCTTGCGTGCCAACATGCTATTGAGATGGTTATGATGTGGTATGATGGGGTGGTATCCTCCTTTGAATGATTTAAGTGACTTGACTTGACACATGTTCACACATGTAGTTGAAACAAATCAACATAGCCTTCACGATATTTATGTTCATGGTGGATTATATCCTACTCATGCTTGCGTCCAATGTTTATTAATTTTAATGCATGTACACTGCTGTTTTCGCTCTCTAGTTGGTCGCTTACCAGTCTTTTGCTAGCCTTCACCTGTACTAAGCGGGAATACTGCTTGTGCATTCAGTCCCTTAAACCCCAAAGTTATTCCAGATGAGTCCACTATACCTTCCTATATGTGGTATCTACCTGCCGTTCCAAGTAAATTTGTATGTGCCAAACTCTAAACCTTCAAATAAACATTCTGTTTTGTATGCTCGAATAGCTCATGTATCAACCAAGGCTGCCCTTATCTTCCATGTTAGGCGGGTTATTCTCAAGAGGAGTGGACTCCGCTCCTCACTCACGAGAAAATGGCTGGTCACCGGGATGCCCAGTCCCATGCTTTATGCAAACTAAATCAAAATTTAATTGCAAACAAAACTCCCCCTGGGACCTGATGTATGTTGGAGGCACTCGTTGTTTCGAACAAGCCGTGGATTGATGCTTGTTGGTGGAGGGGGAGTATAAACTTTACCATTCTGTTTGGGAACCGCCTATAATGTGTGTGACATGGAAGATATCGCCATCTCTTAGTTGCTATGTTGACAATGAAAGTATACCGCTCAAAATATAATTTATCTCTATTTCAAAACCGAGCTCTGGCACCTCTACAAATCCCTGCTTCCCTCTGCGAAGGGCCTATCCATTTACTTTTATGTTGAGTCATCACCCTCTTATTAAAAAGCACTAGCTGGAGAGCACAGCTGTCATTTGCATTCATCACTATTAATCTATATTGGGTGTGACTATGATTGGATCTCTTTTACGATGAATTACAATGTCTAGTCAGTCCTTGATCTTTAAAGGTGCTCTGCATTTATGTTTTGCGGTCTCAGAAAGGGCTAGCGAGATACCATCTTGTTATATCATATTATGATTGTTTTGAGAAAGTGTTGTCATCCAAGATTTATTATTATGGCTTGCTAGTTGATTATGCTATTGATATGAGTAATTATGAGACCTGAGAATTATTGCAAATGTGGTTAGTTATGATCTTTGCTAAAAAAACTTGAATGCTGGCTTGACATATTCACAACAACAAGAGCAAACAGAGTTTGTAAAAGTTTTCTTTTTCTCTTTCAGTTTGTCAACTGAATTGCTTGAGGACAAGCAAGGGTTTAAGCTTGGGGGAGTTGATACGTCTCCGTTGTATCTACTTTTCCAAACACTTTTGCCCTTGTTTTGGACTCTAACTTGTATGATTTGAATGGAACTAACCCGGACTGACGCTGTTTTCAGCAGAATTGCCATGATGTTGTTTTATGTGCAGAAAACAAAAGTTCTCGAAATGACCTGAAACTCCACGGAATACCTTACAATAAATAATAAAAAAATCCTTGCCAAAGATGAAGACCAGGGGGCCCACACCCTGTCCACGAGGGTGGGGGGCGCGCCCCCTAGGGCGCGCCCCCTACCTCGTGGGCCCCCTGGAAACCTTCTGACGCCAACTCCAACTCTATATATTGGCTTTCGGGGAGAAAAAAATAGAGGAGAAGAAATCATCGCATTTTACGATACGGAGCTACCGCCAAGCCTTAAAACCTCTCGGGAGGGCTGATCTGGAGTTCGTTCGGGGCTCCAGAGAGGGGGATTCGTCGCCGTCGTCATCATCAACCATCCTCCATCACCAATTTCATGATGCTCACCGCCGTGCGTGAGTAATTCCATCGTAGGCTTGCTGGACGGTGATGGGTTGGATGAGATTTATCATGTAATCGAGTTAGTCTTGTTAGGGTTTGATCCCTAGTATCCACTATGTTCTGAGACTGATGTTGCTATGACTTTGCTATGCTTAATGCTTGTCACTAGGGCCCGAGTGCCATGATTTCAGATCTGAACCTATTATGTTTTCATGAATATATGTGAGTTCTTGATCCTATCTTGCAAGTCTATAGTCACCTACTATGTGTTATGATCTGGCAACCCCGAAGTGACAATAATTGGGACCACTCCCGGTGATGACCATAGTTTGAGGAGTTCATGTATTCACTATGTGCTAATGCTTTGTTCCGGTTCTCTATTAAAAGGAGGCCTTAATATCCCTTAGTTTCCAATAGGACCCCGCTGCCACGGGAGGGTAAGACAAAAGATGTCATGCAAGTTCTTTTCCATAAGCACGTATGACTATATTCAGAATACACGCCTACATTACATTGATGAATTGGAGCTAGTTCTGTGTCACCCTATGTTATGACTGTTACATGATGAACCGCATCCAGCATAATTATCCATCACTGATCCGTTTCTTTACTTTCCATATACTGGTTTACACTTCTTTACTTTCCCGTTGCTACTGTTAGAATCACTACAAAACACCAAAAATATTACTTTGCTTTCTTTACTCTTTTGTTACCGTTGCCACCACTATCATATTACTTTGCTACTAAACACTTTGCCGCAGATTCTAAGTTTCCAGGTGTGGTTGAATTGACAACTCCGCTGCCAATACTTGAGAATATTCTTTGGCTCCCCTTGTGTCGAATCAATAAATTTGGGTTGAATACTCTACCCTTGAAAACTGTTGCGATCCCCTATACTTGTGGGTTATCACCCAACAAAGGCCCATATAGGTTAAAAAGGCCGGCCCAGTCAAAGGCCCGTAGAACTTAATCAGGTACTAGTGGGCCAGCCCAATGACGGCCTGCTTAATAAAGGCCCATTTACGGCCCAAAGCCAGATCTGGCCCGTTAATTGTTCGCCTAATATTTGGGCCCATTTACGGCCCGAAGCCAGATCTGGCTCGTTAATTGTTCGCCCAATATTTGGGCCCATTTGCGACCCTAAGCCAGATCTTGCCCGTTAATTGTTCACCGAATATTTGGGCCCAACTACAACCCAGTGACTTTCGGCCTGTTAGAGGCCTGATGTAGACATGGGCCCATTTCAGCCCGGTGTGACTTTCGGCCTGGGAATGGCCCGTGCTGCCCATGGGCCATATATGGTCCGACGGGACATCGGGCCCACTAACGGCCCGTGCAAAAGGTGGCAACAGTTAAGCCCAACGTGACTTTGGGCCTGTTAAAGGCCTGTCGCGTAATTCGGCCCGTTGATGCCTATGCTAAGCTTTCGCCCTCTTAAAGGCCCATGATATCAGTGGGCCAACTAAGGCCTGAGATATGTTTCGGCCTGGTAACGGCCCGTGAGCTAACTGGGCCCAAAACGGCCCGGTTTACATTTCGGCATGCTGAAGGCCCGTCGACGACTAGTGAAAATTGAGGCCCAACATGCATTTTGGCCTGCTAAAGGCCCGTGGTTTCATCTCGGCCGTAACAGGCCAGTACAATATTCAACCTGTTAATCGCCCAACGCTACCTGGGCCCAACTAAGCGCTGGGTCGACAAAAGGCCCAACTAAAATATAGGCCGGTGTAAGTTTGGGCCTAGCGCAATGTGTGAAGGCCCCAATCATTCGGGCCCAAGAAAGACGCAGGCCGGCCCAATTGTGGCCCGCTAAAAACCTGGCCCGTTAGAGTCGAATGTTTCGGTCCGGTCGACTACATCTGATTTTTTTTCAGACAGGTATGATGGCAGTAACTAGTAGGAATTAAGAACAAACCTACTCTATACAATAAAGAAATTACGGCATAGTAACTAAGAATAAACCTACACTATACAATAAAGGATTTAAGGTATATTACATCCACTGGCATCGAAGTTCGCCACCAGTCATCATAAAGCGCAACGAAGAAGCAGATTACAAAAACTGGGCACCATTGTAGCGTAACCAAATAATACTGAACCGAGACCACTTCCAAGACAGTTCAAGAAAGGTTAGCCTTGCAGGGGAACTGTTGCGCAAGCTGCTGAGCAAGGCTGTGAGACCGGCCTAGCATGTCGGTCATAGCTTCCAGGTGTAGCTGTTTAGCGATGAGGTTCTCATTGGTGTTCTCCACAATCTTTCTTAGAGATAGGACTTCAAGTCGAAGTTGAGTTGCAGAATGCCTTTCTGCTAGAACTTGGGATTGAAGAAGTCAAACTGATTCAAACGACGAATTCTATGAGCTTGTCTGACTATTAGTCTCAAGTAACTTGAACACTGCATCAAGACAAGACTTTGGGGTTGTCTCGCTATCTTCAAGATGTTTTGCCTTCTTTGCTGCAATATATTTTGGGTTTGTCTCACAGCCTTCAGCAGACTTGTGCATGCCATCAGGCATATCACCCTGAAACAAAGCAGAGAGATGACAGGTTTTGCATGTGTATAAACAAAGATGATAACTGTTCTGTCAATTCTATCCAATTTCAAATTAGAAAATAAAGAGTAAGTTCAAAATATCAATAGCATAATTTGGCATTGTTCACAATGCGGGGAGCTTCACCACACTACTGGATTACCATGTCAACATAACAAGCATATATGAAGGGCAAAGAAAATCCTATTTTGGATAATGTGCATAGCATGTTGTTCATATCATCAGCCACATCAGTAAGATAAAACAGGAGATGACAAGGTGCAAACGTGGGCTGCTTCACCACACACTAGATTATAGATCCACAAAAACAAGCATGCATATAGGGAGTATTCAGTAATGTGCATGGTATGAATAAGGAATTTGGTTTTACAAGTAAAACTTAGAACTTACGGTTCTTACGAACATGCATTTTGGTAGAAATAGCAAACTAAACAGCAGTAAACGATAGGGAGTATGAGCAAATTAAACAGCAGTTGAGGATAAAGGCTTTAGAAGGACTGACTTACATTAATAGTTAACACCGACTTTATAATGCCCTTCTCCATGTCAAGGGAAGGATAACTCAAGAATTTCAGCACATAATCTTCTTCATAAGCATTGCCTGTACTCTACATTTTGTAGAGAGTAATTATAGATATGATAATACTAGAAGGGATAGAGGATAATGAAGATAAGATGCAGATTGATGCTACATAATCAACTACCAATCCCTGGAAGTACAAGCGTTACAGGACAAAATGTACTGACAAGAGCAATGGGATACACTTCTGCACTGGCATTGTCTGTGTATTCTACTTATTGGTAAGATTAAATATAGATATGATCTTTTTTAGTAAATGGTGGGCGAGGGAGATAAGATGCAGAATGCTACAAAATGAACCAATCCCTCTTCCCATAATACAAGAGTGTTTTGAACACCGGTGTACTGTACAAAACGTTCTTATATTATGGGACGGAGGGAGTAGCTGTTAATGTAAGTACAGTGATAGACCACGTTCAGTCCTTACAAGAGGACTGCAGAGATAAACCTCTTCAAAAGCATTGGGTTGATTCTAAATTTATGTAGAGTCCATACGGATCTTATAATGTCCACCAAATGGACGATTACAAGGCTAACATGTGTACTGATGCTACATAATCAAACAACTATGAAAGTAAGTATGGTCATACAGGGCAAGAGGTACTCACAAGAGCAATGCAGTGTGCAGTATAGTTACGAGATTCTGTGGTCCCTTGAGAACGAATGTTCTTCTGCTAACAGTTTTCGTACAAGTGAGACATTAAGGCAAATGCAGAAATGTAGTTCAAATTGTGATGTGATATCATAGACAGTACCTTACGCTGTAGCCGAGACCAATGTGTAACAAGATTATTCCAGTCACCGTCAAATAAATAGCACCGGAGAATTTACAGAAATTTCGTTCAGATGCTTGCCATCGAAGTGCGCTTGCCTCAGGTAGGAACGACACTTCATCAATGAGTGCTTGAAAAGTGCAACCAACCCTTGCTCGTCATCACAATCCAGTTTGCTCCTCACCTATTTAAAAGAATGAAATCTTGTGTCTTCTGTCAGCAGAAACATATGCATTAATGACCATGAATAACATTAGTACATTACTTACGCGTAAGTTGCAGAGGAAGACTGGAAATTGTTCTGTGTCTACGGTATAATCTTTCCATGAAGGAAAGATGCGCACAAAGTTCCTGACAACAACATAAGCTTCGTCTTCTAAACTAGGAAGAAATGGAACAGGGGTCCTATTTGCTGCAATTGGGGCTCTCTCTGGTTCGAAAAGGGATTTGGCAACTGGATTTGGTGTACTCTTTGCTAGAATGGGGGTTTTGCGTCGTACAGCTGGTGCTATGTCAACTGGCATAATCATACTGTTTGCTGCAGTTGGGGTCTACTGAGTTGGGGCATCAGAAATGACCAGTGTAGTAGGGCTAGAGTCTGCTAGAGTTGGGGTATTTTGTGGGTCAGGTGATATTGCAACTACACCTAATGGGCTATTTGATTTATTAGGTGCCACTACCTTTTCCAAATACTTTGCTTGTGCTCCTCCATGATCAGCAATCACCCTCTTCCTTTTGAACGTCTGATACACAAGAACAACATTTGAATGGATAAATATGGTATGATGACAGATGGAATATGTACTGAAAATGGATAGGCAGGGCGTATTCACATACACGATGTGTAAACTAAGCTAATGGCAGTTCAACAAAGTAGAAGCAATGCAAAGCATCAGTTGCAAGATATGTGCGAGCAATGTAACCTTGGAAAGTTAGAGCAAGTACCTTGATGGGTGAATAAGATAGGGCATCTTCCTCTCACTCCTCCACTAGGGAGCTACATTGACTTAGGTCTCCCTCTAGCTCAGAATCACTGTTAGGATCATATTCCGAGCATGAATCTGTAGGTGGAGAGCATTTGCATTGCATTGCATCCAGACTTGATTTCAGTCCCTTAATGCCAAGTTTGACAGCCATGGCATTGTTCTGCTTTATTCTTTTCATGCGCGCAAGCTCATAATCATTATGATGCTGTTCAGAATCTGATATTCATGAAAACATAAAAAGTAGTCAGATTATCTATGGAATGCATTGCGGATTCAACTCGGAGAGTGTCTCCCTATAAACCCCTGCATATGCAAAGTTCACCTCCCCAACCGTGCTGACCAGACCACACACAGAAATACAAACCCCTTATGTCTCTATAACAGGCAGGCACACATTTCAAAACTGAAGTAGGAACATTAGAATCATGTGAAATTCGTATTTGAACAAATGAACTAAGAAATTATGAGTGGCGTGTAGCTTCAAGGGTGGAGTGTTGGTAGTGCGACACAAAGCAAGTAGGCAGATTGTATTCCATGTAATAGATCGAAACCTATGTAAAAGCTGGAAATGACACTTTCTTTCTATACAATGCAGTGTTCGTTACCCACACATGATGGAAGAGATCACATAGAGAAATACTATTCACTCATGTCTACGGTTCCATTAATTAGAAACAGGGTGGTCCACCCTAAAATAATATTGATAACAAATATGACAAGGCAAGCATAGATGTAGTGAATCAATCATTTACTTGTGAGCTTACTAGGACAAGTATGCAGAATTGTAACTGCAGTAAGAGACCATCCAAAATCTGAATGAAGAAGTTTGTCTAGCACTTATTGTTTGCAACTAATCGACGTGAATAATTGGATATTATATCGAATGAGTAAGAAAGACAAGTAAAATTGTCAACAAACCTGGCTTGCAGTAGTAATCTGGGTCAATGTCACTACGACCAACAATCCAAAATGACTAGTTTCTGTTACGAGGGCCGGAATTTTGAAAACCCCGTGAACTTTAGAGGTACTAAAGATTACCGAAATACATCTGAACCATTAAGTGTAGGTAGCACTGAGCACACAACAAACCCTAATGACAGTCCCGCCTAATGAGTAATGAATCAATTAGAAAATGGGTGATGAGGAGTGGCTGCTGAGTGTTGAGGACGTATCTCAGGATAAATCAGGTTGGCTTGGTGGGTGCTGCACGCCTGAGCTCTGAACGGACTGGGAAGGTAGGCACGGCGGCGCGCCCGGGCAGCGGTGACGCTGTTGGGCGAGCGGCTCCTGGCCTCCTGTTAGTCCGGCGTCTCCTCCTAGAGTCATGCCATCCAGGGACGGCAAGTCGCCGGCGAGGCAAGCGGCTGGGGGCGAGTAGAGATCAGAAGCGCGCAGCAGAACAGAGGGGAATCGGGGCCTGGGACGACCAAAAATCCCAGGGTGGGCCGGCCCACCGTGGGCACCCTGTAGAGATACACACCCGAGCGGCGAACATGCATTTTTGAAACTAATTTAGGAACATTTAGATGACCAATTAAACAACTCTGTTTTAATAATATCAGATTCGTATTTGAACAAATAAGCTTGTTTAGCTTGATGGGTGGAGCAGTGTTATTATGACATGAAGCACGTATTCTGATCGTATAGTGATCATAAAAGGGGGAAACTCTAAGCATATTTTTTTAGCAAAAGAGGGTTTCCCCTCCGATTTCTATTAAAGAAACCACCACGGAACCAACATGATCAATTAAACCCTAAGCATGATCAGTTAAACTGTATTATGGCTGTGCCATGGCAGATTTGAAGCTGCAAACCGGAGAAATGATATTTAGCATCCATTGTTTGCTTCGAACTAAGAACTAAATTCTAAGAGCTGAAAAGAAAGTAGAGTAACCAAGTTAAGATCTATTTTCTGGTTGAGATCAAAAAGTTTAGGAGATATGAAGTACCACCTCTCTTGCGGCGCCGTGTAGGCATCGGGGGTGCGATGGCCGTCGATGGCGTTGAAGCAGATCTGGGACGGTAGACGGGTGCATCGGGGGATAAGTCCCGTTGCGGTGGAAGAGAAGGTCGTGTGAGCGGCCCCGACAAAGAGGACGACGGCGCCGATGAAGCGAGAGGACGCGATGCAAGGCTATTGGTCCGTCGCCATGGATGAGAAACGTCCATCTCTAGAAGTGACGACGCGGTCTTGGTAGGCGCTCCAGCATGGTGGAGGACGGTGGCGATGGATGTGGTGGAGGA
This sequence comes from Aegilops umbellulata, assembly GCA_032464435.1. Lineage (NCBI taxonomy): Eukaryota > Viridiplantae > Streptophyta > Magnoliopsida > Poales > Poaceae > Aegilops > Aegilops umbellulata. The sequence continues at coordinate 373,493,023 of CP136057.1, forward strand.
CGACAGCGATGGATGGGATGGCGGACGGAGGCTGGTGTGGGGATGGGGTGTTCTAGCGCGGACGGTGTATGAATGGGAAAATGGAGGGAGAGGTTCGGGGAACCATGTTTTTGGGACGCGCCTGTCTGAAATATGGGAAAGTTACGAACTTATCCCCCATTTAAAATTTGGACGTCTCATCGGTTGGGGATAGGACGGTAATCTCGCATCTCGCCAATATTTGCCCAGAGCGATTTCGGGCGAGGAGAGGGTGGTTGGCGCCCATGGTTGGCACCCACGGTGTATGAACGGGGCTGACAGGTAGGGCGGTTGTGTCACGTCTGAGTGAAGTTACAAACCTGCCCCTATTGAAAATATTTGCCTACATCGATTTCCGCCGAGTCGAGTTTGTTTTGCCGCCCACCGTGTATGAATGGGGAATGGAGGGAGAAACAGAGGTCTTTCGGACAAGCTTGAATCAAATGAGTTTTGCTGCCCATGTTTGACGCCCACCGTGTCAGAATGGGCTCAGAGGCGGTCGTGTCACGTCTAATTGAAGTTACTAACCTACCCCTATTTAGACCAGTGGAAATCGGGTTGATGGATTGTCCGTGTAATGGGTAGACAGTAATTTCCATCTCCCAAACACTTGGCTTCGGGCAACCGACATGGGATTGGACATTTTGTTGCTTCTTTCGAATTTTGGGACAATAAGCATCCACGTTTACCCTGGCAACTAAATTCGAATCCATTTTGTATTCCTATATGAATCTTTATAAATCATTCTATGTGTTTTTATATATCTTCAAAAGGACGACAAAGATGTATTCCACTGTCATATATGAATATGGTTTACAAATGCCGATACTCAAATTCAGAAACTAGAATCCAGTTTAAGGTGAATTCGAATATTTGGAACACTTCATGTCCAACTCAAATGTCACACGCAGCATAATGTGTACTCCCATTTAGATATGTACACAAGCGATGTATCAAGATTCAAATACCGAGTCAATCAACCAAGAATGTACAGAACTAACAGACATATAAACACTTATAGAGTATATGGATCAATAATATCAACTAACATACATAAGCCAGGCCGCTGTACTTTTTTTGGCTACAAAAACATCCTTTTTTTAGCTAGCATCTTGGCCCTTTCTGATGTGTGCCACTTATGGTCCATCTATACTACTACTATTGCTGAATGCACATTCAGCCCGATTGGCATATTTGTAGGTCTGGCACAGCAATCCAAATGAAATGTCTCTGAGTCTTATCAATTAATACAGACTTGTGCTCAAATAAAATTACAAACAAAAAAACAATTATTACATGATCTCTATAAAAAATGGTTTGATTGACTACATGAACAGACAACACAAAGGTTATTCAACTATGGAAAGAACATTTCACCTATGATTTACCAAGTAGGAATTTAATTTCATTTTTTCCTTCAGGACCCTAACAATCAGGTCAGTCTCAGCTTGCTTCGTTTTGAAGTCCACCAAATATTTAATGGTTGTCTTGAGTACTACTTGTGATTGTGCTATTTGCTTCCTCGACATGTCAACTTCATATCTAAGTGCAGAAGTAGAATCTCTTTCTACCACTAGTTTAGCCTCTAGAGCATCAGCAGTTGGCAATTCATAATGCACGGTTGGGCCGGTGCCACTGCTGTGGGATGATGCAACGTCCATGGGGACCTCGCTCTTTGATCTTGGGCTAACCTGTTTTGCCATTAAAGTTCCGATTGGATCCAGAAAAGTTGAAGTTAGCAAAACATCTCAACTGGGAGTTATAACAGCAAACCAGTTAAACAAACAAGGAATTAAAGAGTTTCAATTGGATGCTGAAAAGTAGTTATTAACATCATTGTAACCCGCTGTGCAGCAGCAAAGGAGTTAAACAAACAAGTAGATATTTAAGTTAAGGCAAACAGGTAATTCTTAACAGTAAGTATCAAACACATAGATAGACGCAGTCTACAATATGATTAACAGGCTGTGCCATTATGTAATCAGTAGCAAACTAAATTAAGCCAAGCAACATAATTGAACAATTTTGCAGTAAGTGGCTAACTAAAATTCCAAGAAGCAGGTAACTGAACTTACGCTAGTTCTTTGTACAGGCACACTGCAACTTCTTTTTCGCTTACAAGGTTGTACGAAGGAGTCCATGGCATCAATTGCTTGGATACGTAGTCTCAATACTTCTTTCTTCCCACACTGCATGGGTAAGTCGAATGGTTAATCTGGTAAGATGGTGCATCCTTGATATGTTATATGAGGACGTGTAGTCTGACTAGTTGTAGCCAAACACATCACACTGGCTTTTACTGTATATTTCATGCGATTACTTTTGGCATATCGAGATCTAAGCAATCTACAATAGGATGAAAAGACTGGCATCCTTCACATTATTGGCGAACTCAGTTCATAGAAACAAGCAATTCAACCATTCTGTGCGTAAATCAAAAGCGCCACTGGAATATTTTTCACTATCCAATCATACACGCAAAAAGGGGCGACGCCACCATAGGGGCTGGTATGGGCGGCCGCCTCAGGTGGCTGGAAAGTGTGCACCTAGTTTGAGTCGTCCAGGTTGGCCCACACTAGTTTTGTTCGTCCGAACGCACGAGCAGGCAATGTAAAAAATGAAGAAAAATGTTTCAATTTGGATGGGCCAATAACATAAGTGCAAGGTAGGCCCTATAGCAGGCTCGCAGCCCAAACGAGCGCCTCCTATATCGATTGACAGCAGGAAAAATCCCAATTCATTCGCTCCAGCCTCCAGTCTGGTTCGCTCCTAACCTAGCCGCCACTGGACAGACCGACATAGCACTTCCTCGCGCCCTTGTTGGAGGGCGGTCGCCAGGTTTCAAGCGAAGGGAAGGACAAGAAGATGAAGATCCAACCTTGGGTGTAGCCTGCGTGGGAGGCAGCGGCGGCAGCACGGGCATGGCATCGAGCTTGCGCAAACGGACAGTCGCAGCTTGCAAGAGTAGCATGCGCAATGAGCAGGTACATCACATCCCTGATTATATCTAGTTCAACTCTTCAATTTCTGGCCAATAGTTAAACCTGACGGTGTTGTAAAACTGCTTGTATGTAGGGAATCTATGAGAAAATGAAACCAATTTCTACTTATTTTATAACTCCCCCAATCAATACTGAACTGACTGAATCTGATGTATCTAATCAAGTTTCCGGTGCAAACATACAAGCTCATGTTGTTCTTGAGCCTGAAGTGTCTAATGAACAGACTGTTAATGAAGGATTTGATGAAAACATTTTACATGCTCCTGGTGATGAACATATAGTGTCTAATGAGGAATCTAATGCAAGCATTTTGCAAGCTCATTGAAGGATTTAGTGTCTAATGATGATCTACTATGTTGAGAGAGACAGAGATTTGCAGGCATTGATGACAAGCAAATTATAGTGCATTTTCATAGCTTGAGGAAAGGTCGAGGCCATCTACCAGAAAGTCCCCGTATCATGACAACATAGCATAAATACTTTTCTAATCTGTTGTTTGAAACTATTGGCATACTTGTGCAGGATAGATATATTGATATGCAGTTTGCGCACTGGTTGTACATGCAATTACACTTCGATATTTTCAGCCAGAGAACGAATAATTCAAGCAGGTACAGACCATGTTTGTAGTCCTTGTACACCATGTTGCATTTTGTGTTTTTGGTGCTTGCACCATCTAGTGTTTATAATCTGAACTACTTTGGATCATTAGCTGGTTTTCAAAGTGCATGTAGCTTCACATTTCTCAAGTTATGTTGATTTCCGGAGTGCAAGTGCCTTCGTATTTTTTAAGTTAAATGTTCGCCCCTGGTAACTTGAATTCGTGGATCAGCCACTGCACACAAATCATACACGAATGCCAGTACGAATTAAATGAAATGCAGGGACTTACGCTAGCTCGTTGTACAGGCTCACTGCAGCTCTGCTTGCGCTTGGGATGTTCCATGTACAAGTCCATGTTATCACTTGCTTGGATGTGCAGGCCTTGTGCTCCTTGCATCCCCCTCTGCATTTTTGACACGGCGAATGGTTGATCAAATAAGAGGAATCGACATTGATGTTATACCGGAGGACATATACTTACAAGGTTATACGGGTGTGCAGGATGTGTACCTGATCCCGTAGCGCCATCATGCTTCGCTTAAAAATGGATTTGCTTGTTTCAGATGATATCTCCAGAAGAAATAAGAGTTAAAGTCAGAGTTGCATAGGCGTGTAAGCTAAGAGAGCAGTGAAAGGATATACAAACATCGTCGGAACAGTAAACAAGGGAGTGATGTGTGGATACCTAGTTAGGGTCGGCGTTTGGGCATGCTCGCCTAGCTAGAGTGCGGGTCACTTCAGAGCCGTTGAGGGTGATGCGCTGGCGTTGGCTGGCGGCGCACGGATGCAGATCTTGAGTGGCAGCGGAGTGCTACAATGCAGTGGATGAGACCGTTGGTGAAGCCTCAACGGCCTCGGGGGGCGGAGGTGCGACGATGTGCTCGGTGAAGTAGCCCCGGTGAGCTGGGAGACGGCGTCGGTGAAGCGCACCTGATGCGGTGGAACTCGGTGTCTGTGAGGCACGTCGGTTGCGGGGGCCGACGTTGTCGGTGGACCACCAGGTGCGGTGGACGAGGGCACAGATGAGGTAGCTCCGGTGCGGTGGTGAAGCGCGACCGTTGTCTTCATCGTCGTCGTCCGGCACAGAGGTGGGGAACGGTGGGGAAAGAGACGAGACGAGGGGCGATTCGAGGGTTGGCGGCGAATTAGGGATTTGAGCAATCTGGGCGCGGAAGGGGACGGTGAGAATGTTGGAAATATGCCCTAGAGGCAATAATAAAAGCATTATTATTATATTTCCTTATTCATGATAATTGTCTTTGTTCGTGCTATAATTGTGTTAACCGGAAATCGTAATACATGTGTGAATAACACACAACAATATGTCCCTAGTGAGCCTCTAGTTGACTAGCTCGTTGATCGACAGATAGTCATGGTTTCCTGACTATGGACATTGGATGTCATCGATAACGGGATCACATCATTAGGAGAATGATGTGAAGGACAAGACCCAATCTTAACATAGCATAAGATCGCATAGTTCGTTTGCTAGAGTTTTCCAATGTCAAGTATCCTTTCCTTAGACCATGAGATCGTGTAACTCCCGGATACCGTAGGAGTGCTTTGGGTGTGCCAAACGTCACAACGTAATTGGGTGACTATAAAGGTACACTACGGGTATCTCTGAAAGTGTCTGTTGGGTTGACACGGATCGAGACTGGGATTTGTCACTCCGCTTGACGGAGAGGTATCACCGGGCCCTCTCGGTAATGCATCATCATAATGAGCTCAATGTGATCAAAGCGTTTGATCACGGGATCATGCATTACGGAACGAGAAAAGTGACTTGCCGGTAACGAGATTGAACGAGGTATTGGGATACCGACGATCGAATCTCGGGCAAGTAAAATACCGATTGACAAAGGGAATCGTATACGGGATTAATTGAATCCTCGACATCGTGGTTCATCCGATGAGATCATCGTGGAGCATGTGGGAGCCAACATGGGTATCCAGATCCCGCTGTTGGTTATTGCCCGAGAGCCGTCTCCGTCATGTCTGCATGTCTCCCGAACCCGTAGGGTCTACACACTTAAGGTTCGGTGACGCTAGGGTTGTAGGGATATGTATGTGCAGTAACCCGAATGTTGTTCGGAGTCCCGGATGAGATCCCGGACGTCACGAGGAGTTCCGGAATGGTCTGGAGGTAAAGAATTATATATAGGAAGTGCTATTTCGGCCATCGGGACAAGTTTCGGTGTTATCGGTATTGTACCGGGACCACCGGAGGGGTCCCGGGGGTCCACCAGGTGGAGCCACCTGCCTCGGGGGGCCACATGGGCCTTAGGGGGTGCGCCTTGGCCCACTTGGGCCAAGGGGAACCAGCCCCAAGGGGCCCATGCGCCTAGGGTTTCAATGGGAAGGAGTCCCACAAGGGGAAGGCACCTCCTAGGTGCCTTGGGGGGGGGAGGGAAACCTCCCCTTGGCCGCCGCCCCAAGGAGATTGGATCTCCTAGGGCCGGCGCCCCCCCTTGGAACTCTTATATAAAGGGGAGAGGGGAGGGGGCAGCCGCACCCCTGGTCATTGGCGCCTCCCTCTCCCTCTCCAACACATCCTCCTCCTCCGTAAGTGCACGGTGAAGCCCTGCCGGAGTACTGCAGTTCCACCATCACCACGCCGTCGTGCTGCTGCTGGAGCCTTCTTCCCCAACCTCTCCTTTGCCTTGCTGGATCAAGAAGGAGGAGACGTCTCCCGTCCCGTACGTGTGTTGAACGCGGAGGTGCCGTCCGTTCGATACTAGATCATCGGTGAATTGGATCACGGCAAGTACGACTACCTCATCCACGTTTACTTGAACGCTTCCGTTGCGATCTACAAAGTGGTATGTAGATGCTATCTAATCTGAATACTCGTTGCTAGATGAACTCATAGATGGATCTTGGTGAAACCGTAGGAAAAAATTTAATTTTCTGCAACGTTCCCCAACAGTGGCATCATGAGCTAGGTCTATGCATAGTTCTTCTTGCGCGAGTAGAACACAATTTGTTGTGGGCGTAGATGTTGTCAACTCTTCTTGCCGCTACTAGTCTTATCTTGCTTCAACGGTATTGTGGGATGAAGCGGCCCGGACCAACCTTACACGTACGCTTACGTGAGACCGGTTCCACCGACTAACATGCACTAGTTGCATAAGGTGGCTGGCGGGTGTCTTTCTCTCCTACTTTAGTTGGAGCGGATTCGATGAAAAGGGTCCTTATGAAGGGTAAATAGAAGTTGACAAATCACGTTGTGGTTTGAACGTAGGTAAGAAAACGTTCTTGCTAGAACCCTAATTCAGCCACGTAAAACTTGCAACAACAATTAGAGGACGTCTAACTTGTTTTTGCAGCAAGTGCTTTGTGATATGATATGGCCAAAGTTGTGATGTATGATGAATGATCTATATGTGATGTATGAGATGTTCATGCTATTGTAATAGGAATCACGACTTGCATGTCGATGAGTATGACAACCGGCAGGAGCCATAGGAGTTGTCTTTATTTTTTGTATGACCTGCGTGTCATTGAGAATCGCCATGTAAATTACTTTACTTTATTGCTAAACGCGTTAGCCATAGTAGTAGAAGTAATAGTTGGCGAGCAACTTCATGGAGACACGATGATGAAGATCATGATGATGAAGATCATGGTGTCAAGCCGGTGACAAGATGATCATGGAGCCCCAAGATGAAGATCAAAGGAGCTATGTGATATTGGCCATATCATGTCACGTTTATTATTTGATTGCATGTGATGTTTATCATGTTTTGCATCTTGTTTACTTAGAACGACGGTAGTAAATAAGATGATCCCTCATAATAATTTCAAGAAAGTGTTCTCCCTAACTGTGCACCGTTGCTAAGGTTCGTCGTTCCGAAGCACCACGTGATGATCGGGTGTGATAGGTCCTTACGTTCGCATACAACGGGTGTAAGACAGATTTACACACGCAAAACACTTAGGTTGACTTGATGAGCCTAGCATGTACAGACATGGCCTCGGAACACAGAAGACCGAAAGGTCGAGCATGAGTCGTATAGAAGATACGATCAACATGAAGATGTTCACCGATGTTGACTAGTCCGTCTCACGTGATGATCGGACACGGCCTAGTTGACTCGGATCATGTAATACTTAGATGACTAGTAGAGGGATGTCTATCTAAGTGGGAGTTCATTAAATAATTTGATTAAATTAACTTTATTATCATGAACTTAGTCTAAATTTTTTACAATATGTCTTGTAGATCAAATGGCCAACGTAGTCCTCAACTTCAACGCGTTCCTAGAGAAAACCAAGCTGAAAGACGATGGTAGCAACTATACGGACTGGGTCTGGAACCTGAGGATCATCCTCATAGCTGCCAAGAAAGATTATGTCCTACGAGCACCGCTGGGTGACGCACCTATTCTCCCTGCAGAACAAGACGTTATGAACGCTTGGCAGTCACGCTGCGATGATTACTCCCTCGTTCAGTGCGGCATGCTTTACAGCTTAGAGCCGGGGTTCCAAAAACGTTTTGAGAGACATGGAGCATATGAGATGTTCGAAGAGCTGAAAATGGTTTTCCAAGCTCATGCCCGGGTCGAGAGATATGAAGTCTCCGACAAATTCTTTAGCTGTAAGATGGAGGAAAATGGCTCTGTCAGTGAACACATACTCAAAATGTCTGGGTTGCACAACCGCTTGACTCAACTGGAAGTTAATCTCCCGGATGAAGCGGTCATTGACAGAATCCTCCAGTCGCTTCCACCTAGCTATAAGAGCTTTGTGATGAACTACAATATGCAGGGGATGGTAAAGACCATTCCTGAAGTATATGCTATGCTGAAATCAGCAGAGGTAGAAATCAAGAAGGAGCATCAAGTGTTGATGGTGAATAAAACCACTAAGTTCAAGAAGGGCAAGGGTAAAAAGAACTTCAAGAAGGACGGCAAGGAAGTTGCCGCGCCCGGTAAGCAAGTTGCTGGGAAGAAGCCAAAGAATGGACCCAAGCCCGAAACTGAGTGCTTTTATTGCAAGGGAAGTGGTCACTGGAAGCGGAACTGCCCCAAATACTTAGCGGACAAGAAGGCCGGCAAAACCAAAGGTATATGTGATATACATGTAATTGATGTGTACCTTACCAGTACTCGTAGTAGCTCTTGGGTATTTGATACCGGTGCAGTTGCTCACATTTGTAACTCAAAGTAGGAGCTGCGGAATAAACGGAGACTGGCGAAGGACGAGGTGACGATGCGCGTCGGGAATGGTTCCAAGGTCGATGTGATCGCCATCGGCACGCTACCTCTACATTTACCTACGGGATTAGTTTTAAACCTCAATAATTGTTATTTAGTGCCAAGTTTGAGCATGAACATTGTATCTGGATCTCGCTTAATTCGAGATGGCTACTCATTTAAATCAGAGAATAATGGTTGTTCCATTTATATGAGAGATATGTTTTATGGTCATGCTCTGATGGTTAATGGTTTATTCTTGATGAATCTCGTACGTGATGATACACATATTCATAGTGTGAGTACCAAAAGAGTTAAAGTTGATAACAATAGTCCCACATATTTGTGGCACTGCCGCCTTGGTCACATAGGTGTCAAACGCATGAAGAAGCTCCATGCAGATGGACTTTTAGAGTCTCTTGATTATGAATCATTTGACACGTGCGAACCATGCCTCATGGGTAAAATGACCAAGACTCCGTTCTCAGGAACAATGGAGCGAGCAACCAACTTATTGGAAATCATACATACCGATGTGTGCGGTCCAATGAGTGTTGAGGCTCGCGGTGGCTATCGTTATGTTCTCACCCTTACCGATGACTTGAGTAGATATGGGTATATCTACTTAATGAAACACAAGTCTGAGACCTTTGAAAAGTTCAAGGAATTTCAGAGTGAGGTTGAAAATCAACGTGATAGAAAGATCAAGTTTCTACGATCAGATCGTGGAGGAGAATACTTGAGTCACGAATTTGGCACACACTTAAGAAAATGTGGAATAGTTTCACAACTCACGCCGCCTGGAACACCTCAGCGTAATGGTGTGTCCGAACGTCATAATTGCACTCTATTGGATATGGTGCGATCTATGATGTCTCTTACCGACTTACCGCTATCTTTTTGGGGCTATGCTTTAGAGACTGCCGCATTCACTTTAAATTGGGCTCCGTCGAAATCCGTTGAGACGACACCGTATGAATTATGGTTTGGGAAGAAACCTAAGCTGTCGTTTCTAAAAGTTTGGGGATGCGATGCTTATGTCAAGAAACTTCAACCTGAAAAGCTCGAACCCAAATCGGAAAAATGCGTCTTCATAGGATACCCTAAAGAAACTGTTGGGTATACCTTCTACCTCAGATCCGAAGGAAAGATCTTTGTTGCCAAGAATGGATCCTTTCTAGAGAAAGAGTTTCTCTCAAAAGAAGTAAGTGGGAGGAAAGTAGAACTTGATGAAGTGTTGCCTCTTGAACCGGAAAATGGCGAAACTCAAGAAATCGTTCCTGAGGTGCCTGCACCGACTAGAGAGGAAATTAATGATCATGATCAAGATACTTCTAATCAAGCTCCTACTGAAATTCGAAGGTCCACAAGGACACATTCCGCACCAGAGTGGTACGGCAACCCTGTCTTGGAAATCATGTTGTTAGACAACGGTGAACCTTCGAACTATGAGGAAGCAATGGCGGGCCTAGATTCCGACAAATGGCTGGAAGCCATGAAATCCGAGATAGGATCCATGTATGAAAACGAAGTATGGACTTTGACTGACTTGCCCGTTGAATGGCGAGCCATAGAAAATAAATGGATCTTTAAGAAGAAGACAGACGCGGATGGTAATGTGACCATCTATAAAGCTCGGCTTGTCGCTAAGGGTTATCGACAAGTTCAAGGGGTTGACTACGATGAGACTTTCTCACCGGTAGCGAAGCTGAAGTCCGTCCGAATCATGTTAGCAATAGCCGCATACTATGATTATGAGATATGGCAAATGGACGCCAAAACGGCATTCCTTAATGGTTTCCTTAAGGAAGAATTGTATATGATGCAGCCGGAAGGTTTTGTCGATCCTAAGAATGCTGACAAGGTATGCAAGCTGCAACGCTCGATTTATGGGCTGGTGCAAGCATCTCGGAGTTGGAACATTCGCTTTGATGAGATGATCAAAGCGTTTGGGTTTACACAGACTTATGGAGAAGCCTGTGTTTACAAGAAAGTGAGTGGGAGCTCTGTAGCATTTCTCATATTATATGTAGACGACATGCTTTTGATGGGAAATGATATAGAACTCTTGGACAGCATTAAGGCCTATTTGAATAAAAGTTTTTCAATGAAGGACCTTGGAGAAGCTGCTTATATATTAGGCATCAAGATCTATAGAGATAGATCGAGACGCCTCATAGGTCTTTCACAAAGCACATACCTTGATAAAATATTGAAGAAATTCAATATGGATCAATCTAAGAAAGGGTTCTTACCTGTGTTACAAGGTGTGAAATTGAGCTCAGCTCAATGTCCGACCACGGCAGAAGATATAGAAGAGATGAGCGTCATCCCCTATGCCTCAGCCATAGGTTCTATTATGTATGCCATGCTGTGTACCAGACCTGATGTAAACCTTGCCGTAAGTTTGGTAGGTAGGTACCAAAGTAATCCCGGCAAGGAACACTGGACAGCGGTCAAGAATATCCTGAAGTACCTGAAAAGGACTAAGGAAATGTTTCTCGTTTATGGAGGTGACGAAGAGCTCGTCGTAAAAGGTTACGTCGACGCTAGCTTCGACACAGATCTGGATGACTCTAAGTCACAAACCGGATACGTGTATATTTTGAATGGTGGGGCAGTAAGCTGGTGCAGTTGCAAGCAAAGCGTCGTGGCGGGATCTACATGTGAAGCGGAGTACATGGCAGCCTCGGAGGCAGCACATGAAGCAATTTGGGTGAAGGAGTTCATCACCGACCTCGGAGTCATACCCAATGCGTCGGGGCCAATCAAGCTCTTCTGTGACAACACTGGAGCTATTGCACTTGCAAAGGAGCCCAGGTTTCACAAGAAGACCAGGCACATCAAGCGTCGCTTCAACTCCATTCATGAAAATGTTCAAGATGGAGACATAGAAATTTGTAAAGTGCACACGGATCTGAATGTCGCAGATCCGTTGACTAAACCTCTCCCTAAGGCAAAACATGATCAGCACCAGAACTCTATGGGTGTTCGATTCATCACAATGTAACTAGATTATTGACTCTAGTGCAAGTGGGAGACTGTTGGAAATATGCCCTAGAGGCAATAATAAAAGCATTATTATTATATTTCCTTATTCATGATAATTGTCTTTATTCGTGCTATAATTGTGTTAACCGGAAATCGTAATACATGTGTGAATAACAGACAACAATATGTCCCTAGTGAGCCTCTAGTTGACTAGCTCGTTGATCGACAGATAGTCATGGTTTCCTGACTATGGACATTGGATGTCATCGATAACGGGATCACATCATTAGGAGAATGATGTGATGGACAAGACCCAATCTTAACATAGCATAAGATCGCATAGTTCGTTTGCTAGAGTTTTCCAATGTCAAGTATCCTTTCCTTAGACCATGAGATCGTGTAACTCCCGGATACCGTAGGAGTGCTTTGGGTGTGCCAAACGTCACAACGTAACTGGGTGACTATAAAGGTACACTACGGGTATCTCTGAAAGTGTCTGTTGGGTTGACATGGATCGAGACTGGGATTTGTCCCTCCGCTTGACGGAGAGGTATCACCGGGCCCTCTCGGTAATGCATCATCATAATGAGCTCAATGTGATCAAAGCGTTTGATCACGGGATCATGCATTACGGAACGAGAAAAGTGACTTGCCGGTAACGAGATTGAACGAGGTATTGGGATACCGACGATCGAATCTCGGGCAAGTAAAATACCGATTGACAAAGGGAATCGTATACGGGATTAATTGAATCCTCGACATCGTGGTTCATCCGATGAGATCATCGTGGAGCATGTGGGAGCCAACATGGGTATCCAGATCCCGCTGTTGGTTATTGCCCGAGAGCCGTCTCCGTCATGTCTGCATGTCTCCCGAACCCGTAGGGTCTACACACTTAAGGTTCGGTGACGCTAGGGTTGTAGGGATATGTATGTGCAGTAACCCGAATGTTGTTCGGAGTCCCGGATGAGATCCCAGACGTCATGTGGAGTTCCGGAATGGTCCGGAGGTAAAGAATTATATATAGGAAGTGCTATTTCGGCCATCGGGACAAGTTTCGGTGTTATCGGTATTGTACCGGGACCACCGGAGGGGTCCCGGGGGTCCACCAGGTGGAGCCACCTGCCTCAGGGGGCCACATGGGCCTTAGGGGGTGCGCCTTGGCCCACTTGGGCCAAGGGGAACCAGCCCCAAGGGGCCCATGCGCCTAGGGTTTCAATGGGAAGGAGTCCCACAAGGGGAAGGCACCTCCTAGGTGCCTTGGGGGGGAGGGAAACCTCCCCTTGGCCGCCGCCCCAAGGAGATTGGATCTCCTAGGGCCGGCGCCCCCCCTTGTCACTCTTATATAAAGGGGAGAGGGGAGGGGGCAGCCGCACCCCTGGTCATTGGCGCCTCCCTCTCCCTCTCCAACACATCCTCCTCCTCCGTAAGTGCACGGCGAAGCCCTGCCGGAGTACTGCAGTTCCACCATCACCACGCCGTCGTGCTGCTGCTGGATCCTTCTTCCCCAACCTCTCCTTTGCCTTGCTGGATCAATAAGGAGGAGACATCTCCCGTCCCGTACGTGTGTTGAACGCGGAGGTGCCGTTCGTTCGGTACTAGATCATCGGTGAATTGGATCACGGCAAGTACTACTACCTCATCCACGTTCACTTGAACGCTTCCGTTGCGATCTACAAAGTGGTATGTAGATGCTATCTAATCTGAATACTCGTTGCTAGATGAACTCATAGATGGATCTTGGTGAAACCGTAGGAAAAATTTTAATTTTCTGCAACGTTCCCCAACAGAGAAGAGAGATTTTGCAGGCCTGGAATTGAGGCCGCCAGATATTTCAGTCCGAAACGTGGAAGCGCGAACTTATATTGTTGTGGTCCTTTTTTTGGGGGGGAAGGGGTGGGTGGCTGGGTGCTACGCGTCCGTCCGACACATGCGACCACCCCAACATGACTATGCTTCGGTGCCTTAAGGCACCTGCCTTTGTGTCCATGACATGTGGGCTCAACAGGTGGCTGGCCCACATGTCAGTGACCCAAAGGCAGTTGCCTTTAAGGCACTGAAGCAGCGTCCACCCCGACACGACCCTGGTCTGCCTGGTGCGCCTACATTTGAGAATGCAAACGAATCTTCTTTCATTTGCAAACGAATCTGTATGTATTACCATGCCCGTGTTTTCCTTGCAATAATTAGTCATTCGAAACGAGATACTCCATCCGTTCACTTTTGTAAGTCGTTTCAGACAACTTAAAATGAACTGTTTTGCACATTGTCTGAAACGTCTTCAAAGTCTTATAAAAGTGAACAGAGGGAGTACTATAAATTAATTAATGAGGAGTTATTTGAAAAAAATCGAAACGGTACCCACGCTAACATGGATTAGAGTGTGTGTGTCACATAATTAGTTATTTGAATTAGAGTGTGTGTCACGTAGTTAGTTATTTGAATTAGAGTGTGTGTCACGTAGCGATCTCCAATTCTAACGTGGATTTCGCATTTCACTGTATCCACGCTACTTTTTTAATACAAATTCATATGTATATGATGAACACCATGGTAGTGAGAAAACTTTTGGATGGATTCGAACATATGACCTACAAAATAGCACAACAAACTGAGTCAATGTCAACTTTTCGAAACTTAGTATGGCACGAATTCGAAATAATTACCTGTATGCCTGGTCCTCGGTTCAAATCTTACAATGTACACCGAATTGAAACATCTATATTAAGTCTCATACTATGTACATTCAAATGTTGTTTTTAGCCCACCTGCCACCTCTTGAGCTTGCGTTGGTTTTCCCCGAAGAGGAGAGGATGATGCAGCAAAGTAGCGTAAGTATTTCCCTCAGTTTTTGAGAACCAAGGTATAAATCCAGTAGGAGGCCACGCTCAAGTCCCTCGTACCTGCACAAAACGATAGCTACTCGCAACCAACGCGATTAGGGGTTGTCAATCCCTTCACGGTCACTTACGAGAGTGAGATCTGATAGAGATAATATTTTTGGTATTTTTGGTATAGAGATGCAAAGTGAAAAGTAAAAAGCAAAGTAAAAAAGCAAAGCAAGATTAAAGTGATGGAGATTGATATGATGAGAATAGACCCGGGGGCCATAGGTTTCACTAGTGGCTTCTCTCGAGAGCATAAGTATTATATGGCGGGGAACAAATTACCGTTGAGCAATTGACAGAATTGAGCATAGTTATGAGAATATCTAGGCATGATCATGTATATAGGCATCACGTCCGTGACAAGTAGATCCAAACAATTCTGCATCTACTACTATTACTCCACTCATCGACCGCTATCCAACATGCATCTAGAGTATTAAGTTAAAAACAGAGTAACGCTTTAAGCAAGATGACATGCTGTAGAGAGATAAATTCATGCAATATGAAATAAACCCCATCTTGTTATCCTTGATGGCACCAATACAATACGTGCCTTGCTGCCCCTTCTGTCACTGGGAAAGGACACCGCAAGATCAAACCCAAAGCTAAGCACTTCTCCCATGGCAAGAACTACCAATCTAGTTGGCCAAACCAAACGAATAATTCAAAGAGACTTGCAAAGATAACCAATCATACATAAAAGAATTCAGAAAAGATTCAAATATTATTCATAGATAGACTTGATCATAAACCCACAATTCATCGGTCTCAACAAACACACGGCAAAAAGAAGAAGATTACATCGAATAGATCTCCACAAGAGAGGGGGAGAACATTGTATTGAGATCAAAAAAGAGAGAAGAAGCAATCTAGCTAATAACTATGGACCCGAAGGTCTGAGGCAAACTACTGACACTTCATCGGAGAGGCTACAATGATGTAGAAGCCCTCCGTGATGACGGCCCTCTCCGGCGGAGCTCTGGAACAGGCCCCAAGATGGGATCTCGTGGATACAGAAAGTTGCAGCAGTG
Source organism: Aegilops umbellulata (assembly GCA_032464435.1). Classification (NCBI taxonomy): domain Eukaryota; kingdom Viridiplantae; phylum Streptophyta; class Magnoliopsida; order Poales; family Poaceae; genus Aegilops; species Aegilops umbellulata. Next base: position 373,508,754 of record CP136057.1, read on the forward strand.
GAATTAGGTTTTTGGCTCCGTATCTGTTCGTTTGGGGGTACGTGGGTTTATATAGGAGGAAGAAGTACGTCGGTGGAGCTTCGGTGGGCCCACGAGGGTGGGGGGTGCGCCTGTGGGTGTACGGCGCGCCCCCTACCTCGTGCCCACCTTGAAGCTTCCTTGGCGTAGGGTCCAAGTCTCCTGGGTCATATTCGGGAAGAAAACAGTAGATAATATAGCATGGATAAATCAAAAATTATAGATACGTTGGAGACGTATCAGGCATCCTCAAGCTTAATTCCTGCTCGTCCTCGAGTAGGTAAATGATAAAAAGAGAATTTTTGATGCGGAGTGCTACTTGGCATAATTTCAATGCAAAATTTCTTAATTGTGATATGAATATTCAGATTAGAAAGATTCAAGACAAAAGTTCATATTGACATAAAGAATAATAACACTTCAAGCATACTAATAAAGCAATTATGTCTTCTCAAAATAACATGGCCAAAGAAAGTTATCCCTACAAAATCATATAGTCTGGCTATGGTCTATCTTCACCACACAAAGTATTTAAATCATGCACAACCCCGATGACAAGCCAAGCAATTGTTTCATACTCTAACTTTTTCAATCTTCACGCAATACATGAGCGTGAGCCATGGATATAGCACTATATATGGGATAGAATGGTGGTTGTGGAGAAGACAAAAGGAGGGGAAGATAGTCTCACATCAACTAGGCGTATCAACGGGCCGTGGAGATGCCCATCAATAGATATCAATGTGAGTGAGTAGGGATTGCCATGCAACGTATGCACTAGAGCTATAAGTATATGAAAGCTCATCAAAAGAAACTAAGTGGGTGTGCATCCAACTCTCTTGCTCACGAAGACCTAGGGCATTTTGAGGAAGCCCATCATTGGAATATACAAGCCAAGTTCTATAACGAAAAATTCCCACTAGTATTTGAAAGTGACATAACGAGAGACTCTCTATCAAGAAGATCATGGTGCTACTTTTAAGCACAAGTGTGGTAAAAGGATAGTAACATTGTCCCTTCTCACTTTTTCTCTCATTTTTTTATTTGGGCCTTTTCTCTTTTTTTATGGCCTCTTTTTTTTCATCCGGAGTCTCATCCCGACTTATGGGGGAATCATAGTCTCCATCATTCTTTCCTCACTTGGGACAATGCTCTAAAAATTGATGATCATCACACTTTTATTTTTCTTACAACTCAACAATTACAACTCGATTCTTAGAACAAAATATGACTCTATATGAATGCCTCCGGCGGTGTACCGGGATATGCAATGAATCAAGAGTGACATGTATGAAATAATTATGAACGGCGGCTTTGCCACAAATACGATGTCAACTACATGATCATGCTAGCAATATGACAATAATGGAGCGTGTCATAATAAATGGAACGATGGAAAGTTGCATGGCAATATATCTCGGAATGGCTATGGAAATGCCATGATAGGTAGGTATGGTGTCTGTTTTGAGGAAGGTATATGGTGGGTGTATGATACCGGCGAAAGGTGTGCGGTATTAGAGAGGCTAGCAATGGTGGAAGGATGGGAAAAAGTGCGTATAATCGATGGACTCAACATTAGTCATAAAGAACTCATATACTTATTGCAAAAATCTAGAGGTTATCAAAGCAAAGTATTATGCGCATGCTCATAGGGGGATAGATTGGTAGGAAAAGACCATTGCTCGTCCCCGACCGCCACTCATAAGGAAGACAATCAATAAATAAATTATGCTCCGACTTCATCACATAACGGTTCACCATCCGTGCATGCTACGGGAATCACAAAATTTAACACAAGTATTCTTTAAATTCACAACTACTCAACTAGCATGACTCTAATATTATCACCTCCATATCTCAAAACAATTGTCATGCTTCAATCTTTTCTTACTTTTCAACGCACTCAAAAGAAAGTTTCACAAATCTTGAATACCAAGCATATTAATATTAAGCAAATTACCATGCTATTAAGACTCTCAAAATAATTTAAGTGAAGCATGAGAGATCAATAGTTTCTTTAAAACAAATCCACCACCGTGCTCTAAAAGATCTAAGTGAAGCACATAGAGCAAAATTATAACGCTTAAAAGATATAAGTGAAGCACATAGAGCAAAACTACATAGCTCAAAAGATATAAGTGAAGCACATAGAGTATTCTATCAAATTCTAATTCATGTATGGCTCTCTCAAAAGGTGTTTACAGCAAGGATGATTGTGGCACACTAAAAAACAAAGACACAAATAATACAATACGCTCCAAGCAAAACACATATCATGTTGATGAATAAAAATATAGCTCCAAGTAAATTACCGATGGAAGTGGACGAAAAAGGGGATGCCTTTCGGGGCATCCCCAAGATTTGACTTTTTGGTGTCCTTGGATTATCTTGGGGGTGCCATGGGCATCCCCAAGCTTAGGCTCTTGCCACTCCTTGTTCCATAATCCATCAAAAGAGTTCACCCAAAACTTGAAAACTTCACAGCACAAAACTCAATAGAAATCTCGTGAGCTCCGTTAGAGAAAGAAAACAAAAGACCACTTCAAAGTACTGTAATGAACTCATTATTTATTTATATTGGTGTTAAACCTACTGCATTCCAACTTCTCTATGGATTATAAACTATTTTACTAACCATAGATTCATCAAAATAAGCAAACAACACACGAAAAACAGAATCTGCCAAAAACAAAACAATCTGTAGTAATCTGTAACTAACGCAAACTTACGGAACTCCAAAAAATCTACCAAAATTAGACGACCTAGAAAGTCTTTTTATTGATCAGCAGCAATTGGAATCAGTATTTTATCACATTCTGATGATTTTTAATAATTCGGGCACTGAACGCAAAGTTTCTGGAAATTACAGCAAGATCAAATAACTATCATCCAAGAAGATCCAATAGGTCTAACTTGGCACAAACACTAATTAAAACACAAAACCACATCCAAACAGAAGGTAGATGTGTTATTTATTCCCTAACAGAAGAAAAGCACAAAAAACTAAAAATAAAATTGGGTTGCCTCCCAACAAGCGCTATCGTTTAACGCCCCTAGCTAGGCATAAAAGCGGGGATAGATCTAGGTAGTGCCATCTTTGGAAGATAATCCATAAGTGGCTCTCATGATAGTTTCATATGGCAATTTTATTTTCTTTCTTGGAAAGTGTTCCATGCCCTTTTTTTAAATGGAAATTGGAATCTAATATTCCCTTCCTTCATATCAATAATCGCACCAACCGTTCTAAGGAAAGGTCTACCAAGAATAATAGGGAAAGAAGGATTGCAATCTATATCAAGAACAATGAAATCTACGAGCACATAATTCCTATTTGCAACAATAAGAACATCATTAATCCTTCCCATAGGTTACTTAATAGTAGAATCCGCAAGATGCAAGTTTAGAGAGCAATCATCAAAATCGCGGAAATCTAGCAAATCACACAAAGTTTTGGGGATAGTGGAGACGCTAGCACCCAAATCACACAAAGCATAAAACTCATGATCTTCAATTTTAATTTTAATAGTTGGTTCCCACTCATCATAAAGTTTTCTAGGGATAGAAACTTTCAAATCAAGTTTTTCTTCATAAGATTGCATCAAGGCATCAACAATATGTTCGGTAAAAGCTTTCTTTTGACTATAAGCATGTGGAGAATTTAGCACGGATTGCAACAAGGAAATACAATCAATTAAATAGCAACTTTCATAATTAAATTCCTTGAAATCCAATATAGTGGGTTTAGCAACATCTAGATTTTTATTTCTTTCAATCCCACTTTCATCAATTTCATCATAAAGATCTAAATACTCCGAATTTTTAGAACGCCTTCTAGGTAAAGGAAGATCATATTCAGTTTCATCAAGATTCATATTGCAAAACAAAGATTTGATAGGGGACACATCAATAAATTTTAGATCTTCATCTTGATTTTCATAGGAATTGGAAGAACACGCTTTAATAAAGGCATCTTTGGAAGCACGCATCCTAGCGGTTCTTTCCTTGCACTCGTCAATGGAAATTCTCATAGATTTGAGAGACTCATTGATATCATGCTTAGGAGGAATAGATCTAAGCTTTAAAGAATCAACCTCAAGAGAAATTCTATCAACGTTCCTAGCCAAATCATCAACTTTAAGCAATTTCTCTTCAAGCAAAGCATTAAAATTCTTTTGTGAATTCATAAACTCTTTAACACTATTCTCAAATTCAGAGGGCATCTTATTATAATTTCCATAAGAGTTGTTGTAGGAATTTCCATAATTATTAGAAGGATTACTAGGATATGGCCTAGGATTAAAATTCCCTCTATACGCGTTGTTACCAAAATTATTCCTACCAACAAAATTCACATCCATAGATTCATTGTTATTCTCAATCAAAGTAGACAAAGGCATATCATTAGGATCATAAGAAACACTCTTAGCAGCAAATAATTTCATAAGTTCATCCATCTTTCCACTCAAAACATTAATTTCTTATATCGCATGCACTTTTTTATTAGAAGATCTTTCGGTATGCCATTGAGAATAATTAACCATAATATTATCTAGGAGTTTAGTAGCATCTCTTAAAGTGATTTCCATAAAAGTGCCTCCCGCGGCCGAATCTAAAAGATTTCTAGAAGCAAAATTCAATCCGGCATAATTTTTTTGTATAATCATCCACAAATTCAAACCATGAGTAGGTCAATTACGTATCATTAATTTCATTCTCTCCCAAGCTTGTGCAACATGTTCATGATCAAGTTGCTTAAAATTCATAATATCGTTTCTAAGACAGATGATCTTAGCTGGAGGAAAATACTTAGAGATAAAAGCATCTTTGCACTTGTTCCAAGAATCAATACTATTTTTAGGCAAAGACGAAAACCAAGCTTTAGCACGATCTCTAAGCAAAAAAGGAAATAGCTTCAATTTAACGACATCATTATCGACATCTTTTTTCTTTTGCATATCACATAAATCAATGAAGCTATTCAGATGAGTAGCGGCATCTTCACTAGGAAGGCCGGCGAATTGATCTTTCATAACAAGATTCAACAAAGTAGTATTGATTTCACAAGATTCAGTATTGGCAAGAGGAACGATCGGAGTGCTAAGGAAATCATTATTGTTGGTATTAGTGAAGTCACACAATTTGGTAGTACCTTGAGCCATCGCGACAAACAAGCAATCCAACACACGAGCAAACAAAAGGCAAGCGAGAAAAAGGCAAACGGAGAAGGAGAAGGAGATTGGGAAGGAGAAAGAGAGGGCGAATAAACGGCAAGGGTGAAGTGGGGGAGAGGAAAACGAGAGGCAAATGGCAACTAATGTAATGCGAGAGATAGAGATTGCGATGGGTACTTGTTATGCTGACTTTTTGCATAGACTCCCCGGCAACGGCGCCAGAAGTTGCTCGTTGTCGGGAGTCTAAATCTTGACTTTGCGAAAGCCTCCCCTGCAACGGCGCCATAAATTCTTCTTGCTACCTCTTGAGCTTGCGTTGGTTTTCCCTGAAGAGGAGAGGATGATGCAGCAAAGTAGCATAAGTATTTCCTTCAGTTTTTGAGAACTAAGGTATCAATCCAGTAGGAGGCCATGCTCAAGTCCCTCGTACCTGCACAAAACAATAGCTACTCGCAACCAACGCGATTAGGGGTTGTCAATCCCTTCACGGTCACTTACGAGAGTGAGATCTGATAGAGATAATATTTTTGGTATTTTTGGTATAGAGATGCAAAGTGAAAAGTAAAAAGCAAAGCAAGATTAAAGTGATGGAGATTGATATGATGAGAATAGACCCGGGGGCCATAGGTTTCACTAGTGGCTTCTCTCAAGAGCATAAGTATTCTACGGTGGGTGAACAAATTACTGTTGAGCAATTGACAGAACTGAGCATAGTTATGAGAATGTAACATCCCAAAATTCTAAATTTTGGAATATTATAATAAATATATAGATTTGATTGATTGCTTGATTGATTGTGTGAAATTGACTGAAATTTCGAAACTTTTTGAAAGTTAAATGAGAGGGAATAAAAGGACTTTGCCAAACTTTCATATCGCTTTTATGATCTCCGTGAATTCAAATTCTTTTCATCACAAAACCCTGGAGAGAAGATGACATGACTTCTTCCATTTATTTAAATGACAAGGGGTGTTGAAAATATTTGAATTACATTTGAAAATATTTCCAATTCTGAAACTTTATGCAACTCAATGATTTTCACGAGCGAAGATAAAATGACTTCTTCAAAACATATGAAATATGAGTTGGGAGTTTCAAAGGATCAAATTCAAAGTCCTTTTGGAAATTATTTTTAATTTGGAGTTATTTGAGTTTTATTCAAATTATTTTTCTCCAAAAAAAAATAAAATATATGGAAATTAGGGTAACATGATTCCCTACAACAGAAAATTGGAGAGAAATAAATTTGAATTAATTTTGGTATTTCTAAAATGATTTTTATTGGATTTTATTAGACCAGTAGCACTCTTTGTTTTATTTGATTTTGTTTGGATTTTATTTGGCATTATAAAAATGTCCATGTTGTAGAAAATATTTTTCTGAAAATTTTGATATATTATATGCCTATATAATATTTTTATTTCTTTGGCTTTATTATTTTTGGTTGTCTGTGTTTTAAAAAAATGTGTTATAAAAAAAACTTCTCCCGACTGGGCCGGCCCAGCCGAAGCCAGGCCAAGGCCCAGCAAGCCGCCGCCTTCGTCCCCGACTCCGCCTCCCGCACGCCATCGCCGCCGCCGTGCCGCATGCGGAAGCCGCCGCCGCCTCCCTTTCCCCTCCTCCACGCCACCTCCTCCCCTCCCCTTAAATAGCGCGGCCCCGGGCCCCGCCTCTCTCACGCTTCGCCGTCGCCGCCCTCGCATCACACCGCCGCGCTGCCGCACTTCCCCGCCGCCGAGCGCCGCATCCGCCGCCGCCTCGCCTACGCCGCTGCCGCGCCGCCTCTCGCCGCTGCCGCCTGCCGCCGTACCCGCGCCACCACCCGCCGCTGCCGCCGCGCCTCGCAGTCGCCGGAGCAGCGCCACCCTCGCCGGAGTCCGTTCGCCGCCGCCGCCGGTTTTCGGCGAAAAACCAATCGAACCGGTAAAACCGTTACCCCGGTTCGATTCGGTTTAATTTCGGTTTAGTTCGGTTTTCTAAAAAAACTAGATTTGTTTTTTTAGGTTTATTATTTAACGAACGCTTTCTGTTTAGTTAGTTTTAGTGAACGTTTTCGTTCTATAGATATGTGTAGCGAACGTTCATTGTTTAGTATTTTTCTTTTTCTTTTAATTTCTGTCCAGGGACCTATTTGTAGTAGCTTCTTTTACAGATTAGTCCTTGATTTTCAAACGACCACATCTTTTTACTCGTTAGTCCAAGTTCAACGAAACAACCGCCCACTTCGTCGTTATGATCTCCTCTATCCAGTAAAACAATTAAACATGTTTTTGAAAATTTAAAACTTGCTTTCAAACAGATTTGAATTTGAATCTTCTTTTGTTCATAACTTGAGTTTTATAACTCCGATTTATTTGATTCTTTTTGCAAATCGAAGATCTTGACCTAAACTTTCTGATAAGGCCAAATTCACATAATTTTGGTACTGTTAGAAATTGTCTTATGCTACAAGAGTTATTTGCTCGGTTTTAATGTTTCTGAACCGTCTTCTTCGATCTTTCTGATCTTTTGAATGATTGCTTATGTGTGGTTACTATTGATTGCTTACGATAGATTGACCGGAGTGTGATGAGTAGAACTATCAAGTGTTTTGAGTGCGAATCATCTTCATCAACATTGCAGGCAAGTTCACACTTTGATCATACCTCTTTACTACCCAGTTTTATTGCATTAGATCAATCCTCAAGCATTGCATGATTAGGATCTAATTAAACTGCGGGATGGGAAGTAGTTGAGGTAGTGCCTATTACCTATTTTATTATCAAACCCTTGGGAGTTACTTCTGCGTTTGCTTATTGCCATGCTATGCTAGTAGACGTGGATTGGGTGAGTGATATCCATGACAGATGTGAGATTATTAATTAATGGTTTATCTAAGGTCGCAACTTAAACACACATCTGGGTGGATTGAGGTACCTGGGTACTCCAGCGATTGCCTGTCTAGGCACCTGGGTATTCCAGGATTGCCTGTTTTTTTATGGACCGCCACCCAGACTCAAAGGGATCATGAGATTATTCATACTAGAAACTTCCGTGTGCAGCCACAAGCTATTATGGGCTCTAGCATAGTTGATTAAGTCGTGTGAACTCTTACAGTGGTAGACTAGCAGATGTAGGGGTTGTAGGTGGTACAGTCTACCCATCGTAAGGTGCAAACGCTTCTGAAAGACTATGTCTCGGTCGTCCGTTTCTCAAACACCATGTAGTGCGAGAAATCCAACGGAGGAGATCGAGTCTTGTGGGGAAAAGTGCGCAAACCTCTGCAGAGTGTACAAACTAATCATGATTAGTCGTGTCCCCGGTTATGGACATCTTGAGTATCTAGTTCTTGGATTATCCTGTTGATCTCATCACGTTACTTAAATAATTTGTTGGGTTTTAATGATGATGCTTAATTGGGATTGATAATGCTGTCAACCATTCTCAATGTTTAACAACCACCATGATAGTTAAATAAAATTTATTCCTTTGCAGCAGGGAAAAATTGGCTTTTCGCAAAAACCTTGTAACCATAGAGCTTTTCCACCAGCCATATATGCATGTAGTGATAGCCTTTATTCATCATTGCTCTACGGTGTGAATTTGCCAGTACATTCAATGTACTGACCCTTTGTGGCTGCAACGTCTCATGTTGCAGGATCTCACGACGAGTAAGTGATACGTTAGGGTTACGATTTCTACACTCAACTTTGCCGTTGGTGTTGATGGGAATCCACAACCTTGTTACTTCCGCTATTTGGATTGAGGTAATAGTATTTACGTTATTTTATACATGTGATTTACCTCTGTTATAAATCCTTCAAGTACTGTGTGTGTCAGCATACCGATCCAGGGATGACACTTAAGCATAGAGACTTTACCGTCTGAGGTCGGGTCGCTACAGAGAATATCTAGGCATGATCATGTATATAGGCATCACGTTCGTGACAAGTAGATCGAAACGATTTTGCATCTACTACTATTACTCCACTCATCGACCGCTATCCAGCATGCATCTAGAGTATTAAGTTAAAAACAGAGTAATGCTTTAAGCAAGATGACATGATGTAGAGAGATAAATTCATGCAATATGAAATAAACCCCATCTTGTTATCCTCGATGGCAACGATACAATACGTGCCTTGCTGCCCCTTCTGTCACTGGGAAAGGACACCGCAAGATCGAACCCAAAGCTAAGCACTTCTCCCATGGCAAGAACATCTAGTTTGCCAAACCAAACGGATAATTCGAAGAGACTTGCAAAGATAACCAATCATACATCAAAGAATTCAGAAAAGATTCAAATTATTCATAGATAGACTTGATCATAAACCCACAATTCATCGGTCTCAACAAACACACCGCAAAAAGAAGAAGATTACATCGAATAGATCTCCACAAGAGAGGGGGAGAACATTGTATTGAGATCCAAAAAGAGAGAAGAAGCCATCTAGCTAATAACTACGGACCCGAAGGTCTGAGGTAAACTACTCACACTTCATCGGAGAGGCTATGATGACGTAGAAGCCCTCCGTGATGACGGCCCTCTCTGGCGGATCTCCGGAACAAGCCCCAAGATGGGATCTCATGGATACAGAAAGTTGCGACGGTGGAATTAGGTTTTTGGCTCCGTATCTGTTCGTTTGGGGGTACGTGGGTATATATAGGAGGAATAAGTATGTCGGTGGAGATTCGATGGGCCCACGAGGGTGGGGGCGCGCCTGGGGGTGTAGGGCGCGCCCCCTACCTCGTGCCCACCTTGAAGCTTCCTGGGCGTAGGGTCCAAGTCTCCTAGGTCATATTCGGGAAGAAAATCACGTTCCAGAAAGGATTATTCTGTTTGGACTCCGTTTGATATTCCGTTTCTTCGAAACACTGAAATAGGCAAAAAAACAGCAATTCTGGGCTGGGCCTCCGGTTAATAGGTTAGTCCCAAGAATAATATAGAAGTGGAAAATAAATCCCAATATAGTCCAAAGCAATAGATAATATAGCATGGAGCAATCAAAAATTATAGATACGTTGGAGACGTATCAGGCATCCCCAAGCTTAATTCCTGCTCGTCCTCGAGTAGGTAAATGATAAAAAGAGAATTTTCGATGCGGAGTGCTACTTGGCATAATTTCAATGCAAAATTTCTTAATTGTGATATGAATATTCAGATTAGAAAGATTCAAGACAAAAGTTCATATTGACATAAAGAATAATAACACTTCAAGCATACTAATAAAGCAATTATGTCTTCTCAAAATAACATGGCCAAAGAAAGTTATCCCTACAAAATCATATAGTCTGGCTATGGTCTATCTTCACCACACAAAGTATTTAAATCATGCACAACCCCGATGACAAGCCAAGCAATTGTTTCATACTCTAACTTTTTCAATCTTCACGCAATACATGAGCGTGAGCCATGGATATAGCACTATATATGGGATAGAATGGTGGTTGTGGAGAAGACAAAAGGAGGGGAAGATAGTCTCACATCAACTAGGCGTATCAACGGGCCGTGGAGATGCCCATCAATAGATATCAATGTGAGTGAGTAGGGATTGCCATGCAACGTATGCACTAGAGCTATAAGTATATGAAAGCTCATCAAAAGAAACTAAGTGGGTGTGCATCCAACTCGCTTGCTCACGAAGACCTAGGGCATTTTGAGGAAGCCCATCATTGGAATATACAATCCATGTTCTATAACGAAAAATTCCCACTAGTATATGAAAGTGACATAACGAGAGACTCTCTATCATGAAGATCATGGTGCTACTTTGAAGCACAAGTGTGGTAAAAGGATAGTAACATTGTCCCTTCTCTCTTTTTCTCTCATATTTTTATTTGGGCCTTTTCTCTTTTTTATGGCCTCTTTTTTTTCGTCCGGAGTCTCATCCCGACTTATGGGGGTATCATAGTCTCCATCATTCTTTCCTCACTTGGTACAATGCTCTAAAAATTGATGATCATCACACTTTTATTTTTCTTACAACTCAACTATTACAACTCGATACTTAGAACAAAATATGACTTTATATGAATGCCTCCGGCAGTGTACCGGGATATGCAATGAATCAAGAGTGACATGTATGAAATAATTATGAACGGCGGTGTCGGTGTCAAAACCGGCGGATCTCGGGTAGGGGGTCCCGAACTGTGCGTCTAGGCGGATGGTAACAGGAGACAAGGGACACGATGTTTTTACCCAGGTTCGGGCCCTCTCGATGGAGGTAAAACCCTACTCCTGCTTGATTAATATTGATGATATGGGTAGTACAAGAGTAGATCTACCACGATATCAGAGAGGCTAAACCCTAGAAGCTAGCCTATGGTATGATTGTTTTTTGTCCTACGGACTAAAACCCTTCGGTTTATATAGACACCGGAGAGGGTTAGGGTTACCCAAAGTCGGTTAAAATGGGAGGAGATCTACATATCCGTATCGCCAAGCTTGCCTTCCATGCCAAGGAAAGTCCCATCCGGACACGGGACGGAGTCTTCAATCTTATATCTTCATAGTCCAGGAGTCCGGCCAAAGGTTATAGTCTGACCATCCGGACACCCCCTAATCCAGGACTCCCTCAGTAGCCCCTGAACCAGGCTTCAATGACGACGAGTCCGGCGCGCAGATTGTCTTCGGCATTTCAAGGCGGGTTCGTCCTCCGAATACTTCATAGAAGATATTGAACACAATAATAGTGTTCGGCTCTGCAAAACAAGTTCCACATACCACCATAGAGAGAATAATATTTACACAAATCTAACCTGCTGACGTATTCCGTAGCGTGACATCACACCATAGCCAAGTCTTTATTCGAATCGTCTGTCCCACCTCAGCGCGTTTTGTGAGGCAGTTTCCTTGGCATGTCCTATCGAAGCAGAGACCGTGTCCCCTTTATTTACGGGATTCTCATCTATACGGACATGGGTAACCCAATCGTGCCCGTTGGTACGTCTCCTCGATCGAAGGGGAGTCCCAAATGGTCATGAGGAGGGCTCTTGGTATTCAACCTATTTATAAAGAGACCAAGGCTTGACTCCTTTCTTTCAGTCTCAATCGTATCCACCTCTTGCCTCGAGTTCCAACACCCAAAGCTCCAGATTTAGGCGCTTCGGACCTTCGATGATGTCCGGCTCCAACCTTCAAGGCCGGTGGATGCCTTCCTCCATCACGGAAGAAGATGTACTAAAGCTAAGAGATGCCAGGTATCTAACCGGTGAAATCTCGCATAGGCTGCCTGCTCAAGGGCAGGTTATTCCCACTCACAAGCCTGATGAGAGTGTGGTGTTTGTGTCTCACTTCCTTCGGGGGCTAGGCTTCCCGACGGACCCCTTCGTGAGGGGGCTCATGTTTTATTATGGGCTGGAATTTCATGACTTGGCTCCGGAGTCCATCCTCCACATCTCATCGTTCATCGTCGTGTGCGAAGCCTTCCTCCGCATTACTCCTCACTTCGGATTGTGGCTTAAGACCTTTAAAGTAGAGCCAAAGATGATCGAGGGACAACACGCAGAGTGCGGAGGCGCGGTTATAAGCAAGAATGCTGACGCCCCATGGCCCGAGGTCTCTTTTCAAGAGGAGTTCATCTTATGGAAACGAGAGTGGTTTTATATCACCGCTCCCAGGGGTACCAAGTGGGTGGCGCCACCTGCTTTTCGCTCGGGTCCCCCACCACAGCTAGCGTCATGGGTCAATAAAGGGTTGAACTGGGGGCCATCCAAGGATGTGCCCTTGTTGTAGGGCCGCATTCGAGATCTCCTAGAAAGAGACATCGGTCTGGTCGTAGTGACGCAGGTCATGCTGATCTGCCGAACCTCGCCCTGCAAACGTCGCCTCCTCCGCCTGTGGGAGTTTAATCCGGAGGGACCACGAGCTCTCAAACATTTTATGGGCGCGACGCCCATGGAGATGTACAAATCGTTCTTCGGATCACAAGCAATGTGTCCGGACTCAGCCGAGGACGCAGGTCTGAGCTGCAATCACCCGGATACTCAAGTAAGTAGCCCCGTACCCGGACACGCTATCCATATTTTTATCATAAAGTTGCCCTTAAAAGAGCTGTCCCTTAAACAGGAGTGGATAGCGAAAGCAAAGCTAATCAGGTGTCCGGCCCCCCTCCCTGAGACCATGCCAGATCCCGTGTTAACCAGGATGCTGGAGGTCGTGCCTTTGGAAGAAGGTGAAGGGGGGAACAAGGAAGCTACCGCCTCCCTGAAGGAGGCTGTCGGGAAAGGAGGAATCGAGAATTCCTCTACCCAGGGGAAGACGAGGACCGCCTCTGAAGACCCGAAGACCATGGTCTCATAGCGGGGGAAGAGATCTTCGTCAGAGGGTCCTGCGCCGGGGGATGCCTCGGCCGCACTGTGCCCCCAAGGGGATCAGCCCTCCACTGAGCCGTAAGTAATGAGGGGAGTTTAAAATGAAAGACATCCCTATTCTATTTCTGAGGAAAATAACCGAAATTTTACCTTGTAGTTCGGATCTCAGCCCTTCTCAGCAGAGCTCATCTTCGGGGGATCTTCTTCCGGAGATGATGGAGAGCGGCACGCCTCCCCCTGCCGTACCGCCTTGCGAGGCAGGCGACCCTGAGGTGTCGTCACGGAGGGTTTCTCTGAATCCGGTGGGGCCGGAAGGCAGTCATATGGCCCCCCAAAGCCCTCTGTGTTCGGCCTTCAAAAAAGGCCGTCGGACGAGTCCGGCACCATCTGGTGCATGGTCGGAGGAGTTGAAGGATCTGCTCGGGCGAGCGTCTGTCTCAGAAGCACACCGTGTGTTGATGGGTACGGTGATTGAAAGGATTGCATCTGCGGAGAGCGGGTTGCACGAGGCCGTCAGGAGTTTACCGACAGGTTTTGAGGTACGCGAAATGATGTACCTTTTGACAGTTCCGCATATATAAGATGTGTCCTATATAGATAGTAGCCCCTGAGACTCTGCGCGTTGTCAAAAATGACGGCGTGCAGAGGATCATAATCCCAGGCATAATATTTCGCCTTTCCTATGCAGGTGGTGAAGTGTCCGGTGGCTAGCCGGACTAATGAATTTGCCGAGCTAAAGCGGCAACTTGACGTGGCAGATGCCGACATCGCGCTTGTCAACAAGCGGCTTGACGAGGCACAAGGTATGTAACTCCTCCGGACACACCAGGTATGGGGAGCTTGAGGCCCGTATCTTACAACATGTGTGCTTGATGCAGATGGTGCCACTGCCATGGAGAATCTTTGGGCAGAACTTGCTCGAGTCAAGGAGCAGGCCAGGAAAAGTGATGCGGCTGCCTTAAAGGCGGTTGAAGAGCTGAAAGCCGAACATGCTGCTCACTGCCGAAGCAAGAAGGAAATGGCCGAGATGGCTGTAAAGTTGAAGAGCGCTGCCGACCGCTGCAAGCTTCTTGAAAAAGAAGATCGGGCGGAACAGACGGACCTGGAGAAGGCCACTACCGAGGCCAAGGATGCCCGCTCTGCGATGAGAGCTATGAAGGAGGAGCTACGTCAGGCCGGAGATATCGCGGCAGGAAAGCCCTTTATGCTGCGGATGAAGTTCGGGGATCCTAAATATGCTTCGTTGGACCGGTTGTGGAGTACGACGGACACTTATCTGGATTTGGCAGCGAGTGCCGCGGACGCGGCCGAACACTTCCGAGATCAAGAGGATCACGAAGTGGAAAAGCTTTTTTGGTCGCAGTTCCACAATCCAGAGCGTCCACTTCCATTAACCAATAGTTTGGCCGAGTGGGCGGAGCTGAATAGGTTATCCGGACTCGCCATGAAGTATGTCGTGAGTCATCTTGGCCAGAAAGGCCCGAGCCGAAGAGTTATTTTAGCTTGGTGCAGCAGTTCCTTGGTGCGGTGCGCATATCAATGCAATGAAGAGGTCAACATGCATAGAGGGTGCACGGATGGCTCTTGCCCGTGTCAAGACATACTGGGCGGAGATGAAGGCCACCGCTGTTGCATCCCAAGACTCGGACGGGAGCCGAGTACCTGCCGAGCACTATTTTCAGGAAGTTCTGTAGGGCGCTCATTTAATAGAGACGCAGTGCCCGAAGGATATTATGTTCGAATAACATGTATTATTGTAAAACAATGTCTTGATGTAATATAAAAGCTTTTTATACTTGTGCCTTCAAGAATTGAAATACCTCCTGTGCGGCCGTTAATGTATATGTGTATATAACCTGAAAGATGGCAGTCTTCGGCTTCAGCCCCCACGCATATAATGCGGGGGTGTTCACAGAAGGCGCATTTTCACACTTGATCCAACGTCTTGGCCCTATTAAGGAGGTGATAGCGTAGCGAACTAGGCAACCGGACTATAATGCTTTATCACTTTCACTTAGCCATAGGTGTTTGACAGTGGGGCTACTATATAGCCCCTGGGGGCACCGCGCTCACCCGAATTCGGGGCGCGTGTGTGCCTGGCCGGGAAACAGCCCTTCGTTAATATGGAGGAATCCTAAAGATTCCGGCGGGTCATCGAGTGGTTGACCAGTCTCACGCTATATCATGACAGTCAGTTTTCGGCTTTATCTACTGAGGTGCTCGCCTGGCTGAACCAGGGCACAATCGCAGTAGTTCTCCTGGTGCCGCCTTAGCCGATAGAGCGGAACATAAGGCAGCAAAACACAGGAGCCGGGCAAACCCAACATTTGACCAAAGACATGATTCGGAGCTGATGCATATAAGGCCAAACTTGCGACGCCGAACACTCCCTAAGGTATTCAGTCTTTTATGAAAATGGGCGAAATAGCGCCCTTGGTAATAAGCCCCTGATGTCCAGGTAGGTGAAAAGCTCTGACGTGGCCACATGCCAAGACGCCAGCCTCCTCCTCGGCTATATAGAGAATCCGGGGGATGTGTATCAACAAGAGACAGTAAAAAAGGTTTACGTAGGGTCTTAATCTAAAAAGAATCCTGGAGACGGGTCCCTGCTGCACGTCTGCGCATGTGTCTCCATTGTGCCGTGTCCTGGACGGGCCTAGCATGGTGTTCATCCGTAAAAGAGAGGAGCTTAGATGACAAGAAAAAGAATAGTAGTGCGGAATGTACGCTATACTAGATAAACAATGTATAATTTAAGACAGGTAAAATTGAGCCTTATTGTCGTGTATTTTACATACGCGGAGCCCCTTGTATGGGGGTGTACGGCTACTAAACCTTTATCAATTATATGTTTGCTCCGGACTCGCCTAGCCGAGTCCGTGGTCTTGATGACCTGGTAGATGCTTTTGCTGGTGAAGCTGTTTTAATATATGGCTGTCAAGGCAGGCACATATTCTTTCGCGCTCGAGGGACACTTGATGTTTCCCTTTAGTGAGATGATGCCTCGTGGACCGGGCATCTTAAGCGTAAGAGATGCATAATGCGGTATTGCGTTAAAGCGGGTGAAAGCCTCTCGTCCCAGTAGTGCTTGATAGCTGCTTGAAAAATGGGGCGATGTGGAAGGTTAGTTTTTCGCGGCGGAAGTTATCGGAGGAGCTGAACATAACTTCTAACCGGAGAGAACCCATGCAATGGGTATCCGGGCCTGGCATTACTCCTTGAAAGGAAGTGTTGCTATGGCGAATTGTTGTTGGGTCTATCCCCATTTTGCGGATTGTGTCCTGATATAGCAGGTTTAAAATACTGCCGCCGTCCATCAGGACATGTGTAAAGTGGAGTCCGTTGATTATTGGATCTAATATCAAGGCAGTCCCGCCTGCGTTCCGGATTCTTCTAGAGTAATCCTGATTGTCGAAGGTGATCGGTTTTAACAACCAGTGGCGAGACTCCTTTGGGATAGGCCGTATGGCACGTATCTCTATAGGCGCCACTCCTTTCGTCACGTGAAGTAAGTTTACTGTTTTGACTTCTTGTGGGAAATTCTTTTGTTTCTCGGTGCTCTGCTTGTGGGGTTCGTCATCGTCCTCACTTGGTGTGTCGAGCCCCTTGTGTTCGGCGTTGAGTTTGCCGGATTGCTTGAATACCCAACAATCTCTGTGGGTATGATTTGCGGGCTTCCCTGGAGTACTATGGATTTGACATATCTTGTCCAAGATTTTGTTCAGTTTAGATAGCTCGTCCCTGTTATCCTTAAGGGGCATCTTTTTCTGATTCTGTGGAGAGCTTTTGAATCCGGCATTGACTGCCGTGCTCTTTGGGCTGCTTCCCTTATTCCGGTGCTGATCCTTGTTGCGTCGTGGTTTCCCATTTCCATCCCTGACTTCGGATGTACTTGGGTCGCTGGTGTTGCATCTTGCCAACTAGTTGTCCTCTCCCGCGCAAAAGCGGGTCATGAGGCTTGTTAATGCGGCCATTGTTCTTGGCTTTTCTTGGCCGAGGTGTCTGGCGAGCCATTCGTCCCGAACGCTGTGTTTGAAAGCTGCTAAGGCTTCGGCGTCCGGACAGTCGACTATCTGATTCTTTTTAGTAATAAATCTGGCTGACTCTCTGGGCTGTTCAGTTATATGGCTTAGATCCTCCGCATCCGGAGGTCGTACATAGGTCCCTTGAAAATTTTCCCGAAAAGCATCCTCGAGCTCCTCCCAACTTCCAATGGTGTTTTTGGGAAGGATTTTAAGCTAATGCCGGGCTGGCCCTTTGAGCTTAAGGGGTAAGTATTTGATGGCGTGGAGGTCATCTCCTCTGGCCATGTGTATGTGGAGGATATAATCCTCAATCCAGACTCCAGGGTCTGTTGTTCCGTCGTACGCCTCTATGTTTACGGGTTTGAATCCTGCTGGAAATTCATAGTCCAGCACCTCATCGGTGAAACAGAGGGGGTGTGCGACACCCCTGTACTTGGGTGTGCCGTGTTGTTCGGATATTTGTTGAGTTGCATTGCTTACTAGAGCTTGCTTTCTTGGCCCATAGATAGACCTGGATGGGCCATCCTTTTGATGTGAATCCTTGGGTCGATCGCATGCTGGCTTGGCTGCGGCGCCTCTTGCCGCTCTATGTTGGCCATGAGGTCGTCTATCCGACCGGGTGGCTTCCTTGTTTTTTGATTTAGGGGGCTCTAGGGCCTCCTCATCAAATCCAGGCAGTAGCTTTCGCTTCGGATAGCTCTTTGCGTGGCGGCTGCCGCCGTATTTATCTGCAGTGTTGAGTACTTTGCTCCATCTGATTCTGAGTGCATCTTCCGCAGTTTTGAGGTTCCGCTTCTGCTTTTTCAGGCTACGCGCGGTGGCGACGAGCCTTTTGTGGAGGTTCTTCTGCTCCAGGAACTTGTCCGACGTGAGGTCGTCCGGACTGTTATCTTTGCCGGGGACGGGTTGTTCGGTTTGTTTATCCAAGTTGCCCTGTTCGGACAGTTGCTCGATGGCATGTTCGTCGTCCGCCGGTTCACCCTGCTCTATGGCTTGGTCTGTATGGCTGCTGTCTCTGTCGAGCCGGGGTTTTGAGCGGCGCTTATGTCGCCGCTTTGACTGCTTTTCGAGGGAAAGATCCCTCGTTGAGTCCCTTTGTTCCTCGTCGTTGCTTCCTTTAGGTGTGTCCACCATGTATACATCGTGAGACGAGATGGTTGTCCAGTGCCCTATAGGAGCTGGCTCTTGTTCGTCTCCTACATCGTCGTCCATACCGTCGATGTGTATGGAGTCGAAGTCTCGCATGTCGGTCAAATCATCAACAGTGGCTACGGAGTGGGTGGTGGGTGGGCGTCGAATTTCCTCATCCTCCGCATCCCAACCCTGCTGGCCATAGTCCGGCCAGGACTCTCCTGGTAAAGAGAGAGACTTTAGCGAATTCAGAATCTCGCCAAAGGGCGAGTGCTAAAAGATGTCCATGGCGGTGAACTCCATGATCGGCGCCCGATTGGATTCGATTGGCAGGGGCGTGGAGAGCTCGGAGTCCGGAGAGGAGTCCAGCACCTTGGAGCCACGGGCTTTGTAGAGAATAAGGATGGTGTTTGGCTCGATCGCCGTAGAGATTGCAGCCCCCGAGGCGGTGTCCAGCCACCCGCCTCGATTGGCGCAGTCGGCTCCGAGCAAAGGGTCGGAGCGGACACTAGTGCGGCCTCCAGGGCACTGTTCGGCGGCAGAGCTAGATCATGCCCATCGTGACAGTGCGGCGCGCTCGGCTGTGGCTCTAATCCGTCGAAGATCAAGTCCCCGCGGATATTAGCCGTGTAGTTCAAACTTCCAAATCTGACCTGATGACCAGGGGCGTAGCTTTCGATCTGCTCCAGATGGCCAAGCGAATTGGCCCGCAGTGCAAAGCCACCGAATACGAAGATCTGTCCGGGGAGAAAAGTCTCACCCTGGACCGCATCGCTGTTGATGATCGGAGGAGCCATCGGGCCTAAAAGTGACGACACAGAGGAACTCTCAATGAAAGCACCAATGTCGGTGTCAAAACCGGCAGATCTCGGGTAGGGGGTCCCGAACTGTGCGTCTAGGCGGATGGTAACAGGAGACAAGGGACATGATGTTTTTACCCAGGTTCAGTCCCTCTCGATGGAGGTAAAACCCTACTGCTGCTTGATTAATATTGATGATATGGGTAGTACAAGAGTAGATCTACCACGAGATCAGAGAGGCTAAACCCTAGAAGCTAGCCTATGGTATGATTGTTTTTTGTCCTACGGACTAAAACTCTCCGGTTTATATAGACACCAGAGAGGGTTAGGGTTACACAAAGTCGGTTACAATGGGAGGAGATCTACATATCCGTATCGCCAATCTTGCCTTCCACGCCAGGGAAAGTCCCATCCGGACACGGGACGAAGTCTTCAATCTTGTATGTTCGTAGTCCAGGAGTCCGGCCAGAGGTTATAGTCCGGCCATCCGGACACCCCCTAATCCAGGACTCCCTCAGGCGGCTTTGCCACAAATACGATGTCAACTACATGATCATGCTAGCAATATGACAATAATGGAGCATGTCATAATAAACGGAACGGTGGAAAGTTGAATGGCAATATATCTCGGAATGGCTATGGAAATGCCATGATAGGTAGGTATGGTGGCTGTTTTGAGGAAGGTATATGGTGGGTGTATGATACCGGCGAAAGGTGCGCGGTATTAGAGAGGCTAGCAATGGTGGAAGGATGGGAAAAAGTGCGTATAATCCATGGACTTAACATTAGTCATAAAGAACTCATATACTTATTGCAAAAATCTAGGAGTTATCAAAGCAAAGTATTACGCGCATGCTCCTAGGGGGATAGATTGGTAGGAAAAGACCATCGCTCGTCCCCGACCACCAATCATAAGGAAGACAATCAATAAATAAATTATGCTCCGACTTCATCACATAACGGTTCACCATCCGTGCATGCTACGAGAATCACAAACTTTAACACAAGTATTCTTTAAATTCACAACTACTCAACTAGAATGACTCTAATATTATCACCTCCATATCTCAAAACAATTATCATGCTTCAATCTTTTCTTAGTATTCAACGCACTTAAAAGAAAGTTTCACAAATCTTGAATACCAATCATATTAATATTAAGCAAATTACCATGCTATTAAGAAAATAATTTAAGTGAAGCATGAGAGATCAATAGTTTCTTTAAAACAAATCCACCACCGTGCTCTAAAAGATCTAAGTGAAGCACATAGAGCAAAATTATAACGCTCAAAAGATATAAGTGAAGCACATAGAGCAAAATACATAGCTCAAAAGATATAAGTGGAGCACATAGAGTATTCTATCAAATTCTAATTCATGTATGGCTCTCTCAAAAGGTGTGTACAGTAAGGATGATTGTGGCACACTAACAAACAAAGACACAAATAATACAAGACGCTCCAAGCAAAACACATATCATGTTGATGAATAAAAATATAGCTCCAAGTAAATTACCGATGGAAGTGGACGAAAGAGGGGATGCCTTCCGGGGCATCCCCAAGCTTTGACTTTTTGGTGTCCTTGGATTATCTTGGGGGTGCCATGGGCATCCCCAAGCTTAGGCTCTTGCCACTCCTTGTTCCATAATCCATCAAAAGAATTCACCCCAAACTTGAAAACTTCACAACACAAAACTCAATAGAAATCTCGTGAGCTCCGTTAGAGAAAGGAAACAAAAGACCACTTCAAAGTTGTCGGATTTCGGGTTCCGGCAGACCCTTGAGGTTCGAACTCTGGGGTGCGCGCGGAGATTTCGCCTTCTACCTACCTGCACCCCTCCGCCTCGCTAAGATCTAAGCTATGGAAAGAACAACACAAGAGACACAAGGTTTATACTGGTTCGGGCCACCGATGTGGTGTAATACCGTACTCCAGTGTGTGGTGTGGTGGATTGCCTCTTGGGCTGATGATGAAGAGCAATACAAGGAAGAACAGCCGCGCGAGGGTCTGTTCTTGGCTGGGGCGATGAACTGCTAGGAGGAGTTCAGTCACCCTTCTCTTTCTCTCTCTCTGATTTCGATCTGTCCATCTTGGTCGATTCCAATTCTCCTTCCCCTCTACCCTGGGGGTGGCTAGTCCTATTTATAGGCAAAGGCCCTGGGCCTCTTCCCAAATATTGAGCGGGAAGGGCGCCAACAATTGGCCCTTTTGAAGGGGAACATCTGGTACACTTATCCTGACTAAAGTTGGTCCTCGCCTGCCAAAGGCTCTGGTGGTGACGCTGGCTTGGGCTCCACAATGACTTCTTCCCTACCGTTGGACTGGTCTTGGTCTCGTTGCACTGAAACGGGTGCCTTTACTTGATGCTCTTGCCTGCGCTTGCTCCCTTTGCACCAAAGAGGAAAGGAGGACACTGCGCGGGCTGGCGCCCGCCTGGCGCCCTCGGTCGTCATGGCTTGCGTCATGGGCAGCTCGTGAGGTACCCCGCCTTGATCTCTCCGCCTCCTCGCGAGCTAGCCTGATGAGGCTGTGCCTGAGGAAGCTCTGTGTCGTCCGCCCCGCGAGGCTTGGCCCCTCGCGAGGGTCTTGGGTCTGTGTTGATGAAGATGGGCCGTGCTGGGCCCCTTTCGAGCCACACCGCAGGCCGCAGGCAGGCAAGTCTGGGGACCCCCGTTCCCAGAATGCCGATAGTAGCCCCCGGGCCCAAGGCGCGCCCGGACTTGGCCGTGCAGAGAGGCGAAAGGGCAAGGGCGAAGCGCCGCGGGCCCTAACAGCCTGCGGCCTTGGGCGCCGCGTGGCGGTTGATTGGACGTGGGCGCCTCCACAACCGCGCGAGTTGATAAAGGAGCGGCATCTGCCTAGGCTTTGCTTTTTGCTTTCTCTAGTTTCTACTCAGATCCCCTTTCTTGCGCCTCTCCTTCCTTCCTCCAAATTTTTCAGATCTACTCCGTCTGCGCGACCTAGGAAGCCATGGCGCCACGTCAGTCCCCGGCCGGAGCTTGGTACTCGTCTGCCCTGGAGTCGCCGAACGTGTTGGAGTCGAGCCTTGCCCGGTTGCGTCGGATGGCGACGGCGCAGGGCACCGACGAGGTGAAGGTGTTCAAGGCCGGCTCCGCCACCCCTGAGGGCAAAGGGAGCACCTTTTACCCGCTCTTTGTAAGCTCCATTGCTGCTGGCCTAGTGCCTCCCTTCTCCGAGTTCTTCTTCTCTGTCCTCCGCCATTATAAGCTACAGGCTTTGCATCTCCACCCCAACTCCGTCCTTCTCCTGGCGATCTTCGCCTATTACTATGAGGCTCACGTAGGGGTGCAGCCCTCTGTGGCCTTGCTGCGCCACTACTTTTACCTCCGGACCACTCGCGGTTCTGCTTCCGCGCGCGCGAGCTTCATCGCGTACGGTGGCGCCATTGCCATTTCGAACCTCGGGAAATGGATTGAGGGCTTCTGGTGCAAGTGGGTCTTGGTAGATGCTGGGCGCATCCACCCTCGGCTGATCTTGCCCACGGAGCAGCCCGCGAGCTCTAGCGACTGGGGTCGAGCGGAGCTCACGGACCCCCGCGCGAAGCTGGTGTTGGAGAAGATGGACGCGGATCTGAGGCCGGCCAACATGGCGGCGGCGAAGCTGACCGGCGCGTCGTTGCCGAGGGAATTCCTGGAGCACCACCTGGCTCCGCTTCGGTAGTACTCACTTCCGATGTGGAGGCCCCATCCGAGCCCCGCGGCCTTGGGCGACGGAGATCTGGCTGCGGTCCTCCAATCTTTGGTCGGGGGCGAGGTGGCGAGGTTGGAGGGCGCTCCTACGCCCTTGTTCCTTCGCGACGACTGGGATCAGGTAGTGGAGTCCATGCCCGTCTTCAACGGGGACGGGCCCATGCCCACGGAAGCTCCCGAGGATCCGGTAGACGTGTCCTCCGACGACTCCGGCGAAGATGAGGAAGGAGGGGAGCGGGAAAAAGGGCCTGACTCCGAGGCGACTGACGGAGAGTCGAGGGCTCCCATTCCCCGGCGCAGGTCCCGCATTCTCCACCTCTCTCCGAGCGATGACGACGAGGATGATGACGAGCAGGGCGGCGGGAGCTTGCCCCCGATCCCGAAGAAGGACAGGACCGGGCTGATCTCCCGCGGGTCTGCCCCAGCCCCGAGGCGGACCGCTGACGCGCCTTCCACTTCTGAGGTTGACCCTTCCAGCCGGCTTTCAGGCTTCAAATTTGGCCGGAGGCTGCCTGAGCTTACTGGCGACGACCCGTAAGCGCTTGATTCTTGTCTTTATTTCTTGTTCTGCTGCAGAGGCTTGACGTCCGCATCTCTTGGATAGGCTGGCGCCCGCAGCAAAGAAGCCGAAGGGGGCTCCTGAGGTTCCATCCGTGGCAGAGCCTCTGCCCGCGGAGGAAGGTGACCGCGACGCGCGGGCTTCTCCTGCCCGGTCGTCCTCGCGAGGCTTGACTGAGCTGGCTGGGGCGAGCTTAGCCCCCATGGCCCAAGTGACTCCCGAGGTGCCTTTGCCTGCTGCCGTCACCTCAGCCGTTGGGGCGCAGCAGGCTCCGCCTCAGGATGCTGTGGTCGTGCCGCGGCCTTCTCCTCCTACTCCACCGACTGCTGTCTCTCTGACTCCTCCTGCCGTTCTGGATCGTGCTGCTGCTGAGCTGGACCGACTGCGGCAGGATCTTCTTAGCGCTGACCCTCGCTTACTGGCCGGGCGCTTGGAGCTGGCTTCAGGATGGATTCACTCCGACGCTTCGATTCGGGCGGCGCTGGTCTAGGCCTCGACGGCTTGCGATGAGGAGAGGCAGGCCGTCCTTGAGGCGAAGGCTGCTCGTGACGCAACCCTGGGGGAGGTGGTTGACGTCCGTGGTCGCTGCAAGGCGCTGGAGGACGAGCTGCGAGGCCTGCGGGACCAGCTCGCACAAGAGGCCCGCCTTCCCCAAGATCAAGAAGAAGGCGTGAAGGCTCGCGAGGCGGTCGTCGAGGGCCGGGAGGCCAAGCTCAAGAAGCACCGTGACCGCCTAGGCGCGCTGGAGCAGGAGTTGGGGGCGTGGAAGGTCGAGCTGGATGACAAGGCCCGGGTTCTTGCCGAGAATCGCGTGGCCTTCACGGACATGGAGGCGAAGGCTCACTCCTCATTGAAGACGCTTTACGACAGCGGCCTGGAGAGCCCGCTGGCCGACGCAGAGGACGGCCCCGCCAAGCTGCTTCCCTTCCTGGTTCGTGCTCTTGAAGATGTCGCCCTTTGCCTTGGCCCCACGGCCGAGGCCGAGGCGCGTGTCCTGTCTTCTGCAGCGTTGACGCAGGTCTTCACCCACATCTACCTTCGCGACCCCAGCGTCGACCTCGACAGCCTGCTGGAGCCAGTAAGCGGCGAGCGTGCCGCCGCCGCTGCCGAGGCCGTGAAGGGTCGCGCGGAGGCTTTGCTGGGGAAGTTCCGGGCCTTCAGCACCAAGCCGAAGCGAGGCGCTGCCGACCCTGCTTCTCCATGAGGCGAAGCCACTCCGCGCTGCTCCACCGCCGACAAGTGACTTCGTTGTGGCTCCTGTCCTGCTTTTAGTTCCTGCACATGTATCATGCCTCGGGGAGGCGTTTAAAATTGCGTTTGGTATTGAGATGACAGTGTGGAATGTAATATTTGCTTTTGAATTCCTTGAAATTTATGCTTTCCTTCCTACTTTCTTATGTTCTGCGCCGGCAGAGCCCGGCCCCGCGCATACCTCACCCAGCATTAGCCCCGACCGGAAACCAGGATGGGACCAAAGGAGTGAGGGGCTACGTGACAAGTTAGGCTCCTGAGTCGCGATGCTCAGGAGTCCCCCTTGGCGCACGAACAACAAGTAGCGAGGTGTGATGTGGGTGGATCTACCATTCTACGTCTGCAGAGCCCGGCCTCGCGCATACCTCACCCAGCATTAGCCCCGATCGGAAACCAGGACGGGACCAAAGGAGTGAGGGGCTACGTGACCAGTTAGGCTCCTGAGTCGCGATGCTCAGGAGTCCCCCTTGATGCTCAAACGGCCTTCGTACCTTGGCTCCGCTCGAGGAGAGGCGCGCGACGAACCAGGCCCGGGGGGGGGGGGCTGGCTGGGTGGCGTGCGTCTGGGCGTGACCCAGGCGCAGCCCCCGTGCCCAGCCCCCTCGCGCGGCACTCCCGAGGGGAGGCCTTGCGATGAGGCTAGACACTGAGCTCTGGGCTCCCTGAGGTTGATGCGGCCCCGGGGGCACCCTCAGTTGTTTATCACCAGCGCGGAGCATAGCGCTTCCGTATGTGTACGGGCATAGCCGCTCCTCGGCAGTGTCGTCAGCCAGCACGGAGCATGGTGCTTCCACTGGTACGTGGGAGGGGGCTCCCCTCCGGGAGGAGCCCCCGGGGCGTGTACAGCCCCGCCCTGACACGTGGCTGGCACGGTAGGGCCTGCGAGGTGTATCTGGGCACCTGTGAGCCAGCGCGGGACTCACGGGGCCCTACCTCTAGGCGGGTTGCGCCTGGCACTGGGCCTTATCTTGTGGTGTGTTCCTGCAAATTTGGTTAGATGCCGACACCCTACGTCCTCGGGTCCCGGCCCTCGAGCTGGTCTCAGCCGTCGCTGCTATGCCAGGTCGCGATGCCGTGGACAAGGCCAGAGGGTGAGGGCTGGAGAGCCAGTAAGAGACCTGAGTCGCGATGCTCAGGTACCCCCCCTTTAACGTGCAAGTGGTCGGCATGGAGAAGAAGAGGTGCCATGGACCGGCATCAAATAATCAAGCATGGTGGGTCGAACGCATAGCCGGAAATAAGCGCAACAGGGATACACGCCGCTGGTCTGGCCCGAGCGTCTTGGGGATGATGCAGCCCGAGGGGCGCCCCCAACAAAGTAAGCTAACACATGAAATAAAAGGGATACATGCCGCAGGGACGGACCCACGCGGCCCTGGAATAATGCAGCCCTGGAGGGCGCTCCCAGTTGGGAATGAAACTTGAAAGATGTCACCTGATGATGTTGAGGACGAAGGAGTGTTGGTGTAGCAGACTCGGTGGGCTGCGGAAGCCGATCCTCATGAGCCCCCAGGCCCAGGGGCCTCGGGAGGCTCCGGAGGCGCTGGTGGCTCCTCGCGGACCATCTTCATCTCCGCCAAGGCTGCGGAACGCATGGCCTCTTGAGCCTCCATGATGCCCCTCATGAGGCGCTAGTACGTGGCAGCCGCGTTCGGCAAGCCGTAAGGCATGCGAACATAGCTGTGGGGTGGACCTTCGCAGCGCCCCACTCACGAGGGCTAGAGGCGCTCCAGAGAGGCGACTTGATTGAGCCCTGGTATGTCGATGCAGACGCGCAGCCCACCATCCTCGCCTCGATGGGGAGCCACAGCTGGTAGGCGGCGGCCGCCTCTCATGACTCTTGACTCCTGTAGCTCCTGAATGGCCTTGCTGACGAACTCCTGAGGGCCTGGCCCTCCTTGCCTTACTCCTTCTTGAGGGAAACGTGCTTCGAAACACGCCTCCATGTGGTGCCCAAGCGCCTCCCTCGTGACCTTAGCCAGGTCGGTGGCCCTCCAGGGGAGAGCCCCCGAGCCCTGCCTAAGGAGGGCGCCGGGCGCGCTTTCCTATGCGATGGAAGGAGATTCCTCCTGGGCAGGCGCGGGCCCTGAGGGGCCTGCCTCCTGAGGGGCCGGGCCGGACCATGTCTTCTTCTTCTTGGGGATGGTCTCGGGAAGCCTCCTTCTTCCGCGATCCGGGTCTTCCAGTGATGCGGCCTGAAAGGCCCATTCCAGGGAACACACCGCGTCCTTCTCTTTACAGGGCACCGTGATGACTCCGCCACTTCCTGGCATCTTGAGGACGTTGTAGCCATGGTGAGTTACGGCCATGAACTTGGCCAGCGCTGGGTACCCAAGGATGGCGTTGTACGGCAGACGAATGTGAGCCACATCGAAGTCGATGAGCTCGGTGCGGTAGTTGTCGCGTGCCCCGAAGGTGACAGGGAGGCGGACCTGCCCAATCGGGACTGTGGAGCCGTCGGTGACTCCGGAGAAAGGCTTGGTTGGCTGAAGCTGGTTGTAGGGCACTTGGAGATTGTTGAATGTTTCCACGGACAGGACGTTGAGCCCTGCCCCGCCATCGATGAGGGTCCTGGTGACCACCACGTTGCTGATGATTGGGGAACAAAGCATCAGGAGGACTCCGGCTGTGGCCGCACACTTGAGATGATCCGCTGAGCTGAATGTGATGGCACACGTCGACCACCTGAGAGGGCGCGTGGCTTCGAGCTTGGGGAGAACTGCATTCACTTCGCGGGCGAACTGCTTGAAGATGCGCTGAGAGGTTGGGGCTTGAGCTCCGCCCAGGATGCAGGCGATCGCGCGCGGCTCCTGGAAGCCCCCAACCCCCTCGTCTTGATGGCTGTCCTCGTTTCTCCTTAGCTGCGGCGACAGCAGGGGGAGGCCTGTGTTGCCTTGTGGGCGATCCTCGCGAGGCTGATCCCTCCAGTCTCCCTCGCGAGGCGGGTCTTGCCAGCGATCCTCGCGAGGTTGATCGCGCCACCCTTGGAGCGGGCAGCGGTCTTCCCAGCGTCCTGCGTTTCTTCCTCCTCCTCGACCGTAGCCCCGGTCACCGCGGTCGGGGTGACGACTGAAAGTGCAACTATCCCTAGGTGGTTTTGGTAATTCATAACAACATATAGCTCATTGAGCTAATGCTATTCCAAGACAATTATTTCAGGAAATCTCAATGATTGGCATGGCATGGATGGTGAAAGTGGAACCCTCAAAATGCTAAGAACAAAGGATTGGCTCAAGCTCAAGCTCAAGACTCTTCATTTTACATTTTAGTGATCCAAGATCACATTAAGTCAATAGGAAAAGCCAATACTATCAAGGAGGGATGAGGTGTTGCTTAATGAGCTTTTTGCTTCATGTGCTTAATGATATGCTCCAAAATCCTCAGCTACTTTCCCATATCCACATATGACCTAAACCCTAAGCCAAACTCGGACCTACCGATTCTTTCTATCCGGCGCCACCGAGTTTCACTTGTCATAGCCACTGCCAAACCCTAGCAAATCGGTTCTACCGATAGGGATCTCGGTCTCACTGAGATGGGATTGCAATTTCTCTGTTTCCTTTTCGTAACTTTTCGGTCTCACCGAAAGAGCGGATCGGTCCCACCGAGATTGCAATGTAAACTCTCTGTTTCCCTTTTGTAACTTTTTGGTCTCACCGAAAGAGCAAATCGGTCCCATCGAGTTTACCTGACCAACTCTCTGGTTAGCTAATTACCAAATCGGTCTCACCGAGTTTGTGTAATCGGTCTCACCGAGATTACGTTATGCCCTAACCCTAACTATATCGGTCCTACCGAGTTGCATGTCAGTCCCACCGAAAATCTCTAACGGTCACTAGGTTTACTATTTCGGTCCGACCGAGTTTGTTGATTCGGTCCCACCGAGATTGGTAAATTGTGTGTAATGGTTGGATTTCGTGTGGAGGCTATAAATACCCCTCCACCTCCTCTTCATTCGTGGAGAGAGCCATCAGAACACATCTACACTTCCAACTCATATGTTCTGAGAGAGAACCACCTACCCTTGTGTTGAGGCCAAGATATTCCATTCCTACCATATGAATCTTGATCTCTAGCCTTCCCCAAGTTGCTTTCCACTCAAATCTTCTTTCCACCAAATCCAAATCCTGTGAGGGAGAGTTGAGTGTTGGGGGGACTATCATTTGAAGCACAAGAGCAAGGAGTTCATCATCAACACACCATTTGTTACTTCTTGGAGAGTGGTGTCTCCTAGATTGGCTAGGTGTCACTTGGGAGCCTCCGACAAGATTGTGGAGTTGAACCAAGGAGTTTGTAAGGGCAAGGAGATCGCCTACTTCGTGAAGATCTACCGCTAGTGAGGCAAGTCCTTCGTGGGCGATGGCCATGGTGGGATAGACAAGGTTGCTTCTTCGTGGACCCTTCGTGGGTGGAGCCCTCCGTGGACTCGCGCAACCGTTACCCTTCGTGGGTTGAAGTCTCCATCAACGTGGATGTAGGATAGCACCACCTATCTGAACCACGGGAAAAACATCCGTGTCTCCAATTGCGTTTGAATTCTCCAAACCCTTCCCTTTACATTCTTGCAAGTTGCATGCTTTACTTTCCGCTGCCTATATACTCTTTGCATGCTTGCTTGAATTGTGTGATGATTGCTTGACTTGTCCTAAAGTAGCTAAAATCTGCCAAGAACTAAAATTGGGAAAAGGTTAAGTTTTTATTTGGTCAAGTAGTCTAATCACCCCCCTCTAGAAATACTTCCGATCCTACAAGTGGTATCAGAGCTTTGGTCTCCATTTGCTTTGATTTCCATAGCTTTTGGTGGTCATAGCCTTGGTTTCACAACCTAGGAGAGTATGGCGTCTAGCGAGGGAAATTATCACCGTAGAGGTCCTTACTTTGATGGTACTAATTTTGCTAGTTGGAAGCATAAAATGAAAATGCATATTATTGGACATAACCCCGCCGTTTGGGCTATTGTGTGTGTTGGTTTGCAAGGTGACTTCTTCGATGGGAAAGAACCAAACCGTGAAGCTACCGCGGATGAGTTGAAGATGCTGCAATACAATGCTCAAGCTTGTGATATTCTCTTCAACGGATTGTGCCCCGAAGAATTCAACAAAATCAGCCGTCTTGAGAATGCAAAGGAAACTTGGGATACTTTGATTGATATGCACGAAGTTACCGACTCCGTCAAGGAATCCAAATTGGATGTGCTTCAAAGTCAACTTGACAAGTTCAAAATGAAGGATAGTGAAGATGTCGCTGAAATGTACTCTAGGCTTGCTCTCATCACAAATGAGATTGCCAGGTTAGGGAGTGAAGAGATGACCGATAGATTCATCATCAAGAAGATCCTAAGAGCCTTGGATGGAAAATATAATACCGTGTGCACATTGATCCAAATGATGCCCAATTACAAAGATCTCAAGCCAACGGAGGTCATTGGAAGAATTGTTGCTCATGAGATGTCACTCAAGGATAAAGAGGAACTTCACAACAAATCAAGTGGTGCTTACAAAGCCTCATGTGAAGCCCCCACATCATCAAGTGAGAAACAAACCTTCAATGAAGAATTGAGCTTAATGGTGTAGAACTTCAACAAGTTCTACAAGAGTAGAAGCAAAGATAGAAGCTCCAAGTCAAGGTCCTACAATGACAAAAGATCTTCTAGTCGAGAGCGAAACTGCTACAATTGTGGAAGACCCGCACACTATTCCAATGAGTGTACGACTCCCTACAAAAGAAGAGAAGATTCTCCAAAAAGAAGAAGCAAAAGAGAAGAATCACCATCAAGAGAGATAAGGAGTAGAGATGATCGTTATGAACGAAGATAGCCACGGAGAAACAATGATTTGGAAAGAAAGGAAAAGTCATCAAGGAGCTACACAAAATGAAGACATCAAGCTCATGTTGGTGAATGGGTATCCGGCTCCGACTCCGACAACCACTCCGAGAGAAGTTATCACTCCGACTCCGAATATACTCAAGATGAAGGTGTTGCCGGTTTAGCACTTGTGTCAACCAACTCCTATGACATATTTGACTCACCAAATGAAGGAATTGGAAGATGCTTCATGGCCAAAGGTCCTAAGGTAACACACCCTGAGTATGTTGATTTTAATAGTGATGAAGATGACTTGTTAGGTGATGATGATTTACTTGTTGACAACTCTAGTGATGAATACTATGATGAAACGTCAATTAATCAAGCTAGTCAAGATAAAACGAATGACAATGATAAGGAGAAAATTGAGGCTCTAACTAAAGAACTAAACACTCTTAAGTTAGCTCATGAAACTATCTTCGAAGATCATCGAGAACTTTTAAGAGCTCATGAGAAGTTACGGTTTGAAAAGCTCAATCTTGAGCAAGAGCATGAGTTTTTAAAGGCAATCAATGATGATCTTCGCAAGAAAAGTTCTTCTTACATTGCCAAGCGTTTACTCTTATCCACTTACATGCCTCAAGTCAAGTCGAGTAACAAGAACAAGAAAGATTCTTCCTCTAGTAGTAACAATGATCATGTTAAATCCAATGTTGTTGCTTCTAGTAGTTCTCTTGATTCCACTAACGATTCTCTTAGCCAAGTTACACTTGAGCAAGAAAATAGCTTATTGAAGGGAATCATAGAGAAAGGAGTGTACAAAAGCCTTGCCGGGAGTAAGCAATTCGAGGAGATTGTACGCAAGCAAGGAAGGCACCGGAAGAATCAAGGTGTTGGTTTTGAACGAAAGTTCAATGCCAATGGAGTTGAGTGGGAAGAAGATCAATACCCCAAGACAAAGTTTGTTCCATAACAAGAGAAGTATGATCCTACTTCTTTCAAGGGGACACAAGCTCACGATGATCTTCCACCACAAGACTACAAGCAAAAAGGCAAGGACAAGCTTCAAGAGGAAATTGATACATTTGAAGAAGCTCCTAAGACCTTAGTCAAGTGGATTCCCAAGACTACTTTAAGTTCCACTTCATCAAGTACGACTACAACTCCAAGGATTCCCATCAAGATGGTGTGGATCCAAAAGAAGAAAACTAGAGAGTTCTTGAGGGTGACTCCGCCAACATACTTCACTCCTATCATTTTGGCAAGAACAAGTGAAATCAACTTCCACATCTTGCACTAGTTCAAGGAGTCACAAACCCTCTTGTTGGTAAGTCAAGGGACAAGGTAACCTAAAGGTTTTCATGGACATCATCTTGTGTGTGCATCACTCTATGTCTATGGATATCCTTGTTTGTTCCTTGTGGGACTAACCCATGTAGGTATTGAAAGTGCAATTCACTCAAATGGATAGCTCCAAGTGATCTACATCAACATTGAGCATCCACATCTTCAGCATCTACATGAAGTCATCATCGACAAAACCCAAGGTTAGTTCATCACTCTTAGGGGGGATATCACATCTAGGGGGAGCTTTACTCTAAGACTTGAGCTAAATCAACTCTAATGATGTGAACACAACAATGCTTTATGTAAAAGTGGTAACCCCACTTGAGCTTAAACGATGAGTATGACCTATGATCAAGTGTTCTCATTTGACTCCTAAGTCAATATACTCATATATAGATGACCTAGTCATCGCCAATTGCTTGATAGATTCTAGAATTGGTTGTGCATGCTTTGTCACATATTTCAATTGCCATTTTATTGTGTGAGCATGTCGGTTGAATATTTTACTCATTCGAGGACATCCACTTGTTGTTTTGATTGTTTGGCTTTATTTTTCTTTTGCCAAGTGGATGGACAAGAATGCCTAAGAACCTTCTCTAGCTATCTATGCTTTTCTCGTCTCAAACTCTATTCATGCTACATCACAAAATTGATCAAGTCAGATTCGAACCACTCTGTGTGAGGAGCACTCGGAGTCCCCGATTCGTCATAGACTTAAACTTCCAAAACCTCTTTGTGATTCTCGGTCTGACCGATACCTTACTTTCGGTCCTACCGAGATCATTAAGTTGATCTATGTTTTCGATCTCGGTGCAACCGATTTGAACCATTCGGTCACACCGAGTTGCAATAACTGTATACAGTTTTGCATCTCGGTGCCACCGAGTTGTTCCACTCGGTCACACCGACAGGGTCGGGCTATATATAGACACGGGAAAAAATTTGGAAATTTCTCCGAACCCTTTCGCCGCGCGATAGCTCACTCTGCCAACATGGTCTCCGGATCGTCTCGGCGCCGCCAGCCGCCTCCAGTCGCTGGTCTCCGTCGCCGTCAACGGAATTCAACCCCGCCGTTGCCGCCGTAGCGAGTCTCCGCCGAACTAGGGTATGGACTCGATCTTTGTGCTATTCCTCAATCCGATTCCTAGCACATTGTGATCATATTGATTCTAGCCACGTTTGAAACACTCCAATCCAGTCAATGCGATTCGTAGAATAGGTTTGATTCGAAATTTTAGGGTTAGGTTTTTGCAGAAACCATCTCGGACCCACCGAGTTGAAAAACTCGGTCCCACCGATTTGGTTCATGCCATTGCACAAGTGAGACTCGGTCTGACCGAGTATTGCTAATCGGTGTGACCGATTTTGGAACTTTGTGAAACCCTAGCAGTCTCGGTGCCACCAAACTGTGACTCGGTTTGACCGAGTTCACTAGTTTAGGTTCCAAAAACTGCTTCGGTATCACCGAGTTTAAAAATCGGTAGATCCGAAATGATTTCTGTGGGAAACTAAAACTAAGATTTTCAATCATTCTTTTGCAAAAATCTCTGCATTTTGTGATGCTTATCCACTCTACCTCATCTATAAACTATTCACAGGGTCAGCAGTCAGCTTGTTCATCATGTCAGATCAGAGTGACAGCTAGAATGTGTCAGAACAACAAGTGCAGATGAGTGAGGGCACTAGTCCCTCCAGTTCATTAGATGAAGGCAGCAGGAGCACTCCCGGTAACCTGCCAAAAGCTGCCACCAGACAAAGGAAGAAGAGAACCTCAGATTTAGAGGATGAGGACTATGTGGCAGAACAGGAAGCAACTTCCAAGAAAGTTGTGCTCAAGAAGGAGTATGGCTCAGCTGCAGCCATCAAGCCAGGGATGAAAATCAAAAGGTCAGCAGGCAGGCAGCCTATGCCAAAGGCCAGATCCTCAACAAAGATTCCTGAGAAGCCTGCACCCAAAGAGCCAGTTGCTGCTAAAGGGAAGAAGGAAAGGAAAAGAGGCAGATGGTGCAAGAAAGTTGATCCCATGGTTGAATTTGAACAACATTCTTCTAATGAGGAGGAAGAAGAAGAGGTTGCTGCACCAGCACCTAAGGCACCCAAGCTAATGGGTGATGCAATCAAATCAGGGGCTACTACATCCAAGCCCAAGGAAGCACCCAAGACTGCATCAAAGGCCAAGACAGCTCCAAAGAGGAATACACGAAGCATACCAGTTGATGAGAAGAACAAGGCCCCAGTGCCTGACACTACAGAAGAAGAGGAAGGCCTAGTTCTCAGAAAGTTGAAGCCCAAGATCCCAGACCACAATGATGCTCATCCTGTGGCTGAGGATATGAAGATCAGAAGAGACTCAGGGCTGAGAAAGTGGAGAGCAGAAGATACTTATGCTACCAGGAGGAGAACTGCTGTTGACTACAGGTTCCACACTAAGGAACAACAGGACTTCTATGAGACAGTCTTATTGGATAAGAAGCCCATTGTTTGTGACATGAGATGGGTCGACTGGGAATACATCAAGGACAATGAAGAGCACTATCCTGGAGTGGAAGACAGCTTCAAGGCTTGTGGAGTAGCTTACTTTGTTGGGCAGAAGCTCACAAAGTGGAATGAAGAGCTAATCATGCAGTTCTACTCCACAGCACACTTTTATCCAGATGGCAGAATTATATGGATGTCTGAAGGTACGAGGTACCAATCAACAGTTGCTGAGTGGGCACAGCTCATCAATGCCCCATAGGAGCATGAGGATGACCTAGATATATATGCCAATAAGAAGATGGACCACAACTCTATGTCCAATATGTACAAAGAGATCCCAAACAAGGCACTTGACACTTTCAAGTTTGGATCAATACATTATCTTCTATCAGGGTTGCCAACCATCAATTGGATTCTGAGGCACACTCTGCTGCCCAAGTCAGGTGATCACAAGATGATCAGACGCCATGCAATCAACTTGCTTCATATCTTTGAGGTGCCACAGAAATTCAAAGTCATGAGCCTCATGGTAGAAACAATTAAGAGGACTGCAGCAGACCAGAAGAGGAGCTGTGGATATGCCCCTCAGATCCAGGAGCTGATTAACTCCAAGATGGGCACATGCATATACCTCTTGGACAAGGAACATTTGCCTATTCATCCAGATTTTGAAGATAATGAAGTTGTGATGAACAAGGATGAACCATCTTCAGCCCATGCACAAGCACAAAAGGAGAAGGCAAGGAAGGAGAAAGCTGCAAAGATGCCAACTCAAGAGGAGGCATCTGAATATTTCTTGAAAACCAAGCAAGAGCAGCTCAGTTACTTGATTGCATCCACCCTGAGGATAGAGAAAGGACTGGCCACCCTCACTCAGAATCAGGAGAGCTTAGAGAGGATCGTAGAACAAAAGTTCTATGACTTGGATGTCAAAGTGACAGAGATTCAGTCTGCAGTGGAGCAACTTCAAGATGACATGCAGGATAGGAAAGGGAAGACTACCACTGATGCATTTGCCAGAGTGCCACGAGCCCAGAGGTCGTCTGCAGTGCCAGTTCCTGACACAAGAGCCACCACCTCAGCTCCAGCCACAGCAACAGCCCAACCAGCTCCAGCATCTACTTCAGCTCCAGCTCCAACCACGTCTACAGAAGCCTTCGTCCTTGGAGTGATCCAGACTCCACCACCACCAGAAGATCAAGCATGAGTGTCGATCTAGCACTATGCATTTTCTAGGAACTTTTTGGTAACTTGTTGCCAAAGGGGGAGAAAAATGTATAGATCATAGGCTTTGAGAGAGAGTGTGTTGCTTTTATTCTCTCTTGCTTTATTTGGTGGTTTTTCAAACTTTGTTTGCTTTTGGTCGAGATAATTTGATATGCTTGTGAGACGTTGATGATCATGTGTTTGATCATAAGCTACACTTATGCATGCTTGATATATCTTATCTATCTTATGTGATCATTCACTTTTCTTGGTGATGAGTGCATGTATTTCATTCTTATCATTTTGAGCACTCCACCAATATGTATGTGACATGGAAGAGTAACCCATGATTCTAACTCTTTGTGCATTTGCAGTCCAAAGCAAATTTTAAATATGCACAAATTTAGGGGGAGCTCTTACTTATCACATACTTCTCAAAGCGACGATATAATTCATTCTTATTATCATTTGTCGAAGCTTTGATCTATATGTTGTCATCAATTACCAAAAAGGGGGAGATTGAAAGTGCAACTATCCCTAGGTGGTTTTGGTAATTCATAACAACATATAGCTCATTGAGCTAATGCTATTCCAAGACAATTATTTCAGGAAAGCTCAATGATTGGCATGGCATGGATGGTGAAAGTGGAACCCTCAAAATGCTAAGAACAAAGGATTGGCTCAAGCTCAAGCTCAAGACTCTTCATTTTACATTTTAGTGATCCAAGATCACATTGAGTCAATAGGAAAAGCCAATACTATCAAGGAGGGATGAGGCGTTGCTTAATGAGCTTTTTGCTTCATGTGCTTAATGATATGCTCCAAAATCCTCAGCTACTTTCCCATATCCACATATGACCTAAACCCTAAGCCAAACACGGACCTACCGATTCTTTCTATCCGGCGCCACCGAGTTTCACTTGTCATAGCCACTGCCAAACCCTAGCAAATTGGTTCTACCAATAGGGATCTCGTTCTCACCGAGATGGGATTGCAATTTCTCTGTTTCCTTTTCGTTACTTTTCGGTCTCACCGAAAGAGCGGATCGGTCCCACCGAGATTGCAATGTAAACTCTCTGTTTCCCTTTTGTAACTTTTCGGTCTCACCGAAAGAGCAAATCGGTCCCACCGAGTTTA
This sequence comes from Aegilops umbellulata, assembly GCA_032464435.1. Classification (NCBI taxonomy): domain Eukaryota; kingdom Viridiplantae; phylum Streptophyta; class Magnoliopsida; order Poales; family Poaceae; genus Aegilops; species Aegilops umbellulata. The sequence goes on from CP136057.1 coordinate 373,545,685, forward strand.
CCTGACCAACTCTCTAGTTAGCTAATTACCAAATCGGTCTCACCGAGTTTGTGTAATCGGTCTCACCGAGATTACGTTATGCCCTAACCCTAACTATATCGGTCCTACCGAGTTGCATGTCAGTCCCACCGAAAATCTCTAACGGTCACTAGGTTTACTATTTCGGTCCGTCCGAGTTTGTTGATTCGGTCCCACCGAGATTGGTAAATTGTGTGTAACGGTTGGTTTTCGTGTGGAGGCTATAAATACCCCTCCACCTCCTCTTCATTCGTGGAGAGAGCCATCAGAACACATCTACACTTCCAACTCATATGTTCTGAGAGAGAACCACCTACCCTTGTGTTGAGGCCAAGATATTCCATTCCTATCATATGAATCTTGATCTATAGCCTTCCCCAAGTTGCTTTCCACTCAAATCTTCTTTCCACCAAATCCAAATCCTGTGAGAGAGAGTTGAGTGTTGGGGAGACTATCATTTGAAGCACAAGAGCAAGGAGTTCATCATCAACACACCATTTGTTACTTCTTGGAGAGTGGTGTCTCGTAGATTGGCTAGGTGTCACTTGGGAGCCTCCGACAAGATTGTGGAGTTGAACCAAGGAGTTTGTAAGGGCAAGGAGATCGCCTACTTCATGAAGATCTACCGCTAGTGAGGCAAGTCCTTCGTGGGCGATGGCCATGGTGGGATAGACAAGGTTGCTTCTTCGTGGACCCTTCGTGGGTGGAGCCCTCCGTGGACTCGCGCAACCGTTACCCTTCGTGGGTTGAAGTCTCCATCAACGTGGATGTAGGATCGCACCACCTATCTGAACCACGGGAAAAACATCCGTGTCTCCAATTGCGTTTGAATTCTCCAAACCCTTCCCTGTACATTCTTACAAGTTGCATGCTTTACTTTCCGCTGCCTATATACTCTTTGCATGCTTGCTTGAATTGTGTGATGATTGCTTGACTTGTCCTAAAGTAGCTAAAATCTGCCAAGAACTAAAATTGGGAAAAGGTTAAGTTTTTATTTGGTCAAGTAGTCTAATCACCCCCTCTAGATATGCTTACGATCCTACAACGGCCGATCCTTCCTTCTCGCACGGCTTGGAGCTCTGGACACTCATTGGTGTTGTGGGTGTGGAGGTCATGGTACATGCAGTACTGACTGCCCTTGGAAGATTTGGGCTGATCTCTGCCCCGCTTGGTGTCTGGTTCTGCCGCGAGCACGGCAGCCCCCTTGCGCTTCACATCCTTGGCCTTGGGCTTCTTCTCTTCTGGGTCTGCGGCAGGCAGCTCGAGGAGGGAGAGACACCCTTCCTCAGCCCTGGCGCACTTGGTCGCCAAGTTGAACAGCTCCAAGGAAGTGCACAGGTCTTCATGCATCGCCAGCTCCTCCTTCATCTTGACGTCGCGCACACCGTCGGAGAAGGCTGAGATGATGGCCTCCTCGGACACCTTGGAGCGCTGGATGTACTTTTGCAGGGTCTCTCCGGGTTGTTGCTTGATGCGGCGCATGTCGCTCACGGCGGGTGGCCGGTCGCGAGTACCTTGGAAGTTGGTGATGAAGCGGGTGCGCATCTCGTTCCAGGAGGAGATCGTGCCTGGAGCCAGGTTCATGAGCCAGGTGCGGGCCCCATCCTTGAGCGCCATGGGAAACCAGTTTGCCATGACCTTCTTGTCCCCGTTGGCAGCTTCGATGCCCAGCTCATAGAGCTGGAGGAACTCCGCAGGGTCGGCCGTGCCGTCGTAACAAGGAGGCAGGTCTGGCTTGAACTTGCCGGGCCACGCGACGCTGCGTAGCTCGGTGGTGAAGGCACGGCAGCCTGCCGTGGGCACGGGAGGCCTTGGGTGACGGAGAGCTTGGTCTTGCGGGTCCCCTTGTGCTGCAGCTGGGAGCAGCGCGGGGTCTTGACGTGCGGGAGCAGGAGCATGGTCACGACGTGCTGGAGCAGGGAGCGCCCGGGCAGCTTCTTGCGGGCGAGGGACTTCTTGGCTACTCTGCAATTGCCGCGCTGGCACCTGACGGAGCGGGTTCCGCCCAGGGGCCACGCGCCTTGGATCCATGGTGTCTTCTTGATGAGGAGGCGGCCGGGGCGCCCCCAGAGCTTCGTCGCCCGCGCGGGGCGGGGTGCGGCGCAGCGGAATGGACGACACTGGAGAGCCCCCCGCGGCACGGACGAGCTCGGCGACGCGGTCGAGCCATTCTTCATAGACGTCGTCGACGGGACGGTAGCGCAGGAGCTCGTTTGCCGCGATGAGCGCAGCTCGAGCCTCCATGGGTGCGCGGAGTGCGCGGGACGAAGAACCAGCCGGGGTGAGCGAGGGAGTAGCGGTGCGGCCGTCTTGCCGCACGGACGGATGCTGAGACGACGCTTGCTGCTCGTTCCCCGCCGGGCTGGTGGCGGTGTTGACGGCAGGTGATGGGGAACGACAAGGACGCCCGCCGACGGGAGCCGTCTGGGCGACGCGGGAAGCGAGAGTGGCTCGGCGCTCGGCGCGGGCCCGACGAGCGTCAGATATGGACGCGATGGTCGTTGGAGAACGGGGCGGTGGAAGACGAATTCCGGCGCACCCCTACCTGGCGCGCCAAATGTCGGATTTCGGGTTCCGGCAGACCCTTGAGGTTCGAACTCTGGGGTGCGCGCGGAGATTTCGCCTTCAACCTACCTGCACCCCTCCGCGTCGCTAAGATCTAAGCTATGGAAAGAACAGCACAAGAGACACAAGGTTTATACTGGTTCGGGCCACCGATGTGGTGTAATACCCTACTCCAGTGTGTGGTGTGGTGGATTGCCTCTTGGGCTGATGATGATGAGCAATACAAGGAAGAACAGCCACGCGAGGGTCTGTTCTTGGCTGGGGCGACGAACTGCTAGGAGGAGTTCAGTCACCCTTCTCTTTCTCTCTCTGATTTCGATCTGTCCGTCTTGGTCGATTCCAATTCTCCTTCCCCTCTACCCTGGGGGTGGCTATTCCTATTTATAGGCAAAGACCCTGGGCCTCTTCCCAAATATTGAGCAGGAAGGGCGCCAACAATTGGCCATTTTGAAGGGGAACATCTGGTACACTTATCCTGACTAAAGTTGGTCCTCGCCTGCCAAAGGCTCTGGTGGTGACGCTGGCTTGGGCTCCACAATGACTTCTTCCCTGCCGTTGGACTGGTCTTGGTCTCGTTGCACCGAAACGGGTGCCTTTGCTTGATGCTCTCGCCTGCGCTTGCTCCCTTTGCACCAAAGAGGAAAGGAGGACACTGCGCGGGCTGGCGCCCGCCTGGCGCCCTCGGTCGTCATGGCTTGCGTCATGGGCACCTCGTGAGGTACCCCGCCTTGATCTCTCCGCCTCCTCGCGAGCCATCCTGATGAGGCCGTGCCTGAGGAAGCTCCGTGTCGTCCACCCCGCGAGGCTTGGCCCCTCGCGAGGGTCTTGGGTCTGTGTTGATGAAGATGGGCCGTGCTGGGCCCCCTTCGAGCCACGCCGCAGGCCGCAGCCAGGCAAGTCTGGGGACCCCCGTTCCCAGAACGCCGACAAAAGTACTGTAATGAACTCATTCTTTATTTATATTGGTGTTACTGTATTCCAACTTCTCTATGGATTATAAACTATTTTACTAACCATAGATTCATCAAAATAAGCAAACAACACACGAAAAACAGAATCTGTCAAAAACAGAACAATCTGTAGTAATCTGTAACTAACGCAAACTTCTGGAACTCCAAAATATCTACCAAAATTAGACGACCTAGACAATTTGTTTATTGATCAGTAGCAATTGGAATCAGTATTTTATCACGTTCTGATGATTTTTAATAATTCGGGCACTGAACGCAAAGTTTCTGGAAATTACAGCAAGATCAAATAACTATCATCCAAGAAGATCCAATAGGTCTAACTTGGCACAAACACTAATTAAAACACAAAACCACATCCAAACAGAAGGTAGATGGGTTATTTATTCCCTAACAGAAGAAAAATAGAAAAAACTAAAAATAAAATTGGGTTGCCTCCCAACAAGCGCTATCGTTTAACGCCCCTAGCTAGGCATAAAAGCGGGGATAGATCTAGGTAGTGCCATCTTTGGAAGGCAATCCATAAGTGGCTCTTGATAGTTTCATATGGCAATTTTATTTTCTTTCTTGGAAAGTGTTCCATGCCCTTTTTTAATGGAAATTGGAATCTAATATTCCCTTCCTTCATATCAATAATCGCACCAACCGTTCTAAGGAAAGGTCTACCAAGAATAATAGGGCAAGAAGGATTGCAATCTATATCAAGAACAATGAAATCTACGGGCACATAATTCCTATTTGCAACAATAAGAACATCATTAATCCTTCCCATAGGTTTCTTAATAGTTGAATCCGCAAGATTCAAGTTTAGAGAGCAATCATCAAAATCACGGAAATCTAGGAAATCACACAAAGTTTTGGGGATAGTGGAGACTGTCGGTGTCAAAACCGGCGGATCTCGGGTAGGGGGTCCCGAACTGTGCGTCAAGGTCGGATGGTAACAGGAGACAAGGGACACTTTATTTTACCCAGGTTCGGGCCCTCTCGATGGAGGTAAAACCCTACTCCTGCTAGATTAATATTGATGATATGGGTAGTACAAGAGTAGATCTACCACGAGATCAAGGAGGCTAAACCCTAGAAGCTAGCCTATGGTATGATTGTGTATGATGATGGTTGTCCTACGGACTACAACCCTCTGGTTTATATAGACACCGGATAGGGTTAGGGTTACACAGAGTCGGTTCCAATGGTAGGAGATCTTGAATATTCGCACGCCTAGCTTGCCTTCCATGCCAAGAAAAGATCCTTCCGGACATGGGACGAAGTCTTCAATCTTTGTATCTTCATAGTCCTGGAGTCCGGCTATCCGAACACCCCCTAATCCAGGACTCCCTCAGTAGCCCCTGAACCAGGCTTCAATGACGATGAGTCCGGCACGCAGATTGTCTTCGGCATTGCAAGGCGGGTCCCTCCTCCAAGTTCTTCAAGAAGATTACAAACACCAAAAATAGTGTCCGGCTCTGCAAAATAAGTTTCCTCATATTGCCGTATAGAGAATAATATTAACACAAATCAAATCTGCTGACGTATTCCGTAGTGCGTCATAACACTGCGGCCAAGCTCTTTATATAAATTGTTTTCATTGTTCCACCTCAGCGTGTTTAGCGAGGTGGTTTCCTTGGCACGTCTTGTCAAAGTAGAGATCGTGTGCCCTTTTTAACGGGATTCTCATCAATACGGACGTGGGTAACGCAACCGCGCCATTTACCACGGCGCTTGGGAGGCAAGTGAGTTTTATTAGGTAGGTGGGGATGCCTAACCGCACCCGCTTGTCTAAAGGGATAAGGATTCACCTTTCTAACCTACGCCTTCTTCCTCCTTTGCCAATCCATCTCTCGCGCACTCAAGCTCCAGCGCCCAAGTCCGCCCTTCCTTCCTCAACCTTCTCCAACAATGTCTGGAGCGGGAGGCAAGTGGATGGCCTCCTCCGTTACGGAGGCCCAAGTAAAAAAGCTAAGGAAAGCCGGATACTTGTCCAAGGACATCCCGCATCGGCTTCCTGAGAAGGGGCAGCTTCTTCCTACCCCAGGGCCCCATGAGAGGGTAGTTTTTCTTCCCCACTTCCTCCGCGGACTGGCTTTCCAGTTCACCCATTTGTCCTGGGGCTCATGTTCTACTACGGCCTGGATTTCCACGATCTGGCCCCGAACTTTGTCCTCAACATCTCGGCGTTTATCGTCGTGTGTGAGGCCTTTCTCTGCGTCCGCCCCCACTTCGGCCTCTGGCTCAAGACCTTCAACGTCAAGCCCAAGGTGGTGTCCGGCACCCAGGCGGAGTGCGGAGGCGCTATGGCCGGCAAGATGGCCAACGTCCTCTGGTTCGATGGCTCCTATGTGGAGTCCCTAAAGGGGTGGCAGGTCGGGTGGTTTTACATCACCGAGCCACGCGATCCGAAATGGGTCGCAGCCCCCGAGTTCAGATCCGGACCCCCACGCGGCTCATGTCCTGGAAAGAGTCGGGCCTGTCGTGGGGCAACGAGGAAGAAGTGACTGGGTTGCAAACGTGCATCCAGCCCCTGGTGAATAAGCCAATCCGGCTGATGAATGTGATCCAGGTCATGCTCGTCCGCCGGATCCTCCCGTGCCAACAACGGGATTTTACTTTGTGGGAATTCGACCCGGCGCAGCACCAAACCCTTAGTAGGCTCTTCGACACGACGTATGAAGACGTCTGGAAGGTGCTGACCAAAGGCGCCGAGTCCCCCACATCCGCTTCCGAGGACCGCGGATACAGCTCGCAGCATCATGCCAGCGAGGTGAGCTATCTATACCTTTGACAGGTTTGTTAAGCTCTTCTTCATGGATTAACTCTATGCGGGATCTAAACGCCCTTTACCTTTGACAGGCTTGGCGGGCTATAGCCGGACCAATTAACTGTCCGGTTCCCCTGCCCGAAGACCCAACCCCAGCTCTCTTGGTGAAGCTGATGGCTCCGGCACCTTATGTGGTGCCGGAGAAGAAGGCCAAGAAGAAGAAAACGACCGGGACTCGAAAAAGTTCCCGCAACATGGTGGTGTCGGACTCGTCATCTGACGAGTCCGCGACACTCTCCTCTCGTGAAAACGAGGAGGAGGAACAAGAAAGCTCTCCCCCCCAGTGAGGGGAGAAAAGAAGAAGAAAGCCACCCAAACGGGGGAGGCCGAGGGGTCGAGGAACAGGAAGACCCCTCCGCCGGACTACTCCCACGACGCCGAAGAGGGCGGAGAGGAGTGGACGGACAGAACCAAGCGTCCGGCAAAATCGTAAGTATTTATATACCAGAGTGACTCATGATATTCTTTTAATGCGCGGCTTTCCCTAATATCGCTCGTAATTTATGCAGCCCGCCCCAGGCCGAACTCAACGATTCATCGAGCGGCTCCCTGGATTCGTCGGACGTGAACTCTGTTCCGCCCGCTGTCTCCCCCTACAGGGCGGACGACGCCGAAGTGGCGTCCTGCCAAGCAGGGCAGGAGGAGATAGTCCTGGAGGAGCCGCAAGGCAATCCTCCGGACCCCAGGAGTAAAGGGGATGAAACCCCCCAGGGCTCCAAGTCCGGCTTTGTGCCCGACACCGTGCCGGACTCGACAGTCCTGGTCCGCGGTGGGCGAACTCCTTCCGAGAGGAGTAAGCCGTCTGAGCCGGCGACCTCCGTCCAACTAAAGGCGTCGGACAATCTGCTGGCGGTGCTTGAGGGCGCCGCCATCGACGAGGAGCACCATACTGTTATGAGTACGGTGATCCAAAGGGTTCAGTCCGCCAAGAGCAGACTGACTGAAGCTTGCGCTAGCCTTCTAACAGGCTTCGAAGTAAGCAAAAAATATGTCAAATTATTTACCGCATAGACAGTAGCCCCTGATGCTCTGTTCGGTGTTCGGAAAGAAAAGCCGAATAGAGGATCTAGTAATTTTCGCAGGAGTCTAACAACAAAAAGTCAAATATGCGTATGCAGGCTTCGCTGCTGTCCACCGCCGCACTGACTGCGCAGGTGGATGTCCTTAAAAAGGACCTCGGGCGGACCGAGCAAGAGATCGGCCTTGCCAAACGGCAGCTCGAGGAGAAAGAAGGTAAGAAATACCCTAAAAAAAGAAAAAAGGTGCCTATAGAGAGGCTTGATTGTAGAAAGAAATAACAGGATTGTACTGCTTATTGTAGGGGCCACAACCGAGATGGCAACCCTGAAGCAGGCGCTGGTTGAGGCTAGAAAGAAAACGGCCGAGGAGCGCGCCGAGCGAGAAAGGCTTGGGGTTCAGGTCGAGGTGCAGCAAGAGCTGCAAGCTCTCATGAAAAAACATGAGAGTTTGGAGCTTGAGTCCAAAGCGCAAGCATCCGAGCTCGCGTCGGCCCTTGAGACCGCCAAGAGTGCCAAGGCTGAAGCCCAAAAGGCCCTCCAAGAGTTGGAGGAGGTGAAAAAGATAGCAACGGGTAAGGCATTCTCAATGCAAAGTAGGAATATAAAAGTAAACTACCCGTTACTTACCCGAATCCGGAGTTCTCCAGGGGCGTTCGCCGATCTTCCCCGCAGCGTATCCGACGCCGCCGCGTTCTACCGAGCTGAAGAGGGCAGCTCGACGGAGAGTGTGTTCTGGTCTCAGTATTCTGAGGCCGGACACCCTGTGCCTTTGAGCGATCAGCTGAAACAGCTGGTCGAGCTCCACAAGGCGGCCGAACAGGCCATGAAGGGCTTACTAGTTCGGCTGTGGCCTGGAGAGGCCCTGCCTGGGAGCTATTTCGGGCTAGTGCGGCGGCTGGTGGAGGTCTGTCCACGGCTTGAGGTCGTCAAGCGCTCCGCCTGCATTGAAGGTGCCCGGAGGGCCCTTGCCTGTGTAAGGGTACACTGGGGTAAGCTGGACGGAGAGAAGCTGGTGAGGGACGGGCCGCCGCCGGGGAAGGAGCATCGCAAGCCCGAGAACTACTACAAGGAAGTTCTTGCCGGAGCCCGCCTTGTCGCGGATGAATGTACTAAAGATGTAGTATTTGAATGAACTCGCTCATTTGTATCCTGTGCGCTGAAAACTTGTTCATATGCGCTAAGCAATGCTTATTGAATTTAAAATATTATTTTCTGTGCGGCCGTTTATCAAAAATTGGGCTTCTGCCCCCATGCCACTAGTGCTGGGGTGTTCGGGATAAACCTGAGGGCTCTTTTTCCCATACTTGGGTCCTTCGAGGGAGGCACTCAGCACAACTAACCAGGCAATCGGACTATAATGCTTGAACACTCTCACTTAGCCATAGAACGTTATAATTTTAAATTTCGGCAAAGCCCCTAGTTCGGAAGGCCGAATTCGGGGCGCTATCCACGCCTTTGGACGGGCATAGCCAGCTCCTCGCTCGAAGCGGCATAAGTCTTTAAGGACTCGAAAAACCTCTCGAACAGCGACCGGTCTCACGCCTTATCATGACAGTCTGTTTTAGCTTTCTCCACTGAGGTGCTTAACCCAGCTGAACTGGGGCACAATCGCAGTGGTTCTCCTAGTGCTACCTTAGCCGATATAGCGGAACGTAAGGCACCAAAACATAGGAGCCGGGCAAACCCAACATGTGACCAAAATCATGACTCGGAGCCGATGCATATAGTGCTATAAGTTCGGGGTGCCGCACTTGTGAAAGTGTACGGACTTCTCACGCCAGATAAAAGGGTAATGAAGCCCCTGGCGTGTTTTGCCGTACCATGGTGTACGGTGGCGATCATGTTTTTTAATGAACATATATATTAAAAGAGGACAACGCAAAAAAATAGGCGAAAAGCTATGCATTGTTTACAGAGAGGCTATTTATCAAAGCCGAACGATACAAGTAGTGCGATAAGAAAAAATGATATTAGACTATTTAACATGTCCTGACCAGGCGCAGGTCGCGGAATTTAGAAACAGATATATCGCTCAAAATAGAGACCACCTGAGAGTTCCATAATGCAGCGTAGCTTTGTCTGCTTCCCTGGGTCTTGCATCGTCTGTGTGGCAGCAAAGCCGAACAGGTTATCTAGAGTGTGGAGTCCTAAAAGTAAATAAAAAAATCCGGCAGCCCCTAGTACGTTTGACGCCGTATTGTAAGCATGTCGTTAATGTGCCCCTCCCCCTGTGCCCATGGAATTTCGAGGGCGTAATTGTGTACTCGAGGTACTAGCTCCGCTATGTTGCGATGGCTGGGGTTGGGGCCGTATTGCTACGCTTGCTCCGAACATGCCAGGCGGTCTTGTTGCAGGTTACTCCGGGCGCGCTTTGCATTGTCCGGCTTTTTAACGGCCGGACTGGAGAGTTGCCTTGAAAGGCTGCTTTGTACTTCCGCTGCGAGGGCCGCCGTGTGCTCCTCCGTACGGATGGAGCATTCTGTGTTTCCGTTGACCGTAATTACTCCTCGAGGGCCTGGCATCTTGAGCTTGAGATATGCGTGGCACCGCATTGAATTTAGCGAATGTGGTTCGTCCGAGCAGGGCGTGATAGCCACTATGGAACGGGACTATATCGAAGATTAACTCTTCGCTTCGGAAGTTATCCGGAGATCCGAAGACCACATCAAGTGTTACCGAGCCTATGCAATCGGCCTCTACACCTGGTATGACGCCTTTAAAGGTCGTCCTTGTGGGCTTGATCCTTGATGGATCTATGCCCATTTTCCGCACTGTATCCTGATAAAGCAGGTTCAGGCTACTGCCGCCGTCCATGAGGACTCTTGTGAGATGAAATCCGTCAATGATTGGGTCAAGAACCAATGCGGCAAAACCGCCGTGACGGATGCTAGTGGGTTGGTCCCTTCGATCAAAAGTGATCGGGCAGGAGGACCATTGGTTGAACTTTGGGGCGACTGGCTCCATCGCGTATACGTCCCGTAGCGCACGCTTCCGCTCCCTCTTGGGAATGTGGGTCGCGTATATCATGTTCACCGTCCGCACTTGTGGGGGAAACCCCTTCTGTCCATTGTTGTTCGGCGGCCTGGGCTCCACCTCGTCGTCGCTATGCAGCCCCTTGTCTTTGTGTTCGGCTCTTAACTTGCCTGCCTGCTGGAACACCCAACAATCCCTGTTGGTGTGATTGGCTGGCCTTTCGGGGGTGCCATGAATCTGGCACTGGTAGTCGAGTATCCGGTCCAAACTGGACGGGCCCTGGGTATTCTTTTTAAATGGCTTTTTCCGCTGACTGGATTTATAGCCTCTGAATCCGGCATTTACTGCCGTATCCTCATTACTGTCGCTGCTAACGTGGCGCTTTTGCTTATTTCGACGTGTCCTGCCACTTTTGTCCTTAGTATCTGAATTACCAGGGTTCTTCGATAAGTTGTTGCTGCGAGCTAGCCAGCTATCTTCGCCCGCGCAAAAGCGGGTCATGAGTGTCGTGAGGGCTGCCATAGATTTCGGCTTTTCCTGTCCCAGGTGCCGGGCAAGCCACTCATCGTGGATGTTATGTTTGAAGGCTGCTAGGGCCTCTGCGTCCGGACAATCGACTATCTGATTTTTCTTTGTTAGGAACCGTGTCCAGAATTGCCTGGCCGATTCTTCTGGCTGCTGAATTATGTGGCTTAGGTCGTCGGCGTCCGGTGGCCGCACATAGGTCCCCTGGAAGTTGTCGAGGAATGCGGCTTCCAGGTCTTCCCAAGAACCGATTGAGTCCGCTGGTAGGCTGTTAAGCCAGTGTCGGGCTGGTCCCTTGAGCTTAAGGGGGAGATATTTGATGGCGTGTAGATCGTCGCCACGTGCCATGTGGATGTGAAGGAGATAATCCTCAATCCATACTGCCGGATCTATCGTACCATCGTATGACTCGATGTTGACGGGTTTGAAACCCTCTGGGATTTTATGATCCATTACTTCATCTGTGAAGCATAGTGGGTGTGCGGCACCCCTGTACTGGGCTATGACACGACGCAGCTCGGAAGAGCTATGCCTGTTGTGTTCGGCCCGGCCGGATTTATTGTGTCCGGAGTGAAGATCATCACGTGTCGTCGGGCGTCTGTGCGATCCATAGATCGATCTTGTTTGCCTTGCTTTATCCTCCAGTACGTCTTGCAGGTCTGGCTCATTTTCCTGTGCCTTAGTTGAGCGGCACCGGGGCATGGCTTGTTTAGAGGTTCGACAAGCCTCTCTGTCGCGGCCGCGAGGTGGCCGGTTTGCCATGTCATGCATTGGTCATGTAGGTATTTCCCCCTCTGATTGGGGTAGCGGCCTGCGCTTAGGATAATTTTTGGAGGTGCGCTCGAGTTCATTCTCTTCGGCCGCAAGGACTTCAGTCCATCTGTCAGCTAGCAAATCTTGATCAGCTCTAAGCTGTTGCTGCTTTTTCTTTAGGCTATTCGCCGTGGCTAGAAGCCTGCGTTTAAAACGCTCTTGTTCGGCGGGGTATGATGGTACGACGAATTCGTCATCGTCGAGGCTTGCCTCGTCTTCGGAGGGAGGCATGTAGTTATCATCCTCACCCTCTCGCTCTGCCGCTCTCTCATGAGGGCTGGCTTCTCCATCTTCCTGCGCCGAATCTTGCTGGATTTGGTGTTCTTCGGCGCTATCCGGGGTAGTATTATCTCCCGTGCCGGAATCACCGTTTCTGCTGTGGCAGGATTTAGAGCGGCGTCGTTGACGCCGGCGTTTTGGCTGTTTTTTCGAGGTGTCATCCTCCGCTGTTCCATCGCCATCTCCATCCTTTGGAGCGTCCACCATATATATGTCATATGACGAGGTGGCAGTCCAGCGCCCTACAGGTGCTGGTTCTTGTTCGTCTCCTCCTTCGTCGTCCATACCGTCGAAGTCTTCGGAGCCGAAGTCAAGTATGTCGGTTAAATCATCGACAGTGGCTATTAAGTGGGTGGTGGGTGGGCTTTGAATTTCTTCGTCGTCCGAATCCCAACCTCGCAGACCATAGTCCGGCCCGGGCTCTCCTGATAGAGAGAGATACTTGAGAGAATTCAGGATATCACCGAAAGGTGAGTACTAAAAGATGTCCGCGGCGGTGGACTCCATTATAGGCGCCCAATCGGATTCGATCGGCAGGGGCATGGGAGGCCCGGAGTTCGGAGAAGAATCCGACTCCTTGGAGTCATGGGCCGTGCAGAGTACGGGGCTGGCGTTCGGCTCGATCGCCTTCAAGATCGCAGCCCCCGAGGTGACGTCCAACCGTTCATCCTCAAAGAACGCAGCGGGCTCCGAGTCGAGGATCGGGGCCGGTGCGTGTGTGGCCTCCAGGGCACTATTCGGAGGCAGAGCTATATCATGCCCCTCGAGGTAGTGCGGCGCGCTTGGTTGTGGCTCGAACCCACCAAAGATCAAGTCTCCGCGGATATCTGCCGTGTAGTTTAAGCTTCCAAACCTGACTTGATGGCCAGGGGCGTAGCTTTCGATCTGCTCCAGACGACCAAGCGAATTGGCCCGCAGAGCAAAGCCGCCGAAGACGAAGATTTTTCCGGGGAGGAAAGTCTCACCATGGACCTCATCGTTGTTGATGATCAAAGGAGCCACCGGGCCTAAAAGCGACGACACAGAGGAACTCTCAATGAAATCACCAATGTCGGTGTCAAAACCGGCGGATCTCGGGTAGGGGGTCCCGAACTGTGCGTCAAGGTCGGATGGTAGCAGGAGACAAGGGACACTTTATTTTACCCAGGTTCGGGCCCTCTCGATGGAGGTAAAACCCTACTCCTGCTAGATTAATATTGATGACATGGGTAGTACAAGAGTAGATCTACCATGAGATCAAGGAGGCTAAATCCTAGAAGCTAGCCTATTGTATGATTGTGTATGATGATGGTTGTCCTACGGACTACAACCCTCCGGTTTATATAGACACCAGATAGGGTTAGGGTTACACAGAGTCGGTTACAATGGTAGGAGATCTTGAATATCCGCACGCCTAGCTTGCCTTCCATGCCAAGAAAAGATCCTTCCGGACACGGGACAATGTCTTCAATCTTTGTATCTTCATAGTCCTGGAGTCCGGCTGAAGGTATAGTCCGGCTATCCGAACACCCCCTAATCCAGGACTCCCTCAGAGACGCTAGCACCCAAACATATGCATGTATAGGCAATGCATGTATTCTTGTGCGCACGCACGCACGTTGTATATCTAGGTCACTCCCTCGAGACTGTCTCACTCTTTCTTCCGCACGGCGGGCCACACTCGCTCAATCTCGTTCTCTTTATCCGAGTCTCGTGTCGGGGGTTGGATGCGACATATGCCAAAGGATGGCTTATCATGGTGGGGGCGAGTAGAACGTCGCCGGTTCCTGGAAGCGGGATGAGGCGTAGACATGCACGCCGGCGAATCTTACCCAGCTTCAGGGCTCTCCGAGGAGATAATACCCCTACTGCTGCTCTGCGGGGTCTCCGCATGATCTCTATGGTGATATGTGTACAAAGTTGCTCCTCAAGCTGTGTTCTGGAGGTAGGAGAGGGCAAGGCTAGCTCTCTCCCTTCTATGCTTATGATCTAGTGGTAAAAGGATCGAACCCTTTGCATGGGTGCTCCGGGGGGTTTATATAGGCCTACCCCCCGGGGGTACAATGGGAATCTGGCTGGGAGCGGGTCCCAGCCATCTGTCTCTTAGGTAGCCGCCGTCTCCGCCGACTCCTGGGGCCCGCCGCTGGTGGGCCCCACTGACTGACCTGGCCACTGTAGCCGCGCCTCTGATGACGTGGGCTTGGTCGTGGGGGCGTGGCAACAGTGTCGCGCCTGGCGGGCGATCACTGTCGCCACTCCCCGTCTTATCTGGTTAATGGTGTGTGGGGCTCGTGGGAGGAACGGGCCGACTCTTGGAGGCCGACTCACACGGGGTCCGTCTTCGGGTGCTCTCGCCGTCTTCGTCCCCCCCACTGACTAGCGGGGCCCGCCGTCTCCAGGCCATACATGCGGGCCAACGTGGGAACAATGTTCCGTCGTCAGGGCGGACGTCAGGGCCAGTATGGCGACAGTGTCGCGCCGGACGGAGATCTCCTCCGGTACGGCGTACTGTAGCCATACCTGCCCTTGGTAATCAACGTAGGGGAGGGCCGTACTCCGGCCATCCCCGGTCTCGTCCTTCTTCTCGAAGGCAGAGAGTGGCGAAGTCGCGGGCTGACCCCCCATAGTCGGCCTCCCTGGAGTCGTCGATTGGGAGTCGCAGCTGTCTCTGGGATTCGGCCGTGAGTGGGTATCGGTGATGCTGCGGCTGACTCCCAGAGTCGGCCGATCGTCTTGGGATTCTTTGAGGGGCGAATCCTGCCCCGATGTCTTGAAAGGTTCTGGGTCTCGGGTTAGCCTACTCGTGGCCCATTACTCCGACAGTAGTCCCCGAAGCTGGTGAGGCGCCGAGGGAGACATGTCGAGGAGCCTCAACAGTTTCTTCCTCCGAGTGGGTCGTGGGGAGGTGATCTTATTCAGGCCGTCTCCGACAAGCCGACTATGGGAAGCCGGACTAGTCGAAGGTCGTCTTGCTCTTCAAAGGGTTTGAAAGTCGTGGCGGGATTCAGATGGCGTGCTTGATAAGCCACACGGCCGCTGCCCGCCGCGGACCCGCCAAGGGACGCCACGTGGCTGAGCTAGTCTGCCAGCCCACGCGCACGACGGGACAGGCCCATGGGTGGGGCCCGCCATTACCGCGCCTCAGCCCTCGAACGGATCCGTTGCGGCAGCGCGAGCGGTTGAGCTTCTCAGCGCAGTAAATGGGCGTGGTAACTTCCGTGGTAAATCGTGGGGGTCGTGGGTTCGTGGGCGCAGTTAATCCCACGATGTCCCCTCGGTTCTTCAGCCCGCAGGCCTATAAGTAGGCGGAGGGAGCGGGGCGGCGAAGCACGCGCGCCCACTCCCCTCTGCTTCCTTTGCTTCTTTCTCCTTCCTTCTTTCTCCCACCGCTGCTGCGCTGAACCGCGCCCTGCTTGCAGCGATGAGCTCTACCTCCGCCGCCGCGCCCGCCGCCGTGCGCTCCCGCGTATGGGACGGTTCCGAGATTGACGACGACATGATCGACTTACTCCGCAAGACGCGTCGCCTGCCCGGCGCGCACCTTGTGCAGGCTCGCGCCCTGCCGCCGACGGAGGTGACGCCGGCGCCGGGGGAGGGCGAGCAGATCGTGTTCCGCTCCCACCTCATGCGCGGCCTGGGGCTGCCGGCGAGCGGGTTCTTCCGCTTGTTCTTGGAGTTCCATGGCCTCCAGCCGCACCACCTCACCCCAAACACGGTGGTGCTGCTAGCAGCCTTCACTGCGTTGTGCGAGGGCTTCCTCGGCGTTCTCCCCACCAAAGAGCTGTGGGGAGAGTTCTTTCATTCCAAGTTCGGCACGCATGTTGCCGGCGTGCCAGCTCAGTGCGGTGCCTTCATCGCGCTACGGAGGTCGACGGCCGACAACCCGTTCCCCGCCATCCAGCTAATCAAATCGGTGAAGATGTGGCCGCGCTCTTACTTCTATGTGAAGAATGCCGCCCCAGACGGTGACTGGGTTAATCTGCCGGCCTACGTAGCCGGCGCGCCAGCTGGGAGGCAGCCCAGCTGGTCATACCGCGCCAGGACGCTGACTCCGGCTGGGGCCGCCGCCATGGCGCGACTCCGAGTGCTGACGCAGTCGGCCGGTCTGACTGGGCCCGACTTGCTGGACGCCTTCGTGGCGCACCGAGTCCTCCCGCTCCAAAGCCGGCCTCATCTGATCTGTCAGATGAGCGGCCACCGGGACCCCAGTCGGATGTGCACCAAGGACATGCCTCATGCTGAGGTAGCCGATACGGTGAACTACATCGCGAACTGCGGCTTCTCGAAGGATTGGCAGTTCGGCATGGAGCCGTACTCGCGGGCCAACCCCCCGCCGGTGGTAACTGATTCTTCTTCTTCTTCTTCTTTAGCCGAATCCGACTCCTGATCTCTATTATTCTTATCTCTTGAACCAGAACCCTCTCCTCCAGCCCGCGGCCGGTGCCGCGGGGCCGCCCCGCCAGTTCGCCCCCGATCGAGCGGAGAGCGACATCGACGTTCCCGACCTGGGGGCGGCGGCGATGGAGGCCGACGCCGAAGGAGGCGGCGAAGGAGAGGAAGGCGGCCTCAGGCCCTCGGCCACCTTCGCCGACTGGCCCGCCAGCGAAGATGGAGGAGTCGCCCCGCGCCATCAACCGAGGCAAGACGGCGCGAGGAAGCGCCGGGCCGGGCCGAGTTCCCTTGGAGGCCGGGAAAAGAAGTTTAAGGGGGCGGCCGCCGTGACCAAACGGGAAGAGGCGGTCGCCAGGGCCCATCGCTTCCGTAAGGAAGTGAAGAAGCCGCCGCTATCCTCTGGGTACGTGTTTCTGCTCCTTTGTCTTGCTTTATTTCCTGGTGGATTTTGTCTGAGTCCTTACGTGTCTTCCCTGTTCCAGCGCTCCTCTCACCCTTCGGAGAGTCGCTGCCGCCTCCATCAGGGGGTCGGTGGAGTCGTCCGCCACGACTCGGCGTATCGACCCCGCTGCCGACCTCCGGGAAGCGACGGAGCGGAACGCGCAGGAGAAGCGCAACGAGGACGAAGCCGCCCGTGGGGAGAAGGCGGAGGCCGAGAAGGCGACCGTCTCCACCCAGAAGGGGCTGGAGGGAGCCGAAGCCGCCGCCGCGGCCAAAGAGCGGGACGAAGCCGCGCGCCGCCAGTCGGCGCTGTTCGTCGTCTCATTGAGCTCGGCGCCGCCTCCGGATCATACGGAGCGGTCTGGGGAGGTCGGCGGGGAACATCCCGTCGTGGAGTGGGAGGGCGGCGAGGCCCCCGGTCTGGACACGGTGGTGCCGCCACCACCGCCCCCGCCGCCATCGGGAAACGCGAGGGATAAACAGCCAGCGGACCCACCGGTGCCGCCGACCACGGACGAAGCCACGGCGAACCTGCTTCTCCAAGTCGCCTCGCCGACACGCCGCCGTCTGGAGAAGGCGACTTCAGCGCCACGCCCTCTAGAGACCGGAGCGGCCAGCTCTGCCGCCCCAGACGTCGAGGTGATGAGCGCCGCGCCCGTCGGGTGGGTGCGAGGAGGTGGCACGAGCCCGCTGAACCGGGAGCTCCTGGACGTCCAGGCGAAGCTGCGAGCCGAAAGCGACGCCCTCCAGAACTACACCAAGGCGCATCTGGCGTCTCGTGCGGCCGTCCGGGTAAGTTCCTTCTGACTTTGTTTTTCCTTGCTCTTCTCTGTGGGGGCGCGCCAGCGCACCCACTGGGTGTAGTCCCCGAGTTTCGAGCCGGCTGCTGAGCAGGCGGGTTGGAACTCTGTTGGCGAGTTCCGAATGCTTATTCTTTTTGAAATGCTTATCACAGGATTACCACAACCTCCGAGTCACCGTCTTCAACCGTAATGTTGAAGAGCTGGGCAAGCGGACTGCCGACTTGTCGGAGAGCCGGAGTGAGTTTCCTTCTTCGCGGGGGCGCGCTGGCGCACCCGCGGGCTGTAGTCCCCGAGATTCGAGCCGACTGCTGCGCAGTCGGGCCGGATCTTCTCGGCGACCTTCTCTGACGACTTGCATCCTTTTTCTTCTTTCTTCAGAGGCCAACGCCATTCTTCAGCAGCAACTGGGTGAAGCCAACACCGCCTTGCGCGCCAAGGAGGTGGAGTGCGGCAAGCTCGTCACGGAGCGCGATGTGCTGGCTGCGCAGCTGGCGGAGCAGAAGGAGCTGCTCAAGAAGGCGCAGGAGGAGGCGAAGGAGAGAGAGACTGGACTCCAGGCCGAGTTCGAAGCCGAACGCTCCTCCTGGACCGACAAGGAGGCGATGCTGACCTCCGACTTCCATGAGATTGAAGATATCGTTGATGGTAAGTTTTCTTTACTTGCTTTCTTTGAGCGGCTGACTGTGGGTCGGGCCGACTCTTGCTTTTTTTGACTTGCTTCTTTTTCCGTCTTGGTAGACTTCTTCCCAGGCCATGCGCAAACTGCCGTTCAAGCCATCGAGGCTGATCACGAGGCGCGGAGGGCGGCCGGCGAGGAGGTTGCTGCCAATGCCCCCCAGACTCTTGATGAACAGCTTCTGAGCATCGAGGCTCGCCTGCGGCCGGCTCACCGGATGCTGCGCCGGCTTCAACGTGCCGGCACCCAGGCGATTGCTGCGTTGTGGCCGGAGATGCCGATTCTGCGCACTCCCAGCCGGACAGCCGACTGGCTGGAGGTCGCAGCGGGCCGCCTGGAGGCTTGGAAAGGCTCCTCGGCACGCGCCGGAGCGCGTTGTGTCTTGGAGTTCGTCAAGGCGTGGTATCCGGACCTGAGCCTGGACCAGCTGGCCATGCTCCGGGCTGAAGCCCAGCCGGAGCTGGCAGCCATGAAGGATGACTTTGTCAAGCACGCCGCAACACTCGCCGAGTACGTCGACCCCAATGTCTTTGTTCCTGAGCTAGCTGACAATGGCGAGGAGGCGCCGCTGGAGTGGTTCGGGATGAACCCGAACTACGGCGAGGACTCGGCGGAGGTGATCGGCTCCAGTGTCGAGGAGGGAGGCGAGGTGGAGGTCGGAGATGGGATGGAGGCGCCAGAAGCTGGAGCGGACGATCAGCCTCAGCTCGACCGTTCCTCCAACAACGAGCTGTGCCCAACTGCGCCGACTGTCGTTGGAGGTGATCAAGCCGAGTCTGCCCAGCCGGCCGCCCCAACGTCTGACACCGCCATCTCCTCCGAGCCCCCAAACCCGTCTGCTGCTTCATAGGCCGCCACCTTGTCTTGTTAATTCTATCTGAGATAGAAGGCCCAGTAGTTTCTCGACGAACTTTGTTAATTCGCACAATTCCACCCGCGGGGTGTATTTTGAACTTCCGTTCGAGGATTCGGCCAATGGCCTTTGTGATGTAAATATTTATCTGGGTTCTATCATTTCTTGCTTAGTGCTCTTTTGGCTTTTTCCTTTTGCCGCCTTCCCTTAGATGCCGTCTTTGCCAGTCGTGAAGGAAATATGCCCTAGAGGCAATAATAAAGTTATTATTTATTTCCTTAAATCATGATAAATGTTTATTATTCATGCTAGAATTGTATTAACAGGAAACATAATACATGTGTGAATACATAGACAAACAGAGTGTCACTAGTATGCCTCTACTTGACTAGCTCATTAATCAAAGATGGTTATGTTTCCTAACCATGAACAAGGAGTTGTTATTTGATTAATGAGGTAACATCATTAGTTGAATGATCTGATTGACATGACCCATTCCATTAGCTTAGCACCCGATCGTTTAGTATGTTGCTATTGCTTTTATCCATGACTTATACATGTTCCTATGACTATGAGATTATGCAACTCCCGTTTGCCGGAGGAACACTTTGGGTGCTACCAAACATCACAACGTAACTGGGTGATTATAAAGGAGTACTACAGGTGTCACCAAAGGTAGATGTTGGGTTGGCGTATTTCGAGATTAGGATTTGTCACTCCGATTGTCGGAGAGGTATCTCTGGGCCCTCTCGGTAATGCACATCACTTAAGCCTTGCAAGCATTGCAACTAATGAGTTAGTTGCGAGATGATGTATTATGGAACGAGTAAAGAGACTTGCCGGTAACGAGATTGAACTAGGTATTGGATACCGACGATCGAATCTCGGGTAAGTAACATACCGATGACAAAGGGAACAACGTATGTTGTTATGCGGTCTGACCGATAAAGATCTTCGTAGAATATGTAGGAGCCAATATGGGCATCCAGGTCCCGCTATTGGTTATTGACCGGAGACGTGTCTCGGTCATGTCTACATTGTTCTCGAACCGTAGGGTCCGCACGCTTAAGGTTTCGATGACAGTTATATTATGATTTTATGAGTTTTGATGTACCGAAGGAGTTCGGAGTCCCGGATGAGATCGGGGACATGACGAGGAGTCTCGAAATGGTCGAGACGTAAAGATCGATATATTGGACGACTATATTCGGATATCGGAAAGGTTCTGAGTGATTCGGGTATTTTCGGGAGTACCGGGTAGTTACGGGAGAAGCAATGGGCCTTGATGGGCTTTAGTGGGAAGAGAAGAAAGGGCCAAGGGGCTGCTGCGCCCCCCCTTCCCTCTGGTCCGAATTGGACTAGGGAAAAGGGGGCCGGCCACCTTTCCTTCTCCTCCACTTCCTTCTCCCTTCCTCCCCTCTTGGTGGACTCCTACTAGGACTTGGAGTCCTAGTAGGACTCCACATCCTGGCCGCACCAAGCCTTGGCCAGCCTCCTCCTCCTTCATCCTTTATATACAGGGGCAGGGGGCACCCCATAGACACACAATTGATCATTGAGATCTTTCCTTAGCCGTGTGCGGTGTCCCCTGCCACCAAATTCCACCTCGGTCATATTGTCGCAGTGCTTAGGCAAAGCCCTGCGTCAGTAGTACATCAAGATCGTCACCACGCCGTCGTGCTGACGGAACTCTTCCTCGACGCTTTGCTGGATCGGAGCCCGAGGATCATCATCGAGCTGAACGTGTGCTAAGAATTCGGAGGTGCCGAAGTAACGGTGCTTGGATCAGTCGGACCGGGAAGAAGACGTACGACTACTTCCTCTACGTTGTGTCAAACGCTTCCGTTGCGATCTACAAGGGTACGTAGATCATACTCTCCCCTCGTTGCTATGCATCACCATGATCTTGCGTGTGCGTAAGAAAATTTTGAAATTACTACGTTCCCCAACAGTGGCATCAGAGCCTAGGTTTTTATGGTTTGATGTTATTTGCACGAGTAGAACACAAGTGAGTTGTGGACGATACAAGTCATACTGCCTACCAGCATGTCATACTTTGGTTCAGCGGTATTGTTGGATGAGACGACCCAGACCAACCTTACGCGTACGCTTACGCGAGACCGGTTCCCTCGATGTGCTTTGCACACAGATGGCTTGCGGGAGACTGTCTCACCAACTTTAGTTGAACCAAGTGTGGCTACGCCCGGTCCTTGAGAAGGTTAAAACGGAGTCTATTTGACAAACTATCGTTGTGGTTTTGATGCGTAGGTAAGATGAGTTCTTGCTTAAGCCCGTAGCAGCCACGTAAAACTTGCAACAAACAAAGTAGAGGACGTCTAACTTGTTTTTGTAGGGCATGTTGTGATGTGATATGGTCAAGACATGATGCTATATTTTATTGTATGAGATGATCATGTTTTGTAACCGAGTTATCGGCAACTGGCAGGAGCCATATGGTTGTCGCTTTATTGTATGCAATGCAATCGCCATGTAATGCTTTACTTTATCACTAAGCGGTAGCGATAGTCGTAGAAGCATAAGATAGGCGAGACGACAACGATGCTACGATGGAGATCAAGGTGTCGCGCCGGTGACGATGGTGATCATGATGGTGCTGCAGAGATGGAGATCACGAAGCACAAGATGATGATGACCATATCATATCACTTATATTGATTTGCATGTGATGTTTATCTTTTATGCATCTTATCTTGCTTTGATTGACGGTAGCATTATAAGATGATCTCTCACTAATTATCAATAAGTGTTCTCCCTAAGTATGCACCGTTGCGAAAGTTCTTCGTGCTGAGACACCACGTGATGATCGGGTGTGATAGGCTCTACGTTCAAATACAACGGGTGCAAAACAGTTGCACACGCGGAATACTCAGGTTATACTTGACGAGCTATGCATATAAGATATGACCTCGGAACACGGAGACCGAAAGGTCGAGCATGAATCATATAGTAGATATGATCAACATAATGATGTTCACCATTGAAACTACTCCATCTCACGTGATGATCGGACATGGTTTAGTTGATTTGGATCATGTGATCACTTAGAAGATTAGAGGGATGTCTATCTAAGTGGGAGTTCTTAAGTAATATGATTAATTGAACTTTAATTTATCATGAACTTAGTCCTGGTAGTATTAGCATATCTATGTTGTAGATCAATAGCTCGCATTGTTGCTTCCCTGTGTTTATTTTGATATGTTCCTAGAGAAAATTGTGTTGAAAAATGTTAGTAGCAATGATGCGGATTGGATCCGTGATTTAAGGTTTATCCTCATTGCTGCACAGAAGAATTATGTCCTTGATGCACCGCTAGGTGACGGACCTATTGCAGGAGCACATGCAGACGTTATGAACGTTTTGCTAGCTCAATATGATGACTACTTAATAGTTTAGTGCACCATGCTTAACGGCTTAGAATCGGGACTTCAAAGACGTTTTGAACGTCATGGACCATATGAGATGTTCCAGGAGTTGAAGTTAATATTTCAAGCAAATACCCGAGTTGAGAGATATGAAGTCTCCAACAAGTTCTATAGCTAAAAGATGGACGAGAATCGCTCAACTAGTGAGCATGTGCTCAGATTGTCTGGGTACTACAATCGCTTGAATCAAGTGGGAGTTAATCTTCCAGATAAGATAGTGATTGACAGAATTCTCTAGTCACCATCACCAAGTTAGTAGAACTTCGTGATGAACTATAATATGCAAGGGATAACGGAAAAAATTCCCAAGCTCTTCGCGATGCTAAAATCGGCGAAGGTAGAAATCAAAGAAAAACATCAAGTGTTGATGGTTGACAAGATCACTAGTTTCAAGAAAAGGGCAAAGGGAAAGAAGGGGAACTTCAAGAAGAACGACAAGCAAGTTGCTGCTCAAGTGAAAAAGCCCAAGTCTGGTCCTAAGCCTGAGACTAAGTGCTTCTACTTCAAAGGGACTGGTCACTGGAAGCGGAACTACCCCAAGTGATTGGCGGATAAGAAGGATGGCAAAGTGAACATAAGTATATTTGATATACATGTTATTGATGTGTACTTTACTAGTGTTCATAGCAATCCCTCAGTATTTGGTACTAGTTCAGTTGCTAAGATTAGTAACTCGAAACGGGAGTTGCAGAATGAACAAAGACTAGTTAAAGGGCAAGGTGACGATGTGTGTTGGAAGTGGTTCCAAGATTGATATGATCATCATCACACACTCCCTATACTTTCGGGATTAGTGTTGAAACTAAATAAGTGTTATTTGGTGTTTGCGTTGAGCATGAATATGATTTGATCATGTTAATTGCAATACAGTTATTCATTTAAGTTAGAGAACAATTGTTGTTCTGTTTACATGAATAAAACCTTCTATGGTCATACACACCAACGAAAATGGTTTGTTGGATCTCGATCGTAGTGATACACATATTCATAATATTGAAGCCAAAAGATGCGAAGTTAATAATGATAGTGCAACTTATTTGAGGCACTGCTGTTTAGGTCATATTGGTGTAAAGCGAATGAAGAAACTCCATGCTGATGGAATTTTGGAATCTCTTGATTATGAATCACTTGATGCTTGCGATCCATGCCTTAAGGGCAAGATGACTAAAAACGCCGTTCTCCGGAACAATGGAGCGAGCAACAGATTTGTTGGAAATCATACATACTGATGTATGTGGTCCGATGAATATTAAGGCTCGCGACAAGTATCATTATTTTCTGACCTTCACAGATGATTTGAGCAGATATGGGTATATCTACTTAATGAAACACAAGTCTGAAACATTTGAAAAATTCAAAGAATTTCATAGTGAAGTTGAAAATCATCGTAACAAGAAAATAAAGTTTCTACGATCTGATCGTGGAGGAGAATATTTGAGTTACGAGTTTGGTCTACATTTGAAACAATGCGGAATAGTTTCACAACTCACGCCACCCGGAACACCACAACGCAATGGTGTGTCCGAACGTCATAACCGTACTTTATTGGATATAGTACAATCTATGATGTTTCTTACCGATTTACCAATATCATTTTGGGATCATGCATTAGAGACAGTTGCATTCACGTTTAAAAGGGCACCATCTAAGTCCGTTGAGACGACACAATCTGAACTGTGGTTTAGCAAGAAACCAAAGTTGTCGTTTCTTAAAGTTTGGGATTGTGATGCTTATGTGAAAAAGTTTCATCCTGATAAGCTCAAACCCAAATCGGAGAAATATGTCTTCATAGGATACCCAAAGGAGACAGTTGGGTACACCTTCTATCTCAGATCCGAAGGCAAGACATTCGTTGCTGAGAATGGATACTTTCTAGAGAAGGAGTTTCTCTCGAAAGAAGTGAGTGGGAGGAAAGTAGAACTTGATAAGATAACTGTATCTGCTCCCTTATTGGAAAGTGGTTCATCACAGAAATCTGTTCCTGTGAATACTACACCAATTAGTGAGGAAGCTAATGATGATGATCATGTAACTTCAAATCAAGTTACTACCGAATCTCGTAGGTAAACCAGAGTGAGATCCGCACCAGAGTGGTACGGTAATCCTGTTCTGGAAGTCATGTTACTAGACCATGATGAACTTGTGAACTATGAGGAAGCGATGATGAGCCCAGATTCCGCGAAATGGTTTGAGGCCATGAAATCTGAGATATGATCCATGTATGAGAACAAAGTATGGACTTTGATGGATTTGCCCGATGATCGGCAGGCCATAGAAAATAAATGGATCCTCAAGAGGAAGACGGACGCTGATAGTAGCGTTACTATCTACAAAGCTAGAATTGTCGCAAAAGGTTTTCGACAAGTTCAAGGTGTTGACTGCGATGAGAGTTTCTCACTCGTATCTATGCTTAAGTCTGTCCGAATCATGTTAGCAATTACCGCATTTTATGAAATCTGGCAAATGGATAACAAAACTACAATCCTTAATGGATTTATTAAAGAAGAGTTGTATATGATGCAACCAGAAGGTTTTGTCAATCCTAAAGGTGCTAACAAAATATGCAAGCTCCAGCGATCCATCTATGGATTGGTGCAAGCATCTCAGAGTTGGAATACACGCTTTGATAAGTTGATCAAAACATATAGTTTTATACAGACTTGCGGTGAAGCCTGTATTTACAAGAAAGTGAGTGTGAGCACTACAACATTTCTGATAAGTATATGTGAATGACATATTGTTGATCAGAAATAATGTAGAATTATTCTGCAAAGCATAAAGGAGTGTTTGAAAGGAGTTTTTTCAAAGAAAGACCTCGGTGAAGCTGCTTACATATTGAGTATCAAGATCTATAGAGATAGATCAAGACGCTTGATAAGTTTTTTTCAATGAGTACATACCTTGACAAGATTTTGAAGTAGTTCAAAATGGAACAGTCAAAGAAAGAGTTCTTTCCTGTGTTACAAGGTGTGAAATTGAGTAAGACTCAAAGCCCGACCATGACAGAAGATAGAAAGAGAATGAAAGTCATTCCCTATGCCTCGGCCATAGGTTCTATAAAGTATGCCATGCTGTTTACCAGATCTATTGTATACCCTACACTGAGTTAAGCAAGGGAGAACAATGGTGATCTAGGAGTAGATCACTGGACAGCGGTCAAAATTATCCTTAGTGGAATAAGGATATGTTTCTCGATTATGGAAGTGACAAAAGGTTCGTCGTAAAGGGTTACGTCGATGCAAGTTTTGACACCGATCTAGATGACTCTAAGTCTCGATCTAGATACATATTTAAAGTGGGAGCAATTAGCTAGAGTAGCTCCGTATAGAGCATTGTAGACATAGAAAATTGCAAAATACATAACGGATCTGAATGTGGCAGACCCGTTGACTAAACTTCTCTCACATGCAAAACATGATCACACCTTAGTACTCTTTGGGTGTTAATCACATAGCGATGTGAACTAGATTAGTGACTCTAGTAAACCCTTTGAGTGTTGGTCACATATCGATGTGAACTATGGGTGTTAATCACATGGTGATGTGAACTATTGCTGGTAAATCACATGGCGATGTGAACTAGATTATTGACTCTAGTGCAAGTGGGAGACTGAAGGAAATATGCCCCAGAGGCAATAATAAAGTTATTATTTATTTCCTCAAATCATGATAAATGTTTATTATTCATGCTAGAATTGTATTAACAGGAAACATAATACATGTGTGAATACATAGACAAACAGAGTGTCACTAGTATGCCTCTACTTGACTAGCTCATTAATCAAAGATGGTTATGTTTCCTAACCATGAACAAGGAGTTGTTATTTGATTAATGAGGTCACATCATTAGTTGAATGATCTGATTGACATGACCCATTCCATTAGCTTAGGACCCGATCGTTTAGTATGTTGCTATTGCTTTTATCCATGACTTATACATGTTCCTATGACTATGAGATTATGCAACTCCCGTTTGCCGGAGGAACACTTTGGGTGCTACCAAACATCACAACGTAACTGGGTGATTATAAAGGAGTACTACAGGTGTCACCAAAGGTAGACGTTGGGTTGGCGTATTTCGAGATTAGGATTTGTCACTCCGATTGTCGGAGAGGTATCTCTGGGCCCTCTCGGTAATGCACATCACTTAAGCCTTGCAAGCATTGCAACTAATGAGTTAGTTGCGAGATGATGTATTTTGGAACGAGTAAAGAGACTTGCCGGTAACGAGATTGAACTAGGTATTGGATACCGACGATCGAATCTCGGGCAAGTAACATACCGATGACAAAGGGAACAACGTATGTTGTTATGCGGTCTGACCGATAAAGATCTTCATAGAATATGTAGGAGCCAATATGGGCATCCAGGTCCCGCTATTGGTTATTGACCGGAGACGTGTGTCGGTCATGTCTACATTGTTCTCGAACCGTAGGGTCCGCACGCTTAAGGTTTCGATGACAGTTATATTATGAGTTTATGAGTTTTGATGTACCGAAGGAGTTCGGAGTCCTGGATGAGATCGGGGACATGACGAGGAGTCTCGAAATGGTCGAGACGTAAAGATCGATATATTGGACGACTATATTCGGATATCGGAAAGGTTCTGAGTGATTCGGGTATTTTCGAGAGTACCGGGTAGTTACGGGAGAAGCAATGGGCCTTGATGGGCTTTAGTGGGAAGAGAAGAAAGGGCCAAGGGGCTGCTGCGCCCCCCCTTCCCTCTGGTCCGAATTGGACTAGGGAAAAGGGGGCCGGCCACCTTTCCTTCTCCTCCACTTCCTTCTCCCTTCCTCCCCTCTTGGTGGACTCCTACTAGGACTTGGAGTCCTAGTAGGACTCCACATCCTGGCCGCACCAAGCCTTGGCCGGCCTCCTCCTCCTTCATCCTTTATATACAGGGGCAGGGGGCACCCCACAGACACACAATTGATCATTGAGATCTTTCCTTAGCCGTGTGCGGTGCCCCCTGCCACCAAATTCCACCTCGGTCATATTGTCGCAGTGCTTAGGCAAAGCCCTGCGTCAGTAGTACATCAAGATCGTCACCACGCCGTCGTGCTGACGGAACTCTTCCTCGACGCTTTGCTGGATCGGAGCCCGAGGATCATCATCGAGCTGAACGTGTGCTAAGAACTCGGAGGTGCCGGAGTAACGGTGCTTGGATCGGTCGGACCGGGAAGAAGACGTACGACTACTTCCTCTACGTTGTGTCAAACGCTTCCGTTGCGATCTACAAGGGTACGTAGATCATACTCTCCCCTCGTTGCTATGCATCACCATGATCTTGCGTGTGCGTAGGAAAATTTTGAAATTACTACGTTCCCCAACAAGTCGGGCAGCCGCTCCGCGGACTGCCGCTGGATCAAAACACTTGGCTACTTTGGGAAGGCAGGTACTTAGCCATTCTAGAGTTTCGTTAGCAAGTCGGATAGAAAATAGTAAGCCGACTACTCGGAGTCGGTTTTGCGAGGAACTGCTGGAAAGCCAGCTCGAGCTATGTTTGTGCTTTGGGTCCTTAGCCATTTTTCGTGTGGGCACCCATTCTTCCCTACTCCTACCCGCCGGGCAGTCGCTCTGCGAGCTGTGGCTTCTAACAGGAGATGGCTTAAGCACCACACACTACTTGTCCGACTGCAGGATGCATTTTCATAGCGCGAGACGGCGAGTCCCCGGGCCGACTAGTCGAGCCCGATGCCAAGCGGCATAACAAAGAGTAGCATACTCGGAAGCATAATACTTATTATACAGATAACAAAAAGGGGCAGTCCCCGAGTCCGTCTTGGGGGGCCCAGAGTCTTGGTACTTCAATACAAAAGGGTAGCGTGGTACATACTGCATCAGCTATAAAATCTTCGAAGAAGATTCACGTTCCATGGTCACTCCGTCTCTTTGCCGGAGCCGTCCCTCTTCCGTGCGCGGGGCTTCTGAGCGTCGATCAGGTAGTAGGAGTCATTGCCTAGCACCTTGCTGATGATGAAGGGGCCTTCCCAAGGTGCCGACAACTTATGCTGACCGACTGTTCGCTGGATCAGCCGGAGCACAAGGTCGCCCTCTTGGAAGGATCTCGGCCTGACCTTCCTGTTGTAGTAGCGACGTAGGCTCTGCTGGTAGATGCTGGACCGGCTGAGTGCCAACAGCCGGCCCTCTTCCAGCAGATCAACACCGTATTGTCGTGCTTCTTCTGCCTCCTCCGCAGTGTACACCGTGACTCGTGGGGAGTCGAACTATATATCCGTTGGGATGACGGCTTCAACACCGTAGAGGAGGAAGAAGGGTGTGAAGCCGGTCGGCTTGTTTGGAGTCGTGCGCAGACTCCAGAGGACGGCTGGCAACTCGTCAAGCCAACAGCTGGCCGAACGCTCCAGTGGTTCGACCAACCGAGGCTTGATGCCGGACAGGATGAGGCCATTCGCCCGCTCCACCTGCCCGTTTGACTGCGGATGGGCAACGGACGCTAAGTCCAGTCGGATGCCCTGCGTCGCGCAGAAACGGGCCAAGGCGCCTTTGGCAAAGTTGGTGCCGGTCGGTGATGATGCTGTGCGGTATGCCATACCGAATTGGGATATCTGAGATGAAAGTCACGGCAGTCGGTCCGTTCAACTTCTTGATGGGCTTCGCTTCTATCCACTTGGTGAACTTGTCCACCGCGACAAGCAGATGAGTTAGGCCGCCTCGTGCCGTCTTGAAGGGTCCCACCATATCCAGGCCCCAGACTGCAAAGGGCCAGGCGATGGGGATAGTCTTGAGTGCTGAAGCCGGCTGATGCGGCTTGGATCGGAACTTCTGGCACCCCTTGCATTTCTGGACCAACTCTTTGGCTTCTTCGAGGGCAGTCGGCCAGAAGAAACCGTGTCGGAAAGCTTTGGCGACGAGCGCTCTTGAGGCCGCATGGTGGCCGCACTCGCCTTGATGGATGTCTCTGAGAATTGCTTGGCCTTGCTCTGGCTCGACGCAGCGCCGGTACACTCCAGCGACGCTGCGCCTGACCAGCTCTCTGTTGATTATGGTGTATGCTGCCGCTCGGCGTTGTATTTGCCGAGCCAAGGTTTTGTCAGTTGGTAGCTCCTTGTTCACCAAGAATTTGAGGATGGGCTGGGCCCATGAGGGTGCTGCTACCTCTTCAACTGCCAGAACTGCGACTTGGACGAGGGCGGCCGGGCTGGGAGGCGGCGGGCTGGAGTCTGCGGCCGCTTGCTGGATTAGTGAAGTCCCCGGGCCGACTGGTGCAGTCCCCGGGCCGAGTTCTGGAGTCTTTTCTCTGGTCGCCGCAGTCCCCGGGCCGAGTTCTGAAGTCCCCGGGCTGGCTTTGACTGCGGCGTTCTTGGAGTCATCTGTGAGGGTTTTTGCGCCGTCTGCTTGGGCTTTGGAGTCGGATCCGACTTCTTCTGGAGGAGCCGGCACAAAAATGGAGTCTGACTCTGGTGAAGGCTCGATGGATGGCTTGAGGAGGCGCTGAAGAGCGACGCCAGATGGTATTGCTTGGCGAGTGGAGCTGATTCGTGCCAAAGTATCTGCTAGGTTGTTGTCGTTTCTTGGCACGTGGAGGAACTCGCACCCCTCGAAATATCCGCTGAGTTGCTGTACGAGGAAGCGGTAGCTTGCCATGTTTGCGTCCTTGGCGTCCCAGTCGCCAGATGATTGCTGGACCACCAAGTCGGAGTCGCCATAACATAGGATCCGGCGAATGCCAAGTTCTTTGGCAAGCCGGAGCCCGTGAATGAGCGCCTCGTACTCAGCGACGTTGTTAGAGGCGGCGAAATGGATCTGCAGTGCATACTGGAGCTTGTCGCCTTTGGGAGAGGTGAGAACAACGCCGACTCCCAAGCCGGTGCGCATCTTGGAGCCGTAGAAATGCATCCGCCAATGGATGGAGTCGGGCCCTGGCGGCAGGTACTGGGTCTCGGCCCAGTCGACGAGGAAGTCGGCCAGTGCTTGCGACTTGATGGCGGTGCAGGGTTGATAGTAGATCGTGTAGGGTGCCAACTCTATGGCCCATTTGGCCACTCGGCCAGACGCATCTCGGCTTCCAATGATCTCGGCTAATGGGGCTGTGCAGACCACGGTGATTGGATGTTCTTGAAAGTAAGGCTTCAGCTTCTTGGCGGCGAAGTGCATGCCGTAACACATCTTCTGGTAGTGGGGGTAGTTCTTCTTGGAGGTCGATAGTACTTCACTCGGGTAATATACCGGTCTCTGGACTGGCAGTGCCTTGGCTTCCTCCTTGCGCTCTACTACAATGACTGTGCTGACTACTCGGCTGGTGGCGGCGATGTACAGGAGCATGGGCTCCTTGGGAGTCAGAGCCGCCAACACAGGGGGAGTAACAAACATCTTCTTCAGCTGCAGAAAGGCCTCATCCGCCTTGTGGTTCCACTCGAAAAAATTGGTCTTCTTCATGAGTTGGTACAACGGGAGAGCTTTCTCGCCCAGCCGACTGATGAAACGGCTGATGGATGCCAGGCAGCCAGTGAACTTCTGCACATCCAACAGTCGGCTGGGTACCTCCATCCTCTCGATGGCCTTGATCTTCACAGGGTTGCACTCTATGCCGTGTTCAGAGACCAGGAAGCCGAGTAGCTGGCCGGCTGGTACTCCGAAAACGCACTTCTCGGGGTTAAGCTTGATCTGGAATCGGCGCAGGTTCTCAAAGGTCTCCTTGAGGTCTTCCAGCAGAGTTCCGCGCTTTTCCGTCTTCACCACCACGTCATCCACGTAAACGTGGGCATTCCGGCCGAGTTGCTTGAGGAGGCACTTCTGCATGCAACGCTGAAAGGTGACGCCGGCGTTCCTCAAGCCGAACGTCATGGTCAGGTAGCAGAAGGCTCCAAACGGCGTGATGAAGGCGGTCTTTAATCTGTCTGCCGGGTTCAGCTTGATCTAGTGATATCCTGAATAGGCATCTAAGAAGCTCAACAGCTCGCATCCGGCTGTGGAGTCTATCAGCTGATCGATTCTCGGCAAGGCAAACGGGTCCTTGGGGCAGGCTTTGTTGAGGCTTGTGTAGTCAATACACATTCGCCACTGCTTCTTCTTCTTCAGTACTAAAACTGGGTTCGCTAGCCACTCTGGGAAAAATACTTCCATGATAAAGTCGGCTGCAAGGAGCCGGGCTATCTCTTCACCAACAACTCTTCTTTTCTCTTCTGACAGGCGGCGCAGGGGCTGCCTGACGGGCTTCACATCGGACCGGACATGTAACTTGTGCTCGGCGAATTCCGTCGGTACACCTGGCATGTCTTTGGGGGACCATGCGAAGATGTCCCGATTCTCACGGAGGAAATCGACGAGCTCGCCTTCCTATTTGCTGTCAAGGTTTGCACCTACAACAGCGTACCTCTCCGGGTGCTCCGGGTCCAAGGGTATCTTCTTCGTTTCCTTTGCTGGCTTGAATGAGCCCTCAGCTTCCGACTCCTTGGGTTTGGGTGACATCTCAGGCTGCTTGCCGGCCATCGCCGCAACCCGATCAAGAAGCCGCTTCTCCGCTTCAATAACCAGGGACTCGGCCAGCCGACTGCTCTCGGCCGCGCAAGCGGATGACTTCCTGTAGTCGCCGGCCACATTCAGAATTCCCTTGGAACTCGGCATCTTCATCTTGAGGTAGGCGTAGTGGGGGACCGCCATGAACTTGGCCAAAGTAGGTCGGCCAAGCAGCGCATGGTACGGGCTTCTGAGGTCCACCACTTCAAACCAGACTAGCTCTCGGCGGAAATGTTCCTTGTCCCCGAAAAGGACGTCTATCAGAATCTTGCCGATTGGGGAGCAGGAAAGGCCAGGGACAATCCCATGGAACACGGTCCGGCTGCTCTGGAGCTGTCTTTGCTTGATTCCCAGCTTCTCCATTGTTATACAGGATGTTGATACTGCTACCTCCATCTATCAAAACTCGTGAGAAACGAGCTGCACGCCTATCAGTGGCAAAGGTGGCCTCCAGGACCAGGGCATAGGAACCTGGATTCGGCATCACCTCTGGGTGATCGGCTCTGCTCCAGCTGATAGGCTTCTCGGACCAGTGCATGAACTCTGGAGTATATGATGCTACTGCGTTAACTTCTTGCTGCTGCAGCCGCCTGCTGCGCCTGTCATCTGCCATACTGGTGAACACCACGTAGGCTCCATGCTCTTCCGGGTACTCGTCTTGTACTGCGCCGACTGGCCTGGCAGCCGGCTGCTGGGGTGGAGGCGGAGGCGGGTGCCCAGCAGGCGGAGGAGGCGCCAGGCCGTCTCCCTTGGTAATCCGGGTAAGCCAGTGGCACTTTCTGGTGGTGTGGTTCGACGGCTTCGCGCCGCTGTGGAACTTGCAGGGACCATCTAGAGTCTGCTCGTAGGAGAAAGCCGGCAACCAGTTGGACTTGCCGCCCTTCTGCCGCTTGGGTGGAGGCTGTCCCTCCGGCTGTTGATCTTCGACTGTTGCGACCTGCCGGCTACTGGAAGCCGGCTGCGGGGCCTTGCGCTTGTGATCATTCTGCTGTTGCCGCCGACTGGCGTCTCCAGCCGGAGTTCTGGGAGCCTGAGGGGCCACTTTGCCGGTCGTGCTGACTTGGATCTCCGTCTTCATAGAAGAGTCGGCTGTGGCGTACTTGTCTGGTATGATCAGCAGCTCATCCAGGGTCTCTGGCTCGTCGCAGAGGAGCTTATGCTTGAGGAGGGTGCCTTCTCTGCACCCGGCGGTGAAGTACTCGATGGCCTGCACCTTATGCACGCCCTCGCAGGAGTTTCGGAGCTCGGCCCAACACGTGAGGTAGTCGCGAGTCGATTCGTTGGGGCCTTGCACGCACAAGGAGAGCTGGCGAGGCTTGGGAGGTCGCTTGTATGTGCTCGTAAAGTTGCGGATGAAAGCCTCGGTGAAGTCGGGCCAGCCGTTGATGCTGCAGGGTTTCAGGCTGTTCAGCCATGTCCGGGCTGTGCCCTGGAGCATGAGCGGAACATACTTCACGGCAACATGTTTGTTGCCGTTTGCTATGCTGACGGCCGTGGAGTAGTCAACCAGCCAGTCCTCCGGCTTCACGGAGCCGGTGTACTTGGGAGTGTCTCTAGGGAGAGTGAACCCTTTGGGAAAGGGCTCATCTCGGATGCGGGGGCCGAAACACGGCGGTCCCAGCTTGTCTTCTTCTTCTAGCGCCAGGGATCGGTGGAGTCGGTCGATCCGGTGGCGGGCATCATTCTCTCTGAATCCCTCTCGGCGGCCGAGACGGCCTCCGAGAGTCGGATGCTCAACAGGCGGTGGGGAGACTTGCCTTTCTCTGCGGGGTGGAGGAGGCACATAGTCGTCCCGCCGCTCCATTGCTCTCGGGCGGCCGTCTTGATCGCGCTCGATGGTGATGTGAGTCCGACTGCGGCTCGCAGCTGGCTCCTTGTCTTTCCTTACACGGATGCCGCCAGTCGGCGTCCGAGACGTCGCGCCTTGATCTCGGCGAGGTGGCAGGTCGTCGTTCTGCTGCTGCGGCCCCTCGGTTCGGCAGCCGTCCGCGTTCTGCGTGCCAGCCGCGTCGAGGAGTCGCTGGACTCGCTCCGTCATCAGTCGGCGCTCTTCGCCCTCGAGGTTGTCCAACTCATCTGCTGCCGCCTGGACAGCTCGAATGTTCTCGGAGGGCGTGGCGTATACGGGGCGATTGGCCCCGAACATGCTGGCGATGTCTGCGCCGCATTGCCGGACCGCGCCTAGGCGGCTTGGCCCCGTTGGAGCCGGCGAGCCGCCCACAGTGCGATCCATCTCACGCTGGTAGGCCTCTGACAAGCGTCTCATGCTTGCCAGCTTCTGTCGGATCACGGGTTCCGGCAGACCCTTAAGGTTCGAACTCTGGGGTGCGCGCGGAGATCGTGCCCTCTACCTCTCCGTCTCATGAGGATCTAACCTACTGCAAGAACAACACAAGAGACACAAGATTTATACTAGTTCGGGCCACCGTTGTGGTGTAATACCCTACTCTAGTTTGTGGTGGGTGGATTGCCTCTTGGGCTGATGAGGAAGAACAGTACAAGGAAGAATGACCTCGCGAGGTTCAGTTCTTGGTTAGGGGATGAACTGCGAGGGAGAATTCAATCGCCCTTCTCTTTCTCTCTCTCTCTACTTGCTCTAGATACCGAATCAGATGCCTCTACCCTGGGGGTGGCTAGTCCTATTTATAGGCAACGGCCCTGGGCCTCTTCCCAAATATTGAGCGGGAAGGGCGCCAACAATTGGCCAATTTGAAGGGGAACATCGGGTACACTTATCCTGACTAAAGTTGGTCTTCGCCTGCCAAAGGTTCTGGTGATGACGCCGGCTTGGGATCCACAGTGACTTCCTCCTTGTCGTGGAGCTGGTCTTGGTCTCGTTGCACCGGAATGGGTGCCTTTGCTTGATCCTCTCGCCCGCGCTTGCCCCCTTTGCACCAAAGAGGAAAGGGAGGACACTGCGCGGGCTGGCGCCCGCTTGGCACCCTTGGTCGTCATGGCTTGCGTCATGGGCACCTCATGAGGTACCCCACCTTGATCTCTCCGCCTCCTCGCGAGCTAGCCTAAGGAGGCCGTGCTTGAGGAAGCGTCGTGTCGTCCGCCTCGCAAGGCTTGGCGCCTCGCGAGGGTCTTGGGTCTTGTGTTGGTGAAGATGGGCCACGTTGGGCCCCCACTCGAGCTATGCCGCAGGCCGCAGCCAGGCAAGTCTGGGGACCCCCGTTCCCAGAACGTCGACAGTAGCCCCTGGGCCCAAGGCGCGCACGGACTTGGCCGTGCCGAGAGGCGAAAGGGCAAGGGCGAAGCGCCGCGGGCCCTAACAGCCTGCGGCCTCAGGCGCCGCGTGGCGGTTGATTGGACGTGGGCGGCACTGTTTACCCACGCTCCCTAACTCTGCGCCGCGCTAGGTTGCCCCGCAGTCGTACACAGCCGCCCTTCTCCCTGTTGCTTGACCGTCTCCTGTTCTTCCTCCCTTCGAACTCAGACCCTTGCTTCCAATCCCATCTCACATCTCCTCTCTTCCGCCCGCCGCCATGGCTCCAAAGAAAGGGAAGGGGAAGAAGCCTGTGGCTCCATCTCGCCCGCTGCCGCCGGTGGCGCCTGCTGTCGGCCGCTCAATCATACTCAACCTGGAGTGCCTGGACAAGCTCAATCCGGCTCTGGCCACCGCCTTCAACGAGTGCGGGAGGACGACGGCATGGCCTACGTGTCACCTCCCCACTGATAGGATAATCACCGAGGTCCATTACTTTGCCGACGCCTTGTGGGCGGGTTTGGTGCCTCCCTTCTCCGATTTCTTCAACGCCGTCCTTGATCATTATCAGATCGACATGATGCATATGGGTCCTGAGTCCATAGCTCTTCTTTCTGTCTTCGCTTTTGTTTGTGAGGCGAAGGTGGGCATCCCTCCTTCCGTTGCCCTGCTGCGCCACTTCTTCTCCTTGCATCTTGTCGACCCCATGCAATGCTCGGCATGCGTGAGCTTCGTGGCTTCGTCCGAGACCGCAGCCTCTGGTATCGACTTCAACCTCCCTCCGCCTTCAGCCGAGTTCCGCGAGCGGTGGTTGTACATTGATGTCGGGGTGCCCAGCCCCCGGCTCGCGAAGCCGACATCGCCTGCTGTGCCTAATTCAGGCCGGGGCTAGGAGACGCTCGTAAGTCCCCGGCTCGCCTTCGTCTGGCATCGCTTCATGTCCTTGAAGAAGCTTGGCGTTACGGCGCCCAAAGTGGTGAAGGAGTTCCTATTGCGCCGCATTGCCCCTCTCCAACGCCATTCTCGTAGAATGTGGGCCTTCAGCGGGCATGGCGACCGCATGAGGCTTCAGGGAGAAGACCTGACGCCCGAGGTGCTGAGGAGGGTGCTCTTGGTCCTGACAGGCGATCCCAACCCCGGGGGTGTCCGGCAGGGGGGAGCCTTGCTGTACCTCTGCCATAATAGGGATGACTTCGTGAGGCAGATGCCCCCTTTCGACGAGTGGGGGCTACGCCCTGTCAGCCTCCAAGGGCCTCGCGAGAACCCTGTGGTGGTGATTTCCCTTCCGGTCGGCCTGGGTGAATACTCCTCGAGTGGTGGCGCAGGGAGGCAGGAGACAGCGGGGGTAGAGGGAGCCGCGGATGATGTGACCGCACCTGGCGATGCTCTTGACGAGGCAGCTCACGAGGTCCGCGCTCCCGAGGCCACGGGTGAGGCATCGCCGCCTCCGGTGCTTGAGGCCGAGGCTCCTGAGCCCCCTGCCGGGACCTCTGACGAGGCAATTGCCCGTGCGTTCCAGGCATGCGCCCTCGGCGCGAGTGGCCTTGGCGCTCCGTCCTCTTCGCAGGCTGGTTCCTGTGCAACTCTCCTGGGCCGTTTCCGTGTGGACTTTGAGGCCCTCCGGAGAAAAAGGGAGGCCTTGGGCGACGACTTCCCCTGCCGCTTGCTGAAGCGCCGGAAGTACTTCGCTGTCGATGAGTAAGTCTTCTCCTTTTCTGTTCCTTATCTTGCTTGCCGCATCCGCTGATCCTTGCCCTGCAGGCCTCTGCCTACTGAGCTCGATGAAGTTGTCGGGCCGACGCCCTCCTTGACTCCGTCTCCTCCACCACCCCTGGGTGTCTCGAGCGGCACTGCCCTTGTGATTTGGGCAGGTGACGGCGCGGACCGCCGCGTAGCGCGCGGCGACTCTCCCACCCCTGCGATCTCCTTCCGCGGGCCTTCCCTCGACATAGGCAGCCTGCCGTGGGCTCCCTGTTTGGTCGCGGGCTGCGACCGGCTGAGGCACCTCCGGGGCCCTTCTCCTGAGGTCTGGTTGGACTCAAGTCGGGCTTCTGATGCGGCGCGGCCGTCCGTCGGGAAGGCGCCAGCCCCCAGCCCCCTGCCCGGGGCCAGAGCGATGATCCGAGGTTCTCGACGCCTGCTTGGGGCGGATGACGGTGTGGCAGACGTGCTTGAGCGTGCTCGGGAGCGCGGTGCCTGTCGCCACGAATTCCTTCGGAGGGCGAGTGGCGCCGTAGACCTGCTTGGGCAGGAGCTTGCTGAGGAAGACGCGCGCCTGGAAGCTGAGGGCTTGCACCTGGCTATCGAGCGGCGTGAGCTGGAGGCAGCCGCCGCCCTCGCGCATCGTCAGCGCGTCCTTGATGACGAAGAGGCGAAGGCGTCGCTGGAGGCCTCTCTGGCGGCTCGGTCTCAGGCCTTTGAGGAGGCCCGAGGAGCAGACCGACGGCGAGGAGCAGCAGAAGAATAGGCTCGGGAGCTCTTGGCCTGGTGTCGCTCGTTGGAGGAGCAAGCGGAGCTGCGCGAGGTAGCCCATGCATCGATGGAGGTGGCTTCTGGCGACCCGGCTGAGCTTCGGAAGCGCGAGGAAGCGTTGGTGCTGGAGGCCGCTGAACGCGCTCGCGTGCTCGAGCAGCTGGAGACGAGGGAGCGCCTGGTGACGCAGGAGGAAAGCGATGTCGCCGCGCGAGAAACGCGCGTCCTGGAGGAGGTTTGCCGTCGGGTGGCGACAGCACGCCAAGGCCTCGAGCGTGAGTTCGAGGGGAAGCTGGGGATGATCCGAGTCGAAGATGAGGGTAGAACTGCCGCCTTGAGGGCCCAGTGGGATGAGGCGACGCGACGAGCGGACGCCTCCCAGGTCGCCCTTGAGGCAGCGCAGAAAGAGCTGGCCTCCTCCCAGGCCGAGGTGCTCCGCCTACGCCAGCGTGTGGAAGAGGCCGTGGCCGTCGACCGTTAGAATGCCGACGAGATACGCCAGCGGCAAGTCCTGGAGCACCAGCACGGCCCCATGCTCACCAAGCTCCGGGATAGGGCCAACATTGCCCTGGGCAACATCTGTGAGGCTGCCGTGGGCGAGCCGCACACGATCAACTACGCCGGCAACCTGCAGTTCTTCACCACCGTGGTGACACAGCTGGAGGCACGGTCGGCTAGAGCCGACAGGTCGGTGGAGGAGAGGAGCCGCGCCCTGCTCGGGCGCGCCTTCTCCCGCGTCTTCAGCCATCTTCGAAACATGGATCCCCATTCGACTTCGACGCCGCCATCGCCCCAGTTCCCCAAGCTGTCCGAGGCGACCTGGCTGAATGGGTGGAGAGCAACGTAGATGCTCTCATCCGGGCCTTCACTTCGGATGGCGACGGCGTGGTCGTGGGCGTCGACGAAGGTGGCGTGGTGGAAGACCCCAATGCCGCTGATGGGGGCGCAGACAACGAAGGTGAGTTTAGCGACGCCAGCGACAGCTCGGGAGGCGCCTCTGAGGACGCATTGGGGGATTTGTCAGATTGACCATGTACTATCCTCGTCTTTTTACCCTGCATAGATAGAACTCAGGCGTTTGGCCCGATGATTGTGAGAGCATTTTGGGAGGGGAAGCCCCTCATGTATGAACTTGTATCTAATGTATCTGCAGTGATTAAATCGTACGCGCGTCCAACGGTAGGCTGGTTCGCCCTTGTTCCTTGCTGGCTCCGGAGCTGCCTTCTGGAGGGCGTCACGTCCCGGGCGCTGGGTAGTTGAAACCTCGGGAGGCGGGGTCGTTGCCGATTGGAAACCCCGCAGGCTCGGGCCGTCTTCGCAGGCTCCGTGCCCTTTCTCGAGCGAGACGTCTTCACAGGCATTCGCCCTCTTCGCAGGCTCCGGGCCTTTTCCTCGAGCGAGACGTCTTCACAGGCGTTCGCCTCCTTCACAGGCTCTGGGCCTTCTCCCGAGAGGGATGTCTTCACAGGCGTTCGCCTTCTTCACAGGCTCTGGGCCTTCTCCCAAGAGGGATGTCTTCACAGGCTCTGGGCCTTCTCCCGAGAGGGATATCTTCACAGGCGTTCGCCTTGTTCACAGGCTCTGGGCCTTCTCCCGAGAGGGATGTCTTCACAGGCGTTCGCCTTCTTCACAGGCTCTGGGCCTCTCCCGAGAGGGATATCTTCACAGGCGTTCGCCTTCTTCACAGCCTTCGGGCCTTTCATGAGAAAGCAATCTCTGCAAGCACCAAAGGTCACCTCGCGAGGGAGCAACAGTGGCAGTCTGGGCTGTGCTTGAGCTGAGCCTGGCCCGGCTCGCGAGGGGCTCGCGAGGGGAGGCAGCTGTGGTGAGATGGTGACCAGAACGCGGGAAATGATTCAAACAAAACCAAGCACCCCTTCCCCGAACGCACGCAAAGCTCAAATTCGAATTCAACTTAAATCCAGCGGGAAAAAGGTTACAACCAAAGGAAGAAGGC
The DNA here is from genome assembly GCA_032464435.1 of Aegilops umbellulata. Taxonomy (NCBI): domain Eukaryota; kingdom Viridiplantae; phylum Streptophyta; class Magnoliopsida; order Poales; family Poaceae; genus Aegilops; species Aegilops umbellulata. The sequence goes on from CP136057.1 coordinate 373,585,363, forward strand.
AATGAAAGCAAACAAAAGGCCGCGTCCGGCACCTAATCTAGTCTTCGACGTCTTCTCACCAGCGCGGAGCTAAGTGCTGTCCACTGGGCGTGGGAGGGAGCCCCAGGGCCTGAGGCCGGCACCCCTGAGACTCTGGGGCGTGTACAGCCCCACTCATTATTACGTGAGAGTGTCACGGGGCGGCGAGCTTCACAGGCACTGGGCCTTCTTCACAGGAACCGGCCTTGCTTCATATCGCCTGACGAGGGCCCCGCCTTGCGCCACACTCTAGTGCCACCAACGACGACCGGAAACCAGGACGCCGCCAGTGGGGTAGAGCGGTCGCCAGCGGTTCCCCCGACGACCACGGGTCCTCCGCCAGGGGCAGGCCCTTGGGCGCCTCCCCAGCGGAGGGCCTATCTTCTAAGATCACCTTGCTCCGAAGGCCGCGGTGGTGAGGTAGGATCTCTGCCCCTTTCCTGTAGCCCCCTGCGTCCTCCTCCCGAGGGGTAGGAGACCGCAGGGGCGGGGCAGCTACTTGTCGCAGCGACCTGCATCTCCTGTGACCCATGATTAGCGTATGCCTACTCTTGAGGAATTAATGGTACCCGATAGTTGTTGCCTCCAGTGTGACCGACGGAGCCGTCTCGGGGTTCCTGGAGGGGCTCGGCCTCTGGCGTCTCGTCCTCCCAGCTGGGGCTGAAGAGTGAGCCCAGTTCGCCCTCGTGAGCGTGTCCTTGGTCCATCATGTGGGGCACGTACTCCTCTGGCGCCGCCACCCCGAATGCTGCACTGTAGTGCTCCATGCGCCATGCAGCATTGCTTGTCGTGCCCACCGCGGGGTGGTAGCGCGGTTGGCCGCTGGCGCCGTGGGCCGCACTGAGCCCCTCTCCTTCACGCGCCGGGGGCAGGGGTAGCGCCTCCGCCGGTCTGGTGCCGGTGGATTCGCTGGTGTTGGGGTAGTCTTGAGGCCCGCGCGGGTGCGCGGCGCCCCCTCGTGCGCCGCCCTGAACTTGAGGCGGAGGCTGGACGCAGAAGGGGTGAGCCCCCGAAGCGGCGAAGCCCAGGAGCTCGGCGACCCGCTCCAGCAGCACATCGCGGCCGCCTTCCAGTAGCCTGCACTGCAACAGCTCCCGTGCTACCGTGAGCGCGGCCCTTGAGTTTGCCTGTTCTCGGCGGGTGTACGATGCTGTAGCCGCGGCGTGGTTGGAGGCCCTCGCCGCCGACCACGCCTGTCGCGGTGTGAGGGTCGCAGAAGCTTGCCCGTGTCGCCCGCGGCCCGCAGCGCCCTGCGCACCGCGAGCTGCCTGTGGCGCGGGGTCGCCCGGAGCGGGAGGCTCCGCGCAGATGGGCCACGCCGCCCATGGGCCTTGGTTGCCCGCCTGGTCGCCGGACATGATGACGACGACGTAACGGGAGACGGAGCGATGGGAAGGCAGATTCCGGCGCACCCCTACCTGGCGCGCCAAATGTCGGATCACGGGTTCCGGCAGACCCTTAAGGTTCGAAGTCTGGGGTGCGCGCGGAGATCGTGCCCTCTACCTCTCCGTCTCGTGAGGATCTAACCTACTGCAAGAACAACACAAGAGACACAAGATTTATACTAGTTCGGGCCACCGTTGTGGTGCAATACCCTACTCTAGTTTGTGGTGGGTGGATTGCCTCTTGGGCTGATGAGGAAGAACAGTACAAGGAAGAATGACCTCGCGAGGGTCAGTTCTTGGTTAGGGGATGAACTGCGAGGGAGAATTCAATCGCCCTTCTCTTTCTCTCTCTCTCTCTACTTGCTCTAGATGCCGAATCAGATGCCTCTACCCTGGGGGTGGTTAGTCCTATTTATAGGCAAAGACCCTGGGCCTCTTCCCAAATATTGAGCGGGAAGGGCGCCAACAATTGGCCAATTTGAAGGGGAACATCGGGTACACTTATCCTGGCTAAAGTTGGTCTTCGCCTGCCAAAGGTTCTGGTGATGACGCCGGCTTGGGCTCCACAGTGACTTCCTCCTTGTCGTGGAGCTGGTCTTGGTCTCGTTGCACCGAAATGGGTGCCTTTGCTTGATCCTCTCGCCCGCGCTTGCCCCCTTTGCACCAAAGAGGAAAGGGAGGACACTGCGCGGGCTGGCGCCCGCCTGGCACCCTTGGTCATCATGGCTTGCGTCATGGGCACCTCATGAGGTACCCCACCTTGATCTCTCCGCCTCCTCGCGAGCTAGCCCAAGGAGGCCGTGCTTGAGGAAGCGCCGTGTCGTCCGCCTTGCGAGGCTTGGCCCCTCGCGAGGGTCTTGGGTCTTGTGTTGGTGAAGATGGGCCATGTTGGGCCCCCACTCGAGCTACGTCGCAGGCTGCAGGCAGGCAAGTCTGGGGACCCCCGTTCCCAGAACGCCGACAGCTTCTTTGCGCCTTCGACGAGCTGGAGGCGGCGTGCCTCCAGCGTCTCGGCATCGGCGTCCTTTGGAATGGGCGCATCCAGGTCTTGCAGCGCCGCATCAAGCGGGTCACGAGCTCCTCCGTCAAAGCGCTCGCCATGGCCGATGACGAGCACTTCTGTGACGGTGCTCCCGCTGCCCTCCGCGCGAGGGAGCGGCTCGTCGTAGACCACCACGTTGGTGGGGAAGGCATCGAGCGACGCGGTGTCGGAGTCGATCAGCATCGGGTCGGTGGAGCCTACGGACTCCAGGTCAGCGGCAGGCTCGCCAGCAACGTGGAGTTCATCGAGGAGGCCGGCGAGAAGGCTCTCGGGGCTGCCGGTGCCTGCGTCGGACGCAGGCTCATCGGAGAGGCTAACCTCGCCGACAAGATCAGCGAGGCAGCTGGCCGCGCAGGCGGTCTCAGCGTTGTGCAGCGCGTCGGCGCAAACTCCCTCTGGTGTACCGGCTGGCTGCGCTCGCCAGGGAGGAAAAGGGTTCCCGTCCAGAACAGATCTCCGGACGACGGTGCACCTCGCCCCACGGTGGGCGCCAAATGTCGGGGATTGGATGCGACATATGCCAAAGGATGGCTTATCATGGTGGGGGTGAGTAGAACGTCGCAGGTGCCTGGAAGCGGGATGAGGCGTAGACATGCACGCCGGCGAATCTTACCCAGCTTCAGGGCTCTCCGAGGAGATAATACCCCTACTGCTGCTCTGCGGGGTCTCCTCATGATCTCTATGGTGATATGTGTACAAAGGTGCTCCTCGAGCTGTTTTCTGGAGGTAGGAGAGGGCAAGGCTAGCTCTCTCCCTTCTATGCTTCTGATCTAGTGGTAAAAGGATCAAACCCTTTGCATGGGTGCTCCGGGGGGTTTATATAGGCCTACCCCCCGGGGGTACAATGGGAATCTGGCTGGGAGCGGGTCCCAGTCGTCTGTCTCTTAGGTAGCCGCCGTCTCCGCCGACTCCTGGGGCCCGCCGCTGGTGGGCCCCGCCGAATGACCTGGCCACTGTAGCCGCGCCTCTGATGACGTGGGCTTGGTCGTGGGGGTGTGGCAACAGTGCCGCCGCCTGGCGGGCGATCACTGTCGCCACTCCCCGTCTTATCTGGTTAATGGCGTGTGGGGCCCGTGGGAGGAACGGGCCGACTGTTGGAGGCCAACTCCCAGGGGGTCCGTCTTCGGGTGCTCTCGCCATCTTCGTCCCCCCCGCTGACTAGCGGGGCCCGCCGTCTCCAGGCCGTACATGCGGGCCAACGTGGGAACAGTGTTCCTTCGTCAGGGCGGACGTCAGGGCCAGTATGGCGGCAGTGCCGCGCCGGACAGAGATCTCCTCCGGTATGGCGTACTGTAGCCATACCTGCCCTTGGTAATCAACGTAGGGGAGGGTCGTACTCCGGCCATCCCCGGTCTCGTCCTTCTTCTCGAAGGAAGAGAGTGGCGAAGTCGCGGGCCGACCCCCCATAGTCGGCCTCCCTGGAGTCGCCGATTGGGAGTCGCAGCCGTCTCTGGGATTCGGCCGTGAGTGGGTATTGGTGATGCTGCGGCCGACTCCCAGAGTCGGCCGATCGTCTTGGGATTCTTTGAGGGGCAAAGCCTGCCCCGATGTCTTGAAAGGTTCTGGGTCCCGGGTTAGCCTACCCGTGGCCCATTACTCCGACATCTCGTTTAACCTTGTTTTCTTTCACACACAAATGATATATCTCCTTGTTCGGGCCTCGATCGACACACTCTATACTCTCTCACGCAGATTGTCTATCTAGGACAGTCCATCCAAGCCGCCGCCACTCTTTCGACCTCATGGTGGGCCACGCCCACTCAATCTCTCTCTCTCTCTCTCTCTCTCTCTCTCCGTATGTCTTGATTGACCTCGCTCTTTCTCGGACAAAAACGATATATCACCATGTTTGAGCCTAGTTCGACCTATTCACATTGTATACTCTCTCACGCACATCGTCTATCTAGGTCACTCTCTCCAACCCGTCTCACTCTTTCGATCGCACGGTGACCCTATCTGGACGCCTTCACAAGTCACGACACCAGTTTCACGTACTAGCAGCACTAGTCAGTGCGTACGTGCAATGCACGTTAATTTGGAAGTATATTAAGTGCATGCGGATATTAACTACTAGGATATTATTTGCGTGTTGTCATGTGATTAGCACTATTTTTGGCATGAAATTAACTGCACACTAAACGTGTTGAGCGCTCGACATTGAAGCAGTCTAGGTCGTTGGATGACAAGGAATACATGTGGCTTGCTGACGTTTTATATTTAATTTGATACGGCTCTAGCAGAACATTAAATCGATCAAACCATACATTTCGTTCAGTCTGACTCCGACTTTAAATTATACGATGATCGATATAAAATAAACGGAAGTGATAAACGTTCGGATTTTAAGCATGGCAATCCGAACATTTTTCATGGCAAATTTAGATTACGCGGCGGCGGCGGGGGCGTCTCGCGGTGGTAAGCGGCTCCTCTGCCGTGCTCTGTGTGACGTCGGGCCACTGATCGACGGCGACGGCGGCGTCTTGCGCCGTTGTTGGCGTACTCCTGGACGTTGGCCTAGCTTCAAGGAAGGCCAAAATGTTCTGGACTTTGGAGCGAGTCAACTAGCGGGAGGAGGCGACTGGCGTTGGTGCAAGGAAGCGGTCGACGGCGGCCATCCATGCCACTGAGGGGGGCACTGGCACTTGCGCAGGGACAGGCGCTGTCAACGGCGCGGCGAAGACATTCGTGTGCACGGGCACCGACACGGGCGCGCACGTCAGTGCACGCACAGGCGCATGCGCTGGCAGGTGCACGGGCACCGGCACGGGCGTGCGCGTCAGTGCACGCGCAGGCGCATGCGCTGGCAGGTGCACGGGCGCGTGAAAGTCAGCGGGGACCTCATGGAACCCCGTGGGATCAAGCTCGGTGACAATGTGCGGCTCCTAGCCCATTAATGCCACAGGGATGGGCGTTGGCGCAGTCGGGGCGACGGGAGCCGGAACGGGAGCGAGGACATGCGTGACGTCTTCCCGCAAGGCCAGTTCAACCTCGTCCCAAAGCACCTTATGTTCTAGAGGCTCCGGCTGGGTGTCTTCCTCACGAAACTGGAACACTAAGGGCAGACCATCGTGATGCGGCATGGCGTACGTTTAGGTCAGGCTAGTTGGAGGTAGACGACAGGAGAATCGGAAAGGAAGAGAGAGGATTGTAGCGATACCGGGTAGTGCGGGGTTGATTTTAAACTGCGGCGCCGGAGACATTAAAAGTGGGAGCAGTTGGGACGACTGTGGGCGGCGGAGCCTGGTCAAAGGGCTCGCCTCCCGGTGAGCCTGCACAACAGTCTGCCTGCACGCCTCCCTGACAGCCGGTGCAGCGGTCTGCTCGCACGCCTCCCGTTGACTCACACGCTTGCTCGGACGGCACCTGCCGATGAGAAGCGGGGACTCATGGCGGCACGTAAACGCCCATGGTTTCAATAGTGAAAGCGTTCGCCTTAACGTGACAGGTCTTTGTTCCGAAATACCTTGGCTCTTCATTTGTGCAACTTGTCATAAGCAGCTTGTCTCAAATTGAAGAAAAAACTTACGAAGTAATATTTGTGCCATATCACGTGACCATGCTTAGTTTCAAGAATTTATGCTCACTTTTCGATTTTCTGAAATTTAAGATCCAGGATTCAAAACAATATCATAACCTGCATCATGCAATAAATTTTCAAGCCGTACATCTGTCCTGTTGTATTTCTTAACAAAGAATTTGGTCAAACATTTTGCTTACTTAGACTTGAGACAAGTTATATATGCAGAGTAAAAGGATAATCCCTCAAGTACTAGGCACGAACAAACGGGATCAATTTTGTACTCATCCTGGTGTAGTAGTAGTAGTACTAGGCAATGCAGTTGACGGGTGACCTTGGCGAGCGGTGACCGAGGGAATTGAACCGTGCGCGGCACGGTAGGTAACGTTGTCTAGTTACTAAAGCATCCCTCCGTTGTTCACCGGTAGTCATTATGGACCAGGGACATGAGGGCAATCTCCTAGGGCTAGAATTCTGGCCGCCAGATGTTTCGACTTGAAACACTGAGGCTCGACTGGTTGGGGTTGCCTAATGTGCGTACCACGCACGCCACCGAAGGACACGAGCCCGTTTTTTTAGGATCAACACGAGCCAAGGTCTGGCTGGTACGCCATTGGGTCCTACCATTCGAGAATACGAAAGGAACTTTTTAAATTGCCGAACGAATCTATGTGTATTATAATACCCGTATTTTCCTTGCAAATACTAATCTCAATGTGGTAATTGATTTATGACGAGTTGTTGAATTAGAGTGAGTTTGTGATATAGTGATCTCAACGTGGATTTCACATTTCATGGTATCCCTAGTAACTTTTCCAATGCAAATTCAAATTTCAAAGATGAACAATATGGAGGTTAGAAAACTTTGTATGTATCAAGCATATGACCACACACACAGAGAGAGAGACACACACGCACGAACACAACAACAATCCAATAAGTATAGTGCATCTATTTTTAGAAACCATGCATGTATGACACGAATTCAAAAATACTCCTTCTATTCCTAAATATTAGTCTTTTAGAGAGTTCAACAAGTGACTACATACGGAGCAAAATGAGTGAATCTTGACTCTAAAATATGTCTATATACATCTGTATGTGCCAGTCCATTTGAAGCCTCTAAAAAGACGAATATTTAGGAACGAAGGGAGTAAAATGTAAGACATCCATGGTCCTCAGTTCAATATTTAAAATGAACATGAAACTGAAACATGAATATTAAGTCTAGTACTACAGTACATGCAAATGTTGTGTTTAGGCGGAGCTATGATTGTCGGGGGTCAACCCCTCGACCTTAGATAAAATTGTGGAGCCCTGTTTAGGGTTGTTTAGATTATATTTTTCCCCACCCTCCCAGCCACCGATTGGTTGTGCACCCCTCCTCCCCGGGAGAATATCATGTGCCCCCATACCTTAGATGCTATATGCCGATACGAGTTGCTTGGAGCTTGTAGATCTGAGATATATCAGCTCACATGATGTGTCTTAATATTTTTGCAGGAAACCTTGACGAGTTTGAGAATTGCACACAATTTGTACAAAAACTACTTAGATGCCCTTTGATCCCATATCCAACGACCTCGAATCTCGTATCACCGCAGCATCTAAGATGAAGGAGGACATCATATTCTCCTGTATGTAAGAATATCATGTGCTACCACACCTTAGATGCTTTGGTGATACAAGCTCTTCGGAGGTGTTGGATTTGTGACCCAACACCTCCCCGGTGGTTCGAATGGTTTTTTGCAGAAAAGCCCCAAAAGAGTTCGGCCACTTCTTACAAGCACAAAGATTGCTCAGATGCCATTGGATCTCAGATCAAACGACCTCCAAGCTCGTATCACCGTAGCATCCAAGCTGCGATAGCACCTTATGTTTTCTCGCACGGGAGAGTATGTGGTGCTCCGGCACCATAGATTCTATGGTGATACGAGTTCACTAAGATCTAACGGCCCATAGTAGGAGGTTTGAATGTTTTTGCAATATACGGCTGATAGAGTTTGGGAAATGCGCAGAAAGTACAAGTACTACGCATGTGCCATCTGATCACTGATCATACGACCTAGATGCTCATATCACCGTAGCGGGTAAGTAAGCTACGGGGAGCACCTAATATGAGCACCAGGGAGCCGTTGGATCGAAGATGCAGCGACACACATGAGGCCTGAATGTTTTATTTGCAAAAAAAAGACCTTTGGAGAGTTTGGAAATTGCGCATAATTACAAAGACTACTCCCAAGCTATTGGATCTCACTTCCAACGGTGTAAAAACTCGTATCACCATAGTATCTAAGCTGCGGGGTGGATGTGATATTCTATGTCACTGTCATTTTTGTTTGTAAACTTGCAAAATACGTGTAACTCGTGCCGTTACTTGTCTAACCGCGCAAAGTGTTTGTTCAAAAAAACCATCCTACACTGAAATATCGGAACAACACACGGGGGTCCCACTTGTGATTAATCAAATTTGGACCTAAAACTAACAAATCTGAAAGACGAGATTCGAACTGGCAACCTGGACTACAAAGCGTAAGTCGATAGCCTGAAAAAACGAACGGTTGTTGGCTTTGTCCCATAACTTGATTTTATACAGTACTTGCGTTGAGTAGAGTAGAGAGAGTGCCTCGTCAACATGCGCATGACCGTTGTCTCACTTACTGGTGGGTCCCAGGTCTGCGATCTCAATCTCTCTTCTCTCCATCGTCTAACCTTTGCACGGGCACACACGAAGAGTGACGCTAGCTTTCCGTGGTGTTAATACAACTAAAAAAAGCTTGGAAAATAGAAGAATTGCCTAGAACAAGAGACGTTGTGGCTGGTCGAGACGGAGCTAACCACATCTATCCTCCGTGCCAGGTTTGCATGATGAAGCTGTGTGGCTAGTGGGGTGTTTTCGACCGACTGGCTGGGTCCCGAGGTCGAACCATAGGTACTACGTCTGATACAGTATATTTTTACACGCACATTTTTCCTCCGTGCCGAGACGTGGCACACCCTACCGCGCGGTTTAGGGGTCCTCCAGGGTGGTGCACGCATATATTCTTCCTGACGTAGGATGCCCTACCGCGCGTTTTCTGGGTCCTCCTCGGTCGTAGCGCCGAAGCAAGTAAATAAGTCATCAAATCACGAAAGATCACCTTTCCCACCGAGCACATCAGTGAAGCACGGTGGCTAGCTAGTTGGGCTAGTTCGACCGATTAGCTAGGCCGTCGCCACATTTGTTTTTCTACTTGCCGGAAGGTAAATTTAAATATCCACCGCGGCGTTGCTCTGGTGTTTGGGTGCGGCAGGATTTTTAATTTTTTTGATTGACAGGAGCAGGCGCGGCAGGTTTTTAATTTTTTGATTGACGGGAGTAGGCGCGGCAGCAATTAGTCACAATGACTCTGCCTGTAAAAACCCACTGCTCCCTGATGTGAGAAGTCATCGACTAGTGTTTTACCATGGTGAAAACCAAAAGATTCCCCGCTCCCTCCGCCTTCCCGTAGATTGCATTGCCTTTCAGCCGTTTTGCCCCCTTTGCTTCCTCTCCCCATTGCTTCTACCTGGTGCCATGGCGGCGCAGCAGATCACGGAGTCCGAGGTGAGGCTCCTGACACAGGAGCTCCATGCCAGGGATGCGGAGCTCAGGGCCAAGGACGTGGAGCTCCGTGATCTCAAGGAGGAGAGGAGTTCCATGCTCCTCCGTTATGTGCGGGAGTTCACGGAGCTTCAAAAGCGGCAGGCGTCCACCACAAAGATGCTCGAGGCTTCGGCGGCATTGCTGCAGAAAGCGGGAGATACGATAGGCCGTCAGGGGAGCCGGCTGGAGCGTGAGCGGGCCGATCGTGACGAGGTCCAGGATGGCCTCAGCCACTTGGTGAACCAAGTTTCCACGCACGTGTTGCGGCTGCGCGATGCCTACCGTCGTGCCAGCGCGACGATGCCGGTCGTCGGGCTAAACCCGTTGGACCAGCCGGTCGACTTCAACGAGCTGCGGCTTCCTGACCTAGTCTCCTTCTTCACCTATATCTTCGAGGAGCTGAGCCGTCTCCGCGCGATGGTGGGGGCTGAGCTGGACAAGGAGGGGTTGCGGGCTGCCGTCGCCGTTGCCGGGCGAATCCTTTCAGGGCTCCATCATCGGAATCCATTCGTGCCATTGGACGCCGTCTTTGACGAGCTGGCTCCCGTCGACCGGGAGCGGGCTTTGCAGGCGGTTGCACCCTGCATCACCAACGTCTTGCGCCTCGAGAAGCAGAGGGACTTCGGTGGTGTTTAGGCGCCCTCTGCATGGGCATGTCCATGTCTCGGCGCAACATGACCGTTGGATCAAACTCAGACGGTGCAGATCAGTCACTGTAGCACAAAGCGTGTGGGTGTGTTTGGTTGCATTCTCATCTCAATATAGTTGTTTCCTCTTCGTGTATTTTTGTCAACCTACTATTGTGGACTCATGCACCCTTCATGCACTCTGCCAAACACCCAAAAGTGGGTCGAGAAGGGAACTTTTGCTCCCATCCCGTGCACCCTTCATACACCCTGCCTAACACTATTCGTGCTTCATATGGTTCATGTTCCATGGAGTACTGTAGCACCGTACTCTCCGTGCGCTGTGGACCTAGTTCTGTTAACATTGATCTCACCGTTCATTCTCGACTGGACAATTGAAAAAGCGGTACTATGTTACATATAGGAGTAGTTGACATGCGCACAACATCATTTGTTATCGTCATATCTTACTACACTAGCAACAAGATTGTGTAGTACTCCCTCCGGTCCTTTTTAGTTCGCATATAAGGTTTGTCTGAAGTCAAACCTTGTAAACTTTGACCGAATTTATAGAGAAAAATACCAACATTCAGAATGTGAAAATCAACAACATTAGATGCTCATGACTTTAGTTTTCATATTGTATAAATTTAGCATTGTAGATATTAATATTTTTCCATATAAATATGGTCAAACTTTATGAAGCTTGACTTTAGACAATTCTTATACGCGGAGTAAAAAGAACCGGAGGGAGTACTGACGTATGAACCACTGAACATGCCTAGTAGTAGGAGCACTGTGTATGTTCAAGTGGCTGCCATGTTTCGCACTCCTCCGTCGTAAGAGTGGAAACGCTTGATGTAATCATTTTTTCTTCAGAAAAACAGTGGACATGCTCTAGCATGTTGATCCTCCTCCAGCCATGCACTAAATTACTCACTTTCACCGACGTGTGGGACAGCCAGCACTTGGGTCCACCAGCCATGCACTAAATTACTTCGTAGTAGAGTGACGGTAGACTACCCCGATCGAACCGCCGCAGTAATGCCCAATGAGCTGTCAAATCACAAAAACCCCTCCTTTCCAGCAGTAAGTTGGACGGACGAAGCAACCATCATTTCACTCTTCTCTCTCAGCTTCCTCTCTTGAAGAAAACCCCCACTCGCTTCGCTTCTCCCTCATCTCGTTCCTCCTTTCACTCTTCTCTCTCAGCTTCCTCTCTTGGATGGACGCCGGAGCACCGGCTGATGTGATGTCTATGGCTCTGGCCAAAACCATCGAGGCTCATGGTACGAAGAAGCGCAAGCACCCTGCCGAGACTACTGCAGACAAGCTCAAAGCCATCGCCCTGTCCAAGCCCCCCTCTCCGGGATCCCTCATTAAGCAAGTCCAAGTAATGTCTCTTGCTTACGATCTTTTTCTGGATCTTGATCGTGTTTTTCATCTAACACGCAGTACTAGTACTGGTAGTACAACTTTCTGGGTGATCTTGCATGTGATTTTACTGTGCCAAATGACGGTTCTAAATTCCTCTTTTGACCAAAACATGCGAGAGGTTGACACTGATTTCTTATAGATTACTTTCAACTACTCCCTCTGTCCCAAATTTCTTGTCTTAGATTTGTCTAGATACGGATGTATCTAATACTAAAATGTGACTTGATACATCCGTATCTAGACAAATCTAAGACAAGAATTTTAGGACGGAGGGAGTACTTTATGAACATCAATGCTAACTTTTAAGAGGGTATATTTGCCTCAGTAACTTGTGTTATGGATATTGCATGTAATCCCTCTGCTCTCATGCCTTTGAAGACATGTTCTAGTTTCTTTGTTCACTCATTTCTGTGCGTATATGTAGTCATATATGGAGTATAATATCGAAAATCATCTTATATTTCTGAACGGAGGTAGTAATAAAATATGGTTTCTGTTTGAATTAGAACCAGGTGCGCGGTGGAGATGAAGTTCTCAAAGTCATGCCGTGTGAACTAGAAGACCTGATGACGAGTTCTACTGCTGAACTATCCAGCTGTTGTGTCCTTGTCGCCATGTGTCCTGAACTAGTGTTTTCCTGTAGCATTGTTGTCAGGCGTGTTCTCAAGGCTGTACTTGACCACAACAATTTCCTGGTTGTGCCTTCGATTACGAAGGGTGTGGTTCTTGTAAAGCTTCCCAATAATTTGATGCAGCCTGTCTTCATCATCATGTTTATGAGTGGAAAGACCACTCTGTTAGGTTCTCCAAGGTTGACAAGATGGTGATGGTGCATGTAGACATCTCACACGAAGTCCATGGCCTAGTTAGTTATGCGGGGTTCATCCTGTAGGTCGGTGGCAAGAAATAGTCTGCAGAGTTTAGTTAGTGCAACTTTGCTTGTCTGTAGTAAGTACTATTGTTCAGTACTTGATTTGTGTTTGTGAACCCTGTACTATTTATTAGTACTGCCGCTTTTGGTGTGTGGTCAGTCCTGAGAACGGTCTATGTTAATGTCTGTCCACTCAATTAAGTTTGTATATTTTGAAGTATACAGATCATATGTTTTGTGAGGACGGTTTATCAATTATGGTTACACTGCAATATCTGTATGCATTGCAGGGTTTATCGCACCCACCAGGATTTCCAGTCCCATGGATGTTCGGTCCATACGATTTGTCATGACCTTTGGACTGTCCTGCTTGTGGGAGTAGGCAAGGCCCCTGCATGCCACGCGTAGTTGGACGATCTATCTTCTGTTTAGTACTTAAACATAGTGATTTCCTTGTAAGGATTCACTCGTGTCACATCAAGTAAATCTTATTGATTTACTGTCTAAATCTTATTGATTTAATGTCATGTTTTCTTTCTTTTCCTACAATTTTACGATGCAGGTTTTGCCATCTGACATTCATCACAGAATAAACCGTTTGGTTTGCTCTACAATGGCTATTTTTGCAGGTTTCGCTTCTTATGTCGTGTCAGTAACGAAGGCACTGTCCATCACTTATATTACTGGAAAAAGTTGGATTAGTCTGTTGTTCGAGTACAAGCTGAATCCCTATGATGAACTGCAATTTGGTTTAACAAAAATGCCACAATTAGTCCTTCTCGCGTTTAAAAGAAATGAAGAAAAAAACTGGATCACGGTCACGGATCCTAGTCAAGTTAAAAAGCTGATCATAGCAGACCAGACACGATCGCCGCTGTCTCGCACAGATCGAGCACCGGCAGTTGCTCTAGCACTAACAACAGCAATAGCTCAGTCTGATCCAGCTGAGGATTGGGCACCGACCGCGTCAGCGGATCAGTCTGATCTACCGGAGGATCGGGCATCGACACCGGCACCTGCTTCGACACCGGCACCAGCTCTACAAGGAGCACCATCTCCGGCAGCAGCATCGGCTTCGGCACCTGCACCAACACTTGCACTTGCATCTGCTCCGGCCCATGCAGTTGCACCGGCAATAGACTGGGCTGCAGTTCGCACTTCATATACCAAAGTCCTTACAAAAACTAACATGTCCACCTTCTTGGTAAGCATTGGCCGCCCAAGTGCTTCGTTCTTTTTTCTTTCCATGTTGTTTCACATGATTCACTGTGTTGATCTAACTATTTGGGTATGTATTTTTGTTTGCAAACAGAGAATTCCTAGAGCAACGAGGGAGTCGTTCAACAATCCGGGCGACCGCGGCCAAGTTTCTCTTACCATGCGCAGCCTTGGTGTGAATGAACCTGCTCAATATACCGTAAGTACAAAGGATGGTCGCATGATGATTGATGCTAAAGGATGGTCAAGGTTCAAATCTGAATCATATCTTGCAGTAGGGGATGATGTCAAAATCGAACTTTCTCGGCAAGGAGAGCTGGTCCAAATCAACTTTGAAATTCTTCAGTAGCAGCACGCAACTGCCCAACTGATCTATCCTCCGAGAGATTTTGATGTAATAATCTGGCATGGTGAAACAAGTGTCCTGTGTGTATAAGTAGTACGATAGTATTATTTATCACATGGTATATCGTTGATAGAATTGCAACTCTGATTGCTAGTTAGGAACTGTCGTTCGATTTCATTCCAACAGCTGTCGTGCTTTATTCAATTTTGTGTATTCGCCTTGCGACAGCATCTAAAACCAGCACCGTACCGATCGCTTGCAATATGAAAAGCGCTGAGGTAGAACACATGGGCCCCCAAACATGCAGGGTCAGCCTGCGGCCCAAAGTCCAGAACCGTGAGCCTATCTGAGTATTATATTCTCAGCTGAACCCCCATAATGCCCGTGCGTTGCAGAGGGAGTATATTTATCGGCAAGGTGAGCCTGTGATATAGAAGATTTTTATATTTCTTTACAGAGGGAGTATCTCTCTGTCAAAAAATATATTTATGTGTAACTAGTTACTCCTGTCTTTCTACTTCCTTTCGCTGATATGTGGGGCAACCGGCAACGGGGTCCACGTGCCATATGCACAAATTAGAGTGCACAACTTCACGGTAGACACACCCCGGTCGTAGCGCCGCAGTAATGCCCAATGAGCCATCAAATCACAACCCCCTTTTCCAGCTTTAGCAGTAAGCTGGACGGACGAAGCGGCAATATTTCACTGGGCCTGAATCCCCTTCTCCCTCGTCTGCTTGTTCAGAGAAAACCCCCTCTCGGTGATTGCATAGGGTTTTCTCATGGAGAACCAGGTACGAATTCTTCATCCATCCCCGATAAATCCAAGTCCTTTGGTCGCAGGTAATCCTAGGATGGCAGCCGCCGCCGTTGATGCATTTTTCTTCCTACTGAATCTAGTGTGTTTCATTTGCAGTGCCCGAAGTGCGAGTACCCTACAGGTTTCCGTGCCCTCGGCAAGACGCCACACTTATTCCTTCTCATCCTAACACAACATTTTGAAACACGCACAGTATGTTCCTAGAATCCTCTTTTCTATCCGGGAGTGTGGGTTTTTTAACATGTTGTGTTCTCGTATTATTTTTCCTGCAATGTATTATTTGCTCTACCAGAACACATGTACTCAAGATGCTCGGCCTTGCCATAATTGAATACACTAGTTTAATGGTCACAGTGAAGACAAACCATGCATATAAGTTCCGAGTTGGGTTCATGAACCAAGAAGATCGCTACTTTTTTTATGGCCGAACTTGGATAAACTTTCTCAAGTGTTACAGACTGAAAGTTGGCACACGAATGTTGATGGAAATAGCAGAACCTGGTCTCATCTTCACTGCGATCTTCCATCCCGACGTCATTCCAATTGTTCATCCATGTTAGTTTGGTATCTGGTTCTTGCTTGTTGCCTCGATTACTTCTTAATCCACCTATTCTGTCTAACTAATCACAATTTAACTTTAGAAGTAGAAACAAATCTCTCACGAAGATGCTACTTCTAACTAATATTTTCTTATAATTGGTGGCACGTGTAGGTTTTTTCAGAGTTAAGCAGTATGCTCGTTTGTTACTCTGTAATAACTCGGCCGTTACTAATGGCACTGAAGTTGACTGGATCAACATCCACAAGTTCCTACACTTTATTGATCGTCTTGAGGTCCTTGTGGGGCGTTTCAATGGTGGAAGGCCACGTGGGATATGTGTGCCACTGCTGCACTCGTTGAATAGGTCCAACTGTGTCGAGAAACTTATGGTACGAGCTGTTTTCTGTTATATATGTTGTTCATACACTATTGCTTATACACAGTTTTACAGCTGTGATCTTCTTGAAATAGGAACTGCCGAGTTCTATTGTTCCTATACAGATGCCTGACCATGGTTGGGTTAGACTTGCGCTTGGTCACAACATGATGTTTATGTCGACCTACTCAATTCCCCTTGGAGGTGAAAAGATACTTATTCATGGGTGGTCTCAAATAATGAAGGCTCGTCCATCTTGGAGAATAGGACAGAAGATTATGTTCATGCTTTTCCATGGCTCTAAAGCGAATATCCTGTTTATTGACCACGTTGCGAGATGAAGCCGCTTTCAGAAGGTTGTGGATGCGCGGGGTGGTGCCTGGGCTTTGTCCTAGGGCTTGGCGGCCTCACCCTGGGTTAACTGTAGGCAAAGTAGCACTGCTCGAGGCGTGCTTTGTATGGTTGAACCTGTATAAGTACTCATACTGCTTTCAGCTTTGGTTGTTAAGTGCCCCTGATGGTTTTAGTTAAGGTTGTTAAGTACACCTGCTGCTTTTACAGTCTGTCGTGTTTCTTTAGTCCTGTCTTCCTCCAGCCGCCAAAACCAAACCAGCGCCGGCGGGGCCGCCTACTTTCGCCTCCCACGGCTGGCTGCGCCTCAGCGCATGCATCGCCGCCCCACCGTCTCGTAAATCGTTAACGCCGACGTCCTCCCCATGCTTTGGTGCGCTCGCCGCGGCGCCGCCCTCTCGTGTTGTCAACATGGTCAACAAACAACAGGAACCGGTAGAAATACGTGAAGAGGATGACAGTAGGGGCCTACCACGTCAGCGTATGGAAAAATAAAATGATTCCTCCTAGTGTTTTCCTGACATCTAGGACCCACGACATTGTGAGCGTATATAGTCAATAGACAAGAGAACAACACAAGACCGGCTGACACCTGGGACGTAGCTACTCGAGCAGTATTTTTTTGTTTGGTATTGTTGAGACGGAGTAGGGTTTGAACTGGGTTGTGGCCCGTCTAGCCCAAGCTTATATTTTATGTTTGCCATGTGACCAGTCCAGCTATTTTTTCTTTGTGAAAATGAGCCCAGTTTATTTTTTTCTGAAGAATACCCAATCGAGGCCTACTTATTTTCTATGCCCTGATGGGCTGGAACTCTTTCAAGACGCCTGCAAATCTTGAAAGTAATATGAAATGGGTTGTAAATATAAAAACAGATGACAAATTGGCAATTACTTTATAATTTCTGAATTTTTTCACATTTTCAGATTCCTATTTCACTTGGCATTAACCTAATTTAGATATATCTTCAAAGTACTTTAAATCTGGCTCGACATTTTGGTATTAAAATAGTTTGGAACCCACAGAAATATGTGAAATTGGCCCTAGCCAACCAAAAAAAAACGACTGCAATAAATTGCATAAGAAGTTGCCATGAGCTATATATAAATTATTAAAAAAGAGGGAGTGGTCTGACTTGTGGGCCTGTTTAGTTGACGCGTATGCAAGATTTTTTTAGTTATTATATACGTCAACAAACGATTCTAGCAGACATAACCATTGGATGTCAATCCAACGGCCGTCGTGTTTCTTCAATCTCTGATCTTCTTGCTCCAGCCGCCAAAGCAGCGCCGGCGGGACTGCCTACTCCCGCCTCCCGTGGCCGGATGTGCTGCCGTGCAGGCCTCAGCGCCCCCTACTACTCCCACCGCTGGCCAGGGCATCCCTCTACTCTCCACACCCCCTGTTATTCTGCGGCGACGGCAGCATCACACCACAACCGAACCGGTGAACCCTCGTACTCCTCTCCGCGCGGGCTTCCGCTGTCGCGTCTTCCCTGGCTTCGCGTCGTCCCCTTCCTAGGCCTCACCGTCGTCCACTGACGTGGTGCTCTCGGCGCGGCGTGGTCAATGTGGTCAACGACCGACTTCCATCGGAAGAGTACTGTATGTGGAGAGGCTGACAACTGGGTCCACGGCAGCCGCAAGGAAGTGCCTCCTTATTACGCGGAAAATAATTATTCCTCCACCTGACAGCAGGGACCCATCGGATGGGCCACCAGTATTTTGTGAAAAAAACATTTCCCCCTGACTGCTGGGACCCACACGACGGGCCACCGTATTTTGCAAAAAAACGTTCCCCCCGCTGTCAGCTCGGACCCACCGGAAGTGCCTCCTTATTACGCACAAAAAATGAATACCCCCTGCTAGCTGGGACCCACCTTGGTGGGAGGCTGACTTGTGGTCCTACTAAGTTGACTGGGATGGATGCCTTTGTCAACTTTAGTCAATATATGAACGATTCTAGCTCCAGTGACCGTACGATGTCCATCCAATGGCCGTAGTGCTTCTTCAACCTTTGGTCTTCTTGCTCCAGCCGCCCAAAGCAGCGCCGGTCATGTCGCCTGCTCCTGCCGCCCGTGGTCGGCTGTGATGCCGCGGAGGCTCACCGCCCCTACTACTCCCACCGTTGGCCAGGCCATCCCTTTATGCACCCACACCCCCTGTTATTCTGCGGTGACAGCAGCCTCACACCGCAGCCGAACGAGTGAACCCTCATACTCCTCTATGCGTGGGCATCCACTGCCGCGTCTTCCCCGACTCCGTGTCGTCCCCTTCCTAGGCCTCTTCGTCGTCCACCGCCCTGGTGCTCTCGGCACGGCATGGTCAACGTGGTCAAGGAATGGCTTCCATCGGACGTGGTCTGTACGTGGAGAGGCTGACAGTTGGGTCCACGGCCGCAGCAAGGAAGTGCCTCCTTATTATGCGCAAAATAATTATTCCTCCACCTGACAGCGGGGACCCACCGGACGGGCCGCCGTATTTCGCGAAAAAAGCGTTTCCCCCTGACTACTGGGACCCACCAGCTACATCTTCGCACGCAAGGAAGTATGTCCGAAAAAACGATTTGGCCCCCTGACTGCTGGGACCCACCAGCTACATCTTCGCACGCAAGGAAGTGCGTCCAAAAAAAACGATTCGCCCCCCTGACTGCTGGGACCCACCAGCTACATCTTCGCACGCAAGGAAGTGCGTACGGGCAAAAAAAACGATTCCCCCCTGACTGCTGGGACCCACCAGCTACATCTTCGCATGCAAGGAAGTGTCTGACAGTCGGGACCCACCTGGTCGAAGCGTACGTAGCGTTGTCATTCTGGTCGCGAACGTGTACGTACATATATACTGGTCGATGTAGAGGCGCGCACGTGTCATAGTAGAGGCGCGCACGTAGCATGTACACGTACGTACAGCGGCCAGGGTGCAAGAAAGAAAATACGGCCACGTACGTACATACGGGCAGGGTCTCGAACGCCTACTCGCGCATACGTACGGCCAGGGCTCGTGTACATGGCTGGGTCGGAACGGAGAAACAACGTCGTCGTCGTGTTCATGGGGAGGCAACAGAATGTGTCGTGTTCATGGGGAGGCAACAGAGTGCGTCGTGTTCATGGGGAGGCAACGGAATGCGTCGTGTTCATCGGGAGGCAACAGAACGTGTGGGAGCCAACCAGCTGGATCAGAACGGAATGCGTGGTCGTGTTCATCGGGAGGGCTTGGACGGAACAGGCGATGGGAACGAGGCCTGGCGTACCGCAAAACGGAGGAAACGGCCTTGTGTTTGACCGGCCACGTTCGAAACAGGATCCTGTTCATCGGGAGGGGTATGGCGTACCGCAAAATGAAGGAAACGGACCTCCTACGGTCGAAACGGGGGTCCTGTTGATTGGGAGGGGTGTGGCGTACCGCAAAACGGAGGAAACAGACTTGTGTTGGAGCGCTATGGTCGAAACGGGGGTCCTGTTGACCGGGAGGGGTGTGGCGTACCGCAAAACGGACGAAATGGACTTGTGTTGGAGCGCTACGGTCGAAACGGGGGTCCTGTTGATCGGGAGGTGTGTGGCGTACCACAAAACGGGACTCCACGGGATACTGTTCATCTCCACCGTCGACCTCCTCCAGCCTCCACGTGCTACCGTCGACCTCCTCCAGCCTCCACGGACTCCTGTTCATCCAGCCTCTACCGCGCGCTACTCCACCGGCTACTGTTCAACCACCCCTCCACGGGCACCCCTCCATCGTCTACTGTTCATCCAGCCCTCCACACCACGGGGTCCTGTTCAACCACCCCTCCACTGTCTACTGTTCATCCAGCCCTCCACACCACGGGGTCCTGTTCATCCAGAGGCAACGCCACCGCTCACTATTCATCCAGCCCCCCCCCCCCCCGCAATGCTCACTGTTCATCCAATCGATCGGCTTCAGTTAGCAGCAGTAGCGAAGGAATCGCTCGATCGGGTTCAGTTAACAGCCATCGATCGATCGCTCGGGTTCAGTAACGCGTAGCCTGCAGTGCAATAGCTCGGGTTCAGTTAGAGCCCAACGCCTCGCTCGGGTTCAGTTAGAGCCAACGCCTCACACACACGCGTGTACGTGTACGAGAGAAACGCGCATCGCTCGGCCCCCGACCTCCCACCATAATCGGGAACTCCCCGAAATTTTCCTCGCCCTCGCTTCTACCACGGTTTTTTCCGTCATGGACGACCCAAAGAATTTCATGCAGTTGCGTCTCCGGCCCGCCCGGGACGAAAAGCCCATTTTCTGTCATGATTTTTTGTCATAGAAGTAGGAGCCCACCACATCTATGATGTTACCGGGTTTTGTCACAATTATCGTCATAGAAGTGTCATATGTATGACAGAATTTTTTTTCGTTCGGCCCAAAATGTCACGGATGTGTCTTTTTTTGTAGTGACGAAAGTCATTTTTGGGAATAATAATAAGTATTGAGCAGAAGAAGTACACCAGAGGGGGACCCACCTGGCCACGAGGGTGGGGGGCGCGACTCTTTTGGGACGAGACTCCGCCGCCACGAGGCGGAACCTTGGCGGAACCAATCTAGGGCTCCGGCAGAGCTGTTCCGCCGGGGACACTTCCCTCCGGGAGGGGGCAATCATCGCCATCGTCATCACCAACGCTCCTCTCATCGGGAGAGGGCAATCTCCATCAACATCTTAACCAGCACCATCTCCTCTCAAAACCCTAGTTCATCTCTTGTATCCAATTCTTGTCTCCAAGTCCGGGATTGGTACTAGTAGGTTTTTTTGACCGTAAACAGTAGGAAAAGCTCCTACTGTGTTAATATATTAAAATAATGTACTATACAGCGAAGTATTTACATATGGAGGGGAGGGGGCTTGTCAACTTTGTGACAAGTAAGAGGGAGAAAGCTAAGTCAAGAGGGGGCAACTATAAAGTGTTTACAAAATTCAACACAAAAGACCTACGGTCTTCTTTGACTCTATATTGAAGCAGCTCAAAGTCCCGCTTGAACCTTTCCAGACAGGAATTGAGAGATGGGTTTATGGCTCTGAAATGTTTGTTATTCCTCTCTTTCCAAATACTCCACGCTACCACCATGAATCTCTCCATAAACATTGGGGAAGCATTGTGATTTTTCTGAGTCGTAATAGCTTGAAGGCGGCCAAGGAAAGGTTCCCAATGAATAGCGAGCCTATCCCAACAACGTTTGCTGAAGGAGCACGTGAAGATCATGTGTTCAACCGTTTCTTCAATGTTGCGTCCGCACAGGAGGCAGTCGTGATCATCTCCGATGTTATAATGTCTTCTTTTGAGCATATTCCGAGTATTGAGCCTATCATGGAAAAGTAGCCAAGCAAAAACCTTCAATTTCATCGTGCACTTTGATTTCCATATCCATCCGAAGACCTGGTGAGGTTGGATGTCCCTGAAGAAGAAGCGATAGTAATCTGTAGATTTGAAAGTAGTTTTGGCCCAAACATAATGCCATACATCCGTGGTCGCCGTGGAAGGCTGGATTTCCACCGCAATTATTTGCAAATCTCTGATCTCTGAATGTGCTTGGGGGGAAAGAGGAAGATGGAACGCTTCTCCCAGAGACGTGGTCCGCAAGAAATCCTTGACAGAAATATCCTCGTTCAAAGAGTGGGAAAACGCACGGGGGTGTGAATCCTGAAGAATGTGATTAGCCCAGAGGTCCTTCCAGAACAGCACCGTTGTGCCACAGACAATATTGACCTTGGATATCCCCCTAAATATAGGAGTGATCTTGAGAATGTCTTTCCACCAAAATGATCCGACTGGCTAGTAGTGTTGATTACTCCATGTAGTTGATGCTAGTTGGTTTATTTGGTGGAAGATCATATGTTCAGATCCTTTATGCATATTAATACCCCTCTGATTATGAACATGAATATGCTTTGTGAGTAGTTACGTTTGTTCCTGAGGACATGGGAGAAGTCTTGCTATTAGTAGTCATGTGAATTTGGTATTCGTTCGATATTTTGATGAGATGTATGTTGTCTAGCCTCTAGTGGTGTTATGTGAATGTCGACTGCATAACACTTTGATAACCCACAAGTATAGGGGATCGCAACAGTTTTCGAGGGTAGAGTATTCAACCCAAATTTGTTGATTCAACACAAGGGGAGCCAAAAAATATTCTCAAGTATTAGCAGCTGAGTTGTCAATTCAACCACACCTGGAAACTTAGTATCTGCAGCAAAGTGTTTAGTAGCAAAGTAATATGATAGTGGTGGTAACGGTAACAAAAGTAAAGACAACAAAAGTAATGTTTTTGGTATTTTGTAGTGATTGTAACAGTAGCAGCGGGAAAGTAAATAAGCGTAAACCAGTATATGGAAAACTCGTAGGCACCGGATAAGTGATGGATAATTATGCCGGATGCAGTTCATCATGTAACAGTCATAATATAGGGTGACATAGAACTAGCTCCAATTCATCAATGTAATGTAGGCATGTATTCCGTATATAGTCATACGTGCTTATGGAAAAGAACTTGCATGACATCTTTTGTCCTACCCTCCCGTGACAGCGGGGTCCTATTGGAAACTAAGGGATATTAACGTCTCCTTTTAATAGAGAACCGGCACAAAGCGTTACCACATAGTGAATACATGAACTCCTCAAACTATGGTCATCACCGGGAGTGGTCCCGATTATTGTCACTTCGGGGTTGCCGGATCATACCACATAGTAGGTGACTATAGACTTGCAAGATAGGATCAAGAACTCACATATATTCATGAAAACATAATAGGTTCATATCTGAAATCATGGCACTCGGGCCCTAGTGACAAGCATTAAGCATAGCAAAGTCATAGCAACATCAATCTCAGAACATTGTGGATACTAGGGATCAAACCCTAACAAAACTAATTCGATTACATGATAAATCTCATCCAACCCATCACCGTCCAGCAAGCCTATGATGGAATTACTCACGCACGGCGGTGAGCATCATGAAATTGGTGATGGAGGATGGTTGATGATGACGATGGCGACGAATCCCCCTCTCTGGAGCCCCGAACGGACTCCAGATCAGCCCTCCTGAGAGGTTTTAGGGCTTGGCGGCGGCTCCATATCGTAAAACGCGATGATTTCTTCTCTCTGGTTTTTTTCTCCCCAAAAGCCAATATATAGAGTTGGAGTTGGCGTCGGAGGGTGTCCAGGGGGCCCACGAGGTAGGGGGCGCGCCCTAGGGGGGGCGCCCCCACCCTCGTGGACTGGGTGTGGGCCCCCTGGTCTTCATCTTTGGCGAGGATTTTTTATTATTTTTTATAAGACATCCCGTGGAGTTTCAGGTCATTCCGAGAACTTTTGTTTTCTACACATAAAACAACATCATGGCAATTCTGCTGAAAACAGCGTCAGTCCGGGTTAGTTCCATTCAAATCATACAAGTTAGAGTCCAAAACAAGGGCAAAAGTGTTTGGAAAAGTAGATACGACGGAGACGTATCAACTCCCCCAAGCTTAAACCCTTGCTTGTCCTCAAGCAATTCAGTTGACAAACTGAAAGAAAGAAAAACTTTTACAAACTCTGTTTGCTCTTGTTGTTGTAACTATGTCATGCCAGCATTCAAGTTTTCAGCAAAGATCATAACTAACCACATTTGCAATAATTCTCAGGTCTCATAATTACTCATATCAATAGCATAATCAACTAGCAAGCCATAATAATAAATCTCGGATGAAAACACTTTCTCAAAACAATCATAATATGATATAACAAGATGGTATCTCGCTAGCCCTTTCTGAGACCGCAAAACATAAATGTAGAGCACCTTTAAAGATCAAGGACTGACTAGACATTGTAATTCATGGTAAAAGAGATCCAATCATAGTCACACCCAACATAGATTAATAGTGATGAATGCAAATGACAGCTGTGCTCTCTAGCTATTGCTCTTTAATAAGAGGGTGATGACTCAACATAAAAGTAAATGGATAGACCCTTCGCAGAGGGAAGCAGGGATTTGCAGAGGTGGCAGAGCTCAGTTTTGAAATAGAGATAAGTTGTATTTTGAGCGGTATACTTTCATTGTCAACGTAACAACTAAGAGATGGCGATATCTTCCATGTCACACACATTATAGGCGGTTCCCAAACAGAATGGTAAAGTTTATACTCCCCCTCCACCAACAAGCATCAATCCATGGCTTGCTCGAAACAATGAGTGCCTCCAACATACATCAGGTCCCAGAGGGAGTTTTGTTTGCAATTAATTTTGATTTAGTTTGCATAAAGCATGGGACTGGGCATCCCGGTGACCAGCCATTTTCTCGTGAGTGAGGAGCGGAGTCCACTCCTCTTGAGAATAACCCGCCTAACATGGAAGATATGGGCGGCCTTGGTTGATACATGAGCTATTCGAGCATACAAAACAGAATGTTTATTTGAAGGTTTAGAGTTTGGCACATACAAATTTACTTGGAACGGCAGGTAGATACCGCATATAGGAAGGTATAGTGGACTCATCTGGAATAACTTTG
Organism: Aegilops umbellulata; assembly: GCA_032464435.1. Classification (NCBI taxonomy): domain Eukaryota; kingdom Viridiplantae; phylum Streptophyta; class Magnoliopsida; order Poales; family Poaceae; genus Aegilops; species Aegilops umbellulata. The sequence goes on from CP136057.1 coordinate 373,610,023, forward strand.
GGGTTTAAGGGATTGGATGCATAAGCAGTATTCCCGCTTAGTACAAGTGAAGGCTAGCAAAAGACTGGGAAGCGACCAGCTAGAGAGTGACAACAGCCATGTACATGCATTAAAATTAATAAACATTGGATGCAAGCATGAGTAGGATATAATCCACCATGAACATAAATATCGTGAAGGCTATGTTGATTTGTTTCAACTACATGCGTGAACATGTGCCAAGTCAAGTCACTTAAATCATTCAAAGGAGGATACCACCCCATCATACCACATCATAATCATCTCAATAGCATGTTGGCATGCAAGGTAAATCATTATAACTCATATCTAATCAAGCATGGCACAAGCAACTATGATCTCTAATTGTCATTGCAAACATGTTTATTCATAATAAGCTGAATCAGGAACGATGGACTCATCATATTTACAAAAACAAAAGAGGTCGAGTTCATACCAGCTTTTCTCATCTCAGTCAGTCCATCATATATCATCATAATTGTCTTTCACTTGCATGACCGAAAAGTGTGAATAATAATAAGAGTGTACGTGCATTGGACTAAGCTGGAATCTGCAAGCATTCAATAAACAGGAGAAGGCAAGGCAATATGGGCTCTGGGTTAATTCAACAATAATGCATATAAGAGCCACTTCAACAATTTAATCATGGTCTTCTCCTACTGACCCCCAAAGAAAAGAAAAAGAAATAAAAACTATTTACAAGGTAAAGCTCCCAACAAGCAAAACAAGAACGGGAAATATTTTTTGTGTTCTTTTTAATTACTACTACTACAGCAGAAAAGTAAACTACTGCTAATTTTTTTTGGTTTTTCTTAAGGTTTAACAAACACACAAGAAGAAAGCAGGAAAAAGAAAATAAACTAGCATGGATATTACAGTGAAAAAGTATGAGCACCGACATCTAGCAATGAGTGTGTGTGAACATAAATGTAATGTCGGTGAGAAATACGTACTCCCCCAAGCTTAGGCTTTTGGCCTAAGTTGGTCTATTGCCAAGGATAGCCTGGCGGATACCCGTAGGTGTAGCTGGGGTCGTACTACGACGAAGAATATCTGGGATCATACTGTGATGAAGAAGACTCTGACTGCCATAGGCTGACAGTCATCTCTGGATCCCAAGAATAAATAGATTGTCGCGGAGGCTCATCTTGTGGTTCCGGTTCCGGGGCTGGTGCAGGATTCCGGTAAGCTTGGACGGCAGCCCACGTAACGAGATAGGGTCCTACAAAATTAAACAAAGAAGGAGCAGGCAACGTAATAGTTTCAGGATGATGTTTATCAAAGTATAACTTATATTTGAGCTCTCCATCCCTGCCCTTAACAAGAAAATCATGGGCTATCATGCTCTTATAATCTAAGTAAGCACTAGGCAGCAATTTTTCTTCTTTCTCATAATGCCTAATAGCTATGTTAAAATGTGCAACGAGGCGTGAAGCATAAATGCCTCCAAAGATGGGACCCTTAGTACGGTTCAAACTTAACCGTCTAGCAACAATTCCGCCCATATAACAGTGTTATCGCGGTATAAACCATGGAACAGAATAATAATATCAGGAACACTAAGGTTCCCACAGTTCCCGCGACCGATCAAGCAATGACTAGCAAATAAAGAAAAATAGCGTAAAACAGGAAAATGTATGCTAGTGATTCTTGCATCAGAAACCTTCATAGTTTCTCCCACAGAGATAAGGTTAATAAATGGTTCCAACTCTTTACGGGGCGGTTCCTCTAAGATACCCTCAGGGGGTATGTTGCAGACTGCGCAAAATTCAGACAATGGCATTTTCTTCACAACGTCATATAAATGAAACTCTACTGAAGGATGCGATTCCTTAGGGTAAAAGTAGAAGTTTTGCACAAAAGTATTTGTGAGTAAGAGGTATTGTGGACGTTGGTCGCGGATGAAGTCGGTGAGGCCAGCATTCTCAATCAATGAATAGAAATCCTCGTAAATCCCGGCCTCTCTCAAGAAATTATCAGATGGCCATTCACACGGCTGGATTTCCGCGGTACGAGGCAAATTATATTTGGGCCTCCGAGCTTCTTCATTTTGTTTCTCCTTTGAGCTTCGGCTCGATGAGCCCCTCAAAAGTATCTTCATTTTTTTCTGAAATAATCTGAATTTTTTAGTAACTTCAAACAAAAATGAACCAACTTCAATAAAACTGATAGCAACTACTCCTACAAGTGCCTAGAGCCTATATCAAGCATTAGAACTACTTGGAACCATATAAATTTGACATGCAATCTCAAGAACATGGTCACCTATGCAAAGCACTAGAACAAAAACTAATTGGACCAATGGAGGAGTCACATGCCAAGGAACAATCTCCCCAAGTAGTTTTGCGAGAGGTGCTTTGAGCAAGGAGATCGCAAATCACGGCAAAAGTGGCTGGAACTCGTGCTTGAGTTGGTTTTTCGGGTTTGTGTGAGGCAGAGGAAGAAGATGGGTGCTGGGATAAGTGGAGGAGGGCCACCGTGGGCCCACGCGGCAGGGGGGGCGCGCCCTCCACCCTCGTGGCCAGGTGGCAGCTCCCCCCGCGGTAATTTTTGCATAGTAAATCCTCAAATATTCCCGAAAAAATCATATTAAATTGGCATGGCATTCTGAGGACTTTTATTTTCGGGATATTTTTATAATGCACGGATAAGTCAGGAAACAGACAGAAAAATACTATTTTTACTTTATTTCTACTAATTAATAGAAAGTATAGAGAGGGTACAGAAGGTTGTGCTTCTAGTTTCATCCATCTCATGCTCATCAAAAGGAATCCACTAACAAGGTTGATCAAGTCTTGTTAACAAACTCATTCCAATTAACATGAAACCGGAGAAATTTCGAATAACACTAAGTTACCTCAACGGGGATATGCATATTCCCTATAATAAGTATATCATATTTCTTCTTGATAGTAGGAAGAGGGAATTCAAAACCTCCAAATATAATCGATGGAATTTTCCCAATAGAGTTGATACTATGAACTTGAGGTTGTTTCCTCGGAAAGTGCATCGTATGCTCATTACCATTAACATGAAAAGTGACATTGCCTTTGTTGCAATCAATAACAGTCCCTGCAGTGTTAAGGAAAGGTCTTCCAAGAATAATAGACATACTATCATCCTCGGGAATATCAAGAATAACAAAGTCCATTAAAATAGTAACGTTTGCAACCACAACAGACACATCCTCACAAATACCGACAGGTATAGCAGTTGATTTATCAGCCATTTGCAAAGATATTTCAGTAGGTGTCAACTTATTCAAGTCAAGTCTACGATATAAAGATAGAGGCATAACACTAACACAGGCTCCAAGATCACATAAAGCAGTTTTAATATAATTTCTTTTAATGGAGCAAGGTATAGTAGGTACTCCGGGATCTCCAAGTTTCTTTGATATTCCACCCTTAAAAGTATAATTAGCAAGCATGGTGGAAATTTCAGCTTCCGTTATCTTTCTTTTATTAGTAATAATATCCTTCATATATTTAGCATAAGGATTTGTTTTGAGCACATCAGTCAATCGCATACGCAAAAAGATAGGCCTAATCATTTCAGCAAAGTGCTCAAAATCCTCATCATCGTTTTTCTTGGATGGTTTCGTAGGAAAAGGCATGGGTTTCTGAACCCAAGGTTCCCTTTCTTTACCATGTTTCCTAGCAACAAAGTCTCTTTTATCATAATGTTGATTCTTTGACTGTGGGTTATCAAGATCAACAGCAGGTTCACTTTCTACATCATTATCATTACTAGGTTGAGCATCATCATGAACATTTTCATTAGGTTCATGTTCATTATCAGATTGTGTTTCAGCATCAGACATAGAGATATCATTTGGATTATCAGGTGGTTCAGCAACAGGTTCACTAGAAGTTTGAACAGTTCTATCCTTTTCCTTTTTCTTCTTTTTAGATGAACTAGGTGCATCAATATTATTTCTCTGAGAATCTTGCTCGATTCTCTTAGGGTGGCCTTCAGGATACAAAGGTTCCTGAGTCATTCTACCAGTTCAAGTAGCCACTCTAACAGCATAATCATTTTTCTTACTATTCATTGCATCAAGCACTTCTTTTTGAGCTTTAAGTACTTGTTCTACTTGAGTGATAACCATAGAAGCATGTTTGCTAACAAGTTTAAGTTCACCTCTAATATTAGCCATATAATCACCCAAGCGTTTAATCATATAAGCATTTTGTTTTAATTGTCTACCAAAATAAGCATTGAGCATTGAGAAATAGAACACCTCTCTTCTTCGGAGTTGGTTTAGGAATAGGCTCAGTAATTGGAGCAGGAGCTGGCTCAGGAGCTGGCTCAGGAGGTGCCCAATTATTTTCATTTGTCAACATATTATTCAATAGAATTTCAGCTTCATCCGGTGTTCTTTCCCTGAAAAGAGAACCAGCACAACTATCGAGGTAATCTCTGGAAGCATCGGTTAGTCCATTATAAAAGATATCAAGTATTTCAGGTTTCTTAAGGGGATGATCAGGCAAATAATTAAGTAACTTGAGAAGCTTCCCCCAAGCTTGTGGGAGAATCTCTTCTTTAATTTGCACAAAGTTGTATATTTCCTTCAAAGCAGCTTGTTTCTTATGAGAAGGGAAATATTTAGCAGAGAAGTAATAAATCATATCCTGGGGACTACGCACACAACCAGGATCAAGAGAATTAAACCATATCTTAGCATCACCCTTTAATGAGAACGGAAATATTTTGAGTATATAAAAGTAACACGATCTCTCATCATTTGTGAACAGGGTGGCTATATCATTTAACTTAGTAAGATGTGCCACAACAGTTTCGGATTCGTAGCCATAAAAAGGATCAGATTCAACCAAAGTAATTATATCTGGATCAACAGAAAATTCATAATCCTTATCAGGAACACAGATAGGTGAAGTAGCAAAAGCAGGGTCAGGTTTCATTTTATCTCTAAATGATTCTTTGTTCCATTTAGCTAATAACCTCTTGGGCTCATATCTATCTTTGCAAGCTAAAATAGCGGCAGAAGATTCCATATCAAAAACATAACCCTCAGGAATAACAGGCATATTTTCATCATCACTTTCATCATTATATTCAGATTCAATAATTTCTTTCTCTCTAGCCCTAGCAATTTATTCATCAAGAAATTCACTAAGGGGCACAGTAGTATCAGGCATAGAGGCAGTTTCATCATAAGTATCATGCATAGCAGAAGTGGCATCATCAATAACATGCGGCATATCGGAACGAATAGCAGAAGCAGGTTTAGGTGTCGCAAGATTACTAATAACAGAAGGTGAATCAAGTGCAGAGCTAGATGGCAGTTCCTTACCTCCCCACGTAGTTGAGGGATAAATTGTTGTCTTAGCGTCTTTCAAGTTCTTCATAGTGCCCAGCAGATATAAATCCCAAGTGACTCAAAGAATAGAGCTATGCTCCCCGGCAACGGCGCCAGAAAAAGGTCTTGATAACCCACAAGTATAGGGGATCGCAACAGTTTTCGAGTGTAGAGTATTCAACCCAAATTTGTTGATTCGACACAAGGGGAGCCAACGAATATTCTCAAGTATTAGCAGCTGAGTTGTCAATTCAACCACACCTGGAAACTTAGTATCTGCAGCAAAGTGTTTAGTAGCAAAGTAATATGATAGTGGTGGTAACGGTAACAAAAGTAAAGACAACAAAAGTAATGTTTTTGGTATTTTGCAGTGATTGTAACAGTAGCAGCGGGAAAGTAAATAAGCGTAAACCAGTATATGGAGAACTCGTAGGCACCGGATAAGTGATGGATAATTATGACGGATGTGGTTCATCATGTAACAGTCATAACATAGGGTGACATAGAACTAGCTCCAATTCATCAATGTAATGTAGGCATGTATTCCGTATATAGTCATACGTGCTTATGGAAAAGAACTTGCATGACATCTTTTGTCCTACCCTCCCGTGACAGCAGGGTCCTATTGGAAACTAAGGGATATTAAGGCCTCCTTTTAATAGAGAACTGGAACAAAGCATTAGCACATAGTGAATACATGAACTCCTCAAACTATGGTCATCACCGGGAGTGGTCCCGATTATTGTCACTTCGGGGTCGCTGGATCATAACACATAGTAGGTGACTATAGACTTGCAAGATAGGATCAAGAACTCACATATATTCATGAAAACATAATAGGTTCAGATTTGAAATCATGGCACTCGGGCCCTAGTGACAAGCATTAAGCATAGCAAAGTCATAGCAACATCAATCTCAGAACATAGTGGATACCAGGGATCAAACCCTAACAAAACTAACTCGATTACATGATAAATCTCATCCAACCCATCACCGTCCAGCAAGCCTACGATGGAATTACTCACGCACGGCGGTGAGCATCATGAAATTGGTGATGGAGGATGGTTGATGATGACGACGTCGATGAATCCCCCTCTCCGGAGCCCCGAACGGACTCTAGATCAGCCCTCCCGAGAGGTTTTAGGGCTTGGCGGGGGCTCCGTATCGTAAAACGCGATGATTTCTTCTCTCTGGTTTTTTTCTCTTTGAAAGCCAATATATAGAGTTGGAGTTGGCGTCGGAGGGTGTCTAGGGGGGCCACGAGGTAGGGGGCGCGCCCTAGGGGGGGCGCCCCCACCCTCGTGGACAGGGTGTGGGCCCCCTGGTCTTCATCTTTGTCGAGGATTTTTTATTATTTTTTATAAGACATCCCGTGGAGTTTCAGGTCATTCTGGGAACTTTTGTTTTCTGCACATAAAACAACATCATGGCAATTCTGCTGAAAACAGCGTCAGTCCGGGTTAGTTCCATTCAAGTCATACAAGTTAGAGTCCAAAACAAGGGCAAAAGTGTATGGAAAAGTAGATACGACGGAGACATATCACACTTCACCATTATTTGGGCCTAGAGGAAGGCATTGGGAAGTAATAAGTAGATGATGGGTTGCTAGGGTGACAGAAGCTTAAACCCTAGTTTATGCGTTACTTCGTAAGGGGCTGATTTGGATCCACATGTTTCATGCTATGGTTAGGTTTACCTTAATACTTTTGTTGTAGTTGCGGATGCTTGTAATAGAGTTTAATCATAAGTGGGATGCTTGTTCAAGTAAGAACAGCACCCAAGCACCGGTCCACCCACATATCAAATTATCAAAGTACCAAACGCGAATCATATAAACATGATGAAAACTAGCTTGACGATATTCCCATGTGTCCTCGGGAGCGCTTTTCTCTATATAAGAGTTTGTCCAGGCTTGTTCTTTTCTACAAAAAGGATTGGGCCATCGTGCTGCACTTTATTCACTTTTGTTACTTGTTGCTTGTTACAATTTATCCTATCACAAAACTATCTGTTACCACTTATTTCAGTACTTGCAGAGAATACCTTGCTGAAAACCACTTATCATTTCCTTCTACCCCTCTTTGGGTTTGACACTCTGACTTATCGAAAGGACTACGATAGATCCCCTATACTTGTGGGTCATCAAGACTCTTTTCTGGCGCCGTTGCCGGGGAGTGAAGCGCCTTTGGTAGGTGGAATTTGGTAAGGAAAAATTTATATAGTGTGCTGAAATTTACTTTCACTTGTTACTATGGAAAGTAATCCTCTGAGGGGCTTGTTCGGGGTATCTTCACCCCGACCAGTAGAGCAAAGAGTTGCTCCCCAACCTACTAAACCTACTGAAAATGAAAATCTTCCCTTTGAAGTTCCTTCGGGTATGTTAGAAAAATTGCTAGCTAATACTTTTGCAGGAGATGGAACGAAGCATCCTGATGAGCACCTAATATATGTGGATGAGGTTTGTGGATTATTTAAGCTTGCAGGTACACCCGATGATGTTGTTAAGAAGAAGGTCTTCCCTTTATCTTTGAAGGGAGATGCATCGACATGGTATAGGCTATGTGATGACACGGGATCATGGAACTATAAAAGAATGAAATTGGAATTTCATCAGAAGTATTATCCTATGCATCTTGTTCATCGTGATCGCAATTATATATATAATTTTTGGCCTCGCGAAGGAGAAAGCATCGCTCAAGCTTGGGGGAGTCTTAAATCAATGTTATATTCATGCCCAAATCATGAGCTCTCAAGAGAAATAATTCTTCAAAAAATTTATGCTCGGCTTTCTCACAATAATCATTCCATGCTTGATACTTCCTGTGCTGGCTCTTTTATGATGAAGACTATTGAATTCAAATGGAATTTATTGGATAGAATTAAACGCAACTTCGAAGATTGGGATCTCGACGAAGGTAAGGAGTCAGGTATGCCATCTAAGTTTGATTGTGTTAAGTCTTTTATGGATACTGATGTTTTCCGTAAATTTAGCACTAAATATGGACTTGACTCTGAGATAGTAGCTTCTTTCTGTGAATCTTTTGCTGCTTATGTTGATCTCCCTAAGGAGAATTGGTTTAAATATCATCCTCCCATAGAAGTAAAAGTAGCTGCACCTACTAAAGTTGAAGAAAAGACTGTCACTTATAACTATCCTATTGTTCCTACTTCTTATGTTGCGAAACCACCTTTCCCTGTTAGGATAAAGGATCATGCTAAAGCTTCAACTGTGGTTCGTAAAAGCAATATTAGAACTTATACACCTCCTGAGCAAATTAAAGTTGAACCTAATATTGCTATTGTTAAAGATCTCTTAGCTGATAATATTGACGGGCATGTTATTCATTTCTGCGGTGAAACCGCTAGAATTGCCAAACCTTGTGCTAAAGATAAACACAGACCTGTGGTAGGCGTGCCTGTTATTTCTGTTAAAATAGGAGACCATTGTTATCATGGCTTATGTGATATGTGTGCTAGTGCTAGTATTATACCTATTGCCTTATATAATGAAATTAAGCATGAGATTGCACCCGCTGAAATAGAAGATATAGATGTCACAATTAAACTTGCCAACAGAGATACTATATCAGCAATGGGAATTGTTAGAGATGTTGAAGTCTTGTGTGGGAAAACTAAATATCCTGCTGTTTTTCTTGTTCTTGGTTCCCCACAAGATAGCTTTTGTCCCATTATTTTTGGTAGACCCTTCTTGAACACTCTCAATGCTAGGATAGACTGCGAAAAGAATCTTGTTACTATTGGCTTGGGTGATATGTCTCATGAGTTTAATTTCTCTAAATTTAGTAGACAACACCGTGAAGAAGAATTACCTAGTAAGGATGAAATTATTGGTCTTGCTTCTATTGCCGTACCTCCTAGTGATCCTTTAGAACAATATTTGCTAGACCATGAAAATGATATGTTTATGAATGAAAGAAGGGAAATAGATGAAGTATTCTTTAAGCAGGAACCCATTATGAAACACAATTTGCCTGTTGAAATCCTAGGGGATCCTCCTCCACCCAAGGGTGATCCCTTGTTTGCACTTAAACCGTTGCCTGATACTCTTAAATATGCTTGTCTTGATGAAAAGAAGATATATCCTGTTATTATTAGTGCTAACCTTTCAGAGCATGAAGAAGAAAGATAATTGGAAACTCTGAAGAAACACCGTGCTGCTATTGGATATACTCTTGATGATCTTAAGGGCATTAGTCCCACTCTATTTCAACATAAATAAATTTGGAAGAAGATGCCAAACCGGTTTGTGATCATCAACGACGGTTGAATCCTAAGATGAAAGAAGTGGTAAGAAAAGAAATACTAAAGCTCCTGGAGGCAGGTATAATTTATCCCGTTGCTGATAGTCAGTGGGTAAGTCCTGTCCATTGTGTCCCTACGAAAGGAGGTATTACTGTTGTTCCTAATGATAAAGATGAATTGATTCCGCAAAGAATTATTACAGGTTATAGGATGGTAATTGATTTCCGCAAATTAAATAAGGCTACTAAGAAAGATCATTACCCCTTACCTTTTATCGATCAAATGCTAGAAAGATTATGCAAACATACACATTATTGCGTGTTATTCTGGCTTCTCTCAAATACTTGTGTCAGCCAATGATCAATCCAAGACTACTTTTACTTGCCCTTTTGGTACTTTTGCTTATAGACGTATGCCTTTTGGTTTATGTAATGCACCTGCTACCTTTCAAAGATGCATGATGGCTATATTCTCTGACTTCTGTGAAAAGATTTGTGAGGTTTTCATGGACGACGTTTCCGTCTACGGATCTTCTTTTGACGATTGCTTGAGCAATCTTGATCGAGTTTTGCAGAGATGTGAAGAAACTTATCTTGTTTTGAATTGGGAAAAGTGCCACTTTATGGTAGTGCCACTTTATGGTTAATGATGGTGTTGTCTTGGGGCATAAAGTTTCTGAAAGAGGTATTGAAGTTGATAAAGCCAAGGTTGACGCTATTGAAAAGATGCCATGTCCCAAGGACATCAAAGGTATAAGAAGTTTCCTTGGTCACGCCGGATTTTATAGGAGGTTCATTAAGGACTTCTCAAAAATTTCTCGGCCTCTGACTAATTGATTACAAAAAGATATACCATTTGTCTTTGATGATGATTGTGTAGAAGCATTTGAAATACTTAAGAAAGCATTGATCTCTGCACCTATTGTTCAGCCACCTGATTGGAATTTACCCTTTGAAATTATGTGTGATGATAGTGATTATGCTGTAGGTGCTGTTCTAGGGCAAAGAGTTGATAAGAAATTAAATGTTATTCATTATGCTAGTAAAACTCTAGACAATGCTCAAAGAAATTATGCTACCACTGAAAAGGAATTCTTAGCAGTTGTATTTGCTTGTGATAAGTTCAGACCTTATATTGTTGATTCTAAAGTAACTATTCACACTGATCATGCTGCTATTAAATATCTTATGGAAAAGAAAGATGCTAAACCTAGACTTATTAGATGGGTTTTCTTGCTACAAGAATATGATTTGCATATTGTTGATAGAAAGGGAGCTGAGAACCCCGTTGCAGACAACTTGTCTAGGTTAGAAAATGTTCTTGATGACCCACTACCTATTGATGATAGCTTTCCTGATGAGCAATTAAATGTCATAAATACTTCTCGTAGTACTCCATGGTATGCTGATTATGCTAATTACATTGTTGCTAAATTTATACCACCTAGTTTCACATACCAGCAAAAGAAAAAGTTTTTCTATGATTTGAGACATTACTTTTGGGATGACCCACATCTTTATAAAGAAGGAGTAGATGGTGTTATTAGAAGTTGTGTACCCGAGCATGAACAGGAACAGATCCTACACAAGTGTCACTCCGAAGCTGGCAATCCGGTTTTTATTGGCCTACTCTCTTCAAGGATGCCCGTAAGTTTGTCTTATCTTGTGATGAATGTCAAAGAATTGGTAATATTAGTAGACGTCAGGAAATGCCTATGAACTATTCACTTGTTATTGAACCATTTGATGTTTGGGGCTTTGATTATATGGGACCATTTTCCTGCCTCTAATAGATATACACATATTTTAGTTGCTGTTGATTACGTTACTAAGTGGGTAGAAGCTATTCCAACTAGCAGTGCTGATCATAACACTTCTATTAAAATGCTTAAAGAAGTTATTTTTCCGAGGTTCGGAGTCCCTAGATATTTAATGACTGATGGTGGTTCACATTTCATTCATGGTTCTTTCCGTAAAATGCTTGCTAAGTATGATGTTAATCATAGAATTGCATCTCCTTATCACCCACAGTCTAGTGGTCAAGTAGAATTGAGTAATAGAGAACTCAAATTAATTTTGCAAAAGACTGTCAATAGGTCTAGAAAGAATTGGTCAAAGAAACTTGATGATGCATTATGGTGGGCTTACAGAACTGCATATAAAAATCCTATGGTTATGTCTCCGTATAAAATGGTTTATGGAAAAGCATGTCACTTACCTCTCGAACTAGAACATAAGGCATATTGGGCCATTAAAGAGCTCAACTATGATTTCAAACTTGCCGGTGAAAAGAGGTTATTTGATATTAGCTCACTTGATGAATGGAGAACCCAAGCTTATGAAAATGCCAAGTTGTTTAAAGAAAAAGTTAAGAGATGGCATGACAGAAGGATACAAAAGCGTGAGTTTACTATAGGTGATTATGTATTGCTATACAACTCTCGTTTAAGATTGTTTGCAGGAAAACTTCTCTCTAAATGGGAAGGCCCTTACGTTATCGAGGAGGTCTATCGTTCTGGTGCCATAAAAATCAACAACTTCGAAGGCACAAATCCGAGGGTGGTGAACGGTCAAAGAATTAAACACTATATCTCAGGTAATCCTATAAATGTTGAAACCAATGTTATTGAAACCGTAACCCCGAAGGAATACATAACGGACACTTTCCAAAACGTTTGAGACTCCGAAAAGGAATAGGTATGTGGTACGGTAAGTAAACCGACTCCAAAACAGTTTTTAAGGCAATATTTCTCTGTTTTGGAATATTTAGAAAAATAGAAAAATAAGTAGCAGTCCGGGAAGGACACGAGGGCCCCACGAGGGTGGAGGGCGCGCCCCCTACCTCGTGGGCACCTCGTGTGCCTTCCAGACTCTGTTTTCTTGCACGATGTGTATTTTGGTCGGTAAAAATTCATTATATAATCTCCCGAAGGTTTTGACTCCTGTATCACACAAATATCCTCTGTTCTTGTTTTGAGCTGTATTCTGTCAGGGCTGTCAAGGCCAGGCATCATGTCGTCCCCCTCCTCCAACAATGGTGACAACGATGCTTGGCTAATGAAGATAGAGCTGAAGAGGGAAGAACCGATGGAGATCAACAAGGATGAAGGGATCAAGAAGGCCACGTAGGATCAAGCTCCGGCAGCAGAAGACATCCTTCAACTTGATCACAATCTTCTTACCCCAACTGAGATCGAAGCTTTCAAGATGATTGAGTTAGCTCGTATACAGAGCAAGTATCTCACACGTGAAAATATTTTGTTGAAGGAGCATATCGTTGCACTCAAGGGCATTATCCGCAAGCTAGAGGACCTCTTACGTTCGATGTGCGATTATCCATCATCGCCTCCACCTTCACCAACAACAAAGAAGGAGACATAATCACATGGGTATGGGCACTCCCCTTGGCAACTGCCAAGCTTGGGGGAGGTGTCCCGGTATCGTATCACCATCACACTCCTATCTTTACCCTTTTTCTTAGTTCGATCCTATTAGTAGTATCTTGATCTAGTAGAATAAAGTTTATGGCATGATCTAGTTTTGAGTTTTGCTTATGATCTCTCTATGTTATCGAGTCCATGAGCTATATATAATAAAGATTAGTGTTGAGTAAAGGGCTTGATTATTTTGCCATGATCTTGAGTGAATACAAGAAAAGAGAAAAGAATAAAAAGAAACAAAGAGTTCATATTGATCTTATTGATAGTAATGACTTCACATAGAAAGAGTATGATGAATAAAAGTTGTTGGGAGTTGGCAAACGTAGCTTTGGCCATCGTTGCAATTAATAGGAAGTAATAAGGAAAGAGAGGTTTTACATATAAATATATTATCATGGACATCTTTTATGATTGGGAGCACTCATTAAAATATGACATGCTAAAGAGTTGATGTTGGACAAGGAAGACAACATAATGGGTTATGTTTTCTTATATCTGAGATAAAGTATGTTGTCATGGATCATCCAACATGTTGAGCTTGCCTTTCCCCCTCATGCTAGCCAAATTCTCAGCACCAAGTAGAGATACTACTTGTGCTTCCAAAAACCCTTAAACCAATTTTGCCATGAGAGTCCACCATACCTACCTATGGATTGAGTAAGATCCTTCAAGTAAGTTGTCATCGGTGCAAGCAATAAAAATTGCTCTCTAAATATGTATGATTGATTGGTGTGGAGGAAATAAGCTTTATACGATCTTGTGATGTGGAAGCAATAAAAGCGACGGACTACATAATAAGGTTCATATCACAAGTGGCAATATAAAGTGACGTTCCTTCGCATTAAGATTTTGTGCATCCAACCATAAAAGCGCATGGCAACCTCTGCTTCCCTCTGCGAAGGGCCTATCTTTTATTATTATCCTCTACCTTATGCAAGAGTCATGGTGATCTTCACCTTTCCCTTTTTCATTTTATCCTTTGGCAAGCACAGTGTGTTGGAAAGATCCTGATAGATATATCTAATTGGATGTAGGGGAACATGAGTTATTATTGTTGACACTACCCTTGAGGTAAAAGGTTGGGAGGCGAAACTATAAGCCCTTATCTTTCTCTGTGTCCGATTAAAACTCCGTAACCACAAGTATTGCGTGAGTGTTAGCAATTATGAAATACTATATGATAGTTGAGTATGTGGACTTGCTATTAAGCTCTGACATAGACTCTTTCTGATGTTATGATAGATTGCAATTGCTTCAATGACTGAGATTATAGTCTGTTAGTTCTCAATAAAGTTTATGATTCGTACTTTGCATTGTGAATAGATTATTACTTGAGCATAAGAAATCATATGACAATATCCATATATGTTGATGTTATGAAAAGAATCATGATGTCATCATGTCCGTATTTTATTTTTATCGACACCTCTACCTCTAAACATGGGGACATATTTATCGTTATCGGCTTCCGCTTGAGGACAAGCGAGGTCTAATCTTGGGGGAGTTGATACGTCCATTTTGCATCATGATTTTATATCGATATTTATTGCATTATGGGCTGTTATTACACGTTATTTCGCAATACTTATGCCTATTCTCTCTTATTTTACAAGGTTTACATAAGGAGGGAGAATGCCGGCAGCTGGAATTCTGGGCTGGAAAAGGAGCAAATATTAGAGACCTATTCTGCACAACTCCAAAAGTCCTGAAACTCCACGAAAGTCATTTTTGGGAATAATAATAAATATTGAGCGGAAGAAGTACACCAGAGGGGGACCCACCTGGCCACGAGGGTGGGGGCGCGCCCTACCTCCCAGGGCATGCCCCCCTGCCTCGTGGGCTCCCTGTTGGCTCTCCGATGGCCATCTTCTGCTATATGAGGTCTTTCGTCGAGGAAAAAATCATAAGCAATCTTTCGGGACGAGACTCCGCCGCCATGAGGCGAAACCTTGGCGGAACCAATCTAGGGCTCCGGAAGAGCTGTTCTGCCGGGGACACTTCCCTCCGGGAGGGGGAAATCATCGCCACCGTCATCACCAACGCTCCTCTCATCAGGAGAGGGCAATCTCCATCAACATCTTCACCAGCACCATCTCCTCTCAAAACCCTAGTTCATCTCTTGTATCCAATTATTGTCTCCAAGTCCGGGATTGGTACTAGTAGGTTGCTAGTAGTGTTGATTACTCCTTGTAGTTGATGCTAGTTGGTTTATTTGGTGGAAGATCATATGTTCAGATCCTTTATGCATATTAATACCCCTCTGATTATGAACATGAATATGCTTTGTGAGTAGTTGACCGCCTGGTACTTGGCTTCCTCCTCCGCCATCTCCTTCTTGAATGCCACTTGCCTGGCTTTCTCAGCCGGCGGCAGCGACTTCCATAGACAAAGATTGTACTGGCCCCAAAACCAATCCAAAGTTGGAGGGTCCGGTGCAACCTCGTCAAGCGGCGCGTAGGGGTCCTCGTCGCTGCTAATCGAGTGAGTGTCCTCGGGGGGCGGCGAATCCTCGTCGGCGCGTGGGTGATAACCCACAAGTATAGGGGATCGCAACAGTTTTCGAGGGTAGAGTATTCAACCCAAATTTATTGATTCGACACAAGGGGAGCCAAAGAATATTCTCAAGTATTAGTTGAGTTGTCAATTCAACCACACCTGGATAACTTAGTATCTGCAACAAAGTATTTAGTAGCAAAGTAATATGGAAGTAACGGTAACGGTGGCAAAAGTAACAGTGATAGTTTTGTAGTGATTGTAACAGTAGCAACGAAAAAGTAAATAAGCGGAGATCAATATGTGAAAAGCTCGTAGGCATTGGATCGGTGATGGAGAATTATGCCGGATGCGATTCCTCATGCAATAGTTATAACATAGGGTGACACAGAACTAGCTCCAATTCATCAATGTAATGTAGCCATGTATTCTGAATATAGTCATACATGCTTATGGAAAAGAACTTGCATGACATCTTTTGTCCTACCCTCCTCTGGCAGCGGGGTCCTATTGGAAACTAAGGGATATTAAGGCCTCCCTTTAATAGAGTACCGGACCAAAGCATTAACACTTAGTGAATACATGAACTCCTCAAACTACGGTCATCACCGGTAAGTATCCCGGTTTTTGTCACTTCGGAGTTAACGGATCATAACACATAATAGGTCAGTATAGACTTGCAAGATAGGATCAAGAACTCACATATATTCATGAAAACATAATAGGTTCAGATCTGAAATCATGGCACTCGGGCGCTAGTGACAAGCATTAAGCATAGCAAAGTCATAGCAACATCAATATCAGAACATAGTGGATACTAGGGATCAAACCCTAACAAAACTAACTCGATTACATGGTAAATCTCATCCAACCCATCACCGTCCAGCAAGCCTATGATAAGTCTCCAACGTATCTATAATTTTTGATTGCTCCATGCTATATTATCTTCTGTTTTGGACATTATTGGGCTTTATTATTCACTTTTATATTATTTTTGGGACTAACCTATTAACCGGGGGCCCAGCCCAGAATAACTGTTTTTTGCCTATTTCAGAGTTTCGTAGAAAAAGAATATCAAACGGAGTCCAAACAGAATGAAACCTTCGGGAACGTGATTTTCGGAACGAACATGATCCAGAGGACTTGGACACTACGTCAAGAAACCAAAGAGGAGGCCACGAGGTAGGGGGCGCCCCTACACCCCCCCAGGCGCGCCCTCCACCCTCGTGGGCCCCCTGTTGCTCCACGGACATACTCCTTCCTCCTATATATACCTACGTACCCCCAAACGATCAGATACGGAGCCAAAAACCTAATTCCACCGCCGCAACCTTCTGTACCCACGAGATCCCATCTTGGGGCCTGTTCCGGAGCTCCGCCGGAGGGGGCATCGATCATGGAGGGCATATACATCAACACCATAGCCTCTCCGATGAAGTGTGATTAGTTTACCTCAGACCTTCGGGTCCATAGTTATTAGCTAGATGGCTTCTTCTCTCTTTTTGGATCTCAATACAATGTTCTCCCCCTCTCTTGTGGAGATCTGTCGGGGGAAATCGGCCTCCACGAGCACCTATGGGGACGGAGCCCATTTTCGGTTCGGCGGGGGGCGGAGGTTGCACAAAGAGCAGATCGAGGCGACACACACACAACGATTTTACCCAGCTTCGGGCCGCACGGATGCGTAAAACCCTACTGCTGCTTGTCTGGTTGATTCGAGTTCTTGCTCGGGAGCGCAAGAAGCTACAGTAAGTTGGAGCTGGACGTAGACGAGGGTCTACTGGGTTTCTTCCTTTGGGGTCCCCCTCCCTACGTGCGCATGGGCCTCCTTTTATATGCTAAGGGGTTTCCCACAGGTAGCGACGCAGGTGAGGGTAAAAATGGCAAGGAACTGTGGGAACAGTGGCCGCACAGTGCTATCGCACCTAACTTTGACGGCGGGGGACAAAGGCATTAAATGCCCGTCTGGATCGCCCAAACAGTACCGAGGCGGACCGTTGGGGGCGCCTCCGCTTGCCACGGGGGCGACTCTGCCAACGTCGCATGCCACCGCGCGCCTCAGGTTGCGCGGCGCCCCGCCACGTGCCTCTAGGGAAGCTCCAGAGTGACGCGTGGTCAGGTGAGCTGGAGCGCAGGCCTGAGGTGGTGGTTTTCCGCGGCAAGTGGCTTGCCGCGGTGGTTGTCTTGCCACACCTGAAAGCTTGCCGCTCGTCAGGCCTTGCCGGGGCGCGCGGCGCGCCGCGGCGGGCTTTTCTTGGGGTGCCTTGGCTTGGCCGTCCCGGCGAGCTCCTCCCGCCGGGGCCTTGGTGCTTCGGCTTAGTCGTCCCGGCAAGCTCCTCTTGCCGGGGCCTTGTCGCCTTGGCCCGGCAAGCTCCTCTTGCCGGACCTCGCCTCCTTGGCCCGGCAAGCTCCTCTTGCCGGGGCCTGGTCTTCTAGGCTCGATCACTTGGCCTTCGTCCGGCCCAGAAAGGGCCGTGGAGACTCTTGTCGCTCCCCTGGCAAGCCTTACCGCGGGACGCTACTACTGCCCGTGCACAAGTTCGGGGTACTAAGGTACCCCTACTTTAGTACACCGACAGGAGCCCCCGGGTCTGGGCCATACACGGTGCCGAGCGTTGTTGGGCCAGGCCCTAACAGTGCAAGGGCACGCGTGGCCTGGGTTGCGCTGCTCCTTAACTCCGCGCCCGTCGCGCCCTCCCCAAGTGGCGCGCGCTTATCGCGGCGTCGTGGGGGGGGGCGAGGCGTGCGAGGCGTGCGTGACGTGGGTGGCGTGCGCGGGGCTTGAGGCCCGCAGGCATGCGTCACGTCGGGCACGATTCCTTTATTTGGAAAGGCGAAACTCCTGCCCCCCCCCTTCTATATAAGCGGAGGGGAACAGGGGCAGCTCGCCATTCCGCCGGTTGCTGTTCCTCGAAAATCTCCGCCACTTCCTCCTTACTAGAGAAAGCGGCGATTCGCCCTCGCAGCCCCTGGCGCCGCCAACGCCGACAACTCCCCCTCCCCGTATCTGCCATGGCCCCGAAGAGCGACAAGGCGAAGGGGAAGGCCGTGAAGTCGGCCGAGGCGCTGCGGCTGGAAGCACTTCGGAAGGAGACGGCGACGTTCCCCCTCAGCTCGATGCGCTGGGGCTGAAGAACGGATACCGCCTCTTCTGGTTGACGGCGACGCGAGCGCATCCGCGCACGCGAGTTCTTCCCGCCATCGCCCAGAAGCTGTACCCGACCGGGTACCCTTTCTTCGTCGTGTTCTTCTATTGCGGGCTCTGCCCGCCTTTTTCCGAGTTCTTCTGCGACATCATGCACACCTACAACCTCCACCTCCTTGATTTCACCCCCAACGCCGTTCTGACAATGGCGGTTTTCGCACACCTTTGCGAGAACTTTGTCGGAGTCCGCCCCAACGTAGCCCTCTTCCGCCACTTCTTTACTCCTCGGGTGGAGAATGGAGAGCCGCTGTCCGGCGAAGTCGCCTGGGTCTCCAGGACCGGCAAGAAAGAGGTCTACTTGGAGGGGGAACTCCGTGGCAGATGGGAGGAGTGGAGGGCCGAGTGGTGCCTGATCGTCGAGGAAAATCCACCGCCGTTCACCGCCGTGCACCGAACCCCAGTGGTGCGCGGCCGTGACTGGAGCGACCTAGCCCCGGACGACGCCAAGCTGAAGATTGCCGTCACCCGAATCCTGCGCCTCAGGTGTGCCGGGCTCACCGTCGGCGCCGTCGGCGCGGATTTCCTTCGCCGGCGTATCGCCCCCCTGCAGGAGAGGGGGAGGCCGGCTTGGGAATTCCAAAACGCGGCGGACATCATGAGGCTGCGCCCGGGCCTTAACTACAACTTCACCGTTCTGGAGCTCGTCGCAGTGTTGAAGGAGCTGTTCAGGTTCGACTCCGAGCACCCAGAATGGTTCAGGTTGCCGTCGGGCGTCATCCCCCTGTGCAACAACTCGGCGCTCAGCCGCATCCTCGCGATGATGCCACTGTGCGACTCGCACGGGATCGACGCGACCTGGCATGAGCCGGCGGACGACGTCGTGCAGGCCTTCTTCGACAACTTGGAGGAGGTGCTGGTCGACCCCGACGAGAAGAGGGGCCTCACGCGGGACACCACCCCCGAGGAGCTGGCTTACATCGCCTCCAGGATGGAGGAGGCGGCGACCGCCGTGGCCGCGGGCGAGTCTGGCTTCACCTTGGCCGAAGCAGACGCGGCGGAGGCGGAGAGCCTCGCCGACCAAATGGAGTTCGCCGGCGCGGAGGAACCAGCCGAGCACGGTGGCGCGGGCGAGCCCGCCCAGGACGCGAGCGGCTTGCCGGAGGTTGACGCGCCCTCCTCGCAGCTCCCGGGCAGCTCATCGCAGGCGGAGCCCCCTGCCCAGCTGAGGAGGCGTCTCCGCAGGGCCGGAGAGGTGGTGCGGCAGGCCGACCACCAACCGCAGCCCCGCGTGACACGCGCCTCTGAAGCAGCGGGAGCGGGGTCCTCACGGGCCGCGGCTTCTGCTCCTGCCGCTCCCTGTACCGCGGCGGCAACGGGGGTGGGGTCGTCCACCGTCCCCGCCAAGCGGTCCCGGGAACCCACTCCCCTGTCTCCTCGCGCCTGGAGCAAGCCGGTTTTTGACTATTCCGCGCTTAGCTCCGACGACGAAGAGGAGGACGAAGAGTAAGTTCCTGGTAGAGCTTGTATCTTCTTGATTTCTGTTGCTTCGTCTTGTTTCGCAGCCCACTCATCCTCCCCCGAAATTGTTCCCATTCAGGAGCCTGGCCCAGAGGAGGGCGAAGAGGGCCAAGATCCCGCTGGTCGTCCTTGAGGGCGAATCTCCCCCGGCAACTGGGGAGGTGCCGGAGACGACCTTGCCGGACTTGGCAGCGGGTCCCCAGGGCAGCCCACAGCGCAGCCCCCAGGGTGAGTGCACGGCTAGTTCTTGCTATTTGGCGCGCGCGTGAGCTCCCCTTCTCTTTGTGGCTGACATGTGGCTGTCGTTGTTGTTGTTGGGTAGGAGCAGAGCAGCCCCAGCAGGCGACCCCGGGGGGCACTCCTGCCGCGCCGTCTGCGTCGACCACCCCGCCTAGGGAGAAATCTCCGGCAAGGGAGGAGCCCCGGCAGGGGAGACCTCCCCGGCAAGGGAGACCTCTCCGGCAAGGGAGGGATCTCCGGCGAGGGACGTGGCCAGCGATCCCTCGACAGCGGAGGCCGCGGCCACAGACCCTGCCACCGGTAAGCCCCCCTGCACGGAAAACTTCCCCTGGTTATCTTTCCTTATGAGCCTTTTTGTCGGCTGTTCGGTTGACTCTTCTCCCCTCTTCCGGCCATCAGACCCGCCCACCGCGGACCCGATGGAGACCGAGGCCGTCGTCGGGGAGGGTGCGCGCGGCGACGCCGACGACGTCGTCGTCATCGAGGAGGCGGACGGCACCGACGACCCCGCAGGCGGCGGGGAGGCCGAAGCCGCCAAGGCCGCCGCGGCGGCAGACGGCGAGGGGACCGGCGACCGTGCCGACGGCCCCGGGGAGCAGGGGCGTCAAGCACTCCGCCGTCCGGCGATCCCGCTGCTGCCACCGCGTCGGGCCCCGAGGAGCCCCCGGCGGGTGCCTACCTGAAGGCCGGCGATGGCGTCTTCATCAGGCTCCCCTGGGAGCCTAGCTCCAGGGCGCCGGTCGAGGGGGAGGCCTTGGACGGGGAAGTGCTCGCCTCCGTCGGGCTGACAGTGGTCGACGCGCCAAGCACCAGCAGCGGCGAGCCCGAGGAGGAGCGGCTGCTCCAGAAGCTTGTGTCGCTCTACCGCGCCCGGCAGGCTAAGGTGGAGCGCCAGGAGGCACTCGTCGCGAGGGCCGGCGCGGACATGGAGAAGCGTGCCGGGGAGCTCCGGGAGCTCAACCAGGAGGCTCTCCGGTCTTTGGCGGAGGAGCGGAGGCTGCTCGACGAGGTGCGGACGGCCTTTCTCCTCGAGAAGGCAGAGGCCGAAGAGCAGCAGAGGCTTGCCGCTGCGGGGCTATCCGCGCGGGAAAGCGAACTGGTGCAGCAGAAGGCCAGCCTCGCCAGCCACGAGGAGGAGGTTGCCGCGCGTGAGCAGGCGCTTGGCGGGGCCCTGCAGAAAGCGCAGGACGCTGCCGCGGCCGCCGAGGTCGTCAAGGGGGAGCTGGAGACGAGGGTGGCGCAGCTCGTCAGCGACCTCAAGGCGAGCGGCGAAGAGCTTGCCGCAGTCAAACAGGAGCATGAGAAGGGCGCTCACACCCTTGGCGAGCTGCAGGGCCGCTTCGCCGAGAAGATCCGGGAGCTCGACGCCGCCAAGGATTCCAAGGACGACCTCGAGCTGAAACTGGACACCCTGGCCAAGGCGCTGGAGAGCGCCAAGGGGCAGGAAGCGACCTTGCGGAAGGATGTTGCTGACAACGAGGAGCTATTGAAGCGCGCCGCCGTTACCCAGAACGCCTTCCAGGAGACGGTGGAGCGGTGGACCGAAGGCCTCGTCGACATCGCCACCACCATCGACAAGGAGCTGAAGCTGTTGGGGATGGAGGGCCACGAGTACCCCTCCGGCGAGAATGTCTCGCCGAGCGTCAAGCTCACTTCCTTCTTCAAGGGCTTGGTGGAGGCGCTCCAGCATCTCCGGGAAATGATCCCAGAGCAGCTGGCCGAGGAGACGCGGGAAGCCGTCTCCGGGGCCCTCGAGAGGGTGCTGGTGAAGATCGTCTTCCGCAACCCCACCATCAGGCTTACCAACGTCCTCAGGCACCTGCCGGAAGACGCCGACCTGACGGAGATTAGGGCCCTCGTCACCCCCATTGTGGAAAGGGTGGCCGGGATCAGGAGGGTCGAGGGCGACCGCGCGGATTAGGCCGCCCACCTCTTTATTTTCTTCCCTTGTCGCTGCTGAGCATGTCATAGAAACAGCTGATTAGAGCAGCGGCAAGTTGTTTTGGAATATAACTTTTATCTTAGGCAGTTCATTGTGCTGTTATCTCCCTCGTTCGACTTTGTGCTTCGTACGTTCGCGCCCTACGCTCCCAGGAACTTGTCGGCGCAAGCCTCCGCCTTGCCACGGGTGCCGAGTGCGGGACATCAGCAACCCGCTGGCGGTGCCTCCACCGTCAAGAAACCTTGCCGCGGCTGGCGCAACTCACTTAAAATGTTGAGCAGGCTCAGGGCGAGGTAAGCGTTGCGACTGCAGTCGCAGCACACTTAAGCTGTCGAGCAAGCTCGAAACAAAGTAAGGACGCCACTCTGGATGTAGCACACTTAAGTCGTTGAGCGAACTCGAAACGAAATAAGGGCGCAACCAGCCACGAGCCGGCCCCTCCGCGCACAGGTTTCCCATACGAAGCTCGGCCGTTCGAGGAAGATAACTTAAGGGTAAAAAGGAGCTTAATTGCTCAAATTTTGGCAACTTAGCTTTTTTGTTGTTTGCAGTACGGCAAGGCGCAGCTTCCTCGGGCGACGCCCAGCCTATCCTGTCATCCCCCCTTCTCGAGGTAAGGGAATAATGAGGGCTCGGGGCTTCACAGCCTGCCATCGCTTGCCGGAGCCGAGTGCTACACAATCATGTCAAATAATGCATGCGCAAAGCGGAGAGGCGCGCAATCGACAAGATGTGCGGGTCACATAAGCTATGCTTGGGATCTGCGCTCCTCTCTGTACCAAGGATTACATGCAACTGCGGCAAGACTTGGACAGAGAGGATGGCCGACGGAACGGGTTCCGACTACCGCGCTGGCAAGGTCCCTCCCACGGTCGGCGTCGACTCGTTTGAATCTTGGCGGCCTGGGCGCGCCGAAGAACAAGGTCGCCTTTCCCGCAACTTCCGGCGCTAACTTCTGCGGCTACGGGAGCGGCGCAGAGTTTGCTGGAGGCGAGAAACTCGCTCAGCGGCCAGAAGGCGGTCCTCCTTAAGGAGCAGCTACTCTTGCCCGGGCTCTGCGTGAGTAGGTACTCGAGGAGGGCCGTGCACGAGTCCGTGAGGAGGAATGCCTCCGCTCCGCGAGTTGGAGCGG
The DNA here is from genome assembly GCA_032464435.1 of Aegilops umbellulata. NCBI lineage: Eukaryota > Viridiplantae > Streptophyta > Magnoliopsida > Poales > Poaceae > Aegilops > Aegilops umbellulata. The sequence continues at coordinate 373,633,536 of CP136057.1, forward strand.
AAAGGTACCTGGCCATACCTGAGCTTACCTGTGGTCACCAAATCTGGTTCACACAACCTCGACGCAGCCCCCTACCTGGCGCGCCAAAGATGTCGGGGGAAATCGGCCTCCACGAGCACCTATGGGGACGGAGCCCCTTTTCGGTTCGGCGGGGGCGGAGGTTGCACAAAGAGCAGATCGAGGCGACACACACACAACGATTTTACCCAGCTTCGGGCCGCACGGATGCGTAAAACCCTACTGATGCTTGTCTGGTTGATTCGAGTTCTTGCTCGGGAGCGCAAGAAGCTACAGTAAGTTGGAGCTGGACGTAGACGAGGGTCTACTGGGTTTCTTCCTTCGGGGTCCCCCTCCCTACGTGCGCATGGGCCTCCTTTTATATGCTAAGGGGTTTCCCATAGGTAGCGACGCAGGTGAGGGTAAAAATGGCAAGGAACTGTGGGAACAGTGGCCGCACAGTGCTATCGCACCTAACTCTGACGGCGGGGGACAAAGGCATTAAATGCCCGTCTGGATCGCCCGAACAGTACCGAGGCGGACCGTTGGGGGCGCCTCCGCTTGCCACGGGGGCGACTCTGTCAACGTCGCATGCCACTACGCGCCTCAGGTTGCGCGGCGCCCCGCCACGTGCCTCTGGGGAAGCTCCAGAGTGACGCATGGTCAGGTGAGCTGGAGCGCAGGCCTGAGGTGGTGGTTTGCCGCGGCAAGTGGCTTGCCGCGGTGGTTGTCTTGCCGCACCTGAAAGCTTGCCGCTCGTCAGGCCTTGCCGGGGCGCGCGGCGCGCCGCGGCGGGCTTTTCTTGGGGTGCCTTGGCTTGGCCGTCCCGGCGAGCTCCTCCTGCCGGGGCCTTGGTGCTTTGGCTTAGTCGTCCCGGCAAGCTCCTCTTGCCGGGGCCTTGTCGCCTTGGCCCGGCAAGCTCCTCTTGCCAGACCTCGCCTCCTTGGCCCGGCAAGCTCCTCTTGCCGGGGCCTGGTCTTCTAGGCTCGATCACTTGGCCTTCGTCCGGCCCAGAAAGGGCCGTGGAGACTCTTGTCGCTCCCCTGGCAAGCCTTGCCGCGGGATGCTACTACTGCCCGTGCACAAGTTCGGGGTACTAAGGTACCCGTACTTTAGTACACCGACAAGATCTATTCGATGTAATCTTCTTTTGCGGTGTGTTTGTTGAGACCGATGAATTGTGGGTTTATGATCAAGTTTATCTATGAACAATATTTGAATCTTCTGAATTCTTTTATGTATGATTGGTTATCTTTGCAAGTCTCTTTGAATTATCAGTTTGGTTTGGCCTACTAGATTGATCTTTCTTGCAATGGGAGAAGTGCTTAGCTTCGGGTTCAATCTTGCGGTGTCCTTTCCCAGTGACAGTAGGGGCAGCAAGGCACGTATTGTATTGTTGCCATCGAGGATAACAAGATGGGTCTTATATCATATTACATGAGTTTATCCCTCTACATCATGTCATCTTGCTTAAAGCGTTACTCTGTTCTCATGAACTTAATACTCTAGATGCATGCTGGATAGCGGTCGATGTGTGGAGTAATAGTAGTAGATGCAGGCATGAGTCAGTCTATTTGTCTCGGACGTGATGATATACATGATCATACCTAGATATTATCATAACTATGCTCAACTCTATCAATTGCTCAACAGTAATTTGTTCACCCACCGTAAAATACTTATGCTCTTGAGAGAAGCCACTAGTGAAACCTATGGGCCCCGGGTCTATTTTCCATCATATTAATCTTTCAACACTTAGTTATTTCTGTTGCTTTTATTTTACTTTGCATCTTTATCATAAAAATACCAAAAATATTATCTTATCATATCTATCAGATCTCACTCTCGTAAGTGACCGTGTTGGGATTGACAACCCCTTATCGCGTTGGTTGCGAGGATTTATTTGTTTTGTGTAGGTGCGAGGGACTCGCGTGTAGCCTCCTACTGGATTGATACCTTTTTTCTCAAAAACTGAGGGAAATACTTATGCTACTTTGCTGCATCACCCTTTCCTCTTCAAGGGAAAACCAATGCAGTGCTCAAGAGGTAGCAAGAAGGATTTCTGGCGCCGTTGCCGGGGAGGTCTACGCAAAAGTCAACATACCAAGTACCCATCACAAACCCTTATCTCCCGCATTACATTATTTGCCATTTGCCTCTCATTTTCCTCTCCCCCACTTCACCTTTGCCGTTTTATTCGCCCTTTTTCCGTTCGTCTTTTCATTTGCCTTGATGTCTTACTTGGCTCGTTTGGTTGAAATAATTGAGTATTTGTTCCTAAACAGAGAAGCTAATATCTATGGATCCTCATCCACTTGCCAATCTTTTTAAGATATCCAATTATGATGAACCAATTCCTAGTGATTTGGATGCACTGGATCATCTTTATAAGGTTTTGCTTGAAATCCGTGAATCTGAAAATTGTGATGATGTGCTTTATGAAGTGATTCACGATAGATCTTTGAATAAAAAACATGATTGCAATGATTTTATTATAAATTCTATTGATGTAAATTATGCTAATAATATGCAAAACCCTAAGCTTGGGGATGCTAGTTTTGCTATTTCCACTACCTGTTGCAATAATCATGATTGGGGAGATTCTTCTTATGATCTTGAAAATTTATTTAAGCCCCATGATGAATATAAGATTGATAATAGTGTTTGCAATAATATTGAAAGTGGGTTTGGAAGAGTGTCAACTTTAGATCCCACATATTTGGATAATATTCAATCTTATGAAAAGTGGGCTTGGAGAAATCATGACTTCAGTTAATGATAATCCCACTATTTTGGAAGAGTGTCAACTTCGCATGCATGTGGATCGTGTTGAGAATATGTTATGTGATAGCTATATTGTTGAATTTTCTTATGATCCTACATGTAATTATTATGAGAGAGGAAAATATGGTTATAGAAAATTTCATGTTACTAAATTACCTCTCGTTATGTTGAGATTGCTATTGTTCTTTTTCGCTTCCTTACATATGCTAGTTTTTTCTTGCTATGATAATTATTTTTTCTATAAGATGCCTATCCATAGGAAGTATGTTAGACTTAGATGTGTTTGTCACGTGTTTTATGATGCTCTCTTTGTGCTTCAATTCTTGTCCTTCATGTGAGAATCATTAAAATTATCATTGCCTAGCTAAAAGGCTTTAAAGAAAAGCGCTTGTTGGGAGACAACCCAATATTTTTCCTTGCTGTTATTCAATAAATATTTGTTCTAGCCTCTAGTTAGATGTGTTTTTTATGTTTTAATTAGTGTTTGTGCCAAGTTAAACCTATAGGATCTTCTTGGATGATAGTTATTTGATCTTGCATAAAATTCCAGAAACTTTCTATTCACGAAAATAATTGTTAAAAATCACCAGAACGTGATAAAATATTTATTCCAATTGATGCTGATCGATAAACAAATTGCCTAGGTCTTCCTATTTTGGCTATTTTTTTTGGTTTCCATAAGTTTGCGTTAGTTACAGATTACTACAAATTGTTCTGTTTTTGACAGATTCTGTTTTTCGTGTGTTGTTCGCTTATTTTTATGAATCTATGGCTAGTAAAAGAGTTTAAAACCATAGAGAAGTTGGAATACAGTAGGTTTAACACCAATATAAATAAATAATGAGTTCATTACAGTACCTTGAAGTGGTCTTCTGTTTTCTTTCGCTAACGGAGTTCACGAGATTTTCTGCTAAGTTTTGTGTTGTGAAGTTTTCAAGTTTTGGGTGAAAGATTTGATGGATTATGGAACAAGGAGTGGCAAGAGCCTAAGCTTGGGATGCCCATGGCACCCCCAAGATAATATAAGGACACCAAAAAGCCAAAGCTTGGGGATGCCCCGGAAGGCATCCCCTCTTTCGTCTACTTCCATCGGTAACTTTACTTGGAGCTATATTTTTATTCACCACATGATATGTGTTTTGCTTGGAGCGTCTTGTATGATTTGAGTCCTTGATTTTTAGTTTACCACAATCATCCTTGATGTACACACCTTTTGAGAGAGACACACATGATTCAGAAATTATTAGAATACTCTATGTGCTTCACTTATATCTTTTGAGTTATATAGTTTTGCTCTAGCACTTCGCTTATATCTTTTAGAGCATGGTGGTGGATTTGTTTTATAGAAACTATTGATCTCTCATGATTCACTTAGATTATTTTGAGAGTATTAAATAGCATGGTAATTTGCTTAAATAATCCTAATATGCTAGGTATTCAAGATTAGTAAAAACTTTCTTATGAGTGTGTTGAATACTAAGAGAAGTTTGATGCTTGATGATTGTTTTGAGATATGGAGGTAGTGATATCAAAGTTGTGCTAGTTGAGTAGTTGTGAATTTGAGAAATACTTGTGTTGAAGTTTGCAAGTCTCGTAGCATGCATGTATGGTAAACATTATGTAACAAATTTGAAACATGAGGTGTTCTTTGATTGTCCCCCTTATGAGTGGCGGTCGGGGACGAGCGATGGTCTTTTCCTACCAATCTACCCCCCTAGGAGCATGCGCGTAGTGCTTGGTTTTTTATGACTTGTAGATTTTTGCAATAAGTATGTGAGTTCTTTATGACTAATGTTGAGTCCATGCATTATACGCACTCTCACCCTTCCATCATTGCTAGCCTCTTCGGTACCGTGCATTGCCCTTTCTCACATTGAGAGTTGGTGCAAACTTCGCCGGTGCATCCAAACCCCATGATATGATACGCTCTTTCACACATAAACCTCCTTATATCTTCCTCAAAACAGCCACCGTACCTACCTATTATGGCATTTCCATAGCCATTCCGAGATATATTGCCATGCAACTTTCCACCATTCCGTTTAGCATGACACGCTCATCATTGTTATATTGCTTTGCATGATCATGTAGTTGACATAGTATTTGTGGCAAAGCCACCGTTCATAATTCTTTCATACATGTCACTCTTGGTTCATTGCATATCCCGGTACAACGCCGGAGGCATTCATATAGAGTCATACTTTGTTCTAGAATTGAGTTGTAACCACTGAGCTGTAAATAAATAGAGTGTGATGATCATCATTTTCTAGAGCATTGTCCCAAGTGAGGAATAAAAAAAAGAGAAAGGCCATAAAAAAGAGAAGGCCCAAAAATGAGAGAAAAAGAGAGAAGGGATAATGATACTATCCTTTTACCACACTTGTGCTTCAAAGTAGCACCATAATCTTCATGATAGAGAGTCTCTTGTTTTGTCACTTTCATATACTAGTGGGGATTTTCATTATAGAACTTGGCTTGTATATTCCAACAATGGGCCTCCTCAAGTGCCCTAGGTCTTCGTGAGCAAGCAAGTTGGCTGCACACCCACTTAGTTTCTTTTGTTGAGCTTTCATATATTTATAGCTCTAGTGCATCCGTTGCATGGCAATCTCTACTCCTTACATTAACATCAATCGATGGGCATCTCCATAGCTCATTGATTAGCCTTGTTGATGTGAGACTTTCTCCTTTTTTGTCTTCTCCACATAACCCCCATCATCATATTCTATTCCACCATAGTGCTATGTCCATGGCTCACGCTCATGTATTGCGTGAAGGTTGAAAAAGTTTGAGATTACTAAAGTATGAAACAATTGCTTGGCTTGTCATCGGGGTTGTGCATGATGAGAGCATTCTTGTGTGAAGAAAATGGAGCATGACTAAACTATATGATTTTGTAGGGATGAACTTTCTTTGGCCATGTTATTTTGAGAGGACATAATTGCTTAGTTAGTATGCTTGAAGTATTATTATTTTTATGTCAATATGAACTTTTATCTTGAATCTTTCGGAACTGAATATTCATACCACAATTAAGAAGAATTACATTGAAATTATGGCTAGTAGCATTCCACATCAAAAATTCTTTTTTTATCATTTACCTACTCGAGGACGAGCAGGAATTAAGCTTGGGGATGCTTGATACGTCTCCAAAGTATCTATAATTTTTTGATTACTCCATGCTATATTATCTTCTGTTTTGAACATTATTGGGCTTTATTATTCAATTTTATATTTCTTTTGGGACTAACCTATTAACCGGAGGCCCAGCCCAGAATTGCTGTTTTTTTGCCTATTTCAGAGTTTCACAGAAAAAGAGTATCAAACGGAGTCCAAACGGAATGAAACCTTCGGGAACGTGATTTTTAGAATGGACATGATCCAGAGGACTTGGAACCTTCGTCAAGAAACCAAAGAGGAGGCCACGAGGTAGGGGGCGCGCCTACCCCCCAGGCGTGCCCTCCACCCTCGTGGGCCCCCTGTTGCTCCACCGACGTACTCCTTCCTCCTATATATACCTACGTACCCCCAAACGATCAGATACGGAGCCAAAAACCTAATTCCACCGCCGCAACCTTCTGTACCCACGAGATCCCATCTTGGGGCCTGTTCCGGAGCTCCGCCAGAGGGGAATCGATCATGGTGGGCTTCTACATAAACACCATAGCCTCTCCGATGAAGTGTGAGTAGTTTACCTCAGACCTTCGGGTCCATAGTTATTAGCTAGATGGCTTCTTCTCTCTTTTTCGATCTCAATACAATGTTCTCCCCCTTTCTTGTGGAGATCTATTCGATGTAATCTTCTTTTGTGGTGTGTTTGTTGAGACCGATGAATTGTGGGTTTATGATCAAGTTTATCTATGAACAATATTCGAATCTTCTGAATTCTTTTATGTATGATTGGTTATCTTTGCAAGTCTCTTCGAATTATCAGTTTGGTTTGGCCTACTAGATTGATCTTTCTTGCAATGGGAGAAGTGCTTAGCTTTGGGTTCAATCTTGCGGTGTCCTTTCCCAGTGACAGTAGGGGCAGCAAGGCATGTATTGTATTTTTGCCATCGAGGATAACAAGATGGGGTTTATATCATATTGCATGAGTTTATCCCTCTACATCATGTCATCTTGCTTAAAGTGTTACTCTGTTCTTATGAACTTAATACTCTAGATGCATGCTGGATAGCGGTCGATGTGTGGAGTAATAGTAGTAGATGCAGGCAGGAGTTGGTCTACTTGTCTCGGACGTGATGCCTATATACATGATCATACCTAGATATTCTCATAACTATGCTCAATTTTGTCAATTGCTCAACAGTAATTTGTTCACCCACCGTAATATACTTATGCTCTTGTGAGAAGCCACTAGTGCAACCTATGGCCCCCGGGTCTATTTTCCATCATATTAATCTTTCAACACTTAGTTATTTCCGTTGCTTTTATTTTACTTTGCATCTTTATCATAAAAATACCAAAAATATTATCTTATCATATCTATCAGATCTCATTCTCGTAAGTGACCGTGTAGGGATTGACAACCCCTTATCGCGTTGGTTGCGAGGATTTATTTGTTTTGTGTAGGTGCAAGGGACTCGCGCGTAGGCTCCTACTGGATTGATACCTTGGTTCTCAAAAACTGAGGGAAATACTTACACTACTTTGTTGCATCACCCTTTCCTCTTCAAGGGAAAACCAACGTAGTGCTCAAGTGGTAGCAGCCTACGATGGAATTACTCACGCACGGTGGTGAGCATCATGAAATTGGTGATGGAGGATGGTTGATGATGACGATGGCGACGGATTCCCCTCTCCGGAGCCCCGAACGGACTCCAGATTAGCCCTCCCGAGAGAGTTTAGGGCTTGGCGGCGGCTCCGTATCGTAAAACATGATGAATCCTTCTCTCTGATTTTTTTCTCCCCGAACGTGAATATATAGATTTGGAGTTGAGGTCGGTGGAGCACTAGGGGGCCCACGAGGCAGGGGGTGCGCCCAGGGGGTAAGCGCGCCCCCACCCTCGTGGACAGGGTGTGGGCCCCTTGGCCTTGATTCTTTCGCCAGTATTTTTTATTAATTCCAAAAATAATCTCCGTTGATTTTCAGGTCATTCTGAGAACTTTATTTCTGCACAAAAATAACACTATGGCAATTCTGCTGAAAACAGCGTCAGTCCGGGTTAGTTCCATTCAAATCATGCAAGTTAGAGTCCAAAACAAGGGCAAAAGTGTTTGGAAAAGTAGATACGACGGAGACGTATCAACTCCCCCAAGCTTAAACCTTTGCTTGTCCTCAAGCAATTCAGTTGATAAGTAAGAGTCCAAAAACTTTTACAAACTCTATTTGCTCTTGTTGTTGTAAATATGTAAATCCAGCATTCAAGTTTTCAGCAAAGATTATGAACTAACCATATTCACAATAACATTTAGGTTTCATGTTTACTCATATCAATGGCATAATCAACTAGCAAGCAATAATAATAAATCTCGGATGACAGCACTTTCTCAAAACAATCATAATATGATATAACAAGATGGTGTCTCATTAGCCCTTTCTGAGACCACAAAACATAAATGCAGAGCACCTCTGAAGATCAAGGACTGACTAAACATTGTAATTCATGGTAAAAGAGATCCAGTCATAGTCATACCCAATATAAACTAATAGTAATGGATGCAAATGACAGCGGTGCTCTCCAACTGATGCTTTTTAATAAGAGGGTGATGACTCAACATAAAAGTAAATAGATAGGCCCTTCGTAGAGGGAAGCAGGGATTTGTAGAGGTGCCAGAGCTCGATTTTGAAATAGAGATAAATAATATTTTGAGCAGTGATAACCCACAAGTATAGGGGATCGCAACAGTTTTCGATAAGTAAGAGTGTCAAACCCAACGAGGAGCTAAAGGTAGAACAAATATTCCCTAAAGTTCTATCGACCACCGATACAACTCTACGCACGCTTGACATTCGCTTTACCTAGAACAAGTATGAAACTAGAAGTACTTTGTAGGTGTTTTTGGATAGGCTTGCAAAAAAGTAAAGAGCACAAAAATAAAACTACGGGCTGTTTAGATAAAGACACAACTACAGTAAATATAGCGAGTGTGGAAAAGTGATGGTAGGTGTGGCGAAATTGTCCCTTAAGCAATTGACTACTTTACTAGACCGATAGCAAGTATTATGTGGGAGAGGCCACTGCTAGCATGTCATCCCTTACTTGGAATTCTATGCACTTATGATTGGAACTATTAGCAAGCATCCGCAACTACTAATGTTCATTAATGTAAAACCCAACCATAACATTAAGATATATTGGTCCCCCTTCAATCCCGTATGCATCAATTTCTATGCTAGGTTGAAGCTTCTGTCACTCTTGCCCTCCAATACATAGTCCTATCAACATACAACTAACCCTAAGGTGTGATACACGCGCGCACTCATATGATGGGAACCAAAGGACAGCAACATAACCACAAGCAAATTAAATCGATCATAGCAATTGATCAACCACCGATGGGACAACGAAAATCTACTCAGACATCATAGGATAGCAACACATCATTGGATAATCATATGAAGCATAAAGCACCATGTTCAAGTAGAGGGTACAGCGGGTTGCGGGAGAGTGGACCGCTGTAGATAGAGGGGGGAAGGTGATGGAGATGTTGGTGCAGATGGCGGAGGTATTGGTGTAGATCACGGTGATGATGATGGCCCCCGGCGGCGTTCTGGCGCCACCGGAAGCGAGGGGGAGAGAGCCCCCCTCCTTCTTCTTCTTCCTTGACCTTCTCCCTAGATGGGAGAAGGGTTTCCCCTCTGGTCCATGGTCTCCATGGCGTGGGAGGGGCGAGAGCCCCTCCAAGATTGGATATGTCTCTCTTTCTCTCTCTGTTTATGTGTTCTGTTTTCTGGCCCTTCACCGTTTCTTAAATATCCGGAGATCCGTAACTCCGATTGGGGTTAATATTTCGCCCAGATATTTCTCATAAAATTAGCTTTCTTGCGGCAAAAGAAGGGCACCAACCGCCTTACGGGGTGGCCACGAGGGTCAGGGGCGCGCCCTCTACCTCGTGCCCCCCTCGGGTATCGTATCACGTTGATTCTTCTTTCCAAAAATCATAAATATTCCAAAAAATATATCCGTCCGTTTTTATCCCGTTTGGACTTCGTTTGATATGGATATTCTGTGAAACCAGAAACATGCAACAAACAGGAACTGGCACTGGGCACTGGATCAATATGTTAGTCCCAAAAATAGTATAAAAAGTTGCCAAAAAGTATATGGAAGTTGTAGAATATTGGCATGGAACAATAAAAATTATATATACGACGGAGACGTATCAGCATCCCCAAGCTTAATTCCTGCTCGTCCTCGAGTAGGTAAATGATAAAAAAGATAATTTTTGATGTGGAATGCTACCTAGCATAATCTTGATCATATGTCTAATCATGGCATGAATATTAAGACACGAGTGATTCAAAGCAATAGTCTATCATTTGACATAAAAACAATAATACTTCAAGCATACCAACCAAGCAATTATGTCTTATTGAAATAACATAGCCAAAGAAAGCTCATCCCTACAAAATCATATAGTCTGGCTATGCTCCATCTTCACCACACAAAATATTCACATCATGCACAACCCCGATGACAAGCCAAGCAATTGTTTCATACTTTTGACGTTTCTCAAACCTTTTCAACTTTCACGCAATACATGAGCGTGAGCCATGGACATAGCACTATAGGTGGAATAGAATATGATGATGGGGGTTATGTGGAGAAGACAAAAAAGGAGAAAGTCTCACATCAACTAGGCGTATCAACGGGCTATGGAGATGTCCATCAATAGATATCAATGTGAGGAGTAGGGATTGCCATGCAACGGATGCACTAGAGCTATAAGTATGTGAAAGCTCAAACTGTAACTAAGTGGGTGTGCATCCAACTTGCTTGCTCATGAAGATCTAGGGCATTATGGAAGCCCATCGTTGGAATATACAAGCCAAGTTCTATAATTAAAATTCCCACTAGTATATGAAAGTGATAACTCAAGAGACTCTCTATATGAAGAACATGGTGCTACTTTGAAGCACAAGTGTGGTAAAAGGATAGTAACATTGCCCCTTCTCTCTTTTTCTCTCATTTTTTTGTTTTTTTCTTTCTTTTTTTGGGCCTTCTCTTTTTTTGGCCTTTCTCTTCTTTTTTTATTATTTTTTTTATTTTTATATTTTTTCGTCCGGAATCTCATCCCGACTTGTGGGGGAATCATTGTCTCCATCATCCTCTCCTCACTGGGGCAATGCTCTAATAATGATGATCATCACACTTTTATTTACTTACAACTCAATATTACAACTCGATATCAAGAACAAAGATATGACTCTATATGAATGCCTCCGGCGGTGTACCGGGATGTGCAATGATCTAGCGTAGCAATGACATCAAAAAACGGACAAGCCATGAAAACATCATGCTAGCTATCTTACGATCATGCAAAGCAATATGACAATAAATGCTCAAGTCATGTATATGATGATGATGGAAGTTGCATGGCAATATATCTCGGAATGGCTATGGAAATGCCATGATAGGTAGGTATGGTGGGTGTTTTGAGGAAGATATAAGGAGGTTTATGTGTGACAGAGTGTATCATATCACGGGGTTTGGATGCACCGGCGAAGTTTGCACCAACTCTCGAGGTGAGAAAGGGCAATGCACGGTACCAAAGAGGCTAGCAATGATGGAAGGGTGAGAGTGTGTATAATCCATGGACTCAACATTAGTCATAAAGAACTCACATACTTATTGCAAAAATCAATTAGTTATCGAAACAAAGTACTACGCGCATGCTCCTAGGGGGATAGATTGGTAGGAAAGGACCATCGCTCGTCCCCGACCGCCACTCATAAGGAAGAAAATCAATAAACACCTCAGGCTCCGACTTTGTTACATAACAGTTCACCATACGTGCATGCTACTGGACTTGCAAACCTTAACACAAGTATTCCTCAATTTCACAATTACTCAACTATCATGACTCTAATATCACCATCTTTATATCACAAAACTATTGCAAGGAATCAAACATATCATATTCAGTGATCTACAAGTTTATGTAGGATTTTATGACTAACCATGTGAATGACCAGTTCCTATCATCTCTCTAGATAGATATAAGTGAAGCACGAGAGTTTAATTCTTTCTACAAAAGATATGCCCACGCTCTAACAAATATAAGTGAAGCAAAAGAGCATTCTACAAATGGCGGTTGTCTAAGTAAAGAGAAACAGGCAATCCAAACTTCAAATGATATAAGTGAAGCACATGAAGCATTCTATAAAGCCATACTCAAATAATATAAGTGAAGTGCAAAGAGCATTCTATAAATCAACCAAGGACTATCTCATACCAGCATGGTGCATAAAAGAAAAAAAGGAAAACTAAATGCAAAATACGCTCCAAGATTGCACATATCACATGAATGAAACGAATCCGAAAACATATCGATATTTGTTGAAGAAAGAGGGGATGCCTTCCCAGCATCCCCAAGCTTAGACGCTTGAGTCTCCTTGAATATTTACTTGGGGTGCCTTGGGCATCCCCAAGCTTGATCTCTTGCCTCTCTTCCTTCTTCTCACATCGAAACCTTCTCAATCATCGAACACTTCATCCACACAAAACTTCAACAGAAAACTCGGTAAGACCCATTAGTATAAAAAAGCAAATCACTACTCTAAGTGCTGTTGCAAACCAATTCATATTTTATTTTTTCATTGTGTCTACTGTAATATAACTTTTTCATGGCTTAATCCACTGATATAAATTGATAGTTTCATCAAAACAAGCAAAATATGCATCAAAAACAGAATCTGTCTAAAACAGAACAGTCTGTAATAATCTGAACATTCACCATACTTCTGATACTTGACAAATTCTGCAAAAATTAGGAAAAGTAAACAATTTGTACAGAAAGACAGTGCAAAAAGAATCAGAACCATTTGAAGTTCCAATAAAAAATTAAAATTCATGCACTATAGCTAAAGTTTCTGTCCTGCACCGCACAAAGCAACAAGCATTGTAAACATCCTAAAGGCAAACCTTGGCATATTATTTTTATAATACAATGGAATTATACAAGGGGATAATTATTTTTTTGAAAATTTTTTGTAATCAAGATTCACAAAGTTTCCGTGAGCATGAACAAAGTTCAAGGCTAGCTCTCACTTCAACAATGCTTGTCTCTCTCACTTTCGCTTTTCTTTTTGAAAACGTTTTGGGTTACCCTCTTTATTTTTTTTGTTTTAAACTATATCAAAGCACTCAACAGAAATAAATGACTCTCTAAAACTTCCGGGTTGTCTCCCTGGCAGCGCTTTCTTTAAAGCCATTAAGCTAGGCATATGGTGCTCAAGTAGTGAATCCACCCGGATCCCAAGGTATTGTTGGGGAGCAGAAATTCAAAATTTTCTACGCATCACCAAGATCAATCTATGGTGTAATCTAGCAAAGAGGGGAAGGAGAGTGCATCTACATACCCTTGTAGATCGCTAAGCGGAAGCATTCAAGTGAACGGGGTTGATGGAGTCGTACTTGTCGTGATCCAAATCACCGATGATCCTAGTGCCGAACGGACGGCACCTCCACGTTCAACACACATGCAGCCCGGTGACGTCTCCCGCGCCTTGATCCAGCAAGGGGAGAAGGAGAGGTTGGGGAAGACTCCGTCCAGCAGCAGCACAACGGCGTGGTGGTGAAGGAGGAGCGTGGCAATCCTGCAGGGCTTTGCCAAGCACCGCGGGAGAGGAGGAGGACTTGGGAGAGGGGGAGGGCTGCGCCAGAACTTGGGTGCGGCTGCCCTCCCACCCCCACATATATATAGGGGCAAGGGAGAGGGGGGCCGGCCCCCTCAGATCCAATCTGAGGAGGGGGCGGCGGCCAGGGGGTTGCCTTGCCCCCCATGGCAAGGGGGGGCGCCCCCCTTTAGGGTTCCCCCAAACCCTAGGCGCATGGGCCCTAGGGGGGAGGCGCCCAGCCCACTAAGGGGCTGGCCCTCTCCACATACAGCCCATAGGGCCCTCCGGGGCAGGTGGACCCTCCCGGTGGACCCCGGGAACCCCTTCGGTGGTCCCGGTACAATACCGGTAACCCCACCGAATTATTCCGGTGACCGTATGATGACTTCCCATATATAAATCTTTACCTCCAGAACTCCTCGTGACGTCTGGGATCTCATCCGGGACTCCGAACAACATTCAGTAACCACGTACATCTATTCCCTATAACCCTAGCGTCACCGAACCTTAAGTGTGTAGACCCTACGGGTTCGGGAACCATGTAGACATGACCGAGACACCTCTCCGGCCAATAACCAACAGTGGGATCTGGATACCCATGTTGGCTCCCACATGTTCCACGATGATCTCATCGGATGAACCACGATGTCGAGGATTTAATCAATCCCGTATTCAATTCCCTTTGCCTAGCGGTATTGCACTTGCCCGAGATTCGATCGTCGGTATCTCGATACCTTGTTCAATCTCGTTACCGGCAAGTCTCTTTACCCGTTCCGTAACACATCATCCTGTGATCAAATCCTTGGCCACATTGCGCATATGATGATGTCCTACCGAGTGGGCCAAGAGATACCTCTTCGTCACACGGAGTGACAAATCCCAGTCTCGATTCATGCCTACCCAACAGACACTTTTGGAGATACCCGTAGTGTACCTTTATAGCCACCCAGTTACATTGTGACGTTTGGTACACCCAAAGCATTCCTACGGTATCCGGGAGTTGCACAATCTCATGGTCTAAGGAAATGATAATTGACATTAGAAAAGCTTTAGCATACGAACTGCACGATCTTTGTGCTAGTCTTAGGATTGTGTCTTGTCCATCACATCATTCTCCTAATGATGTGATCCCGTTATCAACGACATCCAATGTCCATGGTCAGGAAACCGTAACCATCTATTGATCAACGAGCTAGTCAACTAGAGGCTTACTAGGGACATGGTGTTGTCTATGTATCCACACATGTATCTGAGTTTCCTATCAATACAATTATAGCATGGATAATAAACGATTATCATGAACAAGGAAATATAATAATAACCAATTTATTATTGCCTCTAGGGCATATTTCCAACAGTCTCCCAGTTGCACTAGAGTCAATAATCTAGTTCACATCGCCATGTGATTAACATTCACAGGTCACATCGCCATGTGACCCACATCCAAAGAGTTTACTAGAGTTAATAATCTAGTTCACATCACTATGTGATTAACACTCAATGAGTTCTGGGTTTGATCATGTTATGCTTGCGAGAGAGGTTGTAGTCTACGGGTCTGCAACATTCAGATCCGTATGTATGTCATCTTGTGGATGCAGCTACTACGCCATATTTGGAGCCATTTCAAATAACCGTTCTACTATACGAATCCGGTATCTCTACTTAGAGCTATCCGGATAGGTGTTAAGCTTGCATCGATGTAACTCTTTATGTCGAACTCTTTATCACCTCCAAAACCGAGAAACATATCCTTATTCCTCTAAGGATAATTTTGACCGCTATCTGGTGATCTACTCCTAGATCATCTTTGTACCCTCTTGCAAGACATGTGGCAAGGCACACATCAGGTGCGGTACTCAGCATGGCATACCGTATAGAGCCTATGACAAAAGCATAGGGGACGACCTTCGTCCTTCCTCTTTCTTTTGCCGTGGTCGAGCTTTAAGTCTTAACTTCATACCTTACAACTCAGGCAAGAACTCCTTCTTTGGTTGATCCATCTTGAACACCTTCAAGATCATGTCAAGATATGTGCTCATTTGAAAGTACCATTAAGCGTTTTTTATCTATCCTTATAGATCTTGATGCTCAATGTTCAACTAGCTTAATCCATGTTTTCCATTGAAAAACACCTTTCAAATAACCCTATATGCTTTCCAGAAATTCTACATCATTTCTGATCAACCATATGTTCACAACATATACTCATCAAAAATTATATAGTGCTCCCACTCACTTCTTTGGAAATACAAGTTTCTCATAAACCTTGTATAAACCCAAAATCTTTGATCATATCATCAAAGCATACATTCCAACTCCGAGATGCTTACTCCAGTCCTTAGAAGGATTGCTGGAGCTTTGCATACTTGTTAGCATCTTTCAGGATTGACAAAATCTTCTGGTTGTATCACATACAACCTTTCCTCAAGAAAATCATCAAGGAAACAATATTTTGACGTCCTATCTGCAAGATTTCATAAATAATGCAGTACCTGCTAATATAATTCCAACAGACTCTTAGCATCGCTATGAGTGAAAAAGTCTCATCATAGTCAACTCCTTGAACTTGTCGGAAAACATCTTAACGACAAGCCGAGCTCTCCTAATGGTGATACTTACCATCATTGTCCGTCTTCCTTTTAAAATCCATATGTACCTAACAGTCTTACGACCATCAAGTAGTTCTTCCAAATTCTACACTTTGTTTTCATACATGGATCCTCTCTCCGATTTTATGGCCTCGAGCCATTTTTCGGAATCCGGGCCCACCATCGCTTCTCCATAGCTTGTAGGTTCATTGTTGTCTAGCAACATGACTTCCAAGACAGGATTACGTACCACACTGAAGTAGTATGCATCCTTGTCATCCTACGAGGTTTGGTAGTGACTTGATCCGAAGTTTCATGATCACTATCATAAACTTCCACTTCAATTGGTCTAGATGCCACAGGAACAACTCCCTGTGCCCTTCTACACACTAGTTGAAGCGACGTTTCAATAACCTCATCAATTCTCCACCACCCTCCCACTCAATTCTTTCGAGAGAAACATTTCCTCGAGAAAGGACCCAATTCTAGAAACAATCCCTATTGCCTTCGGATCTGAGACAGGAGCTATACCCAACTGTTTTGGGTGTCCTATGAAGATGCATTTATCCGCTTTGGGTTCGAGCTTATCGGCCTGAAACTTTTTCACATAAGCTTCGCTGCCCCAAACCTTTAAGAAACGACAGCTTAGGTTTCTCTGAACCATAGTTCATACGGTGTCGACTCAAACGGAATTGCGTGGTGCCCTTTTTAAAGTGAATGTGGTTGTCTCTAATGCCTAACCCATAAACTATAGTGGTAATTCGATAAGAGACATCATGGTATGATTCATATCCAATAGGGTGCAGTTATGATGTTTGGACACACCATCACACTATGGTGTTCCAGGCTGTGCCAGTTGTGAAACCATTTCCACAATGTCTTAATTATGTGCCAAACTCGTAATTCAGATATTCATCTCTATGATCATATCATAGATATTTTATCCTCTTGTCACGACGATCTTTCAACTTCACCCTGAAATTACTTGAACCTTTCAATAATTCAGACTCGTGATTCATCAAGTAAATATCCTCAGCATCTACTCAAATCATCTGTGAAGTAAGAACATAACGATATCCACTACATGCCTCAGCACTCATTGGACTGTACACATCAAGATGTATTACTTCCAACAAGTTGCTTTCTTGTTCCATCTCACTGAAAAACGAGGCCTTTCAGTCATCTTGCCCATGCAGTATGATTTGCATGTCTCAAGTGATTCAAAATCAAGTGAGTCCAAAGATCCATCAACATGGAGCTTCTTCATGTGTTTTATACCAATATGACTCAAATTGCAGTGCCACAAGTATGTGGTGCTATCATTACTATCTTATAGCTTTTGGCATGAACATGTGTATCACTACGATCGGGATTCAATAAACCATTCATTTTAGGTGTAAGACCATTCAAGGTATTATTCAAATGAGCAGAGTAACCATTATTCTCCTTAAATGAATAACCGTATTGCGATAAACATAATCAAATCATGTCTACGCTCAACGCAAACACCAAACAACAATTATCTAGGTTTAACACCAATCCCGATGGTAGACGGAGCGTGCGATGTTTGATCACATCAACCTTGGAAACTCTTCCAACGCATATCATCGTCTCACCTTTGGCTAGTCTCCGTTTATTCTATAGCCTTTTATTTCGAGTTACTAACACTTAGCAACCGAACCAGTATCTAATACCCTGCTGCTACTAGGAGTACTAGTAAAGTACACATTTAATATAATGTATGTCCAATACATACTTCTGTCAACCTTGCCAGCCTTCTCATCTACCAAGTATCTAGGGTGGTTCTGCTTCAGTGACCATTCCCCTTATTACAGAAGCACTTAGTCTCGGGCTTGGGTTCAACTTTGGGTTTCTTCACCAGAGCAGCAACTGATTTGTTGTTTCATGAAGTATCCCTTTCTTGCCCTTGCACTTCTTGAAACTAGTGGTTTTACTAACCATCAACAATTGTTGCTCCCTTTTGATTTCTACTTTCGCGGTGTCGTGAATAGCTCAAGGATCATATCTATCCCTGATATGTTATAGTTCATCACGAAGCTCTAGTAGCTTGGTGGCAGTGACTTTGGAGAACCATCACTATCTCATCTGGAAGATCAACTCCCACTCGATTCAAGCGATCGTTGTACTCATACAATCTGAGCACATGCTCAACGATTGAGGTTTTCTCCTTAGTTTGCAGGCTTAAGAAACTTGTCAAAGGTCTCATACCTATTGACGTGGGCACTAGCCTGAAATCCCAATTTCAGTCCTTGGAACATCTCATATGTTCTGCGATGTTTCAAAAACGTCTTTGGTGCCTCAATTCTAAACCATTTAGCATTACACACTGAACTATCATGTAGTCATCAAAACGTGTATGTCAGATGTTCGCAACATCCACAACCGATGCTCGAGGTTCAGCTCACTGAGCGGTGCATTAAGGACATAAACCTTCTGTGCAGCAATGAGGACAATCCTCAGTTTACGGACCCAGTCCGCATAATTGCTACTATCAACTTTCAACTAAATTTTCTCTAGGAACGTATCTAAAACAGTAGAACTAAAGCGTAAGCTACGACATAATTTGCAAAGTCCTTTTGACTATGTTCATGATAATTGAGTTCATCTAATTATTTAATGAACTCCCACTCAGATAGACATCCCTCTAGTCATCTAAGTGATACATGATCCGAATCGACTAGGCCGTGTCGGATCATCACGTGAGACGGACTAGTCATCATCAGTGAACATCTCATGTTGATCGCATCTTCTGTACGACTCATGTTCGACCTTTCGGTCCTCCATGTTCCGAGGCCATGTCTGTACATGCTAAGCTCGTCAAGTCAACCTAAGTGTTTCGCATGTGTTCCGAGGTCATGTCTGTACATGCTAGGCTCGTCAACACCCGTTGTATTCGAACATTAGAATCTATCACACCCGATCATCACGTGGTGCTTTGAAACAACGAACCTTCGCAACGGTGCACAGTTAGGGAGAACACTTTTCTTGAAATTTTAGTGAGGGATCATCTTATTTAAGCTACCGTCGTTCTAAGCAAATAAGATGTAAAACATGATAAACATCACATGCAATCAAATAGTGACATGATATGGCCATCATCACTTCGCTCCTTTTGATCTCCATCTTCGGGGCTCCATGATCATCATCGTCACCGGCATGACACCATGATCTCCATCATCATGATCTCCATCATTGTGTCTTCATGAAGTTGTCTCGCCAACTATTACTTCTACTACTACAGCTAACGGTTAGCGATAAAGTAAAGTAATTACATGACGTTTATGTTGACACGTAGGTCATAAATTAAGACAACTCCTATGGCTCCTACCAGTTGTCATACTCATCGACATGCAAGTCGTGATTCCTATTAGAAGAACATGATCAATCTCATACATCACAT
Source organism: Aegilops umbellulata (assembly GCA_032464435.1). NCBI lineage: Eukaryota > Viridiplantae > Streptophyta > Magnoliopsida > Poales > Poaceae > Aegilops > Aegilops umbellulata. Next base: position 373,653,112 of record CP136057.1, read on the forward strand.
CCTTTTGGCCATATCACATCACACGGCATATGCTGCAAAAACAAGTTAGACGTCCTCTAATTGTTGTTGCAAATTTTTACGTGGCTGCTATAGGTTTCTAGCAAGAACGTTTCTTACCTACGCCAAAACCACAACGTGAATTGCCAATTTCTATTTACCCGTCATAAGGACCCTATTCATCGAATCCGATCCGACTAAAGTGGGATAGACAGACACCCGCTAGCCACCTTATGCAACTAGTGCACGTCAGTCGGTGGAACCTGTCTCACGTAAGAGTACGTGTAAGGTCGGTTCGGGCCGCTTCATCCCACGATGCCGCCGAATCAAGATAAGACTAGTAACGGCAAGTAAATTGACAAAATCGACACCCACAACTACTTTGTGTTCTACTCGTGCATAGAAACTACGCATAGACCTAGCTCATGATGCCACTGTTGGGGATCGTAGCAGAAATTCAAAATTTTCTACGCATCACCAAGATCAATCTATGGAGTAATCTAGCAACGAGGGGAAGGAGAGTGCATCTACATACCCTTGTAGATCGCTAAGCGGAAGCGTTCAAGTGAACGGGGTTGATGGAGTCGTACTCGTCGTGATCCAAATCACCGATGATCCTAGTCCCGAACGGACGGCACCTCCGCGTTCAACACACATGCAGCCCGGTGATGTCTCCCACGCCTTGATCCAGCAAGGGGAGAAGGAGAGGTTGGGGAAGACTCCGTCCAGCAGCAGCACGACGGCGTGGTGGTGAAGGAGGAGCGTGGCAATCCTGCAGGGCTTCGCCAAGCACCGCGGGAGAGGAGGAGGACTTGGGAGATGGGGAGGGCTGCGCCAGAACTTGGGTGCGGCTGCCCTCCCACCCCCACATATATATAGGGGCAAGTGAGAGGGGGGCCGGCCCCCTCAGATCCAATCTGAGGAGGGGGCGGCGGCCAGGGCGGTTGCCTTGCCCCCCAAGGCAAGGGGGGCGCCCCCCTTTAGGGTTCCCCAAAACCCTAGGCGCATGGGCCCTAGGGGGGGAGGCGCCCAGCCCACTAAGGGGCTGGTCCCTCTCCACATACAACCCATAGGGCCCTCCGGGGCAGGTGGACCCCCGGAACCCCTTCGGTGGTCTCGGTACAATACCGGTAACCCCCCCCCCCCCCCCGAATTATTCCGGTGACCGTATGATGACTTCCCATATATAAATCTTTACCTCCGGACCATTCCGGAACTCCTCGTGACGTCCGGGATCTCATCCGGGACTCCGAACAATATTCGGTAACCACGTACATCTATTCCCTATAACCCTAGCGTCACCGAACCTTAAGTGTGTAGACCCTACGGGTTCGGGAACCATGTAGACATGACCGAGACACCTCTCCGGCCAATAACCAACAACGGGATCTGGATACCCATGTTGGCTCCCACATGTTCCACGATGATCTCATCGGATGAACCACGATGTCGAGGATTCAATCAATCCCGTATTCAATTCCCTTTGCCTAGAGGTATTGCACTTGCCCGAGATTCAATCGTCGGTATCTCGATACCTTGTTCAATCTCGTTACCGGCAAGTCTCTTTACTCGTTCTGTAACACATCATCCCGTGATCAACTCCTTGGTCACATTGCGCATATGATGATGTCCTACCGAGTGGGCCCAGAGATACCTCTTCGTCACACGGAGTGACAAATCCCAGTCTCGATTCGTGCCAACCCAACAGACACTTTCGGAGATACCCGTAGTGTACCTTTATAGCCACCCGGTTATGTTGTGACATTTGGTACACCCAAAGCATTCCTACAGTATCCGGGAGTTGCACAATCTCATGGTCTAAGGAAATGATACTTGACATTAGAAAAGCTTTAGCATACGAACTACACGATCTTTGTGCTAGGCTTAGGATTGGGTCTTGTCCATCACATCATTCTCCTAATGATGTGATCCCGTTATCAATGACATCCAATGTCCATGGTCAGGAAACCGTAACCATCTATTGATCAACGAGCTACTCAACTAGAGGCTTACTAGGGACATGGTGTTGTCTATGTATCCACACATGTATCTGAGTATGAAACGGAAGTACTTTGTAGGTGTTTTTGGATAGGCTTGCAAAAAAGTAAAGAGCACAAAAATAAAACTAGGGGCTTTTTAGATAAAGACACAACTAAAGTAAATATAGCGAGTGTGGAAAAGTGATGGTAGGTGTGGCGAAATTGTCCCTTAAGCAATTGACTACTTTACTAGACCGATAGCAAGTATTATGTGGGAGAGGCCACTGCTAGCATGTCATCCCTTACTTGGAATTCTATGCACTTATGATTGGAACTATTAGCAAGCATCCACAACTACTAATGTTCCTTAAGGTAAAACCCAACCATATCATTAAGATATATTGGTCCCCCTTCAATCCTATATGCATCAATTTCTATGCTAGGTTGAAGCTTCTATCACTGTTGCCCTCCAATACATAGTCCTATCAACATACAACTAACCCTAAGGTGTGATCCACGCGCGTGCTCATATGATGGGCACTAAAGGACAGCAACATAACCACAAGCAAATTAAATCAATCATAGCAATTCATCAACCACCGATAGGACAACGAAAATCTACTCAGACATCATAGGATGGCAACACATCATTGGATAATAATATGAAGCATAAAGCACCATGTTCAAGTAGAGGATACAACGGGTTGCGGGATAGTGGACCGCTGCAGATAGAGGGGGGAAGGTGATGGAGATGTTGGTGAAGATGGCGAGGTGTTGGTGTAGATCGCGGTGATGATGATGGCCCCCGGCGGTGTTCCGGCGCCACCGGAAGCGAGGGGGAGAGAGCACCCCTCCTTCTTCTTATTCCTTGACCTTCTCCCTAGATGGGAGAAGGGTTTCCCCTCTGGTCCATGGTCTCCATGGCATGGGAGGGGCGAGAGCCCCTCCGAGATTGGATCTGTCTCTCTGTCTCTCTCTGTTTCTGCGTTCTGTTTTCTGGCCCTTCGCCGTTTCTTAAATATCCAGAGATCCGTAACTCCGATTGGGGTGAATCTTTCGCCCAGATCTTTCTCATAAAATTATCTTTATTGTGGCAAAAGAAGGGCACCAACCTCCTTACGGGGTGGCTACGAGGGTCAGGGACGCGCCTAACACCCTAGGGCGCGCCCCCCTACCTCGTGCCCCCCTCGGGTATCGTATCGCATTGATTCTTCTTTCCAAAAATCATAAATATTCCAAAAAATATATTCGTCCATTTTTATCCCGTTTGGACTCCATTTTATATGGATATTCTGCGAAACCAAAAACATGCAACAAACAAGAACTGGCACTGGGCACTGGATCAATATGTTAGTCCCAAAAATATTATAAAAAGTTGCCAAAAGGTATATGGAAGTTGTACAATATTGGCATGGAACAATAAAAAATTATAGATACGACGGAGACGTATCAAGGGGCATACTTTCATTGTCAACATAACAACCGAGAGATCTCGATATCTTCCATGCTACACACATTATAGGCGGTTCCCAAACAGAATGGTAAAGTTTATACTCCCCCTCCACCAACAAGCATCAATCCATGGCTGGCTCGAAACAACGAGTGCCTCCAACTAACAAGAGTCCCAGGGGAGTTTTGTTTGCAATTATTTCAATTTGATTTGCTTAGAGCATGGGACTGGGCATCCCGGTGACCAGCCATTTTCTCATGAGTGAGGAGCGGAGTCCACTCCTCTTGAAAATAACCCGCCTAGCATTGAAGATATAGACAACCCTAGTTGATACATGAGCTATTCGAGCATACAAAACAGAATTTCATTTGAAGGTTTAGAGTTTGGCACATACAAATTTACTTGGAACGGTAGGTAGATACCGCATATAGGAAGGTATAGTGGACTCATATGGAATAAATTTGGGGTTTATGGAAGTGGATGCACAAGCAGTATTCCCGCTTAGTACAAGTGAAGGCTAGAAAAAGACTGGGAAGCGACCAACTAGAGAGCGACAACAGTCATGAACATGCATTAAAAATAATAAACATTGAGTGCAAGCATGAGTAGGATATAATCCACCATGAACATAAATATCGTGAAGGCTATGTTTATTTTGTTTCAACTACATGCGTGAACATGTGCCAAGTCAAGTCACTCCAATCATTCAAAGGAGGATACCACCCTATCATACCACATCACAACCATTTTAATAGCATGTTGGCACGCAAGGTAAACCATTATAAACTCCTAGCAAATTAAGCATGGCATAAGCAACTATAATCTCTAATTGTCATTGCAAACATGTTTATTCATAATATGCTGAATCAGGAACGATGAACTAATCATATTTACAAAAACAAGAGAGGTCGAGTTCATACCAGCTTTTCTTATCTCAATCAGTCCATCATATATCATCATTATTGCCTTTCACTTGCATGACCGAACGATGTGGATAATAATAATCCTGCACGTGCATTGGACTAAGCTGGAATCTGTAGGCATCTGACACATAGGAGAAGACAAGATAATATGGGCTCTTGGTTAAATCAATAATAATGCATATAAGAGCCACTTCAACATTTTCATTATGGTCTTCTCCTCTCGACCCACAAAGAAAAGAAAAGAAATAAAACTATTTACACGGGAAAGCACCCAACAGACAAAAGAAGAACATGAATTCTTTTTGGGTTTTCTTTTAATTATTACTACTACAGGCATGGAAAGTAAACTAGCTAAAAGCTACAACTATTATTTTTGATTTTCTTAAGGTTTATCAAACACACAAGAAGAAAGCGAGAAAAAGAAAATAAACTAGCATGGATATTACAATGAAAAAGTATGAGCACCGACAACTATCATGAGTGTGTGAATATGAATGTAATGTCGGTGAGAATTACGTACTCCCCCAAGCTTAGGCTTTTGGCCTAAGTTGGTCTACTACCACGGCTGGCCCGGCGGATATCCAAAGTTGTAGTTGGGGTCGTACTCTGATGCAGTAGCTATTGCCTCATGAGCTGCCGCTTGGAGGCGAGGTGTCTCCGTCCTCCTCTTATACTCGTTCGCCTCCTCCCTGGTTATAATAAATCTCCCTTTTGTCTGAAAGTCAAAGAAAGTAGGAGCAGGGAGAGCAACATGGAAAATGCGGCGCCTGTCAAACATTAGTCGGTACTGGAGAGGTTGTTCATTCCTCTCAATAAACTGATGGCGAACCATAGCCTCATATCCTAGATAAGTGGGAGTCAATTCCATATCACTTTCATGTATGGGTATCCCAAGAAAATTAGCCACACGGGTTGCATAAATTCCACCAAACAAGTCTCCACTTAAACCATTATTGTGCAACCTCCGTGCAACAATGGCCCCCAAGTTATAATGTTTAACTCCTAAAATGGCGCTCTTGAGAATTCTAAGATCAGGGACACACATGTGACATGCTTCATCCTTACCATTTATACACCTACCTATGAAGAGAGCAAAATAATGTATAGCAGGAAAATGAATGCTCCCTATGGTAGCTTGTGTTACATCTCTAGATTCCCCACTGTAATACTAGCAAGAAAATCTCTAACCTCAGATTTGCGAGGTTCACTAACACTACCCCATTGTGGAAGTTTGCAAGTAGTACTAAAATCCTCTAAGTCCATAGTATAAGATTGGCCATAGATATCAAATAGGACAGTGTGAGAATTACGCGAAGATGAAAATTTGAACCTTCTCACAAAGGAATCAGTTAGGTGATAGTATTGAGGGCACTTATCTAGCATGAAGCCCTCGAGTTCAGCATTATGCACATATGCGTCAAATTCCTCCTTAATTCCTGCTCGAACCATGAAATCTTCAGACAGCCATTCACAAGGCCGCACTTGAGCTTCTCTTGGTGGTTCATGGTCTGGTTCACGTATTGCGGGCCTGGGTCCTTGCTTCCTTGAAGAACCACCTTGGTACATTTTCCTAAACATATTTCTTCCTCTGAAAAATTTCTGAAAATTTTAGTAACTCAAAATAAAAGTGAACCAAACTCAACAAAATTGATAGCAACTACTCCCACAAGTGCCTAGAGACTATATCATGCATTAGAACTACTTGGGACCAAATAAATTTGACATGCAAGCTCAAGAACAGGGTCACCTAGGCAGCAAAAAATTGCAATGAATAAAGCACTAGAACAAAAACTAATTGGACCATTGGAGGAGTCACATCCCGAAGAACAATCCCCCAAAGCAGTTTTACAAGTGGAGCTTTGAGCTAGGAGATCGAAAATCGCAGCAAAATGAGCTAGAACTCGTGCTTGAGCTGGTTGATGATTTTTTTTGGGAGGAAGGAGTGTGTGGTGGCTAGAATAAGTGGAGGGGAGCCACCATGGGCCCACGAGGCAGGGGGCGCGCCCTGGACCCTCGTGGCCAGGTGCTTGCTCCCCTTGATGTGTTCTCAGTGCCAGATATTCTCAAATATTCCAGAAAAAACATATTTCATTTTCGGGGCATTTGGAGAACTTTTATTTTCGGGGTATTTGGAGGACTTTTATTTTTGGGGTATTTTTTTATTGCACAGATAAATCAAAAAATAGACAGAAAATACTATTTTTGCTTTATTTAATCTGAATTACAGAAAGTAAAAGGAGGGTACAGAAGGTTGTGCTTTCTAACTTCATCCATCTCATGCTCATCAAAAGGAATCCACTAACAAGGTTGATCAAGTCTTGTTAACAAACTCATTCTGAATAACATGGAACCGGAGAAATTTCGAATAACACTATGTTACCTCAACGGGATATGCACATCCCCAACAATAAGAATATCATATCTCCTTTTGACAGTAGGAATAGGAAATTCAAAACCTCCAATAGTAATCGTTGAAATTTTTCCAATAGAATTGATATTGTGGACTTGAGGTTGTTTCTTTGGAAAGTGTACCGTATGCTCATTTCCATTAACATGAAAAGTGACATTGCCTTTATTGCAATCAATAACAGCCCCTGCGGTATTCAAAAAGGGTCTTCCAAGAATAATAGACATACTATCGTCCTCGGGAATATCGAGAATAATAAAGTCCATTAAAATAGTAACGTTTGCAACCACAACAGGCACATCCTCACAAATACCGACAGGTATAGCAGTTGATTTATTGGCCATTTGCAAAGATATTTCAGTAGGTGTCAACTTATTAAAATCAAGTCTACGATATAAAGAGAGAGGCATAACACTAACATCGGCTCCAAGATCACATAAAGCAGTTCTAACATAGTTTCTTTTAATGGAGCATGGTATAGTTGGTACTCCTGGATCTCCTAATTTCTTAGGTATTCCACCATTAAAGGTATAATTAGCAAGCATGGTAGAAATTTCAGCTTCCGGTATCTTTCTTTTATTTGTGACAATATCTTTCATGTACATAGCATAAGGATTCATTTTAAGCATATCAGTAAAACGCATACGCAAGAAGATAGGTCTAATCATTTCAGCAAAGCGCTCAAAATCCTCATCATCCTTTTTTCTTGGATGGTTTAGGAGGAAAAGACATGGGTTTCTGAACCCATGGTTCTCTTTCTTTACCGTGCTTCCTAGCAATGAAGTCTCTCTTATCATAACGTTGATTCCTTGATTGTGGGTTATCAAGATCAACAACAGGTTCAATTTCTACATCATTGTCATTGTTAGGTTGAGCATCAACATGAACATCATCATTAACATTATCACTAGGTTCATGTTCATGAACACCAAAAATAAACATTGAAGTTTTCTTGTTTGACAATAAAATTGTCAAACTCATCTAAGCATTGGCTAGCAGACTTATAATGAGGAATATCACCTTCATCAAATCTATAGAGAGAATTTACCTTTACTACCTGTGTCTGGTTATCAAGACCATGTATTTCTTCAACAGGCGGCAAATTAAGACCATGTATTTCTTCAATAGGTGGTAAATTCTTAACATCTTCAGTTTTAATACCTTTTTCTTTCATAGATTTCTTTGCCTCTTGCATATCTTCAGGACTGAGAAATAGAATACCCCTCTTCTTCGGAGTTGCCTTAGGAGTTGGTTCAGGAAGTGTCCAATTATTTTCATTAGTCAACACATTATTCAATAGCAATTCAGCTTGATCAACTGTTCTTTCCCTGAAAACACAACCATCACAACTATCCAGGTGGTCTCTGGAAGCATCGGTTAGTCCATTATAAAAGATATCAAGTATTTCATTTTTCTTGAGATGATGATCAGGCAAAGCATTAAGTAATTGGAGAAGCCTCTCCCAAGCTTGTTGGAGATTCTCTTCTTCAATTTGCACAAAATTATATATTTCCCTTAAAGCAGCTTGTTTCTTATGAGCGAGGAAATATTTAGCAGAGAAGTAATAAATCATATCATGGGGACTACGCACACAACCAGGATCAATAGAATTAAACCATATCTTAGCATCACCCTTTAATGAGAACAGAAATAATTTAAGGATATAGTAGTAGCGAGTTTTCTCATCATTAGTGAACAGGATGGCTATATCATTTAATTTAGTAAGATGTGCCACAACAGTTTCAGATTCATAGCCATAAAAAGGATCAGATTCAACCAAAGTAATTATCTCAGTATCAACAGAGAAATCATAATCCTTATCAGTAATAAAGATAGGTGAAGTTACAAAAGCAGTCATATTTCATTCTAGCATTCAGAGATTTTTCTTTCAGCTTAGCTAATAATTTCTTAAGATCATTCCTATCATTGCAAGCAAGAAAGTCTCTAGCAGTTTCTTCATCCATAACATAACCCTCAGGCACAACAGGCAATTCATATCTAGGGGGAGAATCTTCATCATCACTTTCATCAATATTATCACTTTCAATAATTTCATTCTCTCTAGCCCTAGCAAGTTGTTCATCAAGAAATTCACCTAGTGGCACAATACTATCAAGCATAGAAGTAGTTTCATCATAAGTATCATGCATAGAAGAAGTGGCATCATCAATAACATGCGGCATATCAGAATTAATAGCAGAAGCAGGTTTAGGTGTCGCAAGCTTACTCAAAATAGAAGGTGAATCAAGTGCAGAGCTAGATGGCAGTTCCTTACCTCCCCTCGTAGTTGAGGGATAAATTGTTGTCTTAGCGTCTTTCAAGTTCTTCATAGTGTCCAGCAGATATAAATCCCAAGTGACTCAAAGAATAGAGCTATGCTCCCCAGCAATGGCGCCAGAAAAAGGTCTTGATAACCCACAAGTATAGAGGATCGCAACAGTTTTCGAGGGTAGAGTATTCAACCCAAATTTATTGATTCAACACAAGGGGAGCCAAAGAATATTCTCAAATATTAGCAGTTGAGTTGTCAATTCAACCACACCTGGATAACTTAGTATCTGCAGCAAAGTATTTAGTAGCAAAGTAATATGGAAGTAACGGTAACAGTGGCAAAAGTAATAGTGATAGTTTTGTAGTGATTGTAAGAGTAGGAACGAAAAAGTAAATAAGCGAAGAACAATATGTGGAAAGCTCGTAGGCATTGGATCTGTGATGGAGAATTATGCCGGATGCGATTCCTCATGCAATAGTTATAACATAGGGTGACACAGAACTAGCTCCAATTCATCAATGTAATGTAGGCATGTATTCCGAATATAGTCATACGCGCTTATGGAAAAGAACTTGCATGACATCTTTGTCCTACCCTCCCGTGGCAGCGGGGTGCTATTGGAAACTAAGGGATATTAAGACCTCCTTTTAATAGAGTACCAGACCAAAGCATTAACACTTAGTGAATACATGAACTCCTCAAACTACGGCCATCACCGGTAAGTATCCTGATTGTCACTTTGGGGTTAACGGATCAGAACACATAATAGGTGACTATAGACTTGCAAGATAGGATCAAGAACTCACATATATTCATGAAAACATAATAGGTTCAGATATGAAATCATGGCACTCGGGCCCTAGTGACAAGCATTAAGCATAGCAAAGTCATAGCAACATCAATCTCAGAACATAGTAGATACTAGGGATCAAACCCTAACAAGACTAAATCGATTACATGGTAAATCTCATCCAACCCATCACCGTCGAGCAAGCCTATGATGGAATTGCTCACGCACGGCGGTGAGCATCATGAAATTGGTGATGGAGGATGGTTGATGATCACGATGGCGACGGATTCCCCTCTCCGGAGCCCTGAACGGACTCCAGATCAGCCCTCCCGAGAGAGTTTGGGGCTTGGCGGTGGCTCCGTATCGTAAAACGCGATGAATCCTTCTCTCTAATTTTTTTCTCCCCGAACGTGAATATATAGAGTTGGAGTTGAGGTCGGTGGAGCACCAGGGGGCCCATGAGGCACCGGGCGCGCCCCCACCCTCAAGGACAGGGTGTGGGCCCCTTGCCTTGATTCTTTCGCCAGTATTTTTTATTAATTCCAAAAATAATCTCTGTTGATTTTCAGGTCATTCCGAGAACTTTTATTTCTACACAAAAATAACACCATGGCAATTCTGCTGAAAACAGTGCCAGTCCGGGTTATTTCCATTCAAATCATGGAAGTTAGAGTCCAAAACAAGGGCAAAAGTGTTTGGAAAAGTAGATACGACGGAGACGTATCAGTGGGCAGACCGGCGGCGTCATGGCAGAGATTTGAGAGAGAGAGAGAGAGGGCGAGCGAGGGGAGGATGTAGATGAGAATGCAAGAGGGATGACGTGAGCAAGGTAGTATTTATTGGCGGCCGGAATATAGATCGGCGGGGACAGTACACAAGCCGGTCGCCGGAATTTACGAGTACCGTAGTTTGAATTACACACAATTTCCGCAGCAAATCTGTGTGTGAACATAATAGCTGAAGGTTTCCAATACAGAACCTTGTCTGATTAATGATCCCCGCCAATCACCTACCAAACCTCGAGCCGCGAGATGGAGTGCCAATCGTGTGGGGGCCGGTTGTCTTGCCAGATCTTTACATTTTCTTTTTTGAACACCAGATATTTACATCATCCGATGATTTTTTAACTCGCACACAAGTGCACAAAAACACGATTTTTCAAACCATTTTGGTTAGGCGTTGCATGTAGATGTAGTTCAAATTTGAATTACAGTCATTAAATGGTTAGAAAATCACTTAAATTTCTTTAAAAGGTCAAATGACCCTTGAAAATTTCCAAATTTTCACATGACAGTTGTATTAGTGCATGTTAAACGTAGGAAAAAAATTTGAAGGCCGTAAGAGGAAGCTATCTCCCGTCCGTTAGCAAACATGCATTGTTCCCTCTCGGAACCACGAACCTTCTAGTGAGTTGCTCCGGTTTGTGAGGGGCGTGTGTCCAAACTTTCGTCAAACAGGCCAATTTTTTTACCACATCATCTTGGTTGCATGGCAAGAAAATCAAGCAAGGTTTCATGTTTTTCCGATCATTTTTTAATTTTTTGGAATTAAAATGCCATGGCATGCACTCCATGCATGTGCCCATGCCTTGACACCAATATGTTTGAAAATTCATTCGAATTTACTGCACATGGAATTAACTCGCACACAAGTACACAAAAATATGATTTTTCAAACCGTTTTGGTTAGGCGTTGCATGTAGATGTAGTTCAAATTTGAATTACGGTCATTAAATGGTTAGAAAATCACTTAAATGTCTTTAGAAGGTCAAAATTTTCACATGACAGTGGTATTAGTGCACGTTAAACGTAGGAAATTTTTTGAAGGCCGTAAGAGGAAGCTATCTCCCGTTCGTCATCAAACATGCTTGTTCCCTCTTAGAACCACGAACCTTCTAGCGAGTTGCTCCGGTTTGTGAGGAGCGTATGTCCAAACGTTCGTCAAACATGCCAATTTCTTGACCACATCATCTTGGTGGCATGACATTACAGCAACCAAGGTTTCATGTGTTCTTGATCATTTTTCTATTTTTTTTGAATTAAAATGCCATGTCACTCCATGCATACGTGTGCATGTGCCCATGTCTTGACACCAATATGTTTGAAAATTCATTCGAATTTACTGCACATGGAATTAACTCGCACACAAGTACACAAAAATATGATTTTTCAAACCGTTTTGGTTAGGCGTTGCATGTAGATGTAGTTCAAATTTGAATTACGTCATTAAATGGTTAGAAAATCACATAAATGTCTTTGAAAGGTCAAATGACCCCTAGAATTTTCCAAAATTTCACATTACAGTTGTAGTAGTGCACGTTGGATGTTCAAAACATTTCAAGGCCGTAAGACGAAGCTATCTCCCGTTCTTCATCAAACATGCATTGTTCCCTCGGAACCACGAACCTTCTAGCGAGTTGCTCCGGTTTGTGAGGGGTGTGTGTCCAAACTTTTGTCAAACGTGCCAATTTCTTTACCACGTCATCTTGGTGGCATGACATTAAATCAAGCAAGGTTTCATGTTTTTCTGATCATTTTTTAATTTTTGGGAATTAAAATGCCATGGCATGCACTCCATGCATGTGCCCATGCATTGACACCAATATGTTTGAAAATTCCTTCGAATTTACTACACATGGAATTAACTCGCACACAAGTACACAAAAATATGACTTTTCAAACCGTTATGGTTAGGTGTTGCATGTAGATGTAGTTCAAATTTGAATTACGGTCATTAAATGGTTAGAAAATCACATAAATGTCTTTAAAAGGTCAAATGACCCCTGAAATTTACTGAATTTTCACATGATAGTTGTATTAGTGCATGTTAAACGTAGGAAATTTTTTTAAGGCCATAAGAGGAAGCTATCCCCCGTTCATCATCAAACATGCATTGTTCCCTCTCAGAACCACGAACCTTCTAGCGAGTTACTCCAGTTTGTGAGGGGTGCGTGTCCAAACGTTTGTCAAACATGCCAATTTCTTTACCACATCATCTTGGTGGCATGACATTACATCAACCAAGGTTTCATGTGTTTCTCATCATTTTTCTATTTTTTGAATTAAAATGCCATGTCACTCCATGCATACGTATGCATGTGTCCATGTCGTGAGACCAATATGTTTGAAAATTCCTTCTAATTTACTACACATGGAATTAACTCGCACACAAGTACACATATATGATTTTTCAAAACATTTTGGTTAGGCGTTGCTGTCGGGGGATATCTGGCCTCCACGAGCACCTATGGGGACGGAGCCCCTTGTCGGTTCGGCGGGGGCGGAGGATGCACAAAGAGCAGATCGAGGCGACACACACACACAACGATTTTACCCAGCTTCGGGCCGCATGGATGCGTAAAACCCTACTGCTGCATGTCTGGTTGATTCGGGTTCTTGCTCTGGAGCGCAAGAAGCTACAGTAAGTTGGAGCTGGGCGTAGGCGAGGGCCTCTTCGGTCCCATCCCCCTCTCTACGTGCGCATGGGCCTCCTTTTATATGCCAAGGGGTTTCCCACAAGGAGCGATGCAGGTGAGGGTAAAAATGGCAAGGGATTGTGCGAATAGTGGCCGCACAGTGCTATCGCACCTAACTCTGACGGCGGGGGACAAAGGCATTAAATGCCCGTCTGGATCGCCTGAACAGTGCCGAGGCGGACCGTTAGGAGCGCCTCCGCTCACCACGGGGGCGACTCTGCCAACGTCGCATGCCACCGCGCGTCTCAGGTTGCGCGGCGTCCCGCCACGTGCCTCCGGGGGAGCCCCAGAGCGACGCGTGGGCAGGTGAGCTGGAGCGCGGGCCTGATGTGGTGGTTTGCCGCGGCAAGTGGCTTGCCGCGGTAGTTGCCTTGCCGCACCTGGGAGCTTGCCGCTCGCCAGGCCTTGCCGGGGCGCGCGGCGCGCCGCGGCGAGCTTCTCTTGGGGTGCCTTGGCTTGGCCGTCCCGGCGAGCTCCTCCCGCCGGGGCCTTGGTGCTTCGGCTTAGTCGTCCCGGCAAGCTCCTCTTGCCGGGGCCTTGTCGCCTTGGCCCGGCAAGCTCCTCTTGCCGGACCTTGCCTTCTCGACCCGGCAAGCTCCTCTTGCCGGGGCTTCGTCTTCTAGGCTCGATCACTTGGCCTTCGCCCGGCCCGGAAAGGGCCGTGGAGACTCTTGTCGCTCCCCTGGCAGGCCTTGCCGCGGGAGGCTACTACTGCCCGTGCACAAGTTCGGGGTACTAAGGTACCCCTACTTTAGTACACCGAAGGAGCCCCCGGGTCTCGGCCATACATGGTGCCGAGCGTTGTTGGGCCAGGCCCTAACAGTGCACGGGCACGCGTGGCCTGGGTTGCGCTGCTCCTTAACTCCGTGCTCGTCGCGCCCTCCCCAAGTGGCGCGCGCTTATCGCGGCGTCGTGGGGGGGCGAGGCGTGCGTGACGTGGGTGGCGTGCGCGGGGCTTGAGGCCCGCAGGCATGCGTCACGTCGGGCACGATCTCTTTTATTTGGAGAAGCGAAACGTCCGCCCCCACTTTCGAGTGGGGGGGAGAGAGGTCGCCTCATCAGTCGCCTCGGCCCTGCGCGCCCGCCACGCGTCCTCCATGCGCTTGGGGTCGCGGTGGTGGAGGCAGGAAGCCGGGCCGACGCGGGTCGAAGTAGAGGGTCGGCCCCGTCGCCTGCCTTTCCTCTGCTTTGATTGGTTGGGCGGGGCAGCCGAGCCCCCACCCCTTTATAAGGAGCGGAAGGGGATGATGAGGGTCCGCACCCCTTCCTTCTTCCTTCTCTTAGATCCCTGGTCCCCTCTCCCCAGCTGTCATGGAGGAAGGGAACCCTGGTCCTTTTTCGGTGGCGGCAAGGGTTGCCGACAGGCAGCGAGCCCCTCCTCCCCTTGCACCCGCGGCGGCGGAGCCAACCGTAAGGGGAAGGGGGAGGGGGCGAGGTCGCGGACGAGGCCGTGGACGGGGCCGAGGCGCTCGAGGCGGGCAGGACGGCGCGCCGGCCTCGCCTCCGCCGGCGGCTCCGTTTCCCCCGGCAGTTCATCTCGGGGACGACCCCTGCGAGTTCATCATCAGGCTGCACCGGGCGCCTCGCCGTCGCCTCCGCCTCCCGGCCCCCTTCGCGGACGTCTTGGAGGCGGAACAACACGAGACGCTGAGGCTGCGCATGAGGGGCTGCGGGATCAGTGGTACGCGAGTCCACGTCGAATCCCGAGCCCCCGGCGTGATGTGTCTGGGCCGAGGGTGGAAGTCGTTTGCCCGGATCCACAGCTTGACGGCGGGGTTCACCCTCCATTTCAAGCTAATGGAGGGCGATCTGCTCTCCGTCAAGGTCTTCGGGGACCTCGGCACCCGGGCCCGGTGCTGCGTGGATAGCTCCTCCGACAGCGAAGGCTCCTCCTCGAGCGAGAGTGACGAGGAGGGGAGCGACAGCGATGACGAGGGCGGGCGGTCGCCGGGGTGACGGGCACGACTAGGCGCTAGTCGTAGCTCCACGTGGCACCGGCGGCCCCCATCGTCCGCGTCGCTGGCGCCGTGAACTCCCCGGGGTCGTCTCCTTGGGCGGCTGGCGTAGGGAGGATGCGGAAGAGGAAGAGGACGGGCGGCAAAGCCGCTGCCTCGTCTTCCAGCCTCGCCCCAGACGCCGTCAGCACCCCTGCTCGCGGCGACGACCACCGGGGTCTTCCCTCCGGCCCGGCAAGCTCCTCTTGCCGGGGCTTCGTCTTCTCGGCCGGAGTGGCGAGGCTGCGGAAGAGGCTGGCGGCAAGGCCGTCAACTCGGAGTACGAGGGCTAGATGCCCTCGACAGCGTGTTGACGTCTCGCCGCCTCCTTCTCGAGCTCCGCTTCCGGCGTCGCCGTCTTCTTCCGGCCCCCGGAGCTCCGGGGTGGGGCCTCGGACGCTCTCTTGGCGTCTTCTGCCACCCGTAGCTCGTCTAGGCGCCCCTTTTGCCCTTCTCGCCTCCTTGCCGTACCTCCTGAGGAGAGAGACAAGAAAGGGATTACGGGCACCTTATCTCTTTTTATCTTGTAAGCCCTCGGGCCTTAGTTGCATTAAAATCTTGTAATCCCATCTTTCATGTTTTTCATTCTCTCTGAACTGTACCTGAGTGGAATGTTTTTAATGAAAAGGGGTTGTTTTCCGGATCATCTGTCTCGCGGGTACATCCCGCGGCAAGGGGCGGACCCTTTGCACCGTTAAGATAGACACTTCCCCGCCCGGCAACGGACCCTGCCGTCCCCCGCGCCCCTTGGCCCTCCTCCCGCTCTAGGCGGAGGCAGGGAGAAGGCGGGTTCTGGCCCCTCGCTTCCTCCCCTTGCCGCCGCGGCTACTATCCAAAGCGGGCCCCGGGAACGCGCTCCGGGATTTGCCGCTTAAGAGAGCACGGCAGCCTTTTAGGAGGAAGCAAGGTTTTCACATTCCGCAGCTCACGAGAGAATGCATGATAAGGGATGTAAAGACTTATCTGAGGTTGCAGCCCCCGGCGACTCTGGCTTGTCGGGAGGCAGGTGCTGGCTCGTCCTTCTCCCATTCTTCGTCCTTGAGCGGCTCGGCAAGGGTAGGCAGTTCCCGCGAGCCAAAGGGAAAGGACGGGAAAAAGACGCGGACTCGACCTCTAAGTTAGGGGATAGCGACTGTTAGGCACTATCAACCCTAACCAAGGATGAGACTCGACTCAGCATGCATGCTAAAACTTGGGGGGGCCCAGCGCGTAATTGCGGCCAGGGTCTGCGCCTGGCTTTGTACAAAGAGTTGGTTGCCGGACGGGGTCCGACAACCGCGCCTTACGGGTAAAACTTGTGAAGATGTTCAATGTTCCAGGAATTGCTCACCGGAGTACCATCTTCGGTCTCGAGGCGGACGGCGCCGGGCCTCGTGACTCGTTTCACCCGGTAAGGGCCTTCCCACTTTGGCGTCAACTTGTTGTGTATCTTGGCCGACTGAACGCGCCGAAGAACAAGGTCGCCTTCCTCGAGGCTCCTGGCCTTAACTTTGCGGCTATGATAGCGACGCAGAGCTTGCTGGTAGCGAGTGGATCGCACAGCGTCCTGGAGACGATCCTCCTCGACGAGCAGTGCGTCATCTTCACGCGACCGCTCTTGCTCAAGCTCATCATAAGCGAGCACTCGAGGTGACCCGTATACGAGTTCCGTGGGGGTAACTGCTTCTGCTCCATAGATTAGAGCAAATGGTGTCTGGCCGGTGGCTCGATTTGGCGTCGTTCTGACCGACCAAAGAACCGCCGGCAGCTCCTCGATCCAGTTCCGTCCGCGCTTGAGCAGCTTATCAAAACTTCTGGTCTTGAGCCCGCGAAGTACCTCGGCGTTGGCCCTTTCCGCTTGACCGTTGCTCCGGGGATGAGCAACAGAAGCGAAGCAGACCTTGGTGCCGAGATCTTGGGTGTACTGCATGAAGGCGTGGCTTGTGAACTGCGTACCGTTGTCGGTGATGATCCTGTTGGGGATCCCGAAGCGGCAAACAATCGACCTGAAGAATTTGATCGCGGACTGGGCGGTCACCTTCCTCACTGGTTCCACTTCTGGCCACTTTGTGAACTTGTCGATGGCAACGAACAAGTACTCAAAGCCCCCGACGGATCAGGGGAAGGGGCCGAGGATATCGAGCCCCCAGACCGAGAAGGGCCAGGATAAAGGGATCGTCTGGAGAGCTTGAGCTGGCTGGTGTATCTTCTTGGAATGGAACTGGCACGCTTCACACTTGGTTACTTGTGCAGTTGCATCCTGGAGGGCTGTGGACCAGAAGAAGCCCTGCCGGAACGCCTTTCCGGCAAGTGCTCTGGCGCCAATGTGGTGCCCACATATGCCTCCGTGTATCTCCGCCAACAGCTTATGTCCATCTTCCCGGTGGATGCACTTCAATTTCACCCCATTGCGTCCTCTTCTGTATAGTGCGCTGTCGATGAACTGGTACATACTGGACTGTCGGGCTACTCTTTCAGCTTCTTCTTGTTCTTCGGGAAGCTCTCCTGTCTGGAGGAAACGGACGATCTGCTGTGCCCACGTTGGAGCCTGTGGCTCGACGACGAGGACTAGAGGCATGTCGGCGGCTGCGGGAACATCAGCTTCCACGGCGAGGACTTGGGGCTCAGCCAGAGCTTGACGTTCCCCGGCAGGCTTGCCGGGGCGTGGCTTGCCGGGAGCGCCTGCTTCGTCGGGACAAACACTGGGGCTTGCCGGAGCGGGCAGCTCCTCAGCACTCTTGGCGTCGGTCCCGGGGACTCCCTTAGCGGCGGCTTCAGGAAGCTCTGCCGGAAGGTAGTCGCTGGAGACCGATTTCCTCTTCTTGCTTGGCCCAGTCGATGGTGTCACGGATGGTTGAGTCAGCTTGAGCACAAAAGTCCCTGGTTCCACAGGTAGCTTTAGTGCGGCGCATTTGGACAGGCCGTCGGCGATGTCGTTCTCTGCTCTTGGAACGTATTCCATTTGCAGGTCGTCAAAGCGCTCTTCCAGCTTCCTCACTCCATCAATGTAAGCTTCCATCAACGGGCACTGGTAATCCTTGTTCACTTGGCGGACGACGAGCTGCGAGTCACCCCTGACAATGAGCTTCTTGATCCCAAGTTCCGCCGCGATCCTGAGGCCGGCGAGCAAACCTTCATACTCGGCCGTATTGTTGGTTGCTTGCTCCTTGGGAAAGTGCATCTGGACGACGTACTTGAGGTGCTCTCCGGTGGGCGCGATGAGCAGCACGCCGGCACCGGCGCCTTCCAGCGAAAAGGCACCATCAAAGTACATCAGCCACTCTTTGGTTGCTTCCTTGCCGGGGATGCTCGTATCTGGAATTTCTTCGTCTGGTGTCGGCGTCCACTCTGCTATGAATTCTGCCAATGCTCGGCTCTGGATGGTCGAGGTGCTCTCGAACTTGAGGCCAAAGCTTGACAGTTCTAGTGCCCACTCGACAATCCTGCCTGTCACTTCAGGATTCTGTAGTATCCTCTTAAGCGGAAAGCGAGTGACCACTGTGATCTCGTGTGCTTGGAAGTAATGGCGCAGCTTCCTCGAGGCCATGAGGAGGCCGAAGAGCAATTTCTGCACACCAGAGTACCTCGACCTAGCCCCCTGCAAGAGGGAACTGACGAAGTAAAATGGGCGCTGCACCATCCTCTTCCTCTGCACTTCCCCTTGCGCTTGCGCGGATCCGCCTTCGCCGGGGCCAGAGCTTGTCGGGGAAGCCCCCTGCTTGCCGTCGGACGCGCTTGCCGTGGCCGCTGGCTCGTCATGAGCTTCCCTCTCTGCAACTAACGCAGCACTAGCCACTTGATTGGTTGCCGCTAGGTAGAGCAGCAACTTCTCTTGTGGTCTAGGCGCGACAAGTATAGGGGCGGAGGACAGGTATTTCTTCAAGTCTCGCAGCGCAGCCTCCGCTTCCGGAGTCCATTTTACTGGACCTGCCTTTTTCAAGATTTTGAAAAACGGCAGGGCGCGTTCCGCGGACCTGGAAATAAATCTGCTGAGAGCCGCCACGCAGCCGGCAAGTCTTCGCACGTCCTTGACACGTGTTGGTGCTTCAATCTGCTCGATGGCCTTGATCTTGTCGGGGTTGGCTTCGATCCCACGCTGAGACACGAAGAACCCGAGAAGCTTGCCGGAGGGAACTCCAAACACGCACTTCTCGGGGTTGAGCTTGAGGCTGATCTTGCGCAAGTTTGCAAAGGTCTCTTCCAAGTCTTGTACCAAGGTTGCCTTGTCTCTGCTCTTGACCACAATGTCGTCCATGTAGGCCTCCACATTTCTGTGGATCTGTGGCTCAAAAGCAGTGTGGACAACCCTCGCAAATCTCGAGCCCGCGTTCTTCAGTCCAAAAGGCATCCGCACAAAACAGTACGTGCCGCATGGAGTGATGAACGAAGTCTTCTCTTCGTCTTCTTTGGCCATGAAGACCTGGTGGTACCCGGAGTAGGCGTCAAGGAATGAAAGCAGGTCGCATCCGGCCGTGGAGTCAACAATCTGGTCGATGCGCGGCAAGGGAAATGGATCTTTAGGGCAAGCTCTGTTGACATCGGTGAAATCGATGCAAAGCCTCCACTTCCCGTTTGCCTTGCGCACGACGACAGGATTGGCCAACCACGTCGGATGGAGCACGCCTCTGACGAGGCCTGCCGCTTCCAACTTCTTGATTTCCTCCGCGATAAACTCTTGGCGCTCCACCGCTTGTTTCCTGACCTTTTGCTTGACGGGCCGCGCATGAGGACAGACGGCAAGGTGGTGCTCAATCACTTCCCTGGGAACGTCGGGGATGTCAGATGGTTGCCAGGCAAACACATCGACATTCGCCCGCAGGAAAGCAACGAGCGCACCTTCCTATTTGGGGCCGAGAGTGGCACTGATGGTGAAGGTACCACCAGTGTCGTCCTCCTTGGCGGGCACCTTCTTGGTCGCGGGTGGAGCAGCCGTCGTCTTCTCGTGTTCGCCGGCAGGGCTCAATGGCACGTCCTCGACGGCAGCGCGGCACTCCGAAGAGGCGCGCTTGCCAGAGTGGGCACCAGAGCATTCGCCGGGCTTGGCCTTCTTGCCGGCGGGGCTCGATGGCACGTCCTCGACAGCAGCGCAGCACTCCGAAGAGGCGCGCTTGCCGGAGTGGGCGCCAGAGCATTCGCCGGGCTTGGTCTTCTTGCCGGCGGGGCTCGATGGCACGTCCTCGACGGCAGCGCAGCACTCCGAAGAGGCGCGCTTGCCGAAGTGGGCGCCAGGGCACTTGCCGGACTTGGTCTTCTTCCCCCGGAAGCTCCAGCGGCGAGCGGACCGCGGGCCGTTGCCGCTGTTGCGTCCCGGTATAATTGGTCGGCGCAGATAAGGGCATCCTTCTTGTCGCTGGGGACAGAAATGACGCTTATCGGGCCGGGCATCTTGAGCATGTTATACGCATAGTGAGAGGCCGCCATGAACTTGGCGAGTGCTGGTCGGCCGAGGATCCCGTTGTAAGGCAACGGAAGGTCGGCGACGTCAAAGGTGACCTTCTCAGTTCTGAAATTCAGCTCGCTGCCAAATGTTACCGGCAGCGTGATCTTTCCCTTCGGCTTGCTCCTTCCCGGGTTGATTCCTTGGAATGTGCCGGTTTCTTCGAGCTCGCTGTCGGGAACTTGGAGTCTTCGGAGAACAGCAGAGGAGATCAGATTCAAGCCGGCCCCGCCGTCAACTAGCGTCTTAGTGACCTTGAGGTTGCGGATCGTTGGGGAAACCAACATCGGCAAGCACCCGACCGCGGTTGTGCGATCAGGGTGGTCCTCAATGTCGAAGATGATAGGCGTGCTGGACCATCTCAGGGGTCTGCGTGACTCGACGGGTGGCTCCACTGCATTGACCTCCCGCACCCACCGTTTAAGCTGGTGGTGGGAAGCGTGCAGGGAGGCACCGCCGTCCACACACAAGACCTTAGTGGCTTTCTGAAACTCCTGCTCGCTGGTCTCGGGGTCTTCCATGTCTTCGTCGTCGTCTTCGTCTTCGCTCTTGTCGCGGCCCCGGGGAGGTCTGTCTGCTTGCCGCTGCTTGTCCTTGCCGCGGCGCTCCCTCGGGCCGGGACGCTTCGTGCCAGATCCCCCGCCACCTGCTTGGGCCCTCTCCTTGTCGCGTCGTGCGTACTCGGCCTTTTGCAGGTCGATGAGTCGCTCGACTTGCTTGCAACTCTGGAGGTCGTGGCCCCTGGTGCGGTGGATCTTGCAGTACTTCTTGTCGGTACCATCCCGCTTATCGGCAGCCGCCACCGCCCGGCAGTTGGCACACCCGGCAACCTCCTTGCCGGGGCCTCCCACCTGGGCTTTCTTGGCGGAGCCCTCGCTGTCGGACTTCTCGACAACTAGTACCTCTGGGTTTTTCTTCTTCTTGCCGTTCCGCCGCCGGCCTCTCCTTGCCGGGGCGGTACCTTCACTGTCGGAGTCTCCTTCTCCAACACTTTCTCCGGGGAGCCGCCTCCCCTCCTCAGCGCGTGCACACTTGTCGTCCAGGGCGTAAAGCTCGCTGACCTCCTTGATTTTGCACATCGCCATCTCCTCCCGCATCCTGCGGTTACGCACGTTCTGGTGGAACGTGCTGATCACCGCGGCGGGGTGGACGTCTGGGATGTTGTAGTGCACACGGCTGAACCTCTGGATGAACTTGCGCAAAGGCTCCCCCTCCTTCTGAACAAGAAGATGAAGGTCGCTCGCCTGGCCATGGCGTTTGTGGCCGCCCGTGAAGGCGCCCATGAACTGATGGCATAGATCTGGCCAGGAGGAGATGGAGCCATCTGGCAAGTGCATGAGCCAGGATCTGACGTTGGGCTTGAGTACCAGCGGGAAGTAGTTGGCAAGGATCTTATCGTCCCGTCCCCCGGCAGCCTGCACCGCAATGGTGTAGATGCTGAGGAACTCAGACGGATGCGACTTGCCGTCGTACTTCTCGGGCACGTCGGGCTTGAAGTTCTTTGTGCTGGGCCACTGGACTTGCCGCAGCTCGCAGATGAACGCAGGGCAACCTACCGAATACGGCAGTTCGCCTGGTTCCCCCGGCGCGTGCATGTCTCCAGTGGGCCCAACGCGCTGGTCTGATTGACGCCGCGCCTCTCTTCTGCGCTCGATGCGGGTTCGAGCGTCTTCTTCCCTTTGTTCGTGAAGGACTTGGCATTGGTCGCGGCGAGTTCGCGGGTTCGACGACGCGGTAGAATCGTCATCGAGGTGAGCCTGGCGAGTCGGCGACCGCGGCTTCTGGGGCGGGGAGTGCACGGTGGTCGCACCCCCGCCATGCTTGGCGCCATCGGTTCTCGCCTGGGTGACTGGCCGCGGCTGCGACGCGCTGTGCTGCTGCGGAGTGTCACCATTGGCGAAACCGATGAGGCTTTGGATGGTTGCCCTCCAGCCGTCGAGCTTGTCCGCCATTGGAGGGTAGTCTAGGAGCAGCTGAGCTCGCGCGAGAGCTTCCGCTGGGGTGGCGGGCAGAGGCGGCGAGCGGCGCGAGGAGCGGGATGTGCTCGAACTCCTAACCACGTTAGAAGGAGCAGCACCCGGTCCAGGCAGCCGCGCGACGCTCGTCCCGGCACGCTGGATCGCATGCCGGTCCTGAGCGCCCTGGGATCCACCAGCGTGGCTCGGGTCCAGCGAGCGTATGGTACCATGGGTACCATGACGCTGCTGGTTTCGCGCCTCCTGCGAGGGGCGCGGGGCGAGCTCGGACGCCGCGGGACCAAGAACTGGTTCGACGGTGCCCGTTCCTCCGCCGGCGTCCTCCCCACCACCCATCTGCTCCATGGGCGGTGGGTTCGACGCTGACGGGCCGGTCACCTCCGGAGCTTTCTTCTTCGGCGCCATGCTGGTGCAGACGATGAGAGTCTGGATCGCGCGGACGCCGGATCTGATTCACACAACCTCGACGCACCCCCTACCTGGCGCGCCAAAGATGTCGGGGGATATCTGGCCTCCACGAGCACCTATGGGGATGGAGCCCCTTGTCGGTTCGGCGGGGGCGGAGGATGCACAAAGAGCAGATCGAGGCGACACACACACACAACGATTTTACCCAGCTTCGGGCCGCATGGATGCGTAAAACCCTACTGCTGCATGTCTGGTTGATTCGGGTTCTTGCTCTGGAGCGCAAGAAGCTACAGTAAGTTGGAGCTGGGCGTAGGCGAGGGCCTCTTCAGTCCCATCCCCCTCTCTACGTGCGCATGGGCCTCCTTTTATATGCCAAGGGGTTTCCCACAGCGAGCGAAGCAGGTGAGGGTAAAAATGGCAAGGGATTGTGCGAATAGTGGCCGCACAGTGCTATCGCACATAACTCTGACGACGGGGGACAAAGGCATTAAATGCCCGTCTGGATCGCCTGAACAGTGCCGAGGCAGAACGTTAGGAGCGCCTCCGCTCGCCACGGGGGCGACTCTGCCAACGTCGCATGCCACCGCGCGTCTCAGGTTGCGCGGCGTCCCGCCACGTGCCTCCGGGGGAGCCCCAGAGCGACGCGTGGGCAGGTGAGCTGGAGCGCGGGCCTGATGTGGTGGTTTGCCACGGCAAGTGGCTTGCCGCGGTAGTTGCCTTGTCGCACCTGGGAGCTTGCCGCTCGCCAGGCCTTGCCGGGGCGCGCGGCGCGCCGCGGCGAGCTTCTCTTGGGGTGCCTTGGCTTGGCCGTCCCGGCGAGCTCCTCCCGCCGGGGCCTTGGTGCTTCGGCTTAGTCATCCCGGCAAGCTCCTCTTGCCGGGGCCTTGTCGCCTTGGCCCGGCAAGCTCCTCTTGCCGGACCTTGCCTTCTCGACCCGGCAAGCTCCTCTTGCCGGGGCTTGGTCTTCTAGGCTCGATCGCTTGGCCTTCGCCCGGCCCGGAAAGGGCCGTGGAGACTCTTGTCGCTCCCCTGGCAGGCCTTGCCGCGGGAGGCTACTACTGCCCGTGCACAAGTTCGGGGTAATAAGGTACCCCTACTTTAGTACACCGACAGTTGCATGTAGATGTAGTTCAAATTTGAATTACGGTCATTAAATGGTTAGAAAATCACTTAAATGTCTTTAAAAGGTCAAATGACCCCTGGAATTTTCCAAAATTTCACATTACAGTTGTAGTAGTGCACGTTAGACGTAGGAAAAATTTGAAGGCCGTAAGAGGAAGCTATCTCCATTCGTCATCAAACATACATTGTTCCCTCTCGGAACCATGAACCTTCTAGCGAGTTGCTCCGGTTTGTGAGGGGTGTGTATCCAAACTTTCGTCAAACATGCCAATTTCTTTACCACATCATCTTGGTGGCATGACATTACATCAACCAAGGTTTCATGTGTTTTTGATTTTTTTTTGGAATTAAAATGCCATGCCACTCCATGCATATGTATTCATGCATATGTGTCCATGTCATGATACAAATATGTTTGAAAATTCCTTCTAGTTTACTGCACATGGAATTAACTCGCACACAAGTACACAAATATGATTTTTCAAACCGTTTCGGTTACGCGTTGCATGTAGATGTAGTTCAAATTTGAATTACGGTCATTAAATGGCTAGAAAATCACTTAAATATCTTTTAAAGGTCAAATGACCCCTAGAATTTTCAAAAATTTCACATTACAATTGTAGTAGTGCATGTTAGACGTAGAAAAAAATTTGAAGGCCATAAGAGCAAGCTATCTCCCATTCGACATCAACATGCATTGTTCCCTCTCCGAACCACGAGCCTTCTAGTGAGTTGCTCCGGTTTGTGAGGGGTGTGTGTCCCAACTTTGGTCAAACATGCCAATTTTTTTACCACATCATCTTGGTGGCATGACATTACATCAACCAAGGTTTCATGTGTTTCTGATTTTTTTATTCTTTTGGAATTAAAATGCCATGTCACTCCATGCTTAATTATGTCATAGCCATTAGACCAATATGTTTGAAAATTCCTTCCAATTTACTACAGATGGAATTAAATCGCACATAATTACACAAAATATGAGTTTTCACACCGTTATGGTTAGCTGTTGCATGTACATGTAGTTCAAATTTCAATTACGGTCATTAGATGGCTAGAAAATTACTTAAATGTCTTAGAAGGTCAAATGACCCCTGAAATTTTCCAAAATTTGACATGACAATTGTATTAGTACTACACAATTTCTCGTTCATTTAAAACACCATCCATTAGCACTTTCTTCCAAATTCTTCTTTCATAGCTAATAAAAAATATCTACAACATCACACACAGTTGTTTTCTAGGAACCATTTGCGATGAAAATATTTGGGTCTATTTAAGTCTCCCTCCTTAAGCTTCGTTGGCTCGTCTGCTCTAGTTCCCTCAACCCCCGAATCCCTGAATCTCGACCCCCATTCCCGCACCCCCTTCTTGCAAAGATGACATCGTGGAAACGCTTCGTGAAGGCACGTACGATGGCCGCGTCCCCCCTGAGCGCCGCCGCCTGTGCCGAGAGCGGGGCCACCTACGCCGAGAGTGCCGCCGCATCCGCATTGAGCGCGGCCGCTTCCGCCGAGAGGGCGTCTGCAGCAGCCGACAGGACAGCTGCGGCAGCCAAGACGGCTGCAGCTACTGCTGCGATGACGGCTGCAAACGCCGAGAGCGCTCGATCTACCATCCGTGCCGCTGATGTCGCCTTGGCCCGGGTAGAGGCCATCCATGCCAAGATCAAGGATGCACATGCCAAGATATTCTAGGCCACCTCGGACTCCAGCATGCAACCCACGTCTGAAAAGGCGGCGGTGGCCATGGAGCACATGCTTCCTCATGAAGTCGCCGAGCGGGAGCTGGAGATGCAGGAGGCGGCGGAGATCGAGGAGCACCGGGAGGAGGAGTTGCGCGTGGCCAAGGTCGAGGTATAGAAGAGTC
Organism: Aegilops umbellulata; assembly: GCA_032464435.1. NCBI lineage: Eukaryota > Viridiplantae > Streptophyta > Magnoliopsida > Poales > Poaceae > Aegilops > Aegilops umbellulata. The sequence goes on from CP136057.1 coordinate 373,679,190, forward strand.
TGTCCGTCGAGGAATCGGCGGTGGAGTGCCAACGCGAGCTCTGGCACAGCCACTACTATGAGTACTACAACCTTGAGGGCGGCGCCAAGGACGAGGACGAGGACGAGGACGTGGTCGACTTCAGCAGGGGGGACGCAGAGTCCACCAACGGCGGCATGTCGCCATGACAAGTCATCGACGTCTCATCTCACACCGGCGATGCTTACGCCGGCGCGGTGACGGATTTTTAACTATGTGTACTTAGGATTTGTTTTTAATGCTGGTCTTTTGTTAGAGCAATGTTTAGGTCAACTGGCTCTGTGTAATTACTAAAGTTGCTCGATTCAGTAAGTGCGGTCTGTCTACTGTACGCTCTTTTGTGTGCCCAAATTAGCAAGCGATGTTAAATTATGCAATGACGTACCCGGGGAAATTTCCACCAAAATTTGAAATATCAAACTCATCCCACGTGCGTAAAGCAGAAGAATCGTTTGCGATGCACACAATCGTTCAAAGTGAATGGTCCGGTGGCACCGCGCGCGTTCAAAGTGAATGTGCCCATGCCTTGAGACCAAAATTTGAATTATCAAACTCATCCCATGCTCGTAAAGAAGAAGAATCGTTTGTGATGCACACAAACGTTCAAAGTGAATGGTCCGGCGGCACCGCGTGCAAAGTTTCCCTCCACATTTCCAAAATTTTGGCCTACCACCAAAATATCTACCCGCGCCCCCTTCCCCCCTTCGCCACCCCCTTTTCTCCCCGACCACATGTCACATTTCCCCGATTTCCTCCTTCCTTCCTTCATTGATAAGGTATAGCCGCTTCCTCGCTCTCGCCCTCTCGCATCCTATCGCTGGGGTCGCCATGGTCTTCTTCAAAGACATCTCCAGCGGTTCATCCTCCGGCGACTACTCCTTCACCACCCGGGTATGCCTCTCTTCTCTCTCTCGGGCTATGATTTGGAATGAAGGATTTTTACCCGGATGTCGATTTGAGTCGTTTCTTCCTCTTGTAGTCCCTAAGACCATTAGTGGCAATGAATGGAGTGGGGTGGCTAAAGATCTATCTGCTCGTTGTCACCATCAATCTCCATGGTGAAGCTACTTGCGTTTGATTCTGTGGACACTGGGAGGAAGTTTTTGGCATGTGCAGAGAAGGTTAGACCTTGTTTCGTTGTTACAAATCATTTGTTAGATGTGATTCAGACACTGTGACGGTCCCAACCCATTCATACCACACCTTCAACCAAATGCATCCTAAGACAGTGTCACAGTTTGTACCTAGTATCTTAAATTCTTGCCATCTCATCAGCGGTGCCATTAGAAAATTATTTGGCACCACTTTAGCAGTTTGTGCAGCCAACTTTGGTCACACAAATGAGTAGCCAAGCAGTAAAACACTAAATCTTTATGGCATGAAGGAACTGGGCATCAGAGCAACTACGTGCTTCGGAGTCCGGGTCCTTGATTTTTTTTCTGCTGCATCGGCTCGCCAGTTCAGGGCACCGGTGCGAGATGTAGCAACAGTTGTCTTTACACCAGTTTTGGCATACATAGTGGGCGGCCTTAGTGCTATTAGTTCTATGTTACTAAATTTGTGCATGTACACACCTGTTAGTATCAATTTGTTGTCATCCAAACACTGTCGCTGTGTTGTTGCAGTTATATTTACCTTCCTCATAAAATGTTCAATTTGTTATTTATTGTACATGAGTAAGAACTTGTAGCGTCGTTGTAGTTAATTATAGCTTCTGATGTTCCAGAATTTGGTTGTTGTCTCAGTACCAATTACTTCATTTTCACATTGATTTTTTTTGAGAAGATATGTCATAATTAACATGTTTCTTCAGTTTTTCAAAATAAGCATTGGTAATTTTCTATGTTGCTATAAACCCATTTCCCCTACCTTGTTACTGATCTAGTTTTAAATATTATAGGATGAACGGAAGTGTTCTTACTTGGAGTGGGTTGATCAAAGGTGGCCACAGTCTTTGAAGATGTGCCTAACGAAGCTCTGGAGCATGTATGAGGAAGTGAACACAGCTAGGCTTAGAGAAAGTCTTGTCAATGCTGAAGCATATTTCAAGATGCGGGATAAAAAGTTGAAGGTGGGGAATGAGCTTAGATTAAAAAAAAGACTTTGCTAAGATGGTGTTGGCGAAGGAGGAGGCACTTTCCCAGTTGGCCCGTGCAAAATGGGTTCTTACTGAACTGAAAGCATAGGTGGATAAGACGAGTCTGGATGATCTCGATTAGGGAAATGAATATATTGTTCTTATGAAGTTGAACTAGCTATATGTTGTACTGTGTTGTTTTCATGTGGCTACCGTACTTTGATGTTATAATATATTTATGGGCCTGATATGAAATTGGCAAACAGCTGTTCGATATGAAATGTGAATTTGCGTAATACGAAAATTATTAATTGTAAACTAATAAACCTGCTAAATGTGTCATGGACCTTTGCAAACGGTTCTAGCAGTAAAAGCGGTTGCGATGGATAGCCCAATGCCACACAGTTTTCTTCATAAAATCGTGCATGATATAGTTGATAAAAGCAAACAGTTAACCACGGAAGATCGTGTGTGATAGTTACACCTTTCACACACGAGCCTACACATAAAACAGTGTGGGATTTACGGAAACGTTTTCCCTGGATTGACTGTGTGGGACGTACATAAGAACGAAAACGTATTCCTTGAATTGACTTTGTGTGATATACATACGAACGGAAATGTTTTTCTGGGATTCACCGTGTGGGATGTACATACCTACGGAAATGTTTTTCTTGAATTACCGTGTGGGATGTACATACCTACGGAAATAATTTCTGGGATTCACCGTGTGGGATGTACATACCTACGAAAATGATTGGGTTTCGATGCCTCGCCCGATCGCACACGGCCCCAACCTGGGTACCAGGAGGGCCTATCCCCGACAATTTCTGGGTCGTGTGGGAAGGACACCCTATCGCACACACTCACTTGGCGACGGTTCCAAATGTCGTCGCGGAAAGGGGTAAAAAACCGTTTGTTTAGGACCGACGCGCAACAATGTGACTTTCTCAAAACTTTCACTTTGTTTTATGATCTCCATGAATTCAAATTCATTTCATCACAAAACCCTAGAGTGAAGATATTATGACTTCTTCCATTTAATAAATAAAAGGGTTTGTGAAAACATTTGAATTTCATTTGGAAATATTTCAAACACAGAAACTTTATGCAACTCAATGGTTTTCATGAGAAGATAAAATGACTTCTTCAAATCATATGAAATGTGAGTTGGAAGTTTAAAAGCATCAAATTTAAAGTCCTTTGAAATTAATTTCAATTCGGAGTTATTTGGTTTTTGTTCAAATTATTTTTCTCCAAAAGTAAAATATATGGAAAATAGGGTAAAATGCTTCCCTACGTTAGAAAATTGGAGAGAAATAAATTTGGAATTGTTTTGGTATTTTTAAAATGATTTTTAGGAGGTTTTATTGCAGCAGTAGCACTGTTTGTTTTATTTAAATTTTTGTGGATTTTATTTGACGCTAGAAAAATATTCATGTTTTAGAAAAAAATTGAAAATTTTGATATATTATATGCCTATAAATAATTTTATTGTTTTGCTATTTATTTTATTTTTGTTGACGGTGTTTTTTTATTAAAAAACTTCTTCGGACCGACTGGGCTAAAGCCCAGCTGGCCCAGTGGCCCGCCGTCCCCGAGCCGCCGCCGGAGTCCTGCTCCCGCACTCGTCGCCGCCGAGTCCGACCGGGACTCTGTCCCAGCGTCGCCGCCTTGCCCCCTCCTCCACGCCTCGACCCCCCGGCCCCTTTATAAGCCGCTCGACCCGGGCTCTTCTCTCCACAAGTCGCCTCCGCCTCCCGCCGCAATCACCGCTAGCCGCCGCCCCGCGCCGCTGAAGCCCCGTCGCTAGCGCCGCCGCCTCGCCGCACCACCCCGCCGCCTCCCGCAGCCGCGCCGCTTAGAGCCCTCACCGGAGCCGCCGCTGACGTCAACCGTCGCCGTCGGTTTTCTTGCCCGAACCGGTATAACCCAGACCCGATTTTCGCTTTCAGTTTTTTTTCTCTAAACCCGGTTTATTATTAGGTTAGTTTATTTAGCGGACGTTCGTCCGTTAGTCTTTGGTAGCAAACATTTTTGGTTTGTTAGGTTTCTGTAGTGAACGTTCGTTCGTTAGATTTATTCTTTTTCTTTTATTTTGGCCAGGGACCGATCTGTGATTATTTTCTTTGCAGATTAGTCCCTGATGTTTAAACCCTCACAACTTTTCGCTCGCTTATCGAAATCCAATGAAACCAACGCCCACTTTTTCGTTATGATCTCCTCTATACCGATATCCAACTTAACATATTTTTGAAATTTTAAAATTTGATTTCAAACAGATTTGAATTTGAATTTCTTTTGTTCATAACTTGAGTTCGGTAACTCCGATTTAGTTGATTCTTTTTGCTAATTGAAGATCTTGACCTAAACTTTCTGATAAGACCAAATCCACCTAATTTTGGTACTGTTAGAAATTGTTTTCTGTTTGCAAGAGTTATTTGCCTGTTTTTGAAGTTTTCCAAGATCTTTTCTTTGAATTTTATGCCTGAGTGCTTATGTATGCAATTGCTTGCTTACGATAGACTGAACAGAGTGTGACGAGTAGAACTATCAGGAATTACGAGTGCAAAGTATCTTCATCAACAGTACAAGGCAAGTTCACACTTTGATCATATCCCTTTATTACCCAGTTTTTATGCACTAGTTTCAACTCTCAAACATTGCATGAGTAGGATTTGGTAACATGTGGGTGTGGGAAGTAGTTGCTGAGGTAGGAACCTATTGTGTTTTATCAACCCTGGGATTATATGTTATCCTCATACCGCTTTGCTATGCTCGTAGACGTGGATTGGTATGTGAGATTCATGAAAGATGTGAGAGTTATATTTAACTAAGGGTAACTTTAAGGTAGCAACCTTAATTCACATCTGGGTGGAATGGTTGGGGCACCCTGGGGATATACCAGTGGCTTGCCCGGGCACCTGGGGAATCCAGTGTTGTCCAAGGAGATCCCGGGGAACCCGTGCGATCATCCTATGGAATGCCACCCAGGCTCAAAGGGATCATAAGATTATTCATGCTAGAAACTTCCGTGTGTAGCCACAAGCCTTTACGGGCTCTGGCATAGTTGGGTAAGTTGTGGGAAAACTTTCCATGATGGGCTAGCAGATGTAGGGGATTGTAGGTGTACCGGCCTATCTAACGGTTAAGGGGACCTCTTCAGAAAGACTGTGTCTCCATCATATGGTTCTCAAACATCAGGAAGTGCGAGAAATTCAATGGAGGAGGTGGGGAAAAGTGCGCAAACCTCTTCACAGTGTACAAACTAATCATGATTAGTCGTGTCCCCGGTTATGGACAATTTGAGTATCTGGTATTTGAATTATTGTTTGATCTCATCACTCTATTTAATGAAATTGTTGGGTTATTAATGATTTTTGGATTGAGTTGGGGTTACCTTCTCAATATGGGTAATTTAACTTAGTAGTAGATAAAAATTGTTCCTTTGTTGTAGGGAAAATTAGCTTTATGCAAAATCAAACTTAGAGACTCCACCAGCCAAATATGCATGTAGTGATAGCTATTATTCATCGTTATCCTATGGTGTGAATTTCCCAGTACATTCAATGTACTGACCTACATGGTTGCAACGTCTCATGTTGCAGGATTCTTACGACGAGTAAGTGATATGTTAGGGTTACGATTTCTACACTCAACTTTGCCGTTGGTGTTGTTGGGAACTCCACAACCTTGTTGTTACTTCCGCTATTTGGATTGAGGTAATAATATTTACGTTACTTTATACATGTGATTTACCTCTGTTATAAATCCTTGAGTACTGTGTGTGTTAGAATACCGATCCAGGGATGACACTTAAGCACAGAGACTTTGATCCATTCAGGTCGGGTCGCTACAGAGACGTATCAGCATCCCCAAGCTTAACTCCTGCTCGTTCTCGAGTAGGTAAGTGATAAAAATAGAATTTTTAATGTGGAGTGTTGTCTATCATGTCATATCATATTATTTTCTTTATAGCATGGACATTTGGACTTTTATGTGATTCAAAGCAATAGTCTAGTTTTGACATAATAATTTAGATACTCAAGCACATCAACAAGCAACCATGTCTTTCAAAATGTCAATGCTAAAATAAGTTATCCCTAGCCCATCATGCTCAAACATTGATCCATTCATGAAACATACTCCAATATTAACTACACCCAATACTTAAGTACGGTCATATTGCCTCCTAGTTGGTGCTTTTTATGAGAGAAGATGGAGACTCAATTTTCAAAAAAAATTGCATAAAGTAAAAGAAAGGCCCTTCACAGAGGGAAGTAGATATTTGTAGAGGTGCCAGAGCTCAAAGCGAAAAAATTAGAGATAAAAACATTTTGGGAGGTGTATCCATCCCACCAACGAAAACGACTTAGAGTTCCCAACACTTTCCATGATAGATATGCCATAGGCGGTTCCCAAACAGAGAATAAAGTTTATTCCTTTTTCCACCATACTTTCACTTTCCATGGCTAACCGTATCCACGGGTGCCCTCCATACCAACACTTTCTAAGGAACTTATTATTTGACAACATAAAGTAAATTCATTTTTTTTTGCGTTTCGGGACTGGGCATCCCTAAGACCTTTGCCTTACTCTCGTGCAATGACAAGTGAATAAACACTCATCGTGAGAATATTAGCCACCCGTTATCGTTCTGCGGGCAAAACAAACACACAAAAGAGAAGTTTATTTTGAAAATTAGATATGGCACATGCAAATTTACTTAGAACGGCAAAAGAATACCATATATAGGTAGATATAGTGGACTCATGTGGTAAAACTGTCTTAAAGGATTTTGGATGCACAAGTAGAGACCATACTTGGTTCAAAGTGAAGGCTAGCAAAAGACTGGGAAGCGACCAACCAAGAAACGAATAATCTCATAAGCAAGCATTAAGCATAATTAACACCGAATAATGCACCACAAGTAGGATATATTTTTCATTGAATGATTATTGACTTTCGTGCATGCATAGGGAATCACAAACCTTAACACCAATATTCTTACTAGAGCACAATTACTCATCAATATAACTCACATATCACATCATCATATCTCAAGACTATTACTAAGAATCAAGTTTATTTTGTCCAATGATCTTCATGACTTTTTTTTTACTTTATCCTTCTTGGATATCTATCACTTTGGGACTAATTTTCATGTGTTGCTTTTCATAAGCTCAAACAAATATAAGTGAAGATCATGAGCACAACAAATTTTCTTTCTCTCAAAATAATTTAAGTGAAGCAAGAGAGAATTTCTTCAAAATTTTACTAACTCTCAAATAAATCTAAGTGAAGCAAGTGAGCATTTCTTTAAAAATACTAAGCACACCATGCTCAAAAAGATATAAGTGAAGCACTAGAGCAAGTCCTAGCTCATAAAAGATTTAGGTGAAGCATGGAGAGCAATTCTAACAAGTCATGATATAATTTTGGCTCTCTCAAATAGGTGTGTCCAGCAAGGATTGATGACTTAAAACACAAAATAAAACAAGCAAAGACACATATCATACAAGATGCTCCAAGCAAAACACATATCATGAGACGAATAAAAATATAGCCTCGAGTAAAATACCGATGGTCGTTAGAAGAAAGAGGGGATGCCACTCGGGGGCATCCGCAAGTTAAGTTGGTTGCTCATTATTGGATAATAGCTTGGGATGCCGGGGCATCCCCGAGCTTAGGCTCTTCTATCCTTGTTTCATCCATCGTAAGATAACCCAAAACTTGAAAACTTCAATCACACAAAACTCAACAAAACCTTTATGAGATCCGTTAGTGTAAGAAAAATAAATCACTACTATAAGTGTTGTGTCAAAACAATTCCTATTTTATTTTTGTATTATATCTACTGTATTACAACTTTTCTATGGCAAAAACTCATCAAAGAAAACCATAGAGCCATCAAAATAAGCACACAACACAAAGAAAACAGATTATGTCAAAACAGAACAGTCTGTAGCAATCTGATTTGTTCGAATACTTCTGGAACTCCAAAAATTCTGAAAAACTGGGACAACCTGGATAATTTTTATAGTGATCTTATGAAAAATGAATTCGTATTTTATCACATTCTGGTTAATTTTAAAAATTATTTTCGTGAGCACAAAGTTTCTGTCTTTTTCAGCAAGATCTAACAATTATCACCCAAGAATATCCGATTGGTTCTACTTGGCACAAACACTAATTAAAACATAAAAAACACAATAATAACAGTAGCATAATTATGTAGACACACAAGAATAGAAAGAAAGAAGCAAAAATAAATTTTATTCATTGGGTTGCCTCCCAACAAGCGCTATAGTTTTACGCCCTTAGCTGGGCATAAAGCAAGGATCTAAGTTTTGTCATCCCTCTTCTTCTTAATTTTTTTGGGGGTATTTTTGTCGGGAGCTTTTGTAAACACAACATAAAACATATTATCCATAGAAACTTTAGCATTCCTTAGTTGGTTTTCATCATAACCCCTTTGATTTCCCGCAATAATCCAAGAATAGTGTTGATTAACATTATTAAAAACTTGTTGGATTATATCTAGAACGGGGACTTCATTTTTAAGATTCTCATCAAAGATCTTATCATCCCCAAGAAAATGCCTTATTGCATAGTCACTATTGTAAAGAATTTCATCAATCACGGGTTTTCACGATTCATACCATAAAAATCAAAGATTTCCCTAGCTTCCCGAATGATGTAGTCAAACTCATTCATAAGAATGAGAGTGACCAACTTTTTAGCCCTAGGATTCTTTATTTCCGGGAGCTCAAAAAACAATATTTGCAAGGTAGGATGAGTATGAATAAATTTACTTTCAAGTTTCAGAACTAGTGCTGAAACAGCATCCGCATAAGATCTAGTAGTTTTAAGTATAGGAGCATCATCAAGACTCAGATTTCCAACACAATTGAAAAATTCTTGGATACATTCTTTTCCCATAATGTTCCCTTGCCACAAGATAAAAGTTTTAGCATCCAGATTGCCTATACGTCCAATCTAAGGAGTCAGGCCATCATCCGTTAGTGCCATACCGAAATCACTCATGATTGCAAGCAGAGAATAGATCCGACGAGAAAACGACAAACGGAAAAAGAGAGGCGAATGAAATGACAAATTTTTGTTAAGTGGGGGGAGAGGAAAATGAGAGGCAAATGGCAAATAATGTAAATTGCAAGGAGATGAGATTTGTGATTAGGAACCTGGTTATGATGAAGATCCTCCCCGGCAACGGCGCCAAAAATTCCTTTTGATTGCTCTCTGAGCTACGTCAGTATTTCCCCAAAGAGGAAGGGATGATGCAGCACAGCGACGGTAGGTATTTCCCTCAGTGAAGAAACCAAGGTTATCGAACCAGTAGGAGAACCAAGCAACACAACGTAAACAGCACCTGCACACAAATAACAACACCTTGCAACCCGACGTGGTAAAGGGGTTGTCAATCCCTTTCGGGTAACGACGCCAGAAAATTGCAGTAGATTGAAATAATAGATCGCAAATAAATAAAGTGCAACAAAGTATTTTTGTATTGTTGGTTTAACAGATCTGAATAAAAATGCAAAGGAAAAGTAGATTGCAAGCAAATATATGTGGAAGAAGACCCGGGGGCCGTAGGTTTCACTAGTGGCTTCTCTCGAGAAAAATAGCAAACAGTGGGTAAACGAATTACTGTTGGGCAATTGATAGAACCTCAAACAATTATGATGATATCCAGGCAATGATCATTACATGGGCATCACGTCCAAAATTAGTAGACCGACTCTTGTCTACATCTACTACTATTACACCACACATCGACCGCTATCCAGCATGCATCTAGTGTATGAAGTTCATGGAAAAACGGAGTAATGCAATAAGAACGATGACATGATGTAGAAAAGATCCGTTTATGTATGGCGTTAGATATATATCTCGTCTTTTTATCCTTAGTAGCAACGATACATACGTGTCATTTCCCTTTCTGTCACTGGGATCGAGCACCGTAAGATCGAACCCACTACCGGGCACCTCTTCCCATTGCAAGATAAATAGATCAAGTTGGCCAAATAAAACCCAAATATCGGAGAAGAAATACGAGGCTATAAGAGATCATGCATATAAGAGATCAAAGAAACTCAAATAACTTTCATGGATATAAAAATATATGACTGATCATTAACTCAAAGTTCATCAGATCCCAACAAACACACCGCAAAAAGAGTTACATCATATGGATCTCAAAGAGACCATTGTATTGAGAATTCAGTGAGAGAGAAAGCCATCTAGCTACTAACTACGGACCCGAAGGTCTACAAAGAGCTACTCACGCATCATCGGAGAGGCACCAATGGAGGTGGTGAATCCCATCCGAGATGGTGTCTAGATTGGATCTGGTGGTTCTGGACAATGCGGCAGCTGGATGAAGATTTCGTCGACTCTTCTAGGGTTCTGGTATTTTGGGGGTATTTATAGAGCAAAGAGGCGGTCCAGGGGGCACCCGAGGTGGGCACAACCCACCAAGGCGCGCTTGGGCCTCCTGGCGCGCCCTGGTGGGTTGTCCCCTCCTCGGGACTCCCTGGTGGGTTGTCCCCTCCTCGGGACTCCCCCCAGGTGCAACCAGGGCCCAACTTCTTCCTTTTGGTCCATAACAAATCATCGTGAAGTTTCGTTGCATTTGGACTCCGTCTGGTATTGATTTTCTGTGATGTAAAAAACATGGAAAAAACAGCAACTTGCACTTGGCACTATGTCAATAGGTTAGTACAAAAAATGTATAAAATGACTATATAATGATTATAAAACATCCAAGATTGATAATGAAACAGCATGGAACAATAAAAATTTATAGATACGTTGGAGACATATCACCATGTTCATTGCAAAGTTCACAAGGATGGCGGAAAAAATTAAATCTTTCAGCACAATCATCTAGCCTCTTTTGCAACTTTTTTGTTTCTAAATATTTATGCTTCTTACAAAATCTATCTTCCCTTTTTGGTGTGCAAAGACACTCCCAATTTACTCCGCAAAAAGTGACATGCTCATAAGAAACATTTTTGTCATGACTTATGCAATCATCATTAGCATTTTGGATATTCAAAGAATTCACACTAACAACATTGCAATCATGCTCATCATTCAAATATTCTGTGCCAAACATTGACTTCTTCTTCTAACAACTGAGCACAATTTTCCGAACCATCATTGTCAAGAAAGATATTATAAAGATGATCAATAATATGATGCAACCTCAATTCCATTTTTATGTAGTTTTCTTTTATAAACCAAACTAGTGATAAAACAAGAAACTAAAAGATTCAATTGCAAGATCTAAAGATATACCTTCATGCGCTCACCTCCCCAGCAACGACGCCACAAAAGAGCTTGACGTCTACTACGCAACTTTATTCTTGTAGACACCTGTTGGGCCTCCAAGCGTAGAGTTTTGTAGGACAATAGCATTTTTTCCCTCAAGTGGATGACCTAAGGTTTATCAATCCATGAGAGGTGTAGGATGAAGATGGTCTCTCTCAAACCACCCTGCAATCAAATACAAGAAATCTCTTGTGTCCCCAACACACCCAATACAATGGCAATTTGTATAGGTGCACTAGTCCAGCGAAGAGATGGTGATACAAGTGTATTATGGATGGTAGAAATATATTTTTAGAATCTGAATAAGTAAAAACAGCAAGGTAGAAAATAGTAAACGGGCACAAAAACGGTATTGCAATGCTTGAAAATGAGGCCTAGGGTCCGTACTTTCGCTAGTGCAATCTCTCAACAGTGCTAGTATAATTGGATCATATAACCATCCCTAAAGTGCGATGAAGAATCACTCCAAAGTTCCTATCTAGCGGAGAACATAAGAATAAATTGTTTGTAGGGTACGAAACCACCTCAAAGCTATTCTTTCCGTTTGATCTATTCAAGAGTTCATACTAAAATAACACACAACTATTCTTTCCGTTTGATCTATCCTAGAGTTCGTACTAAAATAACACCAAAGCAAATTCATATTCATAATACTCAATCCAACACAAAGAACTTCAAAGACTGCCCCAAGATTTCTACCAGAGAAACAAAGACAAGAACGTGCATCAACCCCTATGCATAGATTACCCAATGTCACCTCGGGAATCCGCGAGTTGAGTGCCAAGATATATATCAAGTGAATCAATATGATACCCCATTGTCACCACGCGTATTCAATTGCAAGACATATATCAAGTGTTCTCAAATCCATAAAAGTATTCAATCCCATAACAACGAAATCTCAAAGGGAAAAACTCAATTCATCACAACAAGATAGAGAGGGGAAAACACCATATGATCCGACTATATTAACAAAGCCCACGATACATCAAGACCGTGACATCTCAAGAACACGAGAGAGGGAGAGAGAGAGAGAGAGAGAGAGAGAGAGAGAGAGAGAGATTAAACACATAGCTACTGCTACAAACCCTCAGCCCCGAGGGTGGACTACTCCCTCCTCATCATGATGGCCGCCGGGATGATGAACATGGCCACAGGAGATGATTCCTCCCTCCGGCAGGGTGCCGGAACGGGTCTAGATTGGTTTTCGATGGCTAAAGAGCCTTGCGACGGCGGAACTTCTGGTCTAGGTTAACCCCGATGGGTTTCAGAATATTTGTGAATTTATAGGGTAAAGAGGGGGTGCGGGAGGCCACCCAGGTGGGCACAACCCACCTTGGCACGCCAGGGGGCCCTGACGCGCCCTAGTGGGTTGTGCCCCCCTTGTGGCACCCCTCCAGGTGCAGCTCTGGCCCATTGGGTTCCTTTTGGTCCAAAAAAATCTCCAAAAGTTTCATGGTGTTTGGACTCCGTTTGATATTGATTTCCTGCGATGTAAAAAAACAAGCAAAAAATAGCAACTGGCACTGGGCACTGGGTCAATAGGTTAGTCCCAAAAAATAATATAAAGTTGCTATAAAATGATTGTAAAACACCAAGAATGATAAAACAATAGCATGAATACTTCATAAATTATAGATATGTTGGAGACGTATCAGTGGTAAGCAATATGACGATCACCGCCCACAACTCTTTGTGTTCTACTCGTGCATATCATCTACGCATAGACCTGGCTCGGATGCCACTGTTGGGGAACGTAGCATGCAATTTCAAAAAATTCCTACGATCACGCAAGATCTATCTAGGAGATGCATAACAACGAGAGGGGGAGAGTGTGTCCACGTACCCTCGTACACCGAAAGCGGAAGCATTAGTTTTAACGCGGTTGATGTAGTCGAACGTCTTCGCAATCCAACCGATCAAGTACCGAACGTATGACACCTCCGAGTTCAGCACACGTTCAGCTCGATGACGTCCCTCGAACTCTTGATCCGGCAAAGTGTCGAGGGAGAGTTTCGTCAGCACGACGGCGTGGTGACGGTGATGTGATCCGTGCAGGGCTTCACCTAAGCACTACAACAATATGATCGGAGGAGTAAACGGTGGAGGGGGGCACCGCACACGGCTAAGAAACAATTGATGTGCTTTGGGGTGCCCCCATCCCCCGTATATAAAGGAGGGAGAGGGAGAGGGCCGGCCTAGGCGCGCCCCCAAGGGGGAGGAGTCCTACTAGGACTCCAAGACCTATTCGGCCTTCCCCTTCCTTCATTCGGAGGGGGAAAGGGGGAAGGAGAGGGAGAGGGAGAAGGAAAGGAGGGCCGCGCCCCCTCCCCTTGTCCAATTCGGACTCCCCATGGGGGAGGGGGTGCGCCACCCCTTGTGGGCTGCCCTCTCTCTCCCCTATGGCCCATTGTGGCCCATTACTTTCCCTGGGGGGTTCCGGTAACCCCTCGATACTCCGATAAATATCCGAAACACTTTGAAACCATTCCGATGTCCGAACACTATCGTCCAATATATCAATCTTTACCTCTTGACCATTTCGAGACTTCTCGTCATGTCCGTGATCTCACCTCGGACTCCAAACAATCTTCGATCACCAAAACACATAACTCATAATACAAATCGTCATCGAATGTTAAGCGTGCAGACCCTACGGGTTCGAGAACTATGTAGACATGATCGAGACACATCTCCGATCAATAACCAACAGCGGAACCTGGATGCTCATATTGGTTCCAACATATTCTACGAAGATCTTTATCGGTCAAACTGTAATGACAACATACGTCATTCCCTTTGTCATCGGTATGTTACTTGCCCAAGATTCGATCGTCGGTATCTTCATACCTAGTTCAGTCTCGTTACCGGCAAGTCTACTTATTCGTTCTGTAATGCATCATCCCGCAACTAATTCATTAGTCACATTGCTTGCAAGGCTTATTATGGTGTGCATTACCTAGAGGGCCTAGAGATACCTCTCCGATACTCGGAGTGAAAAATCCTAATCTCGATCTATGCCAACCCAACAAACACCTTTGGAGACACCTGTAGAGCATCTTTATAATCACCCAGTTACGTTGTGACGTTCGATAGCACACAAGGTGTTCCTCCGGTATTCGGGAGTTGCATAATCTCATAGTCAAAGGAATATGTATAAGTCATGAAGAAAGCAATAGCAATAAAACTTAACGATCATCATGCTAAGCTAACGGGTGGGTCTTGTCCATCACATCATTCTCCTAATGATGTGATCCCGTTCATCAAATGACAACATATGTCTATGGTCAAGAAACTTAACCATCTTTGATTAACGAGCTAGTCAAGTAGAGGCATACTAGGGACACTTTGTTTTGCCTATGTATTCACACATGTATCAAGTTTCCAGTAATACAATTCTAGCATGAATAATAAACATTTATCATGATATAAGGAAATATAAATAATAACATTATTATTGCCTCTAGGGCATGTTTCCTTCACAGTCATACCGGCAAATGGGTATCTACCTCCACCTACAATGTCTATATGGTGGATACCCCCAAAGATGGAGGAGGAGGAGGCGGAAAACCCCCTAAGCACCGGTGTTGGGGGCGCTATAACCGAGGATGTTGGTGGAATAACTTGCCCCCTTGTGTTTTGGATATTGTTGTCAGAAATAGGCATGGACAGATTTGTTTGCTAGTGCACACAGAGAGAAATAGCCCATGCAAGTCGGAGAAGAATACTATGTTCAGTGATGAAATTCGAAGAACTTCACCTAAGATTATCTACCTGGCAGAGAAGGAAGCGCTACATTTTGATAAGAAATGAAGGCGAGAAGATGGTACCGAAGGAATTGGCCTCTTTAAGATTATTCTTGACGCAAATTCAGTTCATCCGAGGAAGAATGACTACAGTCGAAAGGATTGAAGGCGAAGTGAAGATGTAGCATTCCTTTCGTTGTTCTTATTTCTCTTATCTAAGTCATAAGACCTCTGCACTATTAAGAGGGGTATAGGTTCTCGAAGCTTAGGTCTGATGTGATGCTTAGCCGAAATCTATGCAAGACTAAGAGAAATTGTTGTGTTCCGAATGATTACCTGTCAACAATAGACGTTGTTCTTCGGAGCTGCACGAGATATCTTTTGGACCGAGGAGTTAGCATTTCTTCCTCCTGATACATCTCCAACGTATCTATAATTTATGAAGTATTCATGCCATGTTTACAACAATTTTATATGGTTTCGGTGCAATTTTATATGATTTAAATGGAACTAACCTGGACTGATGTTGTTTTTAGCAGAACTACCGTGGTGTTGTTTTTTGTGCAGAAATCAAAGTTCTCCAAATGCAGCAAAACTTTTTGACAATTTTTTTGAAAGAAAAGAGACACTAGAAGCTTTGTGTGAAGGCCAGAAAAGTCACGAGGTGGCCACCACCCACTAGGGCGCGCCTGGGGGGAGGTGGTGCGCTGGTGGGTGGTGGGCCCCGTATGGCCCATCTTTGCATGAGACCGACGCCAAAAAATCCTATAAATAGAGAAACCACCAGAAATAAACCTAGAACTTGGACTCCGCCGTCGCACGCCTATGTACCTTCGAAATACCATCTGGAGCCCTGTTCCGGCACCCTGCCAGAGGGGGAAATCGTCACCGGAGGCCATCTTCATCATCCCGACAGTCTCCATGACGAGGAGGGAGTAGTTCACCCTCGAGGCTAGGGGTATGTACAAGTAGCTATGTGTTTGATCTCTCTCTCTCTCTCTCTCTCTCTCTCTCTCTCTCTCTCTCTCTCTCTCTCTCTCTCGTGTTGTTTATTTGGCACGATCTTGATGTACCGCGAGCTTTGTTAATATAGTTGGATCGTATGGTGTTTTCCCCTGTCTATCTTCTTGTGATGAATTGAGTTTTTACCTTTAAGGTTTCACTATTATTAGATTGAATACTTTTATGGATTTGAGAACACTTGATGTATGTCTTGCATATGAATACCCGTGGTGACAATGGGGTATTATATTGATTCACTTGATGTATGTTTTGTCACTCAACTCATAGATTTCTGAGGTGACATTGGGGTAATCTATGCATAGAGGTTGATGCACATTTTCGTCCTACTTTCTCTGGTAGAAATCTCGGGGCACTCTTTGAAGTTCTTTGTGTTGGATTGAATATTATGGATCTGAAGTTGTTTGATGCGTATTGTATAATTAACTCATAGATACTTGTGGTGCCATTGGAGTATCTAGGTGACATTAGACCTGGTTGATGCATATCATATGGTGTTATTTTAGTACGAACTCTAGGGCTGTTTGTGACACTTATAGGAATAGCTCAAAAGATTGATCGGAAAGAATAACTTTGAGGTGGTTTCGTACCCTACAAACAATTTCATCTTATGTTCTCCGCTAGATAAGAACTTTGGAGTGATTCTTTATCGCACATTGAGGGATGGTTATATGATTCAATTATGTTAGCACTGTTGAGAGATTGCACTAGCGAAAGTATGAACCCTAGGCGTTGTTTCTAAGCATTGCTATACCGTTTGTGCTCCGTTTTATCACTTGCTACCTTGCTGTTTTTTTATTTTCAGGTTACAAAAACCTACATATATTATCGATACTACACTTGTATCACCATCTCTTCGCCGAACTGGTGCACCTATACAATTTGCAATTGTATTGAGTGTGTTGGGGACACAAGAGATTTCTTGTATTTGGTTGCAGGGTTGTTTGAGAGAGGCCATCTTCATCCTATTCCTCCCACGGATTGATAAACCTTAGGTCATCCACTTGAGGGTAAATTACTACTGTCCAACAAAACTCTACGCTTGGAGGCCCAACACGAGTCTACAAGAATAAAGTTGCGTAGTGGACATAAAGCTCTTTTGTGGCGCCGTTGACGGGGAGATGAGTGCTTGAAGGTATATCTTTAGATCTTGTAACTGAATCTTTTAGTTTCTTGTTTATTCACTAGTTTGGTTCTATAAAACAAAACTACAAAAAAAATTGGAATTAAGGTTGCCTCATATTATTCGTCTTTATCATGTCTTTCTCGAGAATGATGGAAAGGATAATTGTGCTCAATTGATAGAAGAAGAATTCAGTAAAATGTTTGGCATAAAAACTTTGAATGGTGAGCATGATTGCAATGTTGTTAGTATGAATTCTTTGAATATCCATGATGCTAATGATATGCAGAGCCAGAAGCTTGGAGATGCTATGTTTGATGAAGATGATAATTTTTAGTCCTCCAAGTTTTCATGAGAATATTTATTATGATGATACCATGCCTCCTATTTATGATGCTTATATTGATGAAAGTGGGTTTAGAAGAGTGTTAACTCTAGGTAATGATCCTACTATTTTGAAGGGTGTTGAATCTTATTACAATATTGATACAAGTGGATTTGGTGAGGTCATGACTTTATTTAATGATGAATCCACTATTTTGAAAGAGGTTTCAATTGACTATGATAAAAAAGTTGCTATATATGATAATTATTATGATGATATGTATGCTATAAAGAGTAATGATATCCAAGAAACTTGTCATCATGATTTTAATGCTGAAATTGATTATGTGGATCAAGTATCATGTGATAGTTATTTTGTTGAGTTTGCTTCCACTACTATTGATCAGAATAAATTTGCTTATGTGAAGAGTAATAATTTTTTTTATGCATGTGGATCATGAAAAGAGTGCTTTATGTGATAGCTATATTGTTGAATTCATTCATGATGCTACTGAAAATTATTATGAGAGAGGAACATATGCTTTTGCATATCTCAATAATATCAAGTTTCTTCTCTATGTGTTAAAAAGTTTTGAAGTCATGCTTGTTTTACCTTCCTATGCTAGTTGATTCTTACTCCCATAATTTGTTTACTCACAAAATCCATGTGCATAGGAAGTGGGTTAGACTTAAATGTGCTAGTCATATGCTTCATGATGCTTCCGTTATGTTTCAATTCTTTACTTTTATGTGAGCATCATTGAAATCATCATGCCTAACTAAAAGAGCATTAAAGAAAAGCGCTTGTTGGGAGACAACCCAACACTATTACCTATTGTTTTTGTGTGTTCACATGATTAAGCTACTATAGTAATCATGTTTTATAGTTTTTATTTCAATAAAGTGCCCAGTAAAGCCTTTGGATAATATGGATGATAGTTGACTTGATTCTGTGCAAAAACAGAAATTTTTGCTTCCAGTAATAGAATTGTTTAAATTCACTGAAACGCGATAAAATTCTGAATTTTTTAAACATGATTGATATACAAACTGCCTACGTTGTTCTAAGTTTTCAGAATTTTTGAATTTACAGAAATATGGTAATTGTTCAGATCATTACAGACCGTTATGTTTTTGACAGATTCTGTTTTCAATGCACAATTTGCTTGTTTTATACTATATGGTTAGAGAACTTGAGAGTTATGCATCTTGAAGTGCAGTTCTGATCACCTTCACAGGGTCGACGATACCAACCTTGATCATGTCAACATACTCCCCTACAGTAAGAAAGCACATCGATCAACTACTAGACTGCTAAAGATTATTACTCTATTGCTGAAATATGTATTTTGTACAGAAGCTCAAATTCAGAATGAACATCTAAAACAAAGTAACTATCTGTTCTTCGCCCGCACCGAGACGGTCCTGGGCAACGGCCATACAGCCTATTCTGGGACGACCAGTGGATCAATAGCCACTCCATCAGCGAGATTGCACCTCAGCTCCACGCCTGCATCCCCAAGCGCAAGAGAAAGACACAGACTGTCGCGGAGGGGCTCCACGCCAATGATTGGGCACGTGACATCGAGGGCACACTAGGTATCCATGAGATCGGTCAATACATACGCCTCTGGAGTACCTTGGAGCGCACTACCCTGACCGAGGAACCTGACCAACTCTGGAAGTGGACCACGAGCAAATCATACACCGCAAAGTCCTGCTACAAGGCTACCTTCCAGGGATCAATCCACAGCGAGTCCTGGAAAATCATATGGAAGAGTTGGGCGCCGTCCCGGGCACGCTTCTTCCATTGGCTCGCCAACCAGGACCGATGCTGGACCGCCGACTGCTTGGCACACTGCGGGCTGCAGCACCACGACCCTTGCCTCCTGTGCTGCCAGGACCCCAAGACGATGGACCATCAAGTTTGGCATGACATCATTGCTTGGCTAAGCTTGCCGTGCACGCCACCAAGCCATGAACCTTCCCTCCTGGACTGGTGGCACACTGCTAGGCAGGGGACGCCGCAGTCCATGCGCAAAGGCCTGGCCTCCATGGCCTTGTTAACCCCTGGATGATTCGGAAACACCGCAACAGTTGCGTCTTTGAGGGCGCCCTGCCTTCGACGCAAGACCTTGTTGTGAAGATCAAGGAAGAGGCGTCGCCCTGGGCCAAGGCGGGAGCTGCTGGCCTTCGCGACATCATCCCCCAGACTTGGGATGTGCACTGATAACCCGTTTTTTATCATCAGTTCTGTACCTCCTAGGAGGATTGTAACATAAACCCTATCTTTTCAATACAAAGAAATGCAAAAATCTCTTTGCGTTTTCTCAACAAAAAAAAACTATGAATGTTTGTTTACATTTGCAGCGACACCCAAATGCCATCTTCAGGTACTGATTCTTCTATCGCAAGAGATAGAGAAACATGTTAGTAAATGAGTGGTAATATTGCCTCGTACATTTTTATTTAGATGCAAAGATGAATTATTGGACATCTATTTTTTTTAAATGTCATTCAGATAATGATATTTCACTCTGATGTTCTCTGGCCTTCAGTATGTCCTGTGACAAAGTTGTAAAATATTCTATGCTTCAAAACCAAAAGACAGCCTCTTGGTTATTTGATTTGCATCAGGATGTATCCTTGTATGTTCCTCTTATTGCGTTAGAAAAATGTCTCCCGTGGCAACACACGAGCACATACCTAGTTTGTTATAAACTGAAAACCTTCATCCTCACTTACAAACATCTTGATGACAATGCCATGGTACTCAGATAGAGTCTCCACACATAAATCGGTCATGCCTTCCTGCATATCACATACTCCCTCCGTCCCAAAATTCTTGTCTTACATTTGTCTAGATATGGATGTATCTAACACTAAAATGTAACTAGATACATCCGTGTTTAGACAAATCTAAGACAAGAACTTTGGGACGGAGGGAGTACAAATTAACCATAGGTTTCACCAACCTAGCAAACCCACATGTGGGAATGTCACAAAGGCAACTGGATTGGAAAATATGTGAACAAAGCTCAACATAACACGAATGACAAAGAAATACCACATGCAAATGAAAGGAGAAAATCAACATTTCCTATAAACAAAAAGGTACAGATTTTCAATGGTTACTATAAAAACGAGGATGCAGGTGTTGGTACGTGCAAGATATATAAGTGAATATTGTGCTATCTCACTCAACTGCTAGCAAATCAAGTAGTATCTCAAATTATACATTGGTGTTATGATCTTGACCATTACACCTACTTCATTGATTCATTCACGTCATGAACCAACTAAAAAGGGTCCCCAATTTCATCCAAGATACTTCTCAATTCAGTCCGATGCACGCAAGGACCATCCTTCACAACATCTATGTGGGAAGATTTTAGAAAAACAAAAGGTACACTGCAGCTAAATATTAACACCATCATTTGGTCAAGACACTTGCAAAGGGGAATGAGTTATAGCAACGAGGCGATACACTAGCAGATCGATCTAATTATTTATGAGTTATGACTAGTTGTGTTTTACTAATAGCAATGGTCTATTGCATGTGACAGGTCTGGACAGGAGAGAATATTTTCCTGAGTAGAATATATCAAGTTAACAGGACAACATTCAATGGATTCTGTGATCTGTCTTCTTCCTTGACAGCTCAAGCATAAGGAATTTTAGGCGCAGAGAAGAAATTAATCTGGGTTTGTAGCACGACATTGGAAGGAATGCACAACGATATCTATGTATCTACATGGTAAGATTCAGAGATTACAAAACGTTGATTCAGACTAGCATCATTGTTGAACGTAGATTATCATCTTATCATAAACCAACATCATTCAGAGATTCAGAGATAACACTACGTCGGAAGAATATCACACTCCGTAGTTTATAATTGTTCAACAACCGAAGGACCATCCTCCACAACATCTACATGGGAACAATCAGAGATTACACTACAGGACTGAATCCAATAATTGTTTGGTGTTGTCCTATTCCTGGACGATGTACTTCATTAGGACAAGAGCTGACAGTAATCATCGTAATCAGAAAATTCCAGAGATCCTAAATCTCAATGGTGGTTTACCTTCAATTTTTGTGCTCGCTAGAACAGAAATAATTGAATGTTTAGTCGCCGGCTAGTCGCCTGCAGGCTGCAGCGAGGGAGGGAAGGAATCAAGGAAGAGATGAGGGCAGGGGGCGAGGTACCTTGCTCCATTGGTCGACCACTACGACCAAGCCCAGCCAGGGGTTTGCCTCCAGGACCTCGCGCCGGCGTCGTCGCCCGCGCCGCCGGCGTCTCCCAGGACCTCGCGCCGGCGACCGCGGGGCGTCGGGGAGCGGCCACTACGACCAAGCCCAGCCGGGGTTTTGCCAACACGACCTCGCGCCGGCGTCGTCGCCACCAGGCGCCTCCCTCTCGCGAGATGGATTAGGCGAGATGCGAGGGATTGACCGAACGAATTCACTTTCTAAAAGGAAAAAAAAATCATGGAGGACCATAATAACCCTTCTTGATCAAACTTAATATTTTTATTACTTAACATGTTTAAATCAACGGCGGTAAATAGTCATAGGTTCATGAAATTAATTTTTTTTTAAATAAAAGGTAGATCTCGTTCTGCCTTATGCATTTCAAAAAAAGGCCACAACCTGATGACCAAAGGTCAGTTACATGAAACTTATGTTACGCACCATAGTGCAGAGGCCATAAGTTGCCTCGGAAAAGAAAAAACATAGGGGAGGGGGAGGGTCGGAAGAAAGTACATGGCATCAGTTAAGTATCTATGATAGGAACTAAGTTGATGCACCCAGAAAATTAGAGACTCTCTGTCCTCCGTGCGTGTAGCCCCCGTGATTTCTGGCGTGCCATAGCGTGACGGCACAGGCAGCAAAAAGAACATGCACTTCCCTGGTAGAAGGCCAATAGAAATGGAGTTGATGCACAAACGCCATAATATCCGGGGAGCAGGAGGCATGGTTGGCCACACTCAACTTGCTCCAAATTGCATCAGCCGGTGCGCAACGCAGAAATATGTGACTGATGGATTCAGTAGCCGGGCAGATATCACAGTCAGGGTGAGTAGCAACAGAATACCACTTCTTTCTTGTCATATTGTCCCGTGTGTTGAGCTGCCCCAAAAAGCGAACCAAAGAAAAATCCGATATTTGAGAGAATGATAGGATCCCAGATCCAGTGCGCGAACGTGCAAGACATGCCTCTAAAATTCAGTAACCCGTAAATGTACGCGGTACTGACCTCCTTGTTACAGATGGTAGTTTGATGAAGGTCAGGGTGAGCCGAATTGGGCAGCACGTCCAACAGGAAAAGAATTGAGGCAATGCAGCTCCTGAACCGCTAAGGTTGAGAGGTTAGGGTGCAACTGGACATCCCAACGGCCACTGTCAAACTAAGAGGCAACAGTGCAACGGCTATCCCTTACATAGGAGTACAGAACTGGCAAGACGAAGCGAAGGCGGCCGACCCCTAGCCACTTATCATGCCAGAACAAGATCATCCTGCCGCCACCAAGAGAGCGATACGTCGAAGCCGTAACCAGGGAAATGCATTCCTTGAAGCCCTTCCAAATAGCAGTGTCTCTGCTGGCTGAGCCATGAAATTACATATTGTAACTCCCCAATCACCGTAAAATCATCAGTCTTTTAACATAATATTTTTTTGTAAGATTCCTCAAAAAAAATCTTGTAAGTTTTGTTTGAAACTTCGAAACATAGTTTTCACGTGGTTTTCATCGGTTGTCACCATACTTGGTCTTCATCTGATATTCTTTCATTCCTAGTCCTGACAACGAAATGCGGCGACTTTCCCAAATATATACAACACAACCCCCGCAAAAGAAAAAGGAGTATACAACACAACCCACAAATGTCAAAATATGGCCGGCTTCTATGTTTCCAAAGTATACACATGGTTGGTATCTTTGGTCATCCCATGAGACAGCAACAAAAGCAAGGAGAAAAAACGGCGGTCAGAATCGAGTCACGACTAGTCTATGCTGCTGCCATCCCGAACGATCCCATTGCAGGGGCCATTAAAGCTGAAAACGAAAGCAATGGAGGAAAAGAAGCAGCACGTGATGAAACTAGCTAGGACAGAGCAAGGTATATGTCAGTCTCTATGTGTGCTTTATTGAATCATTCGATTATGATCCAATGAAAAAGGAATAACGTTTGACAAATAGTTAGTGCCATTTGGTTGCCACAGGCCACATCTTATCTGATTGCCACATAACTTTTCCTAAATCAAAGTACGTGTTTCATGTACTTCCTCATATGCATTCCATCTTCAATTGCTCGGCCCACCGTCCACAAAAGATACGCCTTGCTCGTCTCTACAATCACATGCCAAGCTACAAGTTTATCTTGTTTTTCTCAAGAATATGCAAGCCACATATCTTTCTTTTTGTTAAGATAGAGGAAAACCGTCGTACAAAGGTAAGATTTACATGAGGTGTAAAATTTACACCTCCCCATGTTCGAGAATAAATGAGCACTCTAACTCTTATCCTCTATCACTCTGCTTACGCCTGCGAAGAACACTGGTATTCATAAAAAAGAGACTAAATAAATCTAATCGACTTCGCACATTAAGTTAGAGGGATGTTTAAAGCCCTTTTGTATCTCCTATCGTTTTACTTTAGTTAATTTTTAGCTAAAGATTTTTAGTTTGTTTGAATAAGAGTCGGACGACCATGCTTCTTTTTGATTGAGAGAAGATTCTTATATCTGATGAGTAATGGATATTTTGATGAATGTTTTATTATGAAAATTTTAAAATCATGATAGATGTATGACTAAAATTGTGTGATAATGTATTCCCACTTAAACATGATGAGCATAAGTCTTCCTCATCTTTAGTATCTATCGGATATCAGAGGGTGGCAACTAGATGAGATAACTCACTTTTATTTCAGTCTAGTTCCTTTCAAAACAGAAATGTTTGGTCTAAACGGTAGTCTCATCAGCCGAATAAAATAATATAGAGCAAGTAGCCCCATTGGTAAAACTCTCATTAATAAATTAAATATTTTAAAAGAATCCGTTATTGACACAAAGAATCATGCGTATCTTTTCATGTCACACTTAAACAAAAGTAAAAGTGACATGGGCTCAGGCCTAATCCTTAAAGAAGAAGGGGAAGAAAAACAAAACCGGGAGACCAATACAATTTGCTCGCCTGAAAGACGGGTGAATTACCACATAAAGTTGTGATACGTCTGCTAATCGGTAGAATAGTAAGGTGTGGAAATCTTCATGATCATCTGATTAAGTGGAGATATAATAGTGCTCAATATGATTATTTTTCTAGCATGTATTTCCGAATCTTGTTTTTAACTTATTCATTATCGTTATATGTACCTCATAATCAAGATGATTTCTTTCTTACAAGCTGCGGTATTTGCTTGGGGACGAGCAAACCTCTTAGCTTGGGGGGTTGATGATCCCAAAATGTGTGATGTTTTTATCCTTCATTTTGTGCCTACATGGTAGGCCATGTGGAATTTCATTGCGTTTGTGCATGTCTTTTTGTCGATTTTCCTCATGATGCACTCTTGAAAAGAAATGAAGCATTAAAGAGAAAACTTCAGGAAACAATGATAAAATCACGCCCATAAATGCAATACATTATTACCATAGAATAATGAAGCACTTTGGAGAAAACAGGAGCGCGTGCGGCGCTTCCAAAGTGCAGACGACTTCCGGAGCAGCTGCCCCAGCCGCCTCCTAGTCGACTACTTCCGCCCTGTGGAATCAGATCGCGGATCAGAGACACACAGACTCCAGAAACATCCAGAACACAGAATTCTAGCCTTCGAAAGGCATACGGAGGAGGAGTCGATCCAAGGACTTTGTCGCCACCATGCTACATCAAGAGGGTATCATCACCATCGTCATCACCATGGTCATCACCATCACCATGTCATCCTCACCCATTTATAATACACTAGTTAGAGTGGATTCGATTTTGTATTACATTTGTGGACTCATCATAATTCATCTCGTAATGTTTGTGCCCTTGATGTGCAGTTAATCTTCCTAGCTAGTTCTCGGGGATATGGAGGGACCTTAGTATGTAATAGATCGTTTGGTATTGGGATTTGATATCCTATTTATATGTTTATGTTAATAGTCTTCTTGATGTTGTAACATATTTGGACAGAAGGTTATTATTGCTAGCGTGAAGGCCGGTTGCGGAGGTAGGTTAGTGACAAGGCCTATCTCCCTTCGTCCCTAATCGCTACAACAGGGGGTAAACGGAGGCCGCTTTTAGCTGCATATGTGATACGGGGCTGCTACGGCGTATGTGATACGGTGTTGCTGTGTGTATGCACACATCTGTACTTAGCTCCACCCGCAAATAGAAACATATAAAGTGGCATAGGAATCCGACGTAGCATTATGCTTAGGTATCGGTCGTGTAGACACGTACTAGCGGGGAATCCAAACTCCCTGGGAACGCTTTAGCCCTATCAATTTCACCTACTGTCATTCACGTCCTACGTTACTTTACTTTACTCTTTCAAGTTTACTTCCCCGTTTGCTACAATCACCCAATATTTTTAATCGTTTCCACTTTGTTTTGGATCCCATTTAACTTGCAGGCATTGCTATTTGAACCCTTCGAGAAACAAAGATTGATTCATGTGCTCTCTGTGGGATAGATACTCTTACTTTGAAAAAGATACAACTAAACTCTATGCACTTGCAAGCAATCATGTATCTTTTGAACCGAGAGTCCAAATTAAGTTTCATTTGCATATTCCTGTTCGCTGGATTGAATAATTTTGAATAAGACCAATTTTGAATACATCTAGACACCTTTTAAATTTTTACCAAGTTTCAAATGTTAAAACTTGATAGTCGTAATATTAAGTTTTATCAAGTTTGACCAACCTCTACAATTCATCATTGGTTCTATCAAGTTTTAGGAGTTGAAACTTGCTAAAGTTTTAAAAACTTCTG
Source organism: Aegilops umbellulata (assembly GCA_032464435.1). Lineage (NCBI taxonomy): Eukaryota > Viridiplantae > Streptophyta > Magnoliopsida > Poales > Poaceae > Aegilops > Aegilops umbellulata. Next base: position 373,705,840 of record CP136057.1, read on the forward strand.
AAAACGTTGGAGCCCCCACATGGTTTTAAGAGGCTTAGCAACTAAACTCCCCAATGCATGGGTGCTTACTTTTTGGTTGCTAAGCTCCCTTCATTTAATTAGGTGTAGACTCATATTTGTGCTTTCACCTAGGTACATGCGCTTAGCATTGTGTCTTCTTGAGGTCACCATACTACTCTCTCTCTCTCTCTCTCTCTCTCTCTCTCTCTCTCTTCTTAATTAACACACCACATCAGATTTTTTTGCTTGGTTGGCAACCTTAGCACCTGTATAAGGTGGAGCATTGAGAGGGGCCTAAGTGTGTTTTTCATAGTTAATTATATCAATCTCACCACCACATGAGATGCTCTAGATGAGATTTAATTTCAGGGTTGTCGACATGTACCGATTGTATGAGACAAATATTTGTGCAAGTTTTATGCCTGGCCACCGAGCAATATATTGTTATATGACAACTTTCCTTATGCATATTTGCATCTATATGTGTGACGATATATATTTGCGTATATATTTGTTGGCGAGAGAAAAGTTCTACGTATTTTCAATAAATGTTGAGGAAAGTAAGCCGGTATGCTAATATTTGTGTAGCCTGTAAACAATACTCCATGACAGTTTAGAGCTGAGAAACAATGCCAAGCTAGCGATCACCAAGCTTCTTCAAAAGGGGCCAGTCCTCCACGGACCCATCTATTCCGATCCCCGAGCTCATCTAACCTCGGATGAACGGTAAAATCAAATAAAATAACAAAAAAAATGTTTTTTATGCCAATGTTTGACAAAAAAAATTACATTTTTGTGAATTTTTATTATATTTTACTGTGTATCCGAGCTCACATGAGCTCGGGATCATAACAACACTTTGGGTCCTCCACGTGTTTGGTCATATCATACAAATGTCGCACAATATGTTGGCCCGTACACACATCAAACTGTAGATGTGTATATGCCCCCCAATAATTGTGCAAAGAGATGCTAGTTAGCTTTACTACATACGTACGTCATTCTAGCTATAAAGACATGCCTGGAATCAGCATGCACGACCGGTCAAATTTAGTGAAGCGAAAATTACTATCAAGGGCATACAGGGAACGATGACAAGGATTGGAGCTGCATGTGATATGCATGGCGGTTTCTCGAGCTTCTCATGGCTAGCTACTATAAATATGACGCCTAAGTACCTCTAGCTCTGTAGCATCTTTATACCGAGCCATTACACATTTACACTGAAGCTAGACACCAACACACATACATCTGCGTATACTATACACATCATATATACACTAGAAATGTCGAACGACTCCCTGGTTACATCACGAATAGTAGGAGATGTGTTGGACCCCTTCCGTAGCACAGTTGATCTGACAGTGCTCTATGACGGTAGGTTCGTCATTAACGGCATGGAGTTCCGCTCACCGGCGGTGTCGGGCAAGCCTAGCGTCGAGATTGGCGGTGACGATATTAGCGTGACATACACCCTTGTAAGCCCATGATTTATTAGTTATTTATGTTTTCAGCACTGTGGTTTGCTCAAGTTAACTGTGTAATCTGTGAATGTGATATATGCAGGTCATGGTGGATCCTGATGCTCCTAACCCCAGCAATCCGACCTTGAGGGAATATCTTCACTGGTGAGAGGCTGAGTGCAACCCTACCTTGCTTGCTCTTGCATGCTGTCGATTAGGAACTATAATCTATACATGCATCACATGTAACGGTGGATGTATGTATTGGTGCATGCATGATAATGATATAATATACTCATGGATCATGCACGTACGTACATAACCACAAATATGCTTGTGGCAAGCGTGTCAATGGACATGACATACTATAAATATATGTGCATTATTTCAGGATAGCTAGGTTCATTGTGAGTACAGCTAGATATAGATCCAATATATCCTAACTAACTATCGACCGACTGATTCATGTCCATGCTCCATGCAGGATGGTAACCGATATCCCAGGATCAATGGATGACACCTACGGTGAGCACTGCCCCTCGTGAATGCAATAATTATAATAGTACATGACTTGGCATCTCTGGACAGTTTGGATGTAAATTTTTCTTCATTGTTTGAAGGGCGGGAGGTGGTGTGCTACGAGAGCCCGACGCCGGCGACGGGGATCCACCGCATGGTGCTGGTGCTGTTCCGGCAGCTCGGGCGGAACACGGTGTACGCGCCGTCGATGCGCCACAACTTCAACACCCGCAACTTCGCCCGCCGCTACAACCTTGGCGCGCCCGTCGCCGCAAAGTACTTCAACTGCCAGCGCCAGGCCGGCTCCGGCGGCCGGAAGTTCACCGGGCCCTACACCAGCCACCGCCAGCAAATCTAATCCTTCGAGCTCAAATACCCACGTGCCTAGCTAAATAAATAGCTGCCACATACGGGAGCACGTGGCGCACGCATAGGCATGGCAACGTCATCGATCACATGGGTATAAGACTAGCTACAAATACCTGTAGAAAAAGACTAGCTACAAATAAATGAATAAAAGTACTTCTCTTCCCAAAGGAGGATAGACTCCGGCTGGATGAATAAAAGTACGTAGCTTATTCTCTCCTTTTTGCGGGAAAAGAGTACTCTACATAGCTTTTGAAAGTTTCACATAGATGTTGCATCATACATGTGATCTATATAAATCTCTTTCTGAAATTATATCTAGCTCTGTCATCTATATATTCTCAAGACTCGACAAACTGATTTTCACCCGTTGTTATTCCTGGATGATCTCAAGCATTGCTGCTCCACTGCCCTGCCTTTGTTTGGTCGGCGCTGCTGACAGAAGCAACACCAATCTGAACCGGCGCACCATGGCTGCGTTCTGGCGTCTCATAAACGGGATGGAGCTCAAGGACATGTATCTCCATGTCCGGAGATGCACTTGGTCCGATAAGCAGCAGGCTGCGAGCAAGGAAGCTCGACAGGCTGTTGCTTAAGTCATAAATTCACCGAAGGTCACTGGACTCGTCCCAAATTTTATTTCAGTCACTGGACTTAGAAATGCCTGAAATATGTTGAAGAAAGTCATATCCGTGAACGCCTACGGTCTTATGTATTCTGTCTACGTGCCATACTATTTAACCGATTGACCGTCCACTTATATGCCAGCAGGCCAGCGACGGAGTAAAATTCATGGGCGGTCATTGGACTGTCCTCAAAATTCACTATGGTCACAGTATTCAATAATAAATCAAGGGTGCATGGGCCACTTGCATGCATTTTTTTTACAAAAGAAGTTGTATAGTACATGATGTCGTCCCCTCTCCCAAATTCCTAACCCCGTGTCTCCATCGTTCGTCAACCACGTCCCAAATCGCCTCCCCTCCTCAGCCTTCGCCGCCGTCGCCCGGGGGAGGTGCAACCCGCTGGGCGCCGGGGCTCAAGGCAGGCATGGCGCCATTAGTAGTAATTGTAACCATCGAGTTCAAGAGAGGCAGCCATCATTCTGGTATCCCATCGGGAGGAGGAAGCGCAAGAGTCTAGGCAACTGTGATACGTCTTCGCCGTATCTATAATTTTTTATTGTTTCATGTCAATATTATACAATTTTCGCATATTTTGACAACATTTTATATGATTTATTGGAATAACCTATTAATCCAGTGCCCAGTGCCAGTTCATGTTTGTTGCATGTTTTTTGTTTTGCAGAAAATCCATATCCAACGAAGTCCAAACGCGATAAAAATTTACGAAGAATTATTTTGGAATATATGTGATTCTTGGGACTTGGAATCAACGCTAACGGAGACCCACGGCCTCCACAACCCACTAGGGCGCGCTAGCACCCCTGGCGCGCCCAGGTGTCTTGTGCCCACCCCGTAAGGCGGTTGGGTCCCTTCTTCCGGCGCAAGAAAGATAATTTATGAAGAAAAATCGTGTAAAAATTTCAGCGCAATCGGAGTTAAGGATCTCCGGGAATTTAAGAAACTATGAAGGGCCAGATCTGGTGAACGCGAAATAGAAGAGAACAGAGAGGGAGATCCAATCTCGGAGGGGCTCCCGCCCCTCCGCAGCCATGGAGGCCATGGACCAGAGGGGAAACTCTCCTCCCATCTAGGGGGGAGGCCAAGGAAGAAGAAGAAGGAGGGGGCTCTCTCCCCCTCTCTCCTGGTGGCGCCGGAGTGCCGCCGGGGCTAGGATCGTGACGGCGATCTACATCAACAATCTTGCAACCGTCAACACCAACTCTCTCCCCCTCTATGCAGCGGTGTAACACCCCTTCTCCCCGCTGTAATCTCTACTTAAACATGGTGCTCAACTCCATATATTATTTCCTAATGATATTTGGCTATCCTATGATGTTTGAGTAGATCCGTTTTGTCCTATGGGTTAATCATGATCTTGGTTGGTATGATTGTATATTTTATTTATGGTGCTGTCCTACGGTGCCCTCCATGTCGCGCTGACGGAGGGGGCCCCGTTGTAGGGTGTTGCAATACATTCATGATTCACTTATAGTGGGTTGCGAGAGTGACAGAAGTTTAAACCCGAGTAAGTGGGTTGTTGCGTATGGGATAAAGAGGACTTGATACTTAATGCTATGGTTGGGTTTCACAACCTTAATGATCTTTAGTAGTTGCAGATGCTTGCTAGGGGTCCGATCATAAATGCATATGATCCAAGTAGAGAAAGTATGTTAGCTCATGCCTCTCCCTCATATAAAACTGCAAGAATGATTACCGGTACTTATTATCGATTGCCTAGGGACAAATGACTTTCTTATTGACAAAAGCTATCCACTTTTATTACCTTGCAATTTATTCGTCGTTTTATTCTCGCAAAGTACTCGTAGTTTTATTCTTGCAAAATAATTTCATACTTGTTCTAGGTAAAGCAAATGTTAAGTGTGCGTAGAGTTGAATCGGTGGTCGATAGAACTTGAGGGAATATTTGTTCTACCTTTAGCTCCTCGTTGGGTTCGACACTCTTATTTATCGAAGAAGGCTACAAACGATCACCTATACTTGTGGGTTATCAAGACCTTTTTCTGGCGCCGTTGCCGGGGAGCAATAGCGTGGGGTGAATATTCTCGTGTGTTCTTGTTTGCTTTATCACAAAGTAGTTTTTATTTTGTGCTCTTGCTTTCTATCCTTAGTTATGGGTAGGAAACGCAAAAGACAAAATAAATAATAGTTGTACCTACTAAACCAATGGTTGAAGAACCACCCAAAATCTATGCTACTACTAAATCTTTCTACTTGGATCATCTTCGATCCCTATGTGCTCGTGCTGAAACCCCAACTAGCTTAGTTGAGCGCAAATCATTAGATGAGCATACTCATTTTGTGCGACACCGCTTATCTCAAAAAGAGAAACTTTTATGGCATCATATTAATAGTTTGTATTGCTATGCTTTGAATTTATGTGAAATACATCATTTTTCTTGTTGTTCCGAAGACCCTAAAAAACACCTTCCCTTCCAATGTGAGTTTAAGGATAATGGAATCGTATCTGCTTATGCCAAGGGTGTTTATAATTACTATGATGTTGAACAAATTGAAGAATTTGTTGCTTTTAAGGGTGCTTATGAAATTGCTTCTTAGATTAAAAAGTATTATGCCACTCTTTACAAATCTGAAATTTTTGCCATACTTAAATATTGCTATGAAAACTATGCTTCCAATGCTTATGTTAAATAATATATTGAGTACTTCTCCACTTTCCAAGAAGAGACTAACATTTTGCAGGAGTCTATGGAAGAAGGAACTGATAAAACTGTGAGCTTATTGGATGAAAAAGATGATGAGGAGAGTGAAGAATAAAAGGAGGAAGAGCGGATTAGCTACCCGTGCCCACCTTCTAATGAGAGTAACTCTTCAACTCATACATTGTTTAATTTCTCTTCATACTTACTGAAGGATGAATGCTATGATAATTGCTATGATCCAGCTGGTTCATTTGAAATATCCCTTTTTTGATGAACTTGATGCTTGCTATGCTTGTGTCCAAGATGCCAATATGAATTATTCTTATGGAGATGAACTTGCTATAGTTCCTTATATGAAGAATGAAAATTTTGCTATTGCACCCACACATGATAGACCTATTATCTTTTTGAATTCTCCCAACTACACAATATCGGAGAAGTTTGCACTTATTAAGGAATACATTGATGGGTTGCCTTTTACCGTTGCACATGATAATTTTGATGAATATAATATGCATGTGCTTGCTGCTCCTACTTGCAATTATTATGAGAGAGGAACTACATCTCCACCTCTTTATGTTTTCAACACGATAAAATTGCAAGAAACTGCTTATGCTATGTATTGGCCTTTACTTGATGTGCATGAATTGTTCTTGTATGGCATGCCGATGCATAGGAAGAGAGTTAGACTTCGTCATTTCTTGACATATGTTGCTTTGTGCTCACTACTAAGTGCCAAATCATTGCTAATTAAAATTGGCTTTGATATACCTTGTCATCCAGGTGGATCCATTACTTGAGCACTTTATGCCTAGCTTAATGGTTTTAAAGAAAGCGCTGCCAGGGAGACAACCCGGAATTTTTAGAGAGTCATTTTATTCTGTTGAGTGCTTTTATAAAGTTTAAAAACAAAAATAATATAGAGGGGAACTTAAAAACTTTTTCATAAAATAGAAGCGATTGGAAGTTATGCATTGGAGAAGTGAGGGTCGACCTTGAACACTTGTGTTCATGCTCATGGAAACAATGTAGAATTTTTCATGAAGATTCTCACAAAAATAATTATCCCCTTGTACAATTCCATTATATTATAAAAATAATGTGCCAAGATTTGCCTTTAGGATGAGTAGATTGCTTGTTGGTATGTGCGGTGAAAAAACAGAAACTTTGGTTGTAGTGCGCGATTTTACATTTTTTACTGGAACGTCGAAAGTTTCTGAAACTTTTTGCATAGTCTTGCTATACAATTCTTTTATTTTGTACTATTTTTTCGAAAATTTTGGAGTACCAGAAGTATGGTGAATGTTCATATTACTACAGACTGTCCTGTTTAAGATAGATTCTGTTTTTGATGCATTGTTTTGCTTGTTTTGGTGAAACTATCGATTCTATCGGTGGAATAAGCCATGAAAAAGTTATATTACAGTATCTACAATGCAAAAGAAAAATATGAATTGGTTTGCAACAGTACTTAGAGTAGTGATTTGCTTTATTATACTAACGGATCTTACCGAGCTTTCTATTGAGTTTTGTGTGCATGAAGTGATCAAAGATCGAGGAGGTCTCGATATGATGAGAAGGAGGAGATGCAAGAGCTCAAGCCTGGGGATGCCCAAGGCACCCCAAGTAAATATTTAAGGAGACTCAAGCATCTAAGCTTGGGATGCCCCGGAAGGTATCCCATCTTTCCTCAATAAGTATTGGTATGTTTTTGTCTTCGTTTTGTTCACGTGATATGTGCAAATCTTGGAGCGTCTTTTGTGTTTATTTTTCACTTTTCTTTTATCCGCCATGCTGGCATGAGATAGTCCATGGTAGATTTATAGAATACTCATTGCACTTCACTTATATCTTTTGAGCATGGCCTTATAGAATGCTTCATGTGCTTCACTTATATCATTTGAAGTTTGGTTTGCATGTTTCTCTTCACATAGAAAATCGTTATTTGTAGAATGATACTTTGCTTAACTTATACTTATTAGAGCATGGTATTTTATAGAAAGAATCAAATTCTCATGCTTCACTTATATCTATTTAGAGAGTCAACATGAATTGGTCAATTGCATGGTTAGTAATGAAATCCTACATGAAGCTTATGGATCACTGAATATGATATGTTTGATTCCTTGCAATAGTTTTGCGATATAGAGATGGAATATGCGGGAGGTACTAGTAAATGGTTGTGGTTAGTAAGAATATTGGTGTTAAGGTTTGTGATTCCCGAAGCATGCACGTATAGTCTCTCGTTATGCTATGAAGTTGGAGCATGATTTATTATTGATTGTCTTCCTTATGAGTGGCGGTCGCGGACGAGCGATGGTCTTTTCCTACCAATCTATCCCCCTACGGACATGCGTAGTAGTATTTTGCTTTGAGGGCTAATAAACTTTTGCAATAAGTATATGCGTTCTTTATGACTAATGTGAGTCCATGGATTATACACACTCTTACCTTTCCGCAATTTTCTAGCCTCTACGGTACCGTGCATTGCCCTTTCTCACCTCGAGAGTCAGTGCAAACTTCGCCGATGCATCCAGATCCCGTGATATGATACGCTCTATCACACATAAGCCTTATTATATCTTCCTCAAAACAGCCACCATACCTAACTATTATGGCCTTTCCATAGCCATTCCGAGATATATTGCCATGAAACTTCCACCGCTTCCATTTTGATGACTCGAGCATTCATTGTCATATTGCTTTGCATGATCGTAAGATAGCTAGCATGATATTTCCATGGCTTGTCCATTTTTGATATCATTGTTATGCTAGATCATTGCACATCCTCGTACGCTGTCATAGGCATTCATAAGAGTCATACTTTGTTATAGGTATAGAGTTGTAATTTTTATTTCTTTCGAGTTATAAGTAAATAGAAGTGTGATGATCATCATTATTCATTTTTAGAGCATTGCCCCAGTGAGGAAAGGATGATGGAGACTATGATTCCCCCACAAGTCAGGATGAGACTCCGGACAATGAGAAAAAAATATAAAAAAAGAAAAAAAGGAAAGAAAAGAAAGAAAAAAAGAAAAAAAAGAAATAAAGAGAGAAGTGGCATGCTAGTTCCACACTTGTGCTTCAAAGTAGCACCATGTTTTTCATATGGAGAGTCTCCTATGTTGTCACTTTCATATACTAGTGGGAATTTTTCATTATAGGATTAGATGCACACCCACTTAGTTTTCATACTGAGCTTTCATACACTTATAGCTCCTAGTGCATCCGTTGCATGGAAATCCCTACTCCTCATGTTGATATCAATTGATGGGCATCTCCTTAGCCCGTTGGTTAGCCGCGTCGATGTGAGACTTTCTTACTTTTTTGTCTTCTTTATATTTACTCCTATCATCATACTCTATTCCACCCGTAGTGCTATATCCATGGCTTGCGCTCATGTATTGCGTGAGGGTTGAAAAAGCTGAAGCGTTTTAAAAGTATGAACCAATTGCTCGGCTTGTCATAGGGGTTGTGCATGATAAATACTTTGTGTTAAGAAGACAGAGCATGGCAAGACTATATGATTTTGCAGGGATAGCTTTCTTTAGCGTTGATATTTTGAAAGACATGATTGTTTGTTGGGATGCCTGAGTATTGATTTGTTCATGTCAAATTATAGACTATTGCTTTGAATCACTTATGTCTTAATACTCATGCCATGATTAGATATATGATCAAGTTTATGCTAGGTAGCATACCACATCAAAAATTATCTTTTTTATCATTTACCTGCTCGAGGACGAGGAGGAATTAACCTTGGGGATGTTGATATGTCTCCATCGTATCTATAATTTTGGATTGTTTCATGCCAATATTATACAACTTTCACATACTTTTGGCAACATTTTATATGATTTATTGGACTAACCTATTGATCCAGTGCCCAGTGTCAGTTCCTGTTTGTTGCATGTTTTTGTTTCGCAGAAAATCCACATCAAACAAAGTCCAATCACGATAAAAATTTATGGAGAATTATTTTGGAATATATGTGATTTTTGGGACCTGGAATCAACGCTAACGGAGGCCCGCGACCTCCACAACCAACCAGGGCGCGCTAGGCACCCCTGGCGCACCCAGGCATCTTGTGCCCACCCCGTAAGGCGGTTCAGGCCCTTCTTCTAGTGCAAGAAAGATAATTTATGGAGAAAAATCGTGTAAAAGTTTCAGCGCAATCGGAGTTACGGATCTCAGGGAATTTAAGAAACTGTGAAGGGCCAGATCTGGGGAACGCGAAACAGAAGAGAATAGAGAGGAAGATCCAATCTCGGAGGGGCTCCCTCCCCTCCGCCGCCATGGAGGCCATGGACCACAGGGCCCATCTAGGGGGGAGGCCAAGGAAGAAGAAGAAGGAGGGGGCTCGCTCCCCCTCTCTCCTGGTGGCGCCGGAGTGCCGCCGGGGCTAGGATCGCGACGGCGATCTACATCAACAATCTTGCTATCGTCAACACCAACTCTCTCCCACTATATGCAGCGGTGTAACACCCCTTCTCCCCGATGTAATCTCTACTTAAACATGGTGCTCAACTCCATATATTATTTCCCAATGATATTTGGCTATTCTATGATGTTTGAGTAGATCCGTTTTGTCCTATGGGTTAATCGTGATCTTGGTTGGTATGATTGTATATTTTATTTATGGTGCTGTCCTATGGTGCCCTCCGTGTCGCGCAAACGGAGGGGTCCCCGCTGTAGGGTGTTGCAATACTTTCATGATTCGCTTATGGTGGGTTGCGAGAGTGACAGAAGCTCAAACTCGAGTAAGTGGGTTGTTGCGTATGGGATAAAGAGGACTTGATACTTAATGCTATGGTTGGGTTTCACGACCTTAATGATCTTTAGTAGTTGCGGATGCTTGCTAGGGGTCCAATCATAAGTGCATATGATCCAAGTAGAGAAAGCATGTTAGCTCATGCCTCTCCCTCATATAAAATTGCAAGAATGATTACCGGTACTTGTTATCGATTGCATAGGGACAAATGACTTTCTTATTGACAAAGCTATCCACTTTTATTACCTTGCAATTTATTCGTCGTTTTATTCTCGCGAAGTACTCGTAGTTTTATTCTTGCAAAATAGTTTCATACTTGTTCTAGGTAAAGCAAACGTCAAGTGTGCATAGAGTTGTATCGGTGGTCGATAGAACTTGAGGGAATATTAATTCTACCTTTAGCTCCTCGTTGGGTTCGACACTCTTATTTACCGAAGAAGGCTAGAAACAATCCCCTATACTTGTGGGTTATCAAACTGCACCACGTTTTCCCACATTGTCGGTGCCTAAGTCCACAAAATTGGTGAACTCAGGGATGAGGAGCGCAGGGCAATCCCGCGGTGATGCTCCTAGTTGTCTCTCTACACGAGCCATTCGGTGGCACATGTACAACGTGTTTCCGTCCGCCAACATAGACTCCCATTTCGCTGCAAGCCACGTCAACGACCGCTAATGAGGACCCCGAGGCAGAACTCTGGTCCATGCCCTGTGGTGAACCTAATGGAGTTGGGTTGCACGCGTGCACAAGTGCCAAGACCAGTAATGTGGGCCACAGGGTAGGAATCACGTGGGCCGGTGTGTGCAACTCCGGCGTGTGTGTACTCTCCCGGTGACGATGGTGCATGGTGGACTCCAGCAACCGACACAAGAGTAGACGTGGTGGACTCCAGCTGTCGAAGGCACACGCACGCATGTCACAACCACTGCGGCGCTCACACCGATGGTGACCATAATGGGCACAACTTTTGCCTTGTCAACCTCGACTCATAGTGCAACACGGCCCTAACACCAATGTCATCTACAGTTGCACCTCCACCTTGAACTGGAGCCGCCATCGTCGCTCGTTGTCGCACCACTCATGCAACCAAGTTGCAACGCGTACTCATCATCCCAGTTGGCTGAGAAGAGATTGTACTGCATGGCTGCTGCAAGTTGGGCTTCACGGGTTCGGGGAAGACGAGGTAGCTTTCTCCTAGCCGTCTGGAAGCATGCTTGATGCTTACCATGCAACAGAGGTACACCGATGAGAGTATGTAGGTGTGTGATGACCCACAAGTATAGGGGATCTATCGTAGTCCTTTCGATTAGTAAGAGTTTCAAACCCAACGAGGAGCAGAAGGAAATAATAACGGTTTTCAGCAAGGTATTCTCTGCAAGTACTGAAATAAGTGGTAGCAGATAGTTTTGTGATAAGATAAATTGTAACGAGCAACAAGTAACAAAAGTAAATAAAGTGCAGCAAGGTGGCCCAATCCTTTTTGTAGCAAAGGACAAGCTGGAACAAACTCTTATATAAGGAAAAGCGCTCCCGAGGACACATGGGAATATCATGAAGCTAGTTTTCATCACGTTCATATGATTCGCGTTCGGTACTTTGATAATTTGATATGTGGGTGGACCGGTGCTTGGGTGCTGTTCTTACTTGAACAAGCATCCCACTTATGATTAACCTCTATTGCAAGCATCCGCAACTACAACAAAAGTATTAAGGTAAACCTAACCATAGCATGGAACATGTGGATCCAAATCAGCCCCTTATGAAGCAACGCATAAACTAGGGTTTAAGCTTCTGTCACTCTAGCAACCCATCATCTACTTATTACTTCCCAATGCCTTCCTCTAGGCCCAAATAATGGTGAAGTGTTATGTAGTCGACGTTCACATAACACCTCTAGAGGCTAGACAACATACATCTCATCAAAATATCGAACGAATACCAAATTCACATGACTACTAATAGCAAGACTTCTCCCATGTCCTCAGGAACAAACGTAACTACTCACAAAGAATATTCATGTTCATAATCAGACGGGTAATAATATGCATAAAGGATCTGGACATATGATCTTCCACCAAATAAACCAACTAGCATCAACCACAAGGAGTAATCAACACTACTAGCAACCTACTAGCACCAATCCCGGACTTAGAGACAAGAATTGGATACAAGAGATGAACTAGGGTTTGGAGATGAGATGGTGCTGGTGAAGATGTTGATGGAGATTGCCCTCTCCCGATGAGAGGAGCGTTGGTGATGATGATGGCGATGATTTCCCCCTCCCGGAGGGAAGTGTCCTCGGCAGAACAGCTCTGCCGGAGCCCTAGATTGGTTTCGCCAAGGTTCCGCCTCGTGGCGGCGGAGTCTCGTCCCGAAAGGTTACTTCTTTATTTTTTCTTGAAGAAAGACTTCATATAGCAGAAGATGGGTGTCAAAGAGCCACCAGGGGGCCCACAAGGTAGGGGGGTGCGCCCTAGGGGGGGCGCCCCCCACCCTCGTGGACAGGGTGTGGGCCCCCTGGTCTTCGTCTTTGGCGAGGATTTTTCTTTATTTATTATAAGATATTCCATGGAGTTTCAGGACTTTTGGAGTTGCGCAGAACAGGTCTCTAATATTTGCTCCTTTTCCAGAGCAGAATTCCAGTTGCCGGCATTCTCCCTCTTTATGTAAACCTTGTAAAATAAGAGAGAATAACCCTAAGTATTGTGACATAATGTGAAGTAACAGCCCATAATGCAATAAATATCGATATAAAAGCATGATGCAAAATCGACGTATCAACTCCCCCAAGCTTAGACCTTGCTTGTCCTCAAGTGAAAAGCCGATAACAATAAATATGTCCCCATGTTTAGAGGTAGAGGCGTCGATAAAAAGAAAATACGGACATCAAGGCATCATGATTATTCTCATAACAGCAACATATATAGATTCTGTCATATGATTACTTATATTCAAGTGATGATCTATTCACAATGCAAAAGTATGAATCATAAACCTTATTGAGCACCAACAAACTATAACCTCAGTCATTGAAGCAATTGCAATTTATCATAACATCGGAAAGAGTCTATGTCAGAGCTAAAAAGCAAGTCCACATACTCAACTATCATCTAGTCCTTCATAATTGCTAACACTCATGCAATACTTGTGGTTATGAAGTTTTAATCAGACACAGAGAAAGATAGGGGCTTATAGTTTTGCCCCACAACCTTTTACCTCAAGGGTAATGTCAACAATAATAACTCATGCTCCCCTACATCTAATTATATATATATATATATATATATATATATATATATGTATGTATGTATGTTTGTATATCATGTTCTTTCCAACATGCTGGGCTTGCCAAAGGATAAAATGGAAAAGGAAAGGTGAAGATCACCGTGACTCTTGCATAAGGTAGAAGATAATAATAAAAGCTAGGCCCTTCGCAGAGGGAAGCAGAGGTTGCCATGCGCTTTTATGGTTGGATGCATAAAATCTCAATGTGAAAGAACGTCACTTTATATTGCCCCTTGTGATATGAACCTTTATTATGCAGTTCGTCGCTTTTATTACTTTCACATCACAAGTTCGTATAAAGCTTATTTCTCCCACACCAATCAATCATACATATTTAGAGCAATTTTTATTGCTTTGCACCAATGACAACTTACTTGAAGGATCTTACACAATCCATAGGTAGATATGGTGGACTCTCCTGGCAAAACTGGTTTAAGGGTATTTGGAAGCACAAGTAGTATCTCTACTTGGTGTTGAGAATTTGGCTAGCATGAGGGGGAAAGGAAAGCTCAACATATTAGAGGATCCATTACAACATACTTTATCTCAGATATAAGAAAAAATAATTCATTACGTTGTCTTCCTTGTCCAACATCAACTCTTTAGCATGTCATATTTTAATGAGTGCTCCCAATCATAAAAGATGTCAATGATAATATATCTATATGTGAAACCTCTCTTTCCTTATTACTTCCTATTAATTGCAACGATGACCAAAGCTATGTCTGCCAACTCCCAAGAACTTTAAATCATCATACTCTTTCTATGTGAAGTCATTACTCTCAATAAGATCAATATGAACTCTTTGTTTCTTTTTATTCTTTTCTTCTTTTCTTTTTATTCACCCAAGATCATGGAAAAATAATCAAGCCCTTGACTCAACACTAATCTTTATTATATATAACTCACGGACTCGATTACATAGAGGGATCATAAAGCAAAACTCAAAAATAGATCATGCCATAAACTTTATTCTACTAGATCAAGATACTACTAATAGGATCGAACTAAGAAAAGCGGTAAATATAGGAGATGTGTTTGTGATACGATACCGGGGCACGTCCCCCAAGCTTGGCAGTTGCCAAGGGGAGTGCCCATACCCATGTGATTATATCTCCTTTGTCGGTGAAGAAGAAGGTGGAGGTGTTGTCGATGATGCGGGCTTGCCCTTCTCTTTCTCCAACTTGTGTCGAAGGGTGAAATTATCAATCATCAACTCATCATTCTCCATCTCAAGCTTTATTATCCTTTTGCATAATGCCTCTTTGCTTTCTTGCTTGAAACGAGGGGGAACTGGTTCATCTACATCTTCCTCATCGGGGTACCATATATATGGATAGGTATCCTTGAATATGTTTTTATCTAAAGGCCGATAAGAAACTGGGCAATCCTCCTCCGAATCTTGAGACGACATGTTGATCTAATCTGCAGCAGCACAACTCGAAACAAAAACAGAGGATATTTGTGTGATACGGGAGTCAAGACCTTCGGGAGAATATATAATGAATTTTTACCGACCAAAATACGTATCGTGCAAGAAAACGGAGTCCGGAAGGCACACGAGGTGCTCACGAGGTAGGGGGGCGCGCCCAGGGGGTAGGGCGCGCCAAGCACCCTTGTGGGGCCCTCGTGTCCTTCCCGGACTGCTACTTATTTTTCTATTTTTCTAAGTATTCCAAAACTGAGAAATATTGCCTTAAAAATTGTTTTGGAGTCGGTTTACTTACCATACGACATACCTATTCCTTTTGGGAGTCTGAAACGGTCTGGAAAGTGTCTCTTATGTATTCCTTAGGGGTTACGGTTTCAATAATATTGGTTTCAACATTTATAGGATTACCTGAGATATAGTGTTTGATTCTTTGACCGTTTACCACCTTCGGATTTGTGCCTTCGAAGTTGTTGATTTTTATGGCACCAGAACGATAGACCTCCTCGATAACGTAGGGGCCTTCCCATTTGGAGAGAAGTTTTCCTGCAAAAAATCTTAAACAAGAGTTGTATAGCAATACATAATCACCTACATTAAACTCACGCTTTTGTATTCTTTTGTCATGCCATCTTTTAACTTTTTCTTTAAACAACTTGGCATTTTCATAAGCTTGGGTTCTCCACTCATCAAGTGAGCTAATATCAAATAACCTCTTCTCGCCGGCAAGTTTGAAATCATAGTTGAGCTCTTTAATAGCCCAATATGCCTTATGTTCTAGTTCGAGAGGTAAGTGACATGCTTTTCCATAAACCATTTTATATGGAGACATTCCCATAGGATTTTTATAAGCAGTTCTATAAGCCCATAATGCATCATAAAGTTTCTTGGACCAATTCTTTCTAAACCTATTAACAGTCTTTTGCAAAATTAATTTGAGCTCTCTATTGCTCAATTCTACTTGACCACTAGACTGTGGATGATAAGGAGATGCAATTCTATGATTAACGCCATACTTAGCAAGCATTTTACGGAAAGCACCATGAATAAAATGTGAACCACCATCAGTCATTAAATATCTAGGGACTCTAAACCTCGGAAAAATAACTTCCTTAAGCATTTCAATAGAAGTGTTATGATCAACACTACTAGTTGGAATAGCTTCTACCCACTTAGTAACGTAATCAACAGCAACTACAATATGTGTATATCCATTAGAGGCAGGAAAAGGTCCCATATAATCAAAGCCCAAAACATCAAATGGTTCAATAACAAGTGAATAATTCATAGGCATTTCTTGATGTCTACTAATATTACCAATTCTTTGGCATTCATCACAAGATAAGACAAACTTACGGGCATCCTTGAAAAGAGTAGGCCAATAAAAACCGGATTGCAATACCTTATGTGTAGTTCTATCTCCAGCATGGTGTCCTCCATAAGCTTCGGAGTGACACTTGCATAGGATCTGTTCCTGTTCATGCTCAGGCACACAACGTCTAATAACACCATCTGCTCCTTCTTTATAAAGATGTGGGTCATCCCAAAAGTAGTGTCTCAAATCATAAAAGAACTTTTTCTTTTGTTGGTATGTGAAGCTAGGTGGTATGAATTTAGCAACAATGTAATTAGCATAATCAGCATACTAAGGAGTACTACGAGAAGTACTTATAACATTTAATTACTCATCAGGAAAGCTACCATCAATAGGTAGTGGGTCATCAAGAATATTTTCTAACCTAGACAAGTTGTCTGCAGCGGGGTTCTCAGCTCCCTTTCTATCAACAATATGCAAATCAAATTCTTGTAGCAAGAGAACCCATCTAATAAGTCTAGGTTTAGCATCTTTCTTTTCCATAAGATATTTAATAGCAGCATGATCAGTGTGAATAGTTACTTTAGAATCAACAATATAAGGTCTTAACTTATCACAAGAAATACAACTGCTAAGAATTCTTTTTCAGTAGTAGCATAATTTCTTTGAGCATTGTCTAGAGTCTTACTAGCATAATGGATAACATTTAATTTCTTATCAACTCTTTGCCCTAGAACAGCACCTACAGCATAATCACTAGCATCACACATAATTTCAAAGGGTAATTTCCAATCAGGTGGCTGAACAACAGGTGTAGAGACTAATGCTTTCTTAAGTATTTCAAATGCTTCTACACAATCATCATCAAAGACAAATGGTATATCTTTTTGTAATAAATTAGTCAGAGGCCGAGAAATTTTTGAGAAGTCCTTAATGAACCTCCTATAAAATCCGGTGTGACCAAGGAAACTTCTTATACCTTTGATGTCCTTGGGACATGCACTACAAGAAATATGTCAACTTATGACCTTCTATCAGTGACCCTCGAAGAATTGGTCATAAATCTATGACCATTTCAGACCAATTGGTCAAAAGCTGTTTGGGGGCCTCTAAACCCTAAACCATTGCGACCATTTTGGTCAGAAAGGTCGTTATTTATTTACATGAAATGGTCATAAAGCAAACAGTGCTAGTCCGCTGCCTTATTTCTAGTTGTTAACGACCAATATAGATGGTCATAGACTTGTAAATTGTGGTGGGTTGCTATGACTAGGCGCCACCTCATCAGTTTTGCCTATGTATCATGTCCATGTGGCAGTTTTGCCCTAGGTTGTGAAGCAACCTATATTTCTGTCATTCCCAAAATTCCCAAAAAAATCTCATAAATTCTTTGGGTCATATCTTCGTCAAATATGTAAAAACCTTCCTTGCCTAGTTCAAAAATAATTCAAAAATATTCATTTTCCTATTCTGTTCAAAGTAACAGTTTGTGAAGGAAGTACCACTTTGGCATGTCCAAATAGTATCCATTTTCTACAGTGCTTTCCTATGCCCAAATAACCATCCTCCACCAAATGCCAGCTCAATCCATTCATTATTTTGAGCCGAGCTTCAACATTCGTATTTATGTCCAGTGTGGTGGTTTGCAAAGCAAGTACAACCTAGGCTCCTCCTTTTGAGCTGAAAATTTGTGAAGACGATCTTCTTAGTAACTGATCATCCTCAGCCAAAACTCACGCCCATTAGCCATGTACATTTCCCGTACCGCTAATCAAACACTTGGCTGCTAATTCATGTTTGAGCATCGATCGGTCTCCTTGTGAGAATCTTATGTTGTAATTTTCTTCCTAGCACCTACCTGGGGAGTACCCAACCCACTAGACATGCCTAGGCCTCCCAGAACACATGGCAACGCCACGGTCATGCGGTGACCACGCGGCGGGCATACGAGTTTACGCGCTCTAGAGTTGGGGCCCTCGGCCACCGCCCAAACCTCAACGTATCGCTACCAAACCATCTATTTATGATTAAATAGGTACTTATGTAACTATAAATGATTTTTGTAAAAAATAAATAGCAAACTATGAGGCAGCTGCAGTTCAAATTTGACCCGCTTCCAACTGAATCGGCGGAAATTTGTCTTTTTCACGAGAGGTGGATCAAAACTTTTTGCACCCAACCATTTTGTCAATTGTGCATTAAATATGTACTAGTATTTTAGAAAATTGATTTGGTCCAATTTTGCAACAATTATTTGGGAGGTCCTTCACAAAAAAACCTCCTTTTGGGCACTCGGAAAATGAAAAATGGTTTTTTCGTCCAAAGAAAATGAAAACTTCCTTAGGCAACATTGTTTGCCATTCCAATATGCACCCTTGTGCACAATATGAGATCATTTAAACAAACTATGCCACGAATGTGGCCATAAGATTGATCATTTGGCTTGAAAGCCATTGATCTCCATACGTGATAGCTCGTTTCTGAGAACACTTTTTTAAAATAATTGTCGTATTACAAGTTTGTTATTTTTCCTGGGAACTTGGCCACATATAATGACACAATGCGAAGGTTTCCCAAATTTTTGATTTTTTTTTAATTTTTTATGCCCGTTTGTAAATGCGGTCAAAACGGCGGGAATGACCGTTCCTAGCTAGTGGTTGAATCTTGGATTTTTTTTGGTGTTTCTCTGATTAAATAGATACTTATGTACCTATAAATGATTTTTGGAAAAAATAAATAGCAAACTATGAGGCAGCTGCAGTTCAAATTTGACCCGCTTCCAGCTGAATCGGTGGAAATTTGTCTTTTTCAAGAGAGGTGGATCAAAACTTTTTGCACCCAACCATTTTGTCAATTGTGCATTAAATATGTCCTAGTATTTTAGAAAATTTATTTGGTCCAATTTTGCAACAATTATTTGGGAGGTCCTTCACAAAAAAACCTCCTTTTGGGCACTTGGAAAATGAAAAATGTTTTTTTCGTCCAAAGAAAATGAAAACTTCCTTAGGCAACATTGTTTGCCATTCCAATATGCACCCTTGTGCACAATATGAGATCATTTGAACAAACTACGCCACGAATGTGGCCATAAGATTGATCATTTGGCTTGAAAGCCATTGATCTCCATACGTGATAGCTCGTTTCTGAGAACACTTTTTTAAAATAATTGCCGTATTACAAGTTTGTTATTGTTCCTGGGAACTTGGCCACATATAATGACACAATGCGAAGGTTTCCCAATTTTTTGATTTCTTTTGAATTTTTTATGCCCGTTTCAAAATGCGGTCAAAACGGCGGGAATGACCGTTCCTAGCTAGTGGTTGAATCTTGGAATTTTTTTGGTGTTTCTCTGATTAAATAGATACTTATGTACCTAGAAATGATTTTTGGAAAAAATAAATAGCAAACTATGAGGCAGCTGCAGTTCAAATTTGACTCGCTTCCAGCTGAATCGGCGGAAATTTGTCTTTTTCACGAGAGGTGGATAAAAGCTTTTGACACCCAACCATTTGGTCAATTATGCATTAAATATGTCCTAGTATTTTAGAAAATTGATTTGGTCCAATTTTGCAACAATTATATGGTAGGTCCTTCACAAAAAAACTCATTTTGGGCACTCGGAAAATGGAAAATTGATTTTTCGTTATTCAAGGAATAACACTACTAATTATTTGAAAACTTAACTAACATTGTCATAAAAAGAGAAGGAAACTTACCATCGGGCATCGTGGTGCTGCGTTGGAGCTCACGCTGCAATGGAGTTTCGTCGGGCGCTGTGGTGCTGTGTTGGTAGCGCCTATTGTTAATCAATTACGACAATTTTAGATGGTCATAAGCCCGCACTTCGTTCTGATTGGTCTATGGGCATGTCACGCGGATCAAGCATTACAGACCGTCGGATACTGCCAGATCCAACGGCCCACACCCTCATCCTCTCGCCACCCACACCCACCCGAAAGCAGCTCCCCTCACCTACACCACACGTCGTTGAGGACACTGACATGTGGGCCTAATTCCTCGCGGGCCCACCTATCAGTGGACGAATGCCACCACTCACCCACCACACACCACTCACCCACCGCACACCACTCCTCCCCCTCTCCCCCTCTCCCCCGCACACCACTCCTCCCCCCATGATCCGCAACCCAAACCCTAACCCCTCTCCCCTCTCCCTCCATTGGACCGCCGCCGCCACCTACGGCGGCCGATCCCGCCGCGACCTCCCCTTCCACCTCAAGCCGCTCCTCCTCGCCTTCGTGGACGACCACCTGCTCCCGCCGTTCGCGCCCGCGTGCCCGCTCGTCATTGCCTCGCTCCTCGCCCGCGGATCGCAGAGCATCTCATGGCGTCCCCGGCGCGGCCAGCCTCCGTCTCCGGTCCCTTCGGCTCCGCCGCCGACCTCGCCATCTTCTCCACTCCGACCACGACGCGGCGGGCGGATCTAGGCCGTGCGAGCGAGACGGCGGCCAGATCCTCGATGGCGAGGACACGCAGCGGTCCCCGCCGGCCAAATCAGGTCCGTCTCCTCCCACAGCTGAGTCGTTTTACTGGCGATTTGCCTCGCATGGCCACGACCTCTGACCCCTTCTCATTGATTTGCTCGGGCGGCCGCCTCTCCCACCATCGACGGTGCGTGCTCAACGCCGAGATCCGCCGCGCCAAGGCCAAGCTCCTCAAGGAGGATCCACCCAAGCTACACGCCGGCCACAGCCCCCCCCCACGCAGCAGCTGTCGCCGCCGTGTACCTCGACAGATCTGCGGCCCTCGACAGCGTCAGACGAAGGCGGGGCCTCTGCCACTGCAGGCACAGTCGCCTCCAGCCCGACGCGCGCCAGGATCGTCAACAAGATGTAAGCAGGGGCCCCGATCGATCTGATCCGATTGGGTTCGCTCCCCCCTCCCACTCATCCTATCGATTCGATCCCTCATCCCCTTTTTCGGGTCAATTTTTTCGTCGTTCGATCTGATAGAGCCTCGATCTAGCTAGCGGCAGCAACCTATTCACCCTCAATCTGCGCATAGAGCGCGATTAGTCGAAATTCCCCGGTAGTTGATTCACTAATCAACACACCTACTTCGAATCCATCCGCCCAATTTACTTTATTGACCAGACCAGAATTACATCCAACCAATTTGACACGAGTTTGTGGCCAAGAGGTGCGAATTTGTCATGTCACAGAATATCATAACCTTTGTTTCACCAGGTAGTAGCTAGGGTGAACCATTTTGTTAGTTTTGTTCCTGAACTAGGGTTCCTCGTATGTTTCCGCAAGGAAATTTTGCATATTATGTTTGATGATTGGTTGTCTGTATTGGCTGGCTGCTCTGCCTGCTCTCGTTCCACTTTACATCTTAGATGCAACATGTTTTATTGCGCACAACTGCTGAAAAGCAATGCGTCCCCTGAACTTATTCAAATTCTGTGCTATGCGTGCAGAACGGAAACTCTGAAGAAGCATCTGCCAGCTTTTGCGCCAGACGGAGTGAACGAACATCAAAAGATCGCCGTGCGATTCGAAGAGAAGATCTATACTGCAGCAACCAATCAGGTAATTTTTTTACCTGTCTTCGCTACTTCTCGGAGCAGAGCATACATTAGTTATGCGGTTTTCTTCTATTCAACCTATCTTGCTTTGCTATGAATATTCCTTTGGGATGACTAAAACTGGAGCTATACTAGCCTATCTCTGCTATGTTCCATCCACTGTATTTGTTTAACCAACCTGATCCTCCAAACATAAAAGCTCAAGTGTGTACTAAATCATGTGTTATTTAGTTAGCTGAGCAGTATCTTTAGTTTTCTAATGATTGCTCACTCTCAATTCCGAATAAATAAGTAGCTGACCCTATTGGTTCTTTCTTTCTTCAGGGCTATGAGTTGATGGCCAAGCTGCTGTTTTGCCCTACTTGATAATTCTTTTGCTGTCCGGTCTGCTCTGCTCTGCATAGTTTCCAGTTGCTTATAAAACGATAAAACTGTGGTGATGTGAGGTCCGCCAATGGTTTGTAATTTTGGTTTCATCCCCAACCTCTCCAGCTAGCTTCTTCTTCACATCATATCATATTTGCACCTGCTGCTGCATCATGGATTGGATGGTCACCTACTAGCTAAGTAGATTAGCTTGTATTGCCATCGATTTAGTCAATACTGTTTCACTTGGCTTGTTTCTTGTACTAGGTCTGTCAATTACAGCATAAACAAACAAATTGCTTAGCTCTCAACTATGAATACATAGCTAGCTGAACCTGTTCTTTCTTTCTCTCTAAAGAGCTATGACTTACATGGGTCAAGCTGTTGTTTTTCTGTGCTCGATGATACTATTGCTGCCTGTATACTGATACATGTGGTGATATTTACCCGAACTGAATTTGTGAATGTACCATTATTTTCCTGCTCACAAGCATTTGATCTCTACTGGAATATTAGTGCTTTTTATGGGAGGAATATAGTGTATTAGATGATGTAAATTTGTTTGGGTTCAGACCTATGCTTCCTCCACTGTTTTGTAGAGTTGGCTAATTTAAGATGCTGCATAATAACTGTCGGGGCGGACGGCGTCCCCCCGCGAGCACCTATGGGGCCGGAGCCCCTTTCGTTGTCCGGTGAGGGGGGCGGAGGGAGCACAGAGAGCAGATCGAGGCGGGCACACGGGCGGTTTACCCAGGTTCGGGCCGCGATGGACGCGTAAAACCCTACTCCTGCTTAGTTGTATTGAACTGGGGAGCTCGGGAGCTTGGAGAGCTAGCTGCACCGAGCGTATGGCTGTCTGGATGCCGAATCTCCGAACCCCGGAACCCCCGGAACCCCCCGGAACCCCCGGACCCCCCTCTACGTTGCACACGGGCCTCCTTTTATAGCGCAAAGGGGTCACCGACAGGTGTCAACGTAAGAGAAAGGGGTAAAAGTGTAAAAGGGGTGGTAGTTGTAATAGTGCGGGAACGGTGGCGCTACAGTGCGGCACAGTGTTATCATACCTACTTCTGACGGTAGGGGACAAGGGCATTAAATGCCCGTCACGGTCGCCCGGACAGCACCGAGGCGGACCGTTAGGTGCGCCACCGTTCGCCACGATGGAGGCTGCATGCCGCCGCATGCCCCAGGCTGCGCGGTGCCTCGCCACGTGCCCTCGGGGGAAGCCCCGGAGCGACGCGTGGGCGGGCGAGCTGGAGCGCAGTCTTGAGGTGGCGATCTTGCCGCGGCAAGTGGCTTGCCGCGGGGGTCGTCTTCCTGTGCCTGATAGCGTGCCAGCTATCAGGCCTTGCCGGGGCGCTTGGCGCGCCACGGCGGGCTTCTCTTGTGGTGCCTGGGTTCGGCCTTCCCGACAAGCTCCTCTTGTCGGGGGCTCGATCTTCTGTCTCGTATACTTTGTTCTTGGATGGCCTTACATGGGCCCAGTCGTCCCGGCAAGCTCCTCTTGCCGGGGTCTTGTCTTCTTGGCCCGGCAAGCTCCTCTTGCCGGGGGCCTTGTCTTGAATGCTTGGTCTTCTCTTGGCGCTTCCGGGGCGGGCCTTGCCGCAGGGTGCTACGACTGCCCGTGCACAAGTCTGGGGTACTAAGGTACCCCTACTTTAGTACACCGACAGGAGCCCCCGGGCCTGGGCCACACACGGTGCCGAGCGTCGTTGGGCCAGGCCCTAACGGTGCACGGGCACGCATGGCCTTGGTCGCGCTGCTCCTTAACTCCGCATCCGCCGCGCCTTCCCCAGGCGGCGCGCGCTTACCGCGGCGTCGTGGGGGCGAAAACGCCCGTTCCCTCTTTAAGTGGAGGGAGGTGCAGAGGCGCGGCTCAATAAATGAACGGGGGTGGGGCGCGGTTTTCGAGGCGTCCGTTCCCCATAGTTACGGGATGGGGAGAGGTCGTCCCACCCGTCGCCTCGGTTCTGCGCGCCCACCACGCGGTCGTCATGCACTCGGAGTCGCGGCGGCGGAGGCAGGGAGTCGGGCCGGCGCGGGCCGATGCAGTGGGTCGGCCCCAGTCGCCTGCCCTTCCTCCGCTTCTATTGGAGGAGCGGGGCGGCCGCGGTCCCACTCCGCTCCTTTATAAGGAGCGAAAGGGGGCGACGGAAATACGCACTCCATCTTCTTCCTCCTTCTGCTTCTGGTTTCCTTCCCCCATCTGTGATGGAGGGGGGGAACCCTGGTTCTTCTTCGGTTGCCGCGAGGGTGTCTGCTCGGCAACGCGCCCCTCCTCCCCTTGCGCCCGCGGCGGCGGAGCCGATCGTCGGGGGAAGAGGGAGAGGGCGAGGTCGCGGACGAGGTCGTGGACGGGGCCGAGGCGCTCGGGGCGGACGGATCGGTGCGCCGCCCTTGCCCCCGCCAGCGGCTCCGTTCCTTCCCGCGGTCCATCTCGGGGACGACCCCCGTGAGTTCATTATCAGGCTGCGCCGGGCGCCTCGTCGCCACCTCCGGCTTCCCGCTCCATTCGCGAACGTGTTGGAGGTGGAGCAGCCTGAGACGCTAAACCTGCGCATGAGGGGCTGCGGGATCAGTGGGACGCGAGTCCACGTCGAGTCCCGAGCCCCTGGCGTGGTGTGTCTGGGCCGCGGGTGGAAGACGTTCGCCCGGATACACAGCTTGACGGAGGGGTTCACCCTCCACTTCAAGCTAGTGGGGGAGGACCTCCTCTCCGTCAAGGCCTTCTGGGGTTTCGGTATTCGGGCCCGGTGCTGCGAAGATAGCTCCTCCGACAGCGAAGGCTCCTCCTCGAGCGAGAGTGACGAGGAGGGGAGCGACAGCGACGACGAGGGGAGCAGCCGCCGGGATGACGGGTACGACTAGGCGTCGGCCGCAGCTCCGTGTGGCGCCGGCGGCCCCATCGACCGCGCCGGGCTCCGTGAACTCCCCGGGGTCGTCTCCTTGGGCGACTGGCGTAGGGGGGGGGGGCTGCTGAGGAGGACAGAGGGCGGACGTCGAAGGCCGCGAAGTCGGAGTACGGGCCGACTTCGACAGCTGGCTGACGCTCCGGTGCCTCGTGTTCCAGATGCGCCCCAGACGCCGCCATCACCCTTGCTCTCGGTGACGACCACCGGGGTCTTCTCTTCGGCCCGGCAAGCTCCTCTTGCCGGGGGCTTGATCTCCTCGGGCGGCCGGAGTGGCGAGGCTGCGGAAGAGGAAGAGGCTGGCGGCAAGGCCGCTGCCTCATCTTCCAGCTCTGCCTCCGGCGCCTCCGTCTTCTTCAGCCTCCGGAGACCCCCGGGCGGAGCCCCCGGATCTTCTCTTGGTGCCTTCTGCCACCCGTAGCTCATCTAGGTGCCCCTTTCGCCCTCTTCGCCTACTTGCCCTACCTCCTGAGGAGAGAGACAAGAAATGGATTACGGGCACCTTATCTCTTTTCAGCTCGTAAGCCTTCGGGCCTTAGTTGCGTTTAAGCCTTGTAATCCCTCTTTTCATGTTTTTCATTCTCTCTGAACTGTACCTGAGTGGAATGTTTTTAATGAAAAGGGGATGTTTGCCGGATCATTTGTCTCGCGGGTGGAAACCGCGGTAGGGAACAAATCCTTTACATCGTTAAGATAGACAGTTTCTCGCCCGGCAATACGCCCAGCCGATCCCCCGCACTGCTCGACCTTTCTCACGCCCTTGGCGGAGGCGGGGAGCAGGTGGGTTCCGGCCCCTCGCTTCCCTCCCCCTTGCTGCCGCGGCTGCTATCGAAACGGGCCCCAGGAACGCGCTCTGGGGCTTGCCGCTAAGAGAGCATGGTAGCTTTTCGGGAGGGAAGGAGGCTTTCAAATTCCACAGTCCATAAGAGAATGCATGATGAGGGATGCAAAAACTTATCTGAGGTTGCGGCCCCCGGCGACTCTGGCCCGCCGGGGGGCAGGTGTTGGCTCGTCCTTCTCCTCTTCCTTGTCCTCGAGCGGCCCGGCAAGGACATTCAATTCCTGCGAGCCAAAAGGGGAAGGATGGGAAAAAGACGCGGACTCGACCTCTAAGTTAGGGGTTAGCGACAGTTAGGAACTGACAACCCTAACCAAGGACGAGACTCTGACTCAGCATGCATGCTAAAATCTAGGGCGCCAGCGCTTCTTTATCTTCGGCCAGGGGCTTCGCCTGGCTTTGTACGAGGGCTTACATGCAACATCGGCAAGGCCTGCACAAACCGGTGGTTGCCGGAGCGGATCACGGCAACCGCGCCTTATGGGCGAAACTTGCGAAGATGCTCTATGTTCCCAGGAGTTGCTCACTGGTAGGCCCTCTTCGGTCTTGAGGCGGACAGCGCCGGGCCTCGCGACTCGTCTCACCCGATAAGGGCCTTCCTGCTTCGGCGTCGACTTGTTATAATTCTTGGCCGACTGAACGTGCCTAAGAACAAGGTCGCCTAACAGGGCAACTTTATCTGGTGCCAGGGGCTTCGCCTGGCTTTGTACAAGGGGTTACATGCAGCAGCGGCAAGGCCTGTACAAACCGATGGTTGCCGGAGCGGATCACGGCAACCGCGCCTAGTGGGCGGAACTTGCGAAGATGCTCTATATTCCCAGGAGTTGCTCACTGGTAGGCCCTCTTCGGTCTTGAGGCGGACAGCGCCGGGCCTCGCGACTCGTTCCACCCGACAAGGGCCTTCCTGCTTCGGCGTCAACTTGTTATAATTCTTGGCCGACTGAACGTGCCTAAGAACAAGGTCGCCTAACAGGGCAACTTTATCTGGTGCCAGGGGCTTCGCCTGGCTTTGTACAAGGGGTTACATGCAACAGTGGCAAGGCCTGTACAAACCGATGGTTGCCGGAGCGGGTCACGGCAACCGCGCCTTATGGGTGAAACTTGCGAAGATGCTCTATGTTCCAGGAGTTGCTCACTGGTACGCCTTCTTCGGTCTCGAGGCGGACAGCGCCAGGCCTCGTGACTTGTCTCACCCGATAAGGTCCTTCCCACTTTGGCGTCAACTTGTTGGAATTCTTGGCCGACTGAGTGCGCCGAAGAACAAGGTCGCCCTCTTCGAGACTCCTGGCCTTGACCTTGCGGCTATGGTAGCGACGCAAGGCTTGCTGGTATCGAGCAGCTCGTACCGCAGCCTGGAGACGTCCTTCCTCAAGGAGCAGCGCGTCATCTTGGCGCAGCCGCTCTTGCTCGAGCTCGTCATAAGCGAGCACCCGAGGAGATCCGTATACGAGTTCCGTGGGGATAACTGCTTCCGCTCCATAGACTAGAGCAAAAGGTGTCTGTCCGGTGGCTCGACTTGGTGTCGTCCTGATTGACCAAAGAGCCGCCGGCAGCTCCTCAATCCAATTTCTTCCGCACTTGTGCAGCCTGTCGAAGGTCCTGGTCTTGAGTCCGCGCAGCACTTCAGCGTTGGCCCTTTCTGCTTGACCGTTGCTCCTGGGGTGAGCAACCGAAGCGAAACAGACCTTGGCGCCGAGATCCTGGGCGTATTGCATGAAGGCGCGACTTGTAAATTGTGTCCCGTTGTCGGTGATGACTCTGTTGGGGATTCCGAAACGGCAGACGATCGACCGGAAGAACTTGACTGCTGACTGCGCGGTCACCTTCCTCACTGGCTCCACTTCTGGCCACTTCGTGAACTTGTCGATTGCAACGTACAAGTACTCGAAGCCCCCGACGGCTCGGGGAAAAGGGCCGAGGATATCGAGCCCCCAGACCGAGAAGGGCCAGGACAAAGGGATTGTTTGGAGAGCTTGAGCTGGCTGATGAATCTGTTTTGCATGGAACTGGCACGCTTCACACTTGGTTACTAGTGCAGTTGCATCTTGGAGGGCTTCTTGCCAGAAGAACCCTTGCCGGAAGGCTTTCCCGACAAGTGCTCTTGCGCCAATGTGATGGCCGCACATGCCTCCATGTATCTCTGCCAACAGCTTCTGTCCGTCTTCCCTGGAGATGCACTTCAATCTGACACCGTTGAGTCTCCTTCTGTACAGCTCGTTGTCCACGAACTGGTACATACTTGACTGCCTGGTGATCTTCTCCACCTCTTCTGGGTCGTCGGGAAGTTCTCCAGTTTGCAGAAAACGGACGATTTGCCGCGCCCATGCCGGAGCCCGGATCTCGACGGCAAGGACTAAAGGCATGAAGGCCGCTGCGGGGACCCCGGCTTCTATGGCAAGAACCTCTGGTTCAGCCGGAGCCGGTGATCCCCCGGCAAGCTTGCCGGGGCAAAGCTTGTCGGGAACCCCCGCTTCAACTGGACGGACCCTCGGACCCGTAGGAGCGGACTGTTCCTCAGCGTTCAGACTGCTGATCCGCTTGCCGGAGCAAGGCTTATCGGGGACACCTGCTTCGACTGGACGGATCCTTGGGCCCGCAGGAGCGGGCTGTCCCTCGGCGTTCAGACTGCTGATCAGCTCGCTGGAGCAAGGCTTACCGGGGACACCGGCTTCGACTGGACGGATCCTGGGATCCGCAGGAGCGGGCTGTCCCCCGGCGTTCTGGTTGTTGATCTTGGGGACCTTGGCGGCGGTCTCAGGGAGGTCCGCCTGCGAGTGGTCGCCGGAGACCAACTTCCTTTTCTTGGACTGCCCAACTGATGGTGTAACGGATGGTTGAGTCAGCTTGAGTAAGAAGGTCCCTGGTTCCACAGGTAACTTCAACGAAGCACACTTCGAAAGGCCGTCTGCTATCTCATTCTGAGCTCTCGCAATGTGCTCCATTTGCAGCCCTTCAAAGTGTTCTTCCAGCTTCCTCACTTCATCTACGTAAGCTTCCATCAGAGGGCTCTGGTAGCTCTTGTTGACTTGCCGGACCACCAGTTGAGAATCTCCCCGCACGATCAGCTTTCTGATCCCAAGTTCGGCCGCAATCCTGAGGCCGGCGAGCAAGCCTTCATACTCAGCAGTATTGTTGGTAGCTTGCTCTCTTGGGAAGTGCATCTGGATAACATACTTGAGGTGCTCTCCGGTGGGCGCGATGAGTACCACGCCAGCACCGGCGCCTTGCAGCGAAAAGGCACCATCGAAGTACATTACCCACTCGCTTGTTGCTCCTTGTACGGGCGCGCTTGTTTCTTGGCCTTCTCCATCTGGCGTCGGGGTCCACTCAGCTATGAATTCTGCCAAAGCTCGGCTCTGTATGGTTGAAGTACTTTCAAACTTGAGCCCAAAGCTCGACAGCTCCAGTGCCCACTCGACGATCCTGCCTGTTGCCTCTGGATTGTGCAATATCCTCCTCAGCGGAAAGCGAGTGACTACTGTTATCTCATGCGCTTGGAAGTAATGGCGCAGCTTTCTTGAGGCCATGAGGAGGCCGAAAAGCAATTTCTGCACCCCGGAGTATCTTGATCTAGCCCCCTGCAAGAGGGAACTTACAAAATACACCGGGCGCTGCACCATCTTCTTCCGCGCTCCATCCTGTTCCTGCGCAGGGTGGTCCTTGTCGGGGCCAGAGCTTGCTGGAGCAGCCCCCCGCTCGTCGCTGGACTCGCTTGTAGGTGGTATAGGCTCCTCGTCGGCCTCCCTCTCCGCCACTAACGCAGCACTAACCACCTGGTTGGTTGCCGCTAGGTATAGCAACAACTTCTCCTGTGGTCTAGGTGCGACAAGTATTGGAGTGGAGGATAGGTACCTTTTCAAATCTTGCAGCGCTGCCTCCGCTTCTGGAGTCCACTGCATGGGGCCTGCCTTCTTCAAGATTTTAAAGAAGGGCAGGGCGCGTTCTGCAGACCTTGAAATGAACCGACTGAGGGCGGCCACACAACCTGCAAGCTTTCTGACGTCCTTGACGCGCTCTGGGGCTTCGATCTGCTCGATGGCTTTGATCTTGTCGGGATTAGCTTCAATCCCCCTCTGTGACACAAAGAACCCGAGAAGCTTGCCGGAGGGGACTCCGAAAACGCACTTCTCGGGGTTCAGCTTGAGCTGTATCTTGCGCAGGTTCTGAAATGTCTCTTCCAGATCTTGGACCAGGGTTTCCTTGCTCCTGCTCTTCACCACGATGTCATCCATGTAGGCCTCCACGTTCCTATGGATCTGCGGCTCGAAAGCAGAGTGCACTACCCTTGCAAACGTTGATCCCGCATTCTTCAGTCCAAACGGCATGCGTATGAAGCAATAGGTGCCGCACGGAGTGATAAATGCGGTCTTCTCTTCATCTTCCTTGGCCATAAAGACTTGGTGGTAGCCTGAATATGCATCAAGAAAAGAGAGTAGCTCACATCCGGCAGTGGAGTCAACAATCTGGTCAATGCGCGGCAAGGGAAATGGATCTTTGGGACATGCTTTATTCACGTCGGTGAAGTCTATGCACAGTCTCCACTTCCCATTGGCTTTGCGCACGACGACCGGATTGGCCAGCCACGTTGGATGGATCACACCTCTCACTAGGCCTGCTGCCTCTAGCTTCTTGATCTCTTCGCTGATGAATTCTTGGCGCTCCACGGCTTGCTTTCTCACTTTCTGCTTGACGGGTCGCGCGTGAGGACAGACAGCGAGCTTGTGCTCAATCACCCTCCTGGGAACACCGGGGATGTCGGACGGTTGCCATGCAAACACGTCGTCATTCGCCCGCAGGAAGGCGACGAGCGCGCTTTCCTATTTGCTGTCAAGCGTGGCACTGATGGTGAAGGTACCGCCAGTGCCGTCCTCCTTGGCGGACACCTTCTTGGTTGCCGGAGGAGCGGTCATTCCCTTCCTGTACTTGCCGGCGGAGCTCGATGGAACGTCCTCGACGGCGGCGCGGCACTCCGAAGAGGTGCGGTTGCCGGAGTGGGCCCCAGAGCACTTACCGGGCTTGGTCTTTGTCTTCTTCCCCCCGGGGGCTTCAGCGGCAAGTGTGTCCTTCTCTGCCGCGGCTGCTACATCCCGGTAGATCTTGTCGGCGCAGATAAGCGCATCCTTTTTGTCGCCATGGACAGTGATGACGCTTATCGGCCCCGGCATCTTGAGTACGTTGTAGGCGTGGTGGGAAGCCGCCATGAACTTGGCGAGAGCGGGACGGCCGAGGATCCCATTGTATGGTAACGGAATATCGGCGACGTCGAACGTGATACGCTCAGTCCTGAAGTTAAGCTCGCCGCCAAAGGTCACCGGTAGAGTAATCTTCCCCTTGGGCTTGCTCCTCCCCGGGTTGATTCCTTGGAAGGATCCGGTCTCTTCGAGCTCGCCGTCTGGGATCTGGAGTTTCTTGATCACAGCGGAGGAGATCAAGTTCATCCCGGCCCCACCGTCTACCAACATTTTGGTGACCTTGAGGTTGCGGATGGTGGGTGAGACCAGCATCGGCAAGCACCCGACCGCGGTTGTGCGGTCGGGGTGATCCTCAAGATCGAAA
This sequence comes from Aegilops umbellulata, assembly GCA_032464435.1. NCBI lineage: Eukaryota > Viridiplantae > Streptophyta > Magnoliopsida > Poales > Poaceae > Aegilops > Aegilops umbellulata. Next base: position 373,737,507 of record CP136057.1, read on the forward strand.
ATGATGGGCGTGCTGGACCATTTGAGGAGCCTGCGCGACTCCACGGGCGGCTCTGCTGCGTTCACCTCTCGCGCCCACCGCTTAAGCTGGCGGTGGGAGGTGTGCAGAGAGGCGCCGCCGTCAACGCATAGGACCTCCGTGGCCTTCTGGAACTCCTGCTCGCTGTTATCTTCATCGTCGTCTTCTTCATCCTCGTCGCGGCCCCGGGGAGGCCGATCGCCTTGCCGCTGCTTGGCCTTGCCGCGGCGTCCTCCCCGGCCGACGGGCGGCCGCTTCTTGCTTGGTTCGCCACCCCCACCCTGGGCCTTCCCCTTGTCGCGCCTCTCGTACTCAGCCTTCTGCTGCACGACGAGGTACTCGACGCTCTTGCAGTTGGAGAGATCGTGGCCCTTGGTGCGGTGGATCTTGCAGTATTGCTTGTCGGAGCCGTCCTGCTTGTCGGCTGCCGCCACGGGGGCAGGCTCCTTGCCGGAGCCGCCAGCCTGCGTTTGCTTGGCGGGAGCCTCCTTGCCGGACCCCTCGACGGCAAGCACCTCTTTCCTGTTCTTCCTCCTATTATTCCGCCGCTGGCTTCTCTTCACCGGGGCGGTGTCGTCACTGTCGCTTTCTCCTGCGCCAGCATCCTCCCCGGGGAGCTTCCTCCCCTCCTCCGCGCGCGCGCACTTGTCAGCCAAGGCATATAGCTCGCTGATGTCCCGGATCTTGGTCATGGCCATCTCTTCACGCATGCGGCGGTTACGCACGTTCTGGTGGAACGCGCTGATAACCGCGGCAGGGTGAACGTCGGGGATGTTGCGATGCACACGGCTGAAGCGCTGGATGTACTTGCGCAGGGGTTCTCCTTCCTTCTGGGCTAGGATGTGGAGGTCGCTATCCTGGCCATGAGGTTTGTGGCCGCCTGTGAAGGCGCCAACAAACTGATGGCAAAGATCCGCCCAGGAAGAAATGGAGCCTTCCGGCAAGTGCATAAGCCACGAACGAACGTTCGGCTTAAGCACGAGCGGGAAGTAGTTCGCCAATATCCTCTCGTCGCGCCCCCCGGCAGCTTGTACAGCGATTGTGTAGATGCTGAGAAACTCCGAGGGGTGCGTCCTGCCGTCGTACTTCTCCGGTACGTCGGGCTTGAAGTTCTTCGTGCTGGGCCACCGGACGCGCCGCAGCTCGCGGGTGAACGCAGGGCAACCTGCCGCGTACGGTAAGTCACCTGGTTCACCGGGCGCGTGCGCGTCGACAGCGTTCCCAGCCCGCTGGTCTGATTGCCGCCGAGTTTCTCGGCGGCGCTCAATCCTTGTTCGAGCGTCTTCTTGCTGCCGCTCGTCGAGGACTTGGCGCTGGTCCCGGCGAGTCCGCGGGTCCGACGACGCTGTGGAGCCGTCGTCGGCGTTGTTCCAGCGGGGCGGCGTCTTCTGCTTCTGCGCCGGGGAGTGCATGGTGGTTGCACCTCCGGCGGTCTTGTCGCCGTCGGCCTTCGTCTTCTCGACCTGCCGGGGCCGTGAGGTCGCCGGCCGCTGCGGCGTGTCGTTGTTGGCGAAGGCGATCAGGCTCTGGATGGTGGCCCTCCATATTTCGGCCTTGCCAGCCGCTGGAGGGTAGTCGAGGAGCAGTTGCGCTCTCGCGAGCGCTTCTGCCGGAGTGGAGGGGAGCGGGGGCGAGTGGCGCGAGGAGCGGGATACGCTCGGACTCCTAACAATGTTAGAAAGAGCGGGGTCCCTCCCCGGCGCCTTCGCCTTGCCCGTGTCCGGACGGGGGCCCGTGGCGTCCCGTGAACCTCCTGTTTGCCCTTGTTCCAGCAAGCGGATGCCACCTCCCGTGGCATGGCGCTGCTGGGTCGTCGTTTGAAGGGACGGATGCGGCGCGTCCTCGGAGGCCGAGGCTCGGTCGTCCGCCCTGTTCTTGGATTTGGTGGCACCGCGAGTGTTCTCGCCGGTGGCCACCCCTCCGACGGCGTCTCCCCCGCCCACCGTTGGCTCCGGTAGCGGTGGGAGTGACGCGGACGGGCCCGCGGCCTCCGAGGCCTTCTTCTTCGGGGCCATGGTGTTGATGAAGCTAGCGAGTTCGGAGAAACTGACGAAGAGCGCGCTCGCGCGAACGCAGGATCTGATCCGCACAACCTCGACGCGCCCCCTACCTGGCGCGCCAAAGATGTCGGGGCGGACGGCGTCCCCCCGCGAGCACCTATGGGGCCGGAGCCCCTTTCGTTGTCCGGTGAGGGGGGCGGAGGGAGCACAGAGAGCAGATCGAGGCGGGCACACGGGCGGTTTACCCAGGTTCGGGCCGCGATGGACGCGTAAAACCCTACTCCTGCTTAGTTGTATTGAACTGGGGAGCTCGGGAGCTTGGAGAGCTAGCTGCACCGAGCGTATGGCTGTCTGGATGCCGAATCTCCGAACCCCGGAACCCCCGGAACCCCCCGGAACCCCCGGACCCCCCTCTACGTTGCACACGGGCCTCCTTTTATAGCGCAAAGGGGTCACCGACAGGTGTCAACGTAAGAGAAAGGGGTAAAAGTGTAAAAGGGGTGGTAGTTGTAATAGTGCGGGAACGGTGGCGCTACAGTGCGGCACAGTGTTATCATACCTACTTCTGACGGTAGGGGACAAGGGCATTAAATGCCCGTCACGGTCGCCCGGACAGCACCGAGGCGGACCGTTAGGTGCGCCACCGTTCGCCACGATGGCGGCTGCATGCCGCCGCATGCCCCAGGCTGCGCGGTGCCTCGCCACGTGCCCTCGGGGGAAGCCCCGGAGCGACGCGTGGGCGGGCGAGCTGGAGCGCAGTCTTGAGGTGGCGATCTTGCCGCGGCAAGTGGCTTGCCGCGGGGGTCGTCTTCCTGTGCCTGATAGCGTGCCAGCTATCAGGCCTTGCCGGGGCGCTTGGCGCGCCACGGCGGGCTTCTCTTGTGGTGCCTGGGTTCGGCCTTCCCGACAAGCTCCTCTTGTCGGGGGCTCGATCTTCTGTCTCGTATACTTTGTTCTTGGATGGACTTACATGGGCCCAGTCGTCCCGGCAAGCTCCTCTTGCCGGGGTCTTGTCTTCTTGGCCCGGCAAGCTCCTCTTGCCGGGGGCCTTGTCTTGAATGCTTGGTCTTCTCTTGGCGCTTCCGGGGCGGGCCTTGCCGCAGGGTGCTACGACTGCCCGTGCACAAGTCTGGGGTACTAAGGTACCCCTACTTTAGTACACCGACAATAACCTTTAAGGCTGTGGCCATCTTTAGATGCTGCATAATAATCTTTGTACTGCATAATAAAAAATTGCAGTACCGAAGATGAATGGTCGATTAGTTTTAGCTTCAAGCCATTTTAGTATATTCTTTGTACATGTGGCCTGTGGCTATAACTAGTTTGCTGTAGTTCATCCGTGATGTCGGGTAGCAATCTAGCACATCATATTAGTCCTATCCCTTGTTTCGTCACTAGCATACACTACAGTTTTATTAAAAGGGGGGCATATCAGTTTCTCTATAATAGTGCTGATTTTGCGCTGATATGAACTTACAACAGTATTACATTGTAGTGTTTTCCGCATGTTGTATCACTTTGTTTGTATGATTGAGGGCAGTTTACTTGGTTCTTTGATGGAGCACTAAAATTGCCTTCCTGTGATGTTGCAGGTGCCCAGTTTGTGCCGAAGGAGCTCCATGTTGAAGAAGATTGGAGACACATAGAGCTTGTAAATTCTGTAGTTGTTACACATAGAGCTCCATACTGATTCTGTTGTTGTTACACATAGGGCTTGTAAAACAGTGATTGGAGATGTATTATGTGTTATTTATAGAGTAGCAGCTCCATACTGATTTTGGCTGCTGTTATTTTAAGTACTAGTATTTTTTTGTCTGTGCCAATTTAAATATTGGCTATTTTTTTACTATGAAATTGAAATCTGAAGAATATGACCTTGACAATTGAGACCCACTTACTAGAACTTGACAACTGGGACCAATTACCAGAACTTACAATTGGGACCCATCTCAATTGACCCATCTTAAAACAAGAAAGGAAAAATGTAATTATAAAAAAATCTGGAATTGTTGAGCCAAAAAGGCCATGGCCCAGAAAATAAAAAGGCTATAATGTTGGGCTAGGCCCATGAAATCGAAGAAAAATTGATAGGAAAAAAATATTAAAAAGGATGAATTAATGGGCTCGGCCCATCTAAAGCACCGAAATGGACCGGGCTGAATTGTGTGCCACATCAGCTTGCCACGCTGGATGCCTACGTGGCCTGGGGAGGTTGCTAGTGACCAAAACGCCATAGTGGACATATTTTGGTCGTAAACGTCTTCCACCATTCCAGAAGAAAGGTCGCTATAGTCAGTTTACGACCGCCAGCTTTTGACCTTCTGTTTTTGGTCACAAAAAGGTCGCAAATGGAAATTTGTGACCTTTCAGTGACCAATAGTGGTGGTCACAAGTTGACATATTTCTTGTAGTGATGGCATCTTTTCAATAGCATCAACCTTGGCTTTATCAACTTCAATACCTCTTTCCGAAAGTTTATGCCCCAAGACAATACCTTCATTAACCATAAAGTGGCACTTTTCCCAATTCAAGACAAGATTAGTTTCTTCACATCTCTGCAATACTTGATCAAGATTGCTCAAGCAATCATCAAAAGAGGAACCATAGACGGAAAAATCGTCCATGAAAACCTCACAAATCTTTTCACAAAAGTCAGAGAATATAGCCATCATGCATCTTTGAAAGGTAGCAGGTGCATTACATAAACCAAAAGGCATACGTCTATAAGCAAAAGTACCAAAAGGGCATGTAAAAGTAGTCTTTGATTGATCTTTAGCTGACACAGGTATTTGAGAGAAACCAGAATAACCATCTAGAAAGCAGTAGTGTGTATGTTTGCATAATCTTTCTAGCATTTGATCAATAAAAGGTAAGGAGTAATGATCTTTCTTAGTAGCCTTATTTAATTTACGGAAATCAATTACCATCCTATAACCTGTGATAATTCTTTATGGAATCAATTCGTCTTTATCATTAGGAACAACTGTAATACCTCCCTTCTTAGGGACACAATGGACAGGGCTTACCCACTGACTATCAGCAACGGGATAAATTATACCTGCCTCCAGAAGCTTGAGTATTTCTTTTCTAACCACTTCTTTCATTTTAGGATTCAGACGTTGTTGAGGATCGCGAACTGGTTTGGCATCCGCTTCCAAATTTATTTTATGTTGACATAGAGTGGGACTAATGCCCTTAAGATCATCAAGAGTATGTCCAATAGCGGCACGGTGCTTCTTCAGAGTTTTCAATAATCTTTCTTCTTCATGCTCTTAAAGGTTAGCACTAATAATAACAGGATATATCTTCTTTTCATCAAGATAAGCATATTTAAGATTATCGGGCAACGGTATAAGCTCAAACACGGGATCACCCTTGGGTGGAGGAAGATCCCCTAAAATTTCAACAGGCAAATTGTGCTGCAGAATAGGTTCCTGTTTAAAGAATACTTCATCTATTTCCCTTCTTTCATTCGTAAACATGTCATTCTCATGGTTTAGCAAATAATGTTCTAAAGGATCACTAGGAGGTACGGCAATAGAAGCAAGACCAATAATTTCATCCTTACTAGGCAATTCTTCCTCATGATGTTGTTTACTAAATTTAGAGAAATTAAACTCATGAACCATGTCATCCAAGCCATTAGTAACAACATTCTTTTCGCAGTCTATCTTAGCATTAACAGTGTTCAAGAAGGGTCTACCAAATATAATGGGACAAAAGCTATCTTGTGGGGAACTTAGAACAAGAAAATCAGCAGGATATTTGGTTTTCCCACACAAGAATTCAACATCTCTAACAATTCCCACTGGTGAAATAGTATCTCTATTGGCAAGTTTAATTGTGACATCAATTTCTTCTAACTCAGCAGGTGCAATTTCATGCTTGATTTCTTTATACAAGTCATAAGGTATAACACTAGCACTAGCACCCATATCACATAAGCCATGATAACAATGATCTCATATTTTAACAGAAATAACAGGCACGCCAACCATAGGTCTATGTTTATCTTTTGCACAAGGTTTAGCAATTCTAGCAGTTTCACCGCAGAACTGAATAACATGCCCATCAATATTATCAGACAAGAGATCTTTAACAATAGCAATATTAGATTCTACTTTAACTTGTTCAGGAGGTGTATAAGTTCTAATATTGCTTTTATGAACCAAAGTCGAAGCTTTAGCATGATCCTTTATTCTAACAGGGAAAGGTGGTTTCTCAACATAAGTAGTAGGAATAATAGGATCATTATAAGTGACGGTCTTTTCTTCAACTTTAATAGGTGCAACTACTTTTACTTCTATGGGAGGATGATATTTAAACCACTTCCCCTTAGGGAGATCAACATAAGTAGCAAAAGATTCATAGAAAGAAGCTACGATCTCAGAGTCAAGTCCATATTTAGTGCTAAACTTACGAAAAATATCGGTGTCCATAAAAGATTTAACACAATCAAACTTAGGTGTCATACCCGACTCCTTACCTTCGTCGAGATCCCAATCTTCAGAGTTGCGTTTAATTCTATCCAATAAATCCCATTTAAATTCAATAGTCTTCATCATAAAAGAGCCAACACAAGAAGTATCAAGCATGGTGCGATTGTTTTCAGAAAGCCGAGCATAATTTTTTTGAATAATTGTGTTCCCTTGTGAAAGTGCGTTATATCGACTAGAGGGGGGGGGGGTGAATAGGCGATTTTTATGAAATTCTTCAGTGAGGAATTTGCTAGTGAGGAAATTCCTTAGCGAAGAACTACTTGCAGCGGAATAAGTACTCAGAAGTAAACATAACAGAATACATGCATGGTCATCATGATGAAATGAAGACAGACACGGAGTACAGAAAGCGTAAACACAGGATAGCTCAAGATGAAGACAAACTGACTGAAGAAATTGAACTGAGGAAATTGAGAAAGTCTTCAGTCAAAATCTTCAAACACAGATATGAACAAGCAACCAACACAATATTGAGGAAATGAAAGTGTTGAGGAAATAGAACCAGTTGGCTTGGTGAAGACAATGATTTGGTAGACCAGTTCCAACTGCTGTCTCAGTTGTACATCTGGTTGGAGCGGCTAGGTATTTAAACCTGAGGACACACAGTCCTCACCGTATTCTCCTTGAGCTAAGGACACATAGTCCTCGCCCAATCACTCATGGTAAGTCTTCAGGTGACTTCCGAACCTTCACAAACTCGGTCACTCGGCGATCCACAATTCCTCTTGGATGCTCTAGACCATGACGCCTAACCGTCTGGAAGAAGCACCGTCTTCAAAGGTAACAAGCATCGGATCCACGCAGGATCAATCTCTTCAGTGATGCTCAATCACTTTGGGTTTGTAGGTGTTTGGGTTTGGGTTTGGATTTTCCTCACTTGATGATTTTCGCTCAAAGTCCTCGGAGGATGGGATGCTCTCAAATGACAAGTGTCAGTTCCTCTCGGTGCAGCCAACCAGATAGTGGTTGTAGGGGGCGGCTATTTATAGCCTAGGGAGCAGCCCGACATGATAAGACATAAATGCCCTTCAATGATATGACCGTTGGATGGATAAGATATTTTGGGATAGCTAGCGCATAGCACAGCAACGGTCGGAAATTTGAGGTTCAAATTCCTCAGGGCTATCATGTTCCTCACTGTGTAGGCAATCCGCGCTGGCGAATTCCTAACTCCTCGGTCAGAACAAATTCCTCAGTGAACAGAAGAGGTGCGTCTCTGTCACTGAAGAAATTGACTGAACTATATGAGATTTCCAATGGCTTCACTAGAAGGGATTGGTAGGTGTAGGATTTTGAGTTGAGCATCACATGGAAATTTTTCCTTAGTATTTTCTCGACCCCCTTTAACAGTATGGTGTTTCCTATGACTCAAGAGAGAGAGAGAGAAAATGAAACTACGAAAACAAAAGTCTTCATGCTTCATGTTCCTCGAATGAATACCAAGTCTTCAAGGTTACACCAATTTCTTCATTTTCAAAGTCTTCAGAATATCAAAGTCTTCAGTCGAAGAACTTCATTTTTTGGGGTCGACTTTCTCTGTAAATATCAAACTCCTCATAGACTTATAGACCTGTGTACACTCATAAACTCATTAGATCCTTAACCTATAAGTCTTCAATACACCAAAATCACTATGGGGCACTAGATGCACTTACAATCTCCCCCTTTTTGGTGATTGATGACAATATAGGTTAAGTTTTCAACGGGGATAAACATATGAAGTGTAAGTACTGATATTGAGGAATTTGATTGCAAGATATAGAAGAACTCCCCCTGAAGATGTGCATAGTGAGGAATTTGCTTTTGAAGCAATGCACACTTGAAGAGTAGAATCATGGAGATCTCCCCCTATATCTTGTAATTCATACACGCATTTGATATATAATATGAAGAATTTGAAATGCATGATGAAAAATGGTGACTGACGTATTTCAGCATGCGTGTGATAATATTAACGAGGAATAAGCATGCAGAACAACGTAGCAGAAGTATCAGACCACCATCGGGTTTAAGTTTACAACTCGATCCAATAAAAGTTTCGGAAGAACGAGAGTTGTAACTTAGCCAAAAAACGCCCATATAATAGACCCGCTTGAAGACTAACTCAAATTTCTCCCCCTTTGTCATCGAATGACCAAAAGGATCGAAACTGAGGACTAACGCCCCTGAAGATAATCAAGTTGATGAAGGAGCGCCAGCGTTGTCGGGGTCGGTTGTTGAAGTAGGGCCTACCGCAGTGTCGTCCAAGTCTTCATGTTCATCAGTGTCACGCGATGAAGAATAGGAGCTGGCCACCAAGGAAGGAACCTTGACCTTCTTGTATTTCTTCGGAGGAGGTGCAGCCCAGTCAAAATCTTCCTTGAGACCCATTTTCTTCAGATCTTCAGCACTGTAGACATGAGACAGAACAGCCCAGGTACGGTTGAAGGTTTCATGGAGGTAGTATTGGTTTTTCTTCACTGCACTGTGTGTTGAAGTCATGTTGTGAAGAATTGAACCAAACTGACGCTTGACCCATTTATGATTTTGATCAACCTTCTGATGAAGACTGAGGAGTAACTCACGATCAATCATCACCCTGGGTGCTGTGGCTTGAGGATTTTGCTTGGCATTGTTGGCGGCAGAGTTATGTGTGGCAGAGTCATCATTGGTGGAGTAGGATGCAGCCTTGCGAAACTGACCATCCAATGGACAAATGCCTTCATCGATCACAGCAGTTGCCTTGCCTTTGTCATCAGGTGAGGAAATGTCCTTTTGAGGACTTCAATTGGAGGCAAGTAGCTGCAGTGGTTCAGAGTGTCAGCTTTGTAGTTGAGTGAAGACCTTGTCCTGATGAATCTCATAATCCATGGCGCATAAGGCTTCAGCTCAAATGGGGACATTGCAATATTGGCCAGAGTCCTCATGAAGAAATCATGGAAGTTGACGGGAACACCATGAATGATGTTGAAAAGCATATTATTCATGATGCCAACGACTTCTTCATCATTTGAGTCATGGCCTTTGATAGGACTCAGTGTCTTCGACAGAATGCGATAGACAGTTCGAGGCACACACAGTAATTCCTTGACGAGGAAATTGGTTCGAGGGGCCTACCCTGGATTCAAAGGCTTCATCAAAACTTGCATGTAGTGACTTGAAAGCTCAGGTTCACTATAGACACAACGTGCATCTTCAAGGGGAGGACTTAGTGGTAGGGCACGAAGCAATTCAGACGCTGGTGCCTTGTAATGAGTGTTCTCTGTCATCCAGTCCAGAACCCATGAATTTACATCTTCAGAGTCGCCTGTAATGTGCAACGTTGCGTAGAACTGAAGAATGAGTTGTTCATTCCAATCACATATGTCAATGCAGAATTTAGTAGCCCAGCGTCATGAAGAACACTGAGGGCTGGCTCGAAGCACGGCAGAGACTCCATGTCTACGTGAGGAATATGTGCATGATCGAAGACTTTGTCTTTGTTGAATAGCACTGAGGAATAGAAATTGGTTTGACTAGCAGTCCAGAAACGCCTCTTCCTAATGCGAGCAGAGTCATATGGATTGTAATCAGTGAAGAATACGTGCTCGCCAAAGAAGTCTTCAGCCTTGAACTTTTGCTTCCTTGAGAATGGATCCTTTGGCTTTGGCAGAGGGGTGTCAGTGAGTTGCATCACAACCTCAGGGATCGCGAGCTCAAGTTCTTCAGGCTGAGGAATTTCTGGTTCCTCTTCAGGTGCAGTTTGAGTTGTCACATTTGCAGCAGCAGCAGTTTCTTCAGCACTAGTGGCTGGAATGTCTTCACGGACAGACGAGGTGGGATGAGTTTCTTCAGAGCCCATTTGAACTGTTGGTGCAGGGGAGTGAGGAATTTGTTGTAGTGGGGTGAAGAGTGGAGAATTGGGATGCTGACTTTCCCAAAAGTCATCATTCATTACTGGCGTTGTACTTCCAATATCCACGTCTTCATCATCCAATTCTTCAACACCAGCCTCTTCAGCTGTGAACTGAGGCATTGGTGAGGATACCACTAGGGTTGAAGGGATCGTATCAACTTCAATTTCCTCATCAATCTGCTCTGACGAAGCAGCAGATTGAGTTTCTTCATCAGATCCGCTTGGGATCTCATATTCTTCACCAAAAGGAACAAGGTCCTTTGATGGCATGGTGGAAATTGGAACAACATCAATCGGATTTTCATAAGAGCTGGTCATAGGCTTCATCTTCTTTGGAGCTGAAGATTCTGAAGCACTTGATGCTTTCCTTTTCTTCACTGCAGCTCGCTCTGCAGCCTTGGTCTTCTTCACATCTGATGCAGAAGGAAGGATAGGAGTTGGTGTAGGCGCAGGAGGAGCTGAGGAATCTATTTGAATTTCCTCAGGCGCAACTGATGCAGTTGCCCCGACTTCTTCAGTTTCTTCAGGCGCACCACTAGTGGATGCCCTGGCAATTTCTTCAGCGGCTGGAATGGAGTCATCAGCCCTGGAACTAGCATTTTTTTCAGCAGCCTTAAAATCATCAGCGGTGCTGGCATGTTCTTCAGTTGGCTGAGCAGAAGCTTCAGCTTGAGGAACTTCTTGTTGCGAGGGGGCTGCAACATTTGTGAACTTTTCAGCCAGTTTCACAAACCTGACTTTAGCTCCTTTCCAATCAGCATAGTAAGCATGAAATTCATCGCTGAGGGTTTTGATGTCAGCCTACATCTTGACGAGTTCTTCAGGTGTCATCTTGACAACAATTTTCTGTAGCAGTTTCTCTTTTCTGTACTGCGATTTCTTGATCTGTCTGGCCCTATCATACTTCCATTTTTCTTCTTGAATGAAAGCAGTCAAGACGTGAGTTTGACCAGGAGTGAGGTTCATCTCCGGCAAAGGCATATTGGGATCTTTGTGCCATAGATCAATGAAATCCAGGATCAACCTTGGATCAAAAAGCATTGGCACATTGCTTCCTTTGGCACTAGCGGCCTGAGCTTGCCTATCTCTGATGATTTCGGCAAGTTCTTCTTCATCAGCCTCATCATTGTCAAAGGGCACTTTGGAAAGCCACCTGCTTTTTCTTCGGACTAGGGCGAGGACCTCGTCCAGCAGTAGCCTTGGTCTTCGGCAGAGTGGGGCCAGATGAAGAATTTGGTGCAGCTGAGGAAATCGCTGAGACACCAGAGGCAATAGAGATGCCTGCAGTCCTTTGGCACGAGGCCAAATGCACAGGTGCTGAGGACTTTGTCGGAACAGCTGAGGATTTTGGAGGAGGTGCTGAGGATTTTGAAGGAGCAGGAGCAGCTTGAGGAATTGGTCTTGAAGATTTTGAAGTTCCTAGCCGTGAGGGCGCAACTGAGGAACTTGGCCGTGAGGGCACTGTTGGTGAAGCACTTGGCTTACGAGCAGGCTTCTTAGGCATAGATTTCCTTGGCTTGACAGAGGCCTCAGTAGTAGCAGCAGCAGAGTCTTCATTGAATTTCCTCACTCCTTCTTTGGCATGTCTTGCCAATTTGGCTTGGCGTCTGGCCCATTCTTCAGGAAAGTCCTCACCGCGTTTGACACTAGTGGGATCAGCCACTTGGCCAGGTGCCAATGGGGCTCTTGGGCATGGAGGGTTGAGAGCGAATTTCTTCATATACTTTGGAGTAACATATCTATATTCCCTCCATTCTCTTGCCCATCTCCGTTCTATCCTCTGAATGCACACCTTGCGCTGATTTTTGTTTTCTTTGCCAAACTTGGCTTCATCAGGTGTGCACTACTCAGCATAGATATCCTGTGGGATATCAAAAGCAGTCATGACCTTAGGTTTCTTTCCTCCTTTCTGTGGCTTCTTACCATCTGCCATATTCTTCAGATGAGGAAATTGAACAGTTGAATTCTCTGAAGAAGTATGCAACTTTTCTTCGCGGAACGCTGCAAATGAGTTAAGTTGATGAGAACCTAGTGATTCAGCAGCGGACATGAGTACCTGTGAACAGAGTATAGTTGCAAGGAATTTGGAGAGATCATATGCGTTCTCAGAAGGTTTTTCAAAAAGAGCAAGTTTGAGGAATTTGACCAGATGAGTCTTGAAGAATTTCACTAAGCGTGCTTTGTCTTAGGTTCCAGAGTTGTATAGATCGAAGATCCACACAATTGAGGAATCTTGAAGAAAATAAAGCTTAGAGAAATGAATCAAGAACAGATGACTTGTGAGGTGTTTTGTGTGTGAGGATTTGAAGAATAAAACACCTTTGAAGATTTTGTAGAAAACTTTTGAATCAAAGAGGGCAGTAAAAATAACTTTTAATTACCCTGAATGAAGAACACGACGAACAGAGAGGTGAAATAGTGAAGTTCGTCGGTGCAGATCTTCCACGCCCTAACTCGGCAGAGGAAGACGGCTACGGCGGCGGTGGAGGTGAAGATTTCCTTGGTCGGCGCGAGTACAACGGCGAAGAGGTCGAGGCAGTGAAGCTCTTCCTCACCTGCGATGATGGAGTAGCAGCAGCGCTAGGGTTTGGGAAGCTCGAGCAGGAGAGAGAGATCGAGCGGAGTAAAGGAAGTGAGGAAGGGGCGAGGGGGTATTTATAGTGGAAGTGAAAAACTGTTCGCCCGAAGATTTGGGACGAACGTGCCCCTGACCCTTCTCCTTCGCACGACATGTGTCACCCACGTACTGTGAAGTGGAGATCGTGTAAGATCGTGGGTGAATAAAAAATGCATCGTGGGATGCGAAACGGTTTGAGCGGCAACACCGAAAATTTGGATAAGATTAGTTTTAAAGTTCCGTTCGCAATTTCTTCAGCTGACAAGGATACAGTGAAGATTTTGAACGAGTTTCAAATAGAACGCACATGAAGAATTTGTGAATAAATTGGATTGAGTATAGCATATAGGGGGAAGGGTCTGATCACATTCACTTAGCAAAAAGAAACAACTTGATGAAATAGCCATAAGTGAATGCTATAGAGGACAAAAACTCATATATATATATATATATATATATATATATATATATATATATATATATATATATATATATATATATATATAGCCAATGAAGAAAAACAACGGCACAAGTGAAGATTTTGCAAAGTTGAAGAATTTGAACAACTGAGGAATTTCAAAAACTGAGGAAAAACTCAAATTGAAGATTTTCAACTTTTGTGGTGGCGTGACCCACCGTATAAGAATGCTGATTTCAGACACCGCGTACAATTATCGTAGGGTTCTGAGAATCAAATTCTTCATTAATTTCTTCACACTTGGAGTGTTATTCTTCATTGATTGAAGAAAAACGTTTCTTCATGTGTTGCACATCTAAGTCATCAATTTTGCATAAGTGTTAGGATGAGGGCCTTTTCAAAGTACATTCGAAGACTCTAAGATATTTAGCTCACACCGCAACTTGCTAAATCTCTTCTCATCCAAGGGCTTAGTGAAGATATCGGCTAGCTGTTCTTCAGTCTTCACATGCTCAATAGAAATGTCGCCCTTCAACACATGATCACGAAGAAAATGATGACGAATCTGAATGTGCTTTGTCTTCGAGTGCTAAACTGGGTTGTGAGCAATCTTGATGGCACTCTCATTGTCACAGAGGAGAGGCACATTCTTCACATTGACGCCATAGTCCTTGAGTGTTTGCTTCATCCATAGCAGTTGAGCACAGCAAGAACCATCAGCAATGTACTCTGCTTCAGTAGTAGACAATGATACGCAGTTCTGTTTCTTCGAGGACCAACAGACCAAGGATCGTCCGAGGAAATGACAAGTACCAGATGTTGACTTGCGGTCCACACGATCACCAGCATAGTCAGAGTCAGAATATCCAATGAGATCAAAATCCGAGCCCTTGGGATACCATAATCCTAGTGTTGGTGTGTGATCTAGATATCGAAGAATATGCTTCACAGCCTTATGGTGTGATTCCTTCGGTGCAGCTTGAAATCGGGCACACATGCAAACACTAAGCATTATATCTGGCCTAGATGCACATAAGTACAATAAAGAGCCAATCATGGAGCGGTTTACCTTATGATCGAAGTCAATACCATTTTTATCAGTGCATAGTTGACCATTTGTGGGCATAGGAATTTTGATGCCTTTGCAATCTTGCATGCCGAATTTCTTCAGGACATCCTTGAGGTATTTCTCCTGAGATATGAATATGCCATTGCGCTGTTGACGAATTTGAAGACCTAAGAAGAATTTCAACTCTCCCATCATAGACATTTCAGACTCCTCTCTCATCATATAGCCAAATTCGTCACTATAACGTTGGTTAGTACAACCAAAGATAATATCATCAACATATATTTGGCACACAAACAGTTCACCATCATAAGATTTAGTAAAGAGAGTAGGATCGAGTGAACCGGGTGTGAAGCCATTCTTCATGAAGAATTCCTTCAAGGTATCATACCACGCCCATGGGGCCTACTTGAGGCCATAGAGGGACTTATTGAGTCTGAAGACTTTGTCAGGATTCTTTGGATCTTCAAAACCTGGGGGTTGAGCAACATATACTTCTTCCTCAAGCTTACCATTGAGGAATGCACTTTTCACATCCATTTGATATAAGACGATATCATGATGGTTAGCATAAGCAAGTAATATGCGAATAGCTTCAAGTCTAGCAACAGGTGCAAAAGTCTCATCGAAATCAATTCCTTCAACCTATGTGTAGCCTTGAGCTACTAGACGTGCCTTATTCCTCATCACAAGGCCGTTTTCATCTTGCTTGTTGCGGTAGATCCACTTTGTGCCAATGATATTATGCTTGCGAGGATCTGGACGATTGACCAGTTCCCAGGCGTTGTTGAGATTGAACTGATGTAATTCTTCTTGCATGGCCTGAATCCACTCGGGCTCCAGAAATGCTTCATCTACCTTAGTGGGCTCTGTGATAGAGACAAAAGCAAAGTGCCCACAAAAGTTAGATAGATGTGAAGCTTTTGAGCGGGTGAGAGGACCTGGTGCTTTAATGTCATCGATGATCTTCTCCACTTGCACTTCTTTTGCAACGCGAGGATGAGCTGGTTGTCATTGAGGAATTTGATCAGCATTTTCTTTAGCATCAATTTCCTCAACATTTTCCTCAGGTGCATCAGCTCGACGTTCTTCATGTTCTGGATTGAATTCTTCAGCAGATTCTTCAGTAGGAATGACATCTTCAGTAGCCTTGTGCTTGATAGAATCCTCAGGTGTTGGTTCATCTATCACAGAGGGTAGCTGCTCCCTTTGCGAGCCATTAGTTTCATCAAACCGCACATCTACAGTTTCAACAATCTTGTGAAGAACATTGTTGAAGACTCTGTAGGTGTGCGAGTCCTTTCCGTAACCAAGCATAAAACCTTCATGTGCTTTCGGTGCAAATTTAGAGTTGTGATGAGGATCTCTAATCCAACATTTAGCACCGAAGACTTTGAAATAACTCACATTGGGTTTCTTGTCAGTGAGGAGTTCATAGGCAGTCTTCTTGAAGAATTTGTGAAGATATACTGTATTGATGATGTGGCATGCAGTATCAATTGCATCAACCCAGAAACGACGAGGTGTTTTGTACTCATCGAGCATAGTGCGAGCCATCTCAGCAAGAGTCCTATTCTTGCGCTCCACGACGCCATTCTGTTGAGGAGTATAAGGAGCAGATAACTCATGAGTAATACCAAGTTCATCAAGATAGTCATCGAGACCCGAATTCTTGAACTCAGTGCCATTGTCACTTCTGATGTGCTTGATCTTCACACCAAAGTTGGTTGAAGCCCTCGAGGAAAATCGTTTGAAGACTTCCTGCACTTCATGTTTGTAAGTGAAAAGGTGTACCCATGTGTAACAAGAGTAATCATCAACAATAACAAAGCCATATTGAGATGCTTCATTTGAAACAGAAGAATAATGATTAGGACCGAAGAGATCCATGTGAAGCAATTCAAATGGACGAGTAGTGGTCATGATAGTCTTCGCTGGATGCTTGGCCTTGGTCATTTTTCCAGCTTCACAAGCTCCGCATAAGTGATCCTTGAGGAATTTGACATTCTCAATGCCAATGACATGCTTCTTCTTCGCAAGCGTGTGCAAATTCCTCATGCCTGCGTGACCAAGTCGTCGATGCCATAGCCATCCTTCTGAAGCTTTTGCAAGTAGGCACACGGCTGGTTGTGAGTCTGCAGAGATATCAACAATATACAAGTATCCTCTCCTAAAGCCTTCGAAGACTTTGGAATTGTCCGCTTCCATAATCACAACGCAACGATACTTGCCAAAGACAAAAACCATATCAAGATCACAAAGCATTGAGACAGACATAAGGTTGTATCCTAAGGACTCAACAAGCATGACTTTGTCCATGTGTCGATCCTTTGCAATAGCAACCTTACCTAGACCCAATACCTGACTTTTGCTTTTGTCAGCGAAGATGATATGATTCAGATGTGATGATGACAAGGGAGCATCCATCAATAGATTCTTGTCACCAGTCATGTGATTTGTACATCCACTATCGAGGACCCACTCAGTGGCTTTGGGTTGATCATCCTGCAGATGAATTAGTGCAACTTACGAACCTCATATACTTCAGCAGTGAAGAATATGATATCACAATTCATCAGATCAATTTCATCAAGTAGTAAGACAGATAAACAGTGTGAGGACGTGAGAAATGAAAATTCATTTCTTCATGATTAGCCTGCGTCCTTTCAGGCAATTTTGTCAGGTCCCCAACAAATTCTTCAGATGTTACAGTGCGTCTGGAGACCTGACCCTGCATAAGAGATTAGTTCTTTTTCTTCACCACCCACATCTGAAGGGGTGGCAAAGAGTTCATCACTCTGCGAGCTCCATATGAGAATGGTGGCATAGAGGCCAAACCATTTCATTTCACATAAGAGGGATTAGGGTAAGCATATGAATAAGCAGAGAAATTCTTCGAGGACTTATGAACATAATGATCAGAAGAATAATGCTCATATTCATAGCCCTTGGCTCTTCCCTGCGAAACAGAGTTGTTAGCACGATGATGTTCATATGAGGACTTTGATCCTTTTGAGGAATTTGAACCACGTGAGGAATTTGGTCCGTATGAGGACTTGGATCCATATGAAGAATTTGGTCCATATGAAGAATTTGGTCTGGGGTTCCTATTCTTCACAGTTGGTGTCATGAGGACATTCACCTGAAGACTTTCAAGGCACTTTTTGGGAACCCAGATTTTCTTCATAGGGGAACCGTTCCTACAGTTAGTGCCAACATATCTAGCAAATACTTCACCATTCTGATTTTTGAACAGTTTATAGTTGGAGTCAAATGACTCATCAGAAGAATGAGAAGATTCACATGTATATCCAGATAAATTAGATGGATCAACTGGAGGTCCCTTTGCAGCAACCCATGAGGTTTTGGGGTACTGCTCAGGCTTCCAATATGTACCATCAGTATTGAGTTTCCTCTCAAAGGCAATACCCTCTTTCCTAGGGTTCCTGTTGAGGATCTGCTTTTTAAGAACATCACAAAGAGTCCGATGCCCTTTGAGGCTTTTGTACATGCCTGTCATGTACAATTCCTTCAGCCCTGCATCATCAGTGATACTAGCAGTGTCCTTAGATGAGGAATTAGTGATAGCAGAGGCAGGTGAAGAATTTGTAACATTAGAAGCATTTGAACATTCAGGTGAAGAATTAGCAGATTCTCGTTCAATGCATTTCAAACATGGAGGAACAAATTCTTCATGAGCAGCGCTGATTTGTTGAGCAAGTAATGAATCGCGCTCCTTCTGAAGATCTTCATAACTCACTCTTAGCTTCTCAAGATCTTGCTTTCTTTGAAGAAATTCATAAGAAAGCTTCTCATGATCAGACAAAAGAGTGTTATGTTGACCTTGAAGGTTGTCAAACCTGGTCTGAAGTCTCTGAAGATTTTCAGTTAAGGCTTTAGTGCGATCCATTTCTTCACCCAACATATCATTACTTTTGTCTAGCATGTTTTGAACATTTTCAAAAGCCTTTTGTTGTTTCAAAGCAATCTTAGCAAGTTTTGTGTAGCTGGGCTTAAGATTTTCATCAGATTCATCTTCACTAGACTCAGAGGAGGTATATCTAGGTACCTTGGCACCCTTTGCCATGAAGCAATAGGTGGGAGCGTAGTCATCGTTGCCTTCATTAGCCTTGTTGGTGAGGTCATTTTCTTCAGAGTTAAAGATAGACTTGCTGACGAATGCAGTAGCGAGGGCTAGGCTCGCCACACCAGACTCAGAGTCCTCAGAAGCCTCCTCTTTCTCTTGTTCCTCAGATTTAGCTTCAGAGTCCATTTCCTTGCCAATGAATGCCCGAGCCTTCTTGGAGCTGCTCTTCTTGTGAGATGAAGACTTTGAGGATTTTGATGATGAAGAT
Source organism: Aegilops umbellulata (assembly GCA_032464435.1). Lineage (NCBI taxonomy): Eukaryota > Viridiplantae > Streptophyta > Magnoliopsida > Poales > Poaceae > Aegilops > Aegilops umbellulata. The sequence continues at coordinate 373,756,357 of CP136057.1, forward strand.
TTTGAGGACTTCTTCCTTTTCTTCGCATCATCAGAACTGTAATCCTTATATTTCTTCTTCTTTGATTCCTTTTCCCACTGAGGACAATCTTGAATGTAATGTCCAGGTTTCTTGCACTTGTGACAAAGCCTCTTCTTGTAGTCACTGGATGAGGAATCATTGCTCCTTGAGGGTCTTCCAAAGCGACCACGTCTTGAGAACTTCTGGAATTTCTTCACGAGTAGTGGTAGATCATGACTCAGTTCTTCAAGGTCACCAAGACTGCTACCAGAGTCTTCATCTTCGGACTCAGATACTGCCTTGGCCTTCAATGCACGTGATCTGCCATAGCTCGAACCATAGAGATCTCTCTTTTCAGCAAGCTGGAACTCATGAGTGTTTAGCCTCTCGAGGATATCAGCGGGGTCAAGTGACTTGTAATCAGCACGCTCTTGTATCATCAGTGCTAGAGTATCAAATGAAGAATCAAGCGATCTCAGCAATTTCTTCACCACCTCATGGTCGGTGATGTCAGTGGCACCAAGTGCTTGAAGCTCATTTGAGATGTTAGTGAGGCGATCAAAGGTTTGCTGAACGTTTTCATTGTCGAGTCTTTTGAAGCGGTTGAAGAGATTGCGAAGAACATCAACTTGAGAATCATGCTGAGTTGAAACTCTTTCATTGACTTTGGACAGCCTATCCCAGATAAGCTTAGCAGTTTCCAAAGCACTCACTCTACCATACTGCCCTTTGCTCAGATGGCCACATATGATATTCTTCGCTTGGGAATCGAGTTGCTTGAATCTCTTCACATCGGTAGCGTTCAGTGAGGGTGAGACAGAGGGAACACCATTTTCCACAACGTACCAGAGATCGTTATCAATTGCCTCAAGATGCATGCGCATCTTGTTCTTCCAGTAGGGGTAGTCCGTCCCATCGAAGGTAGGACACCCAGCAGAGACCTTGATCATACCTGTGGTCGACATAACTAAAACTCCAGGCGGTTAAACCAAAATCACACAGAACAAGGGAGTACCTTTCTCTGATACCAATTGAAAGTGCGTTATATCGACTAGAGGGGGGGGTGAATAGGCGATTTTTATGAAATTCTTCAGTGAGGAATTTGCTAGTGAGGAAATTCCTTAGCGAAGAACTACTTGCAGCGGAATAAGTACTCAGAAGTAAACATAACAGAATACATGCATGGTCATCATGATGAAATGAAGACAGACACGGAGTACAGAAAGCGTAAACACAGGATAGCTCAAGATGAAGACAAACTGACTGAAGAAATTGAACTGAGGAAATTGAGAAAGTCTTCAGTCAAAGTCTTCAAACACAGATATGAACAAGCAACCAACACAATAATGAGGAAATGAAAGTGTTGAGGAAATAGAACCAGTTGGCTTGGTGAAGACAATGATTTGGTAGACCAGTTCCAACTGCTGTCTCAGTTGTACATCTGGTTGGAGCGGCTAGGTATTTAAACCTGAGGACACACAGTCCTCACCGTATTCTCCTTGAGCTAAGGACACATAGTCCTCGCCCAATCACTCATGGTAAGTCTTCAGGTGACTACCGAACCTTCACAAACTCGGTCACTCGGCGATCCACAATTCCTCTTGGATGCTCTACACCATGATGCCTAACCGTCTGGAAGAAGCACAGTCTTCAAAGGTAACAAGCGTCAGATCCACGCAGGATCAATCTCTTCAGTGATGCTCAATCACTTTGGGTTTGTAGGTGTTTGGGTTTGGGTTTGAATTTTCCTCACTTGATGATTTTCGCTCAAAGTCCTTGGAGGATGGGATGCTCTCAAATGACAAGTGTCAGTTTCTCTCGGAGCAGCCAACCAGCTAGTGGTTGTAAGGGGCGGCTATTTATAGCCTAGGGAGTAGCCCGATATGATAAGACATAAACGCCCTTCAATGATATGACCGTTGGATGGATAAGATATTTTGGGACAGCCGGCGCGTAGCACAGCATCGGTCGGAAATTTGAGGTTCAAATTCCTCAGGGCTATCATGTTCCTCACTGTGTAGGCAATCCGCACTGGCGAATTCCTAACTCCTCAGTCAGAACAAATTCTCAGTGAACAGAAGAGGTGCGTCTCTGTCACTGAAGAAATTGACTGAACTGTATGAGATTTCCAATGGCTTCACTCGAAGGGATTGGTAGGTGTAGGATTTTGAGTTGAGCATCACATGGAAATTTTTCCTTACTATTTCCTCGACCCCCTTTAACAGTACAGTGTTTCCTATGACTCAAGAGAGAGAAAATGAAACTACGAAAACAAAAGTCTTCACGCTTCATGTTCCTCGAATGAATACCAAGTCTTCAAGGTTACACCAATTTCTTCACTTTGAAAGTCTTCATAATATCAAAGTCTTCAGTCGAAGAACTTCATTTTTAGCGGTCGACTTTCTCTGTCAATATCAAACTCCTCATAGACTTATAGACCTGTGTACACTCATAAACTCATTAGATCCTTAACCTATAAATCTTCAATACACCAAAATCACTAAGGGGCCCTAGATGCACTTACACCTTGGAAGCTCATGATTGGGGCATGAATATAACATTGATTTAAGCCTCCCCCAAGCTTGAGCGATGCTTTCTCCTTCGCGAGGCCAAAAATTATATATATAATTGCGATCACGATGAACAAGATGCATAGGGTAATACTTTTGATGAAATTCCAATTTCAATCTTCTATAGTTCCATGATCTCGTATCATCACATAGCCTATACCATGTCAATGTGTCTCCCTTCAAAGATAAAGGGAAGACATTCTTCTTAGCAACATCATCGGGTATACCTGCAAGCTTAAATAATCTACAAACTTCATCCACATATATTAAGTGCTCATCAGGATGCTTTGTTCCATCTCCTGTAAAAGGATTAGCTAACAATTTTTCCATCATACCCGAAGGAAATTCAAAAGGAGTTTCATCTTCAATAGGTTCAGTAGGTTGAGGAGCAACTCTTTGCTCTACTAGACGGGGTGAAGATACCACGAACAAGCCCCTCAGAGGATTACTTTCCATAGTAACAAGTGACAGTAAATTTCAGCACACTATATAAATTTTTCCTTACGAAATTCCACCTACCAAAGGCGCTTCACTCCCCGGCAACGGCGCTAGAAAAGAGTCTTGATGACCACAAGTATTGGGGATCCATCGTAGTCCTTTCGATAAGTAAGAGTGTCGAACCCAACGAGGAGCAGAAGGAAATGATAAGCGGTTTTCAGCAAGGTATTCTCTGCAAGTACTGAAATAAGTGGTAATAGATAATTTTGTGATAAGATAAATTGTAATGAGAAACAAGTAACAAAAGTAAATAAAGTGCAGCAAGGTGGCCTAATCCTTTTTGTAGCAAAGGACAAGTCGGAACAAACTCTTATATAAGGAAAAGCGCTCCCGAGGACACATGGGAATATCGTCAAGCTAGTTTTCATCACGTTCATATGATTCGCGTTCGGTACTTTGATAATTTGATATGTGGGTGGACCGGTGCTTGGGTGCTGTTCTTACTTGAACAAGCATCCCACTTATGATTAACCTCTATTGCAAGCATCCGCAACTACAACAAAAGTATTAAGGTAAACCTAACCATCGCATGAAACATGTGGACCCAAATCAGCCCCTTACGAAGCAACGCATAAACTAGGGTTTAAGCTTCTGTCACTCTAGCAACCCATCATCTACTTATTACTTCCCAATGCCTTCCTCTAGGACCAAATAATGGTGAAGTGTTATGTAGTCGACGTTCACATAACACCACTAGAGGCTAGACAACATACATCTCATCAAAATATCGAACGAATACCAAATTCACATGACTACTAATAGCAAGACTTCTTCCATGTCCTCAGGAACAAACGTAACTACTCACAAAGCATATTCATGTTCATAATCAGAGGGGTAATAATATGCATAAAGGATCTGAACATATGATCTTCCACCAAATAAACCAACTAGCATCAACTACAAGGAGTAATCAACACTACTAGCAACCTACTAGCACCAATCCCGGACTTAGAGACAAGAATTGGATACAAGAGATGAACTAGGGTTTGGAGATGAGATGGTGCTGGTGAAGATGTTGATGGAGATTGCCCTCTCCCGATGAGAGGAGCGTTGGTGATGATGATGGCGATGATTTCCCCCTCTCGGAGGGAAGTGTCCCCGGCAGAACAGCTCTGCCGGAGCCCTAGATTGGTTCCGCCAAGGTTCCGCCTCGTGGCGGCGGAGTCTCGTCCCGAAAGGTTGCTTCTTTATTTTTTCTCGAAGAAATACTTCATATAGCAGAAGATGGGCATCGGAGAGCCACCAAGGGGGCCACGAGGTAGGGGGGCACCCTAGGGGGCGCCCCACCCTCGTGGACAGGGTGTGGGCCCCCTGGCCTTCATCTTTGGCGAGGATTTTTCTTTATTTATTATAAGATATTCCGTGGAGTTTCAGGACTTTTGGAGTTGCGCAGAATAGGTCTCTAATATTTGCTCCTTTTCCAGAGCAGAATTCCACCCGCCGACATTCTCCCTCTTTATGTAAACCTTGTAAAATAAGAGAGAATAACCATAAGTATTGTGACATAATGTGAAGTAACAGCCGATAATGTAATAAATATCGATATAAAAGCATGATGCAAAATGGACGTATCAGTGTGAAGGGAGCACATGGATTCCCTTGTGTTCTTCGTACCCGAGCTTGCTGCTTCATTTGAATTAGGAAGGCGTTGGGCCTCCAAGTGCAAGGGTTTGTAACAAGCATCAATTAATTTCCCTCAAGTGTATGATCTTAAGATTTATCATACCGGTAGAAATTTGTGACACAACAAATGATCAGTACCTGGACACACAAATTACAAAACTGCCTTGGCCCCCAACTAAACTAGCAAGGTTGGTAGTGATACGTGTCTAACGTATCTATAATTTTTTATTATTCCATGTTGTTATATTATCAATCTTGGATGTTTTATATTCATTTTATAGCAACTTTATATCTTTTTTGGGACTAACCTAGTGACATAGTGCCCAACGCCAGTTGCTATTTTTTCTTGTTTTTTACTTTGCAGAAAATCAATACCATACGGAGTCCAAATGCAACGAAACTTTTTGGAGAACTTTTTTCTGCCCAGAAGACACCCAGGAGGCCCAAGAGGTGCATCAGAGGGGCCCTGTGGGGCCCACTAGGCACCAGGGCGCGCCAGAGGCACCTGGCGTGCCCTGGTGGGTAGCGGGGACCACGAGCACCCCCTCCACCACCTATTATCTCTATAAATACTCTAAAATCCCCAAAACCCTAGGGGAGTCGAGAGAAAATAGTTTCCGCCGCCGCAAGTTCAAGAACCACGAGATCCAATCTAGATGCCTTCTTCGGCACTCTGCCGGAGGCGTCAACAATCACGGAGGGGTTGTTCATCATCACCCTTGCCCCTCCGATGATGCATGATTAGTTTACCACAGACCTACGGGTCTGTAGGTAGTAGCTAGATGGCTTCTTCTCTCTTTTTGATCTTCAATACAATGTTCTCCTCGATGTTCTTGGAGATCTATCTGATATAGTGACTTTTTGCGGTGTGTTTATTGGGATCCGATGAATTGTGAGTTTATGATCAGATCTATTTTTGAATATTATTTGAGTCTTTGCTAAACTCTTTTATGCATGATTGTTATAGCCTCGTATTTCTTCTCCGAAACTTTGGTTTGGTTTGGCCAACTAGATTGATTTTTCTTGCCATGGGAAGAGGTGCTTTGTGATGGGTTAGATCTTGCGGTGCTCAATCTCAGTGATAGAAGGAGACATGACACGCATGTATGGAGTAATAGTAGTAGATGCAGAATCATTTCGGACTACTAATCTTGGATGTGATGCCTATATACATGATCATTGCCTTGGATATCGTCATATTATTTGCTCTTCTATCAATTTCCCAACAGTAATTTGTTTACCCACTGTATACTATTTTCTCGAAAGAAGCCTCTAGTGAAATCTATGGCCCCGGGGTCTATTTCCTATCATATAAAACCAAAAATACCATGTTGCACTTTTTCTTTCTTTATTTTATTTTGTGTTTTTGTTAGATCTATTTATCCAATCTCATATAATTTAGTCTATCTCAATACTGAGGGATTGACAACCCCTCTTACGCGTTGGGTTGCAAATATTTGTTATTTGTGTGTAGGTGTTGTTTACATAGGGTGAGTGGACCCTTCTACTGGATTGATAACCTTGGTTTCATAACTAAGGGAAATACTTACAGTTGTTGTACTGCAACATCCTCTCCTCTTCGGGGAAATACCAACGCAGGTACATGCAATCAAGAAGAATTTCTGTCGCCGTTGCTGGGGAGGATCACACCCAGATCTATCAAGTACCCAATCACAAATTTCATCTCCTTGCAATTTACTTTATTTGCCATTTGCCTCTCATTTTCATCTCCCCCACTTCTAAAATGTTTTCAGAAAAAACACAAAAATATTTGCCTTGTTTCGTTTCCCTTTTTTCGTCCGATCTTTTGCTTGCTCGTGATCTTGCTTGCTTACTTTATCGTTATGGCTAGTTCTCCCCTACTACGTATACCCCTCAAAATGAAGTTCTCAATTTTAAGCAAAGGGGAGGAGAAAATTTAAAAGATGCTTGGTATAGAATTTGTGATGCTCATAATAGATCTACTCAAAAGCAATCCACTACTATTCTTCTTCGCAATTTCTATGTGGGCATTACTACTTGGTATAGAATTTTTTCTAGATACTATCACCGGAGGGAATTTCTTGATGTGCCCTCCTTTGGATGCTTTTAATGCTATGGGAAATTTAGTGGGATCACCCCCTATCATTGTTAATGAAACAGCTTTAACTCTTGAGCATGTTATGCAAAGGCTTGATGTTATTGAAAAGAAAATGCTCATGAAAGAACATATTGATAATTTGGATAAAAGGATTCATAATCTTGCTAATAAAATTGGATTGAAGGTACGAGATACCCTTAAAATACTAAAAACAAAAGGGTAGAAGAGAGTCCTGCTCAGATTGATAAATTGGAGGAAATTTTTAGTAACTTGAGCTCAGCTTTTTCTTCCATTAAAACTATTGAAAAAACTCCTATAAAAATTTGTAAGTCTACACATGTTCCCAAGAACAAGGGTGCCACTTCTAGTAGCAATAATGAAGATCTTAAAATGATTAGTATTCACCCCAACTTTGTTGAAGTGCTAAAAACCCCTATTTTCAAGAGTGAACTCTTTAATCTTATTCCTAGGAGTTTGATTATTGAAAAATATGCATGCTAGATCTAAGAAGAATTATGTTTGTGTGATTGAGGAGTTGGGAACAAAATAAGACAATTCTTGAATCTATGCATTATGCCTAGCTAGGGACAGAAAACAATAGCGTTTGTTGGGAGGCAACCCAATGAATAAATTATTTTTTTCTCTTTTTCTTTCTGTTCTTGTGTGTTTACATAATTTTTGCTACTGTTATGATTATGTTTTTATGTTTTAATTAGTGTTTGTGCCAAGCAAAGCCTTTAGGATCATGTTGGGTGATAGTTGATTTGATCTTGTTAAAAACAGAAACTTTTGCATACGGTAGCGGTATTTTTAAAAATCACAGAAACGATGAAAATTTCTGAACCTTTTACACAAGATTGATATACAAATTTACTACGTTGTCCTAATTTTTTAGAATTTTTGGAGTTACAGAAGTACCATTAAAGTACAGATTACTACAGACTATTCTGTTTTTGACCAATTCTATTTTCGTTGCATTGTGTGCTTATTTTGATGAATCTATGGACTATATCGGGGGGGGGGGGTATAAGCCATGGTAAAGTTAGAATGCAGTAGGTATAATGCAATGATAAAATATGAAAGGGTTTGAAACAGTATTTAAAGTGGTGATTTGCTTTATTATACTAACGGATCTCACGAAGGTTTTAGTTTGCCACAATAATCCTTGCTAGACACACCTATTTGAGAGCCATAATTATGATATAATTTGTTAGAATTGCTCTAGTGCTTCACTTAATTTTTTTTGAGCTATGGAATTGCTCTAGTGCTTCACACAAATTTTTGGAGCTTGGAATTGCTCTAGTGCTTCACTTATATCTTTTGAGCATGGTGGTGCTTTAATTTTTGAACAAATACTCTCATGCTTCACTTAGATTATTTTGAGAGTTAGTAAAATTTTAAAGAAATATCCTCTCAATGCTTCACTTATATTATTTTGAGTGATGAAAATTGTTTGAAAGAAATATGTGCTCTCATGCTTCACTTAAATTTATTTGAGAGCTTTGTTAGTAGCATGGTAATATATGAAATTAGTCCCAAAGTGATAGATATTCAAGGGGGTATAATAAAAACTTTCATGAAGATCATTGGATATTATAAACTTGATTCCTTGTAATAGTTTTGAGATATGGAGATAGCAATATGTGCGTCATGTTGGTGAGTAATTATGCTTTAGTAAGAATATTTGTGTCAAGGTTTGTGATTCCCTATGCAAGCATGAAAGTCAATAGTTATGCAATGAAGTTACATCCTGCTTGAGGTGCATTATTCGGTGTTAGTTATGTTTAAAGCTCGTTTATGAGAGTTTCCATTTTTTGGTTGGTTGCTTCTCAATCTATTTGCTAGCCTTCATTTGTACTAAGCGGGAATACTCCTTTGTGCATCCAACTCCTTAACCCAAAGTTGTGCCAAATGAGTCCACCATACCTACCTATATGCGGTATTTCCATGTCGTTCCAAGTAAATTTTTATGTGCCAACTCTAATTTTCAAAATAAATTTCCTTTTTGTGTGCCCGTAGTGCTCATGAGGCGGCAGGGGGTGGCCAATATTTTTCCATGTTAGATATTTTATTCTCAAGATGAGTGTTTATTCACTTGTCATTGCACGAAAGTGTGGCAAGGTAATAGGGATGCCCAGTCCCGAAATGAAAAAAAATATGTTGTCAAATAATAAATTCCTTGGAAAATTTTGGTATGGAAGGCACACATGGATATGGCTAGGCATGGATTGTGAAAGAATGGTGGAAAAAGGAATAAACTTTATTTTATGTTTGGGAACCGCCTATGATTTATCTAGCATGGAAAGTATTGGGAATTCTCGATCATTCTCGTTGACGGGAAAAGCATGCCTCTCAAAACAATTTTATCTCAATTCAAGCTTTGAGCCCTGGCACCTCTACAAATCTCTGCTTCCCTCTGCGAATGGCCTATCTATTTACTTTTAGCAAATTTTTTAATCTCCATCTTTTCTTACAAAGCACCAACTATGGAACACTATTATCGTACTTGTGCATTGGGCATAGTTAATATTTGAGTGTGTTCCATGAATGGATAAATGATTGAGCATAATGGGGTAGGGATAGCTTTCTTTAGTGTTGATATTTTGAAAGACATGGTTGCTTGTTGAGATGCTTGAGTATTGATGTCCTCATGTCAAATATAGACTATTGCTTTGAATCATCTAAAAGTCCAAATGTCCATGCTACAAAAGAAAAGAATATGTGATGAACATGTTAGGCAGCATTCCACATCAAAAATTCTGTTTTTATCATTTACCTACTCAAGGACGAGCGGGAATTAAGCTTGGGGATGCTGATACGTCTCCAACGTATCTATAATTTTTTATTGTTCCATGTTGTTATATTATCAATCATGGATGTTTTATATTTATTTTATAGCAACTTTATATCATTTTTTCGGGCTAACCTATTGACATAGTGCCTAGTGCCACTTGTTGTTTTTGCTTGTATTTTACTTCGTAGAAAATCAATACCAAACGGAGTCCAAATGCCACGAAACTTTTTGGAGAATTTTTTCTGCCCAGATGACACCCTGGAGGCCCAAGAGGTGCACCAGAGGGGCCCTGTGGGGCCCACAGGCACCCCCTCCACCGCCTATCAGCTCTATAAATACTCTAAAATCCCCAAAACCCTAGGGGAGTTGAGAGAAAACAGTTTCCGCCGCCGCAAGTTCAAGGACCACGCGATCCAATCTAGAGGCCTTCTCTGGCACTCTACCGAAGGGGTCAACAATCATGGAGGGGTTCTTCATTTTCACCCTTGCCCCTTCAATGATGCATGAGTAGTTTACCACAGACCTACGGGTCCGTAGGTAGTAGCTAGATGGCTTCTTCTCAATTTTTGATCTTCAATACAATGTTCTCCTCGATGTTCTTGGAGATCTATTTGATGTAATGACTTTTTATGGTGTGCTTGTTGGAATCCGATGAACTGTGAGTTTATGATCAAATTGTTAGGTAACATAGTATTTCAAAAATTTCCTATGATCACGCGAGATCTATCTAGGAGAAGCGTAGCAATGAGCGGGGAGAGTGTCCACGTACCCTCGTAGACCGAAAGTGGAAGCGTTTAGTAACTTGGTTGATGTAGTCGAATGTCTTCACGATCCAACCGATCCAAGTATCGAACGTACGACACCTCCGTGTTCAGCACACATTCAACACGATGACGTCCCTCGAGCTCTTGATCCAGTTGAGGATGAGGGAGAGTTCCGTCAGCACGACGGTGTGGCGGCACTGATGATGAAGCTACCGGCGCAGGGCTTCGCCTAAGCACTACGACGATATGACCGAGGTGTTAACTATGGAGGGGGCGCCGCACACGGCTAGGAACAATTGATGTGTGTTCTAGGGGTGCCCTCCCCACGTATATAAAGGAGGGAGAGGGAAGGAGGTAGTCTAGGGCGCGCCCAAGTAGGAGGTAGTCTAGGGCGCGCTCAAGTAGGAGGAATCCTACTTGGGCCCCTAGTCCAATTCGCCCCCCTTACCATATATGGACAAGGGGGAAAGGAAGGAGGGGGGAGGGGAAGGAAGTAGGAGTCCTACTTCATACTTTCCTTTTCCTCCTCTCCTTTCCCTTTCTCCCCACGTGGCTGTCCCTATAGGGGGCGCAACAGACCCTTGTGGGCTGGTGTGTTCCCTTACTTGGCCCATTAAGCCCATATCTTTGTCGGGGTTGCCCGGAACCCCTTCCGATGACCCGGTATCACCCGGAACACTTCCGATGTCCAAATACCATCGTCCTATATATGAATCTTTACCTCTCGACCATTTCGAGACTCCTCTTCATGTCCGTGATCTCATCCGGGACTCCGTACAAACTTCGGTCATCAAATCACATAACTCATAATACAAATCGTCATCGAACGTTAAGCGTGAGGGCCCTACGGGTTCAAGAACTATGTAGACATGACCGAGACACATCTCCGGTCAATAACCAACAGCATAACCTGGATGCTCATATTGGCTCCTACATATTCTACAAAGATCTTTATCGGTCAAATCGTATAAGAACATACGTTGTTCCCTTTGTCATCGGTATGTTACTTGCCCAAGATTCGATCATCGGTATCATCATACCTAGTTCAATCTCATTATCGGCAAGTCCCTTTACTCGTTCTGTAATGCATCATCCCGTGACTAACTCATTAGTCACATTGCTTGGAAGGCTTATAGTGATGTGCATTACCGAGAGGGCCCAGAGATACCTCTCCGATACACAGAGTGACAAATCCTAATCTCGATCTATGCCAACCCAACAAACACCTTCGAAGACATCTGTAGAGCATCTTTATAATCACCCAGTTATGTTGTGACATTTGATAGCACAGAAGGTGTTCCTACGGTATTCGGGAGTTGCATAATCTCATAATCAGAGGAACACGTATAAGTCATGATGAAAGCAGTAGCAATAGAACTAAACGATCATTATGCTAAGATAACACATGGGTCTTGTCTATCACATCATTCTCTAATGATGTGATCCCGTTCATCAAATGACAACACATGTCTATGGTCAGGAAACATAACCATCTTTGATTAATGAGCTAGTCAAGTAGAGGCATACTAGGGACACTCGGTTTTGTCTATGTATTCACACATGTACTAAGTTTCCGGTTAATACAATTCTAGCATGAATAATAAAAATTTATCATGATATAAGGAAATATAAATAACAACTTTATTGTTTCCTCTAGGGCATATTTCCTTCAGTCTCCCACTTGCACTAGAGTCAATAATCTAGTTCACATCACCATGTGATTTAACACCAATAGTTCACATCACCATGTGATTAGTTCACATCGACATGTGACTAATACCCAAAGGGTTTTACTAGAGTCAATAATCTAGTTCACATCGCTATGTGATTAACATCCAAAGAGTACTAAGGTGCGATCATGTTTTGCTTGTGATAGAAGCTTAGTCAATGGGTCTGTCACATTCAGAGTCGTATGTATTTTGCATATTTTTCTACGTCTACAATGCTCTGCATGGAGCTACTCTAGCTAATTGCTCCCACTTTCAATATGTATCTAGATTGAGACTCAGAGTCATCCGGATCGGTGTAAAAGCTTGCATCGGCGTAACTCTTTACGATGAACTCTTTATCACCTCCATAACCGAGAAATATCTTCTTAGTCTTCTCAGGATAATTTTGACCGCTGTCAAGTGATCCACTCCTAGATCAATGTCGTACCCCCTTGCCAAACTCATGGCAAGGTACACAATAGGTTTGGTACACAACATATCATACTTTATAGAACCTATGGTTGAGGCATAGGGAAGGACTTTCATTGTCTTTCTGTTTTCTGCTGTGGTCATGTTTTGAGTCTTACTCAACTTTACACCTTGCAATACAGGCAAGAAATCCTTCTTTGACTGTTCCATTTTGAACTACTTCAAAAATCTTGTCAAGGTATGTAATCATTGAAAAATCTTATTAAGCGTCTTGATCTATCTCTATAGATCTTGATGCCCAATATGTAAGCAGCTTCACCGAGGTCTTTGTTTGAAAAATTCCTTTCAAACACTCCTTTATGCTTTCCCGAAAATTCTACATCATTTCCGATCAACAATATGTCATTCACATATACCTATCAGAAAGGCTGTAGTGCTCCCACTCACTTTCTTGTAAATACAGGCTTCACCGCAAGTCTGTATAAAACTATATGCTTTGATCAACTTATCAAAGCGTATATTCCAACTCCGAGATGCTCGCACCAGTCCATAGATGGATCGCTGGAGCTTGCACATTTTGTTAGCACCTTTAGGATTGACAAAACCTTCTGGTTCTATCATATACAACTCTTCTTTAATAAATCCATTAAGGAATGCAATTTTGATATCCATTTGTCAGATTTCATGAAATGTGGCAATTGCTAACATGATTCGGACAGACTTTAAGCATCGATACGAGTGAGGAAATCTCATCGTAGTCAACATCTTGAACTTGTCGAAAACCTTTCACAACAAGTCGAGCTTTGTAGACAGTCAGCGTCAGTCTTCTTCTTGGAGATCCATTTATTCTCTATGGTTTGCCGATCATCGGGCAAGTCAACCAAATTCCACACTTTGTTCTCATACATGGATCCCATCTCAGATTTCATGGCCTCAAGCCATTTCACGGAATCTGGGCTCATCATCGCTTCCTCATAGTTTGTAGGTTCGTCATGGCCAAGTAACATGACTTCCAGAACAGGATTACTGTACCACTCTGGTGCGGATCGTACTCTGGTTGACCTACGAGGTTCGGTAGTAACTCGATCTGAAGTTTCATGATCATCATCATTAACTTCCTCACTAATTGGTGTAGGCATCACTGGAACTGATTTCAGTGATGAGATACTATTCAATTCGAGAGAAGGTACAATTACCTCATCAAGTTCTACTTTTCTCCCACTCACTTCTTTCGAGAGAAACTCCTTCTCTAGAAAGGATCCACTCTTAGCAACAAAGATCTTGCCTTTGGATCTGTGATAGAAGGTGTACCCAACAGTTTCTTTTGGGTACCCTATGAAGACGCACTTCTCCGATTTGGGTTTGAGCTTATCAAGCTAAAACTTTTTCACATAAGCATCGCAACCCCAAACTTTAAGAAACGACAACTTAGGTTTCTTGCTAAACCACAGTTCATACGATGTCGTCTCAACGGATTTTTAGACGGTGCCCTATTTAACGTGAATGCAACTGTCTCTAATGCATAACGCCAAAACGATAGTGGTAAATCGGTAAGAGACATCATAGATCGCACCATATCTAATAAAGTACGGTTACGACGTTCGGACACACCATTACGATGTGGTGTTCCAGGTGGCGTGAGTTGGGAAACTATTCCACATTGTTTCAAATGAAGGCCAAACTCGTAACTCAAATATTTGGCTCCGCGATCATATATCGTAGAAACTTTATTTTCTTGTTACGTAGATTCTCAACTTCACTCTAAAATTATTTGAACTTTTCAAATGTTTCAGACTTGTGTTTCATTAAGTAGATATACCCATATTTGCTCAAATCATTTGTGAAGGTCAGAAAATAACGATACCCGCCGCGAGCCTCAACACTCATCGGACCACATACATCGGTATGTATTATTTCCAATAAGTTAGTGGCTCGCTCCATTGTTTCGGAGAACGGAGCCTTAGTCATCTTGCGCACGAGGCATGGTTCGCTAGCATCAAATGATTCATAATCAATTGATTCCAAGAGTCCATCCGCATCGAGTTTCTTCATGCGCTTTACACCAATATGACCTAAACGGCAGTGCCACTAGTATGGTTGCACTATCATTATCAACTTTGCATCTTTTGGTGTCAATATCATGAATATGTGTATCACTACGATTGAGATTCAATAAACCATTCACCTTGCACTGGTGCGCGTCGGTCCTAAACAAACGATTTTTAACCCCTTTCCGCGACGGCATTTGTAACCGTCGCCAAGTGAGTGTGGACGATAGGGGGGGTCCTTCCCACACGACCCAGAAACCGTCAGGGATATGCCTTCCTGGCACACACGCTCGGCAAAATGAGTTCGTGTGCGACCGGCGAGCGCTCAAATACGGAAATACGTACAGTAGAGTTAAAAAATACAATTATACGGTGAAATTGTTTCTGGTCGCAAGTACATCCCACACAGTCAGTCCCCGCTAAACGTTTCCGTTCGTATGTACATCCCACACAGTTGCTCCAAGGAAAACATTTCCGTTCAAAGGTACATCACACATAACTTTTCCCGTTAAATCGTTTGCGTTATTGAATGTATCACACACGGTCCATAGAAGAAACTGTGTGGCAGAGGCTGTCCATCACACACATGTTTTATGTGGTAAACGTTTGCGCAAGGTGACCTAACGCAAATAGTTTTCAAGAGAAAGTCGTGTGTGATTGTTCATTGATCCAACACGGTTTATTCCTAGAAATTGTATGCGTTGCCTGAGGTCATCGCCCATGGTATTTTTTCAACAACCATTTGCAATAGCAAAACCCAATTAGCAGGCTAATTATCCGATTATTCATAATACATTTATTAATCTAATTTACATTTCATATTAAGCACACAATATATTTCATTTCCATATTAAGGAAGCAGAATTTCATAATTGAAATACATCAGAGTACAACATGATATAGCTTCAGCACTCAGCTACCCCATTACACAACTGCACCAGCAGCAAGTTCCACATGCAACATGTAGAACCTTCCAAAATTAGCATCATAGACGGTATATAGACATATGCATCTCCTCTGGAAAACTGCTGAAGCGGAAGGCGAATATTGAGCCTTCATTCATGTTGAAGGTCTTTGCAACTTTAGGCCAGTGCCTGTGGATGATTGACCGTCCTTCGTCCTCTTCAGGAATACTTCAATATTGAACCGTGGGTGTTGTATGAAAACCTTCATCGCCTCCTGACCATAGTGGTGGTTTGAGAGGTAATCATCAGTGAACTGCTTTGGAAAGTCCTGAAAACAAGGATGTGCATAAATATCTTCTCTATATTGGAAATGGGGCAAAGGAATAAAAAAAGGCAAGGTATAATAGTTAGTACCATCTTGTAGTGAACTGATGTCTTCTTCATTGTGCAGACAAAGATCATGTTGTTTTTTGTCGTTAATTTCTTTATCCTAACAATCTTTCTGAGTTTCTTGATTTGATTGATATTCATGGACAACTCATTTCCCCATATGCAAAAAGGGTCGAACAGTGGGTCAAAACCTCTGACAGCAGGACCTACATGTGCAAGACCAAATTGTTAAAAACCAAAATATTAGAATGGTTCCTGCTGAGGGAGTCCTGGACTAAGTGGTCCTCGGGCGTCCGACCTGTTACATGGACCGGACTGATGGGCTGTGAAGATACAAAGACCGAAGACTCTCCCTGTGTCCGGATGGGACTCTCCTTGGCGTGGAAGGCAAGCTTGGCGGCCAAATATGAAGATTCCTTTATCTGTAACCGACCTTGTGTAACCCTAGATCCCTCCGGTGTCTATATAAACCGGAGGGCTTAGTCCGGATACGATCATAGTCATACAGGCTAGACTTCTAGGGTTTTGGCCATTACGATCTCTTGGTAGATCAACTCTTGTAATACTCATATTCATCAAGATCAATCAAGAAGGAAGTAGGGTATTACCTCCATAGAGAGGTCCCGAACCGGGGTAAACATTGTGTCCCCCGTCTCCTGCTACCATCATCCTTAGACGCACAGTTCTGGACCCCCTACCCGAGATCCGCCGGTTTTGACACCGACATTGGTGCTTTCATTGAGAGTCCCACTGTGCCGTTCTCAAAAGGTTGATGGCTCCTTCAATCATCAACAATGACGCTGTCCAAGGGGAAGCCTTCCTCCCCGGACAGATCTTCGTGTTCGGCGGCTTCGCACTGCGGGCCAACTCGTTTGGCCATCTGGAGCAGATCAACAGCTACGCCCCTGGCCATCAGGTCAGATTTGGGAGCTTGAACTACGTCGCAGATATCCGCGGAGACCTGATCTTCGGCAGATTCGAGACCGCGGCAGTCGCTCCCTGTCGCCACGATGAACATGACTTAAATCTATCATCGAACCACACTCAGGAAATTGCACCTGTAACCGCTCTAGCCTTAGATCCGGAGCAGAACGCGCCATGTGAGGACGGGAAGCTCTACCCCGCCACGGAGGCCACAGACTCCACGGCGTTGGAGCCGCACACAGACCTAACTTCGGGTGATGTCTGTGTCACCGAAACCTCGGACTCGTTTCTGGCTATAAGTTCCAAGCCATGTACGTCCGCGTATGTCGAGCAGGATCGGTCATCTATCACCGAATTCAGCGCCGCGGTCATCTTTCGGCACTCACCTTTAGGCAACGTGCTGAACTCGTTAAAGAATCTATCCCTAGCGGAGGACTCTCAGCCTAATTATATCCGGTTTGAACTGGAGGCGGATGATGGAGAATTTCGTTTCCCACCCACCGCCCACTTCATAGCCACTCTCGAAGACCTTACTAACATGCTTGACTATGACTCCGAAGACATCGACAGTATGGACGACGATGCCGGAGAAGAGAAGCCCAAAAGCCGCCGTTCACCGGACGATGGACGGCCACTTCCTCATATGACATATACATGGTGGATGCACCAAAAGATAATAGCGGCGACGACAAGGAGAACCCAGCGAAGGATGACCCTCCTAAGACACAACCGAAGTGCCGTCATCAGCGGCGTCGCTCTAAATCGCGCCGTAGGAAGGACAGCAACACCAGCACAACAGACGATAACACTCCGGATGGTGCCGAAGACACAGAAGACCCCGACGAACAAACTGCCGAACAAGACAATCAGGAAGACGGGCAAGTTAGCCTTGATGAATAGGCCATAGAAGAAGACTCGGAGGATGGTAGTTATCTTCCGCTCTCCAAAGAGGAGGTGAGCCTCGGCAACGAGGATTTCATCGTGCCTAAGGAACCTCTAGAACAGGAGCGCTCTAAGCTTCAGCTAATAGCAACTGCGAGGAGCCTGAAAAGAAGCAGCAGCAGCTTCAAGCTGACCAAGACCTGCTCAACGACAGATGGATTGATGTCCTGGCAGCCGAGGAGTACGGCCTTAAACGCCCAGCCAAAAGTTACCCGAAGCGCAAACTGCTACCGCAGTTTGATGACGAGGCGCCAGAGCCCGCACCAGCATCGCGCAATGTGGCTGACTGACCACCACGCGGTCGGGATAAAACGACAATTCAAGCCGAACACTAGACTACCCCACCTCGCCGTAAAGGCAGGGATAAGACAGCTTGGGGTTACACATATGACCTTCGTCAAGACCTGGAAAGTAGAGCAGGACATACAAGATCGATCTACGGATTGCGAGGACGTGCTTCGACACGCGAGGACGGCTATCTATTCGGACGTGACAAACCTAGTCAAGCCCAGGCCAAAAACTGCAGACGGACTCCATCGGAGCTACGTCGCGATGCGACCCAATATAGAGGTGCCGCACACCCTCTTTTCTTCACTGACAAAGTAATGGATCATGAATTCCTAGAAGGGTTCAAACCCGTAAACATCGAATCATACGATGGAACAACCAATCCCGCGGTATGGATCGAGGATTTTATTCTCCACATCCACATGGCCCACGGGGATGACCTTCACGCCATCAAATACCTTCCACTAAAACTCAAAGGGCCAGCTTGGCATGGGCTAAACAGTCTGCTTGAAAATTCTATTGGCAGCCGGGAGGACTTGGAAGAAGCTTTCCTTGACAACTTCCAAAGTACATATGTCCGGCCACCAGATGCCGATGACTTTAGTCACATAGTCCAACAGCCTGGAGAGTCAGCCAGGAGATACTGGACTAGGTTCCTAACTAAAAAGAACCCGATTGTCGACTGTCCGGATGCCGAAGCCCTAGCGGCCTTTAAACATGGCATCCGTGACGAATGGCTCGCCCGCCACCTCGGTCAGGAAAAGCCAAAGTCCATGGCAGCCCTCACGGCACTCATGACCCGCTTCTGTGCGGGTGAGGATAGTTGGCTGGCTCGTAGAAAACACAACAAGCAAAATAGGCGCCTCTGAGGGCAAGAATAGCAATGGCAAGCTCCGACGCAACAGACACAAACGCCAAAGCAATGGCGACAACACCGATGACACGACAGTCAATGCCAAATTCAGTGGCTCCAAGTCCGGTCAGCGGAAGAAGCCATATAAAAGAAACAATCAGGGACCATCCAGCTTGGACCGCATACTTGATCGTCCGTGCCAAATCCACGGCACCCCGGACAAACCAGCCAATCATACCAACAGAGATTGTTGGGTTTTTAAACAGGCCAGCAAGTTAAATGCAAAGAACAAGGAAAAGGGATCGCAAAGCGAGGACGATGACGAGGAGCCCCGACAACCGAACACAGGGGGACAAAAGAAGTTTACACCTCAGGTCAAAACGGTTAACGTGATATATGCCATACACATCCCTAAGAGGGAGCGCAAGCGCGCGCTCCGGGACGTCTACACGATAGAGCCAGTCGCCCCAAAATTCAATCCATGGTCGTCATGCCCGATCACCTTTGATTGCCAGGATCACCCGACCAGTATCCGTCATGGCGGTTCAGCCGCACTGGTCCTCGACCCAATCATTGATGGATTCCATCTTACGCTAGTCCTCATGGACGGTGGCAGCAGCCTCAATCTGCTCTATCAGGATACAGTGCGCAAAATGGGCATTGACCCATCACGGATCAATCCCACAAAGACTACCTTTAAAGGAGTCATACCAGGTGTAGAGGCTCGCTGTACGGGCTCAATTACGCTAGAGGTTGTCTTCAGATCTCCGGACAACTTCCAAAGCGAAGAGTTAATCTTTGATATCATCCCTTTTCGCAGCGGCTATCACGCACTGCTCGGACGAACCGCATTTGCTCGATTCAATGCGGTGCCTCATTATGCTTACCTCAAGCTCAAGATGCTCGGGCCACGCGGCGTCATAACAGTTAATGGAAACACGGAATGTTCCCTCCGTACCGAGGAACACACCACTGCCTTAGCGGTAGAAGTACAGAGCAGCCTTTTCAAGAAGAACCTTAATTCGGCGGCCAAGCTCCCGGACACTGTCAAGAGGGTCCGGACTATTCTGCGGCAGGATAGCTCGGCTCATCAAGAGCTCGACTTGCAATTTTGCCTCTGTCCTAGTCCCACTCAAGTCGCGGCATTTGTACCGCGCATACATAACTATGCACTCAAAATACCATGGGCATAGACGGAGGCATAACTAGCTTGTGATCCGCAATACAGCTCGACCGCTCCCGGACACACATACTTTCACTGTTTCTCTTTCCCCTTTTCAGGCCTCTTTTCCACAGGCTTTACCTGATGGCTTGATCACCGGTCCTGTCAAAGGATAAACGCACCAAGATGGCAAGAAGCACAAGCGTATAGGGGAATTTCTAGGTGGTCTCTCTAACAATCACTCTACCTGTTTTCAGGACCCACACGGAGCTCTCCCTTGGTCGTGGCATGTCAAATAGCCCATTGCTTATCGCACTATTTGTATCAATGTGCTTTGACGTATTAATAAAATTGCAATGAAAACAGTTCGCGGCCCAAATTATGCGGCCCTAGCTCATTACCTTTGCTCCTTTTATGTTTTCCTTTATTTTCTGTTGATAACCTTATCAAGTAGCACCCGTACACTTTGCTACGCTTCCACTTGCCAGGGGCTTCATAGCGGCCCGCACTACGGCAACAAAGTCCGAACACTTTTTTACAGTATAGTTCGGCACCCTGAATTTAGCACTATATGCATTGGCTCCGAATCATGTCTTTGGTCAATAGTTGAGTTGCCCGGCTCCTGTGCTTGCTACCTTACGTTCCGCTAAATCGGCTAAGGTAGTAAAGGGAGAACTACTGCGATTGTGCCCTAGTTTACCCGATGGAGCACCTCAGTAGAGAAAGACGAAAACTGACTGTCATGATGTGGCGAGAGCCGGTCAGCTCTTCGAAGGTCTCAAATTGTTGGAGATTTTCCGCATTACGCGAGGGATCGGTACTTACCCGATCAGGTGTCTACAGAATCCTAGTTCGGATACTAGGGGTTGCACCTATATTTTTATTGTCAAACTCCTATGGCTAAGTGAGGGTGTTCAAGCCGTATAGTCTGATTGCCTAGTTCGTTGCTCTAAACACCTCCTTCAAGGACTAAACAATTGGATCAAGAGTGTTTAGATTCAATCCCAAACATCCCCGTACTACCAACATGGGGGCAAAAGCCGACGACTGGCCAACCCTCAGAGTTTATAAACACAAGGCCGCACAGGAGGTATTTTTTTTATAAAAACAAACATTATATTACATGACAACTTTCTTTGGTCATACAAGGCCGAGACAACATGAATGTATTCATTCATAGATAATGTCTTTCACACATTGCGTCGCCACAATGCGAGACCCCTCCAGGACGTCTCCAAAATATCGCTCGGGTGTGCGGTGCTCCTTACCCTCAAGCGGCCCCTCGGTCGCTAGCTTGACGGCGTCCATCTTCGCCCACCACACCTTGACATAGGGGAAGGCCAGGCGCGCGCCCTCGATGCAGACCGACCGCTTGACGATGTCCTGCCGAGGACAGGCATTCACTAGCCGCTTCACGAGGCCAAAGTAGCTGCTGGGTATAGCTTCGGCAGGCCACAGCCGGATTATCAAATCCTTCATGGCCAGTTCGTCCACCCTATGAAGCTCGACCAGCTGTTTGAGCTGATCGGTGAAGGGCACTGGATGTTCTGGTGCAAGGTAGCTTATCCGTCGAGCTCCCTTCTTCGGCTCGGAAGAAATCCACATCGTCTAACATGCTGCGCGGCAGGTCCGCAAACGCCCCTAGGGAACTCCGAATTCGGGTTAGTAAGAAATACTTCTTCCTCACATACTTGCTTTGCATACTAAACGCCTTACCCGCTGCGATCTTCTTGGCCTCCCGGATCTCCTGGAGGGCGCCCTGGGCTTCAACCCGGGCCTCTTCCGCACTTTGGCGAGCCTTGGCAAGTTTGGTCTCTCTAGCCGAAACATCTCCCTCCAAGGCATCGCACTTTTTCACCACGTCCTGGAGCTCTTGCTGGACCTCGTTGAGCCTGGCCTTGAGCTTTTCGCGGGCGGCTTGCTCCTTGGAAGCTTTCTCCTCGGCTTCAGCTAGGGCCTTTTTAAGGGCCTCAACCTCGGTCGTCGCTCCTACACAAATCATGACATTATAGTCAATACACATCACTTATTCTTTCCGAATATATAGCGAGTCATTGCATACCTTGCTACTCTTCCAGCTGCTTCCTCGCTTGGCCGAGCTCTCCCTCGGCCCGCTCCAGCCTCTGCTTTAGTCCGGAGACTTTGGCAGTGTGTGAGGTCGCGGCCAGCAACGACGCCTGCTTATTCATATAAGACACATTTATTTAGTTCCCTGCGAAAATTAATTGATCCCCTGTCCAACTTTTCTTTCCGAACAACGGACAGTATCTCAGGGGCTACTGTCTATATTGGGACTTTTCTCTTTTTGCGTCGCTTACCTCAAACCCTGTCAGCAGGCCGCTACAGGCTTCGTCAGTCCGCTTTTGACAGACTAAACCTTCTCAATCACCGTACCCATAAGGATACGGTGTTCATCCACAATGGAAGCGCCTCGTAGCACTTCCAGCAGATTGTCCGGTGCCTCTGGCTGGACAAAGGTCACCGGCTGGATGGGCACGCCTCCTTATTTCGGGGGAGGCTGCTTGCCGAATTCCAGAGCCTTGTGGGTCTCCGGAACCGTATTCGGTTGGGGGCCGAATTGAACCTGGCCCCCATCATCAGTCCCCATGGGGATCTGTTCCCCCATGTGTCTGGCGGCCGAGGTCTCACCCTCTGGCGCCGCCCTGGAAACCTCCTTAACCTCTCCCTAGCTAGGGAGGGTCCTTCGGGACGACACCTCGGTGTCGCCCTTGGCCGGGGGAGAGTGAGCAGCCGGCGGTGACTCGCTGGCCATCACCTTTGAATCCAGTGAACCTCCTGATGAGGTTCGCGGGGAGCTGTCATGCACCGGACTGCAATAGCATAACTAACCATGTAAATACAATGAAGAGGAGAGGCTGGATATACGAATGCGAGTTTATCAGTACATACGATGCGGCCAGGGGCTTGTCCCGGAGTGAAAGTGCAACTATCCCTGGGTGGTTTTGGTAATCCCTAATAACATATAGCTCATTGAGCTAATGCTATTTCAAGATAAATATTTCAGGAAAGCTCAATGATTGGCATGGCATGGATTAGAAAGTGGACCCCTCAAAATGCTAAGGACAAAATATTGGCTCAAGCTCAAAGCACAAGACTCTACATTTTACTTTTAGTGATCCAAGATCCCATTGAGTCCATAGGAAAAGCCAATACTATTAAAAGGGGGTGAGGTGTTGCTTAATGAGTTACTTGCTCAAAATGCTTACTGATATGCTCCAAAAACCCTCAACTACTTTCTCATATCCACATATGTCCCAAACCAAAAGTCAAACTCGGCCCCACTTAAACATTCTACCGGAGCCACCGAGTTCACTTGACATAGCCACTGCCACAAACCCTAGTCACTTCGGTCTCACCGATAGGGATCTCGGTCTCACCGAGATGGGATTGCAACCTCTTTGTTTCCCTTCGTAACGTTTCGGTCCAACCGAGATGAGCTATGCAAACTCTGTGGGATCTCGGTCCCACCGAGATTGCTATGCAAACTCTCTGTTCCCCCTTCATAATGTTCCGGTCTAACCGAGATGAGCAAATCGGTCCCACAGAGTTTGTGTAATTGGTCTCACCGAGATTACGTTATGCCCTAACCCTAACGACATCGGTCCCATCGAGTTGACATGTCGGTCCCACCGAAAATCCTAACATTCACATTTTGAACTAAATTGGTCTGACCGAGTTTTATAATTCGGTCCCACCGAGTTTGGTGATTTGTGTGTAACGGTAAGATTTTGTGTGGAGGCTATATATACCCCTCCACCCACTCTTCATTCGTGGAGAGAGCCATCAGAACATGCCTACACTTCCAACATACATTTTCTGAGAGAGAAACACCTACACTTGTGTTGAGGTCAAGATATTCCATTCCAACCACATAAATCTTGCTCTCTAGCCTTCCCCAAGTTGCTTTCCACTCAAATCATCTTTCTACCTAATCCAATCCTATGAGAGAGAGTTAAGTGTTGGGGAGAATATCATTTGAAGCACAAGAGCAAGGAGTTCATCATCAACACACCATCTATTACCTTTTGGAGAGTGGTGTCTCCTAGATTGGCTAGGTGTCACTTGGGAGCCTCCGTCAAGATTGTGGAGTTGAACCAAGGAGTTTGTATGGGCAAGGAGATTGCCTACTTCGTGAAGATCTACCCTAGTGAGGCAAGTCCTTCGTGGGCGATGGCCATGGTGGGATAGACAGGGTTGCTTCTTCGTGAACCCTTCGTGGGTGGAGCCCTCCGTGGACTCGCGCAACTGTTACCCTTCGTGGGTTGAAGTCTCCATCAACGTGGATGTACGATGGCACCACCTACCGAAACCCCGGATTAAAAATATCTGTGTCTACATTGCGTTTGCTCCCTCCAAACTCCTCCCTTTACCTTCATATGCAATTGTTTTACATTCCGCTGCTATACTCTTAGAATTACATGTGTAGGTTGATTACTTGATTTGTGCTAAGTTGCTAAAATCTGCCAAGACTTAAAATTGGGAAAAGGCTAGATTTTTATTTGCTCAAGTAGTCTAATCACCCTCCCCCCTCTAGACATACTTTCGATCCTACAAGTGGTATCAGAGCTTTGGTCTCCATTTGCTTTGATTTCCATAGCTTTTGGTGATCATAGCCTTGGTTTCACAACCTAGGAGAGTATGGCGTCTAGTGAGGGAAATTACCACCGTAGAGGTCCTTACTTTGATGGTACTAATTTTGCTAGTTGGAAGCATAAGATGAAAATGCATATTCTTGGACATAACCCCACCATTTGGGCTATTGTGTGTATTGGCTTGCAAGGTGAATTCTTTGATGGGAGAGAACCGAACCGTGAAGCTAACGCGGAAGAGTTGAGGATGCTACAATACAACACTCAAGCTTGTGATATTCTCTTCAACGGATTGTGCCCCGAAGAATTCAACAAAATCAGCTGTCTTGAGAATGCAAAGGAAATTTGGGATACTTTGATTGATATGCACGAAGGTACCGACTCTGTCAAGGAATCCAAATTGGATGTGCTTCAAAGTCAACTTGACAAGTTCAAAATGAAGGATGGTGAAGGTGTCGCTGAAATGTACTCTAGGCTTGCTCTCATCACAAATGAGATTGCCGGCTTAGGAAGTGAAGAGATGACCGATAGATTCATCATCAAGAAGATCCTAAAAGCCTTGGATGGAAAATATGATACCGTGTGCACATTGATCCAAATGATTCCCAACTACAAAGATCTCAAGCCAACGGAAGTCATTGGAAGATTTTGTTGCTCATGAGATGTCACTTAAGGATAAGGAAGAGCTCCACAACAAGTCAAGTGGTGCTTACAAAGCCTCATGTGAAGCTCCCACATCATCAAGTGAGAAACAAACCTTCAATGAAGAATTGAGCCTAATGGTGAAGAACTTCAACAAATTCTACAAGAGTAGAAGCAAGGAAAGAAGCTCCAAGTCAAGGTCCTACAATGACAACAGATCTTCAAGTCGTGAATGGAATTGCTACGATTGTGGAAGACCAGGACACTACTCAAATGAGTGTACGGATCCCTACAAAAGAAGAGAAGATTCTCCCAAGAGAAGAAGTAGAAGAGAAGAATCACCACCAAGAGAGAGAAGGAGTAGAGATGATCGTTATGAACGAAGACCCTCTCGGAGAAGCAAGGATTAGGAAAGGAAGGACAAGTCATCAAAGAGCTACACAAAAAGAAGACATCAAGCTCATGTTGGTGAATGGGTATCCGGCTCCGACTCCGAGCATCACTCCGAAAGAAGTTATCACTCTGACTCCGAATATACTCAAGATGAAGGTGTTGCCGATCTAGCTCTTGTGACAAGCAACTCCTATGACATATTTGACTCACGAAATGAAGGAATTGGAAGATGCTTCATGGCCAAAGGTCCAAAGGTAACACACCCCGAGTATGTTGATTTCAATAGTGATGAAGATGATTTACTTGTTGACAACTCTAGTTATGAGAACTATGATGAACTTGCTATTAATCATGATAATCAAGATAAAACGAATGATGATGATAAGAAGGAGATTGAGCGTCTAACTAAAGAACTAAATACTCTTAAGTTAGCTCATGAAACTACCTTGGAAGATCATCGAGAACTTTTAAAGACTCATGAGAAGCTACATTTTGAAAAGCTCAACCTTGAGCAAGAGCATGAGTTCTTAAAAGCAATCAATGATGATCTTTGCAAGAAAAGTTCTTATTACATTGCCAAGCGTTTACTCTTGTCTACTTACATGCCACACGTTAAATCTAGCAACAAGAACAAGAAAGATTCTTCCTCTAGTAGTAACAACAATCATGCTAAATCCAATGTTGTTGCTTCTAGTAGTTCTGTTGATTCCACTAATGATTCTCTTATCCAAGTTACACTTGAGCTAGAAAATAGCTTATTGAAGGGAATTATAGAGAAAGGTGTTTACAAGAGTCTTGCCGGAAGTAAGCAATTTGAGGAAATTGTACGCAAGCAAGGAAGACACCGGAAGAATCAAGGTGTTGGTTTTGAACGAAAGTTCAATGCCAATGGAGTTGAGTGGGAAGAAGATCAATACCCCAAGATGAAGTTTGTTCCTCAACAAGAGAAGTATGATCCTACTTCTTTCCAAGGAACACAAGCTCAAGATGATCTTCCACCACAAGACCACAAGCTAAAAGGCAAGGACAAGCTTCAAAATGAGATTGATGCATTTGAAGAAGCTCCTAAGGCCTTGGTCAAGTGGGTTCCCAAGACTACATCAAGTTCCACTTCATCAAGTACGACTACAACTCCAAGGATTCCCATAAAGATGGTGTGGATCCCTAAGAAGAAGAACTAGAGAGTTCTTGAGGGTGACTTCGCCAACATACTTCACTCTTATCATTTTGGCAAGGACAAGTGCAAACAACTTCCATATCTTGCACTAGTTCAAGGCGTCACAAACCCTCTTGTTGGTAAGACAAGGGACAGGGTAACCTAATGCGTTCATGGACATCATCTCATGTGAACATCACTCTATGTCTATGGATATCCTTGTTTGTTCCTTGTGGGACTAACCCGTGTAGGTATTGAAAGTGCAACTCACTCCAAAGGATTGCTCTGAATGATCTACAATAACATTGAGCATCTACATCTTCAACACCTACATGAATTCATTGTCGACAAAACCCAAGGTTAGTTCATCCCTCTTAGGGGATATGACATCTAGGGGGAGCTTTACTCAAATCAATTGAGCTAAAGCAACACTAATGATGTGAGCACAACAATGCTTTATGTACTGGATAGAATAAAGATAGGGATCCCTATAAATCAAAATATATGGAAAAGTGCACTTTTTGACTACTACTACTATTTCTTAGACTTTTTTCAAGGAAATTGTTTTTTCGATTTTGACTGAATTGGTCGGAGCATAGACGAGCAAGCAGAGCCCAAGAAAGAGGTTAGATCATCATAGAGCAGTCAAATATAAGTATAAGACTGAAAGTGGCAACCCCACTTGTGCTTAAACGATGAGTATGACATATGATCAAATGTTCTCATTTGACTCCTAAGTCAATATACTCATATATAGATGACCTAGTCATCGCCAAATTGCTTGATAGATGCTAGAGTAATTGTGCATGCTTTGTCACATATTTCATTTGTCATTTTATTGTGTGAGCATGTTGGATGCATATTTTACTCATTCGAGGACATCCATTTGTTGCCTTGATTGTTTGCCTTTTTCTCTTTTGCCAAATGGATGGACAAGAATGCCTAAGAACTCCCTCTAGCTATCTATGCTTTTCTCGTCTCAAACTCTATTCATGCTACATCACAAAGTTTGATCAAGTCAGATTCGAACCACTCTGTGTGAGGAGCACTCAGAGTCCCCGATTCTTCATAGACTTAAACTTCCAAAACCTCTTTGTGCATTTCGGTATGACCGAGTCATCCATTTCGGTCACACCGAGATCACTAAGTTGATCTAGGTTTTCAATCTTGGTGCAACCGATTTGAACTTTTCGGTCACACCGAGTTGCAGTAACCGCTTGCGATTCTGCATCTCGGTGCCACCGAGTTGTTCCACTCGGTCACACCGACAGGGTCGGGATATATAAACCCACGGGTGAGATTTTGGAAATTTCTTCGAAACCTCTCAGCCTGCGCATATCCTGCTCTGCCGCCTCGGGTATCCCGATCGTCTTCTCGCTGCCAGCGACCTCCCGCCGCTGGTTTCCATCGCCGTCAACGGAATTCTGCCTCTCCGTTGCCACCGTAGCGAACTCCGTCGAACTAGGGTACGAGTTCGATCCTTTGTGCTATTCTTTTACCTCTGATTCGTAGCACATTGCTCTGCCATGATCATCACCACGTATGGAAACACTCTATCCACTGAAAACATCCCTTAGGTTAGGTTTGATTTGAATATTTAGGGTTAGGTCTCCGCAGAACTCATCTCGGACTGACCGAGTTGTAGAAATCGGTCTCACCGATTTGGCTTAGGCCATTGCACTATCACTTTCGGTCTAACCGAAAACTGCAAATCGGTGTGACCGAGTTCGATTCTTTGTGAAACCCTAGTAGTCTCGGTGCCATTGAACTGTGACTCGGTCTGACCGAGTTCACTAGTTTAGGTTCCAAAAGTTGCTTCGGTATCACCGAGTTTACAAATCGGTAGCTCTAAAATGCTTTCTGTGAAGAACTAAAACTAAGTTTTTAAGTCATCTGTTTTGCAAAAACTCTGCACTTTGTGATGCTCATCCACTCTACCTCATTTATATCTATTCACAGGGTCTGCTGTCAGTAAGTTTGCAGAGATGTCTGATCAAAGTGACAGCCAGAATAGGTCAGAGGAACAGGTGCAGATGAGTGAGGGTTCAGATCCCTCTAGCAGTTCTGATGATGGCAGCAGGAGCACTCCAGGCAACTTGCCAAAGGTAGCAACCAGAACCAGGAAGAAGAGAACCTCAGAATCCGAGGATGAGGATTATGTTGCCACTGAGGAGGAAGTAAGCTCCAAGAAGAAGATGCTGAAAAAGGAGTATGGCACAACTGCTGCAAGTAAGCCAGGTCTGAATAAGAAGGCACCAGCAAGGAGGATCCCAATGTCAAAACCAAGCAAGGTAGAAACAGGAGAAACAATGAAATTCACCATAGTATCAGATGATGGTGAAGCAGCAGGTGATGGCCAGAAAAAGAAGAGGGCAAGAACCACTACTGCAAAAGTTCTTGGCAAGCCCTCAATGGTGAAAGATTCTGAAGAAGAGGAAGAGGAAGAGGATGCTGCACCAGCACCCAAAGCTCAGAAGCTTATGGGGGATGCTATAAAGGCAGGGGCTGCTCCATCTAAGCCCAAGTCTGCTCCCAAAACTCCAGCTCAGAAGCCCCCAAAGCCCAAGAGGAACACCAGAAGTATACCCGCTGAGGAAAAGAACAAGGCCCCAGTGCCTCAAGCTGAAGAAGAGGAAGATGATTCACTTGTTTTGAGAAAGTTGAGGCCTAAGATTCCTGACCACAATGATGCTCATCCAGTAGCAGAAGACATGCATATCAAAAAGGATGCAGGACTGAGATTGTGGAGATAGTCTGATCCTTATGCTATGAGGAGGAGGACAACAGTTGATTACATGTTTCACACAAAGGAACAACAAGACTTCTATGAAACTATTTTGCTTGACAATAAGCCCATTGCATGTGAGATGAGATGGGTGGATTGGGAATACATCAAGGAAAATGAAGATCACTTTCCAGGAGTTTTTGACAGCTTCAAGGCATGTGTAGTTGACAAATTTGTTGGACAGAAGCTCACAAAATGGAATGATGAGCTGATCATGCAGCTTTACTCCACTGCCCACTTCTATCCAGATGGAAGGATAGTTTGGATGTCAGAAGGTACTAGGTACCAATCCAGAGTTGAAGAATGGGCCAAGCTGATAAATGCCCCTGAAGAACATGAAGATGACTTGGATGTGTATGCCACCAAGAAGAAAGACCACAACACTATGGCCAACATGTACAAGGAGATCCCAGATAAAGCTTTGGAGACTCACAAGCTTGGATCAGTACACTTCTTGTTGTCTGGTCT
The DNA here is from genome assembly GCA_032464435.1 of Aegilops umbellulata. Lineage (NCBI taxonomy): Eukaryota > Viridiplantae > Streptophyta > Magnoliopsida > Poales > Poaceae > Aegilops > Aegilops umbellulata. The sequence goes on from CP136057.1 coordinate 373,786,390, forward strand.
ACTACCATCAACTGGATCCTTAGTCATACTTTGTTGCCCAAATCTGGAGATCACAAGATGATCAGAGGACATGCTATCAATTTGCTACATTTGTTTGATGTGCCTCAGAAGTTCAAGGTTATGAGTTTGATTGTAGAAACAATCAAGAGGACAACTGCTGATCAGAAGAGAAGCTGTGGGTATGCTCCACACATTCAGGACCTTATCAACTCCAAGATGGGCACATGAACATATCTGTTGGACAAGGAGCACCTTCCTCTGCATCCTGATTTTGAAGATAATACTGTTGTGATGAATGAGGAAGACCCCACATTTGTGCAAGCACAGGAGAGGAGAGCCAAAGCAAAGGTTGAAAAAGCTGCCAAGATGCCAAGTGTTGAAGAGGCATCTCAAGTTTTCCTGAAGAGCAAGCAAGATCAACTTGGATCTCTGATCCAGTCTACACTGAGAATTGAGAAGGGCTTGGCCACCTTGACTCAAAACCAGGAGAGCTTGGAGAGGATCATAGATACCAAATTTTATGATCTTGATCTAAAGGTAACTGAGATTCAAACAGCAATTGAGCAGCTTCAGGAGGAAGCAGAAGAGAAGAGAGGCAAGGCAGCTACTGATGCGTTTGAGCGAGTGCCAAGAGGACAGAGGTCTGCTGCAGTGCCAGTGAGAGATTCTAGAGCTACAACATTAGCACCAGCAGCTACAGCTCCAATGCCACCTCCAGCAGCCACTCCACCAGCTCCAACTACATCCATAGATGCCTTCGTCCTTGGAGTTCTCTCTACACCACCTCCTGAAGACTAAGCCTGGGAGACGCATAGCACTATGCATATTTCAACTTTTTGTTAACTTGTTGCCAAAGGGGGAGAAATATGTATAGATCATAGGCTTCGAGAGAGTGCTTTGCTTCTTTGCCTTTTGGCTGAACTTTTTGATTGTGTGCTTGTGTGAGATACTTGTTTGATCATGTGTTTGATCATTTGATACCTTAATGCTTGTTTGGATGATACTATCTTTTATATCTCATATGATCATTCACTTGCTTGGTGATGAGTGCATGCTTTTAATTTCTATCATTTTGAGCGCTCCACCAAGATGTATGTGACATGGAAGAGTAACCCATGATCCTAATCGATTGTGCATTTGCATTCAAAAGAAAATCTTAAATAATGCACAAATTTAGGGGGAGCTCTTGCTTATCACATACTTCTCAAAGCAACGATGTTTTTCAATCTTATGATCATTTGTCGAAGCTTTGATCTATGTGTTGTCATCAATTATCAAAAAGGGGGAGATTGAAAGTGCAACTATCCCTGGGTGGTTTTGGTAATTCCTAACAACATATAGCTCATTGAGCTAATGCTATTTTAAGATAAATATTTCAGGAAAGCTCAATGATTGGCATGGCATGGATTAGAAAGTGGACCCCTCAAAATGCTAAGGACAAAAGATTGGCTCAAGCTCAAAGCACAAGACTCTACATTTTACTTTTAGTGATCCAAGATCACATTGAGTCCATAGGAAAAGCCAATACTATTAAAAGGGGGTGAGGTGTTGCTTAATGAGTTACTTGCTCAAAATTCTTAGTGATATGCTCCAAAAACCCTCAACTGCTTTCTCATATCCACATATGTCCCAAACCAAAAGTCAAACTCGGCCCCACCAAAACTTTCTATCCGGCGCCACCGAGTTCACTTGACATAGCCACTGCCACATGAAGGAAATATGCCCTAGAGGCAATAATAAAGTTATTATTTATTTCCTTATATCATGATAAAGGTTTATTATTCATGCTAGAATTGTATTAACCGGAAACATAATACATGTGTGAATACATAGACAAACAGAGTGTCACTAGTATGCCTCTACTAGACTAGCTCGTTAATCAAAGATGGTTATGTTTCCTAACCATGAACAAAGAGTTGTTATTTGATTAACGAGGTCACATCATTAGTTGAATGATCTGATTGACATGACCCATTATATTAGCTTAGCACCCGATCGTTTAGTATGTTGCTATTGCTTTATCCATGACTTATACATGTTCCTATGACTATGAGATTATGCAACTCCCGTTTGCTGGAGGAACACTTTGGGTACTACCAAACGTCACAACATAACTGGGTGATTATAAAGGAGTATTACAGGTGTCTCCAATGGTAGATGTTGGGTTGGCGTATTTCGAGATTAGGATTTGTCACTCCGATCGTCGGAGAGGTATCTCTGGGCCCTCTCGGTAATGCACATCACTTAAGCCTTGCAAGCATTGCAACTAATGAATTAGTTGCGGGATGATGTATTACGGAACGAGTAAAGAGACTTGCCGGTAACGAGATTGAACTAAGTATTGGATACTGACGATCGAATCTCGGGCAAGTAACATATCGATGACAAAGGGAACAACGTATGTTGTTATGCGGTCTGACCGATAAAGATCTTCGTAGAATATGTAGGAGCCAATATGGGCATCCAGGTCCCGCTATTGGTTATTGACCGGAGACGTGTCTCGGTCATGTCTACATTGTTCTCGAACCGTAGGGTCCGCACGCTTAAGGTTTCGATGACAGTTATATTATGAGTTTATGAGTTTTGATGTACCGAAGGAGTTCGGAGTCCCGGATGAGATCGGGGACATGACGAGGAGTCTCGAAATGGTCGAGACGTAAAGATCGATATATTGGACGACTATATTCAGACATCGGAAGGGTTCTGAGTGGTTCGGGTATTTTCGGAGGTACCGGGGAGTTACGGGATTACGAGAGAAGTAATGGGCCTTGATGGGTTTTAGTGGGAAGAGGAAAAAGGCTGCTGCGCCCCCCCCTCTAGTCCGAATTGGACTAGGGAAAAGGGGGCCGGCCACCTCTCCTTCTCCTCCTATTCCTTCTCCCTTCCTCCCCTTTTGGTGGACTCCTACTAGGACTTGGAGTCCTAGTAGGAATCCATATCCTGGCCGCACCTTTCCCTTGGCCGGCCTCCTCCTCCTCCATCCTTTATATACAGGGGCAGGGGCACCCCATAGACACAAGTTGATCTACGAATTGTTCCTTAGCCGTGTGCGGTGCCCCCTTCCACCAAATTCCACCTCGGTCATATCGTTGCAGTGCTTAGGCGAAGCCCTGCGCCGGTAACACATCAAGATCGTCACCACGCCGTCGTGCCGACGGAACTCTTCCCCGACGCTTTGCTGGATCGGAGCCCGGCGATTGTCATCGAGCTGAACGTGTGCCAAGAACTCGGAGGTGCCGGAGTAACGGTGCTAGGATCGGTCGGATCGTGAAGACGTACGACTACATCAACCGCGTTGATATAACGCTTCCGCTTTCGGTCTACGAGGGTACGTAGACAACACTCTCCCCTCTCGTTGCTATGCATCACCATGATCTTGCGTGTGCGTAGGAAATTTTTTGAAATTACTACGTTCCCCAACAGTGGCATCTGAGCCTAGGTTTTATGGTTTGATGTTATTTGCACGAGTAGAACACAAGTGAGTTGTGGGCGATACAAGTCATACTGCCTACCAGCATGTCTTACTTTGGTTCAGCGGTATTGTTGGACGAGACGATCTGGACCAACCTTACGCGCACGCTTACGCGAGACCGGTTCCCTCGACGTGCTTTGCACATAGATGGCTTGCGGAAGACTGTCTCTCCAACTTTAGTTGAACTGAGTGTGGCTACGCCCGGTCCTTGAGAAGGTTAAAACGGAGTCTATGTGACAAACTATCGTTGTGGTTTTGATGCGTAGGTAAGATGAGTTCTTGCTTAAGCCCGTAGCAGCCACGTAAAACTTGCAACAACAAAGTAGAGGACGTCTAACTTGTTTTTGCAGGGCATGTTGTGATGTGATATGGTCAAGACATGATGCTAAATTTTATTGTATGAGATGATCATGTTTTGTAACCGAGTTATCGGCAACTGGCAGGAGCCATATGGTTGTCGCTTTATTGTATGCAATGCAATCGCGATGTAATGCTTTACTTTATTACTAAGCGGTAGTGATAGTCATGGAAGCATAAGATTGGCGAGACGACAACGATGCTATGATGGAGATCAAGGTGTCGCGCCAGTGACGATGGTGATCATGACGGTGCTTCGGAGATGGAGATCACAAGCACAAGATGATGATGACCATATCATATCACTTATATTGATTGCATGTGATGTTTATCTTTTTATGCATCTTATCTTGCTTTGATTGACGGTAGCATTATAAGATGATCTCTCACTAAATTATCAAGAAGTGTTCTCCCTGAGTATGCACCGTTGCAAAAGTTCTTCGTGCTGAGACACCACGTGATGATCGGGTGTGATAGGCTCTACGTTCAAATACAACGGGTGCAAAACAGTTGCACACGCGGAATACTCAGGTTATACTTGACGAGCTATGCATATAAGATATGACCTCGGAACACGGAGACCGAAAGGTCGAGCGTGAATCATATAGTAGATATGATCAACATAGTGATGTTCACCATTGAAACTACTCCATCTCACGTGATGATCGGACATGGTTTAGTTGATTTGGATCACGTGATCACTTAGAAGATTAGAGGGATGTCTATCTAAGTGGGAGTTCTTAAGTAATATGATTAATTGAACTTTAATATTATCATGAACTTAGTCCTGGTAGTATTAGCATATCTATGTTGTAGATCAATAGCTCGCATTGTTGCTTCCCTGTGTTTATTTTGATATGTTCCTAGAGAAAATTGTGTTGAAAGATGTTAGTAGCAATGATGCGGATTGGATCCGTAATCTGAGGTTTATCCTCATTGCTGCACAGAAGAATTATGTCCTTGATGCACCGCTAGGTGACGGACCTATTGCAGGAGCAGATGCAGACATTATGAACGTTTTGCTAGCTCAATATGATGACTACTTAATAGTTTAGTGCACCATGCTTAACGGCTTAGAATCGGGACTTCAAAGACGTTTTGAACGTCATGGACCATATGAGATGTTCCAGGAGTTGAAGCTAATATTTCAAGCAAATACCCGAGTTGAGAGATATGAAGTCTCCAACAAGTTCTATAGCTAAAAGATGGAGGAGAATCGCTCAACTAGTGAGCATGTGCTCAGATTGTCTGGGTACTACAATCGCTTGAATCAAGTGGGAGTTAATCTTCCAGATAAGATAGTGATTGACAAAATTCTCTAGTCACCATCACCAAGTTAGTAGAACTTCGTGATGAACTATAATATGCAAGGGATAACGAAAAATATTCCCAAGCTCTTCGCGATGCTAAAATCGGCGAAGGTAGAAATCAAAGAAAAACATCAAGTGTTGATGGTTGACAAGATCACTAGTTTCAAGAAAAGGGCAAAAGGAAAGAAGGGGAACTTCAAGAAGAACAGCAAGCAAGTTGCTGCTCAAGTGAAAAAGCCCAAGTCTGGTCCTAAGCCCGAGACTAAGTGCTTCTACTGCAAAGGGACTGGACACTGGAAGCGGAACTACCCCAAGTGATTGGCGGATAAGAAGGATGGCAAAGTGAACATAAGTATAGTTGATATACATGTTATTGATGTGTACTTTACTAGTGTTCATAGCAACCCCTCAGTATTTGGTACTAGTTCAAGCTGCTAAGATTAGTAACTCGAAACGGGAGTTGCAGAATGAACAAAGACTAGTTAAAGGGCAAGGTGACGATGTGTGTTGGAAGTGGTTCCAAGATTGATATGATCATCATCACACACTCCCTATACTTTTGGGATTAGTGTTGAAACTAAATAAGTGTTATTTGGTGTTTGCGTTGAGCATGAATATGATTTGATCATGTTAATTGCAATACAGTTATTCATTTAAGTTAGAGAACAATTGTTGTTCTGTTTACATGAATAAAACCTTCTATGGTCATACACACCAATGAAAATAGTTCATTGGATCTCGATCGTAGTGATACACATATTCATAATATTGAAACCAAAAGATGCGAAGTTAATAATGATAGTGCAACCTATTTGTGGCACTGCCGTTTAGGTCATATTGGTGTAAAGCGCATGAAGAAACTCCATGCTGATGGGATTTTGGAATCACTTGATTATGAATCACTTGATGCTTGCGAACCATGCCTCTTGGGCAAGATGACTAAAACGCCGTTCTCCGGAACAATGGAGCAAGCAACAGATTTGTTGGAAATCATACATACTGATGTATGTGGTCCGATGAATATTAAGGCTCGCGACAAGTATCATTATTTTCAGAACTTCACAGATGATTTAAGCAGATATGGGTATATCGACTTAATGAAACATAAGTCTGAAACGTTTGAAAAGTTCAGAGAATTTCAGAGTGAAGTGGATAATCATCGTAACAAGAAAATAAAAAGTTTCTACGATATAATCGCAGAGGTAAAATATTTGAGTTACGAGTTTTGGCCTTCAATTAAAACAATGTGGAATAGTTTCACAAATTCATGCCACCTGCAACACCACAGCATAATGGTCTGTCCGAACGTCATAACCGTACTTTATTGGATATAGTACAATCTATGATGTTTCTTACCGATTTACCAATATCGTTTTGGGATCATGCATTAGAGACAGCTGCATTCACGTTAAAAGGGGCACCATCTAAAGTCCGTTGAGACGACACAATCTGAACTGTGGTTTGGCAAGAAACCAAAGTTGTCGTGTCTTAAAGTTTGGGGTTGTGATGCTTACATGAAAAAGTTTCATCCTGATAAGCTCAAACCCAAATCGGAAAAATATGTCTTCATAGGATACCCAAAGAAGACAGTTGGGTACACCTTCTATCACAGATCCGAAGGCAAGATATTCGTTGCTGAGAATGAATCCTTTCCAGAGAAGGAGTTTCTCTCGAAAGAAGTGAGTGGGAGGAAAGTAGAAAACTTGATAAGGTAATTGTACCTTCTCCCTTATTGGAAAGTAGTTCATCACAAAAATCTGTTCTTGTGACTACTACACCAATTAGTGAGGAAGCTAATGATGATGATCATGTAACTTCAGATCAAGTTACTACCGAATCTCGTAGGTAAACCAGAGTGAGATCCGCACCAGAGTGGTACGGTAATCCTGTTCTGAAAGTCATGTTACTAGACCATGATGAACTTGCGAACTATGAGGAAGCGATGATGAGCCCAGATTCCGCGAAATGGTTTGAGGCCATGAAATCTGAGATATGATCCATGTATGAGAACAAAAGTATGAACTTTGATGGATTTGCCCGGTGATCGGCAATCCATAGAATATAAATGGATCTTCAAGACGAAGACGGACACTGATAGTAGTGTTACTATCTACAAAGCTAGAATTGTCGCAAAAGGTTTTCGACAAGTTCAAAGTGTTGACTACGATGAGAGTTTCTCACTCGTATCTATGCTTAAGTCTGTCCGAATCATATTAGCAATTGCCGCATTTTATGAAATCTGACAAATGGATAAACAAAACTGCATTCCTTAATAGATTTATTAAAGAAGAGTTGTATATGATGCAACCAGAAGGTTTTGTCAATCCTAAAGGTGCTAACAAAATATGCAAGCTCCAGCAGTCCATCTATGGACTGGTGCAAGCATCTCGGAGATGGAATATACACTTTGATAAGTTGATCAAAGCATATAGTTTTATACAGACTTGCGGTGAAGCCTGTATTTACAAGAAAGTGAGTGGGAGCACTACAGCATTTCTGATAAGTATATGTGAATGACATATTGTTGATCGGAAATAATGTAGAATTATTTTGCAAAGCATAAAGGAGTGTTTGAAAGGAGTTTTTCAAAGAAAGACTTCAGTGAAGCTGCTTACATATTGAGCATCAAAATCTATAGAGATAGATCAAGACGCTTGATAAGTTTTATCAATGAGTACATACCTTGACAAGATTTTGAAGTAGTTCAAAATGGAACAGTCAAAGAAAGAGTTCTTGCATGTGTTACAAGGTGTGAAATTGAGTAAGACTCAAAGCCCCACCACGGCAGAAGATAGAAAGAGAATGAAAGTCATTCCCTATGCCTCAGCCATAGGTTCTATAAAGTATGCCATGCTGTGTACCAGATCTATTGCATACCCTACCACTGAGTTTGGCAAGGGAGTACAATAGTGATCTAGGAGTAGATCACTGGACAGCGGTCAAAATTATCCTTAGTGGAATAAGGATATGTTTCTCGATTATGGAGGTAACAAAAGGTTCGTCGTAAAGGGTTACGTCGATGAAAGTTTTGACACTGATCTAGATGACTCTAAGTCTCAATCTGGATACATATTGAAAGTGGGAGCAATTAGCTAGAGTAGCTCCGTGCAGAGCATTGTAGACATAGAAAAATTGCAAAATACATAACGGATCTGAATGTGGCAGACCCGTTGACTAAACTTCTCTCACAAGCAAAACATGATCACACCGTAGTACTCTTTGGGTGTTAATCACATAGCAATGTGAACTAGATTAGTGACTCTAGTAAACCCTTTGAGTGTTGGTCACATATCGATGTGAACTATGGGTGTTAATCACATGGTGATGTGAACTATTGCTGGTAAATCACATGGCGATGTGAACTAGATTATTGACTCTAGTGCAAGTGGGAGACTGAAGGAAATATGCCCTAGAGGCAACAATAAAGTTATTATTTATTTCCTTATATCATGATAAAGGTTTATTATTCATGCTAGAATTGTATTAACCGGAAACATAATACATGTGTGAATACATAGACAAACAGAGTGTCACTAGTATGCCTCTACCAGACTAGCTCGTTAATCAAAGATGGTTATGTTTCCTAACCATGAACAAAGAGTTGTTATTTGATTAACGAGGTCACATCATTAGTTGAATGATCTGATTGACATGACCCATTATATTAGCTTAGCACCCGATCGTTTAGTATGTTGCTATTGCTTTATCCATGACTTATACATGTTCCTATGACTATGAGATTATGCAACTCCCGTTTGCCGGAGGAACACTTTGGGTACTACCAAACGTCACAACATAACTGGGTGATTATAAAGGAGTATTACAGGTGTCTCCAATGGTAGATGTTGGGTTGGCGTATTTCGAGATTAGGATTTGTCACTCCGATCGTCGGAGAGGTATCTCTGGGCCCTCTCGGTAATGCACATCACTTAAGCCTTGCAAGCATTGCAACTAATGAATTAGTTGCGGGATGATGTATTACGGAATGAGTAAAGAGACTTGCCGGTAACGAGATTGAACTAAGTATTAGATACTGACGATCGAATCTCGGGCAAGTAAACATATCGATGACAAAGGGAACAACGTATGTTGTTATGCGGTCTGACCGATAAAGATCTTCGTAGAATATGTAGGAGCCAATATGGGCATCCAGGTCCCACTATTGGTTATTGACCGGAGACGTGTCTCAGTCATGTCTACATTGTTCTCGAACCATAGGGTCCGCACGCTTAAGGTTTTGATGACAGTTATATTATGAGTTTATGAGTTTTGATGTACCGAAGGATTTCGGAGTCCCGGATGAGATCGGGGACATGACGAGGAGTCTCGAAATGGTCGAGACGTAAAGATCGATATATTGGACGACTATATTCGGACATCGGAAGGGTTCTGAGTGGTTCGGGTATTTTCAGAGGTACCGGGGAGTTACGGGATTACGGGAGAAGTAATGGGCCTTGATGGGTTTTAGTGGGAAGAGGAAAAAGGCTGCTGCGCCCCCCCTCTAGTCCGAATTGGACTAGGGAAAAGGGGGCCGGCCACCTCTCCTTCTCCTCCTATTCCTTCTCCCTTCCTCCCCTTTTGGTGGACTCCTACTAGGACTTGGAGTCCTAGTAGGAATCCATATCCTGGCCGCACCTTTGCCTTGGCCGGCCTCCTCCTCCTCCATCCTTTATATACAGGGGCAGGGGGCACCCCATAGACACAAGTTGATCTACGGATCGTTCCTTAGCCGTGTGCGGTGCCCCCTTCCATCAAATTCCACCTCGGTCATATCGTTGCAGTGCTTAGGCGAAGCCCTGCGCCGGTAACACATCAAGATCGTCACCACGCCGTCGTGCCGACGGAACTCTTCCCCGATGCTTTGCTGGATCGGAGCCCGGGGATCGTCATCGAGCTGAACGTGTGCCAAGAACTCGGAGGTGCCGGAGTAACGGTGCTAGGATCGGTCGGATTGTGAAGACGTACGATTACATCAACCACGTTGATATAACGCTTCCGCTTTCGGTCTACGAGGGTACGTAGACAACACTCTCCCCTCTCGTTGCTATGCATCACCATGATCTTGCGTGTGCGTAGGAATTTTTTTGAAATTACTACGTTCCCCAACACCACAAACCCTAGTCACTTCGGTCTCACCGATAGCGATCTCGGTCTCACCGAGATGGGATTGCGACCTCTCTGTTTCCCTTCATAACGTTTCGGTCCAACTGAGATGAGCGATCGGTCCCATCGAGATTGCAATGCAAACTCTCTGTTTCCCCTTCATAACATTTCGGTCTAACCGAGATGAACGAATCGGTCCCACCGAGTTTGCCTGACCAACTCTCTATTTGCTTATTACCAAAATCGGTCCCACCGAGTTTGTGTAATCGGTCTCACCGAGATTACGTTATGCCCTAACACTAACGACATCGGTCCCACCAAGTTGACATGTCGGTCCCACCGAAAATCCTAACGTTCACATTTTGAACTAAATTGGTCTGACCGAGTTTTATAATTCGGTCCCACCGAGTTTGGTGATTTGTGTGTAACGGTTAGATTTTGTGTGGAGGCTATATATACCCGTCCACTCACTCTTCATTCATGGAGAGAGCCATCAGAACATGCCTACTTCCAAGATACATTTTCTGAGAGAGAAGCACCTACACTTGTGTTGAGGTCAAGATATTCCATTCCAACCACATAAATCTTGATGTCTAGCGTTCCCCAAGTTGCTTTCCACCCAAATCATCTTTCTACCAAATTCAATCCTATGAGAGAGAGTTGAGTGTTGGGGAGACTATCATTTGAAGCACAAGAGCAAGGAGTTCATCATCAACACACCATCTATTACCTTTTGGAGAGTGGTGTCTCCTAGATTGGCTAGGTGTCACTTGGGAGCTTCCGTCAAGATTGTGGAGTTGAACCAAGGAGTCTGTACGGGCAAGGAGATCGCCTACTTCATGAAGATCTACCGTAGTGAGGCAAGTCCTTCGCGGGCGATGGCCATGTTGGGATAGACAAGGTTGCTTCTTCGTGGACCCTTCGTGGATTCGCGCAACCGTTACCCTTTGTGGGTTGAAGTCTCCATCAACGTGGATGTACGATAGCACCACCTATTAGAACCATGGAAAAAAATCTCCGTGTCTACATTGCGTTTTCTCCCTCCAAACTCCTCCCTTTACCTTCATATGCAATTGTTTTACATTCCGCTGCTATACTCTTAGAATTGCATGTGTACGTTGATTACTTGATTTGTGCTAAGTTGCTAAAATCTGCCAAGACTTAAAATTGGGAAAAGGCTAGATTTTTATTTGGTCAAGTAGTCTAATCACCCCCCTCTAGACATACTTTTGATCCTACATGGAGGCGTCGCTCTGGACTGCTATCGACATTCCATGCGGTGTTACCCACAAGGGAGCCTTTCCCCTTCTTCGGCGCCTCCGCCTCCAGATTTGTGGAGGCCGCCCACTTCTTCCTCCCCCATCAGGGGGAGGGTTGCTTTCCTCCTCCTCGTCATCATCTTCGTCAGCGGAGGAGTGAGTCTTGTCTTCGGACATCACGTCAGGAGCGCCCTTGCGGCGGGGGCCGCCCTGGCCCCCCTTGGCCTTCTTCTCCGGCGGCTGATAGGGTGCCGGGACCAGCATCTTCGCCAGGAGCGGGATGACTGGTTCTTCGGGCAGTGGAGCCGAACTTCGAATCTGCTCCGCCCTCTCTGTCCATACCTAAAAGAACGAATCAGTAAGGTTTAGTTACCCTCCTTGAACAAGCAAGTAAAGGGTACACTTTGAGACGTGGAGGACTTACCGCATTCATGGGATGGGTAAGATCATGCCCACGGTCCGAGTCTATGGCCGGCGGCTTCCCGTTGTCGGTGTCAAAACCGGCGGATCTCGGGTGGGGGTCCCGAACTGTGTGTCTAAGGCGGATGGTAACAGGAGGCAGGGAGACGATGTTTACCCAGGTTCGGGCCCTCTCGATGGAGGTAATACCCTACTTCCTCCTTGATTGATCTTGATGATATGAGTATTACAAGAGTTGATCTACCACGAGATCATAGAGGCTAAACCCTAGAAGCTAGCCTATGGTTATCACTGTTGTTCTACGGACTAAACCCTTCGGCTTATATAGACACCGGAGGGGGCTAGGGTTACACAGAGTCGGTTACAAGGGAGGAGATCTAAATATCCGGATTGCCAAGCTTGCGTTCCACGCAAAGGAAAGTCCCACCCGGACACGGACGAAGTCTTCAATCTTGTATCTTCATAGTCCAACAGTCCGACAGAGGTATATAGTCCGGCTGTTCGAGGACCCCCTAATCCAAGACTCTCTCAGTAGCCCCCGAACCAGGCTTCAATGACGATGAGTTCGGCGCGCAGATTGTCTTCGACATTGCAAGGCGGGTTCTTCTCCAAATTCTGGGTACCTGTCGAGTAGTGTCCGGCTTCCCATGAATGTTGCACTCCTTGGCTTCTGCGCCTAATAATGGCTATCCTCCATGTGTCGAGCGAATGCGAGAAGTCGGGGCATTTTTACACTTGCCACCCTAACCATGTAAGTAAATCGTCTATTTAAAGAGGCGGGGATCCTTAGATCCAGATCACACCATCCTCCCACATTGAGTATCCATCAGAGCGCGCCCGGGAAAGTCCATCCCATCATGGACGACCATTGCAGTTCCTCCTCTCGCTCCCGTAACCCTAAGCCAGGCAATTGGAAGAAGTGTTCCGTCCCTCACAGCCAATTAGTAGAGTTACAGACCCAGGGATTCCTCCCTCCAGCGTATATGGTCCCCGTTCGAGCCGGACCAGCCACTTATAATGGCGGGGAGCAAGCGGGGAGCTTTCCCAGCCCATCTATGCGGGAGCGGGTATGTGTAACGCCCTCGATGCGGCTATATCTCCCACGTGTCGAAGCACGACTTAGAGGCATAACCGCATTGAAAGCAATGTCGCAAGTGAGGTAATCTTCACACAACCCATGTAATACATAAGGGAAAGAGATACATAGTTGGCTTACAATCGCCACTTCACACAATACATGAGTAAAGCATTACATCAAACAGATACAATCAAGGTCCGACTACGGAACCAAAAATAAAAGAAGACTACCCCAAATGCTACACAGATTCCCGATCGTCCCGACTGGGCTCCACTACTGATCAACTGAAACGAAACAACACAATGAACAAGATCTTCATCGAGCTCTTCCTTGAGCTCAGGTGCGTCACCTGCACGGTTTCATCGGCACCTGCAAGCTAGTTTTGGAAGTATCTGTGAGTCACGGGGACTCAGCAATCTCAACCCGCGAGATCAAGACTATTTAAGCTTATAGGTAGGGTAAAAGGTATGAGGTGGAGCTGCAGCAAGCGACTAGCATATATGGTGGCTAACATACGCAAATGAGAGCGAGAAGAGAAGGCAAAAGCACGGTCGAACAACTATGATCAAGAAGTGATCCTGAACTACTTACGTCAAGCATAACTCCAACACCATGTTCACTTCCCGGACCCCGCCGAGAAGAGACCATCACGGTTACACACGCGGTTGACGTATTTTAATTAAGATCAACTTCGAGTTTTCTACAACCGGACATTAACAAATTCCCATCTGCCCATAACAGCGGACACGGCTTTCGAAAGTTCAAACCCTGCAGGGGTGTCCCAACTTAGCCCATTATAAGCTCTCGCGATCAACAAAGGATATTCCTTCTCCCCGGGAAGACCCGATCAGCCTCGGAATCCCGGCTACAAGACATTTCGACAGCAATAAAACAAGTCCAGCAAAGCCGCCCGATGCGCCGACATCCTGATAGGAGCTGCACATATCTCGTTCTCAGGGCAACACCGGATGAAGCAGTCCGTACAGCTAAAACCAAGACTCAAGTTGCCCCGAGGTGGCGCTGCGAAGGGCTCTAGTTTGGACCAACACTTAGACAAGCATTGGCCCAGGGGGCTAAAATAAAGATGACCCTCGAGAGAGCGACTCCCAAGGGAAAAGTAGGTGGTGGTGAGGCAAAAGGTAAAACCAAGGTTGGGCCTCGCTGGAAAAGCCTTATTCAAAGAGAACTGTCAAGGGGGTCCCATAAATCACCCGACCGCGTTAGGGACGCAAAATCCGGGAACATAACACCGATATGACGGAAACTAGGGCGGCAAGAGTGGAACAAAACAACAGGCATAAGGCCGAGCCTTCCACCCTTTACCAAGTATATAGATGCATTAATTAAATAAGATATATTGTGATATCCCAACAAGTAAACATGTTCCAACAAGGAACAACATCTCCATGTTCCAACAGGGAACAACCTTCATCTTCACCTGCAACTAACAACGCTATAAGAGGGGCTGAGCAAAGCGGTAACATAGCCAAACAACGGTTTGCTAGGACAAGGTGGTTTAGAGGCTTGGTTTAACAATATGGGAGGCATGATAAGCAAGTGGTAGGTATCGCAGCATAGGCATAGCAAAAGAGCGAGCAACTAGCCAGCAAAGATAGAAGTGTTTTCGAGGGTATGGTCATCTTGCCTGAGATCCCGCAAGGAACAAGAACGAGTCCATGAAGAAGACAAACGGACGTAGACGAACGAATCCTCACAACTCCGAAACGAAACCGAAGCTAACGGGAGAAGCAACCCGGAAAGAAACAAGCAACATAGTAAACAACCAACACATGAACATGGCATGATGCACAACCAAGTATGATGCATGTCCGGTTTAAAGATGCATGGGATGGCAAAGTGCAACAAACAACACTACAAATTAAATGGAGCTCAATATGCAACGAGTTGCCTATTGACGAAACACCACATCTAATTAATTAGTTCTCTCCCGTTTATGTACCCAACAATATTAAATGTTGCTTAACATGGCAAGAGGTGAAACATAACAAATCTACCTATCTAGGCAAGTTTAAATGAGGCCGGAAATAACAAGCAACAATTCCGAAAGAACCTCATGAGCATATATTAGATTTGGTACTGTTCTGCCTAAAATCATATTTTATTGTTATCAAACAAGCAATATGAGTGCACCATGTTAAACTAGGCATTTTTCTACCCCATTTACATATAAAGTTTATTAAATTTGGAGCTGCGGTTATTTAGTTATGAATTAAATCATTTTAACATGGCATAGGAGCAAATTTAACCAAACATCATTTTAAACATTTTAAACATGGGTGAAAGTTGCAAATTATTAATCTACACAAAATTCTGAGCAAGTTTCATATATAAAACATTTTAATATGATGCACCGTTGATGAGTTATTAAATGTATGAAGTTTAGGGGCTATTCTGAAAAACTGTAATCTCCTGGAAATTAGATAAATTCGCAGATCCTAAAAAAACCCTACACGGGCCGGATCTGGAACAGGACCAAATAGAGCAGGCACTGAGGCAGCTCACCCATGGGCTTCGGCCCATTTGTGAGGACGGAGGCTGAGGTTGGCTGTCTTCGGCTGGGCCTTGCTGCAGGATGCGGCCCACGCGGGCACGAGGAGGCCGGCTCTTGGAGAAAGAAAATTAGGCCTTCGCAGCGGCCTCGCAAGGCGATGGGCGAACACGCGGTCAACGCGGCTGAGACAAGCGGGCAAGGCAAGGGAGCGGATCCTGGCGGCGGCGCGCCGAACGAAGGTCGATGGAGATGGTTCCAGCGATGGCGATGCGGTTGGTGTGGCCCTGGCTGCAGGGACTTGGCGGCGGGAATGACTGGATCCGGGCAAGGGCATCGGGGACGGATGGATCTTGCCGGAGACGAGGCCATGGCAGGGGAACGGCGAGGCGGTGGCTGCCCCTGGGATCGAGCCGAGGAGGGAGAGGAGGCACGGCCTCGGGCGTCTGGTAAACAGCGAAAACGACAGCATCAGAGGAGGTGGAGATGCGCTGGCGTGGGGAGGCTCGAGGTTGGGTTGTTGCTGCGGGCTCGAGGAGAAGCAGAGGAGGCCGCGAGACAAGGTGACTCTGGTCGCCGGTGGAGCTTGCTCCGGCGACACGGGCAATGGAGGCCAAGGGAAGTGAGGCGGTGGTGGCCTTGCGGGTGGCTGCTGGTCGGATGGATGGATCGACGGAGAGCAGTGGCTTGGCGCGGAAGGAGATGGGCAGGTGGGTGGATCGGGGGGATCCCGAGGAAGACAGTGGCGGCGCTAGGGTAGGATCCCTAGAAATTAGGTGGTCTGTCTAGATTTAGGTTAGGGGTCTATATAAAGCAAGTGGATTTTTGGATAGGGGCATTAGGTCCCTCGATTAAAATCGGAAGGTCTCGGATAAATAGGTTACGGGGTCCGAATAAGAAAACGGTGACGTTTTGTAGACGTTTGGGGATGATCCGGACACAACGGTGGCGACACCCCGGGTCGGGTCCGGGACAACTTTCGAACGCGTGCGCGAGCGGGGCCGCGGGCTGACGAGCGAGGTTAGGTTGGGTCTGGCGGATTGTGAAGAGCGGGTTGGTCTGAGAGAAGAGGGGAGAGATGCATCCCGGCACGGTTTTCCGGAGACCGAAAACGTCCGACGTTAGACCGGCTACTATTGCCGCTATATTTATCCGTTGGGGCGTCCAACGAACTCCGATTGCCATGAAACTTGACAGGCAGTCTGTCTACACTACAATAAGACCGCACACCAAATTTCAACCCAATCCGAGAACATTTTCCGTCCACTTATAAAATACTATTTCGGACATGTCGCGGGCGCGTGCAAGTGTGTCTGGGCTCAGAACGGAAAACGGACGGAACGAGGAGAACCCGGACGAATGCAAGTTTTAAAAACATGATGATGCAATGCACATGATGACATGAAAAGATGCAACACGCAAGCGAAAGACATGGCAACGACAGCGAATAACGGGAGGACAACTGGCACATCGGTCTCGGGGCGTTACAGTATGCCTTGTCCCTTACTTATTAAGGGGACTTGGATTTCCAATCCATCCGTTCCTGCACGGGCTCCTGGAGTTCTACGGCTTCCAGCTGCATAATTTTACTCCCGCCTCCATATTACACATCACTTACTATTTTTTAGTGAAGTATGTGCTTAATTTTCATGATACATAAATTTTTCCATATGAAAGAAAGAAAATAATTATCAATATGCAATTAATGTTTATTTTATATCTTTATTCTATTTTCATTATTGTGTACCTTGAAGATAAACAAGGATTTTTTTTCTAAAATTTATGTGGATTTAAAAAGTTGAATGTATATTAAAAATATTGTGTAAATTTATCGATCTTCATTCAGGACCATAAGCACAAACAGTTATTGTGTATCTTCATTGTATTTTTAAAATACACAATTATTCAAAATTGACAATATTGTATTTTAAAAACTGTTCAACATTTATTACATAATATTGTGTGACAATAATAAATTCTATAAATGTAGTAACATGTTAAGAGTGTTTGTAGAAATTTAAGCATAACACTGTGAGCATTTTCTGAAGTAATATGAAAATGAACTTGGACGTGTATTTCGAAAAATGTTCACCGTGTTTTTAATATACACTTTTTAAATCCACATCAATTTTAGAAAAATTTCATGTTTATCTCTTCAAAGTACACAATAACCATAATAGAATATAGATATAAAATAAACAATTGATAATTATTTTATTCCATGCACGACCGTTTCCTTGGTATGTTTTGCGAGAATTAATTAAAGGCTATGTCGCCCTTTGCGAGCTGTTTTTGGGCTGCGAAGCTCATTTCGAGCTATGGAAGAGGCTATTCTGCCTCGTACCCCGTACACAAGATGGGTCAATATATCAAGTGGGCGGAGCCGAAATATGGCGCATCGCCGGGACCGGATACCTATCCGGTACTCCGAAGGAGACATCCGAAGACTGGCCTTCGGAGTGGTTTTATATGGAGGACGTACCCCTTCCGGACCCTGTTCGGATGGGCCTTCCCTAGTTTAATAACGCCCCTTTGAAGAAATGCCGCTGGTGTCGGTGTACAAAAAGGGGGGTACACTTTTTGTACCCCTATAATTGTGCATGGGCATTCTGAGCCACGGGCGCCGCCACACCGAGCACGACAAGGGAGGTAAGCCAAGGTAAGGCCGAAGCTGAAGAGAAGCAGAATGACGCCAAGACCAAGACCACAAAGAGCAAAGGGGACAGAGTAGACCCCCCCGACAAGATCCTTGTCGTGGCAGCTCGCCCCACACCTACGGAGCAAAGTCACCCTTGAGTCCACTACCCCCATGGGGCAAGGATTCGGGAGACATCCCCGTGGTGGCATGTAGATCTTTGTGAAGACATTCAAGATCAGATACCCACTTAAGAAGGTGATGATCCTTGGCGGGATCCCAGCCAAGGAGGACCACAAGGCCCCCGGCAAGAGCCTTGCCGGGGATGATAGCGGGCGCCACGGCAAGACCCTTGTCGGGGCCCCGGCAAGGCCCTTGCCAAGGACGCCCGTGGGTCCGCCATCAGGCCCGCACCAGTCGCACCTCCACCGCCGTTCGCATGTAGCCGCCGATGTAACGCCCCGGATTCGATGCGCCAGGTGTCCGCCAGTTATTCGCCGTCCTTTGCCATGTCATGTGCTTGCCTGTTGCACTTTGCCATGTCATCATCTGCATTTCATATCATGTCATCATGTGCATTGCATTGCATATGTGTCCGTCTCATGCATCCGAGCATTTTCCCCGTTGTCCGTTTTCCAATCCGACTCTCCTATGTCACCCGGCGCCCCCCTTTGCCTCTTTTCGTGTGCGGGTGTTAAACGGTCTCAGAATGGACCGAGGTTTGCCACGCGGCCTTGGTACACCACTGGTAGACCGCCTGTCAAGTTTCGTGTCATTTGGAGTCCGTTTGATACTCCAACGGTTGACCGGGTAGCCGCAAAGGCCTCTTTTTTTTGCAGCCCAACACCCCTCCAAAGTGGCCCAATAACCCATCCTAACCCCCTCCACCCTCTCGGCCGTTCGATCACGATTGTGTGGGCGAAAACCGCACTCCATTTGGAGCTTCCTAGCTCCTCCTAGCTATAAATTCGTCCCTCCCCTTCCATTTTCGCGGATGAACCCTAAAAAAATCTCCCCTCCGCGCCGCCGGACGTGTCCGTCCCGTACCGGACGAAATCCGCCGCCCCGGGCGAATCGCCACCCGCCACGTCGCTCCCGCCGCCGTCCCACCGCCGCGGCCCGCTCGGCCCGCGGTCGGCCCGCTCCGGGCCGAGCCCGGCCCGACCGCGCCCCGCGCTCGCGCCTCGCCGCGCCGCTGCCTCGCCTTCGCCGGCGCCCTGCTCCACCACCGGACCGCCCTGCCTCCGCCGCACCTCGGCGCCGCCGCCGCAGCCCGCCGGCGCCGCCCTCGCGCTGCTGCGCCGCTGCGCGCCGCCCGCCGCCGCCGCTCGCCCAGGCGCGCCCCGCGCCGCCCGCGACCTCGCGCCGCCCGGCCGCTGCCCCGCCGCCGTGCTCCGCCGCGCCTCCCCGCATGGCCGCCGCCGCCGCGCCTCCCAGCGCCCGCGTCCCCGCCGCCTCGTCGCCGGTCCCGCGCCGCCCGCGCGCTCCCTCGCCGGGATCCGGCCGGATCCGGCGAGGTCCGGCCCGGATCCGCCGTCCCCAGCCACCTCCTCTTCTCCGGCGAGCCCTCCCGCGAGATCCGCCTCGCCTCGAGAACCGTGCATGTCCAGAGGTTGACCCCGTTTTCCCACTAAGTCCCCGGATCTGCTACTTTTTATGCCTCTGTTCATCGCATCATAACTTACTGCATACTGCTCCGTTTCATGCGTGTAAGATGTCAAATTGTTCGCCTCGATGAGTACATCATTTCATCTCATTGCATCATTTTCATTTGAGCTCATCTTGATGCCCGAAATTCTGTTGTAAGAGGGCTATGTGATGTTAGTTCCAGATTCTGATCAGAACATGCACTTTTGTCATTTTTGCCATGATTGATGTGTGCATCCTGTGATATTGAGCTCTACATGTGTTTTGTAATATGCAATGCCATCTTTACAGGGGTGTATGCTATGTATTTTTGTGATCTTTGTGGTGACGAGCACAAACATGCAAACTAGGTATCTTAATGTTGCTGATTTCAGAGACTTAGTGATTTCACTGTCATGTCCTGCTGTTATTTTTATGCCATGTATTCATGTTGCTACAGAGAGGTCTATGCCTCTTTTGAGGATGATCAGTAAGGATGTTTTGTATATATGGATTTGCTCTATCCATCCATGCCTTTGTTTGTAATTATGGAGTGCAATAGCTTGAGTCAATCGAGCTCTACTTTTGCTATAAAATGTTCCTGGCAGATTGTTTACATGTTATTCAATATTGCCAAGCTTGTTGTAGTTGATCCGTGCATGCTATGTTGTTGTTCTTGCCATGTATAGCTTCTATGCCATGTATAGTTGCTGGATGTATGCTTAGTTTGTCATGCAATGCCTCGTAGTGAGTGCATCGAGCTCGTAAACATGCCTACTTGTTATCTGTTTTGCCATGTTTATGTTTTTGCTATGTTCACATGCTTGCAATTGTATTTTATGGTCCCTTTTGGCTCATGGTCAGTAAGGGACTTTTGTTAAATGCTTTGAGTAGATTCACCCCTTTCTCTAGTTTTACATGATAGCTTGCTGTAACATGTTGTTTGATAGATCTGAATATGACAACCTGATGTTATTTCTGCCATGCCCTGTGAATTCTGCCAAGTCTGTGAACCTGTTATTATTTGCAATCTTGCCATGTCCTTTTGAGTATGATATAGTGATTTCTGGAGATAGCTCAGTGTTCATGTTTTGTCATGCTTTACCTGTATATCATGCACATGCCTTTCGTTTTCATGTTGAGGTCCTGTAGCATGTTGAATTGATGCTTGCTAGATGCCTACTTGCTGTTTTGGACAGATTGTTGTTATAACTTGTATAGGGTGTATGTGTTGAACCGTTGCTTCGTTTTGAGTGTGCTCTATATGAAACTTGCTTAGTTTTGCATGTAGCTTCATATTATCATGTTGCATCCTTGTTTTGAGGTGTTTTCTTGATGTTTGTATGCATTTTGCATCAATGCCATGCTTAACTTGTTTTGCTCATATCTTCTAGACCGTAGCTCCGAATCTAATAAACTTTATATGTAACTTGACTAGAATTTCGTGTAGATCATCTTGGTGCATTTTAACTTGCTGTTTAACAACTTGAACATAAGGTTTATTCAGATCTGGACCAATTTCGAAATTTGCATATGAGGACTTACCGGATTTGTTATATGTTGTTTCCGGCCTCATTTAAACTTGCTTTGATGTGTTGCTCTTGTATGCATCATTCCTTGCCATGAGTAACTTCATGTAGCCTTGTCATGCATCATATTTGGTTGAGCATCATGCCTTGTTCATGTGTGGTGTGTTTACCTTTTTGTGTGCTTCTTCTCGGTAGTTCCGTTCCGTTACGATCGTGAGGATTCGTTCGTCTTCGCTTGGTTCGTCTTCGTGGCTTCATCTTCTTCATGGATTCGTTCTTCTTCCTTGCAAAATTTCAGGCAAGATGACCGTCACCTTGGATCTCATTACTATCATTGCTATGCTAGTTGCTTTGCTCTATCGCTATGCTGCACTACCTATCACTTGCTGCTCAAGCCTCCCTATTTGCCATGAACCTCTAACCTTTGTTACCCTTCCTAGCAAACGTTGTTTGGCTATGTTACCGCTTTTGCCCAGCCCCTTTTATAGCGTTGCTAGTTCTAGGTGAAGATGAAGATTGCTCCAT
This sequence comes from Aegilops umbellulata, assembly GCA_032464435.1. NCBI lineage: Eukaryota > Viridiplantae > Streptophyta > Magnoliopsida > Poales > Poaceae > Aegilops > Aegilops umbellulata. The sequence goes on from CP136057.1 coordinate 373,808,213, forward strand.
GTTGGATTATGTTTATGTTTATTGTTGGGACATCACAATATCTCTTATATTATTAATGCATCTATATACTTGGTAAAGGGTGGAAGGCTCGGCCTTATGCCTGGTGTTTTGTTCCACTCTTGCCGCCCTAGTTTCCGTCATATCGGTATTATGTTCCCGGATTTTGCGTCCCTAACGCGGTTGGGTGATTTATGGGACCCCCTTGACAGTTCGCTTTGAATAAGACTCCTCCAGCAAGGCCCAACCTTGGTTTTACCATTTGCCTCACCATCACCTATTTTCCCTTGGGAGTAATTAACCCAAGGGTCATCTTTATTTAGCCCCCCGGGCCAATGCTTGTCTAAGTGTTGGCCCGAAACGAGTAGACTGCGGGGCCACCTTGGGGAAACTTGAGGATTGGTTTTACTCGTAGGATGTCTCATCCGGTGTTGCCCTGAGAACGAGATATGTGCAGCTCCTATCGGGATGTCGGCGCATCGGGCGGTCTTGATGGTCTTGTTTTATTACTGTCGAAATGTCTTGTAGCCGGGATTCCGAGACTGATCGGGTCTTCCCGGGGAGAAGGAATATCCTTCGTTGATCGCGAGAGCTTATCATGGGCTAAGTTGGGACACCCCTGCAGGGTTTGAACTTTCGAAAGCCGTGCCCGCGGTTATGTGGCAGATGGGAATTTGTTAATATCCGGTTGTAATAAACTCGAGGTAAACTCTTCTAAAATACACCAACCGTGTGCGTAACCGTGATGGTCTCTTTTCGGGGTTGATCGAGAGGAGAACACGGTTTCTGGGTTATGTCTGACGTAAGTAGGGGTTCAAGATCACTTCTTGATCATTACTACTTGACGACCGTTCCTTTGATTCTCTTCTCGCTCTCATTTGCGTATGTTAGCCACCATACATGCTTAGTCGCTGCTGCAACCTCACCACTTTACCCCTTCCTTACCCATTAAGCTTTGCTACTCTTGATACCCATGGTAATGGGATTGCTGAGTCCTCGTGGCTCATAGATTACTACACCACCAGTTGCAGGTACAGGTTACGCGATGATCATGACGTGAGAGCGATGTTTATTTGTGTTGGAGTTCTTCTTCTGCTTCTTCTTCAATTGAGGGGTAGGTTCCAGGTCGGCAGCCTCGGCTAGCAGGGTGGATGTCGTTTGAGTTTCTGTTTATGTTCCATCCGTAGTCGGATGTTGATCTTGTATGTTGTATTGTTGTATTCATGTGACATTGTATGTATTGGATGTATCCCCTCTATTTATGTAATGTTGATGTACTGATATCCACCTTGCAAAAGCGTTTCAATATGCGGTTCTATCCTTGGTGGGACCTTCGAGTCTCTTTAGGATAGTATCGCATATTGGGCGTGACAGCCGACCCAACCAGTTGGGCAGGCACCTGCGTGGCGGCGTACAGATCTTCGTGGAGACCCTCCACTACGCCACCTCAGCTGCCTGCCTGCCTACATGGCACCACAAGCACCGCTGGCCAGGGCGCGTGTCGACGCAAGAGGGAGCGGCGACGGATGAGACAGGGCCCTCCCCCGTCCCCGATAAAGCAAGGACACCTAAGCAAGGCGCATTAAATGCGCCTTGTCATGTAGTGCGAGGGATAACCTCGCATTACTGTACCCTTTCCACCTCCTGTGTGCCACCGTGGCAACCCCTTTTCTATAAAAGGAGGCCCGAGGCGACCAGGAGGAGGATTCGGCTTTTTAGAGCTCTTCACGCCCATTGCTAGCTCAAGAACACAGATAAACAATCCACCAAAGCAGGAGTAGGGTTTTACGCATCCTCGCGGCCCGAACCTGGATAAAGGAACCGTGTGCTATCTGTTTGATCCGCTCTTCTCGCGACCCCGCGCCCCGCAACCGTAGTAGGGATTCTTGTGATCCCATAGGTGTTGTTTCCCACCGACATCTTTGGCGCGCCAGGTAGGGGGCAGCGCAGTTGTGAGAATCGGCTTTAGCAGTTAGTTCGACGCTCCTTCATCGCCATGGCGCCCAAGAAGAAGACGACGGTGGCGGTTGGCCCGTCGGAAGCCGGACATCCCGTCCCGACGCGGGCGAGCAATGGACCGGTCGCGGAAAGGACCCGGGGCGCCGTTCGCGAACACCAACACCGTCCCAGTAGCCGGAGTTTGGGAGACGCCGATGTTCGTGCGCCTGGTAACGGGCTGCGCGCCGCCAAATCCAAAGATGGAGCTAGGCCATCCGCGGGTGGCGCGGGGTCTTCCAAGATCGCTGCCACCCCGCCCGAAGGCGACGCGAGGGCTTCCCAGACTCCCACGCCGGCGCCGACGGCGCGCTCCTCTCAAGCGGCGCGCGACGAACGGCGTAATCACGCCGAAGACCCCAGGCGTAACCACGGGAAGAGTCCCGAGCGCCCCTCCCAGGATGTAGAAGACATGCCCGCTCGCCGAGGCGCTGGAGAAGATGGCATGCGACCGCGGGGTCGTGATAGAGCTCCTTCTGACATGGTCAGAAGTCGAAGCGCGTCGCGATCCGTGCAGGTTTTGCTGCCACCAACGCCAGCAGAAGCCCTGGCGCGCGTAGTTGCTCCTTGATTTCCCTCCCACTACGGGGAAACTTGACGAATGGAGAGCCACTATCCGAAGCCTTGTTGCGGTGGCCAACAAAGACGAACCGAGTCCGGTGGAGCCCCGGGTCGACGCTCCAACCGAGTCCCACGCACCAGTGGAAGGAGAGCCGGCGGCACCGCGACCATGGTGCACTCGCCCCCTCCTCGCCCGGCGCCGCGGACGCCAGCCCGTCATGACGTCACGGGAGACGAAATCTCCATAGCGTTGTCCGACCCGCGGACCCACTGTGACCAGCGCCAAGTCCTTCGGGAACGAGAACATGAAGACGCTCGAACCACTATCGAGCACCGGCGTGGAGCACGCCACCAATCAGACAGGCGAGCAGGGCCTGCTGTGAACCACCCGGCACCGGAGAGCCCTGGAGGCCTACCTTACGAGGTAGGCTGTCCGGCTTTTACCCGTGAGCTGCGGCAGTTCCAGTGGTCCACTCACCGCACTTTCAAACCTGACGTGGGCGAAAAGTACAGCGGCAAGACTCACCCGTCCGAGTTCCTCAGCATTTACACCATCGCGATGCAAGCTGCCAGAGCCCGCGACGATAAGGTGCTTGCGAATTACTTTCCGTTGGCTCTTAAACCCAACGCCATGTCATGGTTGATGCACTTGCCGATAGACTCCATTTCCTCCTGGTCGGATTTGTGCCATGAGTTCGTGGGCGCCTTTACTGCAGGCCACCAAGCCCATGGCCTGGCGAGCGACCTGCACGTCATTCCCCAGAAGGGAGGCGAGAGTCTCCGCAAGTATATACAGAGGTTCAGCCGGATACAGTACAATATCCCTGATGTTCACCCTGCCGCCATCATCAGCGCGTTCCATCAGAACGTGCGTAACCGCAAGATGCGCGAAGAGCTGGCGATGAACAAGGTGAAAGATGTAGCAGAGCTCTATGTTCTTGCTGACAGATGTGCTCAGGCTGAAGAGGGAAGGAAGTACCCCGGCGATGATGCCGGCGTGGAAACCGACTCCTCAGATGAAGATAGTGTCGCCCCAGCGAGGAAAGGTCGGCGCCGCAACAGGAAGCGCAAAGGAAAAGCCGTGCTTGCCGTCGAGGGATCTGATGACACTGGCTCCACCAAGAAAACCAAGGCAGATAACCTCGGCAAGGAAATTGCCGAATGTGTCGCCTGCCGGGCGTTGGCGGCTGCCGAGAAGTCAGGAAACTCCGACAAGCGGTATTGCAAGATCCATTGCACCAAAGGCCATGCTCTCCAAGACTGCCGACAGGTTGAGCTCCTCGCTGAGAAGCAGAGGGCTGAATATGAGCGGCGGGACAAGGAGAAGGGCCAAGACGGTACTGAGGGGTCCGGCAAGAAGCGTGACGGCCAGGCGGGCCATCGCGGCAAGGATAAACAACAGGAGAGGCCCGCCCGGGGCCGTGACAGAAAGCCAAAAGACGATGATCACGAAGAGGACAACGAGTCCGGCGACCAAGAGTTTCAGAAAGCTACAGAGGCCATGTGCGTCGACGGCGGCGCCTCGCTGTATACTTCTCACCGCCGGCTTAAACAGTGGGCGCGAGAGATTGCAGCAGCAGAGCCATCGTTTGATGCCCAAAGGCCGCTGAAGTGGTCCAGCACACCTATCATTTTTGACACTGAGGATCACCCTGATCGCACTACTGCGGTCGGGTGCTTTCCGTTGTTGGTTTCACCAACAATACGCAACCTCAAGGTGACAAAGATGCTAGTCGATGGCGGGGCCGGTCTGAACTTGATCTCGCCTGCCGTGATCGAGAAACTGCAGATTCCTGATGGAGACCTTGAAGAGACGAGCATGTTTCAAGGGGTCAACCCGGGAAGAAGCCAACCCAAGGGAAAGGTCATGCTGCCCGTGACTTTTGGAAGTGACCTGAACTACAGGACGTAGAGGGTCGTGTTTGATGTTGCCAAGATCCCATTGCCCTACAACGGGATCCTTGGCCGCCCAGCGCTGGCCAAGTTCATGGCGGCGTCACACTACGCCTACAACACCCTGAAGATGCCAGGACCTGTGACGATCATCACCATCCCCTCCGATAAGAAAGATGCGCTGATTTGCACTGACCAACTATACTAGCAAGCAGTTGCAGCAGCTGCCGCCACTAGGGCACTTGCTCCTGCCGCTGGGGCCCCCGGAGGGAAGAAGAAGAAGACCGGTGAGACCTCGGACACCCACTCCGGCAACCGCACCTCTCCGTAGTGTAGCGCTGCCGTCGAGGACTTGCCAGAGAGCTCCACCGGCGGAAACAAGAAGTCCAGGGCCATACCACCGGGAACCAAGAAGGTTTCCCTCAATGAGGACGACACGGGAGAAGCTTTCACCATAAGCTCCACCCTTGATGACAAATAGGAAGACGCGCTCGTCACCTTCCTGCGGGCGAATGTCGATGTGTTTGCATGGCAAGCTTCCGACATCCCTGGCGTTCCCAGGGAGGTGATTGAGCACCACCTTGCTGTCTGTCCTCATGCGCGGCCCGTCAAGCAGAAGGTCAGGAAGCAAGCTTTGGAACGACAAGAGTTCATCAGAGAAGAGATCCGGAAACTGGAGGCAGCGGGTGTCGGTGTCAAAACCGGCGGATCTCGGGTAGGGGGTCCCGAACTGTGCGTCTAGGCCGGATGGTAACAGGAGGCAGGGAACACAATGTTTTACCCAGGTTCGGGCCCTTTTGATGGAGGTAAAACCCTACGTCCTGCTTGATTAATATTGATGATATGGGTAGTACAAGAGTAGATCTACCACGAGATCAAGGAGGCTAAACCCTAGAAGCTAGCCTATGGTATGATTGTTGTATATTGAAGTTCGTCCTACGGACTAAAACCCTCCGGTTTATATAGACACCGGAGAGGGTTAGGGTTACACAAAGTCGGTTACAATGGTAGGAGATCTGAATATCCGCATCGCCTAGCTTGCCTTCCACGCCAAGGAAAGTCCCATACGGACACGGGACGAAGTCTTCAATCTTGTATCTTAATAGTCCAGGAGTCCGGCAGAAGGTATAGTCCGGCTACCCGGACACCCCCTAATCCAGGACTCCCTCAGTAGCCCCTGAACCAGGCTTCAATGATGACGAGTCCGACACGCAGATTGTCTTCGGCATTGCAAGGAGGGTTCCTCCTCCAAGTTCTTCATAAAAGATTGTAAACACTAAGGGTAGTGTCCGGCTCTGCAAAATAAGTTTCCACATATTGCCATAGAGAGAATAATATTAACACAAATCTAATCTGCTAACGTATTCCGTAGCGTGACATCACACTACGGCCAAGCCTTTATTCGAATCGTTTCTACTTCCCCACCTCAGCGCGTTTCGCGAGGCAGTTTCCTGATGTCTTGTCAAAGCAGAGATCGTGTCCCCCATTTGCGGGAATTCTCATTAATACGGACGTGGGTAACCCAACCGCGCCATTTATCATGGCGCTTGGGAGATAAGCGAGTTCTACCAGGCTGGTGGGGACGCATAGCCGCATCCGCCCATATAAGGGGATAAGGATCCACCTTTTTACCTGCGCCTTCTTCCTCCTTTGCCTATCCATCATCTGCGCACCCGAGCTCCAGTGCCCAAGCCCACACTTCCCACCTCAACCTTCTCCAGCAATGTCCGGAGCGGGAGGCAAGTGGATGGTCTCCTCCGTCACGGAGGGCCATGTCAAAAAGCCAAGGAAGGCCGGATACTTGTCTAACGACATTGCGCACCGGCTTCCTGAAATGGGGCAGCTCCTCCCCACCCCTAGGCCCCATGAGAGAGTTGTATTCCTTCCCTACTTCCTCCGCGGACTGGGTTTTACTCTCCACCCATTCGTCCGGGGGCTCATGTTCTACTATGGCCTGCATTTCCACGATCTGGCCCTGAACTTTGTCCTCAACATCTCGGCGTTTATCGTCATGTGCGAGGCTTTCCTCTGCATCCGCCCCCAATTTCGTCCTTTGGCTCAAGACCTTCAACGTCAAGCCAAAGGTGGTGCGCGGCAACCAGGCGGAGTGCAGAGGCACCATGGCGGGCAAGATGGCAAACGTCCTATGGCTCGAGGGCTCCTTTGTCGAGACCCTGAAGGGGTGGCAGTCAGGGTGGTTTTACATCACCGAGCCGCGCGATCCGGAATGGATCGCAGCCCCTGAGTTCCGGTCCGGACCCCCCACACGGCTCACGTCCTGGAAAGAGATGGGCATGTCATGGGGCTACAAAGAAGAGGTGACCGAACTGAAAAAATGCATCCAAATCCTGGTGAACAAACAGCTAGGGCTTGTCAATGTAGTCCAGGTTATGATCGTCCGCCGGATCCTCCCGTGTCAACAACGGGACTTGAATCTGTGGGAGTTCGACCCAGCGCAGCACCCAACCCTGAGCAGGCTCTTCGACACGACGCACGAAGATGTCTGGAGGGTGCTATTCAAAGGCGCCGAGACTCCCGCGTCCGCTTCCGAGGACCGCGGATTCAGCTCGCAGCGTCACGCTGACGAGGTAAGTTATTTTTACCTTTTACAGGATGTTGGTTTTCCATAGTTTGACTCTATGCGGGATCTAAACTCCCTTACCTTTAACAGGCGTGGCAGGTGAAGTCCGGACAGATCGACTGTCCGGCTCCTTTGCCCGAAGACCCAGCAGACGCTCGTTTATCGAAGCTGCTGGCTCCGGCACCTTACGTGGTGCCGGAGAGGAAGGCCAAGAAAAATGCCACGGGGACTCGCCAGAGTTCTCGGCGTACGGTGGTGTTGGACTCATCTTCCGACGACTCCGAGGCGCCCTCCTCCCATGAAGACAAGGAGGAGGAAGAAGAAACCTCTCCTCCTCCAGCGGGGGGAGGAAAGAAGAGGAAGGCCTCCCCAACAGGGGAGGCCGAAGGGTCCAAGAAGGGGAAGACCCTTCCACCGGACTACTCCACCGACGCCGACGAGGGCGAAGAGGAGTGGCCGCAAAGGGCTAGGCGCCCGGCGGGATCGTAAGTGTTCGGATACCAGAGTAACTCATGGCATTCCCTTGTTGCACAGCTTTTCCTTATGCCGAATGTAATTATGCAGCCTGCCCAAGGCCGGGCTTGACGAGTCGTCGAGCGGCTCCCTGGATTCATCGGACGTGAATTCAGTTCCGCCCGCTGCCTCCCCCTCGCGACAAGCTCCGAGGCAAGAGGAGGTGGTCCTGGAGGAGCCGCGAGGCTACCTCCCGGACCCCAGGAGTAAAGGGGACAAGACCCCCCAGGGCTCCAAGTCCGGCTTCGAGCTGGACACCACGCCGGAATCTTCAACGGTTCCAGACCACGGTAGGCGAACTCCTTCCAAGAGGAGCAAGCCTTCTGAGCCGGCAGCCTCCGTCCAACCGGAGGTGCCGGACAATCTGCTGGAGGTGCTTAACGGCGCCTCCATCGACGAGGAGCACCACACTATTATGAGTACGGTGATCCAGAAGGTTCAGTCCGCCAAGAGCGGACTGACTGAAGCTTGTGCTAGCCTTCTAACAGGCTTCGAGGTAAGTAAAAAAATGTAAAAATATTACCACATAGACAGTAGCCCCTGATGCTCTGTTTGGCGTTCGGAAAGAAAAGCCGAATAGAGGATCTAATAAATTTCGCAGGAGTCTAACAAAAAAGAGTCAATATGCCTATGCAGGCTTCGCTGCTTGGGACCGCCGCACTGACTGCGGAGGTAGGCGCCCTGAAGCAGGGTCTCGAGCGGTCCGAGCAAGAGCTCGGCCAAGCCAAGCGGCAACTCGAGGAGAAAGAAGGTAAGAGATACCTTATAGAAAAATGTATATAAAAAGATGCAATTGCGAAAAATGACAGGATTATGCTGCTTATTGTAGGTGCCACAACTGAGGCGGCGACCCTCAAGCAGGCGCTGTCCGAGGCCGAGAAGAAAGCGGCCATGGAGCTCACCGAGCGGGAGAAAGTTGAGGCGCAAATCGGCGAGGTGCAGCAAGAGCTTCAGGCTCTCATGAAAAAACATGAGAGTTTGGAGCTTGACTCGAAGACGCGAGCGTCCGAGCTCGCGGCAGCCCTTAAAACTGCCAAGTCTGCCAAGGGCGAATCCCAAAAGGCCCTCCAGGAGTTGGATGCGGTGAAGAAGATAGCGGCGGGTAAGGCATTCTTTATGCAAAGCAAACATACCAAAGTAAGCTACTTGTTACTTACCCGAATCCGGAGCTCTCCAAGAGCGTTCGTAGATCTTCCCTGGAGCGTATCTGATGCCACCGCATTCTACCGAGCTGAAGAGGGCAGTTCGACAGAGAAGGTGTTCTGGTCTCAGTATGCTGAGGCCGAACACCCTGTGCCCCTGAGCGACCAGCTGAAGCAGCTGGACGAGCTCCACAAGGCGGCCGAACAGGCCATGAAGGGCTTCATAGTTCGGCTGTGGCCTGGAGAGGCCCTGCCTGGGAGCTACTTCGGACTGGTGCGGCGGCTGGTGGAGGCCTTTCCAAAGCTCGAGGTCATCAAGCGCTCTGTCTGCATCGAAGGTGCCCGGAGGGTCCTTGCCCGTGCTAAGGTGCACTGGGGCAAGCTGGACGGCGAGAAGCCTTCGAAGGATGGGCCTTCGCCGGGGAAGGAGCATCACAAACCCGAGAACTATTATAAAGATGTACTGAAGGGTGCCCGCCTCATGGCGGATGAATGTACCAAGGATGTAATTTTTGAATGAACTCGCTCGTGTTATCCTGTGCGCTGAAAACTTGTTCATATGCGCTAAGCAATGCTTGTTGAATTTAAAATATTACTTTCTGTGCGGCCGTTTATAAAAAATTGAGAGATGGCCAGTCGTCGGCTTCTGCCCCCATGCCACTAGTGCTGGGGTGTTCGGGATAAACCTGAGTGCTCTTTTTCCCATATTTGGGTCCTTCGAGGGAGGCGCTTAGCACAACGAACAAGGCAATCAGACTATAATGCTTGAACACTCTCACTTAGCCATAGAACTCTATAATTTTAAATTTCGGCGAAGCCCCTAGTATTCGAAAGACCGAGTTCGGGGCGCTATCCACGCCTTTGGCCGGACAAAGCCGGTTCCTCGCTCTAAGCGGCATAAGTCTTTAAGGACTCGAAAAACCTCTCGAACAGCAACCGGTCTCTCGCCTTATCATGACAGTCAGTTTTAGCTTTCTCTACTGAGGTGCTCAGCCCAGCTCAACTGGGGCACAATCGCAGTAGTTCTCCTAGTGCTACCTTAGACGATATAGCAGAACGTAAGGCACCAAAACATAGGAGCCGGGCAAACCCAACTATTGACCCAAATCATGATTCGGAGCCGATGCATATAATGCTATAAGTTCGGGGTGCCGCACTTGTGAAAGTGTTCGGACTTCTCACGCCATATTAAGGGGTACTAGAGCCCCTGGCGTATTTGCTGTACCATAGTGTACGGGTGCAACATGTCATGAATGAACATATATTTGTAAAAAGAGTAATGCAAAAGGTAGACAAAAAGCTATGCATTATTTATAAGAAGGCTGCTATGCAAGCAGAACGATACAAATAGTGTGATAAGCAAAAGAAATTGGACTATTTAACATGTCCTGGCCAGGGGCAGGCCGCGGAATTGTATTCAAAACAGGTATACTGACCACCTGGGAGTTCCATAATGCGGCGTGGCTTTGTCTGCTTCCCTTGTTCTTGCATCATTTGTGCGGCAAGTTGAATTGCGAACAGGTCGTCCGAAGTGTGGAGTCCTGAAAGTAAGAGAAAATTAAAAAAGAATTCGGCAGCCCCTAGTACGGTTTAAGCCGTTTTTCGGGCGTGCCGTGATAGTGCCCCTCCCCTTGTGCCCATGGTATTTTAAGAGCGTAGTTATGTACGCGGAGCGTTAGTTTTGCTATTTCGCGAGGGCTGGGGTTGGGGCCGCATTGCTACGCTAGCTCGGAATGTGCCAGGCGGTCTTGTTGTAGGTTACTCTGGGCGCGCTTGACAGTGTCCGGCCTTTTGAAGGCCAGACTGGTGAATTGCCTGGAGAGGCTGCTTTGTACTTCTGCTGCGAGCGCTGCCATGTGCTCCTCTGTTCGGAGGGAGCGTTCGGTGTTTCCGTTGACCGTGATTACTCCTCGAGGGCCTGGCATCTTGAGCTTGAGGTATGCATAGTGCGGTACCGCATTGAACTTTGCAAATGCGGTTCGTCCGAGCAGTGTGTGATAGCCACTGCGGAACATGACTATGTCGAAGATTAACTCCTCACTTCGGAAGTTATCCGGAGATCCGAAGACCACTTCAAGTGTGACTGAACGTGTACAGTTGGCCTCTACACCTGGTATGACGCCTTTAAAGGTCGTTTTTGTGGGCTTGATCCTTGAGGGATCTATGCCCATTTTCCGCACTGTATCCTGGTAAAGCAGGTTCAGGCTGCTGCCGCCGTCCATAAGGACTCTTGTGAGATGAAATCTGTCAATAATTGGGTCTAGAACCAATGCGGCGAACCCGCCATGACGGATGCTATTGGGGTGGTCCCTTCGATTAAAAGTGATCGGGCAGGAGGACCATGGGTTGAACTTTGGGGCGACTGACTCCAGTGCGTATACGTCCCGTAATGCACGCTTTCGCTCCCTTTTGGGGATGTGGGTTGCGTATATCATGTTCACCGTCCGCACTTGTGGGGGAAAACCCTTCTATCCACTGTTGTTCGGTGGCCTGGGCTCCTCCTCGTCGTCGCTATGCTGCCCCTTGTCTCTATTTTCGGCATTTAACTTGTCTCCCTGCTTGAACACCCAACAATCCCTGTTGGTGTGATTGGCTGGCTTTTCGGGGGTGCCATGTATCTGGCACAAGCGGTCGAGTATTCGGTCCAAACTGGATGGGCCCTGAGTATTTCTTTTGAATGGCTTTTTCCGCTGACCGGATTTGTAGCCTCGGAATCTGGCATTGACTGTCGTATCCTCATTGCTGTCGCTGTTGACGCGGCGTTTTTGCTTGTTCCGGCGCGACCTGCCACTTTTGTCCTTGGTATCCGAATTACCAAGGTTCTTGGTTAAGTTGTTGCTGCGAGCTAGCCAGCTGTCTTCTCCCGCGCAAAAGCGGGTCATGAGTGTCGTGAGGGCTGCCATAGATTTCGGCTTTTCCTGTCCAAGGTGCCGGGCGAGCCACTCGTCGCAGATGTTATGCTTGAAGGCTTCTAGGGCCTCTGTGTCCGGACAGTTGACTATTTGGTTTTTCTTTATTAGGAACCGTGTCCAGAATTGCCTAGCCGATTCCTCTGGCTGCTGAATTATGTGGCTTAGGTCATCGGCGTCCGGTGGTCGCACATAGGTACCCTGGAAATTGTCGAGGAATGCGGCTTCCAGGTCCTCCCGAGAACCAATTGAATCTGCTGGCAAGATGTTAAGCCAATGCCGGGCCGGTCCTTTAAGTTTGAGCGGGAGGTATTTGATGGCGTGTAGATCATCGCCGCGGGCCATGTGGATATGAAGGAGATAAACCTCGATCCATACCGCAGGGTCTAGTGTGCCATCGTATGACTCGATGTTCACGGGTTTGAAACCCTCAGGGATTTTATGATCCATTACTTCATCTGTGAAGCATAGTGGGTGTGCGGCGCCTCTATATTGGGCTATATCACGACACAGCTCCAATGATCATTGTCTACTATGTTCGGCCCGGCCAGATTTATTGTGTCCGAAGTGACGATCACCGTCACGTGCCGTAGGGCGCCCACGCGATCCGTAGATCGATCTTGTTTGTCTTGCCTTGTCCTCCAGTATCTCTCGCAGGTCTGGCGTGTTTTCCCATGCCTTAGCATGTTTTGAGCGGCGCAGAGGCATGGCTTGAGTGGAGGGCCTATAGGCCTCTCTGTCACGGCCACGAGGTGGCCGGTCGGCCATGTCATGCGCTTGTGATGTAGGTGCTTCCTCCTCTAATCGAGGTAGCAGCCTGCGCTTTGGGTAACTCTTGGAGGGGAGTTCGAGTTCATACTCTTCGGCCGCAAGGACTCCAGTCCATCTGTCAGCTAGCAAATCTTGATCAGCTCTAAGCTGTTCCTGCTTTTTCTTGAGGCTGCTTGCCGTGGCTATAAGCCTACGTTTAAAATGCTCTTGTTCGGCGAGATCCTCCGGCACAACGAATTCGTCATCGTCGAGGCTTGCCTCGTCTTTGGAGGGAGGCATATAATTGTCATCCTCAACCTCTCTATCTGCCGCTCTCTCATGAGGGCTGGCTTCTCCATCCTCCTGTGCCGAATCTTGCTGGAGGTGGTGTTCTTCGGCGCTATCTAGAGTATTATTATCTCCCGTGCCGGAATCACCGTTTTTTCTTTGGCGGGATTTAGAGCGGCGCCGCTGACGCCGGCGTTTGGGCTGTTTCTTGGAGCTGTCATCCCCCGTTGTTCCATTGCCATCTCCATCTTTTGGAGTGTCTACCATATATATGTGATATGACGAGGTGGCCTTCCAGTGCCCTACAGGTGCTGGTTCTTGGTTGTCTCCTGCATCGTCGTCCATACCATCGATGTCTTCGGAGTCGAAATCGAGCATGTCGGTTAAATCATCGACAGTGGCTACGAAGTGGGTGGCGGGTGGGCTTTGAATTTCTTCATCATCCGTATCCCAACCTTGCTGACCGTAGTCCGGCCAGGGCTCTCCTGATAAAGAGAGAGACTTTAGTGAGTTCAGGATGTCGCCGAAGGGCGAGTGCTGAAAGATGTTCGCAGCGGTGAACTCCATGATCGGCGCCCAGTCGGATTCGATTGGCAGGCGCGCGGAGGGCTTGGAGTTCGGAGAGCAATTCGGCTCCTCGGAGTCACGGGCCATGCGGAGTGCGGGGCTGGTGTTCGGCTCGATCGACTTTGAGATCGCAGCCCCCGAGGTGGTGTCCAACCATTCATCCTCGATCGGCGCAGTAGGCTCCGAATTAAGGGTCGGAACCGATGTGCGTGTGGCCTCCGGGACACTGTTCGGCGGCAGAGCTAGATCATGCCCATCGAGACAGTGCGGCGCGCTTGGCTATGGCTTGAATCCATCGAAGATCAAGTCCCCGCGGATGTCAGCCGTGTAGTTTAAACTTCCGAATCTGACCTGATGGCCAGGGGCGTAGCTTTCGATCTGCTCCAGGTGGCCAAGCGGATTGGCCCGCAGTGCGAAGCCGCCGAAGACGAAGATCTGTCCGGGGAGAAAAGTCTCACCCTGGACCGCATCGTTGTTGATTATCAAAGGATCCATCGGGCCTAAAAGCGATGACACAGAGGAACTCTCAATGAAAGCACCAATGTCGGTGTCAAAATCGGTGGATCTCGGGTAGGGGGTCCCGAACTGTGCGTCTAGGCCAGATGGTAACAGGAGGCAGGGAACACAATGTTTTATCCAGGTTCAGGCCCTCTTGATGGAGCTAAAACCCTACGTCCTGGTTGATTAATATTGATGATATGGGTAGTACAAGAGTAGATCTACCACGAGATCAAGGAGGCTAAACCCTAGAAGCAAGCCTATGGTATGATTGTTGTATATTGAAGTTCGTCCTATGGACTAAAACCCTCCGGTTTATATAGACACCGGAGAGGGTTAGGGTTACACAAAGTCGGTTACAATGGTAGGAGATTTGAATATCCACATCACGTAGCTTGCCTTCCACGCCAAGGAAAGTCCCATCCGGACACGGGACGAAGTCTGCAATCTTGTATCTTCATAGTCCAGGAGTCCGGCAGAAGGTATAGTCCGGCTACCCGGACACCCCTAATCCAGGACTCCCTCAGCGGGTTTGGTAAGAGGAGTTCACCATCCAACGTGGTTGGCCAATCCGGTCGTAGTGCGCGAGGCAAATGGGAAGTGGAGGCTGTGTATTGATTACACAGATATTAATAAGGCTTGCCCTAAAGAGCCCTTCCCGTTGCCGCGCATCGAGCAGATTGTTGACTCCACAGCTGGGTGTGATCTGTTGTCATTCCTCGATGCCTACTCCGGCTACCACCAGATCTTCATGACGAGAGAAGACGAAGAGAAAACAACATTCATCACCCCATGTGGTACCTATTGTTTCATGCGGATGCCTTTCGGGTTGAAGAGTGCTTGTTCGACATTTGCAAGGGCGGTCCAGATTGGTTTTGAACCCCAGCTCCATAGAAACATTGAAGCTTATATGGACGACATAGTGGGCAAAACCAAGGACAGGGCAACCCTCATACCAAATTTGCAAGAGACATTTGCAAACCTACGCAAGATCAATCTCAAGCTGAACCCTGAGAAGTGCGTCTTTGGCGTCCCGTACAGCAAGCTTCTCGGGTTCTTTGTGTCACAGCGTGGGATAGAGGCCAATCCGGACAAGATCAAAGCTATTGAGCAGATTGAGGCACCCAAGCGAATCAAGGATGTGCGTCGGCTTGCTGGTTGCGTTGCCGCCATGGGCAGATTCATTTCCAAGTCTGTCGAGCGCGCCCTTCCCTTTTTCAAGATCCTGAAAAAGGCGGGCCCGATGGAGTGGATGCCAGAAGCCGAGGCAGCATTGCAAGATTTGAAGAAGTACCTCTCCTCTGCGCCAATACTAGTTGCGCCTAGGCCACAGGAGCCGTTGCTGCTATACCTGGAGGCAACGAACCAGGTGGTCAGCGCCACACTAGTGGCCTAGAGAGAGGTTGACGACGACGTGATGGCAGCGACAGAGCCCGACACCACCAATGCGGAGACGACACAGCCAGTCGAAGTGCCGCCAAAGAAGAAAATGATGCAGCACCCGGTCTACTTTGTTAGCTCCCTCCTGCAGGGGGCTAGATCAAGGTACTCCAGCGTGCAGAAACTGCTCTTCGGCCTTCTTATGGCCTTGAGGAAGCTGCGTCACTACTTCCAGGCACACGAGATCACTGTCGTCACTCGCCTCCCTCTGCAACGGATATTGCACAATCCAGATGCAACGGGGAGGATTGTGGAATGGGCACTGGAGCTGTCCAGCTTTGGCCTCAAGTTTGAAAGTACTTCGACGATCCAGAGCCGAGTCGTGGCGGAGTTCATTGCAGAGTGGACCGCAACACCTGATGAAGAAGCCCAAGGGACTGCTCTCCTCGGCAAGGAGGCAAGTTGCAATTGGATCATGTACTTTGATGGAGCTTTCTCCCTACAAGGTGCCGGGCTGGCGTACTGCTTGTCGCCCCCACCGGAGAGCACCTCAAGTGCGTGATCTAGATGCACTTCCCTAGGGAGGTGTCAACAAACAATACGGCAGAGTACGAAGGGCTGCTTGCCGGTCTTAGGATCACGGCGGACCTCGGAATCAAGAAGCTCATCGTCAGGGGCGACTCGCAGCTTGTCGTCAAGCAAGTCAACAAGGATTACCAAAGCCCGTTGATGAAGGCCTACGTTGATGAAGTGAGAAAGCTGGAAGATCGTTTCAACGGTATATAGGCTGAATACGTTCCCCGAGCGGAGAACGACATCGCCGATTACCTGTCAAAACGCGCTGCCCTCAAGCTACCTGTGGAACCAGGTACCTTTGTGCTTCAACTAACTCAGCCATCCGTTGATCCATCAACAAAGCAGAACAAGAGGAAGAAATCAGGGCCCGGCAAGTACTTTCCCGCCGAGCTCCCCGGAGCCGCCGGCAAGGATGTTGCCGGGGACGCTGAGCCCGCCACGGGATGGCTACCTCCGGTGGAGCATCAAGCTCTTGCCGTCGAGACAACCACCCCTATAGCGGAGGAAATGCCTTTAGTCCTCGCCGTCGAGCCCCAGGCTCCAGCATGGGCATAGCATACCGTCCGATTCCTCCAAACAGGGGAACTTCCTGAGGAGCAGGAAGAAGCGGAAAAAGTAGCCCGTCGCTCTACCATGTACCAGTTCATCGATGACGTCCTGTACAGGAAGAGGCCGAACGGTGTGAAATTGAAGTGTATCCCTCGAGAGGAAGGACTGGAGCTGTTGGCGGAGATACATGGAGGCATATGTGGATCCCACATCGGGTCAAGGGCCCTTGCCGGCAAGGCATTCCGGCAAGGTTTCTTTTGGCCCACCGCCCTCCAGGATGCGACGACACTAGTCACCAGGTGTGAAGCGTGTCAGTTCCATTCAAAGAAGCTTCATCAGCCAGCTCAAGCCCTTCAAACCATTCCTCTCTCCTGGCCCTTCTCGGTCTGGCGGCTCGACATACTGGGCCCTTTCCCCCGCGCTGTCGGGGGCTTTGAGTACTTGTACGTTGCAACCGACAAGTTCACAAAGTGGCCGGAGGTGGAAGCAGTGAGGAAGATCACAGCTCAGTCAGCCGTCAAGTTCTTCAAGGGGCTAGTGTGCCATTTTGGTGTACCCAACAGGGTCATCACCGACAACGGCACACAGCTCACAAGCCGCACCTTCATGCAATATACTCAAGACCTCGGTAGCAAAGTCTGTTTCGCTTCCATTTCCCACCCACGAAGCAACGATCAAGCTGAGAGGGAAAATGCTGAAGTACTGCGGGGCTTAAGGACAAAGACCTTTGACAGGCTGCACAAGAGCGGAAGGCGCTGGATCGATGAGTTGCCGACGATTCTTTGGTCGATTAGAACAATGCCAAATCAAGCCACCGGCCAGACACCCTTTGCCCTAGTATATGGGGCAGAAGCAGTTCTCCCCACTGAACTCATACACGGGTCACCTCGAGTGCTCGCTTATGATGAGCTTGAGCAAGAGCAACTGCGGCAAGAAGACGCAATGCTCCTTGAGGAAGATCGTCTTCGGGCGGCTGTGAGAGCAGCACGCTACCAGCAAGCCTTGCGCCGCTACCATAGCCGCAAGGTTCATGCCCGAAGCCTTGAGGAAGGCGACCTTGTCCTTCGGCACGTTCAATCGGCCAAGAATTCCAACAAGTTGATGCCAAAGTGGGAAGGCCCTTACCGGGTAATACGAGTCACCAGGCCCGGTGCAGTCCGCCTGGAGACCGAAGATGCCGTTCCGGTGAGTAACTCCTGGAACATTTAGCATCTTCGCAAGTTTTACCCGTGAGGCGCGGCTTGCCGGGCCCCCCGGCAAGCCACCTTTTGTACAAGCATTGCCGATGATGCATGTAACCCTTTGTACAAAGCCAGGCGCAGACCTTGAGCATAAATAAATGAAGCGCTGACGCCCTAAGTATAGCATGCATGCTAGGTCGAGTCTCGTCCTTGGTTAGGGTTGATAGTGCTTAGAGGCAACTAACCCCTAGCTTAGAGGTCGAGTGCGCGTCCCTTTGCCGTTCTTTTGTCTTCTTTGGATCGCAGGACTCACAGATATCCTTGCCGGATCACTTAAGGACGAAAAAGAGAAGGGGGACAGACCAACATCTAGACCCCGGCAAGCCAGTATTACCGGGGGCTGCAAGAGCAAAGATTCACCCACGGCAAACCAAAGTTGTCGGGGGCTACAGCTTCAGGTAAGTTCTTCATCCCTTATCATGCATTCCCTTATGGACTGAGGTATGTGAAACCTTGTTTTTCCTAAAAGCTACCATGCTCCCCTAACTCTAGGCCCTAGGGCTCGTTCCTGGGGCCAGGTTTGATCGTAGTCGCGGCAGCAAAAGGATGAAACGAGGAGCCTGAACCCGCCTTATCCCTGCCTCTGCCAAAGGCGTGAGAAAGGTCGAGTGAAGTGGGGAGACGGCAAGGCCTGTTTGTCGGGCAAGGAAATGGTTTTATTAAAGATATGAAGGATTTACTCCTTGTCGTGGGTTCTACCCGCAAACAAATGACCCGACAAGCATCCCTTTTTCATTAAAAACATTCCACTCAGGTACAGTCCATAGGGAATGAAAAACATTAATGATGGGATTACAAGTTTTAAATTCAACTAAGGCCCGAAGGCTTACAAACTAAAAAGAGATAAGGTGCCCGTAATCCCTTTATTGTCCGTCTCCTCAGGAGGCAGGTCAAGGAGGCGAAAAGGACAAAAGGAGCGCCTAGGCGAGGTACGAGCGGCAGAAGGCACCAGGAAAACATCCCGGCGGCCACCTCCACGGGAAGCTGATGATGATGACGGTAGAAGAGCTGGAAGACGAGGCGGCAAGGCCAGCGATATGCGATGAAGGCGTCGATGCCCGCGTACTCCGAGCCGACGGCCCGCCATCCGCCTTCTTCGCCCTCCCGCACTTCCTACGTCAGCCACCCAAGGAGACGGCCACGAGGAGTTGGTGGGGGCTCAGTGCAGATGCTGTTGCTGCCAACATCGCCCCAGGACCACGGGATCGACGCCTAGTCGGACCCATCGTCCTGTCGCCTACCACCCTCGTCGCCGTTGTCGCTGTCCTCCTCGTCACTCTCGCCTGAGGAGGAATCTTCATCGTCGGAGGAGCTCTCCACGCAGCACTTCAGGCGAGTTCCAAAATCGCCGAAGACCTTGACGGAGAGAAGGCCGCCCTCCATCATCTTAAAATGGAGAGTGAACCCCTCCGCCAGGCGGTGGATATAAGCAAATGTCTTCCATCCCCGACAAAGATACATTACGTGAGGAGCGGGGAAGTCGACGCGGACCCGCGTGCCGCCGATCCCACAGCCCCACATGTGCAGCCGCAGTGACTCCGGCGGATCCAGCTCCATCTCCCGCGCGAATGGAGTTGGGAGACGAAGGCGACGGCCAGGCGCCCGGCGCAGCCTGACGAAGAACTCGCAAGGGTCATCCCCAACGTGGCCATCCATGGGAGGGGGAACCGCTGGCGGAGGCGAGGCCAGCGCGCCGCCCCGTCCTCCTCTTCCCCGAGCGCCTCGGCCTCGCCCACGGCCTCGCTCCCTCCCCTTCCCCTCACGGCTGGCTCTGCCACCGCAGGTGCGGGAGAAGGAGGGACGTGTTGTCGAGCGGCGACCCTCGCCGCCACCGTTGAAAGACCAAGATTCCCTCTCTCCATGGCGGATGGAAGGGGGGAGCAGAAGCTGAAGGAAGGAAGAGATGAAAGAATGCGGGGCGCCATCCCCCCTCCCGCTCTTTATAAAGGAACGGGGAGGGGGCTCGGCCGCCCCGCTCAACCAATCAGGATGCGGAAGGCGCAGGGAACTGGGATCGACCCGCTGCCCCAGCCCGCGGCGGCCCGGTTTCCTGCCTCCACCGTTCGCCACCCCAAGCGCATGAGAGCCACGTGGCAGGCATGCAGGACCGAGGCGACGGGGGAGGCGACCTCTCCCCACCCCGTGATCGTGGGGAGTGGGCGCCTTGAAGACCACGCCTCGGCCCCGTTCAGTAAATGGGTTGCTCCTCCACGCATTCCTTCGTTTATGGGGAAGGCGCGAACCGCCCCCTTTACTACGACGTGACGCATGCGTGCAGAGCTCAGCCCCACGCATGCCGCCCACGTCACGCATGCCCCCCCACGCTGCGCCAAGCGTGGGACGCGTGGGAAGCGCAGCGCGCAAAGAAACTTACCGCGGTAAAAACCGCCCCGCCTGCCCGCGCACCGTTAGCCCAACAACGCGTTGCGCTTATGTGTGGCCCAGGCCCGGGGGCTCCTGTCGGTGTACAAAAAGGGGGTACACTTTTTGTACCCCTATAACTGTGCACGGGCAGTCTGAGCCACGGGCGCCGCCACACCGAGCACGACAAGGGAGGTAAGCCAAGGTAAGGCCGAAGCTGAAGAGAAGTAGAACGACGCCAAGACCAAGACCACAAAGAGCAAAGGGGACAGAGCAGACCCCCCGACAAGATCCTTGTCGGGGGGCAGCTTTAGCTAACCCGGCAAGATCCTTACCGTGGCAGCTCGCCCCACACCTACGGAGCGAAGTCACCCTTGAGTCCACTGCCCCCATGGGGCAAGGATTCGGGAGACATCCCCGTGGTGGCATGCAGATCTTTGTGAAGACATTCAAGATCAGATACCCACTTAAGAAGGTGATGATCCTTGGCGGGATCCCAAAAAAGGAGGACCACAAGGCCCCCGGCAAGAGCCTTGCCGGGGATGACAGCGGGCGCCACGGCAAGGCCCTTGCCGGGGCCCCGGCAAGGCCCATGCCAAGGACGCCCGTGGGGCCGCCATCAGGCCCGCACCAGTCGCACCTCCACCGCCGTTCGCATGCAGCCGCCGACCCAACCAGTTGGGCAGGCACCTGGTTGGCGGCGTACAGATCTTCGTGGAGACCCACCACTGCGCCACCTCAGCTGCCTGCCTGCCTACATGGCACCACAAGCACCGCTGGCCAGGGCGCGTGTCGACGCAAGAGGGAGCGGCGACGGACGAGACAGGGCTCTCCCCCGTCCCCGATAAAGCAAGGACACCTAAGCAAGGCGCATTAAATGCGCCTTGTCATGTAGTGCGAGGGATAACCTCGCATTACTGTACCCTTTCCACCTCCTGTGTGCCACTGGGGCAACCCCTTTTCTATAAAAGGAGGCCCGAGGCGACCAGGAGGAGGATTCGGCTTATTGGAGCTCTTCACGCCCATTGCTAGCTCAAGAACACAGATAAACAATCCACCAAAGCAGGAGTAGGGTTTTACGCATCCTCGCGGCCCGAACCTGGATAAAGGAACCGTGTGCTATCTGTTTGATCCGCTCTTCTCGCGACCCCGCGCCCCGCAACCGTAGTAGGGATTCTTGTGATCCCATAGGTGTCGTTTCCCACCGACAGCTGGCGCCCTCGGAGCCCCCAGGAGGGAGATAACAGAGAGGTCCTCTACCTGATGGGCCGGATACAAACGCTGGTCAAATCAGGATTGACAATAATTGAGGTTATGTTATAATGCAGGGAGTGCAACCACTTCATTATCAAGGACAACCCATGTGGCAATTCAATGGAGAAGACGATGCCACCCGCTGCGGTCTTAAAGGTCCGGACTCCGTCGCCGCTCTAGCGAAAATACTATCCGAATTATATAAGGGAGAGGAAGAGGAGTTCATCCGCATCAAGGCACGGATGGATTCTCCATGTACAACCCCCCAAGCTGGGTGAGCTGTTACTTTTTACTCCAAACCTTCCCGCATTCTTCGTCATAAGTATTTACCTTGCCATTTCATAGCAGGAACTGCAAAAAGCTGTGAGGTAGGTCCATAGTCCGCCTCCACAACCAGAGGACCCAGACCGGGCCCTCGACCCCGGACTCGAAGATGATCCGGACACATTTGTAGAGCTTATTGACAGGACGTTCTATCAATTAAGCTGCGACGGTGCCATGGTGGCCATCATAGCCGATTATCCTGGACTACTCCTTGCATCGCATGTAAGTAAAACCGGAGTCCCAACTTCCGAGAAGGATCCCTTTTTCTGCACTTCACCTACCGCACACATATGGTGTCTTACAGGGAAGCCCCTCGGGACGCCATGCCGAACCCGCAGTGACTCACCAACAAGGGGCACCGAAGCCAGGTAGGCTTAAAAGGAAGGCGGTCAGGACTGAGACGCCGTCCCAGAGGTATGAAAAATAACCCCGCTCCATGATCGTCGTCTTTTAAAATATAATAGCGCCCATGTTTCCTAGTAGGAAAAACGCTCGCCGGACTATCCGGAGAGGTTGCCGGCCATGCCTCCACCAGTCGGGCTCCAGAGCCGGACTTAGAGGTGGACGCTAACATGGGGCCAACACCGGACGTTCCTCCTACAGAGGATGCAGATAAGTTCTCCGCTACAAATTCTGAAGTGGAGAGCGCCATGAATCACAGGCGTCGTCGGGCCGTACTCCGCGACGCTTGTTTCACCCAAGAGGCGTTCAATGCCTTTAACTCAGGAGACGCGTACATCCGAGCTGCTCAAAATGGTCTTGCTAGAGCCACAGACCAGTATGTAAAGGATATATGAGTAAGAAAATCTAATAATTATGTATATCAGTAGCCCCTGAGACTTGAAACAGCTGACACAACTGATTTAAGGATCATTATTTGTGTAGGTTCTTATGGAGAAGAATACCCAGTTGTCTCAAGAGCTGGAGGAGTGCAAAGCCAAACTTCAGGCCGCAGTTGCCGCAGTGAAGGAGTCCGATAAGGCCCCACCTGGTAATACTTGTTTCTAGTGCAAAGAATGACATGTACGAGGTAGTATGCGGTGATGCCCCACAAGTATAGGGGATCTATCGTAGTCCTTTCAATAAGTAAGAGTCGAACCCAACAAGGAGCAGAAGAAAATGATAAGCGGTTTTCAGCAAGGTATTCTCTGCAAGTACTGAAATAAGTGGTAACAGATAGTTTTGTGATAAGATAAATTGTACCGAGCAACAAGTAACAAAAGTAAATAAAGTGCAGCAAGGTGGCCCAATCCTTTTTGTAGCAAAGGACAAGCCTGGACAAACTCTTATATAAGGAAAAGCGCTCCCGAGGACACATGGGAATATTGTCAAGCTAGTTTTCATCACGTTCATATGATTCGCGTTCGGTACTTTGATAATTTGATATGTGGGTGGACCGGTGCTTGGGTGCTGTTCTTACTCGAACAAGCATCCCACTTATGATTAACCTCTATTGCAAGCATCCGCAACTACAACAAAAGTATTAAGGTAAACCTAACCATAGCATGAAACATATGGATCCAAATCAGCCCCTTACGAAGCCATCATCTACTTATCACTTCCCAATGCCTTCCTCTAGGCCCAAATAATGGTGAAGTGTTATGTAGTCGACGTTCACATAACACCACTAGAGGCTAGACAACATACATCTCATCAAAATATCGAACGAATACCAAATTCACATGACTACTAATAGCAAGACTTCTCCCTTGTCCTCAGGAACAAACGTAACTACTCACAAAGCATATTCATGTTCATAATCAGAGGGGTAATAATATGCATAAAGGATCTGAACATATGATCTTCCACCAAATAAACCAACTAGCATCAACTACAAGGAGTAATCAACACTACTAGCAACCTACTAGCACCAATCCCGGACTTAGAGACAAGAATTGGATACAAGAGATGAACTAGGGTTTGGAGATGAGATGGTGCTGGTGAAGATGTTGATGGAGATCGCCTTCTCCTGATGAGAGGAGCGTTGGTGATGACGATGGTGATGATTTCCCCCTCCCGGAGGGAAGTGTCCCTAGCAAAACAGCTCTGCCGGAGCCCTAGATTGGTTCCGCCAAGGTTCCGCCTCGTGGCGGCGGAGTCTCATCCCGGAAGGTTGCTTCTTCTTTTTTTCTTGACGAAAGACTTCATATAGCAGAAGATGGTCATCGGAGAGCCACCAGGGGGCCCACGAGGTAGGGGGCGCGCCCTAGGGGGTGCGCCCCCCACCCTCGTGGACAGGGTGTGGCCCCCCTGGCCTTTATGACTTTTGGAGTTGTGCAGAATAGGTCTCTAATATTTGCTCCTTTTCCAGCCCAGAATTCCAGCTGTTGGCATTCTCCCTCCTTATGTAAACCTTGTAAAATAAGAGAGAATAGCCATAAGTATTGTGACATAATGTGAAGTAACAGACCATAATGAAATAAATGTCGATATAAAAGCATGATGCAAAATGGACGTATCAACTCCCCCAAGCTTAGACCTCACTTGTCCTCAAGCGAAAAGCCGATAACAATAAATATGTCACCATGTTTAGAGGTAGATGCGTCGATAAAAATAAAATACGGACATGAAGGCATCATGATTATTCTCATAACAACAACATATATAGATTTTGTCATATGATTACTTATGTTCAAGTGATGATCTATTCACAATGCAAAAGTATGAATCAGAAACCTTATTGAGCACCAGCAAACTATAACCTCGGTCATTGAAGCAATTGCAATTTATCATAACATCGGAAGAGTCTATGTCAGAGCTAAAAAGCAAGTCCACATACTCAACTATCATCTAGTCCTTCATAATTGCTAACACTCATGCAATACTTGTGGTTACGGAGTTTTAATCGGACACGGAGAAAGATAGGCGCTTATAGTTTCGCCCCACAACCTTTTACCTCAAGGGTAGTGTCAACAATAATAGCTCATGCTCCCCTACATCTAATTAGATATGTATATCATGTTCTTTCCAATATGCTGGGCTTGCCAAAGGATAAAATGAAAAAGGACAGGTGAAGATCACCGTGGCCCTTCCATAAGGCAGAAGATAATAGTAAAAGATAGGCCCTTCGCAGAGGGAAGCAGAGGTTGCCATGCGCTTTTATGGTTGGATGCACAAAATCTCAATGCGAAAGAACGTCACTTTATATTACCCCTTGTGATATGAACCTTTATTATGCAGTCCGTCGCTTTTATTACTTCCACATCACAAGATCGTATAAAGCTTATTTCTCCCACACCAATCAATCACACATATTTAGAGCAATTTTTATTGCTTTGCACCGATGACAACTTACTTGAAGGATCTTACTCAATCCATAGGTAGATATGGTGGACTCTCATGGCAAAACTGGTTTAAGGGTATTTGGAAGCACAAGTAGTATCTCTACTTGGTGCTGAGAATTTGGCTAGCATGAGGAGGAAAGGCAAGCTCAACATGTTAGAGGATCCATGACAACATAGTTTATCTCAGATATAAGAAAACATAATTCATTATGTTGTCTTCCTTGTACAACATCAACTCTTTAGCATGTCATATTTTAATGAGTGCTCCCAATCATAAAATATGTCAATGATAATATATCTATATGTGAAACCTCTCTTTCCTTATTACTTCCTATTAATTGCAACGATGACCAAAGCTATGTCTGCCAACTCCCGACAACTTTTAATCATCATACTCTGTCTATGTGAAGTCATTACTCTCAATAAGACCAATATGAACTTTTGTTTCTTTTTATTCTTTTGCTCTTCTTTTCTTTATTCACCCAAGATCATGGCAAAATAATCAAGACCTTGACTCAACACTAATCTTTATTATATAGCTCATGGACTCGATTAAATAGAGAGATCATAAAGCAAAACTCAAAACTAGATCATGCCATAAACTTTATTCTACTAGATCAAGATACTACTAATAGGATCGAACTAAGAAAAACGGTAAAGATAGGAGTGGGATGGTGATACGATACCGGGGCACCTCCCCCAAGCTTGGCAGTTGCCAAGGGGAGTGCCCATACCCATGTGATTATGTATCCTTCTTTGTTGTTGATGTGATGTTCTTGGCAATGATTCCTCTCAGGATACAGTTCTCCTCCTCGAGCTTATTGACTTGCTGCTTGAGGTCCATTATTTCCTTATGAAGCTTCCCTGTGACGGCTAAAGCTCCTTGCACCCAAGGGTTTTGCATAGCTGCGGGAGAACAAGTGACACTCCTCTTCATATTTTCATAAGAAAGAAATCTAACATTGGAAGGAATAACCGAGTTTGGAATAGCTGAGCTCTGTAGTTCCCTTATCATGAACCCAGCTCAGAGGCGAGAGGTGACTTCTTGATCCTCCATGGCATCTACCCTCATCAAGTCAGCCTCCATCTCTTCCTCTGTTGCTGGCCCAAAGTGGTCAGCGTCGCTGTTTGCCCTTGGTTCCGGTGCAGGATTAGATACCCGGCTCTCACCGACTGACTCTTGAGAAGACATCTTGCTCTAATCTACAGCAGCAACAACTTGAAACAAAAACATAGGATATTTGCGTGATACGGGAATCAAAACCTTCGGGAGAATATATAATGAATTTTTACTGACCAAAATACGTATCGTGCAAGAAAACAGAGTTCAGAAGGCACACGAGGTGGTCACGAGGTAGGGGGCGCGCCCTGGGGGGTAGGGCGCGCCCACCACCCTCGTGGGGCCCTCGTGTCCTTCCCGGACTGCCACTTATTTTTCTATTTTTCTAAATATTCCAAAATGGAGAAATATTGCCTTAAAAATTGTTTTGGAGTCGGTTTACTTACCGTACCACATACCTATTCCTTTTCGGAGTCTGAAACGATCTAGAAAGTGTCTCTTATGTATTCCTCCGGGGTTACGGTTTTAATAACATTGGTTTCAACATTTATAGGATTACCTGAGATATAATGTTTAATTCTTTGACCGTTTACCACCTTCGGATTTGTGCCTTCGAAATTGTTGATTTTTATGGCACCGGAACGATAGACCTCCTCGATAACATAGGGGCCTTCCCATTTAGAGAGAATTTTTCCTACAAAAAATCTTAAACGAGAGTTGTATAACAATACATAATCACCTACGTTAAACTCACGCTTTTGTATCCTTTTGTCATGCCATCTTTTAAATTTTTCTTTAAACAACTTGGCATTTTCATAAGCTTGGGTTCTCCATTCATCAAGTGAGCTAATATCAAATAACCTCTTCTCACCGGCAAGTTTGAAATCATAGTTGAGCTCTTTAATAGCCCAATATGCCTTATGTTCTAGTTTGAGAGGTAAGTGACATGCTTTTCCATAAACCATTTTATACGGAGACATACCCATAGGATTTTTATATGCAGTTCTATAGGCCCATAATGCATCATCAAGTTTCTTGGACCAATTCTTTCTAGACCTATTAACAGTCTTTCGCAAAATTAATTTGAGCTCTCTGTTGCTCAACTCTACTTGACCACTAGACTGCAGGTGATAAGGAGATGCAATTCTATGATTAACGTCATACTTAGCAAGCATTTTACGGAAAGCACCATGAATAAAGTGTGAACCACCATCAGTCATTAAATATCTAGGGACTCCGAACCTCGGAAAAATAACTTCCTTAAGCATTTTAATAGAAGTGTTATGATCAGCACTACTAGTTGGAATAGCTTCTACCCACTTAGTAATGTAATCAACAGCAACTAAAATATGTGTATATCCATTAGAGGCCGGAAAAGGTCCCATATAATCAAAGCCCCAAACATCAAACGGTTCAATAACAAGTGAATAATTCATAGGCATTTCTTGACGTCTACTAATATTACCAATTCTTTGACATTCATCACATGACAAGACAAACTTACGGGCATCCTTGAAGAGAGTAGGCCAATAAAAACCGGATTGCAATACCTTATGTGCAGTTCTATCTCCAGCGTGGTGTCCTCCATAAGCTTCGGAGTGACACTTGCGTAGGATCTGTTCCTATTCATGCTCAGGTACACAACATCTAATAACACCATCTACTCCTTCTTTATAAAGATGTGGGTCATCCCAAAAGTAATGTCTCAAATCATAGAAAAACTTTTTCTTTTGTTGGTATGTGAAACTAGGTGGTATGAATTTAGCAACAATATAATTAGCATAATCAGCATACCAAGGAGTACTATGAGAAGTACTTATGACATTTAATTGTTCATCAGGAAAGCTATCATCAATAGGTAGTGGGTCATCAAGAACATTTTCTAACCTAGACAAGTTGTCTGCAACGGGGTTCTCAGCTCCCTTTCTATCAACAATATGCAAATCAAATTATTGTAGCAAGAGAACCCATCTAATAAGTCTAGGTTTAGCATCTTTCTTTTCCATAAGATATTTAATAGCAGCATGATTAGTGGGAATAGTTACTTTAGAATCAACAATATAGGGTCTGAACTTATCACAAGCAAATACAACTGCTAAAAGTTCTTTTTCAGTAGTAGCATAATTTCTTTGAGCATTGTCTAGAGTCTTACTAGCATAATGGATAAATTTTAATTTCTTATCAACACTTTGCCCTAGAACAGCACCTACAGCACAATCACTAGCATCACACATAATTTCTAAGGGTAAATTCCAATCAGGTGGCTGAACAACAGGTGCAGAGACTAATGCTTTCTTAAGTATTTCAAATGCTTCTACGCAATCATCGTCAAAGACAAATGGTATATCTTTTTGTAATAAATTAGTCAGAGGCAGAGAAGTTTTTGAGAAGTCCTTAATGAACCTCCTATAAAATCCAGCGTGACCAAGGAAACTTCTTATACCTTTGTTGTCCTTGGGACATGGCATCTTTTCAATAGCATCAACCATGGCTTTATCAACTTCAATACCTCTTTCAGAAACTTTATGCCCCAAGACAATACCTTCATTAACCATAAAGTGGCACTTTTCCCAATTCAAGACAAGATTAGTTTCTTCACATCTCTGCAAAACTCGATCAAGATTGCTCAAGCAATCATCAAAAGAAGATCCATAGACCGAAAAGTCGTCCATGAAAACCTCACAAATCTTTTCACATAAGTCAGAGAATATAGCCATCATGCATCTTTGAAAGGTAGCAGGTGCATTACATAAACCAAAAGGCATACGTCTATAAGCAAAAGTACCAAAAGGGCATGTAAAAGTAGTCTTTGATTGATCTTTAGCCGACACAGGTATTTGAGAGAAACCAGAATAACCATCTAGAAAGCAGTAATGTGTATGTTTGCATAATCTTCCTAGCATTTGATCAATAAAAGGTAAGGGGTAATGATCTTTCTTAGTAGCCTTATTTAATTTGCGGAAATCAATTACCATCCTATAACCTGTGGTAATTCTTTGTGGAATCAATTCATCCTTATCATTAGGAACAATAGTAATACCTCCCTTCTTAGGGACACAATGTACAAGACTTACCCACTGACTATCAGCAACGGGATAAATTATACTTGCCTCTAGAAGCTTGAGTATTTCTTTTCTTACCACTTCTTTCATTTTAGGATTCAGACGTCGTTGAGGATCACAAACTGGTTTGGCATCTGCTTCCAAATTTATTTTATGTTGACATAGAGTGGAACTAATGCCCTTAAGATCATCAAGAGTATATCCAATAGCAGCACGGTGCTTCTTCAGAGTTTTCAACAATCTTTCTTCTTCATGCTCTGAAAGGTTAGCACTAATAATAACAAGATATATCTTCTTTTCATCAAGATAAGCACATTTAAGATTATCAGGCAACGGTTTAAGCTCAAACACGGGATCACCCTTGGGTGGAGGAGGATCCCCTAAGATTTCAACAGGCAAATTGTGTTTCAGAATAGGTTCCTGCTTAAAGAATATTTCATCTATTTCCCTTCTTTCATTCATGAACATATAATTTTCATGGTCTAGCAAATAATTTTCTAAAGGATCACTAGGAGGTACGGCAATAGAAGCAAGACCAATAATTTCATCCTTACTAGGCAATTCTTCCTCACGATGTTGTTTACTAAATTTAGAGAAATTAAACTCATGAATCATATCATCCAAGCCAATAGTAACAACATTCTTTTCGCAGTCTATCCTAGCATTAACAGTGTTCTGGAAGGGTCTTCCAAATATAATGGGACAAAAGCTATCTTGTGGGGAACCAAGAACAAGAAAATCAGCAGGATATTTAGTTTTCCCACACAAGACTTCAACATCTCTAACAATCCCAATTGGTGAAATAGTATCTCTATTAGCAAGTTTAATTGTAACATCAATATCTTCTATCTCAGCAGGTGCAATTTCATGCTTAATTTCTTCATTTAAGGTAATAGGTATAACACTAGCACTAGCACCCATATCACATAAGCCATGATAACAATGTTCTCCTATTTTAACATAAATAACAGGCACGCCTACCACAGGTCTATGTTTATCTTTAGCACAAGGTTTAGCAATTCTAGCAGTTTCACCGCAGAACTGAATAACATGCCCATCAATATTATCATACAAGAGATCTTTAACAATAGAAATATTAGGTTCTACTTCAACTTGCTTAGGAGGTGTATAAGTTCTAATATTGCTTTTACGAACAACAGTTGAAGCTTTAGCATGATCCTTTATTCTAACAGGGAAAGGTGGTTTCTCAACATAAGAAGTAGGAACAATAGGATCATTATAAGTGACAGTCTTTTATTCAACTTTAATAGGTAATGCTACTTTTACTTCTATGGGAGGATGATATTTAAACCACTTCTCCTTAGGGATATCAACATAAGTAGCAAAAGATTCACAGAAAGAGGCTACTACCTCAGATTCAAGTCCATATTTAGTGCTAAACTTACGGAAAATATCGGTATCCATAAAAGATTTAACACAATCAAACTTAGGTGTCATACCTAACTCCTTACCTTCGTCGAGGTCCCAATCTTCAGAGTTGCGTTTAATTCTATCCAATAAGTCCCATTTAAATTCAATAGTCTTCATCATAAAAGAGCCAACACAAGAAGTATCGAGCAAGGTTTGATTATTATGAGAAAGCCGAGCATAAAAATTTTGAATAATTATTTCTCTCGAGAGCTCATGATTGGGGCAAGAATATAACATTGATTTAAGACTCCCCCAAGCTTGAGCGATGCTTTCTCCTTCACGAGGTCAAAAATTACATATAATTGCGATCACAATGAACAAGATGCATAGGGTAAAACTTTTGATGAAATTCCAATTTCAATCTTCTATAGTTCCATGATCTCGTATCATCACATAGCCTATACCATGTCAATGCGTCTCCCTTCAAAGATAAAGGGAAGACCTTCCTCTTAGCAACATCATCGGGTATACCTGCAAGCTTAAATAATCCACAAACTTCATCCACATATAGTAAGTGCTCATCAGGATGCTTTGTTCCATCTCCTGTAAAATGATTAGCTAGCAGTTTTTCTATCATACCCGAAGGAAATTCAAAAGGAGTTTCATTTTCAATAAGTTCAGTAGGTTGAGGAGCAACTCTTTGCTCTACTGGACGAGGTGAAGATACCCCGAACAAGCCCCTCGGAGGATTACTTTCCATAGTAACAAGTGACAGTAAATTTCAGCACACTATATAAATTTTTCCTTACCAAATTCCACCTACCAAAGGCGCTTCACTCCCCGGCAATGGCGCCAGAAAAGAGTCTTGATGACCCACAAGTATAGGGGATCTATCGTAGTCCTTTCGATAAGTAAGAGTGTCGAACCCAACGAGGAGCAGAAGGAAATGATAAGCAGTTTTCAGCAAGGTATTCTCTGCAAGTACTGAAATAAGTGGTAACAGATAGTTTTGTGATAAGATAAATTGTAACGAGCAACAAGTAACAAAATTAAATAAAGTGCAGCAAGGTGGCCTAATCCTTTTTGTAGCAAAGGACAAGCCTGGACAAACTCTTATATAAGGAAAAGCGCTCCCAAGGACACATGGGAATATCGTCAAGCTAGTTATCATCACGTTCATATGATTCGCGTTTGGTACTTTGACAATTTCATGTGTGGGTGGACCGATGCTTGGGTGTTGTTCTGACTTGAACAAGCATACCACTTATGATTAACCTCTATTGCAAGCATCCGCAACTACAACAAAAGTACTAAGGTAAAAATAACCATAGCATGAAACATATGGATCCAAATCAGCCCCTTATGAAGCAACGCATAAACTAGGGTTTAAGCTTCTGTCACTCTAGCAACCCATCATCTACTTATTACTTCCCAATGCCTTCCTCTAGGCCCAAATAATGGTGAAGTGTTATGTAGTCGACGTTCACATAACACCACTAGAGGCTAGACAACATACATCTCATCAAAATATCGAACGAATAC
Organism: Aegilops umbellulata; assembly: GCA_032464435.1. NCBI lineage: Eukaryota > Viridiplantae > Streptophyta > Magnoliopsida > Poales > Poaceae > Aegilops > Aegilops umbellulata. Next base: position 373,839,911 of record CP136057.1, read on the forward strand.
CAAATTCACATGACTACTAATAGCAAGACTTCTCCCTTGTCCTCGGGAACAAACGTAACTACTCACAAAGAATATTCATGTTCATAATTAGAGGAGTAATAATACACATAAAGGATCTAAACATATGATCTTCCACCAAATAAACCAACTAGCATCAACTACAAGGAGTAATCAACACTACTAGCAACCTACTAGCACCAATCCCGGACTTAGAGACAAGAATTGGATACAAGAGATGCACTAGGGTTTGGAGATGAGATGGTGCTGGTGAAGATGTTGATGGCGATTGCCCTCTCCCGACGAGAGGAGCGTTGGTGATGACGATGGTGATGATTTCTCCCTCCCAGAGGGAAGTGTCCCCTCCAGAACAGCTCTGCCGGAGCCCTAGATTGGTTCCGCGAAGGTTCCGCCTCGTGGCGGCAGAGTGTCGTCCCGAAAGGTTGCTTCTTCTTTTTTTCTTGATGAAAGACTTCATATAGCAGAAGATGGTCATCGGAGAGCCACCAGGGGGCCCACGAGGTAGGGGGCACGCCCTAGGGGGGGCACGCCCCCCACCCTCGTGGACAGGGTGTGGGCCCCCTGGCCTTCATCTTCGGCGAGGATTTTTGATTATTTATTGTAAGGTATTCCGTGGAGTTTCAGGACTTTTGGAGTTGTGCAGAATAGGTCTCTAATATTTGCTCCTTTTCCAGCCCAGAATTCCAGCTGTCGGCATTCTCCCTCCTTATGTAAACCTTGTAAAATAATAGAAAATAGCCATAAGTATTGTGACATAATGTGAAGTAACAGACCATAATGCAATAAATATCGATATAAAAGCATGATGCAAAATGGACGTATCATGCGGCATGTATGCAAATCTAACAATAGATTCCGCAGATGACCCCAGAGTGAATCCGGAGGTCGTGCGAGGCGATTAGCAACAAGCTCAACGACAGCTAAAGGCTGGCGAGCGCGTGCTTAAGAAGGTTAGGCAGGAGAAAAATGATCTCCAAGATGCCAATATCTGGCTGAGTGTTGAACTGAAAGATGTTCGGGCCCAACTTGCTGACTCCGGAAAGGAGAATAAGAGGCTTCGACGCGACATTTTTAGTAAGTGCTTGAACGAACTTTTATAGAGTTCGACGAAGAAACCGACTAATAGAGTTATATCTATAGGTATGCTGACGGGTCGTCCCGCAGAATAGATGCCCGGGTCTGCAGGTGATCTTCTGCCCGAGCTCTCACGACTGCACGAACGAGTTTGGCAGGTGATGCAGGGCATTGCCCAGGCCTTGTGGCCATCCGCCTCCCTGCCAGGAGGCATGGGGGAGCTCGTAGAGATGCTCAAGGGAGCGCGGCGGCGCTTCCGATTATGGAAGATATCTGCCTGCCGACAAGGTGCGAGGGAAGCCTGGGCCATGGTGAAGACTCGCTATACCAAGGCTAACCCGAACCATATGGCCGAAGTCGGACCTGTGGGGTCTGATGGGAAGGAAATCCCTGTTAGTTTGGTGTATGACCAGGTGAAATTAGCCGCAAAGTATTCCCAACAGGATTGTAGGCTAGACAGCCTGTTGGATGGTATAAAAGAAGAATTTAGTCAGTCTAAGTGACTATGTACTTCAATTGACATATATTGTCCCTAGCCGGATTGTAAATCATTTGTCATGGCGGACCTTTTCGCTTCGACCCCCGGACCCGATAGTCCGGAGTGAATCCGAATACCCGCTCAGTTATGTAAAAACCAGGGTATGCGTGGAAACCATGCGTAGGGGTCATAAGTGCTTGAATAGACAAGTACCCAACTAGCTATGTTATATTACATGGATAGTAAGAAACATCTTCCAGGGACAATAGTTCCGTTAAGGGTTCCTTTCCCTGGGTACGCATGCATTAATGTGCATGTACGAACTACGAAAGGAGCGCAAGATATAAACATCTGGGGGCATGTATTACAATAGATAAAAGTCGTCTTTTGTTCACCGACCGAATATTCCCTTAAGAACGCTAGCTTTCGGCTTCACCCAGTCTGAGGTACACATCCGGCTGACCCGGCAATAACAATCACAGAGGTGCTCCCCTTATGCCCTAGCCGAATTAACGAGAACGTAGGGCATAAACACAAGAGCCAGGCAACCCAGCTTGGCCAAAACTTAAGTCATATCGATGCATATAATGGCGAAGAAAAGGTACACGTGGAAAAGTAACACATGTGCGGGGGGCATAAAGCCCGGAACATAATTATATTAAGCTTCTATATAATAAGCCCCCAGGTATAATGATCACGCCTAGCGCGTCAAGATTGTGTAGTCAAGACACATTTTAACCTTGTAAGGCTGTGAAAAAAAAGGGAAAAAGAAAAAAAAGAAAAGACAGATAGCTGATATATAAAAAATTGAAGGAGGTAAGGAGACGAACACATAGTCCGGAACTAGGCGTAGAATCTTTGGAGTCTCGCTGCGTTCCATGGGTTTGGCTCGAGTCGATTGTCCGATGCATCCCGTAGACGGTACGCTCCACCAGTCAGAACTTGGTCGATAACGAAGGGACCTTCCCATTTGGGCTCGAGTTTGTTCTTTTTCTTCTCTGGTAGGCGTATAACTAGTTCACCAACATTATAAGTTTTGGCCCGTACTTCTCTGCTTTGATACCGTCGGGCCTGTTGCTTATAGAATGCGGAGCGGTGTAGCGACCAGACCTCAAACAGTCTGACCTCTGTACTCAGGTGTCATCCCTGGATCAGTAATGCTGACACCACACAGTACTTTGAAGGATTTATAACAGAATAGCAATCACACACTTATTACATCGAATGTCTCAAAGAGAACTTATTACAATAAATATGGCTTAAGGCCATCTAATAACGATAACAGCGGAAGGCTTGGAAAATAAGCGAGTCCATCAACTCCAACGGCATCACTGAGTATAGAACCACGACCTAAAAGGCACCTTACTCGTCGTCTGAAAAGTCTGCAACATGAAACGTTGCAGCCCAAAACAGGTTAGCACATGGAATATGCTGGCAATGTAACACATAGAGAGTAATGAAAGATTAAGCCTATACTACATGCATATATGGCTGGTGGAAAGCTCTATGGTTATAGTTTTGCGTAAAGCCAATTTTTCCCTACTGCAAAGGAATAAATTTTATTTAACTATCATGGTGGTTGTTAAACATTGAGAATGGTTGACAGCATCCTCAATCCCATTAAAATAATCATCATTAAAAACCCAACAAAATTAATTTAGAGTAACATGATGAGATTCACATGATATCCAAGTACTAGATACTCAAAACGTCCATAACCGGGGACACGGCTAACCATGATTAGTTTGTAACTCTGCAGAGGTTTGCGCACTTTTCCCCACAAGACTCGATCTCCTCCGTTGGATTTCTCACACTACATGGTGTTTGAGAAACGGATGACCGAGACACAGTCTTTCAGAAGCGCTAGCACCTTACGATGGATAGACCGGTATACCTACTTTCCCCTACATCTGCTAGTCTAACCTGTAAGAGTTCGCATGACTTAATCAACTATGCCAGAGCCCATAATGGCTTGTGGCTGCACACGGAAGTTTCTAGCATGAATAATCTCATGATCCCTTTGAGCCTGGGTGGCGGTCCATAAGAAAAACAACAGGTAATCCTAGAATACCCAGGTACCTCAAACCACCCAGATGTGTGTTTAAATTGCCACCTTAGATAAACCATTAATTAATCAAACTCACATCTATCATGGATATCACTCACCCAATCCACGCCTACTAGCATAGCATAGCATAATAAGCAAACGTAGAAGTAACTCCCAATGGTTCGATAATGAAACAGGTAATAGGTACTACCTCATCTACTTCCCATCCCACAATTTAATTAGATCCTAATCATGCAATGTTTGAGGATTGATCTAATGCAATAAAACTAGGTAGTAAAAGAGGTATGATCAAAGTGTTACTTGCCTTGCTGATGATCCGCGAAACCTAGAGATTCGAAGTAACAGGCGGCGCACTCCGGGTATTCTATTGCAGACAAACAAACAAGCATACAATAAGTGCTCATCTAATGCACATGTAAAACTCAAATAAAAGATCTAACCAGAAAGTTCAACTTAAGAACTCCGGTTTGCAAAAAGAATCAAATCGAACGAAGCAACGAAAGTCAAACGGCGAAAGAAAACAACTTCGTTCTACTAATCTGGACCTAAGACAAGTTTTACAGTAGCAAAAACTTGTTCAAGTTGGTTAAACAGATAGAGGGTTTCGAGACAAAACTCCAGGCGCTTGAATCGCCTGATTCCGATAAACGAGCGAAAAGTTATCCTAAAACGAAAATCGGATCTGAAATCGCGATCAGAAAATAACCGCGAAAAATCTGAGAAAAAGAAAAACGACGAACGGATTAACGAACGAATGTTCGTTATCCAGATCTAAACGATGAACACGTTCGTTAAAACGAACGAACGAGCGAACCCTCGCTATTTAACCTAAACTGGAAAAAAACCGATCTAATAAAAAAACGAAAATAAAACCGACGAAAACCAATCGGTTTTCTTTTAAAACGGCGGCACGGTTTTCAAGGGGCGGCAAACCTCGGCGAGCATGCGGGCGGGGCGGCGGCTTCGGCGAGGCGGCGCGTCGGCGGCGGCGGCGGGCGGCGAGGCGGGGCGGCGGCGCGGCGACGACGGCAGCAAGGCGGCGGCGCGACGGCTGGCGGCGGCGGCGGCGGGGTGCGGGTGAGGGGCTAGGGTTTGGGGCGGCTGGGCCTTCGGGCTGGCTTCCCCCGGCTTATAAAGCCACCTCGGGCCGGAGTACCGGTCGGACACGGCCCGTAGGTCGGTTCATTTTTTTTAAATAATTACGCTTAGAAAAAAATAAAAAGAAATACTAAACGGACTCCAAAAATCTCGAAATAAATTTTCTCGGACTTCAAAAATCAAGCCCGACAAGGTGAACATTTATTTGGGCCCAAATGCAATTTTGAAAAACGCAAATTTTTCCTAAATTCAAATAAAAATATCGAAAAACTCTGAAATAAATCTTATTTGATTTTATTATTAAATCCTCAATATTTATTTATTTTGGGAAAGTCATTTTATTCCCTCTCTCATATTTTCGTAATAGAAATAATTGATGATAAAATAAATAAAATCAAATGATCCTATTCTCAAAATTTGAGAAATCTCAAATATGAAAATAACAAAACCCCCAACTCTCTCCGTGGGTCCTTGAGTTGCTTAGGATTTTCTAGGATCGAAACCAAAAGCAAATAAAATATGATATGCAATGATGATCTAATGTATAACATTCCAAATTGAAAATTTGGGATGTTACAAACCTACCCCCCTTAAGATGAATCTCGCCCTCGAGATTCGGGTTGGCTAGAAAATAGGTGAGGGTGGTCCTTGAGCAAATCTTCCTCTCGCTCCCAGGTGGCTTCATCCTCCGTGTGGTGGCTCCACTAAACCTTGCCAAACTTGATAACCTTGCTGCGAGTGACTCGGCTGGCAAACTCGAGAATCTTAACTGGTTTCTCCTCATAGGTCAAATTGTTATCCAACTGAATTGCTTCCAATGGCACTGTGTCTCTCAAAGGTATGTCAGCCATCTCCACGTGGCACTTCTTCAGCGGAGAAACATGGAACACATCATGAACTCATGACAATCCTTCGGGCAATTCCAACTTGTAGGCCACTTCTCCCATATGCTCCAAAACTCGATATGGTCCTACAAATCTTGGTGCTAACTTTCCCTTAACTCCAAAGCGCTTAATCCCTCGAAGTGGAGATACTCGAAGATAAACTCTGTCTCCGACTTCATAAACTGTTTCCTTGCGTTTAGAATCTGCGTAGCTCGTCTGCCTGGACTGTGCTACCTTGAGCCTATCGTGAATCAACTTCACCTTCTGTTCAGACTCCTTAATCAAATCAGGTCCAAACAACTGGCGGTCTCCAACTTCGTCCCACGACAACGATGTCCTGCACCTCCTTCCGTACAAGGCTTCGAAAGGGGCCATCTTCAAACTGGTTTGATAGCTGTTGTTGTAAGAGAACTCTGCATATGGCAAATTGTCGTCCCAACTAGATCCATAATCTAGCGCACAAGCTCTCAACATATTTTCCAAAATCTGATTGACTCTCTTGGTCGGTCCATCTGTCTGCGGATGAAAAGTTGTACTGAACTCTAGCCTGGTTCCCAAAGTCTCATGCAACTGCTTCCAGAACTTTGAGGTAAACTGGGTTCCTCTATCTGATACGATACTCCTTGGAACTCCATGCAGACATACGATCCTGGTCATATATATCTTTGCCAATTTAGCACTGGTGTAAGTGGTCTTTACTGGGATGAAATGAGCTACCTTCGTCAATCGATCAACTACAACCCAAATCGAGTCATAGCCGGATCGAGTCCTTGGTAATCCCGTGATAAAATCCATGCCTAGCTTATCCCACTTCCATTCGGGTATCGGCAATGTTTGTAACAATCATGTTGGCTTCTGATGCTCTAACTTTACTCTCTGACATACATCACAAACTGCTACATACTCCACAATATCTTTCTTCATTCCGGTCCACCAGAAAATATCCTTCTAATCCAAATACATCTTGGTATTTCCTGGGTGAACCGAATAGGGTGAATCATGTGCCTCTTGCAGAATCAACTTCCTGATCTCCGGGTCATTGGGCACATAAATACGGTCTTCAAACCATAGGGTATTGTGCTCATCCTCACGAAATCCTTTAGCTTTTCCTTCGCTCATTTCTCCTTTATAGAATCAATCTCCTTGTCATTCTTCTGAGCTTCCCTAATTCTATCCATCAAGGTTGATTGAATCTCTAATGCTGCTACATAGCCTCTCAGAACTATTTCCAAACATAGCTCACGAAGATCCTCGGCTAATTCCTTTGGTATTTCCCCTGTCATTAGTGTATTGACATGGCTCTTACGGCTCAATGCATCAGCTACTACATTAGCCTTTCCAGGATGATAAAGCAATCTCATATCATAATCCTTGATGAGCTCCAACCATCTCCTTTGTCTGAGGTTCAACTCCTTCTGCGTGAAAATGTACTTCAAACTCTTGTGATCCGTGTACACTTCACAATGGTTTCCAATGAGGAAATGTCTCCAGGTTTTCAATGCATGCACTACGGCTGCTAACTCCAAATCATGCGTGGCATAATTCAATTCGTGAGGCTTTAGTTGTTGTGAAGCATACGAAACAACTCTTCCCTCCTGCATAAGCACTGCTCCAAGTCCTCGACGTGAAGCGTCACAATACACCTCATAATCCTTGGTCTGGTCTGGCAAAATCAACACTGGTGAGGTAACCAAACGTTTCTTCAACTCCTGGAAACTAGCCTCACACTCCTCAGTCCATTTGAACTTGGTATCCTTCTTCAGCAACTCCGTCATAGGCTTTGCAATCTTCGAGAAGTTCTCAATAAATCTCCGGTAGTATCCTGCGAGTCCAAGAAAACTCCGAATCTCTCCAACTGTTGTTGGTGCTTCCCAATTGGTCACAGTGATAACCTTTGTGGGGTCAACTGCTATTCCTTCTCCGGATATAACGTGTCCGAGGAATCCTACTTCCTTCAACCAAAACTCACATTTGCTGAACTTGGCATATAACTGATGTTCTCTGAGCTTCTCAAGTACCAATCGCAAATGTTCCTTATGCTCTTCTTCATTCTTCGAGTAAACCAAAATATCATCAATGAACACCACGACGAACTTATCCAAAAACTCCATAAACACTTTGTTCATCATGTTCATAAAATAGGCAGGTGCATTAGTCAGACCAAATGACATAACGATATACTCATACAGTCCATATCTTGTGGCGAATGTTGTCTTAGGTATGTCCTGCTCTCGAATCTTCAACTGATGGTACCCCGGTCGCAAATCGGTCTTGGAAAACACTTTGGCTCCTTGCAAATGATCAAACAGATCATTTATCATTGGTAGTGGGTACTTGTTCTTGATTGTTACCTCGTTCAATCCACGATAATCAACAACCATCCTTAACGATCCATCCTTCTTCTCCACTAGAAGTACTGGTGATCCCCAAGGCGAAGAACTTGGGCGAATGTAACCTTTATCCAGTAACTCCTTAATCTACTTCTTAATCTCCACCAAATCTTTTGCGGGCCTCCTATATGGTCTCTTCGATATTGGCCCTGTGCCTGTCAAAAACTCAATGTCTCTATCTGGTGGCATGCCTGGCAACTCTTCTGGAAATACGTCAGGGAAATCCTTTATTACTGGTACTTCCTCCTGCACAACTCCTGATAAGGAATTTACTTGTGTCCTGTTTGGCACATGCCGGGATACATACTTGATCCTTCTTCCTTCTGGCGTCGTGAGCAAAATTGTCTAACTGGCGCAATCGATGTTTCCTCCATACATCGACAGCCAATCCATACCGAGAATTACATCCAAACCTTGGGATTCCAGAATAATTAAATCCGTTGGGAAAACATGCCTTCCTATACTTAATGGCACTTGAAAACATCCTTGACTGGCCATGTACTCTGGTCCTGGTGAGCTCACTAGCATAGGTGTTTTAAGAACCCTAGTGGGTAGGCTATACTTTTCCACAAATCTCCTTGATATGTATGAATGTGATGCACCAGTATAAAAAAGAACGAGTGCAGTAAATGACTTAACCAAAAACTTACCGATTACTCCATCAGGCTGAGCTTCAACCTCCTCCACGTTAACGTGGTTCACCTGTCCCCTATTGAAAGGGTTCGGCTTCTTTCCAGAGCTTCCATTGCCATTCTGGCCTTCAGGACATTCATTGGCATAATGTCCGGTCTTTGAGCACTTAAAACAAGTGACTTGGCTCAGATCTCTCTTGACTGGCGTTGATGGAGTGGTACGGTTCTGGCCGTTGCTTCCTCCATTCCCATTACCATTCTTGGAGCCATTATGATTGTGCGAGCTACCTTGAGGGAGTCCTGGATTATGGGGTGTTCGGGTAGCCGGACTATACCTTCAGCCGGACTCCTGGACTATGAAGATACAAGATTGAAGACTTTGTCCCGTGTCCAGAAGGGACTTTCCTTGGCGTGGAAGGCAAGCTTGGCGATGCTGATATTCAAGATCTCCTACCTATGTAACCGACTCTGTGTAACCCTAACCCTATCCGTGTCTATATAAACCGGAGGGTTGTAGTCCGTAGGACAACCATCTTCATACACAACAATCATACCATAGGCTAGCTTCTAGGGTTTAGCCTCCTTGATCTCGTGGTAGATCTACTCTTGTACTACCCATATCATCAATATTAATCAAGCATGAGTAGGGTATTACCTCCATCGAGAGGGCCCGAACCTGGGTAAAAACATCGTGTCCCTTGTCTCCTGTTACCATCCGGCCTTGACGCACAGTTCGGGACCCCCTATCCGAGATCCGCCGGTTTTGACACCGACATACCTCCTCCATGGTTATGCTGAAAATGAACTCCCGGTTTAGGGGTAAGACGCGGCTTCTGCTGAGCTCCTGAATTATATTTCCCCTGTCCATACTTCCTCTTGCGGTTTTCAATCTGCTGCTGCTTCCCCTCAATCATAAGAGCACGATCTACCAACTCCTGGTAGTTGTTGAAACTTGCTACCATCAACTGCATACTCAGCTCATCATTCAGTCCTTCCAGAAACTTCTCCTGCTTAGCTGCATCCGTAGTAATGTCATCTGGGGCATAATGTGCTAGCTTACTAAAGTCATCCACATAGTGGCCAACTGTCCGTCCTCCTTGGCGCAAGTTGCGAAACTCACGCTTCTTCATGGCCATAGCTCCTGCTGAAACATGGGCAGTGCTGAAAGCTTGCTGAAACTGATCCCATGCGATAGTGTCTACAGGTTAAGTGGCGATAAAATTCTCCCACCATGCTGCTGCGGGTCCTTCAAGCTGATGCGTGGCAAACTTCACTTTTCCCCATCTGTACATCCTGAAGTGGTCAACTCCCTTCCTGTCTTGTGGAGCCAATCATCTGCTACTATCAGCTCGGTGCTACTGGAAAACACCGGCGGATTCAGCCTAAGAAAACGGGTTAAGTGATCAACAGGTGGTGGCGGCGGTCGATTGTTGTTGTTGTTGTTGTTGTTGTTGTTGTTGTTGTTGTTGTTGTTGTTGTTGTAGTTGTTGTTGTTTTTGTTGTTGTTGTAGTTGTTGTAGTAGTAGTAGTAGTAGTAGTAGTAGTAGTAGTAGTAGTAGTAGTAGTAGTAGTAGTAGTAGTAGTAGTTGTTGTTGTTGTTGTTGTTGTAGTTGTTGTTGTAGTAGTAGTAGTAGTAGTAGTAGTAGTAGTAGTAGTAGTAGTAGTAGTAGTAGTAGTAGTAGTAGTAGTAGTAGTAGTAGTAGTAGTAGTAGTAGTAGTAGTAGTTGTTGTTGTTGTTGTTGTTGTTGTTGTTGTTGTTGTTGTTGTTGTTGTTGTTGTTGTTGTTGAGGGTTTAGAAAAGATGAGAATTAAGAATAGAATGAGGTCTAAAGAGAAAACACTACCCAAATGCACATGAGACAAAAGCACACAAAATTACTTCATTCAATCAAACAAGGGCATACAATCGGTCTATAACTATCGCAAAAGTGCGTGGACTATAATATGTACATGGTGGAACACTACTACTGTTATGGTAGTCTACTAGAAAAACTGCTCCGATGAAGACTCCATGATATCTGCTCCAGCTTCGTCTTCAAAATCATCATCACTAGGATCGGAATCAGTGTCGTCGATGATGATGTAGTTATCTGGACAGGTGCAATCTTCATCTTTTGCTTTCTTCAATTCCATCATGTCTGCGCACATCTGATTCTCCTGGCATCGAATGTGCTGGTTTAACTCCTGGATGAAAGCTGCAATGGATCTATCCTTCTTGGTGCTAACTATCTCCCATTGTTCATCTCAGCGTCCGCAAATCTGGTAGATAGTATCCTTGAGGTCTTCTTGATAAACTTCTCCAATGCGTCCCATGGTTATGTGAGCTGCCATGCTCTTTCCCAGACTCCAGGTTAGTGCATTGAAAACACACTCTATGGGCTCCGTGACTGGCGTGAACGTCCTTCCTGGAACTAAAGCTTGAATCTTCCAACGCCCCTCTTCGGGTAAAGTGGCGTTGTAGGTCCGGTGAAGCTAGGTATTCCAATGTTCAGGTACTTAGTGACTTCCTTCAGATGTCGTCCAAAAGGTGTATCTTCATCCGGCTGGGTGAACTTGATCCTCGCTTCCATCATCCTAAAAGAGTAGAAAAGATGAGGATTCAGAAATGAGAAGAGAGTATTGATCTAGGGCTTTATCTTAGTGGTCATGTCCTACAGTCAGTGTGTGCTCTGATACCATCTCTGTAGCGCTAGACCTCAAACAGTCTGACCTCTGTGCTCAGGTGTCATCACTGGATCAGTAATGCTGACACCACACAGTACTTTGAAGGATTTATAACAGAGTATCAATCACACACTTATTACATCGAATGTCTCAAAGAGAACTTATTACAATAAATATGGCTTAAGGCCATCTAATAACGATAACAGCGGAAGGCTTGGAAGATAAGCGAGTCCATCAACTCCAACGGCATCACTGAGTATAGAACCACGACCTAAAAGGCACCTTACTCGTCGTCTGAAAAGTCTGCAACATGAAACGTTGCAGCCCGAAATGGGTCAGCACATGGAATATGCTGGCAATGTAACACATAGAGAGTAATGAAAGATTAAGCCTATACTACATGCATACGGCTGGTGGAAAGCTCTATGGTTACAGTTTTGCGTAAAGCCAATTTTTCCCTACTGCAAAGGAATAAATTTTATTTAACTATCATGGTGGTTGTTAAACATTGAGAATGGTTGACAGCATCCTCAATCCCATTAAAATAATCATCATTAAAAACCCGACAAAATTAATTTAGAGTAACATGATGAGATTCACATGATATCCAAGTACTAGATACTCAAAACGTCCATAACCAGGGACACGGCTAACCATTATTAGTTTGTACACTCTGCAGAGGTTTGCGCACTTTTCCCCACAAGACTCGATCGCCTCCGTTGGATTTCTCGCACTACATGGTGTTTGAGAAACGGATGACCGAGACACAGTCTTTCAGAAGCGCTAGCACCTTACGATGGATAGACCGGTACACCTACTTTCCCCTACATCTTCTAGTCTAACCTGTAAGAGTTCGCACGACTTAATCAACTATGCCAGAGCCCATAATGGCTTGTGGCTGCACACAGTAGTTTCTAGCATGAATAATCTCATGATCCCTTTGAGCCTGGGTGGCGGTCCATTAGAAAAACAACAGGCAATCCTGGAATACCCAGGTACCTCAAACCACCCAGATGTGTGTTTAAATTGCCACCTTAGATAAACCATTAATTAATCAAACTCACATCTGTCATGGATATCACTCACCCAATCCACCTTAAGAACTCCGGTTTGCAAAAAGAATCAAATCGAACGAAGCAACGATAGTCAAACGGCGAAAGAAAACAACTTCGTTCTACTAATCTGGACCTAAGTCAAGTTTTACAGTAGCAAAAACTTATTCAAGTTGGTTAAACGGATAGAGGGTTTTGAGACGAAACTCCAGGCGCTTGAATCGCCTGATTCCGATAAACGAGCGAAAAGTTATCCTAAAACGAAAATCGGATCAGAAATCGCGATCAGAAAATAACCGCGAAAAATCCAAGAAAAAGAAAAACGACGAACGGATTAACGAACGAACGTTCGTTATCCAGATCTAAACGATGAACACGTTCGTTAAAACGAACGAATGAGCGAACGCTCGCTATTTAACCTAAACCGAAAAATAACCGGTCTAATAAAAAAACCAAAACTAAAAAAACGAAAATAAAAGCGACAAAAACCAATCGGTGTTTTTTAAACCGGCGGCACGGGTTTTGAGGGGCGGCGAACCTCGGCGAGCGTGCGGGCGGGGCGGCGGCTCCGGCGAGGCGGCGCGTCGGCGGCGGGCGGCGAGGCGGGGCGGCAGCGCGGCGACGGCGACAGCGAGGCGGCGGCTGGCGGAGTGCGGGTGCGGGGCTAGGGTTTGGGGCGGTTGGGCCTTCGGGCTGGCTTCCCCCGGCTTATGAAGCCACCTCGGGCTGGAGTCCGGGTCGGACACGGCCCGTAGGTCGGTTCATTTTTTTTAAATAATTACGCTCAAAAAAGAAAAATAAAAAGAAATACTAAACGGACTCCAAAAATCCCGAAATAAATTTTCCCGGACTTCTAAAATCAAGCTCGACAAAGTGAACATTTATTTGGGCCTAAATGCAATTTTGAAAAACGCATATTTTTCCTAAATTCAAATAAAAATATCGAAAAACTCCGAAATAAATCTTACTTGATTTTATTATTAAATCCTCAATATTTCTTTATTTTGGGAAAGTCATTTTATTCCCTCTCTCATATTTTCGTAATAGAAATAATTGACGATAAAATAAATAAAATCAAATGATCCTATTCTCAAAATTTGAGAAATCTCAAATATGAAAATAACCAAACCCCCAACTCTCTCCGTGGATCCTTGAGTTGCTTAGGATTTTCTAGGATCGAAACCAAAAGCAAATAAAATATGATATGCAATGATGATCTAATGTATAACATTCCAAATTGAAAATTTGGGATGTTACAAGCGGGCTTTTGCCACGTGACGCTCCTCCTCCAGGGCGTCCAAACTGTCCTGCGGATCAAGCTTGGCTTCTTTCTCTTCGTATATGCGCACTCGAGGTGAGTCATGAATGATGTCGCAGGCAAGTACTGCCTCTGCGCCGTACACCATGAAAAACGGTGTGTATCCGGTAGTGCGATTCGGCGTGGTCCGCAGCCCCCATAGTACGGAGTCAAGCTCCTCTACCCAGTGCGTATCTGATTCCTTTAATGATCGCACTAATCTGGGTTTAATGCCGCTCATGATTAGACCATTTGCCCGTTCGACCTGACCGCTTGTTTGGGGGTGATAGACGGACGCATAATCGAGCTTAATGCCCATGTTGCTGCACCAAGTTTTTACCTCTTCGGCTGTAAAGTTCGAGCCGTTATCGGTGATGATGTTGTGGGGGACGTCGTAACGGTGTACAACCCCGGATATGAAGTCTATCACTGGTCCGGATTTGGCCGTTTTAACTGGTTTGGCTTCTATCCATTTGGTGAATTTATCCACCATGACCAATAGGTATTTTTTCTTATGGCTTCCCCCTTTAAGGGGTCCGACCATATCAAGCCCCCAGATAGTAAAGGGCCAAGTAATGGGGATTGTTTGGAGAGCGGTAGGTGGCATATGGCTTTGGTTTGCAAAAAGCTGGCAGCCAATGCAACGTTGGATGAGGTCCTGTGCGTCTGCTTGGGCCGTCGGCCAGTAAAAACCTGTTCGGAAGGCCTTTCTTACAAGGGCCCGGGCTGCAGCGTGATGGCCGCCAAGTCCAGCATGAATTTCTGCCAATAGCTGCCGTCCTTCCTCATCGGAGATGCACCTTTGAAGTACTCTGGTAGCGCTTTTCTTATAAAGCTCTCCCTCGTGGACCTTGTAGGCTTTAGACCGTCGCACAATGCAACGTGCCTCGTTTGGGTCCTGGGGGAGTTCTTGCCTAGTTAGGTAAGCCAAGAAGGGTTCTGTCCACGAGGCGATGACGACCATAATCACGTGGACTGAAGGTGTTATTTCAGTAGCTGAGTCTCCGATTACGTCAGAGTGTTCGGGATCTGGTGTTGTGGCCGGGTCCGAACTATTGTTGCTGGTCTCTCCTTCCCATACCACGGATGGCTTAAACAGCCTTTCCAAGAAGATATTAGGTGGGACAGGGTCGCGCTTAGCGCCGATGCAAGCGAGGATATCCGCCGCCTGATTGTTTTCCCGGACCACATGGTGGAATTCAAGCCCCTCGAACCGAGCTGACATCTTGAGGACGGCGTTGCGGTAAGCCGCCATTTTCGGATCCTTGACGTCGAAGTCTCCATTTATTTGAGATATTGCAAGGATCGAATCGCCACGCACCTCTAGGCGTTGAATGCCCATGGAGACTGCCATCCGGAGACCATGTAACAGGGCCTCATATTTTGCTGCATTGTTGGAGTCTGTGTATAGTATTTGGAGTACGTATTGGACTGTATCTCCGGTGGCGGATGTCAGGACGACACCAGCCCCAAACCAGCCAGCATTTTAGAGCCATCAAAATGCATGATCCAATTGGAGTATGCGCCATACTCTTTAGGGAGTTCGGCTTCTGTCCATTTGGCGACGAAATCAGCCAGTACTTGTGACTTAATGGCTCGTCGTGGTTTGTATATTATGTCGAACGGGAGGAGCTCAATAGCCCATTTGGCAATCCGGCCCGTGGCATCGCGGTTGTTTATTATGTCGTTGAGTGGTACTTCAGAGGCCACCGTAACTGAACACTCTTGAAAGTAGTGTCGTTGTTTCCGGGATGCCATGAAGACCGCGTATGCTATCTTTTGATAATGTGGGTACCATGATTTGCATGGAGCGAGGACAGTGGATACATAGTATACCGGCTTTTGAAGCGGGAACTTATGTCCTTCCGTCTCTCGTTCGACGACGAGCACTGCGCTTACAACTTGGTGTGTTGCCGCTATATATAATAGCATTGGTTCGCCGATGTTTGGCGCGACCAAGATTGGGTTGGTGGCCAGGATGGCTTTTATTTCTTCCAATCCGGTCGTGGACGCATCCGTCCACTCGAAGTGTTCGGTGCGTCGAAGAAGGCCATAAAGGGGTAGTGCCTTTTCTCCTAATCAGGAGATAAAGCGGCTTAAGGCAGCCACGCATCCAGTTAATTTCTGTATTTGCGTGAGGTCTGTTGGGATGGCCAACTGTGACAGAGCTCGGATTTTTGCCGGATTTGCTTCAATTCCTCTACTGGAGACGATGAAGCCCAGGAGCTTTCCGGCGGGCACGCCGAAAACGCATTTTTCCGGATTGTGCTTGATGTCGTATGTTCGGAGATTGTCGAACATGAGCCTCAAGTCGTCTATTAAGGATTCCACGTGTCTGGTTTTGGTCACCACGTCGTCTACGTATGCCTCCACTGTCTTGCCAATTTGTGTTTCCGGGCATGTCTGAATCATGCGTTGATAGGTTGCACCGGCATTTTTGAGCCCGAAGGGCATGGTGTTGAAACAGAAGGAGCCGTATGGAGTGATAAATGTCGTTGCGGCTTGATCGCACTCCGCCATCTTAATGGTATCCGGAGTATGCGTCGAGGAAACACAATGAGTCGTGTCCTGCGGTAGCGTCGATAATTTGGTCGATGCAAGGGAGGGGGAAGGGATCCTTGGGGCAAGCCTTGTTAAGGTCCTTGAAATCGACACATACGCACCAGGATTTGTCCTTCTTTGGTACCATCGCCAGGTTTGCTAGCCAGTCCGGATGTTTTCTTTCTCGAATGAATGAATCCGGCCTCAAGTAACTTGGCTAGCTCCTCTCCCATGGCTTGTCGCTTAGGCTCAGAGAAACGCCGAAGAGTTTGCTTGACTGGCTTGAACCCCTTTAGAATGTTGAGGCTATGCTCGGCCAGCCTGCGTGGGATTCCTGGCATGTCTGAAGGATGCCAGGTGAAGATGTCCCAATTCTCGCACAAGAACTCCCGTAGTGCGGCGTCTATGTGTGGTTTAACTGTGCCCCGATGGATGCTGTTTTTGTAGGGTCCGTTGCGTGGACTTGGAATTTGACTATTTCGTCCGCTGGTTTAAAAGAGGTGGACTTGGGTCTTTTGTCGAGTATCACGTCCTCCCTGTCCACTGTGGAGCACAGCGCGGTTAGTTCTTCGGCCGCAAGGGCTTCGGATAACGCCTCGAGGGCTAGTGCGGCGGTTCTATTTTCGGCGCAGAGTGCTATGTCCGGGTCACTAGCTAGAGTGATGATTCCATTAGGCCCGGGCATTTTGAGCTTCATGTACCCGTAATGGGGTATAGCTTGGAAGATCGTGAATGCCTCCCGCCCTAGAAGGGCGTGGTACCCGCTACTAAATGGGGCCACTTGGAATGTGATTTCTTCAGACCTATAATTCTCCGGCGTGCCGAATACCACATCTAGTGTGATTTTTCCTGCACATCGTGCCTCCCGACTAGGGATGATCCCTCTGAAGGTCGTGTTGCTTTGCTCAATGCGGCTCCTGTCTATTTCCATTTTTCGAAGAGTCTCCTCATAGATGAGGTTTAATCCGCTGCCACCGTCCATGAGCACTTTAGTAAGCCGGAAGCCGTGCACAATTGGACTAAGGACCAAGGCGGCTGGTGCTCGGGCTGTTTAGAATTCAGGTTCATCACTGGCATTTAAGGTTATAGCTGTATTGCTCCATGGATTTATTGCTGCCACGTGGCACACTTCGGCAAGGCTGCGGGGTGCTCGCTTACGCCTATTATTTGAGGCGAAGGTCTCGAAGACTGTCAATACTATATTCTTATTGTCCATGGGATGGTGCTCTGTGGTATTGTTGATGAGGAGATCCTCACCGCTCCTGGCCACCTGCCGGAGTATCCAACATGCTCTAAGGCTATGAGTTGGCGTGGTATCCGGTGTACTGTGAATTTTGCATGGCCCGTTGAGCCATCCCTCCAATATACTTCCACGCCCTGCAGTGGGCTTTTGTTTCTTTGTAATTAGATCGGGTGACTAATGAGAGTACACCCTTTTAGTTCGGATGGGGGGTTTAGTGAGAACCGGAGGATCCCAGAATTTTGTTTGGGTTTTCCAGGCGCTTTCCATCGCACAGTACTTCTGTACTATGGCTGCCAAGTCAGCGAAGTGTGCTATGTCACGGTGACTTGTGGCGTTGAGGATTCCCTTATCCGTGCAGTTTTTGCAAAAGAACGAAATTGCGTCTTCCTCGCGATAGTCCTTGACCTTGTTCATTACAAGGAGGAATCTGGCCCAATAGTGATGTATTGTCTCTTGGGGCTCTTGTCTAATGTGGGAAAGATCACTTATATCTGGGTGGGTGGGTAGATTTAAGTCCGAACCCTGACACGATCTGAGACCTAGGGGCGGGGGAGTTTCCGATCTTAGAAGTTCGGACTTCGGGATGTTGCCCAATAGGTCTGGCCCGCTGTCTGATTCTAGGTTCAAAGCATGGGCCATGTCCTCCCGTAGACGGGTATCTGGCTCGAAGAGCTCGAGAATCCGGACATAGTTTGTCCTCAAGATAGAGGAAGAATCGCTATGTTTCTCCTCCACCACCGCTATCTGATGGGTGACCGACGGAGAGTTAATATCCCTTTGGTTGGGTTTAAGCCTGATCCGATCATAGTCCATAGTGACTCTCAAGGCGGCGATGCGATCCAAGAGCTCATTCAAGGAAGAGAGATCCATTGGATCCATCTGTTCGGTGAATTCTGAGCCGACATGGAGGATGTTTTTGATGAGCCGAGAAGTCATCGTCGATGCAACGCCGAGCGGGCGGTCATGACGGAGCCGCCTAGTCGGAGAGTTTGGCCTACAGCCAGGGCTCCCCCAGAGGTGATGTTGTCCTTGACAACAGGACGAGCCATCAAGCCTTATGATGACGGCACAGTGGAACTCTCAATGAAAGCACCAATGTCGGTGTCAAAACCGGTGGATCTCGGGTAGGGGGTCCTGAACTGTGCGTCTAAGGCGGATGGTAACAGGAGGCGTGGGACACGATGTTTACCCAGGTTCGGGCCCTCTCGATGGAAGTAATACCCTACTTCCTGCTTGATTGATCTTGATGATATGAGTATTACAAGAGTTGATCCACCACGAGATCGTAGAGGCTAAACCCTAGAAGCTAGCCTATGGTTATCATTGTTGTTCTACAAACTAAACCCTTCGGCTTATATAGACACCGGAGGGGGCTAGGGTTACACAGAGTCGGTTACAAGGGAGGAGATCTACATATTCGGATTGCCAAGCTTGCCTTCCACGCAAAGGAGAGTCCCACCCGGACACGGGACGAAGTCTTCAATCTTGTATCTTCATTGTCCAACAGTCCGGTAGAAGTATATAGTCCGGCTATCCGGGGACCCCCTAATCCAGGACTCGCTCACCCGTCGCCCTTGAAGAGCAACTTCCAGGCATCTTCGTGAGTGGTTCCTAAGAGCCCCACCAGGGTTGGGTGCTTCTCCGGATTGAATTCCCATAAAGGGGAAGTTCGGCTTTGGCAGGGTAGAGGATCCGCCAAACTAACATCACATGGATCACGTCAACGAGCTTGATGTTTTTGTCCACCATGCCTTGGATGCCCGTTTGCAACGCAATCAGCTCGTCCGACGAAGACCAATTTGGGCCCTTCTCCATCCAGGAGGTCAGCCGCATTGGAGCTCCGGACTTGAATTCAGAAGCCGCGGCCCAGGTGGCATCGTGGGGTTCTGTGATATAAAACCACAGCTTCTGCCACTCCTTGATAGTCTCCACAAACGTTCCCTTGGGACATTTGACGTTGGGCATCTTGCTCACCATGGATCCTCCGCACTCCGCGTGTTGGCCGTCCACCACCTTCGGCTTCACGTTGAAGATATTGAGCCACAAGCCGGAGTAGGGCTGGATGTGGAGGAAAGCCTCACACACGACAATGAATGCTGAGATGTTGAGGAAAGAGTTCGGGGCTAGATCATGGAAATATAGCCCATAATAGAACATAAATCCACGGACGAAAGGGTGGAGTGGAAACCCTAGCCCGCGGACGAAATGAGGGCGGAACACCACCCTCTCGTTGGGTTTCAGTGTGGGGACGACTTGTCCCTTGGCCGGAAGCTGGTGGGCGATCTCCTTCGCCATATACCCGGCCTCCCAAAGCTCGACGATGTCCTTCTCCTTGACAGAGGAGGCCATCCACTTGCCTTGCCCTCCGAAGCTGGACATGGTTGGGAACTTGCTCGGGGTGAAAGAAACGAGAACTTGGGCACTGGAGCTCGAGAACGGAAGGGCAGAGGAAGAAGGAAGGCGTGGGTGAAGAAAGGAGTCCTTATCTCCTTATAAAGGCAGTGAATATTGAACGCCTCCCCACTCGCCTTAAAGCTCGCCTATTCCCAACGGCAGTGCAAATGGCACGGTTGGATTACCCATGCCCGTATTTATGAGAATCCCGCAATGAGGGGACACGATCTCTGCTTTGACAAGATATGCCAAAATGAAACCGTGTCTCGAAACATGAAACGGCAGAAGAAAACGGTTCAAAATAATGACCGGGCAGATGTGATGTCGTCTTGCAAAAAGTTGTCAACAGATGGGACTCGTGAAATGTTATACTCTCTATGGTTGTGTGTGTGGTACCTGTATTGCAGATCCGTACACGATCGTTGTGTCCGAAGACTATCCTGGAGAATTCAGAAAGGAGGAACCCGCCTTGCAATGCCGTAGACAATCTGCGCGGCAGACACCTCGTCATTGAAGCCTGGTTCAGGGGCTACTAAGGGAGTCCTGGACTAAGGGGTCCTCGGGCGTCCGACCTGTTACATGGGCCAGACTGATGGGCTGTGAAGATACAGAGACCGAATGAGGGAGTCCTGGATTAGGGGGTCCTCGGACAGCCGGACTATATACTTTGGCCGGACTATTGGACTATGAAGATACAAGATTGAAGACTTCGTCCCATGTCCGGATGGGACTCTCCTTTGCGTGGAAGGCAAGCTTGGCAAATCGGATATGTAGATCTCCTCCCTTGTAACCGACTCTGTGTAACCCTAGCCCCCTCCAGTGTCTATATAAACCGGAGGGTTTAGTCCGTAGGACAACAACAATCATAATCATAGGCTAGCTTCTAGGGTTTAGCCTCTACCATCTCGTGGTAGATCAAATCTTGTAATACTCATATCATCAAGATCAATCAAGCAGGAAGTAGGGTATTACCACCATCGAGAGGGCCCGAACCTGGGTAAACATTGTGTCCCCCGCCTCCTGTTACCATCCGCCTTAGACGCATAGTTCGGGACCCCCTACCCTAGATCCGCCGGTTTTGACACCGACATTGGTGCTTTCATTGAGAGTTCCACTGTGCTGTCACCATAAGGCTTGATGGCTCCTTCGATCATCTACGACGATGCGATCCAGGGTGAGGTTTTTCTCCCCGAACAGATCTTCGTATTTGGCGGCTTCGTACTGCAGGCCAACTCGCTTGTCCATCTAGAGCAGATCGAGAGCTACGCCCCTGGCCGTCAGGTCAGGTTTGGAAACTTAAACTATACTGCCAACATCCGCGGAGAATTGATCTTCGACGGATTTGATCCTATGTCAGGTGCGCCGCACAGTCACGACGAGCATGACTTAGCTCTGTCGTCGAACGGTGTTTGGGAGATCACACATGCGGCTACTCCAGCCCTCAATCCGAAGCAGATTGCGCCGTCCGAGGACAGGTGGATGGACCCCGCTACGGAGGCCGCACACTCATCGGCGATAGAGCCGAATACTGACTTCACCTCCTACGAGACCTGTGTTGCCGGATCCTTGGTTTCGTCCCCGGCCACGGGCTCCGAACCGCCTGCGTCCGTGCCTAGCGAATCTGATCGGGCACCGATCATTGAGTTTACCTCTGCGGATATTTTCCAGCACTCACCCTTGGGCAACATGCTAGATTCTTTAAAGTCTCTCTCCTTGTCAGGAGACCCTCGACCGATCTATGTCCGGCTCAAGTGGGAATCGAACGACGAAGAAATTCGGTCCCCACCCACCACCCACTTAATTGCCACTGTCGACGATTTAACCGACATGCTCTATTTCGACTCCGAAGACATCAACGGTATTGACGACGATGCAGGAGAGGAACAGGAACCACCGCCCACAGGGCACTGGACTGCCACCTCATCATACGATATATACATGGTGGACACCCCCAAAGAAAACAACGACGAGGAATGGGAAGAAGCAGTGAAGGATAGTTCCCTCGAGAAGCAACCAATGCAACGACGTAGGCACCGCTCCAAACCCCGCCTCGGCAAAAACAACGGTAACAACCCAAGAAAGAATAATAGCCCTGTCGACTCCAGAGGAAACGACGACCACATGGACACAACGACAGAGCAGGATGAGCCAGCGGACGGTGAACATAGTACGGAGCCGCTGTCCGACAACGGTGATGCCAAGGGTAAAGCTAATCAACCTGTCTCCGAAGAGGAGAATAGTCCAGACAACGATGCACACATCATCCCGGAAAGGCACTTGGAGCAAGAGAACCTCCACAGTAGGCTTCTTGCCACCGCGAGGAGTCTAAAGACGCAGAAGCAAAGGCTTAAGGCCGCGCAAAATACACTCAACAGTAGATGGAACAAAGTGCTCGACACTGCAGAAAAGTATGGTGGCAGTCGCCACACAAAGAGCTATCCAAAGCGCATCCTGCTGCCTGAATTCGATGACGAGGCTTTGGAGCCTATACAGCTGAAAAATAAAATGGCTGATCAGCCGGATCAACCACCCCATGGCCGCGATAGGGCGGCTAACGATGTCGTTATGACCAGGTCCATCTACGGATCTAGGAAGCGCACTCCGGCACAGAATCAAAACCGAACACTACAACCGTCAGAACGTCATGACACATCCAAGTACAGGGGTGCCGCGCACCCCCTATGCTTCACCGATGAGGTGCTGGATCACGAATTTCCAGAGGGATTCCAACCCGTGAACATAGAGGCGTACGAGGGAACGACAGACCCTAGGGTGTGGATGGAGGACTTTATCCTTCATATCCATATGGCTCGTGGAGATGATCTCCACGTCATCAAATACTTACCCCTCAAGTTGAGAGGACCAGCTCGGCACTGGCTGAAGAGCCTCCCCAAAAACTCAATTGGAAGTTGGGAACAGCTTGAGGATGCTTTTAGGGCTAATTTTCAAGGGACCTATGTCCGGCCTCCGGATGCAGACGATTTAAGTCATATAATTCAACAGCCCGGAGAGTCATCCCGAAAGCTTTGGAACAGATTCCTCACTAAGAATAATCAAATTGTCGACTGCCCGGACGCCAAAGCCTTAGCGGCTTTCAAACACAGTGTCCGGGACGAATGGCTCGCCAGACACCTCAGCCAGGAAAAACCGAGGACAATGGCAGCTTTAACAAGCCTTATGACCCGCTTTTGCGTGGGCGAAGATAGTTGGCTGGCCCACAGCGGCACCAATGACCCAGGCACATCCGAAGTCAGGGATGGTAATGGGAAACCTCGACGCCATAAAAGCAAGCGTCGAAGCAATGAAGACAGCCCAGACAACACGGTGGTAAACGCCGGATTCAAGGGCTCACAACCCGGTCAATGGAAAAAGCCTGTTAAAGGCAGCCGAGATGGACCATCCAGCCTAAACAAGATTCTAGACAGATTATGTCAGATTCATGGCACCTCCGACAAACCTGCAAATCACACCAACAAAGAATGCTGGGTCTTCAAGCAAGCCGGCAAGCTAAACGCCAAGCACAAGGGGAGGGAGACACCAAGTGAAGACGAGGATGAGCCTCGCCAGCAAAACACAAGGGGATAGAGAAAATTCCCACCAGAGGTCAAAATAGTGAACATGATTCATGTAACGAGGAGGAGGAGCAAACGCGCACTCCGAGACGTATGCATCGTGGAGCCCGTCACCCCCAAGTTCAACCATTGGTCGGCCTCCCAATCACTTTCGATTGCAGGGATCACTAGACTAGTATCCGGCACGGAGGATCTGCTGCCTTGGTGCTAGACCCAATAATTAATGGATACCATCTCACCCGAGTCCTTATGGACAGCGACAGTAGTCTCAAGCTGATATATCAGGACACAGTCCGCAAAATGGGGATAGACCCGACAAGAATTAACCAAAGCAATACTACTTTTAAAGGAGTAATACCAGGCCCAGAGGCCCGCTGCACGGGCTCTCTAGTACTAGAGGTTGTATTCGGATCTCCTGAAAACTTCCGAAGTGAAAGGTTAACCTTCGAAATCGCTCCATTCCGAAGCGGCTATCAAGCACTACTCGGAAGAATGGCCTTTGCTCATTTTAACGCAGTACCGCATTACGCTTACCTTAAGCTTAAGATGACCGGTCCACGTGGCACCATCATAGTTAGCGGAAACACAGAGCGTTCCTCGCGTACGGAAGAATGTGTGGTGGCTTTAGCAGCCGCACACTAACTGGCCTCTCCAACCAGAATAAATGATCGGTCGTCAAGACCGCGGACACGGCTAGACGAGTCCGGCACACCACTAGTTGTAACAGCCCAGATAAAGCTGAGATGGGGTCGATGGATTTACCCCCATAGGTGGTGCTAGGGGCTTCTCGCATATAAAAAGGACTACAGTTCGGCTTGACCTTATTTTGATTGAATTTTAATGGTTTATTAAGAATAACCAATTTTTCGCCCGAATACTTTCATCTGAGTTTTTCTCTTTTATAGATGATAATCGTGCTACACCCTTCCAGGATACGGCACAACGGAGACACAGGCGCAGACATGCAGCAGGGCCCCGCTCAAAGGTTTCTTTTTGGGTTAAGACCCTGTGTAAACCTTTCTTACTGTCTCTTGTTGCTTCACACCCTCCGGATACTCAACACAACCAAGAGGGATGCTGGCGTTATTGCCATTTCGCCACGCCAGACCAATGCACATACCTGGAAATTCAGGGTTCATTATCGAGGGCGTAACTCAGCCCGGTATATGTTGTAAAGACCGAATACCTTAGGGAGTGTTCGGCGTCACGAGTTTGGCCTTATATGCATAGCTCCGAATCATGTCTCTGGTCAATAGTTGGGTTTGCCCGGCTCCCGTGTTTTGCTACCTTACGTTCCGCTCTATCGGCTAAGGTGGCACCGGGAGAACTACTGTGATTGTGCCCTGGTTCATCTGGACGAGCACCTCAGTAGAGAAAGCCGAAAACTGACTGTCATGATAAAGCGCGAGACTGGTCAACCACTCGATGACTCATCGGAATCTTCGCGATTCCTCCGCGTTAATGAAGGACCGGTTTCCCGGTCATGTAAGTACGCGCACCGTATTCGGACAGACGCGGAAGTACCAGGGGCTATATAGTAACCCCATCGTCAAACTCCTATGGCTAAGTGAAAGTGTTAAAGCAATATAGTCTGATTGCCTTGTTCGTCGCGCTATCACCTCCTTAATGGACCAAGACGTTGGATCAAGTGTGAATACGCGCTTTTCCGAACACCCCCGCATTATATGTGTGGGGGTTGAAGTCGACCACTGCAAACTTTCAGGTTATATACATACATAAACGGTCGCACGGGAGGCATCATAATACTTTCAGGCAAAATTATAAACACAGACTTCATAATCATAATAGCATTGTTTTTACAATTGGGACACATGTCACTAGAACATGATACCCTTCGAGCACTGAGCCTCTATTAAAAGGGCGCCCTCTAGGACTTCTTCAAAATAGTGCTCAGCCGATACCCGGCCCACGGCCAAACTCTGGGTTGCAATAGTGGTGGCCTCCATCTCTGCCCAATATGTCTTAACACGGGCAAGAGCCATCCGCGCACCCACTATGCACGCCGACCTCTTTGCGGCGTCGATATGCGGCACAGCACCAAGGAATCGTTGCACTAAACCAAAATAACTATTTGGCCTTGGTCCTTCCGGCCAAAGATGATCCACGACAGACCTCATGGCAAGCCTGGAAAACCTATGGAGCTCAGCCCACTCGACCATTTGCTCATTTAACAGCAGCGGGCGTGTTGGAGCACTAAACTGCGACCATAACAACTTTTCCACCTCATGATCTTTTTGATCTTTGAAAAACTCAGTCGCATCAGCAGCACTCGCTGCCAAGTCCAAGTACGCATCTGCAGCACTCCATAATTGATCCAAAGGGGCATACTTCGGATCTCCAAACTTCGTCCGCAAAAAAAAGGGCTTCCCAGCTGTGATATCTCCGGCTTGACGAAGCTCCTCCTTCGCCGCTCTGATTTTAGAGCGGGTCTCCTTGGCTGCTACCATGGCTTTCTTCAGGTCTGCCGCTTTCGCTTGGCTTTCCTTTTCAAGAAGCTCATACCGGTCGGCGGCATCCTTCAGCTCAACAGTCATCTTGGCTATTTTATCTTCGCTCTGGTGATGAGCAGCCTGTTCGGCTCTTAATTCTTCGACCGCCTTTAGGGCGGCCGCGTCACTTCTCCTGGCTTGTTCCTTGGCTCGGGCAAGCTCCGCCTGAAGGGTCTCCACAGCGGCAGCTCCATCTGCAGTCACAGCATATTATAGATACTAGCATCATGCTCCTCTTAAATATCTGTTAACCACCGGAGAATACATACCATGTCCCTCGTCAAGCTGCTTGTTTAAAAGCACGATGTCGGCATCTGCCGCTTCAGTTCGGCAAACTCACCAGTCTGGCTAGCCACCAGACCCTCAGCCACCTGCACATGAAAGCAGCATGATCATTACCTGGGACTATGATCCTCTGATTGCCGCCTTTAGGACAGCAACCAGAGTCTCAGGGGCTACTATCTGTATAGGGCACACCTAGCGTGTGCGGTACCGTCAAAATATATATTACTTTGCATACCTCAAAGCCTTTTAGCAGGCTCATAAAAGCTTCATGCAACCCACTTTTGGCGGATGAAGTCCTCTCAACCACCGTACCCATTAAAGTACGATGCGCCTCTGAGATAGCTGCTTGCTCCAAAAGACCCATCAGTACGTCCAGTTTTGCACCGGACAGTCCCGGACTCTTTCTGTTGTTCTCCTTAGGAGCCGAATCCTCCGGACTTCGGGTGGCCGAAGGGTTACCTTCTGGCCTTGGCGGATCAGGAGAAATCCTCCGTGACGACACCTCTAGGTCGTCCGCCTCATGAGGCGGGGAGACAGGGGGAGGCGTTTCGCTCTCCATCATCTCCGGAAGAAGATCCCCTGAAGACGAACTCTGTCGGGAAGGGCTACGATCCGAACTGCAAGACATACGTCTCGGTTATTGTCCTCGGAGATGAAGCAGGATATATTTACCAAAAGTACTCTTGTTCACTTACAGCTTGGTGGAGGGCTGATCCCCTTGCGGGCACTGTGCGGTAAGGATGCCCTCCGGGGCAGGGCCCTCTGGTGAAGGTTTCTTCCCTTGTTTGGAAACTCTTGTTTCCAAGTCTTCAGAGGCGATACTTTTCCTTCCTTGGGGAGAGGGAATTTCAGATTCTTCTCCCCGGTTATCCTCCTTCGCGGAGACACTAATTCCCCCGGTTTGGATGAGTAATGAGTGAGGCCCGCTTTCGGCTTCTTTATTCCTCCCTTTATCTTCCCCTGATGGCGCTTCATAAGGTGCGAGCTCAAGCATCCTGGCTAGTACAGGATTCGGCGAGCCCTCGGGAAGGGGGGCCAAAGACCTGATCATCTTCGCCTTTTTTATCCAGTCCTGGTCAAAGAGCGATTTTTCAGAATGATGTTGTGAAAAATTAAAAGACAGCGTGTTCGATCGCAGAATTACTTACATGGGTATCTGGACGATTGCAGTTTAGACCCGCATCCTCGGTGGTGTCCGGACACTTTATTCGTGATCCGAAGAACAATCCATACATCTCTTCGAGTGTCACGCCGAAGAATTGCTAAATAGTTCGCAGTCCTTCCAGGTTGAACTCCCACATACGGAGAGGTCGACGTTGGCATGGCAGGACCCGATGAACTAGCATGACTTGCATTACCTTGACAAGGCCGACGTCTCTCTTGAGGAGATCTCGGATGCGACTCTGCAATGTCGGCACGTCATTAACGAGCCCCCAGTCCAGCCCCATGTTGACCCATGACGCCAGTTGTGGCGGGGGGCCCGAACGAAAGGCGGGGGCAGCTGCCCACTTAGTACTTCGGGGAGACGTGATGTAAAACCACTCCCGCTGCCATAAGTTGGACATCTCCGGGAAAGAACCCTTTGGCCATGGAGCATCGGCGCCTTTGCTTATTATGGCACCTCCGCATTCTGCGTGTTGCCCATCGATCATCTTCGGCTTCACATTGAAGGTCTTGAGCCATAAGCCAAAGTGTGGAGTGATGCGGAGGAAGGCCTCACACACGACGATAAACGACGAGATGTGAAGGATGGAATCTTGAGCTAGATCATGGAAATCGAGCCCGTAATAGAACAAAAGCCCTCTAACAAAGGGATCAAGACTAAAGCCTAGCCCTCGGAGGAAGTGGGAAACAAATACGACACTCTTGTTGGGTTTGGGAGTAGGGATGACCTGCCCGGGAGTAGGCAGCCTGTGCAAGATTTCAGCGGTCAGATACCTGGCTTCTCTTAGCTTCTTGATGTCCTCCTCTGTGACAGAGGAGGCTATCCACCGGCCTTGAAGGTTGGATCCGGACATGATTGAAGGTCCGAAGCGCTTAGCCGGAGCCTCGGGTGTTGGAATTCGAGGTGGGGGAAGGGAAGGATCGAGTGCGAGAAGAAAAGGACAGGCCTTGGCCCCTTTATAAGGAGGGTGAATATCGAGTGTCCTCCGCGTGGCCGTTTGGAACTTACCTAAAATCGAGGAGTCATACCAACGGGCACGATTGGGTTACCCACACCCGTATTGATGAGAATCCCGTGATAAGAGGAACACGATCTCTGCTAAGACGTGACAATAAAACCGCCTCGCAACACATGCAGTGGCAGGCTCGGAAAAACGGTTCATCATCACCAGACCACGGCATAACGTCAAGCTATGAAAAGTTGTCAGCAGATTAGATTTGTGGGAATATTATACTCTCTATGGTGGTATGTGGAATTTGTTTTGGAGAGCCGAACATGATCCTAGTGTTCAAAATCTTCCATGGAGTATTCGGAGGAGGAACCCGCCTTGCAATGTCGAAGACAATCTGCGCGCCGGACTCATCGTCATTGAAGCCTGGTTCAGGGGCTACTGAGGGAGTCCTGGATTAGGGGGTCCTCGGACAACTGGATTATATACTTTGGCCAGACTGTTGGACTATGAAGATACAAGATTGAAGACTTCGTCCCGTGTCCGGATGGGACTCTCCTTTACATGGAAGGCAAGCTTGGCAATTCGGATATGTAGATCTCCTCCCTCGTAACCGACTCTGTGTAACCCTAGCCCCCTCCGGTGTCTATATAAACCAGAGGGTTTAGTCCGTAGGACAACAACAATCATAATCATAGGCTAGCTTTTAGGGTTTAGCCTCTACGATCTCTTGGTATATCAACTCTTGTAATACTCATATCATCAAGATCAATCAAGCAGGAAGTAGGGTATTACCTCCATCGAGAGGACCCGAACCTGGGTAAACATTGTGTCCCCCGCCTCCTGTTACCATCCGCCTTAGACGCACAGTTCGGGACCCCCTACCCGAGATTCGCCGGTTTTGACACCGACACCGAAGACTCTGTCCGTGTCTGGATGGGACTCTCCTTGGCGTGGAAGTCAAGCCTGGCGGCCAAATATGAAGATTCCTTTGTCTGTAACCGACCTTGTGTAACCCTAGATCCCTCCGGTGTCTATATAAACTGGAGGGCTTAGTCCGGATACGATCATAGTCATACAGGCTAGACTTCTAGGGTTTTGGCCATTACGATCTCGTGGTAGATCAACTCTTGTAATACTCATATTCATCAAGATCAATCAAGCAGGAAGTAGGGTATTACCTCCATAGAGAGGGCCCGAACTTGGGTAAACATTGTGTCCCCCGTCTCCTGTTACCGTCATCCTTAGACGCACAGTTCGGGGCCCTCTACCCGAGATCCGCCGGTTTTGACACTGACACCTACAATTGCACAATAATGTGCTATTAGAGAACGGACCATGCACGTGCTAACCTCGATTGTAAACCTCAGTGCTTCCCATTGTTTCGCTGCAACACATATAAGGTAGTTAGTCATCAGGTTAAGTAAGGGTTCGCATGCTATCAGTAAAATATGTTGATGAAATATAAGCACATTGCAGATTCATCAGATTAATTCAAGCCACACGGAAAACCCATTTACCCAAACCAAGCATGATTAAGAACTAGAAAATATAGCACTTGTATATGTTTCTCATGTATTAAGTGCAGCCAAATTCGATTTATTCCTCATATGCACAACAATATAAAATTCTACCCATGACAATTGGACATTGCATTGCAGAATTGAACCAAACAGTTAACTAAACACCACAACAAATGAACCAAACGTTAACTGAGCAACACATTCCACAATATAACATGCTCCTAATAGAAGATCAGACAGTTAACCAAACAGTTAACTACAGCCAATTGTAGCAATTGTATTTGTTTCTCATGTATTTACTATAGCCAAATTCAATTTATTCCTCACATGGTATACAATAACAGAATGCACCCACAACTATTGAACATCGCATTGCAGAATTGAACCAAACAGTTAACTAAACACCACAACACAAATGAACCAAATGTTAACTGAACACCACATTGCACAATGTATAACCAACCAAGCATGCTTGACACTTGGAAATATAGCAATTGTATTTGTTTCTCATGTATTTTGTAAAGATAAATTCGACTTATTTCTCACATGGAAGACAATACAAAATTGCAGCCTGAAGAATTGAACATCACATTTGCAGAATTGAACCAAACAGTTAACTGAAGACGACAACTAATTAACAAAACAGTTAATAAGTGAGCACCACACTGCACGACATATAGAACATATACACTAGAGCAACAGATTGCATGGTAAAATTAGATAGCACAATTCACTAGAATTTGTGAAGGAAAGGCAGGAGCAGACCATGCAACGGGTAAACCGAGCATGCTTAACCGGCATAGCTAGCAAATGGCAAGGTGCTCCTCCAAGATCTGGGGATCGACACGAATGGCAGCCATCACGGCCTCATTCGTGCGTGCGGCCGTGATTTGCTTCTCCGCTGCCAAATGCTCCTTAAGATCCTGGCTATACTGCATGCACCATGGCTTAGGGCAGCGCTTATTTGGTGGAGGGGTCAGTGATTTGGGTGGAAGGTATCGCGCTCGCGCCGGCGGTCAGGGCATGTGGGATGTGGAAGGATGAGGAGGATGGGGGTCGGGTGTGGATTACCTGTCTAGATAGATGAGGCCGAGCAGTGTGAAGGAGGGTCGCCGGCGAGGAGGCGGCAGTGCTGCAAGCAAGGAGTGAAGGTTTCAACTTGGAAAGGAGGGCAGAAAGAGGGGAAATGTGGCTTTTACCAAAAAACTGGCGCGCAAAGTGTCATCAGACAAGGTCCCTTATTCAGAACTGTGTACAATATGTGGACATCACAAATGATTCAGATAGCTTAACCCATGTGTGATGAGTTTGAACGACAAAAGTTTTGGTTCGAATTTCCATGGTTACAGTGGTCATCCACGTCATTGCATAATTTGGGTACACAAAGGAGACTATAGCACACGCACACTTCTTAATCAAGCAAGTTCAGCAATTAAACAGAGCTAGCTGACCTAAACATTACTCTAACAAATTAAAGACCGACGCTCTTAATTAAACAAAACAAAGAGTGCTACTACGGCTGGTGCTCGTCGATCTCCGCCGCCGCCTGCATGTCCAGCTCACGCCCGACGGTCTCCTGGGGAAGGGGCTCCATGGCATCCATCGCACCATACTCGGAAAGCATCTCGCCATCCGCGTCCGCCATCTCTTTGGAAAAGGCCACCACGAGCTGGGCGTGGGCGGACGCGATCTGGGCTTGGATGGGCTCCGTCGTTGCAAGGTATGCGGCGGAGGAACGGACGACTGCTCGAACGCTCTCGGCGATTGCCAGCTCTTCGGCCGTGGGTTGCCGACCGTTGTCGGAGAAGCTTCGTTCGATTTGTGCGGTGACCGCCAGGAGCTGGGCGTGGGTGGCCTCGACATGGTCGTGGGCGGCCTCCATTAGGGCTAAGGCCGCCGCTGCAGAACGAGCAGCTGCTGTGCCGCTCTCGCCAGTTGCTACCCCCGAGGCACATGTTGCTACCGCCACCTGAGAAGCAACAGCGGCCGTTTGGGCTGCCTTTGCCGCCTGGTCGCAGATTGTTGTCGGTGGGAAACAACACCTATAGGATCACAGGAATCCCTACTATAGTTGCGGGGCGCGGGGGTCGTGAAAAGAGTGGATCAAACAGGCAGCACACGGTTCGTTTATCCAGGTTCGGTCCGCGAGGATGCGTAAAACCCTACTCCTGCTTTGGTGGATTGTATATCTGTGTTCTTGAGCTAGCTATGGGGCGTGCGGAGCTCCAAAAAGCCGAATCCCCCTCCTGGTCGCCTCGGGCCTCCTTTTATAGGAAAGGGGCTGCCATAGTGGCACACAGGAGGTGGAAAGGGTACAGTAATGCGAGTTTATCCCTCGCATTACATGACAAGGCGCATTTAATGCACCCTGCTTAGGTGTCCTTGCTTTATCGGGGACGGGGGAGAGCCCCGTCCCGTCCGTCGCCGCTCCCTCTAGTGTTGACACGCGCCCTGGCCAGCGATGCTTGTGGTGCCATGTAGGCAGGCACGCAGCTAAGGTGGCGCAGTGGTGGGTCTCCACGAAGATCTGCACGCCGCCACGCAGGTGCCTGCCCAACTGGTTAGGTCGGCAGCTGCATGCAAACGGCGGTGGAGGCGCGACTGGTGCGGGCCTAATGGTGGACCCATGGGTGTCCTTGGCAAGGGCCTTGCCGGGGCCCCGGCAAGGGTCTTGCCATGGCGCTCGCTGTCATCCCCGGCAAGGCTCTTGCCGGGGGCCTTGTGGTCCACCTTGGCTGGGATCCCGCCAAGGATCATCATCTTCTTAAGTGGGTATCTGGTCTTGAATCTCTTCACAAAGATCTGCATGCCACCACGGGGATGTCTCCCGAATCCTTGCCCCATGGGGGCAGTGGACTCAAGGGTGACCTCGCTCCGTAAGTGTGGGGCGAGCTGCCACGGCAAGGATCTTGCCGGGCAAACTAAAGCTGCCCCCGGCAAGGATCTTGCCGGGGGGTCTGCTTTGCTCCCCCTGCTCTTTGTGGTCTTGGTCTTGGCGTCGTTCTGCTCCTCTTCGGCTTCGGCCTTACCTTGGTTTCACCTCCCTTGTCGTGCTCGGTGCGGCGGCGCCCGTGGCTCAGACTGCCCGTGCACAGTCATAGGGGTACAAAAAGTGTATCCCTCTTTTTGTACACCGATAGGAGCCCCCGGGCCTGGGCCACACATAAGCGCCACGCATCGTTGGGCCAGGCCCAAGAACGGTGCGCGGGCAGGCGGGGCGGTTTTTACCGCGGTAAGTTTCTTCACGCGCTGTGTTTCCCAAGCGCCCTGCGCGTGGCGCGTCGTGGGGAGGCGTGCGTGACGTGGGCGGCATGCGTGGGGGTTGAGCTCTGCACGCATGCGTCACCTCATAGTAAAAGGGGGCGGTTCGCGCCTTCCCCATAAACGGAGGGAGGCGTGGAGGTGCGGCCCATTTACTGGATGGGGCCGAGGCGCGGTCTTCAAGGCGTCCACTCCCTTTGATCACGGGGTGGGGAGAAGTCGCCTCACCCGTTGCCTCGGTCCTGCACGCTCGCCGCACGGCGCCCATGCGCTTGGGGTGGCAGTCGGTGGAGGGGGGAAACCGGGCGTCGCGGGCTGGGGCAGCGGGTCGGTCCTAGTTCCCTGCGCCTTCCACGTCTTGATTGGCGGAGCGGGGCTGTCGAGCCCCCACCCCGCCCCTTTATAAAGAGCGGGGGGGCTGGTGTCCTGCATTCCTCCATCTCCTTTCTTCTTCAGCTTCTGCTCCCCTCCCTCCCATTCGCCATGGAGAGAGGGAACCCTGGTCCTTCAACGGTGGCGACGCGGGTCGTCGCTAGACAACGCGTTCCTCCTTCTCCTGCACCCGTGGTGGCAGAGCCAGCCGCAAGGGGAAGGGGGAGGGGGCGAGGCCATGGGCGAGGCCGAGGCACTCGGGGAAGAGGAGGACGGGGCGGCGCACCGGCCTCGCCTCCGCCAGCAGCTCCTCCCTCCATGGAGGGTCACGTTGGGTACGACCCTTGCGAGTTCTTCGTCAGGCTGTGCCGGCCGCCTCGCCGTCGCCTTCGTCTCCCGACCCCATTTGCGCGGGAGATGGAGTTGGATCCGCCGGAATCACTGTGGCTGCACATGAGGGACTGTGGGATCAGCGGTACGCGGGTTCGTGTTGATTTCCCAGCCCCTCATGTGATGTATCTTCGTCGAGGATGGAAGACGTTCGCTCACATCCACCGCCTGACGGAGGGGCTCACCCTCCATTTCAAGCTGATGGAGGGCGGCCTCCTCTCCGTCCCGAAGTTCAGGTCGCTTCCAAAAGTTACGAGCAGCGTGACCTTTCCCTTGGGTTAGCTTCTTCCCGGGTTGACCCCTTGAAACATGCCCGTCTCTTCGAGGTCTCCATCAGGAATTTGCAGCTTCTCGATCACGGCAGGCGAGATCAAGTTCAGACCAGCCCCGCCATCGACTAGCATCTTTGTCACCTTGAGGTTGCGTATCGTTGGTGAAACCAACAACGGCAAGCACCCGACCGCAGTAGTGCGATCAGGGTGATCCTCAGTGTAAAAAATGATAGATGTGCTGGACCACTTCAGCGGCCTTTGGTCATCAAACGACGGCTCTGCCACTGTAATCTCTCGCGCCCACTGTTTAAGCCGGCACCGGGAGGTATGCAGCAAAGCGCCGCCGTCGACGCACATGGCCTCTGTAGCTTTCTGAAACTCTTGTTCACCGGACTCGTCGTCCTCTTCGTGATCGTCGTCTTCTGGCTTTCTGTCATGGCCCCGGGCGGGCCTCTCTTGTTGTTTATCCTTGCCGCGACGGCCCGCCTGGCCGTCACGCTTCTTGCCAGATCCCTCAGCACCGTCTTGGCCCTTCTCCTTGTCCTGCCTCTCATATTCAGCCCTCTGCTTCTCAGCGAGGAGCTCAACCTGTCGGCAGTCTTAGAGAGCATGGCCTTTGGTGCGATGGATCTTGCAGTACCGCTTGTCGGAGTTGCCTGCCTTCTCAGCAGCCGCCAAGGCCCGGCAGGTGACACATCCAGCAATTTCCTTGCCGGGGTCATCTGCCTTGGTTTTCTTGGTGGAGCCGGTGTCATCAGACCCCACGACGGCAAGCATGGCTTTTCCTTTGCGCTTCCTGTTGCGGCGCCGGCCTTTCTTCGTCGGGGTGGCGGTGTCCTCATCTAAGGAGTCGGTTTCCACGCCGGCATCTTCGCCGGGGTACTTCCTTCCCTCTTCAGCCCGGGCACATCTGTCAGCAAGAACATAGAGCTCTGCGACATCTTTCACCTTGTTCATCGCCAGCTCTTCGCGCATCTTGCGGTTACGTACGTTCTGATGGAACGCGCTGATGATGGCGGCGGGGTGAACATCAGGGATATTGTACTGTATCCGGCTGAACCTCTGTATGTACTTGCGGAGACTCTCGCCTCCTGTCAGGACCCCGATTCCAAGTCACATCGATCTAGCCGGGAACACCTCATATCACTTTGCGGCCTCGCGCACGGTATCCCCACGGGTGTCGCCTTACCATGGCCCGGGACCGTTTGTGCCTTTTGGCTCACGTATATGATAGTGTCGCTAGCATCCATATGACAGAGAACCCGGGCCGACATGGCTAGTCGTGAACCCAAAGTGGCACTAACCTATGGGGACAGGCATACATGAATCAACTTCGAGCATGTCGGTCAACAGCGTGTGAATCCGGGCTGTAGCACTGGGCTAACAGGACTCCGGTGAACCGGGCTATAGCAGGCTAGGCAGGACTCCGGATGTCACCACGTGACATTTCCCCGAAGGGACAGACACAAGAACAAAGTGAAACACATGCCGGCCAGTCAAGTGTCCTGAGCAGTAGTGCTGGGCTTGCAGGACTCCGGTGAACCGGGCTGTAGCGGACTACTATGGCTCAAGGAAGAACAAGACTACATTTCCCCATAAGAGAGGCTGCCAAGGATAAACAACTAGATTGTCGGATCCCACACATACCAAGCATTTCAATCATACACACAATATGCTCGATATGTGTAAATACAACATGGCATCACAACAAGACTCTACGACTCAAGTATTTATTCATTAGACTCCGAGGAGCGAGATATTACAAACATGGGTCTCATGACCCCACATTCAGAGCATACAAATCAAAGCACATGCGGAAGCTTAACATGTCTGGGTACACACATCTACAAATGAAAAAGGCTGAGAAGCCTGACTATCTACCAGATCCTGCCGAGGGCACAAGATCGTAGCTGAGGCATCAAGCTAACGTCGAAGTCCACGCGGAACTACTAGCGAGACTGACGTCTCTCTGCAAAACATAAAATAGGCAAACGTGAGTACAAATGTACCCAGCAAGACTTACATCAGAACTATCTACATATGCATCGGTATCAATAAAGGGGGTGGTGGAGTTTAACTGCAGCAAGCCAGCTTTGACTCAGTGGCTAACCTGAACTACGACTGCAAGTAACTCTTTTGAGGTGGCGCACACGAGTCCACATATCCACCAATCAATACACCACTATGGACCCACTTCCGTCTCCCTACGAGAAGGCCATCCATAGTACTCACGCTTATCTTGCGTATTTTAAAGTATCCACTTTCACTTGTCTATAAACTGTTATAGGCAACCCAGAAGTCCATTACCGCGGACACGGCTATTCGAATAGATCATTTATAACCCTGCAGGGGTGTACTTCTTCATACATGTTTCCACCACTTAGCGTCTGCACACGACATGTGCTCGGCAGACATCAAGCGAAAGCCGACGTGGGTGTAGACCACGACCTACCTAAACACTCAAGTCTCTAGTCCAGGTTTATCGCCTATTCAGGTTCCATCCGCAGGGAGTCTGGCCGAGGTTTCCACATACGGCCCCGAACGATGTGTACAGGGTTTTGAGACACCAAACGGGCGCCCGGCTAGCCCGGCCACGTGCCTACCGCAACACAGCCCACCCCTACGATCAGCGCTGCGTGCGGCCCCCAGCATACTACAAACACCAGAGACTACTTGCAACTCCTGGACAGAGGACTAGGGTGGTTAAGAAGTCGAGCGGGGTCATATTTCAGGGCCCAATGCATGGTAGTAGCTGTTTCATGGATCACAAACACAGAACTCAGTTCGTGAGGACGGCTTCAATGAGACAACCCACCATGTACTCCTACATGGCCTCTCACCGCTACCTTTACCAAATCGTGTTCACACACTTAGCTCACACACAGTAGGACATGTTCATCACCATTCCAATTCATTCCCGATGAATCAGACCCGACTCAACTCTAAGCAGTAGCAGGCATGACAACAAACATGAATGAGTAGGCACATCAAGGCTCAAACAACTCCTACTCATGCTAGTGGGTTTCATCTATTTACTGTGGCAATGACAGGGCATGCAGAGGATAAGGGGTTCAACTACCGCAGCAAGTAACACATGAATCGTTGTTGTCCTAATGCAGTAAAAGAGAGCAGGAGCGAGAGAGTGGGATTGTATCGGAATGAACGAGGGGGTTGTGCTTTCCTGGCACTTCTGAAGATAATATAGCTATTCATCGGTGTCATCGAACTCATCGTCGGAACACATCTATCGAGAGGGAACAACCACCGGCAAACAAGGAAGAACACTATCAATGCAATGCAACAATATGATGCATGATCATGACATGGCAATATGTCGTGGTTTTGAGCTAATGCAGCTAGCATCATGTTAAATGGAGTTGGTTTGAACCCTAGGTTCAAATTCAATTCCATATGTGAGAGTTTAAATGCCATTTAGTTGATTTGACCTGATCTGCACGTATAAGTAGATCTAACATGCATGAAAGTGGTACAGATGGATAGATTGGATTTTTCTGATCATTTTTCATATATAAATTATTTGATTTGGAGCTACGGTTGATTTACTATGAATTTTAGAAGTTTGCAACATTTTCTGGAATTTCCTATATAAGAATAAATCCAGAAAATGAGTTACTGCGTCAGCATGACGTCACTGTGATGTCAGCGGTCAATGGGCGCGGTCCAGGTCAACCCTGACAGTGGGTCCCGCGTGTCAGTGTAATTAGTTTAACTAAAATATTAATTAGTACTAATCCTAATTAGTCAACAGGGCTGGGCCCTACCTGTCATTGACCCAGGGGTCAGACTGGGCCCACCCGTGGTCAAACGGGGTCAGCAGGGTCAACTCGCCGGTGTTTAGTTGCCGGCGAGGCCTAATGCGGCGGTGCAGATGCGGGTTTCACCTACAGGGCACCGTTCGAGGCGCCGTTGGGCTCTACAGGTTGCTGGCGCAACGGCGCGTCCGATGGTGGTGGTCTCCGGGCCTGGGGTGGCCGGAGTCGACGGCGGGGAGCTCGGCCGCGGCGACCGGCATTCGGGTGTGTGCGGGAACGCGGCTGCGCTGTGCAAACGGGCGGGGCGAAGCACTGGAGATGCTCTACGCGGTGCAGCGAGCTCGGTGGAGACGCTCCCGGGACCAAATGGTCACCGGAGCGTTGGCGGTGGCGAGCGCAGGCGGCGGCGGGTTCGGTCATCGACGAAATGGGGATTAGAGCTAGCAAACGTCGCGGGGACAAGGGGGAGACGGTGTAGAAGCTCACGAGGATCGTGTAGGGCGGGTCGGCGAGCTCGGGGAGGGGCCGGAGCGAGCGGAGCGGCGATGGCGATCTCGGCGGACCGAGGTTGAAGACGAGCTCGAGGGCGACGCTGCAGGGCTTCTGGCGGGGCGTGGCTCGGTGGGGAGGGAGAGCGGCTTGAGGCAGTGGGGGAGGCGGTGGCCGCGGTGGTGGCGATCGGCGGCGATGAACCCGTTCGGGTAGGATGGGGAACAGCGAGGGAGAGTGCAGGGGGAGAGCGAGAGAGTTCCAGGGGTGGCGTGGTGTTGCGGGAGACGTCCAGGGGGGAGGAGGCAGCCAGGCAGGGAGGAGGTGGCCGGCGTGTGGCCACGCGCGTCGGGCACGCGCCCCTGCCTACTGGCGCGAGGAGGAAGGCGGCATGGAGCCAGGCGGTGGTGGGCTGGGCCGAAACAGGAGCTAGGCCGGTGGGCTGAGAGGTGAGCGCCAGGTACTTCTCTCTCTATCTCTCTTTTCCTGTTTTCTATTTTTCTGCAATTGTTTTGACTTAATTAAAATGCTAAGACATTTCCAAAAATCATGAAACTAATCATGGCTACTGTTTATAATATATCCAACAGTAAACATTTCAGTTTATGATTATTTGAGCATTTAAAATATTTTATAGCATTTAAATGCCCAAATGCAGATAGAGTATGATTTAATTCAGAGCCCAAATATGTCATGGAAAAATGTGCATCACCTCTGGTTACTGTTTACAGCATTTTCCATAAATGATGAACATTTTTGAAAGCCATTTGGATTTACTGAAAATATTTTAGTTTGAACCTAGTGAATTCCTTTGATGCTAGGGGTTAGGCAATCCCGATTTCAAGCTTCTTTGGAATTTAAACATGATGGCATGATGAGCAAGCAGAGTCAAGCAAGGGCTGAACTGGGGCTGTGACACCTCCCTTCTGGGGAATGACGTGCAGATCACTTGCTTGGCCATGAGCTTGGTGACCGCTAGTGAAGGCGCCCATGAACTCATGGCACAAATCCGACCAGGAGGATATGGAGTCTACCGGCAAGTGCATCAACCATGACATGGCGTTGGGTTTAAGAGCCAACGGAAAGTAATTCGCAAGCACCTTATCGTCGCGGGCTCCGGCAGCCTGCATCACGATGGTGTAGATGCTGAGGAACTCGGACGGGTGGGTCTTGCGTTGTACTTCTCGCCCACGTCAGGTTTGAAGGTGCGGTGAGTGGGCCACTGGAACTGCCGCAGCTCACGGGTAAAAGCCGGGCAGCCTACCACATAAGGCAGGCCTCCAGGGCTCTCCGGTGTCGGGCGGTCCATAGTAGGCCCTGCTCGCCTGTCTGACTGGTGGCGCGCTCCACGCCGGCGCTCGATAGTGGTCCGAGCGTCTTCATGTTCCCGATCCCGAAGGACCTGGCGCTGGTCCCGATGGGTCCGCGGGTCGGACGACGCTATGGAGATTTCGTCGCCCATAACGTCGCGACGGGCAGGTGTCCGTGGTACCGGGAGAGGAGGAGGTGAATGCACCGTGGTCGCGGCGCCGCCAGCTTTCCTGCCACTGGTACGCGGGACTCCGTCGGAACGTCGACCCGGGGGCTCCGCCGGGCTCGGTTCGTCTTTGTTGGCCACCGCAACAAGGCTTCGGATGGTGGCTCTCCATTCGTCGAGTTTCCCCGTAGTGGGAGTAAAATCGAGGAGCAATTGCGCGCGCGAAAAGGCTTTTGCTGGCATCGGTGGCAGCGAAACCTGCACAGATCGCGACACTCTTCGACTTCTGACCATGTCAGAAGGAGCTCTATCACGATCGTGCGGTCAAAAGCCATCTTCACCAGCGCCTCGGCGAGCGGGCAGGTCTTCTACATCCCGGGAGTGGCGCTCGGGGCTCTTCCCGCGGCGACGCCCGGGGTCTTCGATGCGACCACGCCGTTCGTCGCGAGCCGCTTGAGAGGAGCGCGCCGTTGGCGCCAGCGTGGGAGTCTTGGAAGCCCTTGCGTTGCCCTCAGGCGGGGCAGCAGCGAGCCTAGAAGGCCCCGCGCCACCCGCGGAGGGCCCGGCTCCATCCTTGGATTTGGCGGCGTGCGGCCTGTTGCCAGGCGCACGAACATCGCCGCCTCCCAAACTCCGGCTGCTGGGACGGTGTTGGTGTTCACGAACAGCGCCCCGGGTCCTTTCTGCGACCGGTCCGCTGCTCGCCTGCGTCGGGGCGGGATGCCCGGCCTCCGACGGGCCAACCGCCACCGTCGTCTTCTTCTTGGGCGCCATGATGATGAAGAATCATTGAACTAACTGCTAAAGCCAATTCTCACAACTGCACACCCCCTACCTGGTGCGCCAAAGATGTCGGTGGGAAACGACACCTATGGGATCACAAGAATCCCTACTGCGGTTGCGGGGCGCGGGGGTCAAGAGAAGAGCGGATCAAATAGGCAGCACACGGTTCGTTTATCCAGGTTCGGGCCACGAGGATGCGTAAAACCCTACTCCTGCTTTGGTGGATTGTATATCTGTGTTCTTGAGCTAGCTATGGGGCGTGAGGAGCTCCAAAAAGCCGAATCCTCCTCCTGGTTGCCTCGGGCCTCCTTTTATAGGAAAGGGGCTGCCACAGTGGCACACAGGAGGTGGAAAGGGTACAATAATGCGAGTTTATCCCTCGCATTACATGACAAGGCGCATTTAATGCGCCCTGCTTAGGT
This sequence comes from Aegilops umbellulata, assembly GCA_032464435.1. NCBI lineage: Eukaryota > Viridiplantae > Streptophyta > Magnoliopsida > Poales > Poaceae > Aegilops > Aegilops umbellulata. Next base: position 373,880,987 of record CP136057.1, read on the forward strand.
GTCCTTGTTTTATCGGGGACGGGGGAGAGCCCCGTCCCGTCCGTCGCTGCTCCCTCTGGTGTAGACACGCGCCCTGGCCAGCAGTGCTTGTGGTGCCATGTAGGCAGGCACGCAGCTGAGGTGGCGCAGTGGTGGGTCTCCACGAAGATCTGCGCGCCGCCACGCAGGTGCCTGCCCAACTGGTTGGGTCGGCAGCTCCAAGAGAACGGCGGTGGAGGCGCGACTGGTGCGGGCCTGATGGTGGCCCCGCTGGTGTCCTTGGCAAGGGCCTTGCCGGGGCCCCGGCAAGGGTCTTGCCGTGGCGCTCGCTGTCATCCCCGGCAAGGCTCTTGCCGGGGGCCTTGTGGTCCTCCTTGGCTGGGATCCCGCCAAGGATCATCATCTTCTTAAGTGGGTATCTGGTCTTGAATGTCTTCACAAAGATCTGCATGCCACCACGGGGATGTCTCCCGAATCCTTGCCCCATGGGGGCTGTGGACTCAAGGGTGACCTCGCTCCGTAGGTGTGGGGCGAGCTGCCACGGCAAGGATCTTGTCGGGCTAACTAAAGTTGCCCCCGGCAAGGATCTTGCCGGGGGGTCTGGTTTGCTCCCCTGCTCTTTGTGGTCTTGGCCTTGGCGTCGTTCTGCTCCTCTTCGGCTTCGGCCTTACCTTGGTTTCACCTCCCTTGCCGTGCTCGGTGCGGCGGCGCCCGTGGCTCAGACTGCCCGTGCACAGTCATAGGGGTACAAAAAGTGTACCCCTCTTTTTGTACACCGACAATTGTGGTCGCGCTCATGCACCTTATTAGCACGCGCAAGGTGGCTGCGGCCGTGCTCTTGCCGGAGTGGGCCACCGAAGTTGCCCTCAGACGCGGGTCCACGTGCCCATCTTTCACCGGCGACGATTGAACAGTGAAATGATATTTGGGGAGCGAGCTAGTGTGCTTGAGATGCCGGCTCTGGACTGTAGCCGACGCACCTTCTCGCGTAAGCCATAGTCGTACTATACACCGATGGTGCTCCAGGATATTTTGTGTTGCGTCTCACACGGTTGTTGATAATAAACTGTGTGCGATCTACTTGATTTTTCATCTTTATTTGAATTACATAATGGGGTCACAGCGGCAACGTACGGTGTTTGAATTTCTAGACCTTCTATCTGGAGTGAACATGCAACTATATGTGTGTCGTAAAAGAATTGGAATTATTCAGGGTTCGTTTAAACATTTTATACATTAAATTGGTTTTCTAGCCATTTCAGGTACACAATTCAAAATTCAACTACATGCACATGCTCCAATGCATATAAATTGGTTGAAAAAGTGAATCGGTTGCCTTGGGTACATGCTTAGGTCCCATCCAAGAAATGGGAATGAATTTCAAACAACAGGGCACCGTTGATTGCCGGCAAAACATTGAGATGCCTGGTTTTGAAATTCTAGTAAATCCAAAACTCGTCTGAAATACATGAAATTTGGCGTGCTATCACGGAGCAGCATCAACATGCCGTGGTAAAATTTTTGTCCCATTTGGGGCAGGTTTGGGTATATGCTTCTCACAAACCGGAGCTTCTCACAACAAGCATGATGGTTTTCGGTAGGGAACGTCCCACCTTTGGGGACAAAACGATATCAATTGCCTCTTATTGCTTTCAATTTTTTTCTCATGTCAACATAGAACAACAGGAGTGTTGTGTGAATTTTTGTGATTTTTCGGGGTTCGTTTGGACATTTTTATGCATCAACTAAGTTTTCAATGCATTTATGTGCATAATTCAAATTTGAACTACATGCACATGCTCCGGTGCATATAAATTGGTTGAAAAATCAAATCTGTGTCCTTGGGTGCATGCTTAGGTCCCATGCAAGAAACGGGAATGAATTTCAAACACAGGCAAAACATTGAGATTCCTGGATTTTAAATTCTAGTAAATCCAAAACTCGTCTGAAATTCATGAAACTTGGTATGCTATCATGGAGCGGCATCAACATGCCGTGGTAAAAAATTTGTCCCATTTGGGGCAGGTTTGGGTATATGCTTCTCACAAACCAGAGCTTCTCACAACAAGCATGATGGTTTTCGGTAGGGAATATCCTACCTTTGGGACGAAACGATATCCATTGCCTCTTATTGCTTTCAAATTTTTTCTCATGTCAGCATAGAACAACAGGAGTGTTGTGTGAATGTTTGTGATTTTTCGAGGTTCTTTTGGACATTTTTATGCATTAACTGAGTTTCAACGCATTTATGTGCATAATTCAAATTTGAACTACATGCACATGCTCTGGTACATATAAATTAGTTGAAAAATCAAATTTGTGTCCTTGGGTGGATGCTTAGGTCCTATGCAAGAAATGGGAATGAATTTCAAACACCAGGGCACCGTTGATTGCCGGCAAAACATTGAGATGCCTGCTTTTTAAATTCTAGTAAATCCAAAACTCGTATGAAATTCATGAAACTTGGCATGCTATCATGGAGCAGCATCAACAAGCCGTGGTAAAAAATTTGTCCCATTTGTGGCAGGTTTGGGTATATGCTTCTCACAAACCGGAGCTTCTCACAACAAGCATGATGGTTTTCGGTAGGGAACGTCCCACCTTTGGGGACGAAACGATATCCATTGCCTCTTATTGCTTTCATTTTTTTTTTCTCATGTCAACATAGAATAACAGGAGTGTTGTGTGAATTTTTGTGATTTTTTGAGGTTCATTTGGCCATTTTTATGCATTAACTGAGTTTTCAATGCATTTATGTGCATAATTCAAATTTGAACTACATGCACATGCTCCGGTGCATATAAATTGGTTGAAAAATCAAATATGTGTCCTTGGGTGAATGCTTAGGTCCCATGCAAGAAATGGGAATGAATTTCAAACACCAGGGCCCCGTTGATTCCCGGCAAAACATTGAGATGCCTGGTTTTTAAATTCTAGTAAATCCAAAACTCGTCTGAAATTCATGAAACTTGGCATGCTATCATGGAGCGGCATCAACATGCCATGGTAAAAAAAATTCCCATTTGGGGCAGGTTTGGGTATATGCTTCTCACAAACCGGAACTTCTCACAACAAGCATGATGGTTTTCGGTAGGGAACGTCCCACCTTTGGGGACGAAACAATATCCATTGCCTCTTATTGCTTTCAAATATTTTTCTCGTGTCAGCATAGAACAACAGGAGTGTTGTGTGAATTTTTGTGATTTTTCGGGGTTCGTTTGGACATTTTTATGCATTAACTGGGTTTTCAACGCATTTATGTGCATAATTCAAATTTGAACTACATGCACATGCTTCGGTGCACATAAATTGGTTGAAAAATCAAATATGTGTCCTTGGGTGCATGCTTAGGACCCATGCAAGAAATGGGAATGAATTTCAAACATCAGGGCACCGTTGATTGCCGACAAAACATTGAGATGCCTGGTATTTAAATTCTAGTAAATCCAAAACTCGTCTAAAATTCAAGAAACTTGGCATGCTATCATGGAGTGGCATTAACATGCCGTGGTAAAATTTTTGTCCCATTTCGGGCAGGTTTGGGTATATGCTTCTCACAACAAGTATGATGGTTTTTGGTAGGGAACGTCCCACCTTTGGGACAAAACGATATCCATTGCCTCTTATTGCTTTCATATTTTTTCTCGTGTCAACATAGAACAACAGGAGTGTTGTCTGATTTCTTTTGATTTCTTGTGGTTTGTTTGGACATTTTTATGCATTAACTGAGTTTTCAATGCATTTATGTGGATAATTCAAATTTGAACTACATGCACATGTTCCGGTGCATATAAATTGGTTGAAAAATCAAATCTGTGTCCTTGGGTGCATGCTTAGGTCCCATGCAAGAAATGGGAATGAATTTCAAACACTAGGGCACCCTTGATTGCTGGTAAAATATTGAGATGCCTGGTTTTTAAATTCTAGTAAATCCAAATCTCGTCTGAAATTCATGAAACTTGGCATGCTATCATGCAGCGGCATCAACATTCCATGGTAAATTTTTTGTCCCATTTGGGGCAGGTTTGGGTATATGCTTCTCACAAACCGGAGCTTCTCACAACAAGCATGATGGTTTTCGGTAGGGAACGTCCCACCTTTGGGGACGATATGATATCCACTGCCTCTTATTGCTTTCAATTTTTTTTCGTGTCAACATAGAAGTGTGATTTTTTGTGATTTTTCGGGGTTTGTTTGGACATTTTTATGCATTAACTGGGTTTTCAACGCATTTATGTGCATAATTCAAATTTGAACTACATGCACATGCTCCGGTGCATATAAATTGGTTGAAAATCAAATATGTGTCCTTTGGTGCATGCTTAGGTCCCATGCAAGAAATGGGAGTGAATTTCAAACACTAGGGCACCGTTCACCGTTGATTGCCGGCAAAACATTGCAATGTCTGGTTTTTAAATTCTAGTAAATCTAAAACTCATCTGAAATTCATGAAACTGGGCATGCTATCATGCAATGGCACCCGACATGCTGTGGTATTTTCGTGTCCATTTTGAGAGAAGGCGCACTCGAATAATGACAGCCAACAAAGACATTTTGAAAAAATAGCTGCCACTTTAATATCTCAAACGTTTGTATATTACAAACCATGTGTGTTCTATTAACCATTCACGTGACGCCATGTGTCTTGGTTTTAATGGCTATAGGAGGTGCCGTGCGGACAGCTGCTTGACCTTAACTGAAGGGAGGCGTGCGAGCGCCGTCCAATGCGCAGGCTGACCGAGAGGCGTGCAAGTTGTCCTCGAATGTGCAGGCTCATCGGGAAGCATGCGAGTTGTACGCTGCACCGGCTCAATGGGAAGCGAGCCCTTTGACTTCCATGGCCGCCCGCCTTGCTCACATCCTCTCCATTAATGGTGCCCAAGCCGCAGTTTAATTCGCTTTTTAAATATAAAACACTCATCGCAAACGTTTTAGTTAGAACACCCGTATGCAAACGGACAGCTTCCCCAGGAAGCCAAGAGAAAATGTGCTGAGCGGGATTTCTGCAGCTCTTGATCGCAAACTTTTTAGATAGAACACCCGTATGGAAAGTGAGAGCAGCATAGGATTTGTGCATCCCTTCAACGCAAACAGTTGTTTTGGATGACCCGTGTGCAACCACGTACAAGCAATTTGGTAAGATTTGTCAATCCTTGTAACACTGCGATTTGTCAAAATATGAAGCTAAAAATCACTAGCAGTATCTAATTTTTTGCAACTAAAATTCAGTAATTATGCATAGATTTCATTCATAGATTAAGCATTCGTTCTTAATTTATACAAAAAGTTCAACTCGACAGCTGAACTGAACAAACTTTTCCCCAATTGTTGCCAACCACGTACTGAAATAGCTAGTTCAACTATATATACTAGCTAATTTAAAGTACGTCGTACAGTTCAACCACATATATAGTCAGATGAACTAAACAAAATAGCCCCTAAATACTACTACTATGGAGGGGCTTTGTACTACTTCCGGCTGCCACTCCTCTACTGAACGCGCTCAGTAAGAGGCGGAGGAGGAGGAGCCTACCGATGAGCTGGGCAACCGCAATGCGGTGCCTGCCGCTGTTGTAGCTTCAGTGACGCTCACCTCGAATGCCCTTTGTCGCTCCAAACGACCCCTCCCGAAGCGGTGGTTCTCCTCGTATATCTCCTCATTCCTTGCCTCTAAGACGGCGTGTGCCGCGGCCACGGCGGCGGTAAGGCTCTTTGCATGCTCGACGAGGCGCTCCTCCTCCTCCCGCAGGAACTCGGTGAAGCGCGCGAGGTCGCTGACGCACGTGCGGGCATCTCCATATCCCGTTGATACGCCTAGTTGATGTGAGACTATCTTCTCCTTTTTGTCTTCTCCACAACCACCATTCTATTCCATATATAGTGTTATATCCATGGCTCACTCTCATGTATTGCGTGAAGATTGAAAATTTTTTAGAACACCAAAAGTATGAAACAATTGCTTGGCTTGTCATCGGGGTTGTGCATGATTTAAATATTTTGTGTGCTGAAGATAGAGCATAGCCAGACTATATGATTTTGTAGGGATAACTTTCTTTGGCCATGTTATTTTGAGAAGACATAATTTCTTAGTTAGTATGCTTGAAGTACCATTATTTTTATGTCAATATTAAACTTTTGTCTTGAATCTTTCGGATCTGAACATTCGTACCACAAATAAGAGAATTACATTGAAAATTATGCCAAGTAGCATTCCGCATCAAAAATTCTATTTTTATCATTTACCTACTCGAGGACGAGCAGGAATTAAGCTTGGGGATGCTTGATACGTCTCCAACGTATCTATAATTTTTTATTGCTTCATGCTATATTATATTCTATTTTGGATGTTTAACGGGCTTTATTATACACTTTTATATATATTTTTGGACTAACCTATTAACCAGAGGCCCAGCCCAAATTGTTCTTTTTTGCCTATTTCAGTTGTTCGCAGAAAAAGAATATCAAACGGAGTCCAAACAGAATGAAACCTGCAGGAACGTGATTCTCGGAACGAACGTGATGCAGAGGACTTGGACTCTACATCAAGAAAACAACCAGGAGAGCACGAGGCAGGGGCGCGCCTACCCCCCTGGGCGCGCCCTCCACCCTCGTGGGGCCCATGTTGCTCCACCGACATACTTCTTCCTCCTATATATACCTATGTACTCTCAAACCAACAGAAGCATCCACGAAAACCTAATTCCACCGTCGCAACCTTCTGGACCCGTGAGATCCCATCTTGGGGCCTTTTCTGGCGTCCTGCCGAAGGGGGCATTGATCATGGAGGGCTTCTACATCAACACCATAGCCTCTCCGATGATGTGTGAGTAGGTTACCTCAGACCTTCGGGTCCATAGTTATTAGCTAGATGGCTTATTCTCTCTTTTTGGATCTCACTACAATGTTCTCCCCCTCTCTTGTGGAGATCTATTCGATGTAATCTTCTTTTGCGATGTGTTTGTTGAGACCGATGAATTGTGGGTTTATGATCAAGTTTATCTATGAACAATATTTGAATCTTCTCTGAATTCTTTTATGTATGATTGGTTATCTTTGCAAGACTTTTGGAATTATCAATTTGGTTTGGCCTACTAGATTGATCTTTCTTGCAATGGGAGAAGTTCTTAGCTTTGGGTTCAATCTTGCGGTGTCCTTTCCCAGTGACAGTAGGGGCAGCAAGGCACATATTGTATTGTTGCCATCGAGGATAACAAGATGGGGTTTATATCATATTGCATGAGTTTATACCTCTACATCATGTCATCTTGCTTAAAGCGTTACTCCGTTCTTATGAACTTAATACTCTAGATGCATGCTGGATAGCGGTCGATGTGTGGAGTAATAGTAGTAGATGCAGGCAGGAGTCGGTCTAGTTGTCTCGGATGTGATGCCTATATACATGATCAGACCTAGATATTCTCATAAGTATGCTCAATTCTATCAATTGCTCATCAGTAATTTGTTCACCCACCGTAATACTTATGCTCTCGAGAGAAGCCACTAGTGAAACCTATGGCCCCCGGGTCTATTCTCTATCAAATTAATCTTCCAACACTTAGTTATTTTCATTGCCTTTTATTTTATTTGCATCTTTATCATAAAAATACCAAAAATATTATCTTATCATATCTATCATATCTCACTCTCGTAAGTGACCGTTGAGGGATTGACAACCCCTTTATCGCGTTGGTTGCGAGGTTCTTGTTTGTTTGTGTAGGTGCGAGGGACTCGTGCGTGGTCTCCTACTGGATTCATACCTTGGTTCTCAAAAACTAACGGAAATACTTACGCTACTTTACTTCATCACCCTTTCCTCTTCAAGGGAAAACCAACGCAGTGCTCAAGAGGTAGCAAGAAGGATTTCTGGCGCTGTTGCCGGGGAAATCTACACCAAGTCAAGTCAAGTCAAGATATACCAAGTGCCCATCACAAACTCATCTCCCTTGCATTACATTATTTGTCATTTGCCTCTCGTTTTCCTCTCCCCCACTTCACCCTTGCCGTTTTATTCACCCTCTCTTTTCTATTCGCCTCTTTCTCGCTTGCTTTTTGCTCGTTTGTGTCATGATGGCTCAAGATAATACTAAATTGTGTGACTTTACCAATACCAACAACAATGATTTTCTTAGCACTCTGATTTCTCCTCTTACCGATACTGAGTCTTGTGAAATTAATGCTGCTTTGTTGAATCTTGTCATGAAAGATCAATTCGCCGGCCTTCCTAGTGAAGATGCCGCTACCCATCTAAATAGCTTTGTTGATTTGTGTGATATGCAAAAGAAGAAAGATGTGGACAATGATATTGTTAAATTGAAGTTATTTCCTTTTTCGCTTAGAGATCGTGCTAAAGCTTGGTTTTCATCTTTGCCTAAAAATAGTATTGATTCCTGGAATAAGTGCAAAAATGCTTTTATCTCTAAGTATTTTCCTCCCGCTAAAATCATCTCTCTTAGAAACGATATTATGAATTTTAAGCAACTTGATCATGAACATGTTGCACAAGCTTGGGAGAGGATGAAATTAATAATACGTAATTGCCCTACACATGGTTTGAATCTTTGGATGATTATACAAAAAATATGTCGGATTGAATTTTGCTTCTAGAAATCTTTTAGATTCGGCCGTAGGAGGCACTTTTATGGAAATCACTTTAGGAGAAGCTACTAAACTCCTAGATAATATTATGGTTAATTATTCTCAATGGCACACCGAAAGATCTACTAATAAAAAAGTGCATGCGATAGAAGAAATTAATGTTTTGAGTGGAAAGATGGATGAACTTATGAAATTATTTGCTACTAAAAGTGTTTCTTCTGGTCCTAATGATATACCTTTGTCTACTTTGATTGAGAATAATAACGAATCTATGGATGTCAATTTTGTTGGTAGGAATAATTTTGGTAACAACGCGTATAGAGGAAACTTTAATCCTAGGCCGTACCCTAGTAATTCCTCTAATAATTATGGTAATTCCTACAAAAACTCTTATGGAAATTTTAATAAGATGCCCTATGAATTTGAGACTAGTGTTAAGGAGTTTATGAATTCACAAAAGAATTTCAATGCCTTGCTTGAAGAAAAATTGCTCAAAGTTGATGAATTGGCTAGGAACGTCGATAGAATTTCTATTGATGTTGATTCTTTGAAACTTAGATCTATTCCTCCTAAGCATGATATCAATGAGTCTCTCAAAGCCATGAGAATTTCCATTGATGAGTTCAAAGAAAGAACCGCTAGGATGCGTGCTAAGAAAGATTTCTTTGTAAAAGCATGTTCTTCTAGTTTCTATGAAAACAAAGATGAAGATCTAAAAGTTATTGATGTGTCCCCTATTAAATCACTGTTTTCCAATATGAATCTTCATAATGATGGGACTGAATATGAGCCACCTTTACCTAGAAGGCGTTCCAAAAATTCGGAGTTTTTAGATCTTGATGCTAAAATTGGTAAAAGTGGGATTGAAGAGAACAAAACTCTAGATATTAATGAACCTACTATTTTGGATTTCAAGGAATTTAATTATGATAATTGCTCTTTGATAGATTGTATTTCCTTGTTTCAATCCGTGCTAAATTCTCCTCATGCTTATAGTCAAAATAAGGCTTTTACTAAACATATCGTTGATGCTTTGATGCAATCTTATGAAGAAAAGCTTGAGTTGGAAGTTTCTATCCCTAGAAAACTTTATGATGAGTGGGAACCTACTATTAAAATTAAAATTAAAGATCATGAATGCTATGCTTTGTGTGATTTGGGTGCTAGTGTTTCCACGATTCCAAAAACTTTGTGTGATTTGCTAGGTTTCCGTGATTTTGATGATTGTTCTTTGAACTTGCACCTTGCGGATTCCACTATTAAGAAACCTATGTGAAGAATTAATGATGTTCTTATTGTTGCAAATAGGAACTATGTTCCCGTAGATTTCATTGTTCCTGATATAGATTGCAATCCTTCATGTCCTATTATTCTTGGTAGACCTTTGCTTAGAACGATTGGTGCAATTATTGATATGAAGGAAGGGAATATTACATTCCAATTTACGTTAAGGAAAGGCATGGAACACTTACCTAGAAATAAAATAAAATTACCATATGAATCTATTATGAGAGGCATGTATGGATTGCCTACCAAAGATGGCAATACCTAGATCTATCCTCGCTTTTATGCCTAGCTATGGGCATTAAACGATAGCGCTTGTTGGGAGGCAACCCAATTTTATTTTTAGTTTTTTACTTTTTGCTTATGTTTAGGAATAAATATTTGTTCTATCCTCTGGTTAGATTTGTTTTTATGTTTTAATTAGTGTTTGTGCCAAGTTAAACCTATAGGATCTTCTTGGATGATAGTTATTTGATCTTGCTGAAAATTCCAGAAACTTTCTGTTCACGAAAACAATTGTTAAAAATCACCAGAACGTGATAAAATACTGATTCAAATTTATTCTGATCAATAAACAAAATTTCTAGGTCTTCCTAGTTTGGATGAATTTTTTGATTTCCAGAAGTTTACGTTAGTTACAGATTACTATAGATTGTTCTGTTTTTGACAGATTCTATTTTTCGTGTGTTGTTTGCTTATTTTGATGAATCTATGGCTAGCAAAATAGTTTATAAACCATAGAGAAGTTGGAATACAGTAGGTTTAACACCAATATAAATAAAGAATGAGTTCATTACAGTACCTTGAAGTGGTGTTTTCTTTTCTTTCGCTAACGGAGCTCATGAGATTTTCTGTTAAGTGTTGTGTTGTGAAGTTTTCAAGTTTTGGGTAAAAGATTTGATGGATTATGGAACAAGGAGTGGAAAGATCCTAAGATTGGGGATTCCCATGGCACCCCAATATAATCTAAAGACACCAAAAAGGCAAAGCTTGGGGATGCTCCGAAAGGCATCCCATCTTTCGTCTACTTCCATCGGTAACTTTCCTTGGAGCTATATTTTTATTCACCACATGATATGTGTTTTGCTTGGAGCGTCTTGTATTATTTGAGTCTTTATTTTTTAGTTTTCCACAATAATCCTTACTATACACACCTTCTGAGAGAGACACACATGATGCGGAATTTATTAGAATACTCTATGTGCTTCACCTATATCTTTTGAGCTATATAGTTTTTGCTCTAGTGCTTCACTTATATCTTTTAGAGCACGGTGGTGGATTTGTTTTATAGAAACTATTGTTCTCTCATGATTCACTCATATTATTTTGAGAGTCCTACAAAACAGCGTGGTAATTTGCTTTAAATATAATAGGCATCCAATTAAAAAAATCTTATGAGTGTGTTGAATACTATGAGAAGTTCGATGCTTGATAATTGTTTTGAGATATGAAGATGGTGATATTAGAGTCATGATAGTTGAGTAGTTGTGAATTTGAGGAATACTTGTGTTAAAGTTTGTGATTCCCGTAGCATGCACGTATGGTGAACCGTTATGTGATGAAGTCGGAGCATAATTTATTTATTGATTGTCTTCCTTATGAGTGGCGGTCGGGGACGGGCGATGGTCTTTTCCTACCAATCTATACCCCTAGGAGCATGCGCGTAATACTTTGCTTTGATAACTTGTAGATTTTTGCAATAAGTATATGAGTTCTTTATGACTAATGTTGAGTCCATGGATTATACGCACTCTCTTCCTTCCACCATTGCTAGCCTCTCTAATACCGTGCACTTTTTGCTGGTATCATACACCCACCATATACTTTCCTCAAAACAGCCACCATACCTACCTATCATGGCATTTTCATAGCCATTCCGAGATATATTGCCATGCAACTTACCACTGTTCCGTTTACTATGACACGCTCCATCATTGTCATATTGCTTTGCATGATCATGTAGTTGACATCGTATTTGTGGCAAAGCCACCGTTCATAATTCTTTCATACATGTCACTCTTGATTCATTGCATATCCCGGTGCACCGCCGGAGGCATTCACATAGAGTAATATTTTTCTCTAAGTATTGAGTTGTAATTCTTGAGTTGTAAGTAAATGAAAGTGTGATGATCATCATTTTTAGAGCATTGTCCCAAGTGAGGAAAGGATGATGGAGAATGATTCCCCCATAAGTCGGGATGAGACTGAGGACGAAAAGTAAAAAAACGAAAAAAGAGGCCATAAAAAAATAGAGAAAAGGCCCAAATAAAAAAATGAGAGAAAAAGAGAGAAGGGACAATGTTACTATCCTTTTACCACACTTGTGCTTCAAAGTAGCACCATGATCTTCATGATAGAGAGTCTCCTATGATATCACTATCATATACTAGTGGGAATTTTTCATTATAGAACTTGGCTTGTGTATTCCAATGATGGGCTTCCTCAAAATGCCCTAGGTCTTCGTGAGCAAGCGAGTTGGATGCACACCCACTTAGTTTCTTTTGTTGAGCTTTCATATACCTATAGCTCTAGTGCATCCATTGCATGGCAATCCCTACTCACTCACATTGATATCTATTGATGGGCATCTCCATAGCCCGTTGATACGCCTAGTTGATGTGAGACTATCTTCTCCTTTCTGTCTTCTCCACAACCACCATTCTATTCCATATATAGAGCTATATCCATGGCTCACGCTCATGTATTGCGTGAAGATTGAAAAATTTTGAGAACACCAAAAGTATGAAACAGTTGCTTGGCTTGTCATCGGGGTTGTGCATGATTTAAATATTTTGTGTGGTGAAGATAGAGCATAGCCAGACCATATGATTTTGTAGGGATAACTTTCTTTGGCCATGTTATTTTGAGAAGACATAATTGCTTAGTTAGTATGCTTAAAGTATTATTATTATTATGTCAATATTAAACTTTTGTCTTGAATCTTTCGGATCTGAACATTCATACCACAAATAAGAGAATTACATTGAAAATTATGCCAACTAGCATTCCGCATCAAAAATTCTGTTTTTATCATGTACCTACTCGAGGACGAGCAGGAATTAAGCTTGGGGATGCTTGATACGTCTCCAACGTATCTATAATTTTTTATTGCTTCATGCTATATTATATTCTGTTTTGGATGTTTAACGGGCTTTATTATACACTTTTATATATTTTTTGGGACTAACCTATTAACCGGAGGCCCAGCCCAAATTGTTATTTTTTGCCTATTTCAGTTATTCGGAGAAAAAGAATATCAAACGGAGTCCAAACAGAATAAAAGCTTCGGGAATGTGATTTTTGGAACGAACGTGATCCAGAGGACTTGGACCCTACGTCAAGAAAGCAACCAGGAGAGCACGAGGCAGGGGGCGCGCCTACCCCCCTAGGCGCGCCCTCCACCCTCGTGGGGCCCACGTTTCTCCACTGACGTACTTCTTCCTCCTATATATACCTACGTACTCCCAAACCAACAGAAGCATCCACGAAAACCTAATTCCACCGCCGCAACCTTCTGGACCCGTGAGATCCCATCTTGGGGCCTTTTCCGGCGTCCTGCCAGAGGGGACATTGATCATGGAGGGCTTCTACATCAACACCATAGCCTCTCTGATGATGTGTGAGTAGTTTACCTCAGACCTTCGGTTCCATAGTTATTAGCTAGATGGCTTCTTCTCTCTTTTTGGATCTCAATACAATGTTCTCCCCCTCTCTTGTGGAGATCTATTCGATGTAATCTTCTTTTGCGGTGTGTTTGTTGAGACCGATGAATTGTGGGTTTATGATCAAGTTTATCTATGAACAATATTTGAATCTTCTCTGAATTCTTTTATGTATGATTGGTTATCTTTGCAAGTCTTTTTGAATTATCAGTTTGGTTTGGCCTACTAGATTGATCTTTCTTGCAATGGGAGAAGTTCTTATCTTTGGGTTCAATCTTGCGGTGTCCTTTCCCAGTGACAGTAGGGGCAGCAAGGCACATATTGTATTGTTGCCATCGAGGATAACAAGATGGGGTTTATATCATATTGCATGAGTTTATCCCTCTACATCATGTCATCTTGCTTAAAGCGTTACTCCGTTCTTATGAACTTAATACTCTAGATGCATGCTGGATAGCGGTCGATATGTGGAGTAATAGTAGTAGATGCAGGTAGGAGTAGGTCTACTTGTCTCGGACGTGATGCCTATATACATGATCATACCTTGATATTCTCATAACTATGCTCAATTCTATCAAATGCTCAACAGTAATTTGTTCACCCACCGTAATACTTATGCTCTCGAGAGAAGCCACTAGTGAAACCTATGGCCCCCGGGTCTATTCTCCATCAAATTAATCTTCCAACACTTAGTTATTTTCATTGCCTTTTATTTTACTTTGCATCTTTATCATAAAAATACCAAAAATATTATCTTATCATATCTATCAGATCTCACTCTCGTAAGTGACCGTTGAGGGATTGACAACCCCTTTATTGCGTTGGTTGCGAGGTTCTTGTTTGTTTGTGTAGGTGCGAGGTACTCGTGCGTGGTCTCCTACTGGATTGATACCTTGGTTCTCAAAACTAAGGGAAATACTTACGCTACTTTACTGCATCACCCTTTCCTCTTCAAGGGAAAACCAACACAGTGCTTAAGAGGTAGCACGGAGCGGGCGATGGCCCTGGCTTTTGACGGTGGTGTGGCGGCAACGGCAGCCGGCAACAGCTATCGACGGGCACCGGCAGCGGAGCATGTGGTGGGTGTTCCGTGCACACCCAACAGGGACGCCACGCGCACTACACTACGCCGGGTGTAGCCTCCCAGCTGGAGTTGTCCTCTGATGATGGCGGAGTGGCTGAGCTACGACGATGAACCGGTGCCATTGGCGATTGTGGGAGAAGCAGACGAGATAAGCTACTGGGAGGGAGGGGAAAATGCGACGCAAGACTCGCCGGCCGTGAGGGTTTTTATAGCAGGCCGGTAAGCATTGGGATTTTGGGGGATTTCACCGAGTCGGGCGGGAAGCTTGCGCGGTAACCAGCGAGGTTGCGTGGGAACGGGCTCAGTGACTATTCATTGGCGCCACAGTTTGGCCAAAAGAACGCCCCCGCGCGCTGCGCAAGCTTGCGCTATAAGCCGTCTGCGGCAGCGGGGTGACAAGACGTGCGAGAGGAGGACGAAAGGCCACGTACACATATAGTTAATAAAAAAATGTTTGCGATTTAATTACCTACTATACCACTGTCCTGGTTTATAAGTATGATTTAACTAATAAAATACGAATGCATGTCGCCAAAGATTATATAGTTGGATTTGTATTGAACATAGTTTCCAATTATATAATTTTTAAAACATGCATTAACATTTTGTTGGTTAAATTTGAGGGAAAAGTATGGCACAGAATATAAATAAGACTATAGACTAGACGGAGGTGGTAGTACACGGCCGCTCTCTGCGCAGCGACGCAACTGTCGGCCGGCTTGTAGGCGAGCATTTCCTGCTTGTTCAACTGCTCTATGCGTGTGGTTGCTTGCGGTTCAGGCAGCCGCGGCGCGCTCTGCTCACGTCCCGTCGCGCGCGCTCTGCTCTCGCGTCCCTCCGGGTGCTCCGCCCTCGTCCCTCCACGCGCGCTGCCAATGTTTGGGGCCGGCGCACGATCACACACGTTCGTGTGCAAGCGGTTGCGCCGGGCGCGGTGCGACGATGCAGTTACCCACTGCAAAAACTGCCATGCGGACGCGCCGAGAATCCACGCCGCCCGGCCCCCTTTTATTCTTGCGGCCATTTACCTCCATCTCTCGTCTCACACGACACAATAAGCACACCCACGAAGACACATACAGAGAGGACATCCAGCGGTTCCAATGGCGCTCCCATGGCTCCAATGGCGCTCCTAGCGGCCGACGACGACAACGGCGGGCAGTTCACCACGCATCACATAGTGGACACCCACGTGAGGGGAAGGCCCTCTCGGTGGTGTGCATGAACGATCCGGTCTCGATGGAGAGCTCCATCCAAACTATGGAGCAGTTCCTTGTCGAGGACAAGTACCGAGTGGTTGGCTTCGACCTCGAGTACACCATCGGTCGTGCCGAGCACGATCAGAAGATTGTCGTTTCCCAGTTGTGCGTGCGACCTGACGTCCTCGTCTACCACTACCACCTTGCCAAAAGGCCTTGCGAGCGTTTCTCCAGGTTTATCAATAGCTCCGACTATAGTTTCGCTATGGTGGACACCACCAACGATCTAAAAGCGCTCAAGGTTTCGGACTTGAAATGCCCGAATCTTGTCAACATCCAGCACCACTACAAGGTCTGGGGCAGCGAGAAAAACAAACTGAACTCCCTGGTTGACCTCGCCTCGGCCATCATCGACCCCTACTACACGAAGATGAAGGAAGAGAGCAATAAGGACAAGAATGCTTGGCACAGTGTGTGGCATGAGAGACTGGATGAACAACATGTCAAGTACGCGGCCATGGACGCGTACACAAGCTATGAGATGTACAGGCGGATCGTTGACATGAGGAAGTGTCTTCTTCCTGACCCAAACGAGGGATCGATCCACATAGCAGTGGCGGGAGCGTCACAAGAAGTAGATGACTAGATGATCGTTTCTCCTACTTTAGAATGCATGCAATTGTTTATTGAGGTGTGTGCGAATGATCTATATAGTCACTTATGTAATTGGATGTTTATTTCAGTTATATATATATATATATATATATATATATATATATATATATATATATACATATATATATATATATACTTGTTATTCTACTATAGATAGAGCAATTCACACGGCTTATTAGCAGCAATCGTTTGTGTTATTATTGGTCTTCGCACACATTTCTGATTATGGACCAGTTTGCCACGTATCACACACACCTTGATCTGGCTGACCGTTTCTTTTGTGTTGCCTAATCACAAACGGTTCATCCGAGTGAACCGTATGCTCTATATCGCACACGCCTTCATCAGGCTGCCCATTTCTTTTGTTCTGCCTCGTCGCAAACAGTTCATTGAGCTGAACCGTATGCCCTACATCGCACACGCAACAAAAATCTGAACCCTGTTTGATAGCTCCGCCATCGCAAACGTTTTGCACCTTTTTTACGGTTCTTTTACAGCACCATTTGCGATTATGGCATCGCACACAGTTTCGTCGAAGGGCCTCTGATTGTAGTGTCATGTTTGGACCATCCTGCAGTAGTGTTGGGTGTATGACCACAAAAGGTTTTATTCATGTAAACGGAATAATAATTATTCTTTGACTTAAATGAATAACCGTATTGCAATAAACATGATCCAATCACATTATGCTCAACGCAAACACTAAATAACATTTATTTTGGGTTCAACACTAATCCCGAAGGTAAAGGAAGTGTCCGATGGTGATCTTTTCAACCTTTGGAATCATTTCCAACACACATCGTCACCTCGCCCTCAACTAGTCTTTCTTCATTTTGTAACTCCTGTTTCGAGTTACTAATCATAGCAACTGAACCAGTATCGAATACCCAGGGGCTACCATGAACACTAGTAAAGTACACATCAATAACATGTATATCATATATACTTTTGTTCACTTTGCCATCCTTCTTATCCGCCAAGTATTTGGGGTGGTACCGCTTCCAGTGACCATTTCCTTTGCAGTAGAAGTACTCAGTTTCAGGCTTGGGTCTAGCTTTGGGCTTCTTCATGGGAGTAGCAACTTGCTTGCCATTCTTCTTGAAGTTCCCTTTATTTCCCTTGCTCTTTTACTTGAAACTAGTGGTCTTGTCAACCATCAACATTTGATGCTTTTCTTGATTTCTACCTTCGTCTATTTCAGCACCATGAAGAGCTCGAGAATCGTTTTTGTCATCCCTTGCATATTATAGTTCATCACGAAGTTCCAGTAACTTGGTGATAGTGACTAGAGAACTCTGTCAATCACTATCTTATCTGGAAGATTAACTCCCACTTGATTCAAGCGATTGTAGTACTCAGACGTTCTGAGCACATGCTCACTGGTTGAGCTATTCTCCTCCATCTTGTAGGCAAAGTACTTGTTAGAGGTCTCATACCTCTCGACTCGGGCATGAGTCTGAAATACCAATTTCAGCTCTTGGAACATCTTATATGCTCCGTGGTGTTCAAAACGTTTTTGAAGTACCGGTTCTAAGTCGTAAAGCATGGCGCACTAAACTATCAAGTAGTCATCATACCGAGCTTGCCAAACATTCATAACGTCTGCATCTGCTCCTGCAATAGGTCCGTCACCTAGCAGTGCATCAAGGACATAATTCTTCTGTGCAGCAATGAGGATAATCGTCAGATCGCGGACCCAGCCTGCATCATTCCTACTATCATCTTTCAACTTATTTTTCTCTAGGAACATATCAAAAATAAAACAGGGGAGCCATACACGAGCTATTGTTCTACAACATAGATATGCAAAAACTATCAGGACTAAGTTCATGATAAATTAAAGTTCAATTAATCATATTACTTAAGAACTCCCACTTAGATAGACATCGCTCTAGTCATCTAAATGATCATGTGATCCATAACAACTAAACCATGTCCGATCATCACGTGAGATGGAGTAGTTTTCAATGGTGAACATCACTGTGTTGATCATATCTACTATATGATTCACGCTCGACCTTTCGGTCTCAGTGTTCCGAGGCCATATCTGCATATGCTAGGCTCGTCAAGTTTAACCCGAGTATTCTGTGTGTGCAAAACTGGCTTGCACCCGTTGTATGTGAACGTAGAGCTTATCACACCCGATCATCACGTGGTGTCTCGGCACGACGAACTGTAGCAACGGTGCATACTCAGGGAGAACACTTATACCTTGAAATTTAGTGAGGGATCATCTTACAATGCTACCGCCGTACTAAGCAAAATAAGATGCATAAAGGATAAACATCACATGCAATCAAAATAAGTGATATGATATGGCCATCATCATCTTGTGCCTTTGATCTCCATCTCCAAAGCACCATCATGATCACCATCGTCACTGGCTTGACACCTTAATCTCCATCGTAGCATCATTGTCGTCTTGCCAACTATTGCTTCAACGACTATTGCTACCGCTTAGTGATAAAGTAAAGCAATTACATGGCGATTGCATTTCATACAATAAAGCGACAACCATAAGGCTCCTGCCAGTTGCCGATAACGGTTACAAAACATGATCATCTCATACAACAATTTATATCTCATCACATCTTGACCATATACATCACAACATTCCCTGCAAAAACAAGTTAAACGTCCTCTACTTTGTTGTTGCAAGTTATACATGGCTGCTACGGGCTTCTAGCAAGAACCATTCTTACCTACGCATCAAAATCACAACGATTTTTCGTCAAGTGTGTTGTTTTAACCTTCAACAAGGACCGGGTGTAGTCAAACTCGATTCAACTAAAGTTGGAGAAACAGACGCCCGCTAGCCACCTGTGTGCAAAGCACGTCGGTAGAACCAGTCTCATGAACGCGGTCATGTAATGTCGGTCCGGGCCGCTTCATCCAACAATACCGCCGAATCAAAGTAAGATGTTGTTGGTAAGCAGTATGACTATTATCGCCCACAACTCTTTGTGTTCTACTCGTGCATATAACATCTACACATATACCTGGCTCTGATACCACTGTTGGGTAATGTAGTATTTCAAAAATTTCCTACGATCACGCAAGATCTATCTAGGAGAAGCATAGCAACGAGCGGGGAGAGTGTGTCCACGTACCCTCGTAGACCGAAAGCGGAAGCGTTTAGTAATGCGGTTGATATAGTCGAACGTCTTCACGATCCAACCGATCCAAGTACCGAACGTACGGCATCTCTGTGTTCAGCACACGTTCAGCATGATGACGTCCCTCGAGCTCTTGCTCCAGTTGAGGACGAGGGAGAGTTCCGTCAGCACGATGGTGTGGCGATGGTGATGTTGAAGTTACCAGCGCAGGGCTTCGCCTAAGCACTACGATGATATGATCGAGGTGTTAATTGTGGAGGGGCGCCGCACATGGCTAGGAACAATTGATGTGTGTTCTAGGGGTGCCCTCCCCATGTATACAAAGGAGGGAGAGGGAGGGAGGCAGCCTAGGGTGCACCCAAGTAGGAGGAATCCTACTTGGGCCCCTAGTCCAATTCGGCCCCCCCTTACCATATTTGGACAAGGGGGAAAGGAAGGAGGGGGGAGGGGAAGGAAGTAGGAGTCCTACTTCATACTTTCCTTTTCCTCCTCTCCTTTCCCTTTCTCCCCACATGGCTGGCCCTATAGGGGGCGCACCAGCCCCTTGTGGGCTGGTGTGTTCCCTTACTTGGCCCATTAAGGCCATACTTTTGTCGGGGGTTGCCCGGAACCCCTTCCGGTGACCCGGTATCACCCGGAACACTTCCGGTGTCCAAATACCATCGTCCTATATATGAATTTGTACCTCTCGACCATTTTGAGACTCCTCATCATGTCCATGATCTCATCCGAGACTCCGAACAAACTTCGGTCATCAAATCACATAACTCATAAATAATCGTCATCGAACGTTAAGCGTGCGGACCCTAAGGGTTCGAGAACTATGTAGAAATGACCGAGACCCATCTCAGGTCAATAACCAATAGTGGAACCTAGATGCTCATATTGACTCCTACGTATTCTACGAAGATCTTTATCGGTCAAACCGCATCACAACATACGTTGTTCCCTTTGTCATCGGTATGTTACTTGCCCGAGATTCGATCGTCGGTATCATCATACCTAGTTCAATCTCGTTACTGGCAAGTCTCTTTACTCGTTCCATAATGCATCATCCTATGACTAACTCATTAGTCACATTGCTTGCAAGGCTTATAGTGATGTGCATTACCGAGAGGTCCCCGAGATACCTCTCCGATACACAGAGTGACAAATCCTAATCTCGATCTATGCCAACCCAACAAACACCTTCGGAGACATCTGTAGAGCATCTTTATAATCACTCAGTTACGTCGTGACGTTTGATAGCACACAAGGTGTTCCTCCGGTATTCGGGAGTTGCATAATCTCATAGTCAGAGGAACATGTATAAGTCATGATGAAAGCAATAGCAATAAAATTATACGATCATTATGCTAAGCTAACGGATGGGTCTTGTCCATCACATCATTCTCTAATGATGTGATCCCGTTCATCAAATGACAACACATGTCTATGGCCAGGAAACATAACCATCTTTGATTAATGAGCTAGTCAAGTAGAGGCATACTAGGGACACTCTGTTTTGTCTATGTATTCACACATTTCCGGTTAATACAATTCTAGCATGAATAATAAACATTTATCATGATATAAGGAAATATAAATAACAACTTTATTATTGCCTCTAGGGCATATTTCCTTCACAAATCTATCTATGAATATTATTTGAGTCTTTGTTGAACTCTTTTATGCATGATTGTTATAGCCTTGTATTTCTTCTCCGAAACTTTGGTTTGGTTTGGCCAACTAGATTGATTTTTCTTGCCATGGGAAGAGGTGCTTTGTGATGGGTTTGATCTTGCGGTGCTCAATCTCAGTGGTAGAAGGAGACATGACACTCATGTATTGTTGCCATTAAGGATGAAAAGATGGGGTTTATTCTTACATGAATAGATCTTGTCTACATCATGCCATCGTTCTTATTGCATTACTCTGTTTCTTCATGAACTTAATACACTAGATGCATGTTGGATAGCGGTCGATGTGTGGAGTAATAGTAGTAGATGCAAAAACGTTTCGGTCTACTCTTGGACATGATGCCTATATACATGATCATTGCCTTGGATATCATCATAATTATTTTCTCTTCTATCAATTGCCCAACAGTAATTTGTTTACCCACGTATGCTATTTTCTCGAGAGAAACCTCTAGTGAAATCTACCGCCCCCAGGTCTATTTCCTATCATATCAAAACCAAAAATACCTTGTTGCACTTTTTATTTATTTATTTTCTTTTGTGTTTTTGTTAGATCTATTTATCCAATCTCATACAATATAATCTATCTCAATACCGAGGAGGGATTGACAACCCCTCTTACGCGTTGGGTTGCAAGTATTTGTTATTTGTGTGCAAGTGTTGTTTACATAGGGTGGGTGGATCCTCCTACTGGATTGATAACGTTGGTTTCATAACTGAGGGAAATACTTACCATTGTTGTGCTGCATCATCCTCTCCTCTTCGGGGAAATACCAACACAGATACAAGCAATCGGGTAGTCTCACTAGCCTTTCTAGTTACAAGGATTAAAGTCGAGTGTATATGAAAGATTTGATTGCAACGAAAAAGTAAAAAAAAACAAGAACTGTAAAAGAGAGCGTTGATCGGGGGTGGAAGCAGTAGGAAGAAGAATGGGGCACTATCCATAGGTTCACTAGTAGTTTCCCTCCAAAATATAGCATGGTGTGGTGAACAAACTACAGTTGCATATCGATTTAATTGCAATTTTTATCACTATGACTATCCATGGCATCATTAACATATGAGCATCACGTGCAAACATCTATAAACCGTTATCCAAGTGCATATATAGGTAACTCCACCCAGGACCACTATCCAACATGCATTTTGAAGTATTAAGTAAAAACAAAGCATTGCATTAAGTATGCAGACATGAAGTAGATGATATATTGTCTTCACCCTATGTTCAAATGACAACTGCGCAATCATCCTTTTATCCCTAGTGGCAACAACATAATACAAGCCTTTTTCACTTTTTATCACTACAGTAATTAGTTGCAAGGTTGAACACAACTACCATACACAACTCCCTCTTGGAGATCACTCATCAAACTTGTCAAAATAAATACAAATACATTAGGTAGAGTATGTGAATAAGAATTATGCAGCTAATAAGCCAAACAGATCTCAAAAAGATTCATCGATAGATCTGATCATAAAATGCTGCAACAAACACATCAACTGACTACATCAGATGGATCACACTCATGTAGGGCAGCTCATGTGATCTTTTGTATTGAGAAGCAATGGTGAAAAAACCCTCTAGCTACTGCTATGGACCGATAGTCCAAAAGAAACTACTCACGGATGATCATGGTGACCTTCAAGTTGATGGAGATGGCCACTGCGATGATTTCTCCCTCCAACAGAGTAGGGAAAAGGCCTCCAGATTGGATTGCCACATAATAGAGATGTCTGTCGGCCGAAACAGAATAACTCCTCAATGTTTAGGGTTTTTGGGTCTTTTTGGAGCTCTGTAAAACTAATTTTCCTGTAAATTAAAAACATGCAAAAAACAATTGGCACAGGGCACTGAGTTAATAGGTTAGCCCAGAAAAATGACAATGGTGCCAAAACTATGCCAAAATGGCATGAACATAGCATGAAACAACGAAAAATTATAGATACGTTTGAGACATATCACGCGTCATGTAAGTGGTATTTGTCGTGGAGGAACAACTCAGCCAGGACACCATCGACACGTGGTAGCCACCATAATGGGTCGCCTTTAAGCTAAGGAGTGCGGGTTCCGGATCTAATATCGGTTAATGGTGTGGCCTCCTGCTGATGCGCCATGTGTCTTCAAATTGGTCGGAGGTAACCACACGCAGGCTACTCATTGGAATAAGTATCGCACAACCAAGAACTTATGTGCAAATTCACCGGAATGGCACGTGTCAGGCCCAGTAGAGGCATGTTTAGTTAAAAGGTCGGCCTAGTCTAAGGCTTGGTTAAGGCCCATGGGCCTTAGTCAAACATGAGATACATATGGCCCATTCAAGGCCCACCAAACGACATGAGTGCAGACAACCCACTTATGGCTCAAATACATCCGACCCATTAATGATCTTTGTGAATTCAACCCATTACTGGCTAGTGGGTCCTTCGTCCTGATAACGGCTCGTTGATACTTTCAACCCATAAGCGGCCCATGTTTCCTTTTGGGTCATTTATGATCGTGCTATATTCTAGCCCATCTAAGGCATGTGGTGTGTTTTCACCTGTTTGTGTCCCATGGTGCCTTTCATCCCATTTGTGACCATGGTGCTTTCAGATCCTTTGTGTCTCAGTATGCTTTAGGCATGTCTGCATAGCGTGGTGCTCTCGGGTCGTCTATGGCCCATGGTGCTTTAGGCCTGCATGCGCCTCGCATTGCTTTTGGCCCGTTTGGGACTCGTGGTGCTTTCAACCCATGTGCGGCCCGTGATGCTGTCGTCAGGTTTGTGGTATGTAGTGCTTTCGATCTGTTTGTGACCCGTGGTGATTTTGACCAATTGGTGGTCCATGCTTCTTTTGGCCCATTAGCAGCCTATGGTGCTTTTGGCCTATTTGTGGTTGGTGGTACTTTTATTCTATTTATGGCCCATGGTTCGTACAGCCCAACCAACATGCAGTTTACAATAGGACATTGCAATATATTACATCGGGCATCACAATTCGCTGCCCAACCAACATACAATAATTAACAATAAACATGCAGTTTACAATAGGACATTGCAATAGATTACATCGGGCATCAAAATTCTCTACCAGTGAAAATAAATGCACCAAGGAAACAAGGCTAGAAAACTGACGCCACATCTAGAGAGCTTAAAATCTTTAACCTCAAAGCGATGATTGTCGGGGCCGATTCTCCAGGATATATTTCCCAGAAAATGGCCCTTGTGCTCACCAGCCCCAGGATTACTATTAGCTGATGAGACACCAACTTTATACAGAAACTCCAAGAAAAATACAAAATGTGTAGTACAAGACCATCCTGGCCTCTGAGTACAACAAATGGTTTCTAGTGGCTGATGGCGGAAGCGGTTTGCGGTTCATCAGCGTCTGTGGGACTCCATTTCCCACAGGAACAGCTGACCTGGATAACTCCTATCTTCGCGAGACTGTTATCATCACTGCCTAGGTTCCGGGGCTGTCATCGCAGTGCTCCTCTCCATGCCAGAAATCTGGCCAAGACAATAGCCAGGGACAAGCCAGTGAGTACTTTGAATGTACTCGCAAACATTAAGAACACAGGTATAATATAACAAATGATAATCATGCTCTGAAATATTCTATGATCACAATGTCAGTCACAAAAAAAATCCATGATGCACGCAAGCAGGTTATTCATATACAACATGAATATGCAATAAGGGAGTAGAAATAGAATGCACCGATCGGGTGTCTAAAGCGATGCCTCGAAAGGATAATAATATAAAGCATGCCTCAATCGGGCGTCTGAGCGACACCACATTAAGGGCTTATAAATAAAATAAATAACAAGCATGCCGTAGTCGGGCGTCTGTGCGACACCACATAAAGGGTTTATAAATAATTTAAATAACAAGCATGCCACAGTCGGGCGTCTGAGCGACACCGCATAAAGGTCTTATAAGTAATTTAAATAACAAGCATGGCATAGTCGGGCGCCTGAGCGACACCACATAAAGGGCTTATAAGAGAATAATCACAGTGAGTATCCAGGAGGTAGAACCGTCCCAAGGATACTCAATAATTCAAATAATGTAAATGGTTAGTCCATAATAATAGTAATCATAATCATCATGAGTCACAAGTCATGATCCATGTTTTGGTTTAGCAATCTTTCCTCCGAAGACCGACACTAAGACCGACACTTGACCCATCCCAGACTGTAGTCCTTAACCATGGACACGGCTATTCGAATAGATATAATCTCTGCAGAAGGTGTACTCTTTACCCACGAGTAACGGATTCCTTTAGTCCATCGGGACTAATTCCGTCTACGGTCTTTTAATTGAACACACCTGACCACACACACCAGCCTAACTTACCGGTGTCTGGAATCACCCACGACACCCGTTAAGCGAAACTCTAAGTGGGGAGGCTACAACCTCGACTAGCATGGGATCAAAAAATTTATAACGCGCGCAAACTAGGGGAGCTACCCCCTCAGCTCCAACCAGAAACACCCATGCCCCCGTACCAGGTGGCATGTCTACCGGATGCAGACGGTATCTTCCACCATGGCCTCTCTGTATGGTGTGTGCTAGGAAGGGGTTGACAACTTACTGAACCGTAACCTACATATGGCAGGGACAAGTGGTAGTACGAAACAAGTATGGGGGTTACTGGAGCAAGACTCGATCTATGGTCGACTCAGGAGGTTAAAGCATTTCCTGCATGATAAGCATAAGAAATATATTTCACGCCAATCAGACAGAATCACCACTCATCATACCTCACCATGCCTTACCGGACACAACCGTCTCGACGAAGAACTAGATACAAGCTCGTGTCTACCCAAGACAGAGGCTTTCCCAGATTCATTCCGGTAGGCATGAAAGGCATACGAGGATCACTACTATCACAAACATATCAAATACCAACAGCATGGAATCATCAAATATGCACTCATGAGTATGATCATATCATCACATAAAATAACGAATACTCCGTGTCAAGGTAGTGTTGTAACCGTATCAAACAACACAAAACAATATTATGCCAGGGTTCAGAATGCTTGCCTTCAAGAGTATGCAAGTGGGGGTGCACTTTTTGAAAGTTGCTTCCTTCTTCAAAATCCTATTTTAAGAAAAATTAAATTAACACATAGTTTCAAAACAGTACAAAAACGTTGTTTGGAAAATTTTCAAATAAATATGAAAATAAACTACACAAAATTTGAGAAACAACATAAAAAGAACCAAATCAATTGGACTTGTATTTTAAAAGTTATAGCCAGTCAAAGTCTGTTTTTAATAAAAATCAGAAAAATAAAATGGTTCGGGGAGTAATACGTTTTTGAACAGGAGGAAACGTACTCTGGGTTTTATGCTTCCACTAAAGCCAGTGCGGGCCGTCGGTGGGTCACTGACAGTGGGTCCATCGGGCCCACTGGTCAGGTTTGACCAGTCGCCCGTGCCTTCTTTCTCCTCTGGCCGAGCAGAGGCGGAGCTCCGGCGATTGCCGCCGACAAACGGCGGCTCCCCACGGGATTCCGAGGGCAGGGATGGATCCGCCAGTCCAGTGCGGTCCTCCCAGTGGTCGAGAGGGTCGTGGGGACAAAGGGGGTCGCCGGTGGCGAGCTCCGCGGCGTACGGTGGCTTCTGGTGGATCGAGGTCTCGAGCTACGATGGCTCCTGATCGGGTTTGAGAGGTGGGGTGGCTCCACAAGGTCTAGGGGAGTCGGACGGTGGCACTGGATGGACTGGGGAGGCCCTGCTCGCGGTGAACGAGACCGGAGCGTGGCAGCGGCCGAACTGAACGAAGACGGGGAAGACGTCCTCCCTACATCGATTGCTGGCTGTGGGAGCACTGGAGGGATGGCCTGAGGTCGCATGAAGGTCTGGACGAGCTCGGGGTCCCTAATTATAGCGTAACTAGGTCGGTTCCGCGGCGACCGCGGATAAGATCGACGATGAGCTGCTTCTGTGGCCGTAGACGACGTGGCGATGCAGGGGCGGCTTGGAGGAGCGAATGGATGAGCTCGGGCTGTTCAGGGGTGAGCTGGCGCGCGACTGTGGCTCGGGCGGCGCCGTCCATGGCAGGAGCCTGTTGCGGCCGTCCGCTAGCTGCCATGGCCGACCTGACGGTGGCGCTGTGGAGCTCCAGGGGTGGCTTCGATGGTTCTGGCGAGCGGATGAGGACAGGGCGCGGCCCTGCGGGCGAGCGAAGGCCAGGGGCGAGACGCGGCGGCTCGGTTGAGCGCGCGTGCAAAACGTGCGCTCTGGGCGCGCCCAGAGCACGCACGCTAGGTGCTCGACGAAATGCCAACGCGTGCTAGAGGGCTTGAATGAGGCTGGTAGTTAACAGGTCTAGGTTAGTGATGGCTAGGAGATTAGTGGACATGGCTGCTGGGTCAGGGGATCAAGCCCACAATGTAAACTAAAAACTATGCCCAAAACTGGCCATGCACACAAGGTGCTCGACCGAATGCCATGGGCATCTGGGCATCTCTTCTGGTGGCCAAAATCTCCAGATCAGAGTCTCTTTAGGTGTAGGTGATGGTGGCAAGGTTAGTTTGGCAAGACCAGAAACTTGTTAGTGCAAGTTTTGCAAATCTTCAGTTCTGGACAGAAAATGAAAGGCATTATTGCATGGACCAAAAATACTCCAATGGGTCCAATCTCCTGGACTTAAGGGTTTGGTAGAGTGGTTTATAAGCAGGAGAAAAATCATGGGTAATAGGGCAAGATAAAATATGGTTGCAGTAGGAAATACCAAACTGGACCAGAGAGCAAAAGAGGGTGATTTGCTCAAAATTTTCAAATAACATCAATGGGTTTTTGCATAAAGTTGAAATATATACTCCTACTAACATCCCCTAATTTTGGTGGAATTTTTAAAGAAATATTTAAATAGGTTGTAGTGCAAATGGGACTCTAAAACTTATGAAAATCATTTTAAAAGAAATAAAGCTCAGGAAAAATAATTGTAGAAATAATTCCACTAATAAAAGAAAAGTATTCTTGAGGGGGTATACAAGTCCAACAATATTTTTGAAAGGTTCTCATTTGTAGGAAAATAAAAACTCCACAATATCAAAGAAAAGAGTGGTTCTGAAATCAAAAGATAAATCCAGAAAATAAAAAATTTAATTTCCTGGCAAAATTTTAATAAACAAATCATGGTTAAATTTTTGGGTGTTACAATGATGCCCAAAAGCACTTGAGCAATTTGTTTCTTCTTTGCTATATTGGCTATGAAATCCTTGATCAGATGTTGTCACGCAAGGATTTGTGCCACGGAATACTCCACTCTTTTCCTTAGTAATTCAACATCCAATTGGAGCAAACACAAACATCTTACTCATTGGAGTGGAGACTAAACATGCCGAATAGATTCAAACAACAACTTTGGCAAGCTTGTGTCACAGGGTGGAGAGTATCTTGATACTACATATAACTTGCATTTGAGATTCTCTCGATGCCTTCAAGAGTTTTTGGCATCTTATCTACATTAGGTTTCTGGGAAAGAAATAATGTGGTTTTCTCGGTGTCTTGAGTATACATTGCCATCGTATCTACATTAGCTTTTTAGGAGAGATAAACAATTGTTTTGTCACATTATCTCTAGGAGACGTTTGCCACCATATATGTGTTAGCATTCTAAAAGAAACTAGTAGACAGATAACTGGTTTTGCATGTATACTAAACTCATTTTGGTGACCAAGTGCGTTAGTAATATGGACATGTTTGTAATAATAAGTCTTTTAAGTACAAATTAACACCATGATACAAACATATCTCCATGTAATATGGTCACTTCATTATCTATTCCACTTCCTATTTTATGTTGGCAAATCAAGTTAGAGATGAGATTTAAATAGTATTAGCTTAATGTGACACTATTGATGTCATCGGCCAGAATAGTTAACACAAAGCGGATTTACATAATGAACGTGTGTGTAACTCCATCACACCACTAGATTATAGATTGATACCACAAGCATTCATGCAAGGCTAAAGAACATTATTGGCTCTATTTTTGGTTACAGCTTAATGAGATTATTGAATATGTGGTGACCGTTCAAAGAGCTTAGGCGGCGGAAGTAAATCCGCAAGTCATCCCTATGATCGAACCGAAAGTTCTTGCATCTGAAGCAGAGGCCGGGGGTGATCCTCCTTTTCCATTAAAAATCTAATGCTGAAACTTTAGACAAGTTTGCGGCTGAACCACGTAGGACAAGTAGAGTTCGAGAAACTCCTTAGTTGTTTGAGAATGAAATATCCATCCTTGAGAATGATGAACCTGCTAGTTACAAAGAAGCAAATGGAGGGATCTAACTCCATGAATGGCTTAAGGCCATGAAATCCAGAGTGGAATTCATGTACGATTACCAAATTTGGAACTTGGTAGATCCTCCATAGGGTGTGAAACCTATTGAATGTAAATGTATTTTAAAAAGACAAATGTGGATTTTAATGTGACCATCCGTAAAGCTGGCCTTGTTGCGAAAGGGTTTTGAAAAAATTGAGTTGAATACAACATGACTTTATTTCTGTAGTGATGATTAAGCCAACGCGGATTTTGCTATCACTTGATGCTTATTTCGATTATGAGATATGATAGATGAATGCCAAAACAATTTCCTAAATGAAAATCTTGAAGAAGACATGTATATGATACAACTTGAAGTTTTTTTCAATCCTAAGGATGTCAGAAACGTATGCAACCTTCAAAGGGCCATTTACGGTCTGAAGCAGGCATCAACGAGCCGAAATACTCGCTTTGATCAAGCGGTCAAAGAGTTTGGCTTTATTAAGAATGGCTAAGAAGTTGTGCCTACAAGTAGGAAAGTGGAAGCATATTTCTAAACTTATATGTGGATGAAATATTATTGATTGATAATGAAGTGAAGTTTTTTAACACAATAAAAAAGTCAAAGTCATTGAAGAAGAGTTTTTCAATGAAAGACTTAGGCGAAGCGGCATATAAACCAGGGATTAAAATCTACAGAGATAGATTGAGACGCCTAAGAGTGCTTAGCCAGATCACGTACATTGACAAGGTTGTAAACAGGTCTAAAATGGAGAATTCCAAGAAGCACTTACTCTCAATGTCACATGGCACTATACTAAGCAAGAAGTGTTTGCACATTGTTGATGGACGAGTGGAGATGAGTATAGACCCATTTTCTTCAATAATTGGACCCAGGATGTACGTCATGATTTGTGTAAGACCAATTGTTTTCTTTATGCTAAGTGTTAGCAGTGTGTACCAAAGTGATCCAGAAATATTCCTAATGTATGGAAGTGATGAAGATCTCATTGTAACATGTTACACTAATGCAAGGTTCATGACTGATTTAGACGACTATAAATCTCCATCGGGCTATGTTTTCACACTCGATGGTGGTGTAGTGAGATGGAAGAGTTCCAAGCAAAGCACTGTAAAAGATGCTACAGTGGAGATGGAGTATATCGTAGCTTCAAAAGTTTCGAAGGAGGGATGCTGGATTAATAGGTTCAACATTGTGCTTGGCATGGTTCCAACTGCACTAGATCCGGTGGAGATCTATTCTTATAATAGTTGGCAACATTTTAAAATATCTTTAATTTAAGAGGACTAAGGAAATGTTCCTAATGTATGGACATGATGAAGGGCTCATTGTAAGAGGTTACACTAATGCAAGCTTCATGACTGATTCAAATGACTACAAATCTCAATCGGGCTATGTTTTCACACTCAATGTTGGTGGAGTGCGCTCGAATAGTTCCAACAAAAGCACTGTAAGAGGTGCTACAATGGAGGTGGAGTACCTCGCAGCTTCAGAAGTTTCAAAGGAGGGATGTTGGATTAATAAGTTCAACACTAAGCTTGGAGTGGTTCCAACTGCGCTGGATCCAGTGGAGATCTATTCTGATAATAGTGGAATTGTGGCTCAGGCAAAAGAGCCAAGGTCCCACCACAAATCTAAACATAATTAGCGCCGACTTTGCATTATCTGAAACTTTGTAAAGAAAGCATTTGTGAAAGTATGCAAGATTCACACAAACACGAACCTTAGATTCGATCACGAATCCTCTACCATGAGCAAAGTATGAGCAATACTGGAATGCCATCGGTGTTAGAGACCTTATGTAAACTAGATTATTAACTCTAGTGCAAATGGGTGACTGTTGGAATATGCCCTCAGCGCAATAATAAATGGCATATTATTTATTTCCATGTTTCTAATTGATGTTTATATTTTTGTGCTAGAATTGATATGGTTCTTGGATGCGAGACTCAAAAGAAAAATCATATGCATGTGTGGAAACATAAACCAAAAATATGTTCCCAATATCGCCTCTAAAACTAGCTCATGATGGCATAATGATCATGTTTTCTTGATCACAGAACATTATTATAGTAACAAGGATGCCACAACAATGATAACACATTGTTGGCAGAAATATGGTGTCGAACAGACCCTATCGAATGATATACCATAAGAACACATTGTCACAGTTTTATAGGTCATGCAAGTGCTAACGTATACTCACTTCCTTTGAACATGAGAGTATTGAGTGCCTTCATGATGGACGGTATACTTTGGGGTTTGTCAAACGTTACCCTTGACATGGTGATTATAATGGCAACTTTTGGGTACATCAAAAAAGTATGTCTAGTGATGACCCACAAGTATAGGAGGTCAATCATAGTCCTTTTGCTAAGTAAGAGTGTCGAACCCAATGAGGAGCAGAAGAAAATGACAAGCGGTTTTCAGCAAGGTAATTTCTGCAAGCACTGAAATTGTTGGTAACAGTTAGTTTGGTAGTAAGATAATTTGTAACGAGCAAGTAACGGTAACGATAAATAAAGTGCAGCAAGGTAACACAATCCTTTTTGTAGCAAAGGACAGGCCAAAACAGTCTCTTATAATAAGCAAAACGTTGTTGAGAGCACACGGGAATTTCATCTAGTCACTTTCATCATGTTGGTTTGATTCGTGTTCGCTACTTTGATAATTTGAAATGTGGGTGGACCGGTGCTTGGGTGTTGTTCTTACTTGAACAAGCCTCCCACTTATGATTAACCCCCTCGCAAGCATCCACAACTACGAGTAAAATCTAACCACAGCATTAAACATATGGATCCAAATCAGTCCTTTATGGAATAGCGCATAAACTAGGGTTTAAGCTTATGTCACTCTAGCAACCCGTCGTCTAATAACTACTCCACAATGCATTCCCTTAGGCCCAAAGATGGTGAGGTGTCATGTAGTCGATGTTCACATAACACCACTAAGGGAATCACAACATTCATATCATCAAAATATCAAACACATATCAAACTCACATGATTACTTGCAACATGACTTCTCCCGTGAGCTAAAGAACAAAGGCAACTACTCAAAAATAATATTCATGCTCAAGATTAGAGGGGTATTAAATAGCATAATGGATCTGAACATATAATCTTCCACCAAATAAACCATATAGCAATCAACTACAAGATGTAATCGACACTACTAGTCACCCACATGTACCAATCTAAGGTTCCGGTACAAAAATTGAACACAAGAGATGAACTAGCGTTTGAGATGAGATGGTGCTGTTGAAGATGTTGATGAAGATTGGCCTCCCAAAGATGAGAGGGTTGTTGGTGATGACGATGGCTTCGATTTCCCCCTCCGGGAGGGAAGTTCCCCCGACGGAATCACTCCGCCGGAGGGCAAAAGTACTCTTGCCCAAGTTCTGCCTCGAGACGGTGGCCCTCCGTCCCGGAAGTTCTCCCCTTATTTTTCTAGGCCAAAAGACCTTATATACAACAAGATGGGCACCAGAGGTGGGCTCGGCTGCCCACCACCCACTAGGGCGCACCTGGGGGGCCTGGTGCGCCCTGGTGTCTTGTGGGCACCAGGCAGCCCCCCTATGGTAGTTCTGTTCTCCAATTTTTATATATTCGAAAATAATTCTCCATAAATTTTCAGCTTGTTTGGAGATGTGCAGAATAGGTATCTCTGACATAGCTTTTCAGGTCCAAAATTCCAGCTATCGGTATTCTCCCTCTTTGTGTAAACCTTGCATATTATGAGAGAAAAGGCATTAGAATTACTCCATAAAGTGTTATTATGCATAAAAACATTATAAATAACAGCGGTAAAACATGATGCAAAATGGACGTATCATCTAGGGACTTGATAGCTCAAGATTGGGATATGCTCCTCCGACAATGGAGAGATATTCTCTGGGCCCTCTCAATATTATAGTGTCCTTCATCTTTTGTACAGATACAATGTGATATGATCATGGGGATACCGGAATAGGTATACGAGAAAAGAGAACAAAACCATTAACAAGGATAACTTGGTATCGTGATCAAGTTGTTGCTTCACAAGGATACCGATGAAAGTCTCGCCTCGAGTTTTGTCAAGTATCATGAATCAAAGGGAATTGTGTACAAAAACAAAAGATTTGCTTGATAATTGTTCTTGAATGTGTACGAGTCAATATGGATGATGAGATCCTGCTATTGATTATTGACTGGAAGGAGTTCTGGGTCATGTTTGCACATTACCGAACCTGCGGGGTCACATGCTTAAGGATCATCATTTTTTGAGTAGAAGTGTGATGCGATGCAAGTGCACAGGGTTGTTGTAGCACTTTCATTGTGGTAAGTAGAGTGTCGAACCCATACGGAGCTGATAGGAAGGCGCCCCAAACCCCGCAATTGTGTTGTCACTTTCACGCAACCACGTATGCACCCAAACCGGAGTTTAGAAATAGTCTACTCTGTAAGTTGCTAGGAAAACTAGATAAGAAGGGGGTAATTAACTAAACTACTAACAATAAGGTAAAAACGGGAAACAAAATATGCTAAGTTAGTGGTGAAGGTGCTTGAGTAATAAAGCATTCTTGAGGGTTTCGGAATCACTACCACATAAATGAACTACAGAATCCTCTATTCATTGGTCGAATGCATAAGTGGGCGGAGCCGGGTACAGAAAACGTTCTACTCAAAGTAGAATTCGTGCCACGCATGCCACCATCATAGCCTCACCCATAGGGTTACAATTTATGATAATTAAGGGTCACCCCGTGGACGTGGCCTCTCTAAGGGTTCTCCGGTATTCCCCTATCAATTGTGATGGCGAGGAATCAAAGGATTTTACTGTCATCTCAAATTACCCCAATGCCCAACCCTTGGCAACAACGGTAGTTCCTATACGACCTGTATGGCAATAGTGCGAGCGAGGCCTACTCTCTACACTCATGAGAACACTAACTCGGATCATGAGCAGAAGATATTGGATCACATCAAGAATCACATAAGGTTCAACCATATCCTCAAGAACTAATGTAATTACTCAAACATATGCATGAAGGTTAGGATCAAGTTGCAAGACGGCATGAAGCCAGTGAAGGGACAAGGCATGGTGGTGATGGTGGCAGTGCGATGGTGATGATGATGATGATGATGGTGACCACACGGGCGATGATGATGATGGGGGCGCCACCGGTAGTGGCGGCGCTGGCGTGAGGGCACCGGCCCGAAGGCCAGTGCTCATGGTGGCGGAGCCTCCTCCTTCTTCCCTAGGCCTTGTCCCTACTTCTCTTAGTGGTGGAGCAGCAATGGAGATGGGATGTGGATGAATGAGATGTGTTGTAGCTGATGGATATGGCGGCTAGGGTTGTGGATGATATATATGGAACCTCCCTAGCCTCCTCTATTTATGGGCTTCATCCAAGGGCTCACAATGGGCCTAATCCTCTCCCAATATCTTCTTTACAGCCAAGAATCTTGTCAGATTGAATGGGGATGAAATTGGTGAAGGATCCCGTCTGGAAGGGCAACTTTCAGAGCTGTCTGGACGTCAAACGACCGCGTGCGATCACTTGGAACGTCGTATTTTGTCCTGATTTCTATTGTCCTTCTCCGGTAAAATGACCGCCATTTGTTCATACAAACTCAGAATTTGACGTTCTTGGGCTCATTGGATTCATATGAACGACGCCGATCTATTTATGGTCTTTGATCTTGATTTGGAGTAATTTGAAAAAATGACTTTTCCAACCTTCAAAATGGCTGAGTCTAACCCCTGGCTGACTCCATATCAATCCCAACCTTGGCCCTTTCATCGCGCTTGGTCCTAGGTCGCTCCAAAACACCTGTAGACACAAGAAACACACGAAAAACTAATATAAACCAAATAAAGCACTAAATGTGCGATGCTCGCAATGAAAAGTGTGAATACCAATAATCATGCATAATGGACAACTATTTGGTTCAATGGGACATAATATATAAAGAGTACATGCAACAAATGAGCTCTAAAAGTGTGTAAAATATAGAGCCATCAAAGTGATAGGAGCACGAGAGGAACACACTAGAAAAGATCGGGAAATTTAAAAATGTTTTAGAGAGAAAAGCAGGAAAATCTCACAGGACCCAAAAAGTTACTAGAAGGTTCCGAAATACTACGTAACATTTTCATAAGTTCTGGGAGACCCCATGGGCCAAGGGGTGGCAGCCACTTGGGATGAAGGGACCCATGTATTGGTTTTTTCATTGAAGAGGAAAGGGTGATGCAGCAAAGTAGAGATAAGTATTTCCCTCAGTTAGAGAACCAAGGTATCAATCAAGTAGGAGACAACGCACAAATCACCAATACTTGCACAAACAATCAAACACTTGCACCCAACGCGATAAAGGAGTTGTCAATCCCTTCACGGTCAATTGCAAAGGTGAGATCTGATAAAGATAGATAAAACTAAACAAAGGATAAAGTGAATATTTTTTATTTATTTTTGGTTTATAGATCGGAAAGTAAAAGATTGCAAAATAGTAGATCGGAAACTTATATGATGGAAAATAGACTCGGGGGCCATAGGCTTCTCTCAAGATAGGAAATAATATGGTGGGTGAACAAATTACTGTCGAGAAATTGATAGAAAAGCGCAAAGTTATGACGATATCCAAGGCAATGATTATGTAATATAGGCATCACGTCCGTGTCAAGTAGACCGACTCCTACTTGCATCTACTACTATTACTCCACACATCGACCAACTCCTGCCTGCATCTAGAGTATTAAGTTCATGAAGAACAGAGTAACGCCATAAGTAAGATGACATGATGTAGCGGAATAAACTCAAGCAATATGATGTAAACCCCATCTTTTTATCCTCAATGTCAACAATACAATACGTGCCTCGCTGCCCCTACTGTCACTGGGAGAGGACACCGCAAGATTGAACCCAAAACTAAGCACTTCTCCCATTGCAAGAAAAACCAATCTAGTTGGCCAAACCAAACCGATAGTTCGAAGAGAATTACAAAGATATCAAATCATGCATAAAAGAGTTCAGAGAAGATTCAAATAATATTGATAGATAAGCTGATCATAAATCCATGATTCATCGGATCTCGACAAACACACCGCAAAAGAAGATTACATCGGATAGATCTCCAAGAACATCGAGCAGAACATGGTAAGAGAGAAGAAGCCATCTAGCTACTAGCTATGGACCCGTAGGTCTTAAGTAAACTACTCACGCTTCATCGGAAGGGCAATATAGTTGATGTAGAAGCCCTCTGTCGGTGTACTAAAGTAGGGATACCTTAGTACCCCGAACTTGTGCACGGGCAGTCGTAGCACCCCGCGGCAAGGCTTGTCAGGCGATCGCCAAAACTCTCCATGGTCCCTTTTTGGGCCATCCAAGAACAAAGTATTTGAGCCAAGGCCCCGGCAGGAGGAGCTTGTCGGGAAGGCCACCCGAAGAGAGCAAGGCCCGGGCAAGAGGAGCTTGCCGGGACGGCCGCTCGAAGCACAAGGCCCCGGCAAGAGGAGCTTGCCGGGAAGGCCGACCAGGGCACGACAAGAGACTTGCTGCGACGCGCCACGTGTCCCGGCAAGGACCGGTGAGCAACAAGCTCCCGGGCGCGACAAGGCATCAACCACGGCAAGGCGCTTGCCACGGCAAGTCACCACCCCGCGCCTGCGTTCCAGCTCATCCACCCACGCGTCGCTCTGGGGCCATTCCAGGCGTACGTGGTGAGAGGCTGCGCAGCCATGGGCATGCGGTGGCGAAGCAACGCTGACAGGGTAGCCGTCGTGGCAAACGGTGGCGCCCCTGACGGTCCCCTTTCTGCACTGTTTGGGTGACCTAGACGGGCATTTAATGCCCTTGTCCCCTGCCGTCAGAGTTAGGTATGATAGCAATGTGCAAACAGCTGTACCCAACACAGCGTTTTCCAGTTTTACCCCCTCCTACGTTGCCACCTGTGGGTAACCCCTTGCGCATATAAAAGGAGGCCCCATGCGCAACGTAAGGGAGGAGGAGAAAGGAAAAGGGAGGGAGGAGGCCACTCATGCTCGGTCTGATTAGTTGCCTGAGTGTACTGTAGCACTCAGCGCTCCCGAAGAAGAACACAATACAAACCACAAAGCAGCAGTAGGGTTTTACGCATCCATGCGGCCCGAAGCTGGGTAAAACCCTTGTGTGCATCGCCTCGATCCGCTCTTCGCGCGACCTCCGCCCCCCGCCGAACCAGAAAGGGGCTCGGTCCCCATAGGTGTTCGTGGAGGCAGATTTGCCCCGACATCTTTGGCGCGCCAGGTAGGGGGCGTCGAAGTTGTGTGAACCTGATCCGGCGTCTGCACAGGCTAGATCTCCATCATTTTCATCGACATGCCACCAAAGAAGAAGGCTCCGGAGGTGGCTGGTCCGTCCGTGTCGAACCCACCGCCCCTGGAGCAAACGGGTGGTGGGGACGGCACCGGCGGGGGAACGGGCGTCGCCGAGCCAGCTCATGGTGCCACGGCGTCCGAACATGCACCGCGCCCCTCTCAGGAGGCACAGGACCAGCTGCGTCTTGGCACTCACGGTACCATACGCTCGCTGGACCCAGATCGAGCTGGCGGATCCCAGGGTGCTCAAGGCCAGCATACACACCAATGTGCTGGCGCAAGCGTGGTGCGACTGCCTGGTCCGGGTGCTGCTCCTTCTAACATAGTTAGAAGTTCGAGCACATCCCGCTCCACGCGCCGTTCGCCACTGCTGCCCGCCACTCCAGCGGAAGCTCTAGCACGAGCTCAACTGCTCCTAGACTACCCTCCAACGGCGGACAAGCTCAACGACTGGAGGGCCACGATACAGAGTCTCATCGGCTTCGCTAACGGCGACGCCCCGCGGCAGCATAGTGCGTCGCAGCCGCGGCAGGTCGGCCAGGCGAGAACCGATGGCGCCAAGACCGGTGGGGGTGCGACCACCGTGCATTCCCCGCCCCAAAGGCCAAGATCGACGACTCACCGGAACCATCACGACAATGACTCCACCGCGTCGTCAAATCCGTGAACTCGTCGCGATCAACGCCAACTTCTTCACGAACGAGAGCAAGAGGATGCTCGTACTCGCATCGAGCGTCGAAGAGAAGCGCGGCATCAATCAGACCAGCGCGCTAGGCCCTCTGTCGACATGCATGCGCCGGGGGGACCAGGCGACCTGCCGTACGCGGTAGGCTGCCCTGCGTTCACCCATGAGCTACGGCAAGTCCAGTGGCCCAGCACGAAGAATTTCAAGCCAGACGTACCAGAGAAGTACGACGGCAAGTCGCATCCGTCGGAGTTCCTCAGCATCTACACCATTGCGGTGCAGGCTGCTGGAGGGCGAGACGACAAGATCCTTGCCAACTACTTCCCGCTGGTACTCAAATCCAACGTCAGATCCTGGCTCATGCACTTGCCGGATAACTCCATAACCTCCTGGACAGACTTGTGCCATCAGTTTGTTGGCGCCTTTACAGGCGGCCACAAACCCCATGGCCAAGCAAGCGACCTTCATCTGCTCGTCCAGAAGGAAGGGGAACCCTTGCGCATGTTCATCCAGAGATTCAGCCGCGTACACTACAACATCCCAGACGTCCACCCTGCCGCGGTCATCAGCGCGTTCCATCAGAACGTGTGTAACCGCAGGATGCGGGAGGAGATGGCGATGTGCAAGATCAAAGACGTCAGCGAGCTATATGCCCTGGCCGACAAGTGTGCACGTGCTGAGGAAGGAAGGAAACTCCCCGGAGAGAACACTGGAGTAGGAGAATCTGACAGTGAGGATACCGCCCCGGCAAGGAAGAACCGGCGGCGGAGCAACAGGAAGAAGAAGAGCCAAGAAGTACTGGTTGTTGAGCAGTCCGGCGATGAAGGCGCCGCCAAGAAGGCCCAGGCTGGTAGCTCCGGCAAGTAGGTTGCCGGATGCGCCAACTGCCAGGCTGTGGCGGTTGCCGACAAGCGGGACGGCACCAACAAACAGTACTGCAAGATCCACCGCACCAAGGGCCATGACCTCCAGAGCTGCAAGCAGGTCGAGCGGCTCGTCGAGCTGCAAAAGGCCGAGTACGAGTGACGCGACAAGGAGAGAGCCCGGGAAGGTGGCGGAGGATCCGGCACGAAGCGCCCCGGCAAGGTAGGACGCCGCGACAAGGACAAGCAGCGGCAAGCAGACAGACCTCCCCGCGGCTGCGACAAGAACGAAGACGACGACGAAGACGAAGACATGGATGATGTCGAGACCAGTGAGCAGGAGTTTCAGAAAGCCACAGAGGTCTTGTGCGTAGACGGCGGTGCTTCTCTGCATACTTCTCACCGCCAGCTCAAGCAGTGGGCGCGGGAAGTCAATGCAGCGGAACCACCCGTCGGGTCACACAAGCCTCTGAAATGGTCCAGCACGCCTATCATCTTCGATATTGAGGACCACCCTGACCGCACAACTGCGATCGGGTGCTTGCCAATGTTGGTCTCACCAACAGTCCGCAACCTCAAGGTCACTAAGATGCTAGTCGACGGTGGGGCCAGCTTGAACCTGATCTCCTCCGCTGTGCTCCAGAAACTCCAAGTCCCCGACAGCGAGCTCGAAGAGACCGGCACGTTCCAAGGAATCAACCCGGGAAGGAGCAAGCCGAAGGGGAAGATAACGTTGCCAGTGACATTTGGCAGCGAGCTGAACTTCAGGACAGAGAGGATCACTTTTGACGTTGCCGATTTTCCATTGCCCTACAATGGAATTCTCGGCCGTCCGGCGCTCGCCAAGTTCATGGCGGCCTCTCACTACGCACACAACATGCTCAAGATGCCAGGCCCG
Organism: Aegilops umbellulata; assembly: GCA_032464435.1. Taxonomy (NCBI): domain Eukaryota; kingdom Viridiplantae; phylum Streptophyta; class Magnoliopsida; order Poales; family Poaceae; genus Aegilops; species Aegilops umbellulata. The sequence continues at coordinate 373,921,333 of CP136057.1, forward strand.
ATAAGCGTCATCTCTGTCCCCGGCGACAAGAAGGATGCCCTTATCTGTGCCGACAAGATCTACCGGGAAGCAGCAGCCGCGACGGATCACAAGCCACTTGCCGCTGAAGCTCCCGGAGGGAAGAAGAAGACCAAGCCCGGCAAGTGCTCTGGTGCCCACTCCGGCAAGCGCACCTCTTCGGAGTGTTGTGCTACCGTCGAGGACGCGCCATCGAGCTCCACCGACAAGAGTAAGAAGTCAATGGCAGCCCCGCCAACAACCAAGAAGGTGTCCGCCAAGGAGGACGGCACTGGTGGTACCTTCACCATCAGTGCCACTCTCGACCCCAAATAGGAAAGTGCGCTCGTTGCTTTCCTGCAGGTGAATGTCGATGTGTTTGCCTGGCAACCATCTGACATCCCCGGCGTTCCCAGGAAAGTGATTGAGCACCACCTTGTCGTCTGCCCTCATGCGCGGCCCGTCAAGCAGAAAGTCAGGAAGCAAGCGGTGGAGCGCCAAGAGTTCGTCGCGAAAGAGATCAAGAAGTTGGAAGCGGCAGGCCTTGTCAGAGGTGTGCTCCATCCGACGTGGTTGGCCAATCCTGTTGTCGTGCGCAAAGAAAATGGGAAATGGAGGCTTTGCATCGACTTTACTGATGTTAACAAAGCTTGTCCCAAAGATCCCTTTCCCTTGCCGCACATTGACCAGATTGTTGACTCCACGGCCGGATGTGACCTGCTTTCATTTCTTGACGCATACTCAGGATACCATCAGATCTTCATGGCTGAAGAAGATGAGGAAAAGACCGCATTCATCACTCCATGTGGCACGTATTGTTTCGTACGGATGCCTTTCGGTTTGAAGAATGATGGTTCGACGTTCGCGAGGGTTGTCCATACCGCTTTTGAGCCGCAAATCCACAGAAATGTGGAAGCCTACATGGATGACATAGTGGTCAAAAGCAGGAACAGGGCAACCCTGATTCAAGATTTAGAAGAGACCTTTACGAACCTGCGCAGGATCAGCCTCAAGCTCAACGCCGAGAAGTGCGTGTTTGGAGTCCCTTCCGGCAAGCTTCTTGGGTTCTTCGTGCCTCAGCGAGGAATCGAAGCCAATCCAGACAAAATCAAGGCCATCGAGCAGATTGAAGCACCAACACGCGTCAAGGATGTACGAAGGCTTGCCGGCTGCGTCGCGGCTCTCAGCAGGTTTATTTCCAAGTCTGCAGAATGCGCCCTACCATTTTTCAAAGTTTTGAAAAAGGCAGGTCCAGTAAAATGGACTCCGGAAGCGGAGGCTGCGCTGCAGGACTTGAAGAAATACCTGTCCTCCGCTCCAATACTTGTCGCGCCTAAACCACAAGAGAAGTTGCTGCTGTACCTGGCAGCAACCAATCAAGTGGTTAGTGCTGCGTTAGTAGCGGAGAGGGAGGCAGATGATGAGCTAGCAACCGCGGCAAGCGCGTCCAACGACAAACAGGAGGCTTCCCCGACAAGCTCTGGCCCGACAAGGATGAATCTGCGCAGGAGCGAGTGGAGGTGCAGAAGAAGAGAATGGTGCAGCGCCCAGTTTACTTTGTCAGCTCCCTCCTGCAGGGGGCTAGGTCAAGGTACTCTGGTGTGCAGAAATTGCTTTTCGGCCTTCTCATGGCCTCGAGAAAGCTGCGCCATTACTTCCAAGCACATGAGATTACAGTTGTCACCCGCTTTCCGCTGAAGAGGATACTGCAGAATCCAGAAACAACAGGCAGGATTGTCGAGTGGGCACTGGAACTGTCAAGCTTCGGTCTCAAATTTGAGAGCACTTGAACTATCCAAAGCAGAGCATTGGAAGAGTTCATAGCAGAGTGGACATCGACACCAGACGAAGAGATCCCAGAGACGAGCATCCCCGTCAAAGAAGCAAGCAAAGAGTGGCTGATGTATTTTGATGGTGCTTTCTCGCTGCAAGGCGCCGGTGCTGGCGCGTTGCTTATCGCGCCCACCGGAGAGCATCTCAAGTACATAGTCCAGATGCACTTCCCCAAGGAGCAAGCAACCAACAATACTGCAGAGTATGAAGGTTTGCTCGCCGGTCTCAGGATCACGGCAGAACTTGGGATCAAGAAGCTCATTGTCAGGGGTGACTCGCAGCTTGTCGTCCGCCAAGTGAACAAAGATTACCAGAGTCTGTTGATGGAAGCGTACGTTGATGAAGTGAGGAAGCTAGAAGAGCGCTTTGACGGCCTGCAAATGGAACACGTTCCAAGAGCTGAGAACGACATTGCTGATGGCCTGTCAAAGTGCGCGGCACTTAAGTTACCTGTGGAACCAGGAACCTTTGTGCTCAAGCTGACTCAGCCATCCGTAACACCATCAACCGGACAGAGCAAGAAGAGGAAGTTGGTCTCCAGCGACTATCTTCCGGCAGAGCTCCCCGGAGCCGCCGCCAAGAAGGTCCCCAAGATCGACGCCAAGAGTGTTGAGGAGCAGTTTGCTCCGGCAAACCCCAGGGTTTGTTCCGTAGAAGCAGGCGCTCCCGACAAGTTTTGCTCCGGCAAGCTTGCCGGGGAACATCAAGCTCCGGCTGAGCCCCAGATCCTCGCCGTAGAAGCGGACGTTCCCGCAGCAGCACATGTGCCTTCAGTCCTTGTTGTCGAGCCACAGGCTCCAGCATGGGCGTAGCAGACTGTCCATTTCCTCCAGAACGGAGAACTTCCCGAAGAACAAGAAGAAGCGGAAAGAGTAGCCCGGCGCTCGAGTATGTACCAGTTCGTCGACAACACGCTGTACAGAAGAGGGCGCAACGGTGTGAAAATGAAGTGTATTCCCCGGGAAGACGGACAAAAGCTGTTGGCAGAGATACATGGAGGCATATATGGTCACCACCTTGGCGCAAGAGCACTTGCCGGCAAAGCGTTCCGGCAAGGTTTCTTCTGGCCGACAGCCCTCCAGGATGCAACTGCATAAGTAACCAAGTGTGAAGCGTGCCAGTTCCATTCCAAGCAGATACACCAGCCAGCTCAAGCTCTCCAGACGATCCCTTTATCCTGGCCATTTTCGGTCTGGGGGCTCGACATCCTCGGCCCCTTCCCCCGAGCTGTCGGGGGCTTTGAGTACTTGTACGTCGCAATCGACAAGTTCACAAAGTGGCCGGAAGTGGAACCAGTGAGGAAGGTGACAGCACAGTCAGTAGTCAAGTTCTTCAGGTCGATTGTTTGCCGCTTCGGGATCCCCAACAGGATCATCACCGACAACGGTACGCAATTCACGAGTCGCGCCTTCATGCAATACGTCCAAGATCTCGGCGCCAAGGTCTGCTTCGCTTCTGTTGCTCATCCCAGGAGCAACGGTCAAGCGGAGAGGGCCAATGCCTAAGTATTGCGCGGGCTCAAGACCAGAACTTTCGACAGGCTGCACAAGTGCGGAAGAAACTGGATCGAGGAGCTGTCGGTGGCTCTTTGGTCGATCAGAACGACGCCAAATCGAGCCACTGGCCAGACACCATTTGCTCTAGTCTATGGAGCAGAAGCAGTTACCCCCACGGAACTCGTCTACGGGTCACCTCGAGTGCTCGCTTATGATGAGCTTGAGCAAGAGCGGCTGCGTGAAGATGACGCGCTGCTCCTTGAGGAAGATCGTCTTCAGGCTGCTCTGCGAGCCTCTCGCTACCAGCAAGCTTTGCGTCGCTACCATAGCCGCAAAGTTAAAGCCAGAAGCTTCGAGGAAGGCGACCTTGTTCTTCGGCGCGCTCCGTCCGCCAAGAATCATAACAAGTTGACGCCGAAGTGGGAAGGCCCTTACCGGGTGAGACGAGTCACGAGGCCCGTCGCTGTCCGCCTTGAGACCGAAGATGGCACTCCGGTGAGCAACTCCTGGAATATTGAGCATCTTCGTAAGTTTTACTCGTAAGGCGCGGTTGTCGGACCCCGTCCGGCAACCACCCTTTTGTACAAGTCTTGCCGCTGTTGCATGTAATCCTTTGTACAAAGCCAGGCACAGACCCTGAGCAGCAGTAAATGAAGCGCTGGCGCCCTAAGTTTTAGCATGCATGCTGAGTCGAGTCTCGTCCTTGGTTAGGGTTGATAGTGCCTAACAGCTGCTAACCCCTAGCTTAGAGGTTGGGTCTGCGTCCTTTTTTCCTGTTCTTTCGCTTCCCTTGGTTCGCAGGGTTTTGCATATCCTGGCCAGACCGCTTAAGGACGAAGAAGAGAAGAAGGGCGGACCAGCATCTGGTCCCCGGCAAACCAGTGTTGCCGGGGGACGCAAGTACAAAGATTCGCCCGCGGCAAGCCAAAGTTGCCGGGGGCTGCAATCCCAGATAAGTTTTTCATCCCTTGTCATGCATTCTCTTATGGACTGAGGAATGCGAAAACCTTGTTTCTTCCTAAAAAGCTGTCGTGCTCCCTTAACTCTGGGCTCCAGAGCACGTTCCTGGGGCCAGTTCTGGTAGTAGCCGCGGCGGCAAAGGGACGGAGTGAGGAGCCCGAACCCGCCTCATCCCTGCCTCCGCCAAAGGCGTGAGAAAGGTCAGGTGGCGCGGGAAGACGGCAGGGCCTGTTGCCGAGCAAAGAAGTGTCTATCTTAACGATATAAAGGATTCGCTCCTTGGCGTGGGTTTTACCCATGAGACAAATGGCCCGGCAAACATCCCCTTTTCATTAAAAAAACATTCCGCTCAGGTACAGTTCAGAGAGAATGAAAAACATGAGAGATGGGATTACAAGCTTTAAATGCAACTAAAGCCCGAAGGCTTACAAGTTAAAAAGAGATAAGGTGCCCGTAATCCCTTTCTTGTCTCTCTCCTCAGGAGGTAGGACAAGGAGGCGAAAAGGGCAAAAGGGGCGCCTAGACGAGCTACGGGTGGCAGAAGACACCAAGAGAACACCCCGGGGGCCGTCTAAAAGCTGGACGGTGACGGCGGCGCCGGAAGCAGGGCTCGACGAGGCGGCAGGACGTCAGCACGCTGTCAAGGGCGCCGTGCCCTCGTACTCCAAGTTGACGGCCTTGCCGCCCGCCCTCTTCCTCTTCCGCAGCCTCCCTACGCCAGCCGCCAAGGAGACGACCCCGGGAAGCTCAAGGAGCCGGCGACACGGATGATGGGGTCGCCGGTGCCACGCGGAGCCACGACCGACGCCTAGTCGGACCCGTTATCCCGACGACCGCTACCCTCGTCGTCGCTGTCGCTCCCCTCCTCGTCACTCTCGCTCGAGGAGGAGCCTTCGCTGTCGGAGGAGCTATCCACGCAGCAGCGGGCCCGGGTCCCGTAGCACCCGAAGACCTTGACGGAGAGGAGATCGCCCTCCATCAACTTAAAATGGAGTGTGAACCCCTCCATCAAGCTGTGGATACGGGCGAACGTCTTCCACCCTCGACCAAGATACATCATGCATGGGGCTGGGGACTCAACGTGGACCCGCGTGTCGCTGATCCCGCAGCCCCTCATGCGCAGTCTTAGCGTGTCGGGTTGTTCCATCTCCATCACGCTTGCAAAGGGAGCCGGGAGACAGAGGCGACGACGAGGCGCCCGGCGCAGCCTGACGAAGAACTCGCAAGGGTCGTCCCCGATGTGGACTGCCGTGAGAAGAGGAGCCGCTGGCGGAGCCGAGGCCGGCGCGTCGCCCCGTCCGCCTCGTCCCCGAGCGCCTCGGCCTCGTCCACGACCTCGCCCCCTCCCCCTTCCCCTTACGGTTGGCTCTGCCACCGCGGGTGCAAGGGGAGGAGGGGCGCGTTGCCTAGCGGCGACCCTCGCCGCCACCGATGAAGGACCAGGGTTCCCTTTCTCCATGGCGAATGGAGAGAGGGGATCGGAAGCTGAAGGGAAGCAAAGATGAAGGAGTGTGGGTTTCCGTCGCCCCCTCTTGCTCTTTATAAAGGAGCAGGGTGGGGGCTCGGCCGCCCCGCTCAGCCAATCAAGACGCAGGAAGAGCAGGCGACTGGGACCGGCCTGCTGCCTCGACCCGCGATGGCCCGGTTTCCTGCCTCCACCGTCCACGACTCCAGGTGCATGGAAGCCGCGTGGCTGGCGTGCAGGACCGAGGCGACGGATGAGGCGACCTCCCCTCACCCCGTGATCGTGGGGAGCGGACGCCTCGGAAACCGTGCCTCGGCCCCGTCCAGCAAACGAGCCACGCCTCCACGCTTCCCTCCACTTATGGAGATGGCGCGAACCGTCCCCCTTTATTGCGACGTGACGCATGCCCACGAGGCTCAGCCCCGCGCACGCCGCCCACGTCACGCACGCCTCTCCCCACGATGTCGTGTTCGACGTGTGTCGTTCGGGGAGGACGTGGTGGATGCAGAATAAGATGCAGCGTGACCCAGGCCGCGCGTGCCCGTGCACTGTTTTGGGCCTGGCCCAACAGCGCTCGGCACCGTGTATGGCCCAGGCCCGGGGGCTCCTGTCGGTGTACTAAAGTAGGGGTACCTTAGTACCCCGAACTTGTGCACGGGCAGTCGTAGCACCCCGCGGCAAGGCTTGCCAAGCGATCGCCAAAACTCTCCATGGTCCCTTTTTGGGCCATCCAAGAACAAAGTATTTGAGCCAAGGCCCCGGCAGGAGGAGCTTGCCGGGAAGGCCACCCGAAGATAGCAAGGCCCCGGCAAGAGGAGCTTGCCGGGACGGCCGCTCGGAGCACAAGGCCCCGGCAAGAGGAGCTTGCCGGGAAGGCCGACCAGGGCACGACAAGAGACTTGCTACGACACGCCACGCGTCCCGGCAAGGACCGGTGAGCAACAAGCTCCCGGGCGCGACAAGGCATCAACCGCGGCAAGGCGCTTGCCGCGGCAAGTCACCACCCCGCGCCTGCGTTCCAGCTCATCCACCCACGCGTCGCTCTGGGGCCATTCCAGGCGTACGTGGCGAGAGGCTGCGCAGCCACTGGCATGCGGTGGCGAAGCAACGCTGACAGGGTAGCCGTCGTGGCAAACGGTGGCACCCCTGATGGTCCCTTTTCTGCACTGTTTGGGCGACCTAGACGGGCATTTAATGCCCTTGTCCCCAGCCGTCAAAGTTAGGTATGATAGCACTGTGCAAACAGCTGTACCCAACACAGCGTTTTCCAGTTTTACCCCCGCCTACGTTGCCACCTATAGGTAACCCGTTGCGCATATAAAAGGAGGCCCCATGCGCAATGTAAGGGAGGAGGAGAAAGGAAAAGGAAGGGAGGAGGCCACTCACGCTCGGTCTGATTAGTTGCCTGAGTGTACTGTAGCACTCAGCGCTCCCGAACAAGAACACAATACAAACCACAAAGCAGCAGTAGGGTTTTACGCATCCGTGCGACCCGAAGCTGGGTAAACCCCTTGTGTGCATCGCCTCGATCCGCTCTTCGCGCGACCTCCGCCCCCCGCCGAACCAGAAAGGGGCTCGGTCCCCATAGGTGTTCGTGGAGGCAGATTTCCCCCGACACCCTCCGCGATCGAATCCCCCTCCGGCAGGATGCCGGAAAAGGCCCCAAGATGGGATCTCACAGGAACAGAAGGCTGTGGTGGTGGAAAAGTGTTTTCGTGGATATTTCTGGTGGTTTGGGAATATATGTGAATATATAGGAGGAAGATCTAGGTCAGGGGGTCACCGAGGGGCCCACAAGGTAGGGGGCGCACCCTACCCCCTGGGAGCGCCCTCCACCCTTGTGGCCGCCTCGTGGCTCTTTTAACTTGCACTCCAAGTCTCCTGGGTGGCTTCTGGTCCAAGAAAAATCATCGCGAAGGTTTTATTACGTTTGGACTCCATTCGGTATTCCTTTTCTGTCAAGCTCAAAAACAAGGAAAAAACAGAAACTGGCACTGGGCTCTAGGTTAATATGTTAGTCCCAAAAATAATATAAAATAGCATATTAATGCATATGAAACATCCAAAACAGATAATATAATAGCATGGAACAATAAAAAATTATAGATACATTGGAGACGTATCAGGTTGCACCTCCTATACCTTGGAGGACAAGCAGGGTGGGGGCAACCATGGGTTTGGGGCACACCCCTCCTGGTGCGTCGACCCTAGGGAGGAGGTAACCCATCCTCCAAGTCAATCTCCTTCCTTATGCATATAAATACTAGAGGAGGGGTAGCCCTCCAAACACAACTATGTGCTTGAAATGTGCACCCCCTGTCTCTCTCTCCCCAGTTAGGCTGCTCCACCATCGCATCTAGTTCTTCATTATTTCTTGGTTCTAGACGGTGACAATCCCCAAGTGCAAGGAATCATCGTATAAAAATGTAAATTCAATTACTACAACAAAAGTTTCTATTTTTTCTGCTGCACACACCAAACAAGAAATCTAATCATCCTAAAACCAAAACTTGGCACATTATTTTAATTATACAATGGATAAATACAAGGGGATAATTATTTTTGAGAAACTTCCATGAAAAATTCTACATTGTTTCCATGAGCATGAGCACAAGTGTTCAAGGTCGACCCTCACTACTCCAATGCATAATCTTCCAATCACTTCTCTTTTTGAAAAAGTTTTTAGGCATAAGAGGCAAGTAATTTTTTTGTATTTTGCATTATTTTAATTTTTTAGTTTGTTTCACCCACAACTAAAGAAAACAAAAACAGAAGGTAAAAAAATCTACTTAGTGAAGAAAGCAAACAAGCACACATGAGAATATCAACCCCACGCTATTGCTCCCCGGCAACGGCACCAGAAAAGAGCTTGATAATACCCAAGTGCAAAGAATCATCGTAGCAATTTCTAAAGGTGGAAGCGATAAGTATGGAGTATCGAACCCACAAGGAGCTAAAGGTAAGATCAATATTCTCTCAAGTCCTATCTGCCACTAATACGACTCTACGTACACCGAACGTTTGCTTCCATCTAGAAACGAGAAATAAAACTACGTTGTGGGTATGAAGAGGATAACTTTGCATGATATCGGAGAACTAAAATATAAAAATGGGCGATGTTAACATAAAGTTAGAATATATTATAATATATTACAAATAGCGAGTGTGGAATAATGATCGGTCGGTGTGCGGAATTATCCTAGGCAATTATTAACAAGAGCGATAATCATTATTGCAATTTTATATGAGAGAGAGGCATAAGCTAACATACTTTCTCTACTTGGATCATATGCACTTATGATTAGAACTCTAGCAAGCATCCGCAACTACTAAATATCATTAAGGTAAAACCCAACCATAGCATTAAAGTATCAAGTCCCCTTAATCCCATACGCAACAACCCCTTACTCGGGTTTAAGCTTCTTTCACTCCAGCAACACACTATAAGCGAATCATGAACATATTGCAACATCCTACAACGGGAATCCTTCACGTGTGCGCGGCACAGAAGGCGCCATAGGACTGCACCAAAATAAAACATACAACTCAAACCAATCTAGATCATCAATCAACCAAAAAGACAAAAGAAATCTACTCAAAACATCATTGGATCATAATATGTGGCATAAAGCACCATGTTCAAGTACAGGATTACAACGGGGTGCGGGAGAGTGGACCGCTTAAAAGAGATGAGGAAGGTGATGAAGATGGTGATGTTGATGAAGACGATCACCGCGGCGATGATTCCCCGGCGGCACTCCGGCGCCACCGAGAGAGAGGGGAGAGGGTCTCCCCCTTGTGCTTCCTCCTCCATAGCCTCCCCTTAGATGGGGAGAGGTTCTCCCTCTGGTGCTTGGCCTCCATGGCGATGATGGCCCCCTCTGGCTTCCTCCTCCATGGCCTCCTGTGATAATGGCCCGCTCCGGCAGAGTGCCGGGGAGGGCCTGGATTGATTTTTTGTGGCTACAGAGGCTTGCGGCAGCGGAACTCCTGATCTCGGTTTCTTTCTGGTGGTTTTGGTATTTATAGGAATTTTTGGCATTGGTCTCACGTCAAGGGGGTCCACGAGGCAGCGATAAGACAGGAGCACCTTCCCGGGGGTAGGGTGCGCCCCCCTACCTTGTTGTCGTCTCGGGACTCTTTTGGCCCAACTCCGATGCCTCGGGGGTCTATTTTGGTCCATAAAAAATCACCGTAAATTTTCAGCCCATTCTGAGAACTTCTATTTCTACACAAAAAATGACACCACGATAGTTCTGCTGAAAACAGCGTCAGTCGGGGTTAGTTCTAATCAAATCATATAAAATTGTTGTAAACATGGCATGAATACTTCATAAATTATAGATACGTTGTTGACGTATTAGCATCCCCAAGCTTAATTCATGCTCGTCCTCGAGTAGGTAAATGATAAAAGAAATCATTTATGAAGTGAGAATGCTAGCATAGTGCATAAGTTTGTCCCAAACACTTTTTCTAGCATCATTATATATCATAAACAGTAGCTCATCTCATAAGACTTCTCATGGTCAAGTAACAAGCTATTCACATGTTAAAGTATATACCATAAAGTTTCTTGAAAACTAACAAACTACGTTCTCAGTCACCAAACAATTGCAATTCATCTTACTTTCAGGAAGGGTCTATGTAAGATCTTTGATTTAGCAAATTCCAAATACTCAACTATCATATAGTCTTCCATGATTGCTAACACTCAAAGCATATTTTTAGGACAAATAGCATCCGTAGAACACAAAAAAAGATAGGTGCTTGATGTTTCACCTCCCAACCTACTTATCATATAGATAATTACCAACAATAATAATTCATGATCAAATATATTTGAATGACCATATATGCTTGGATCTTTCCCCACCACATGATGCTTGCCAACTAAGGAATGCTTGAGGTTGAAATAAGAAGGAATTTTATTGACTCTTGCATAAAAGTAAATACATGAAAGTAAAAGATAGGCCCTTCACAGAGGGAAGCAGAGGTTGTCATGCGCTTTTTAATTTTGGATGTGCAAACCCTTAATGCAAAGGAACGTCACATTGTATTTCGCTTTGTGATAGCAACCTTTATTATGCAGTCTGTCGCTTTTATTTCTTTACCATCACAAGTTCGTACAATGCTTATTTTCCCTTACAATAAAATATCATACATATTTTAGGAGCAACTTTTATTGCTTTTTGCACCGATGACAACTTACTTGAAGGATCTTATTCAATCCATAGGTAGTTGTGGTGGACACTCATGGCAAGAAACTGGGTTTAAGGGTTTTGGATGCACAAGTAGTATCTCTACTTAGTACAAAATTTTGGCTAGCAAAAGATCCTAAGCAAGCACCACATGTTGGAGGATCCATAGCAATATAACTTCTATGCAAATATACCCAAACATAACTCTTTATGTTGTCTTCCTTGTCCAACTTCAACTAATTTGCTCAAGTTTGAAAATAATTAATGGGGCTCACAATCATAGAAGATGTCCAAGATAGTATACTTCTCTTCCTTCAATATTCTTTCATGAATTGTTCGAGTGACCAATGCGGTGTTTGCTAACTTTCAATAAATTTTACCACCTATACTTCTTATATGTGAATTCATTACTCCCCATGGGATAAGTGTTCTAGGGTCAAACCCTAGAGGGGATATTTTCACACTTGGAGGGGGAAAAGAGGAAGAACACTCAAGGACACAAGGCACAAATCACTCAAACAAACCCAAATATCACATCCACTAGAGTAGCATACATGAGATACACAAGATTACAAGATCAATCCAAGGAAAATAGCACTAGGGTAAAAGTTCTTACCACTAGGAGAGGTCTTGCATCCAAGAGGATCTTCTCCAAGAGGAGGGATTGATCTCCAAGAGGAGCTTCTCCAAGAGGAGGTCTAGATCTCCTAGAGGAGGAAGATGAGCAAAGCTCTCTCTTTGTGTTGTAAATACTTTGCTATCCTTTCAAATGAGCTAGGTAAAGAGTATGTAAAGGCTAGGGGCAAAACTTGGAGAAAGAGGGGTACAAAGGACCAAAATATCCCTAAAATGTGTAGCCACGGAGGAGGAGTCCGGGCAGCCGAGGTAGAACCGGCCGGGCACCCGGACCGGTAAGGGGCTCCGGAGGGAGGAGGACCGGGCACCCGGGGTAGGAGCGGGCGACTGGGCAGCCTCGGCTGGGCACCCAGGGGTCCAAGGCCCGGGCACCCAGGGCCACAGGCCGGGCACCCGGGCGGGGCCACAGGCCGGGCACCCGGGGTGCAGACCAGGCGTTGGCCGGGTTGGGGACAGGTCACCCGGGGCCTCGGGGCCGGGCACCCGGGGCAGGCAGGGGCGTAGCCCAGGTGGAGGCGGGGCACCCGAGGTGTCCAGGGAGTTTGGCCTTTACCTTCGTTGCTCGTCCGGGCACCCGGGGTCCTTCCGTCCGGGCACCCGGGGTGTCCAGAAGACTCCTTTCCTTTGTTATTCTTGTCCTCTCCTTCCTTGTCTTGCTCCGTGGATGCTCTAGTCTTCACCTTCTCCTTCTCACGATCATCTCCCATGTACCTAAGAATGCATAGCGTATCTCTTTGAGGTAGAATCTCATTCTCATGTGAAACCGAACGAAACTCAGAGAGGAAAGAAGTGACCTCGTTCTCGATGTTGCGTGCACGTGCTCTTGTCATTGGTCCTCTCGGTGCTTGTGGTGGTGATGGAGTGTCGTTGTGGATGGATGAGGGATGCTCCGCATCATCTCCCCCCCCCCCTGGGAGAGATCCGTCCATGGATCGTGCTCTTCGTCACCATGGTACTTGGCCAAGTCTTTGACGTTGAAGATTTCGCTTATGTTATACTTGTCACGTGGAATGTCGGCCTTGTAGGCGTTGTCATTGTAGAGTGCGAGCACCTTGAAGGGTCCATCGGCTCTCGGAAGTAGCTTAGACTTGCACTCCTTGGGGAAGCGGTCTTTTGCGGAGATGTATCCATACGAGATCACCCAGTTGGAACACCATCGATGACTTGTTGATGTTGAGCTTGGAGGCGAGTCGTTGTACTTGGCGCTCGATCTTTGAACATGTTTCTTCATGCATCTTCTTGAGGTAGGTGGCTCTTTCACTCGCGTCCGTGTTTGCTCGTTCTTGAAGCGGTAGAGGAAGGATGTCCAACGGTGACAATGGGTTGAAGCCATAGACAACCTCGAAGGGGGACTTGCCGGTGGTAGAGTGTCTTGCTCGGTTGTAGGCATACTCGGCGATGGGTAAGCACTCCTCCCACTCCTTGATATTCTTATTTATCAACACGCGTAGGAGAGAAGCGAGGGTCCGGTTGGTGACTTCCATTTGGCCATCGGTTTGAGGATGATACGCCGTGGAGAAGAGTAGCTTGATTCCGAGCTTGGTGCAAAGCGTCTTCCAAAAGTAGCTTAGGAACTTGACATCTCGGTCTGACACAATTGTTTTTGGCACGCCGTGCAACCTCAAGATTTCCCTACAAAAGAGATATGCAACATGTGAAGCATCGTCTATCTTATTGCATGGGACAAAATGAGCCATTTTAGAGAATCGGTCCACTACAACAAATACAGAGTCCTTGCCATTTTGAGTCCTAGGTAAGCCAGGCACAAAATCCATGCTAATATCTTCCCAAGGTTGATGTGGAATAGGTAAAGGCATATGTAAACCATGGGATTGATATTGTGACTTAGCTTTGCAACATGTAGAGCACCGGTTGGTGAAGCGGGCGACATCGTGAAACATCTTGGGCCAAAAATAGTTCTTGGAGAGCGTGGCAAAATTCTTGTCGCGTCCAAAGTGTCCCATGAGTCCACCTCCATGAGCCTCTTGCAAAAGTAACAAACGATGGGAAGACACGGGAATGCATAGTTTGTTAGCTCTCGTAAGATAACCATCTTTGATATAGTATCTTTCCCAAGAAGTATCCGTCAGACACTTACCATAAGGAGTAGCAAAAGTTACATCATGCTCATACAAATCTTTGATATGATCAAATCCAACAACATTCAATTCAAGTTGAGTAAGTAACATGCGGGAAAGGGCATCCGCCACAACATTCTCTTTGCCAATGTACTTGATCACATAGGGGAAAGATTCAATAAATTCACTCCATTTAGCATGTCGTTTATTCAACTTGGTTTGACCTTTAAGGTACTTAAGTGTCTCATGATCGGTATGTATGACAAACTCATGCGGTCTAACATAATGCTCCCAAATATGCAACACATGCACTAAAGCATACAATTCTTTGTCATACATGGGATAGTTAAGTTGAGAACCGGAGATTTTTTCAGTAAAATATGCAATAGCTTGTTTTTCTTGCATCAAAAATCCACCAATTCCATTACCACTAGCATCGCAATGAATCTCAAAAGTTTTGTCAAAGTTGGGCAAAGGAAGAATCGGAGCATGAGTAAGAAAGGATTTGAGCTCATCAAAAGTGGTAGATTGCAAAGGTCCCCAAGCAAAAGGAGCATTTTTCTTACTCAATGCATGCAACGGTGCGGCAATAGTGCTAAAATCTTTCACAAAGCGACGATAGAAACCCGCAAGGCCAAGAAAACTACGCACTTGTTGCAAATTAGTGGGTTGTGGCCAAGTTTTAATTGCTTCATTTTTAGACTCATCAACATGGACACTGTCGGGGATATACCCCGTGGTATGACCCAGCCAAAAATATGACCTGGCCGGACTTGGCGACTCACCAGAGACCCGGGTGGAGCTTGGCGATTCACTGGCGACCCACCCGGACCTGGCGGTTTACGGACAACCCGCCTAATATTGCGACTCACTGGTGACCGGCAGGAGGGTCAGACGGATGACAAGGCCAAAGGCCCAGATGACTGGCTCATGTTATGGTGGGTCGGCTTAAGAGGAAGCATAAGGAATATTCCCTTACAAAGGAAGCAATACTAAGAATCCACATGTAATAGAGTAATCCTAATCCTACTAGGACTAGTCATGTAACCCGCCCCTTCAACTTATATAAGGAGGGGCAGGGCACCCCAAGAGGTGAGAGAAAATAATCGTTAAGGCTAGACACAACTAGAGGAGAGCCGATTTATACGGCGTCTCCCTCATGAGCATAATGAGACCTAGCCACAAACAGCATGTAGTGCTATTACCGGATGATGTTTCCCGGGGGCCGAAGCTGTCTAAATCCTTGTCTTGTGTGTTAAATCGCCTCGTGACTCTCGTCCCGATCAACCCCTCTCAAGCTGCCACATAGATGTGTTGGCCTCACGACTAAGTCCTCGCACTAGGACATATGTCGTGACAATTTCACGACAGACACCGTTTGAAGAAACAACAAAACCCAAGAAAACAAGCTTGTCAACACCAAACGTGCATTTTTTCATGTTGGCATAGAGACGTTCCTTGCGAAGAGTTTGCAACACGGCCTTAACATGCTTCACATGATCTTTGATGGATTTGCTAAAAACAAGTATGTCATCGAAGTAGACCACAACAAACACTCCAATGTAAGGACGGAGCACAAAATGCATAAGACGCATGAATGTACCGTGAGCTTCCGAGAAACCCATAGGCATAACCAACCACTCGTACAAGCCAAATTTAGTTTTGAAAGCGGTTTTCCATTCATCACCTTCTTGTATGCAGATTTGATAATAGCAACTTTTAAGGTCAATTTTTTAGAAAATGGAGGCACCGCTAAGCTCATCTAGCATATCATCAAGGCGAGGTATGGGATGCCTATATCTAACGGTGATGGCATTGATGGGTCTACAATCGGAGCACATGCGAAAACTACTATCTTGCTTGGGCACAAGTATAACTGGAACGGCACAAGGGCTTAAGCTTTCACGTACATGGCCATTGTCGATGAGTTGTTCTACTTGTCGTTGGATCTCCTTAGTTTCTTCGGGGTTGAAGCGGTAGGGAGCCTTGTTCGAAAGAGGTGTGCTACCTCTTGAGCACTGCGTTGGATTTCCCCGAAGAGGAGAGGATGATGCAGCAAAGTAGCATAAGTATTTCCCTCAGTTTTTGAGAACCAAGCTATCAATCCACTAGGAGGCTACACACAAGTCCCTCGTACCTACACAAAAACAATAGCTCCTCACAACCAACGCGATTAGGGGTTGTCAATCCATTCACGGTCACTTACGAGAGTGAGATCTGATAGAGATGATAGATAATATTTTTGGTATTTTTGATATAGAGATGCAAAGTGAAAAGTAAAAAGCAAAGTAAAAAAAGCAAAGCAATAATAAAGTGATGGAGATTGATATGATGAGAATAGACCCAGGGGCCATAGGTTTCACTAGTGGCTTCTCTCAAGAGCATAAGTATTCTACGGTGGATGAACAAATTACTATTGAGCAATTGACAGAATTGAGCATAGTGAAAGTGCAACTATCCCTGGGTGGTTTTGGTAATTCCTAACAACATATAGCTCATTGAGCTAACATTATTCCAAGATTAATATTTCTGGAAAAGCTCAATGAATGGCATGGCATGGATGAGGAAAGTGGATCCCTCAAAGTTCTAAGGACAAAAAGTTTGGCTCAAGCTTGAAGCTCAAGACTCTACATTTTATATTTTAGTGATCCAAGATCACATTGAGTCTATAGGAAAAGCCAATACTATCAAGGAGGGATGAGGTGTTGCTTAATGGCTTGCTTGCTCAAAGTGCTTAGTGATATGCTCCAAAACCCTCAACTACCTTCCCACATCCACATATGACCTAAACCAAAAGTCAAACTCGGCCCCACCAATTCTTTCTATCTGGCGCCACCGAGTTTCAAATGTCATAGCCACTGCCACAAACCCTAGGAAAATCAGTCTCACCGATAGGGATCTCGGTCTCACCGAGATGGGATTGTAATCTCTCTGTTTCCCTTTGTAACGTTTCGGTCTTACCGAGATGAGCGATCGGTCCCACCGAGATTGCAATGTAAACTCTCTGTTTCCCTTTTGTAACATTTCGGTCTCACCGAGATGAGCGAATCGGTCCCACCGAGTTTACCTGACCAACTCTCTGGTTAGCTTATTACCAAAATCGGTCCCACCGTGTTTGTGTAATCGGTCACACCAAGACTATGTTATGCCCTAACCCTAACCATATCGGTCCTACCGAGTTGCATCTCAGTCCCACCGAAAATCCTAACGGTCACTAGGTTTGCTGAATCGGTCCGACCGAGTTTAACTATTCGGTCCCACCGAGTTTGGCTAATCGTGTGTAATGGTTGGATTTTGTGTGGAGGCTATATATACCCCTCCACCCACTCTTCATTCGTGGAGAGAGCCATCAGAACATACCTACACTTCCAATACACATTTTCTGAGAGAGAACCACCTACACTTGTGTTGAGCTCAAGATATTCCATTCCAACCATATGAATCTTGATCTCTAGCCTTCCCCAAGTTGCTTTCCACTCAAATCTTCTTTCCACCAAATCAAAATCCTATGAGAGAGAGTTGAGTGTTGGGGAGTGTCGGTGTCAAAACCGGCGGATCTCGGGTAGGGGGTCCCGAACTGTGCGTCTAGGCGGATGGTAACAGGAGGCAAGGGACACGATGTTTTTACCCAAGTTCGGGCCCTCTCGATGGAGGTAAAACCCTACTCCTGCTTGATTAATATTGATGATATGGGTAGTACAAGAGTAGATCTACCACGAGATCCAGGAGGCTAAACCCTAGAAGCTAGCCTATGGTATGATTGTTGTTCTTGTTCTGTCCTACGGACTAAAACCCTCCGGTTTATATAGACACCGGAGAGGGTTAGCATTACACAGAGTCGGTTACAATGGTAGAAGATCTATATATCCGCATCGCCAAGCTTGCCTTCCACGCCAAGGAAAGTCCCTTCCGGACATGGGACGAAGTCTTCAATCTTGTATCTTCATAGTCCAGGAGTCCGTCAAAGATATAGTCCGGCTATCCGGACACCCCCTAATCTAGGACTCCCTCAATAGCCCCTAAACCAAGCTTCAATGAAGACGAGTCCGGCGCGTAGATTGTCTTCGGCATTGCAAGGCGGGTTCCTCCTCCAAGTACTTCATAGAAGATTTTGAACACAAAGGATAGTGTCTGGCTCTGCAAAATAAGTTTCCACAGATTGTCGTAGAGACAATAATATTCACACAAATCTAATCTGCTGACGTACTCCGTAGCGTGACATCACACTACGGCCAAGCCTTTATTCGAATCATTTTTACTCCACCACCTCGGCGCGTTTCGCGAGGCAGTTTCCTTGGCACGTCTTGTCAAAGCAGAGATCATGTCCCCTCATTTCACGAGATTCTCATCAATACGGACGTGGGTAACCCAATCGCGCCATTGATTACGGCGCTTGGGAGATAAGCGAGTTTTATCAGGCTGGTGGGGACGCATAGCCGCATCCGCCCATATAAGGGGATAAGGATCCACCTTTTCACCTATGCCTTCTTCCTCCTTTGCCTATCCATCTTCCGCGCACTTGAGCTCCAGCGCCCAAGTCCGCACTTCCCACCTCAACCTTCTCCAGCCATGTCTGGAGCGGGAGGCAAGTGGATGGTCTCCTCCGTCACGGAGAGGCACATCAAAAAACTGAGGAAGGCCGAATACTTGTCTAACGACATCGCGCACCGGCTACCCGAAGAGGGGCAGCTCCTCCCCACCCCAAGGCCCCATGAGAGGGTAGTGTTCCTTCCCCACTTCCTCCGCGGACTGGGCTTTCCTATCCACCCATTCGTCCGGGGGCTCAAGTTCTACTATGGCCTAGATTTCCATGATCTGGCCCTGAACTTCATCCTCAACATCTCGGTGTTTATCGTCGTGTGCGAGGCTTTCCTTTGCATCCGCCCCCATTTCGGCCTATGCCTCAAGACTTTCAATGTCAAGCCAAAGGTGGTGCGCGGCAACCAGGCGGAGTGCGGAGGTGCCATGGCGGGCAAGATGCCCAATGTCCTATGGCTCAAGGGCTCCTTTGTGGAGACCCTGAAGGGGTGGCAATCAGGGTGGTTTTACATCACCGAGCCGCGCGCCCCTGAGTGGGTCACAGCCCCCGAGTTCCGGTCCGGACCCCCTACGCGGCTCACGTCCTGGAAAGAGACGGGCCTGTCGTGGGGCAACAAAGGAGAGGTGACTGGACTGCAAACATGCATCCAAACCCTGGTGAACAAGCAACTAAGCTTGTCAACGTAGTCCAGGTTATGCTCATCCGCCGGATCCTCCCGTGTCAACAACGGGCTTTCAACCCGTGGGAGTTCGACCCGGCGCAGCACCGAACTCTGAACAGGCTCTTCGACGCGACGTACGAAGATGTCTGGAAGGTGCTATTCAAGGGCGCCGAGGCTCCCGCATCCGCTTCCGAGGATCGCGGATTCAGCACGCAGCGTCACGCTGGTGCGGTGAGCTATTTTTACCTTTTACAGGGTATTAGTTTTTCATAGTTTGACTCTATGCGGGATCTAAGCTCCCTTACCTTTGACAGGATTGGCAAGCGAAGTCCGGACAGATCAACTGTCCGGCTCCTTTGCCCGAAGACCCAGCCGATGCTCGCTTGGCGAAGCTGCTGGTTCCGGCACCCTATGTGGTGCCGGAGAAGAAGGCCAAGAAGAAGGCCACAGGGACTCGAAAGAGCGTCCGGCGCCTGGAGGTGTCGGATTCATCATCCGACGAATCCGAGACACGCTCCTCCCATGAAGACGAGGAGGAGGAAGAATAAACCTCTCCCCCTCCAGCGGGGGGAGGAAAGAAAAGGAAGGTCGTCCCGACCAGGGAGGCCGAAGGGTCCAAGAAGGGGAAGACCCTTCCTCCGGACTACTCCACCGACGCCGACGACGACGAAGAGGAGTGGCCGTACAGGGCCAAGCGCCCGGCGAAATCGTAAGTATTCGTATACCAGAGTAATTCGTAGTATTCCTTTATTGCACAGCCTTTCCTTATGTCTTATATGATTATGCAGTCCGCCCAAGGCCGGGCTCGACGAGTCGTCGAGCGGCTCCCTGGATTCGTCGGATGTGAATTCACTTCCGGCGGCTACCTCCCCCTTCCCTACGGACGACGCCGAAGTGTTGTCCCAACAGGTTCCAAGTCAGGAGGAGGTGATCCCGGAGGCGCCGCAAGGCGACCTCCCAGATTCCAGGAGTAAAGGGGATAGATCCCCCAAGGGCTCCGAGTCTGGCTTTGAGCCGGACTCCGTGCCGGAACCTTCAGCGGTTCCGGACTCCGGTAGGCAGCCTCCTTCCAAGAGGAGCCAGCCTACCGAGCCGGTGGCCTCCGTCCAACCGGAGGTACCGGACAATTTGCTGGAGGTGCTTAACGGCGCCTCCATCGACGAGGAGCACCGCACTGTTATGAGTGTGGTGATCCAGAAGGTTTAGTCCGCCAAGAGCGGACTGACTGAAGCCTGTGCCAGCCTTTTAACAGGCTTTGAGGTAAGTAAAGAATATGTAAAAATATTACCGCATAGACAGTAGCCCCTGATGCTCTGTTTGGCGTTTAGAAAGAAAAGCTGAATAGAGGATCTAATGAAATTCGCAGGAGTCTAACAAAAAATGAGTCAATATGCGTATGCAGGCTTTGCTGCTAGCGTCCGCCGCACTGACTACGGAGGTGGGTATGCTAAAGCAGGACCTCGAGCGGTCCGAGCAAGAGCTCGGCCTTGCCAAGCGGCATCTCGAGGAGAAGGAAGGTAAGAGATACCTTATTGAAATATATAAAAAGTGCAATTGCAAAAAATGACAGGATTAACGTGGCTATTGTAGGGGCCACGTCTGAGGTGGCGACCCTTAAGCAAGCGCTGTCCGAGGCCGAGAATAGGGCGGCCACGGAGCGCACCGAGCGGGAGAAGTATGAGGCCCAGGTTGGCGAGGTACGGCAAGAGCTCCAGGCTCTCATGAAAAAACATGAGAGTTTGGAGCTTGACTCAAGGACGCGAGCGTCCGAGCTCGCGGCGGCCATTGAAAATGCCAAGTCTGCCAAGGTCGAATCCAAGAAGGCCCTCCAGGAGGTGGATGCGATGAAAAAGATAGCAGCGGGTAAGGCATTCTTTATGCAAAGCAAACATGTAAAAGTGAGTTACTTGTTACTTACCCGAATCCGGAGCTCTCCAGGAGCATTCGCAAATTTGCCCCGTAGTGTGTCCGATGCCGCCGCATTCTACCGAGCCGAGGAGGGCAGCTCGACGGAAAAGGTGTTCTGGTCTCAGTATGCTGAGGCCGGACACCTTGTGCCCCTGAGCAACCAGCTGAAGGAACTGGTCGAGCTCCACAAGGTGGCCGAACAGGCCATGAAGGGCCTCATAGTTCGGCTGTGGCCTGGAGAGGCTCTGCCTTGGAGCTACTTCGGGCTGGTGCGGCGGCTGGTGGAGGCATGTCCAAGGCTCAAAGTCATCAAGCGCTCCGTCTGCATCGAAGGTGCCCGTAGGGCCCTTGCCCGCGCTAAGGTGCACTGTGGCAAGTTGGATGCTGAGAAGCTTGTGAAGGACGGGCCACCGCCGGGGAAAGAGCATCGCAAGCCCGAGATGTATTATGAGGGCGTTCTGAAGGGTGCCTGCCTTATGGCGGATGAATGTTCCAGGGATGTAATTTTTCAGTAAACTCGCTCGCTTTGTCCTGTGCGCTGAAAACTTGTTCATATGCGCTAAGCAATGCTTTTTGGATTTAAAATATTACCTTTTGTGCAGCCGTTTATCAAATTTGAGAGATAGCGAGTCATCGGCTTCTGCCCCCATGCCACTAGTGCTGGGGTGTTCGGGATAAACCTGAGCGCTCTTTTTCCCATATTTCCTTCGAGGGAGGCGTTCAGCACAACGAACAAGGCAATCGGACTATAATGCTTGAACACTCTCACTTAGCCATAGAATTCTATAATTTTAAATTTCGGCGAAGACCCTAGTATTCGGAAGACCGAGTTCGGTGCGCTATCCATGCCTTGGCCGGACAAAGCCGACTCCTCGCTCTAAGCGGCATAAGTCTTTAGGGACTCGAAAAACCTCTCAAACAGAGACCAGCTCTCGCTTCATCATGACAGTCAGTTTTAGCTTTCTCTACTTAGGTGCTTAGCCCAGCTCAACTGGGGCACAATCGCAGTAGTTCTCCTAGTGCTACTGTCGGTGTCAAAACCGGCGGATCTCGGGTAGGGGGTCCCGAACTGTGCGTCAAGGTCGGATGGTAACAGGAGACAAGGGACACTTTATTTTACCCAGGTTCGGGCCCTCTCGATGGAGGTAAAACCCTACTCCTGCTAGATTAATATTGATGATATGGGTAGTACAAGAGTAGATCTACCACGAGATCAAGGAGGCTAAACCCTAGAAGCTAGCCTATGGTATGATTGTGTATGATGATGGTTGTTCTACGGACTACAACCCTCCGGTTTATATAGACACCGGATAGGGTTAGGGTTACACAGAGTCGGTTACAATGGTAGGAGATCTTGAATATCCGCACGCCTAGCTTGCCTTCCACGCCAAGAAAAGATCCTTTCGGACACGGGACGAAGCCTTCAATCTTGTATCTTCATAGTCCTGGAGTCCGGCTGAAGGTATAGTCCGGCTATCCGAACACCTCCTAATCCAGGACTCCCTCAGTAGCCCCTGAACCAGGCTTCAATGACGACGAGTCCGGCGCGCAGATTGTCTTCGGCATTGCAAGGTGGGTTCCTCCTCCAATTTCTTCAAGAAGATTGTAAACACCAAAAATAGTGTCCGGCTCTGCAAAATAAGTTTCCACATATTGCCATATAGAGAATAATATTAACACAAAGAAAATCTGCTGACGTACTCCGCAGTGCGTCATAACACTGCGGCCAAGCTCTTTATATAAATTGTTTTCATTGTTCCACCTCAGCGTGTTTTAGCGAGGCGGTTTCCTTGGCATGTCTTGTCAAAGCAGAGATCGTGTGCCCCTGTTAACGGGATTCTCATCAATACGGACGTGGGTAACCCAACCGCGCCATTTACCATGGCACTTGGGAGGCAAGTGAGTTTTATTAGGTAGGTGGGGATGCCTAACCGCACCCGCTTGGATAAAGGGATAAGGATTCACCTTTTTAACCTACGCCTTCTTCCTCCTTTGCCAATCCATCTCTCGCGCACTCAAGCTCCAGCGCCCAAATCCACTCTTCCTTCCTCAACCTTCTCCAACAATGTCCGGAGCGGGAGGCAACTGGATGGCCTCCTCCGTTACGGAGGCCCAAGTAAAAAAGCTAAGGAAAGCCGGATAATTGTCCAAGGACATCCCGCATCAGCTTCCTGAGAAAGGGCAGCTTCTTCCTACCCCAGGGCCCCATGAGAGGGTAGTTTTTCTTCCCCACTTCCTCCGCGGACTGGGCTTTCCACTTCACCCATTTGTCTAGGGGCTCATGTTCTACTACGGCCTGGATTTCCACGATCTGGCCCCGAACTTTGTCCTCAACATCCCGGCATTTATCGTTGTGTGTGAGGCCTTTCTCCGCGTCCGCCCCCACTTCGGCCTCTGGCTCAAGACCTTCAACGTCAAGACCAAGGTGGTGTCCGGCACCCAGGCGGAGTGCGGAGGCGCTATGGCCGGCAAGATGGCCAACATCCTCTGGTTCGATGGCTCCTATGTGGAGTCCCTAAAGGGGTGGCAGGCCGGGTGGTTTTACATCACCGAGCCACGCGATCCGAAATGGGTCGCAACCCCCGATTTCAGATCCGGACCCCCCACGCGCTCATGTCCTGGAAAGAGACGGGCCTATCGTGGGGCAACGAGGAAGAAGTGACTGGGTTGCAAACGTGCATCCAGTCCCTGGTGAATAGGCCAATCCAGCTGATCAATGTGATCCAGGTCATGCTCGTTCGCCGGATCCTCCCGTGCCAACAACGGGATTTTACTTTGTGGGAATTCGACCCGGCGCAGCGCCAAACCCTCAGTAGGCTCTTCGACACGACGTATGAAGACGTCTAGAAGGTGCTGACCAAAGGCGCCGAGTCCCCCACATCCGCTTCCAAGGACCGCGGATATAGCTCGCAGCATCATGCCAGCGAGGTGAGCTATCTATGTCGGGGGTTAGGTGCGACATATGCCAAAGGATGGCTTATCATGGTGGGGGCGAGTAGAACATCGCCGGTGCCTGGAAGCAGGATGAGGCGTAGACATGCACGCCGGCGGATCTTACCCAGCTTCGGGGCTCTCCGAGGAGATAACACCCCTACTGCTGCTCTGCGGGGTCTCCGCATGGTCACTATGGTGATATGTGTACAAAGTTGCTCCTCGAGCTGTGTTCTGGAGGTAGGAGAGGGCAGGGCTAGCTCTCTCCCTTCTATGCTTCTGTCTAGAGGTAAAAGGATCGAACCCTTTGCATGGGTGCTCCGGGGGGTTTATATAGGCCTACCCCCCAGGGGTACAATGGTAATCCGACTGGGCGCGGGTCCCAGACGTCTATCTCTTAGGCCGCCGTCTTCTCCGCCGACTCCTGGGGGCCACCTCTGGTGGGCCCCGCCAACCGACTTGGCCACTGTAGCCGCGCCTCTGATGACGTTGGCTGGGTCGTGGGGCGTGGCAACAGTGCCGCCGCCTGGCGGGCGATCACTGTCGCCACTCCCCGTCTTATCTGGTTAATGGCGTGTGGGGCCCATGGGAGGAATGGGCCGACCCTCGGAGGCCGACTCCCACGGGGTCCGTCTTCGGGTCCTCTCGCCGTCTTCGTCCCTCCCGCTGACTAGCGGGGCCCGCCGTCTCCAGGCCGTACATGCGGGCCAACGTGGGAACAGTGCTCCGTCGTCAGGGCGGTCGTCAGGGCCGGTATGGCGACAGTGCCGCGCCGGACGGAGCTCTCCTTCGGTACGGCATACTGTAGCCATACCTGCCCCTGGTAATCAACGTAGGGGAGGGCCGTACTCCGGCCATCCCCGGTCTCGTCCTTCTTCTCGAAGGCATAGAGTGGTGAAGTCGCGGGCCGACTCCCCATAGTCGGCCTCCCTGGAGTCGCCGATCGGGAGTCACAGCCGTTTCTGGGAATCAGCCGTGGGTGGGTGTCGGCGATGCTGCGGCCGACTCCCAGAGTCGGCTGATCGTCTTGGGATTCTTTGAGGGGCGTAGCCTGCCCCGATGTCTTGAAAGGTTCTGGGTCTCGGGTTAGCCTACCCGTGGCCCAATACTTCAACAGTAGTCCCCGAAGCTGGTGAGGCGCCGAGGGAGACCTGTCGAGGAGCCTCAACAGTTTCTTCCTCCAAGTGGATCGTGGGGGTGGCGATCTTCATCGAGGCCGCCTCCGACAAGCCGACTATGGGAAGCCAGATTCGTCGAAGGTCCTCTTGCTCTCCAAAGAGTTTGAAAGTCATGGCGGGACTCAGGCGGCGTGCCTGATAAGCCACACGGCCGCCGCCCATTGCGGACCCGCCGAGGGACGCCACGTGGCCGAGCCAGTCTGCCAGCCCACGCGCGCGACGGGACAGGCCCATGGGTGGGGCCCGCCATTACCGCGCCTCGGCCCTCGAACGGATCCATTGCGGCCACGCGGGCGGTTGAGCTTCTCAGCGTAGTAAATGCGCGTGGTAACTTCCGTGGTAAATCGTGGGGGTCGTGGGGGCGTGGGCGCAGTTAATCCCACGACGTCCCCTCGGCTCTTCAGCCCGCAGGCCTATAAGTAGGCGGACGGAACGGGGCGGCGAATCACGCGCACCCGCTCCCCTCTGCTCCCTTTGCTTCTTTTCTCCTCCTTCTTTCTCCCACCGCTGTCGCGTCGGACTGCGCCCTGCATGCAGCGATGAGCTCTTCTTCCGCCGCTGCGCCCGCCGCCGTGCGCTCCGGCGTATGGGATGGTTCTGAGATCGACGACGACATGATTGACTTCCTCCGCAAGACGCACCGCATCCCCGGCGCGCACCTCGTGCAGGCCCGCGCTCCGCCGCCGACGGAGGTGACGCCGGCGCCGGAGGAGGGCGAGCGGCTCGTGTTCCGCTCCCACCTCATGCGCGGGCTGGGGCTGCCAGCGAGCGGGTTCTTCCGCTCGATCCTGGAATTTCATGGCCTCCAGCCGCACCACCTCACTCCAAACACGGTGGTGCTGCTGGCGGCCTTCACTTCATTGTGCGAGGGCTTCCTCGGTGTTCTCCCCACCATCGAGTTGTGGGGAGAGTTTTTTCATTCCAAGCTCGGCACGCATGTCGCCGGCGTGCCAGCTCAGTGTGGTGCCTTCATCGCGCTGCGGAGGTCGACGGCCGACAACCCGTTCCCCGCCATCCAGCTGATCAAATCGGTGAAGATGTGGCAGTGCTCCTACTTCTACGTGAAGAACGTCGCCTCAGACGGCGACTGGGTTAACCTGCCGGCTTATGCAGCCGGTGCACCAGCCGGGAGGCAGCCCAGCTGGTCCTACCGCGCCAAGACGCTGACTCCGGCTGGAGCCGCCGCCGTATCGCGACTTCGAGTGCTGACGCAGTCGGCCGGCTTGACTGGGGCCGACTTGCTGGCCGCCTTCGTGGTTCGCCGAGTCCTCCCGCTCCAAGGCCGGCCTCATCTGATCTGTCAGATGAGCGGCCACCGGGACCCCAGTCGGACGTGCACCAAGGACATGCCTCACGCGGAGGTTGCCGACACGGTGAACTACATCGCGAACTGCGGCCTCTCGAAGGATTGGCAGTTTGGCCTGGAGCCGTACTCGCGTGCTAACCCCCCGCCGGTGTTAAGTGATTCTTCTTCTTCTTCTTCTTCTTCAGCCGAATCCGACTCCTGACCTCTTTATTCTTATCTCTTGAACCAGAACCCTCTCCTCCAGCCCGCGGCCAGCGCCACGGGGCCACCCCGCCAGTTCGCCCCTGATCGGGCGGAGAGCGACGTCGACGACCCCGACTTGGGGGCGGCGGCGATGGAGGCCGACGCCGAAGGGGGCGGCGAAGGAGAGGAAGGCGGCCCCGGGCACTCGGCCACCTTCGCCGACTGGCCCGCCGGCGAAGACGGGGGAGTCGCCCCGCGCCATCAACCGAGGCAAGACGGCGCGAGGAAGCGTTGGGCTGGGCCGAGTTCCCTCGGAGGCCAAGAAAAGAAGTTTAAGGGGGCGACCGCCGTGACCAAACGGGAAGAGGCGGTCGCGAGGGCCCATCGCTTCCGCAAGGAAGTGAAGAAGCCGCCGCTGTCTTCTGGGTACGTGTTTCTCTTCCTAGTCTTGTTTTATCTCTTGGTGGATTTTGTCTGAGTCCTTACGTGTCTTCCTTGTTCCAGCGCCCCCCTCACCCTTGGGAGAGTCGCCGCCGCCTCCATCAGGGGGTCGGTGGAGTCATCCGCCATGACTCGGCGTATCGACCCCGTTGCCGACCTCCGGGAAGCGACGGAACGGAACGCGCAGGAGAAGCGCGACGAGGACGAGGCCGCCCGCCGGGAGAAGGCGGAGGCCAAGAAGGCAGCCGCCTCCACCCAGGAGGGGATGGAGGGAGCATAAGCCGCCGCCGCGGCCAAAAAGCGGGCCGAAGAAGCCACGCGCCACCAGTTGGCGCTGCTCGTTGTCCCATTGCGCTCGGCGCCGCCTCCGGATCCCATGGAGCAGTCTGGGGAGGCCGGCGGGGAACATGCCATCGTGGAGAGGGAGGGCGGCGATGCCCCCGGTCTGGACACTGTGGTGCCGCCACCACCGCCTCCGCCGCCATCGGGAGGCGCGAGGGAAGAACGGCCAGCGGGCCCGCCGGTGCCGCCGACCACGGACGAAGCCGAGGCGAACTTGCTTCTCCAAGTCGCCTCGCCGACACGCCGCCGTCTGGAGAAGGCGACTTCAGCGCCGCGACCTCTGGAGACTGGGGCGGCCAGCTCGGCCGCCCCAGACGTCGAGGTGATGAGCGCCGCGCCCGTCGGGTGGGTGCGAGGAGGCGGCACCGGCCCGCTGAACCAGGCGCTCCTGGACGTCCAGGCGAAGCTGCGGGCCGAGAGCGACGCCCTCCAGAACTGCACCAAAGCGCATCTGGCGTCGCGTGCAGCCGTCCGGGTATGTTTCTTCTGTCTTTGTTTTTCTTGCTCTTCTTTGTGGGGGCGCGCCAGCGCACCCACTGGGTGTAGTCCCCGAGTTCCGAGCCGGCTGCTGAGCAGGCGGGTTGGAACTCTACTGGCGAGTTCCAGACGCTTATTCTTTTTGAAAATGCTTATCATAGGACTACCACAACCTCCGAGTCACCGTCTTCAACCGCAATGTTGAAGAGCTGGGCAAGCGGACTGCCGACTTGTCAGAGAGCCGGAGTGAGTTTCCTTCTTTTGCGGGGGCGCGCTGGCGCACCCACGGGCTGTAGTCCCCGAGATTCGGGCCGACTGCTACGCAGTCGGGCCGGATCTTCTTGGCGACCTTTTCTGATGACTTGTGTCCTTTTTCTTCTTTCTTCAGAGGCCAACGCCGTTCTTCAGCAGCAGCTGGGCGAAGCCAACACTGCCTTGCGCGCCAAGGAGGTGGAGTGTGGCAAGCTCGTCACGGAGCGCGACCTGCTGGCCGCGCAGCTGGCGTAGCAGAAGGAGCTGCTCAAGAAGGCGCAGGAGGAGGCGAAGGAGAGGGAGGCTGGGCTCCAAGCTGAGTTCGAAGCCGAGCGCTCCTCCTGGACCGATAAGGAGGCGATGCTGACCTCCGGCTTCCACGAAATTGAAGATATCGTTGATGGTGAGTTTTCTTTACTCGCTTCCTTTGGGCAACCTACTGTGGGTTGACTCTTGCCCTTTCTGAGTTGCTTCTCTTTTTTTCGTCTTTGTAGATTTCTTCCCAGGCCATGCGCAAGCCGCCGTTCAAGCCATCAAGGCCGATCGCGAAGCGCGGAGGGCGGCCGGCGAGGAGGTTGCTGCCAACGCCCCCCGGACTCTTGATGAACAACTTTTGAGCGTTGAGGCTCGCCTGCGGCCGGCTCACCGGATGCTGCGCCGGCTTCAGCGCGCCGGCACCCAGGCGATTGCTGCTTTGTGGCCGGAGATGCCGATTCTGCGCACCCCCAGCCGGACAGCCGACTGGCTGGAGGTCGCAGCAGGCCGCTTGGAGGCCTGGAAAGGCTCCTCGGCACGCGCCGGAGCGCGTTGTGCCTTGGAGTTCGTCAAGGCGTGGTATCCGGACCTGAGCCTGGACCAGCTGGCCATGCTCCGGGCTGAGGCCCAGCCAGAGCTGGCAGCCATGAAGGACGACTTTGTCAAGCGCGCCGCGGCACTCGCCGAGTACGTCGACCCCAATGTCTTTGTTCCTGAGCTAGCTGACAACGGCGAGGAGGCGCCGCCGGAGTGGTTCGGGATGAACCCGAACTACAGCGAGGACTCGGCAGAGGTAATCGGCTCCAGTGTCGAGGAGGGAGGCGAGGTGGAGATCGGTGACGAGATGGAGGCGCCAGAAGCCGGAGCGGGCAATCATCCTCAGCTCGACCGTGCCTCCAACAACGAGCCGCGCCCAACTGCGCCGACTGCTGCTGGAGGTGATCAAGCCGAGTCTGCCCAGCCGGCCGCCCCAACTTTCGACACCGCCATCTCCTCTGAGCCCCCGAACCCGTCTGCGGCTTCATAAGCCGCTGCCTTGCTTTATTTATCTGATTAGTAGCTGCTCGAAGAATTTTGTTAATTCGCACAATTCCACCCACTGGGTGTATTTTGAACTTCCGTTCAATGATTCGGCCAATGGCCTCTGTGATGTAAATATCTATCTGGGTTCTATCATTTCTTGCTTATTGCTCTTTTGGCTTTTTCCTTTTGCCGCCTTCCCCTAGATGCCGTCTTTGCCAGTCGGGCAGCCGCTTCGTGGACTGCCGTTGGATCAAATACTTGGCTACTTTGGGGAAGGCAAGTACTCAGCCATTCTAGAGTTTGGTTAGCAAGTCGGATAGAAAACAGTAAGCCGACTATTCGGTGTCGGATTTGTGAGGAACTGCTGGAAAGCCGGCTCGAGCTATGTTTGTGCTTTGAGTCCTTAGCCACTTTTCGTGTGGGCGCCCATTCTTCCCTACTCCTGCCCGCCGGGCAGCCGCTCTGCGAGCTGCGGCTTCTAACAAGAGGCGGCTTAAGCACCACACACTACTTGTCCGGCTGCAGGAAGCGTTTTCATAGCGCGAGACGGCAAGTCCCCGGGCCGACTAGTCGAGCCCGGCGCCAAGCGGCATAACAAAGAGTAGCATACTCGGAAGCATAATACTTATTATACAGATGTTAAAAGGGGCAGTCCCCGAGTCCGTCTCGGGGGGCCCAGAGTCTTGGTACTTCAGTACAAAAGGGTAGCGTGGTACATACTGCATCAGCTATAAAATCTTCGAAGAAGATTCGCGTTCCATGGTCGCTCCGTCTCTTTCCCGGAGTCGCCCCTCTTTCGTGCTCGGGGCTTCTGAGCGTCGATCAGGTAGTAGGAGTCGTTGCCTAGCACCTTGCTGATGATGAAGGGGCCTTCCCAAGGTGCAGACAACTTATGCTGGCCGGCTGTTCGCTGGATCAGCCGGAGCACAAGGTCGCCTTCTTGGAAGGATCTCGGCCTGACCTTCCTGTTGTAGTAGCGACGTAGGCTCTGCTGGTAGATGCTGGACCGGCTGAGTGCCAACAGCCGGCCCTCTTCCAGCAGATCGACGCCATCTTGTCGTGCTTCTTCTACTTCCTCCGCAGTGTACATCGTGACTCGCGGGGAGTCGAACTCTATATCCGTTGGGATGACGGCTTCAGCACCGTAGACGAGGAAGAAGGGTGTGAAGCCGGTCGACTTGTTTGGAGTCGTGCGCAGACTCCAGAGGACGGCTGGCAACTCGTCAAGCCAACAGCCGGCCGAACGCTCCAGTGGTTCGACCAACCGAGGCTTGATGCCGGACAGGATGAGGCCATTTGCCCGCTCCACCTGCCCGTTCGATTGCGGATGGGCAATGGACGCTAAGTCCAATCGGATGCCCTGCATCACGCAGAAACGGGCCAAGGCGCCTTTGGCAAAGTTGGTGTCGCTGTCGGTGATGATGCTGTGTGGTATGCCATACCGAATTGTGATGTCTGAGATGAATGTCACGGCAGTCGGACCATTCAATTTCTTGATGGGCTTCACTTCTATCCACTTGGTGAACTTGTCCACCGCGACAAGCAGATGAGTTAGGCCGCCTCGTGCCGTCTTGAAGGGTCCCACCATATCCAGGCCCCAAACTGCAAAGGGCCAGGCGATGGGGATAGTCTTGAGTGCTGAAGCCGGCTGATGCGGCTTGGATCGGAACTTCTGGCACCCCTTGCATTTCTGGACCAACTCCTTGGCCTCTTCGAGGGCAGTCGGCCAGAAGAAACCGTGTCGGAAGGCTTTGGCGACGAGCGCTCTTGAGGCCGCATGGTGGCCGCACTCGCCTTGATGGATATCTCTGAGAATTGCTTGGCCTTGCTCTGGCTCGACGCAGCGCTGGTAGACGCCTATGACGCTGCGTCTGACCAGCTCTCTGTTGATTATGGTGTATGCTGCCGCTCGGCGTTGTATTTGCCGAGCCAAGGTTTCATCAGTTGGTAGCTCCTTGTTCACCAAGAATTTGAGGATGGGCTGGGCCCATGATGGTGTTGTTATCTCTTCAACCGCCAGAACTGCAACTTGGACGAGGGCGGCCGGGCTGGGAGGCGGCGGGCTGGGGTCCGCGGCCGCTTGCTGGATCAGTGAAGTCCCCGGGCCGAGTGGTGCAGTCCCCGGGCCGAGTTCTGGAGTCTTTTCTCTGGTCGCCGCAGTCCCCGGGCTGAGTTCTGAAGTCCCCGAGCCGGCTTTGACTGCGGCATTCTTGGAGTCATCTGCGAGGGTTTTTGCGCCGTTTTCTTGGGCTTTGGAGTCGGATCCGACTTCTTCTGGAGGAGCCGGCACAAAAATGGAGTCTGACTCTGGCGAAGGCTTGATGGATGGCTTGAGGAGGCGCTGAAGAGCGACGCCAGATGGTATTGCTTGGCGAGTGGAGCCGATTCGTGCCAAAGTATCTGCTAGGTTGTTGTCGTTTCTTGGCACGTGGAGGAACTCGCACCCCTCGAAATATCCGCTGAGTTGCTGCACAAGGAATCGGTAGCTTGCCATGTTTGCGTCCTTGGCGTCCCAGTCGCCAGATGATTGCTGGACCACCTAGTCGGAGTCGCCATAACACAGGATCCGGCGAATGCCGAGTTCTTTGGCAAGCCGGAGTCCGTGAATGAGCGCCTCGTACTCAGCGACGTTGTTGGAGGCGGCGAAATGGATCTACAGTGCATACTGGAGCTTGTCGCCTTTGGGAGAGGTGAGAACAACGCCGGCTCCCAAGCCGGTGCGCATCTTGGAGCCGTCAAAATGCATCCGCCAATGAGTGGAATCGGGCGCTGGCGGCAGGTACTGGGTCTCGGCCCAGTCGACGAGGAAATCGGCCAGTGCTTGCGACTTGATGGCGGTGCGGGGTTGATAGTAGATCGTGTAAGGCGCCAACTCTATGGCCCATTTGGCCACTCGGCCAGACGCATCTCGGCTTCCAATGATCTCGGCCAATGGGGCTGTGCAGACCATTGTGATTGGATGTTCTTGGAAGTAAGGCTTCAGCTTCTTGGCGGCGAAGTGCACGCCGTAACACATCTTCTGGTAGTGAGGGTAGTTCTGCTTGGAGGTCGACAGTACTTCACTCAGGTAATATACCGGTCTCTGGACTAGCAGTGCCTTGCCTTCCTCCTTGCGCTCTACTACAATGACTGTGCGGACTACTCGGCTGGTGGCGGCGATGTATAGGAGCATGGGCTCCTTGGGAGTCGGAGCCGCCAACACAGGGGAGTAACCAACATCTTCTTCAGCTGCAGAAAGGCCTCATCCGCCTTGTGGTTCCACTCGAAAAAATTGGTCTTCTTCATGAGCTGGTACAACGAGAGAGCTTTCTCGCCCAGCCGACTGATGAAACGGCTGATAGATGCCAGGCAGCCTGTGAACTTCTGCACATCCAACAGTCGGTTGGGTGCCTCCATCCTCTCGATGGCCTTGATCTTCACAGGGTTGCATTCTATGCCGCGTTCGGAGACCAGGAAGCCGAGTAGCTGGACGGCTGGTACTCCGTAAACGCACTTCTCGGAGTTCAGCTTGATCCGGAATCGGCGCAGGTTCTCAAAGGTTTCTTTGAGGTCTTCCAGCAAAGTTCTGCGCTTTTCCGTCTTCACCACCACATCATCCACGTAAACGTTGGCATTTCGGCCGAGCTGCTTGAGGAGGCACTTCTGCATGCAACGCTGAAAGGTGGCGCCGGCGTTCCTCAAGCCGAACGTCATGGTCAGGTAGCAGAAGGCTCCAAACGGCGTGATGAAGGCGGTCTTTAATTGGTCTGCCGGGTTCAGCTTGATCTGGTGATATCCTGAATAGGCATCTAAGAAGCTCAACAGCTTGCATCCGGCTGTGGAGTCTATCACCTGATCAATTCTCGGCAAAGCAAATGGGTCCTTGGGGCAGGCTTTGTTAAGGCTTGTGTAGTCAATATACATTCTCCACTGTTTGTTCTTCTTCAGCACTAAGACTGGGTTTGCTAGCCACTCTGGGAAAATACTTCCATGATAAAGCCGGCTGCAAGGAGCCGGGCTATCTCTTCACCAACAACTCTTCTCTTCTCTTCTGACAGGCGGCGCAAGGGCTGCCTGACGGGCTTCGCATCGGACTGGACATGTAACTTGTGCTCGGCGAATTCCGTCGGCACACCTGGCATGTCTTTGGGGGATCATGCGAAGATGTCCCGATTCTCACGGAGGAAATCGACGAGCTCGCCTTCCTATTTGTTGTCAAGGTTTGCACCTATGACAGCGTACCTCTCCGGGTGCTCTGGGTCCAAGGGTATCTTCTTCGTTTCCTTCGCTGGCTTGAACGAGCCCTCAGCTTCCGACTCCTTGGGGTTGGGCGACATCTCAGGCTGCTTGTCGGCCATCGCCACAACCCGATCAAGAAGCTGCTTCTCTGCTGCAATGACCAGGGACTCGGCCAGTCGACTGCTCTCGGCCGCGCAAGCGGACGACTTCCTGTAGTCACCGGTCACAGTCAGAATTCCCTTGGAACTTGGCATCTTCATCTTGAGGTAGGCGTAGTGGGGGACCGCCATGATCTTGGCCAAGCAGGTCGGCCAAGCAGCGCATGGTATGGGCTTCTGAGGTCCACCACTTCAAACCAGACTGGCTCTCGGCGGAAATGTTCCTTATCCCCGAAGAGGACGTCTATCAGAACCTTGCCGATTGGGGAGCAGGAAAGGCCAGGGACAATCCCATGGAACACGGTTCGGCTGCTCTGGAGCTGTCTTTGCTTGATTCCCAGCTTCTCCATTGTATCCTTGTACAGGATGTTGATACTGCTACCTCCATCTATCAGAACTCGCGAAAAGCGAGTTGCCCGCCTATCAGTGGCAAAGGTGGCCTCCAGGACCAGGGCATAGGATCCTGGATTCGGCAACACCTCTGGGTGATCAGCTCTGCTCCAGCTGATAGGCTTCTCGGACCAGTGCATGAACTCTGGAGTGTCTGACGCCACTGCGTTGACTTCTTGCTGCTGCAGCCGCCTGCTGCTTCTGTCATCTGCCACACTGGTGAACACCATGCAGGCTCCATGCTCTTCCGGGTACTCGTCTTGTACTGCGCCGACTGGCCTGGCAGTCGGCTGCTGGGGCGGAGGCGGAGGCGGCTGCCCAGCCGGTGGGGGAGGCGCCAGACCGTCTCCTTTGGCAATCCGGGTAAGCGAGTGGCACTTTCTGGTGATGTGGTTCGATGGCTTCGCGCCGCTGTGGAACTTGCAGGGACCATTCAGAGTCTGCTCGTAGGAGAAAGCCGGCAACCAATTGGGTTTGCCGCCCTTCTGCCGCTTGGGCGGTGGCTGCTCCTCCGGCTATTGGTCTTCGACCGCCGCGACCTGCCAGCTACTGGAAGCCGGCTGCGGGGCCTTGCGCTTGTGATCGTTCTGCTGTTGTCGCCGACTGTTGTCCCCTGCCGGGGTTCTGGGAGCCTGAGGGGCCATTTTGCCGGTCGCGCTGACTTGGATCTCCGTCTTCATAGAAGAGTCGGTTGTGGCGTACTTGTCTGCTATGATCAGCAGCTCGTCCAGGGTCTTCGTCTCGTCGCAGAGGAGCTTCTGCTTGAGGAGGGTGCCTTCTCTGCACCCGGCGGTGAAGTACTCGATGGCCTGCACCTCATGCACGCCCTCGCAGGAGTTTCGAAGCTCGGCCCAACGCGTGAGGTAGTCGCGAGTCGATTCGTTGGGGCCTTGCATGCACAAGGAGAGCTGGCGAGGCTTGGGAGGTCGCTTGTATGTGCTCATAAAGTTGCGGATGAAAGCCTCGGTGAAGTCGGACCAGCCGTTGATGCTGCGGGGTTTCAGGTTGTTCAGCCATGTCCGGGCTGTGCCCTGGAGCATGAGCGGAACATACTTCACGGCAACACGCTTGTTGCCGTTCGCTATGCTGACGGCTGTGGAGTAGTCAACCAGCCAGTCCTTTGGCTTCACGGAGCCGGTGTACTTGGGAGTGTCTCTAGGGAGAGTGAACCCTTTGGGGAAGGGCTCATCTCGGATGCGTGGGCCGAAACAAGGCAGTCCCAGCTCGTCTTCTTCTTCGAGCGCCAGGGATCGGTGGAGTCGGTCGATCCGGTGGCGGGCATCATTCTCTCTGAATCCCTCTCGGCGGCCGAGGCGGCCTCCGAGAGTCGGATGGTCGATAGGAGGCGGGGAGACTCGCCTTTCTCTGCGGGGTGGAGGAGGCACATAGTCGTCCAGCCGCTCTACTGCTCTTGGGCGGCCGTCTTGGTCGCGCTCGATGGTGAGGCGAGTCCGATTGCGGCTCGCAGCTGGCTCCTTGTCTTTTCTTCCGCGAACCCCACCAGTCGGTGTCCGAGACGTCGCGCCTTGGTCTCGGCGGGGCGGCGGGTCGTCGTTCTGCTGCTGCGGCCCCTCGGTTCGGCAGTCGGCCGCGTTCTGCGCGCTAGCCACATCGAGGAGTTGCTGGACTCGCTCCGTCATCAGTCGGCGCTCTTCGCCTTCGAGTCCATCTAACTCGTCTGCCGCCGCCTGGGCAGCTCGAATGTTCTCGGCGGGCATGGCGTATAGGGGGCGATTGGCCCCGAACATGCTGGCGATGTCCGCACCGCATTGCCAGACCGCGCCTAGGCGGCTCGGCCCCGTTGGAGCCGGCGAGCCGCCCACAGCGCGATCCATCTCACGCTGGTAGGCCTCTGACAAGCGTCTCATGCTGGCCAGCTTCTTCGCGCCTTCGACGAGCTGGAGGCGGCGTGCATCCAGCGCTTCGGCGTCGGCGTCCTCTGGAATGGGCGCATCTAGCGCCGCATCAAGCGGGTCGCGAGCTCCTCCGTCGGAGCGCTCGCCATGGACGATGACGAGCACTTCTGTGATGGTGCTCCCGCTGCCCTCCGCGCGAGGGAGCGGCTCGTCGTAGACCACCACGTTGGTGGGGAAGGCGTCGAGCGACGCGGTGTCGGAATCGACCAGCATCGGGTCGGTGGAGCCTACGGACTCCAGGTCAGTGGCAGGCTCGCCAGCAACGTGGAGGTCGTCGAGGAGGCCCGCGAGAAGGCTCTCGGGGCCGCCGGTGCCTGCGTCGGATGCAGGCTCGTCGGAGAGGCTAACCTCGCCGACAAGATCGGCGCGGCAGCTGGCCGCGCAAACGGTCTCAACGTCGCGCAGCGCGTTGGCGTGAACTTCTTCTGGCGTGTCGGGCTGGCTGCGCTCGCCAGGGAGGAAAAGGGTTCCCGTCCAGAACAGATCTCTGGACGACGGTGCACCTCGCCCCACGGTGGGCGCCAAATGTCGGGGGTTAGGTGCGACATATGCCAAAGGATGGCTTATCATGGTGGGGGCAAGTAGAACGTCGCCGGTGCCTGGAAGCGGGATGAGGCGTAGACATGCACGCCGGCGGATCTTACCCAGCTTCGGGGCTCTCCGAGGAGATAACACCCCTACTGCTGCTCTGCAGGGTCTCCGCATGGTCACTATGGTGATATGTGTACAAAGTTGCTCCTCGAGCTGTGTTCTGGAGGTAGGAGAGGGCAGGGCTAGCTCTCTCCCTTCTATGCTTCTGTCTAGAGGTAAAAGGATCGAACCCTTTGCATGGGTGCTCCGGGGGGTTTATATAGGCCTACCCCCCAGGGGTACAATGGTAATCCGACTGGGCGCGGGTCCCAGCCGTCTGTCTCTTAGGCCGCCGTCTTCTCCGCCGACTCCTGGGGGCCACCTCTGGTGGGCCCCGCCGACTGACTTGGTCACTGTAGTCGCGCCTCTGATGACGTTGGCTGGGTCGTGGGGGCGTGGCAACAGTGCCGCCGCCTGGCGGGCGATCACTGTAGCCACTCCCCGTCTTATCTGGTTAATGGCGTGTGGGGCCCGTGGGAGGAATGGGCCGACCCTCGGAGGCCGACTCCCACGGGGTTCGTCTTCGGGTGCTCTCGCCGTCTTCGTCCCTCCCGCTGACTAGCGGGGCCCGCCGTCTCCAGGCCGTACATGCGGGCCAACGTGGGAACAGTGCTCCGTCGTCAGGGCGGTCGTCAGGGCCGGTATGGCGACAGTGCCGTGCCGGACGGAGCTCTCCTCCGGTACGGCATACTGTAGCCATACCTGCCCCTGGTAATCAACGTAGGGGAGGGTCGTACTCCGGCCATCCCCGGTCTCGTCCTTCTTCTCGAAGGCATAGAGTGGTGAAGTCGCGGGCCGACTCCCCATAGTCGGCCTCCCTGGAGTCGCCGATCGGGAGTCATAGCCGTTTCTGGGAATCAGCCGTGAGTGGGTGTCGGCGATGCTGCGGCCGACTCCCAGAGTCGGCTGATCGTCTTGGGATTCTTTGAGGGGCGTAGCCTGCCCCGATGCCTTGAAAGGTTCTGGGTCTCGGGTTAGCCTACCCGTGGCCCAATACTCCGACAATCTATACCTTTGACAGGTTTGTTAAGCTCTTCTTCATAGATTAACTCTATGCGGGATCTAAACGCCCTTTACCTTTGACAGGCTTGGCGGGCTATATCCGGACCAATTAATTGTCCGGCTTCCCTGCCCGAAGACCCAGCCCCAGCTCTCTTGGTGAAGCTGCTGGCTCCGGCACCTTATGTGGTGCCGGAGAAGAAGGCCAAGAAGAAGAAAACCACCGGGACTCGAAAAAGTTCCCGCAACATGGTGGTGTCAGACTCATCATCTGACGAGTCCGCGACGCTCTCCTCTCGTGAAAACGAGGAGGAGGAACAAGAAAGCTCTCCCCCCCCCTCCCGCGAGGGGAGAAAAGAAGAAGAAGGCCATCCCAACGGGGGAGGCCGAGGGGTCGAGGAAAAGGAAGACCCCTCCGCCGGACTACTCCCACGACGCCGAAGAGGGCGGAGAGGAGTGGCTGGGCAGAACCAGGCGTCCAGCGAAATCGTAAGTATTTATATACCAGAGTGACTCATGATATTCTTTTAATGCGCAGCTTTCCCTAATATCGCTCGTAATTTATGCAGCCCGCCCAGGGCCGAACTCGACGATTCGTCGAGCGGCTCCCTGGATTCGTCGGACGTGAACTCTGTTCCGCCCGCTGTCTCCCCCTGCAGGGCGGACGACGCCGAAGTGGCGTCCCGCCAAGCTCCAGGGCAGGAGGAGATAGTCCTGGAGGAGCCGCAACGCAATCCTCCGGACCCCAGGAGTAAAGGGGACGAAATCCCCTAGGGCTCCAAGTCCGGCTTTGTGCCGGACACCGCGCCGGACTCGATAGTCCTGGTCCGCGGTGGGCGAAATCCTTCCGTGAGGAGTAAGCCGTCTGAGCCGGCGACCTCCGTCCAACCAGAGGCGCCGTACAATCTGCTGGAGGTGCTTGAGGGCACCGCCATCAACGAGGAGCACTGTACTGTTATGAGTACGGTGATCCAAAGGGTTCAGTCCACCAAGAGCGGACTGACTGAAGCTTGCGCTAGCCTTCTAACAGGCTTCGAGGTAAGTAAAAATATGTCAAATTATTTACCGCATAGACAGTAGCCCCTGATGCTCTGTTCGGTGTCTGGAAAGAAAAGCCGAATAGAGGATCTAGTAAATTTCGCAGGAGTCTAACAACAAAAAGTCAAATATGCGTATGTAGGCTTCGCTGTTGTCCACCGTCGCACTGACTGCGCAGGTGGATGTCCTTAAAAAGGACCTCGGGCGAACCGA
This sequence comes from Aegilops umbellulata, assembly GCA_032464435.1. NCBI lineage: Eukaryota > Viridiplantae > Streptophyta > Magnoliopsida > Poales > Poaceae > Aegilops > Aegilops umbellulata. Next base: position 373,960,055 of record CP136057.1, read on the forward strand.
GCAAGAGCTCGGCCTTGCCAAACGGCAGCTCGAGGAGAAAGAAGGTAAGAAATACCCTAAAAAAAGAAAAAAGGTGCCTATAGAGAGGCTTGATTGGAGAAAGAAATAACAGGATTGTACTGCTTATTGTAGGGGCCACAACCGAGGTGGCAACCCTGAAGCAGGCGCTGGCTGAGGCCGGAAACAAAACGGCTGAGGAGCGCGCCGAGCGAGAAAGGCTTGGGGTTCAGGTCGGCGAGGTGCAGCAAGAGCTGCAAGCTCTCATGAAAAAACATGAGAGTTTGGAGCTTGAGTCAAAAGCGCAAGCATCCGAGCTCGCGTCGGCCCTTGAGACCGCCAAGAGTGCCAAGGCCGAAGCCCAAAAGGCCCTCCAAGAGTTGGAGGAGGTGAAAAAGATACCAACAGGTAAGGCATTCTTAATGCAAAGTAGGAATATAAAAGTAAACTACCTGTTACTTACCCGAATCCGGAGTTCTCCAGGGGCGTTCGCCGATCTTCCCCGCAGCGTGTCCGACGCCGCTGCGTTCTACCGAGCTGAAGAGGGCAGCTCGACGGAGAGTGTGTTCTGGTCTCAGTATTCTGAGGCCGGACACCCTGTGCCTTTGAGCGATCAGCTGAAACAGTTGGTCGAGCTCCACAAGGCGGCCGAACAGGCCATGAAGGGCTTACTAGTTCGGCTGTGGCCTGGAGAGGCCCTGCCTGGGAGCTATTTCGGGCTAGTGCGGCGGCTGGTGGAGGCCTGTCCACGGCTTGAGGTCATCAAGCGCTCCGCCTGCATTGAAGGTGCCCGGAGGGCCCTTGCCCGTGTAAGGGTACACTGGGGTAAGCTGGACGGATAGAAGCTAGTGAAGGACGGGCCGCCGCCGAGGAAGGAGCATCGCAAGCCTGAGAACTACTACAAGGAAGTTCTTGCCGGAGCCCGCCTTGTCGCGGATGAATGTACTAAAGATGTAGTATTTGAATGAACTCGCTCGTTTGTATCCTGTGCGCTGAAAACTTGTTCATATGCGCTATGCAATGCTTATTGAATTTAAAGAGATGGCCAGTCGTCGGCTTCTGCCCCCATGCCACTAGTGCTGGGGTGTTCGGGATAAACCTGAGGGCTCTTTTTCCCATAGTTGGGTCCTTCGAGGGAGGCGCTCAGCACAACGAACCAGGCAATCAGACTATAATGCTTGAACACTCTCACTTAGCCATAGAACGTTATAATTTTAAATTTCGGCGAAGCCCCTAGTTCGGAAGGCCGAATTCGGGGCGCTATCCACGCCTTTGGCCGGACATAGCCAGCTCCTCGCTCAAAGCGGCATAAGTCTTTAAGCACTCGAAAAACCTCTCGAACAGCGACCGGTCTCACGCCTTATCATGACAGTCTGTTTTAGCTTTCTCCATTGAGGTGCTTAACCCAGCTGAACTGCGGCACAATCGCAGTGGTTCTCCTAGTGCTACCTTAGCCGATATAGCGGAACGTAAGGCACCAAAACATAGGAGCCGGGCAAACCCAACATGTGACCAAAATCATGATTCGGAGCCGATGCATATAGTGCTATAAGTTCGGGGTGCCGCACTTGTGAAAGTGTACGGACTTCTCTCACCAGATAGAAGGGTAATGAAGCCCCTGGCGTGTTTTGCCGTACCATGGTGTACGGTTGCGATCATGTTTTTTAATGAACATATATATTAAAAGAGGACAACGCAAAAAAATAGGCGAAAAGCTATGCATTGTTTATAGAGAGGCTATTTATCAAAGCCGAACGATACAAGTAGTGCGATAAGCAAAAAAGATATTAGACTATTTAACATGTCCTGACCAGGCGCAGGCCGCGGAATTTAGAAACATATATATCGCTCGAAATAGAGACCACATGAGAGTTCCGTAATGCGGCGTAGCTTTGTCTGCTTTCCTGGGTCTTGCATCGTCCGTGCGGCAGCAAAGCCGAACAGGTTATCCAGAGTGTGGAGTCCTGAAAGTAAAAAAAATCCGGCAGCCCCTAGTACGTTTGACGCCGTATTGTAAGCATGCCGTTAATGTGCCCCTCCCCCTGTGCCCATGGAATTTCGAGGGCGTAATTGTGTACTCGAGGTACTAGCTCCGCTATGTTGCGATGGCTGGGGTTGGGGCCGTATTGCTACGCTTGCTCCGAACGTTCCAGGCGGTCTTGTTGCAGGTTACTTCGGGCACGCTTTGCATTGTCTGGCTTTTTAACGGCCGGACTGGACAGTTGCCTCGAAAGGCTGCTTTGTACTTCCGCTGCGAGGGCCGCCGTGTCCTCCTCCATACGGATGGAGCGTTCTGTGTTTTCGTTGACCGTAATTACTCCTCGAGGGCCTGGCATCTTGAGCTTGAGATATGCGTAGTGCGGCACCGCATTGAATTTAGCGAATGTGGTTCGTCCAAGCAGGGCGTGATAGCCACTGCGGAACGGGACTATATCGAAGATTAATTCTTCGCTTTGGAAGTTATCCAGAGATCCGAAGACCACATCAAGTGTTACCGAGCCTGTGCAATTGGCCTCTACACCTGGTATGACGCCTTTAAAGGTCGTCCTTGTGGGCTTGATCCTTGATGGATCTATGCCCATTTTCCGCACTGTATCCTGATAAAGCAGGTTCAGGCTACTGCCGCCGTCCATGAGGACTCTTGTGAGATGAAATCCGTCAATGATTGGGTCAAGAACCAATGCGGCAAAACCGCCGTGACGGATGCTAGTGGGGTGGTCCCTTCGATCAAAAGTGATCGGGCAGGAGGACCATGGGTTGAACTTTGGGGCGACTGGCTCCATCGCGTATACGTCCCGTAGCACACGCTTCCGCTCCCTCTTGGGAATGTGGGTCGCGTATATCATGTTCACCGTCCGCACTTGTGGGGGAAACCCCTTCTGTCCATTGTTGTTCGGCGGCCTGGGCTCCTCCTCGTCATTGCTATGCAGCCCCTTGTCTTTGTGTTTGGCTCTTAACTTGCCTGCCTGCTTGAACACCCAACAATCCCGGTTGGTGTGATTGGCTGGCCTTTCGGGGGTGCCATGAATCTGGCACGAGCGGTCGAGTATCCGGTCCAAACTGGACGGGCCCTGGGTATTCTTTTTAAATGGCTTTTTCCGCTGACCGGATTTATAGCCTCTGAATCCGGCATTTACTGTCGTATCCTCATTGATGTCGCTGCTAACGCGGCGCTTTTGCTTATTTCGACGTGTCCTGCCACTTTTGTCCTTGGTATCCGAATTACCAGGGTTCTTCGATAAGTTGTTGCTGCGAGCTAGCCAGCTATCTTCGCCCGCGCAAAAGCGGGTCATGAGTGTCGTGAGGGCTGCCATAGATTTCGGCTTTTCCTGTCCCAGGTGCCGGGCCAGCCACTCGCCGCGGATGTTATGTTCAAAGGCTGCTAGGGCCTCTGCGTCCGGACAATCTACTATCTGATTTTTCTTTGTTAGGAACCGTGTCCAGAATTGTCTGGCCGATTCTTCTGGCTGCTGAATTATGTGGCTTAGGTCGTCGGCATCCGGTGGCCGCACATAGGTCCCCTGGAAGTTGTCGAGGAATGCGGCTTCCAGGTCTTCCCAAGAACCGGTTGAGTCCGCTGGTAGGCTGTTAAGCCAGTGCCGGGCTGGTCCCTTGAGCTTAAGGGGGAGATATTTGATGGCGTGTAGATCGCCACCACGTGCCATGTGGATGTGAAGGAGATAATCCTCAATCCATACTGCCGGATCTGTCATACCATCGTACGACTCGATGTTGACGGGTTTGAAACCCTCTGGGATTTTATGATCCATTACTTCATCTGTGAAGCATAGTGGGTGTGCGGCGCCCCTGTACTAGGCTATGTCACGACGCAGCTCGGAAGAGCTATGCCTGTTGTGTTCGGCCCGGCCGGATTTATTGTGTCCGGAGTGAAGATCATCACGTGTCGTCGGGCGTCCGCGCGATCCATAGATCGATCTTGTTTGCCTTGCTTTATCCTCCAGTACGTCTCGCAGGTCTGGCTCATTTTCCCGTGCCTTAGTTGAGCGGCACCGGGGCATGGCTTGTTTAGAGGTTCGACGGGCCTCTCTATCGCGGCCGCGAGGTGGCCGGTCTGCCATGTCATGCATTGGTAATCTAGGTGTTTCCCCCTCTTATTGGGGTAGCGGCCTGCGCTTAGGATAATTTTTGGAGGGGCGCTCGAGTTCATACTCTTCGGCCGCAAGGACTTCAGTCCATCTGTCAGCTAGCAAATCTTGATCAGCTCTAAGCTGTTGCTGCTTTTTCTTTAGGCTATTCGCCGTGGCTAGAAGCCTGCATTTAAAACGCTCTTGTTCGGCGGGGTCTAATGGTACGACGAATTCGTCGTCGTCGAGGCTTGCCTCGTCTCCGGAGGGAGGCATGTAGTTATCATCCTCAACCTCTCGCTCTGCCGCTCTCTCATGAGGGCTGGCTTCTCCATCTTCTTGCGCCGAATCTTGCTGGATTTGGTGTTCTTCGGCGCTATCCGGGGTAGTATTATCTCCCGTGCCGGAATCACCATTTCTGCTGTAGCGGGATTTAGAGCGGCGCCGTTGACGCCGGCGTTTTGGCTGTTTTTTCGAGGTGTCATCCTCCGCTGTTCCATCGCCATCTCCATCCTTTGGAGCGTCCACCATATATATGTCATATGACGAGGTGGCGGTCCAGCGCCCTACAGGTGCTGGTTCTTGTTCGTCTCCTCCTTCGTCGTCCATACCGTCGAAGTCTTCGGAGCCGAAGTCAAGTATGTCGGTTAAATCATCGACAGTGGCTATTAAGTGGGTGGTGGGTGGGATTTGAATTTCTTCGTCATCCGAATCCCAACCTCGCAGACCATAGTCCGGCCTGGGCTCTCCTGATAGAGAGAGAGAGACTTGAGAGAATTCAGGATATCACCGAAAGGTGAGTGCTGAAAGATGTCCGCGGCGGTGAACTCCATTATAGGCGCCCAATCGAATTCGATCGGCAGGGGCACGGGAGGCCCGGAGTTCGGAGAAGAATCCGACTCCTTGGAGTCATGGGCCGTGCGGAGTACGGGGCTGGCGTTCGGCTCGATCGCCTTCAAGATCGCAGCCCTCGAGGTGACGTCCAACCGTTCATCCTCAAAGAACGCAGCGGGCTCCCGAGTCGAGGATCGGGGCCGGTGCGTGTGCGGCCTCCAGGGCACTATTCGGAGGCAGAGCTATATCATGCCCCTCGAGGTAGTGCGGCGCGCTTGGTTGTGGCTCGAACCCGTCAAAGATCAAGTCTCCGCGGATATCTGCCGTGTAGTTCAAGCTTCCAAACCTGACTTGATGGCCAGGGGCGTAGCTTTCGATCTGCTCCAGACGACCAGGCGAATTGGCCCCACAGAGCGAAGCCGCCGAAGACAAAGATTTGTCCGGGGAGGAAAGTCTCACCCTGGACCTCATCGTTGTTGATGATCAAAGGAGCCATCGGGCCTAAAAGCGATGACATAGAGGAACTCTCAATGAAAGCACCAATGTCAGTGTCAAAACCGGCGGATCTCGGGTAGGGGGTCCCGAACTGTGCGTTAAGGTCGGATGGTAACAGGAGACAAGGGACACTTTATTTTACCCAGGTTTGGGCCCTCTCGATGGAGGTAAAACCCTACTCCTGCTAGATTAATATTGATGATATGGGTAGTACAAGAGTAGATCTACCACGAGATCAAGGAGGCTAAACCCTAGAAGCTAGCCTATGGTATGATTGTGTATGATGATGGTTGTTCTACGGACTACAACCCTCCGGTTTATATAGACACCGGATAGGGTTAGGGTTACACAGAGTCGGTTACAATGGTAGGAGATCTTGAATATCCGCGCGCCTAGCTTGCCTTCCACGCCAAGAAAAGATCCTTCCGGACATGGGACGAAGCCTTCAATCTTGTATCTTCATAGTCCTGGAGTCCGGCTGAAGGTATAGTCCGGCTATCCGAACACCCCCTAATCCAGGACTCGCTCAGCTACCTTAGCCGATATAGCGGAACGTAAGGCACCAAAACATAGGAGTCGGGCAAACCCAACTATTGACCCAAGACATGATTCGGAGCTGATGCATATAATGCTATAAGTTCAGGGTGCCGCACTTGTTAAAGTGTTCGGACTTCTCACACCATATTGAGGGGTACTGAAGCCCCTGGCGTATTGGTCGTACCAAAGTGTACGGGTGCAACATGTCGTTAATGAACATATATTTGTAAAAAAGAGTAATGCGAAAATAGACAAAAGCTATGCATTGTTTATTAAAAAGGCTGCGATCAAGGCAGAACAATACAAATAACGCGATAAGCAAAAGGTTGGACTATTTAACATGTCCTTTCCGGGGGCAGGCTGCGGAATGGTATGCGAGACAGGAATACTGCTCGTGATAGAGACCACCTGGGAGTTCCGTAATGCGGCGTAGCTTTTCTGCTTCCCTGGTTCTTGCATCGTTTGTGCGGCAATTGTACTGCCGGACAGGCCTTCCGAAGAATGGAGTCCTAAAAGTAAGAGAAAATTAAAAAATCAGCAGCCGCTAGTGCGGTTTAAGTCGTGTTTCGGGCGTGCCATGATGGTGCCCCTCCCCCTGTGCCCATGGTATTTCAAGAGCGTAGTTATGTACGCGAAGCACTGGTTTCGCATTTTCGCGAGGGTTGGGGTTGGGGCCGCATTGCTACGCCTGCTCGGAACGTGCCAGGCGGTCTTTCTGTAGGTTACTCCGGGCGCGCTTGACGGTGTCCGCACGTTTAATGGTCGGACTGGAGAACTGCCTTGAGAGGCTGCTTTGTACTTCCGCTGCGAGGGCCGCCGTATGCTCCTCCGTTCGAAGGGAGCCTTTGGTGTTTCCATTGACCGTAATTACTCCTCGAGGGCCTGGCATCTTGAGCTTAAGGTATGCATAGTGCGGTACCGCATTGAACTTGGCGAATGCGGTTCGCCCGAGCAATGTGTGATCGCCACTGCGGAACGGGGCTATGTCGAAGATTAACTCCTCGCTTCGGAAATTATCCGGAGATCCGAAGACCACTTCAAGTGTAACTAAGCCTGTACAGTTGGCCTCTACACCTGGTATGACGCCTTTAAAGGTCGTTTTGGTGGGCTTAATCCTCGAGGGATCTATGCCCATTTTCCGCATTGTATCCTGGTAAAGCAGGTTCAGGCTGCTGCCGCCATCCATAAGGACTCTAGTGAGATGAAATCCGTCAATAATTGGGTCTAGAACCAATGCGGTGAATCCGCCATGACGGATGCTAGTGGGGTGGTCCCTTCGATCAAAGGTGATCGGGCAGGAGGACCATGGGTTGAACTTTGGGGCGACTGGCTCCATCGCGTATACGTCCCTTAACGCGCGCTTCCGCTCCCTCTTGGGGATGTGGGTTGCATATATCATGTTCACCGTCCGCACTTGTGGGGGAAAACCCTTCTGTCCACTGTTGTTCGGTGGCCGGGGCTCCTCATCGTCATTGCTATGCAGCCCCTTGTCTTTATTTTTGGCATTTAACTTGCCTGCCTGTTTGAACACCCAACAATCCCTGTTGGTGTGATTGGCTGGCTTTTCGGGGGTGCCATGTATCTGGCACAAGCGGTCGAGTATTCGGTCCAAACTGGACGGGCCCTGAGTATTTCTTTTGAATGGCTTTTTCCGCTAACCGGATTTATAGCCTCTGAATCCGGCATTAACTGCCGTATCCTCAGCATTGTCGCCGTTAATGCGGCGCTTTTGCTTGTTGCGACGCGACCTGCCGCTGTTGTCCTTGGTATCCGAATTACTAGGGTTCTTGGTCATATTGTTGCTACGAGCAAGCCAGTTGTCTTCTCCCGCACAAAAGCGGGTCATGAGTGTCGTGAGGGCTGCCATAGATTTCGGCTTTTCCTGTCCAAGGTGCCGGGCAAGCCACTCGTCACGGACATTGTGCTTGAAGGCTGCTAGGGCCTCTGCGTCCGGACAGTCGACTATTTGATTTTTCTTTGTTAGGAACCGTGTCCAGAATTGCCTGGCCGATTCCTCTAGCTGCTGAATTATGTGGCTTAGGTCATCGGCGTCTGGTGGTCGCACATAAGTGCCCTGGAAATTGTCGAGGAATGCGGCTTCCAGGTCCTCCCAACAACCGATTGATTCTGCTGGCAAGCTGTTGAGCCAATGCCGAGCTGGTCCTTTAAGTTTGAGTGGGAGGTATTTGATGGCGTGTAGATCATCGCCGCGGGCCATGTGGATATGAAGGACATAATCCTTGATCCATACCGCAGGATCTGTTGTGCCATCGTATGATTCGATGTTCACGGGTTTGAAACCCTCAGGGATTTGATGATCCATTACTTCATCTGTGAAGCATAGTGGGTGTGCGGCGCCTCTGTATTGGGCTATATCACAACGCAGCTCAAACGAGCTTTGTCTATTGTGTTCGGCCCGGCCGGATTTACTATATCTAGAGTGGCGATCACCGTCACGTGCCGTGGGGCGCCCGCGCGATCCGTAGATCGATCTTGTTTGCCTTGCCTTGTCCTCCAAGATATCTCGCAGGTCTGGCGCATTTTCCCGTGCCTTTGTATGTTTTGAGTGGCGCCGGGGTGCGGCTTGAGTGGAGGGCCGAGAGGCCTCTCTGTCGCGGCCACGAGGTGGCCGGTCGGCCGTATCATGCGCTGGTGATGTAGGTTTAGGTGCTTCCTCCCCTAATCGGGGTAGCAACCTGTGCTTTGGGTAGCTCTTGGAGGGGCGTTCGAGTTCATACTCTTCAGCCGCAAGGACTTCAGTCCATCTGTCGGCTAGCAAATCTTGATCAGCTCTAAGTTGTTGTTGTTTTTTCTTGAGGCTGCTTGCCGTGGCCATAAGCCTACGTTTGAAACGCTCTTGTTCGACGGGATCCTTCAGCACGACGAATTCGTCGTCGTCGAGGCTTGCCTCGTCTTCGGAGGGAGGCATATAATTATCGTCCTCGACCTCTCTATCTGCCACTCTCTCATGAGGGCTGGCTTCTCCATCCTCCTGTGCTGAATCTTGCTGGAGGGGTTTTCTTCGGCACTGCCCGGAGTGTTATTATATCCCGTGCCGGAATCACCGTTTTTGCTTTGGTGGGATTTAGAGCGGCGCCGCTCTCGCCGGCGCTTAGGCTGTTTCTTGGAGGGGTCATCCTCCGCTGTTCCATCGCCATCTCCTTCTTTTGGGGTGTCCACCATGTATATGTCATATGACGAGGTGGCTTTCCAGTGCCCTATAGGCGCTGGTTCTTGATCGTCTCCTGCATCGGCGTCCATACCGTCGATGTCTTCGGAGTCGAAGTCGAGCATGTCGGTTAAATCGTCGACAGTGGCTACAAAGTGGGTGGGGGTGGGTTTTGAATTTCTTCATCGTCCGTATCCCAACCTTGCTGACCATAGTCCGGCCAGGGCTCTCCTGATAAAGTGAGAGACTTTAGTGACTTCAGAATATCGCCGAAGGGCGAGTGCTGAAAGATGTCCGGGGCGGTGAACTCCATGATCGGCGCCCAATCGGATTCGATCAGCAGGGGCGCGGAGGGCTCGGAGTCCGGAGAGGAGTCCGGCTCCTTGGAGTCACGAGCTTCGCATAGGGCAGGGCTGGTGTTCAGCTCGATCGCCGAAGAGATTGCAGCCCCTGAGGCGGCGTCCAACCACCCATCCTCGATCGGCGCAGTTGGCTCCGATTAAGGGTGAGAGCCGATGCGGGTGCGGCCTTCAGGGCACTGTTCGGCGGCAGAGCTAGATCATGTCCGTCGTGACAGCGCGGCGCGCTCGGCTGTGGCTCGAATCCGTCGACGATCAAGTCCCCGCGGATGTCATCCGTGTACTTTAAACTTCCAAATCTGACCTGATGGCCAGGAGTATAGCTTTCGATCTGCTCCAGATGGCCAAGCAAATTGGCCTGCAGTGCGAAGCCGCCGAAGACGAAGATCTGTCTGGGGAGAAAAGTCTCACCCTGGACTGCATCGCTATTAATGATCGGGGGAGCCATCGGGCCTAAAAGTGACGACACAGAGGAACTCCCAATGAAAGCACCAATGCCGGTGTCAAAACCAGCGGATCTCGGGTAGGGGGTCCCGAACTGTGCGTCTAGGCGGATGGTAACAGGAGACAAGGGACACGATGTTTTTACCCAGGTTCGGGCCCTCTCGATGGAGGTAAAACCCTACTCCTGCTTGATTAATATTGATGATATGGGTAGTACAAGAGTAGATCTACCACGAGATCAAGGAGGCTAAACCCTTGAAGCTAGCCTATGGTATGATTGTTGTTCTTCTTCTGTCCTACGGACTAAAACCCTCCGGTTTATATAGACACCGGAGAGGGTTAGGGTTACACAGAGTCGGTTACAATGGTAGGAGATCTATATATCCGCATCGCCAAGCTTGCCTTCCACACCAAGGAAAGTCCCTTACGGACACGGGACGAAGTCTTCAATCTTGTATCTTCATAGTCCAGGAGTCCGGTCGAAGGTATAGTCCGGCTATCCGGACACCCCCTAATCCAGGACTCCCTCAGGGAGACTATCATTTGAAGCACAAGAGCAAGGAGTTCATCATCAACACACCATTTGTTACTTCTTGGAGAGTGGTGTCTCCTAGATTGGCTAGGTGTCACTTGGGAGCCTCCGACAAGATTGTGGAGTTAAACCAAGGAGTTTGTAAGGGCAAGGAGATCGCCTACTTCGTGAAAATCTACCGCTAGTGAGGCAAGTCCTTCGTGGGCGACAGCCATGATGGAATAGACAAGGTTGCTTCTTCGTGGACCCTTCGTGGGTGGAGCCCTCTGTGGACTCGCGCAACCGTTAGCCTCCGTGGGTTGAAGTCTCCATCAACATGGATGTACGATAGCACCACCTATCGGAACCACGACAGAAACATCCGTGTCTCCAATTGCGTTTGAATCCTCCAAACCCTTCCCTTTACATTCTTGCAAGTTGCATGCTTTACTTTCCGCTTCTCATATACTCTTTTGCATGCTTGCTTGAATTGTGTGGAGATTGCTTGACTTGTGCTAAGATAGCTAAAATCTGCCAAGAACTAAAATTGGGAAAAGGCTAGATTTTTATTTGGTCAAGTAGTCTAATCACCCCCCCCCCCTCTAGACATACTTTTGATCCTACAAGTGGTATCAGAGCTTTGGTCTCCATTTGCTTTGATTTCCATAGTTTTTGGTAGTCATAGCCTTGGTTTCAGAACCTAGGAGAGTATGGCATCTAGCGAGGGAAATTATCACCGTAGAGGTCCTTACTTTGATGGTACTAATTTTGCTAGTTGGAAGCATAAGATGAAAATGCATATTCTTGGACATAACCCCGCCGTTTGGGCTATTGTGTGTATTGGCTTGCAAGGTGAATTCTTTGATGGGAAAGAACCGAACCGTGAAGCTACCGCAGAAGAGTTGAAGATGCTGCAATACAACGCTCAAGCTGGTGATATCCTCTTCAACGGATTGTGCCCCGAAGAATTCAACAAAATCAGCCGTCTTGAGAATGCAAAGGAAATTTGGGATACTTTGATTGATATGCACAAAGGTACCGACTCTGTCAAGGAATCCAAATTGGATGTGCTTCAAAGTCAACTTGACAAGTTCAAAATGAAGGATGGTGAAGGTGTCGCTGAAATGTACTCTAGGCTTGCTCTTATCACAAATGAGATTGCCGGCTTAGGGAGTGAAGAGATGACCGATAGATTCACCATCAAGAAGATCCTAAGAGCCTTGGATGGAAAATATGATACCATGTGCACATTGATCCAAACGATGCCAAATTATAAAGATCTCAAACCAACGGAAGTCATCGGAAGAATTGTTGCTCATGAGATGTCACTCAAGGATAAAGAGGAACTTCACAACAAGTCAAGTGGTGCTTACAAAGCCTCATGTGAAGCCCCCACATCATCGAGTGAGAAACAAACCTTCAATGAAGAATTGAGCTTAATGGTGAAGAACTTCAACAAGTTCTACAAGAGTAGAAGCAAAGAGAGAAGCTCCAAGTCAAGGTCCTGCAATGACAAAAGATCTTCTAGTCGAGAGCGAAACTGCTACAATTGTGGAAGGCCCGGACACTATTCCAATGAGTGTACGACCCCCTACAAGAGAAGAGAAGATTCTCCCAAGAGAAGAAGTAGAAGAGAAGAATCACCATCTAGAGAAAGAAGGATTAGAGATGATTGTTATGAACGAAGACCCTCACAGAGAAGCAAGGATTCAGAAAGAAAGGACAAGTCATCAAGGAGCTACACAAAACGAAGACATCAAGCTCATGTTGGTGAATGGGTATCCGGCTCCGACTCCGACAACCACTCTGAGAGAAGCTATCACTCCGACTCCGAATATACTCAAGATGAAGGTGTTGCCAGTCTAGCACTTGTGACAACCAACTCCTACGACATATTTGACTCACCAAATGAAGGAGTTGGAACATGCTTTATGGCTAAAGGCCCAAAGGTATCACACCCCGAGTATGTTGATTTCAATAGTGATGAAGATGACTTGTTAGGTGATGATGATTTACTTATTGACAACTCTAGTGATGAATACTATGATGAAACGTCAATTAATCATGCTAATCAAGATAAAACGAATGAAAATGATAAGGAGAAGATTGAGTCTCTAACTAAAGAACTAAACACTCTTAAGTTAGCTCATGAAACTATCTTAGGAGATCATCGAGAACTTTTAAGGACTCATGAGAAATTACGCTTTGAAAAGCTCAACCTTGAGCAAGAGCATGAGTTCTTAAAAGCAAACAATGATGATCTTCGTAAGAAAAGTTCTTCTTACATTGCCAAGTGTTTACTCTTATCCACTTACATGCCTCAAGTCAAGTCTAGTAATAAGAACAAGAAAGATTCTTCCTCTAGTAGTAACAATAATCATGCTAAATCCAATATTGTTGCTTCTAGTAGTTCTCTTGATTCCACTAATGATTCTCTTAGCCAAGTTACACTTGAGCAAGAAAATAGCTTATTGAAGGGAATTATAGAGAAAGGTGTTTACAAGAGCCTTGCCGGAAGTAAGCAATTCGAGGAAATTGTATGCAAGCAAGGAAGGCACCGGAAGAATCAAGGTGTTGGTTTTGAACGAAAGTTCAATGCCAATGGAGTTGAGTGGGAAGAAGATCAATACCCCAAGACGAAGTTTGTTCCTCAACAACAGAAGTATGATCCTACTTCTTTCGAAGTGACACAAGCTCAAGATGATCTTCCACCACAAGACCGCAAGCAAAAAGGCAAGGACAAGCTTCGAGAGGAAATTGATGCATTTGAAGAAGCTCCTAAGGCCTTGGTCAAGTGGGTTCCCAAGACTACATCAAGTTCCACTTCATCAAGTACAACTACAACTCCGAGGATTCCCATCAAGATGGTGTGGATCCCGAAGAAGAAGAACTAGAGAGTTCTTGAGGGTGACTCCGCCAACATACTTCACTCTTATCATCTTGGCAAGAACAAGTGCAATAAACTTCCACATCTTGCACTAGTTCAAGGAGTCACAAACCCTCTTGTTGGTAAGACAAGGGACAAGGTAACCTAAAAGCTTTCATAGACATCATCTTGTGTGTGCATCACTCTATGCCTATGGATATTCTTGTTTGTTCCTTATGGGACTAACTCGTGTAGGTATTGAAAGTGCAACTCACTCCAATGGATAGCTCTAAATGATCTATATCAACATTGAGCATCCACATCTTCAACATCTACATGAAGTCATCATCGACAAAACCCAAGGTTAGTTCATCCCTCTTAGGGGGGATCTCACATCTAGGGGGAGCTTTACTCTAAGAATTGAGCTAAAGCAACTCTAATGGTGTGAACACAACAATGCTTTATGTAAAAGTGGTAACCCCACTTGTGCTTAAACGATGAGTATGACCTATGATCAAATGTTCTCATTTGACTCCTAAGTCAATATACTCATATATAGATGACCTAGTCATCGCCAATTGTTTGATTGATGCTAGAATTGGTTGTGCATGCTTTGCCACATATTTCAATTGCCATTTTATTGTGTGAGCATGTTGATTGCATATTTTACTCATTCGAGGACATCCACTTGTTGTATTGATTGATTGGTTTTCTTTTCTTTTGATCAAGTCAGATTCGAACCACTTTGTGTGAGGAGCACTCGGAGTCCCCGATTCGTCATAGACTTAAACTTCCAAAACTTCTTTGTGAGTTTTGGTCTGACCGATTCATCCATTTCGGTCATACCGAGATCACTAAGTCGATCTAGGTTTTCAATCTCGGTGCAACCGATTTGAACCTTTTGGTCACACCAAGTTTCAGTAACTGCTTGCAGTTATGAATCTCGGTGCCACCGAGTTGTTCCACTTGGTCACACCGACAGGGTCGGACTATATATACCCACGGGAATTTTTTTGGAAATTTCTCCGAAGTCTTTTCGCCCGTGCTTAGCCCGCTCTGCCTTCAGGGTCTCTGGATCGTCCTCCTCGTCGCCAGTTGCCTCCTGCCGCTGGTCTCCGCCGCCGTCAACGGAAATCATTCCCGCCATTGCCGCCGTAGCAAGTTCATCGCCGAACTAGGGTATGAACTTGATCACTGTGCTATCCTCAATCCGATTCCTAGCACATTGTGTTTGCCATGAATCTTGCCACGACTGAAACGGTCTTATCCAGTCAAAACACTCCGTAGATTAGAGTTGAATTGAAAATTTAGGGTTAGATTTTCGCCGAAACCATCTCGGACCATCCGAGTTGTGGAACTCAGTACCATCGATTCGGCTCAGGCCATTGCACATGAGATTCTCGGTCTGACCGAGAATTGAAAATCGGTGTGATCGAGTTCCGGACTTTGTGAAACCCTAGCAGTCTCGGTGCCACCAAACTGTGACTCGGTCTGACTGAGTTCACTAGTTTTGGGTCCAACAGCTGCTTCGGTATCACCAAGTTTACAAATCGGTTGATCCGAAATGCTTTCTGAGGAAAACTAAAACTAAGTTTTTGATTCATTCTTTTGCAAAAACCTCTGTATTTTGTGATGCTTACCCACTCTACCTCATCTATAATCTGTTCACAGGGTCATCTGTCAGTGTTTGCATCATGTCTGATCAAAGTGACAGTCAGAACAAGTCAGAGGAGCAGGTTCACATGAGTGAGGGCACTAGTCCCTCTAGCAGCTCAGATGATGGAAGCAGGAGCACTCCCAGCAACTTACCCAAAGCTGCCACCAGAACAAGGAAGAAGAAAACTTCAGAGTCTGAGGATGAAGACTATGTGGCAGTTGAGGATGATGCCACATCAAAGAAGAAAGTGCTGAAAAAGGAATATGGCACAGCTGCTTCAACCAAGCCAGGTCTGAAGACCAAGAGGTCAGCAGGGAGACAGCCTATGTCTAAAGCCAGAGCCTCCTCTCAAGCATCTTTGGAATCTCAACCCAAAGAGGCTGCTGCAAAAGAGAAGAAGGAAAGAAAGAGGGGCAAATGGTGCAAGAAAGTTGATCCAATGGCAGAATTTGAGAAGCACTCTTCTGAAGAAGAAGAAGATGATGAAGAGGTTGCTGCACCAGCACCTAAGGCCCAGAAACTTATGGGTGATGCTATCAGGATAGGGGCTGCTTCATCAAAGCCCAAAGAAGCACCCAAAGCTGCCTCCAAGCCCAAGACTGCACCAAAGAGGAATACTAGAAACATATCTGCTGCTGAGAAGAACAAGGCCCCAGTGCCTGAGACTGTTGCTGAAGAAGAAGGAGATGAAGAGCATGTTCTGAGAAAATTGAAGCCAAAAATTCCAGACCACCATGATGCTCATCCTGTGGCTGAGAACATGAAGATCAGGAGAGACTCAGGACTGAGGAAATGGAGAGAGACAGATCCATATGCTACAAGAAGAAGAACTGCTGTGGATTACAGGTTCCACACCAAGGAATAGCAAGATTTCTATTAGACAGTGCTGCTTGACAAGAAACCTATAGTGTGTGACATGAGGTGGGTCGACTGGACCTACATGAAGGAGAATGAGGAACACTATCCTGGTGTGTATGACAGTTTCAAGGCTTGTGGAGTGGATGAGTTTGTGGCTCAACGGCTCACTAAATGGAATGATGAGCTTATCATGCAGTTCTACTCCACAGCTCACTTCTACCCAGATGGAAGAATTGTCTGGATGTCTGAAGGCACTAGATACCAGTCTACAGTGCAGAATGGGCTCAGTTGATCAATGCCCCAGAAGAGCAAGAAGATGACTTGGATGTCTATGCCAAGAAGAAGAAGGATCACAACTCCATGGCCAGCATGTACAAGGAAATTCCAGATGCAGACCTTGAGACTCACCAGTTTGGGTCAGTGAAACATTTGCTGTCAGGACTGCCTACTATCAATTGGATACTAAGGCATACACTTCTGCCCAAGTCTGGAGATCACAAGATGAACAGAGGCCACTCCATAAATCTGCTACATATATTTGATGTGCCACAAAAGTTCAAGGTTATGAGTCTCATTGTTGAAACTATCAAGAGGACTGCTGCAGACCAAAAGAGAAGCTGTGGGTATGCCCCACAGATCCAGGA
Source organism: Aegilops umbellulata (assembly GCA_032464435.1). Taxonomy (NCBI): domain Eukaryota; kingdom Viridiplantae; phylum Streptophyta; class Magnoliopsida; order Poales; family Poaceae; genus Aegilops; species Aegilops umbellulata. The sequence goes on from CP136057.1 coordinate 373,976,511, forward strand.
GTTGATTAACTCAAAGATGGGTACTGGCACATACTTGTTGGACAAGGAACACTTGGCCATCTATCCAGATTTTGAGGACAACCAAGTGGTTATGAATGAAGATGAGCCATCCTCAGTACAAGCACAAGCCAAGAGAGAGAAGGCAAAGATAGAAAAAGCTGCAAAGATGCCAACCCAGAAGGAGGCATCTCAGTATCTTCTAAAAACCAAGCAAGATCAGCTTGGCTACTTGATTGCATCCACTCTAAGGATAGAGAAAGGACTGGCCACCCTGACTCGAAACCATGAGAGCTTGGAAAGAATCATGGAGCAGAAGTTCTATGACATGGATGTGAAGGTAACTGAGATCCAGTCTGTTGTGGAGCAACTTCAGGATGACATGCAGGAGAGGAAGGGCAAGACAACAACTGAGGCATTTGCCAGAGTGCCTAGAGCTCAGAGGTCAACTGCAGTACCAGTACCAGACACTAGAGCCACTTCATCTGCACCAGCTACAGCTTCAGTGCCACCAGCTCCAGCACCTACCCCAGCAGCTCCATCTACTTCGACTGAAGCCTTCATTCTTGGATTTATCCGGACACCACCACTTGAAGACCAAGCTTGAGAGACGTTTTAGTGCTATGCATTTTCTATGAACTTTTTGGTAACTTGTTGCTAAAGGGGAGAAAAATGTATAGATCATAGGCTTCGAGAGAGAGCGTTGCTTTTTATTCTCTTGCTTTGGTGGTTGAACTTTATTTGCTTGTTTGTGATACTTGGATGATCATGTGTCTATGATCATATGCTACATTAATGCTTGTTGGATGATACTATCATTTTATCCCTATTTGATCATTCACTTTGCTTGGTTATGAGTGCATGCATTTAATTCTTATCATTTTAGCGCTCTACCAAGATGTATGTGGCATGGAAGAGTAACCCATGATCCTAACTCATTGTGCATTTGCAGTCCAAAGAAAATCTTAAGATATGCACAAATTTAGGGGGAGCTCTTGCTTTTCACATACTTCTCAAAGCGACAATATCTTTCACTCTTATTATCATTTGTCGAAGCTTTGATCTATATGTTGTCATCAATTACCAAAAAGGGGGAGATTGAAAGTGCAACTATCCCTGGGTGGTTTTGGTAATTCCTAACAACATATAGCTCATTGAGCTAACATTATTCCAAGATTAATATTTCAGGAAAAGCTCAATGAATGGCATAGCATGGATGAGGAAAGTGGATCCCTCAAAATTCTAAGGACAAAAAGTTTGGCTCAAGCTTGAAGCTCAAGACTCTACATTTTATATTTTAGTAATCCAAGATCACATTGAGTCTATAGGAAAAGCCAATACTATCAAGGAGGGATGAGGTGTTGCTTAATGGCTTGCTTGCTCAAAGTGCTTAGTGATATGCTCCAAAACCCTCAACTACCTTCCCACATCCACATATGACCTAAACCAAAAGTCAAACTCGGCCCCACCGATTCTTTCTATCCGGCGCCACCGAGTTTCAAATGTCATAGCCACTGCCACAAACCCTAGGCAAATCGGTCTCATCGATAGGGATCTCGGTCTCACCGAGATGGGATTGTAATCTCTCTGTTTCCCTTCGTAACGTTTTGGTCTTACTGAGATGAGCGATCAGTCCCACCGAGATTGCAATGTAAACACTCTATTTCCCTTTTGTAACATTTCGGTCTCACCGAGATGAGCGAATCGGCCCCACCGAGTTTACCTGACCAACTCTCTGGTTAGCTTATTACCAAAATCGGTCCCACCGAGTTTGTGTAATCGGTCACACCGAGACTATGTTATGCCCTAACCCTAACCATATCGGTCCTACCGAGTTGCATCTCAGTCCCACCGAAAATCCTAACGGTCACTAGGTTTGTTGAATCGGTCCGACCGAGTTTAACTATTCGGTCCCACCGAGTTTAGCTAATCGTGTGTAATGGTTGGATTTTGTGTGGAGGCTATATATACCCCTCCACCCACTCTTCATTCGTGGAGAGAGCCATCAGAACATACCTACACTTCCAATACACATTTTCTGAGAGAGAACCACCTACACTTGTGTTGAGCTCAAGATATTCCATTCCAACCATATGAATCTTGATCTCTAGCCTTCCCCAAGTTGCTTTCGACTCGAATCTTCTTTCCACCAAATCAAAATCCTGTGAGAGAGAGTTGAGTGTTGGGGAGACTATCATTTGAAGCACAAGAGCAAGGAGTTCATCATCAACACACCATTTGTTACTTCTTGGAGAGTGGTGTCTCCTAGATTGGCTAGGTGTCACTTGGGAGCCTCCGACAAGATTGTGGAGTTGAACCAAGGAGTTTGTAAGGGCAAGGAGATCGCCTACTTCATGAAGATCTACCGCTAGTGAGGCAACTCCTTCGTGGGCGACAACCATGATGGAATAGACAAGGTTGCTTCTTCGTGGACCCTTCGTGGGTGGAGCCCTCCGTGGACTCGCGCAACCGTTACCCTCCGTGGGTTGAAGTCTCCATCAACGTGGATGTACGATAGCACCACCTATCGGAACCACGACAAAAAACATCTGTGTCTCCAATTGCGTTTGAATCCTCCAAACCCTTCCCTTTACATTCTTGCAAGTTGCATGCTTTACTTTCCGCTGCTCATATACTCTTTTGCATGATTGCTTGAATTGTGTGGAGATTTCTTGACTTGTGCTAAGATAGCTAAAATCTGCCAAGAACTAAAATTGGGAAAAGGCTAGATTTTTATTTGGTCAAGTAGTCTAATCACCCCCCCCCTCTAGACATACTTTCGATCCTACACATAGTTATGAGAATATCTAGGTATGATCATGTATATAGGCATCACGTCCGAGACAAGTAGACCAACTCCTGCCTGCATCTACTACTATTACTCCACTCATCGACCGCTATCCAGCATGCATCTAGAGTATTAAGTTAAAAACAGAGTAACGCCTTAAGCAAGATGACATGATGTAGAGGGATAGTTGTTGGAGAACGTAGCAGAAATTTAAAATTTTCCTACGTGTCACCAAGATCTATCTATGGAGAAACCAGCAACGAGGGGAAAGAGAGTGCATCTACATACCCTTGTAGATCGCTAAGCGGAAGCGTTCAAGTGAACGGGGTTGATGGAGTCGTACTCGTCGTGATCCAAATCACCGATGACCAAGTGCCGAACGGACGGCACCTCCGCGTTCAACACACGTACAGCCCGGTGACGTCTCCCATGCCTTGATCCAGCAAGGAGAGAGGGAGAGGTTGAGGAAGACTCCATCTAGCAGCAGCACAACGGCGTGGTGGTGGTGGAGGAGCGTGGCAATCCTGCAGGGCTTCGCCAAGCACCTGCGGGAGAGGAGGAAGGAGAGAGGTAGGGGTGCACCAACAGGGAGATCAAATCGTGTGTTTTTGGGAAGCCCCTAGGCCTTATATATATAGGGGAAGGGGAGGAGGGTGCGCCCCCTCTAGGGTTCCCACCCCTAGAGGGGCGGCAGCCCTAGATGGGTTTGGGGGGGCGGCCAAGAGGGGGAGGAGAGGGAGGCGCAGGGAGTATGGGCCCTAGGGCCCATCTGCCCTTAGGGTTTGCCCCCTCTTCTCTCCCTTGCGCCTTGGGCACTTGTGGGGGGGCGCATCAGCCCACCTGGGGCTGGTTCCCTCCCACACTTGGCCCACGCAAGCCTCCGGGGCTTGTGGCCCCACTTGGTGGACCCCCGGACACCTCCGATGGTCCTGGTACACTACCGATAAACCCTGAAACTTTTCCGGCAACCAAAACAGGACTTCCCATATATAAATCTTTACCTTCGGACCATTTCGGAACTCCTCGTGACGTCCGGGATCTAATCCGGGACTCCGAACAACATTCGGTAACCACATACAAGCTTCCTTTATAACCCTAGCATCATCGAACCTTAAGTGTGTAGACCCTACGGGTTCGGGAGACATGCAGACATGACCGAGACGTTCTCCGGTCAATAACCAACAGCGGGATCTGGATACCCATGTTGGCTCCCACATGTTCCACGATGATCTCATCGGATGAACCACGATGTCAAGGACTTAATCAATCCCGTATACAATTCCCTTTGTCTATCGGTACGATACTTGCCCGAGATTCGATCGTAGGTATCCCGATACCTTGTTCAATCTCGTTACCGGCAAGTCTCTTTTACTTGTTCCGCAGCACATCATCCCGTGATCAACTCCTTGATCACATTGTGCACATTATGATGATGTCCTACCGAGTGGGCCCAGAGATACCTCTCCGTCACACGGAGTGACAAATCCCAGTCTCGATTCGTGCCAACCCAACAGACACTTTCGGAGATACCCGTAGTGCACCTTTATAGCCACCCAGTTACGTTGTGACGTTTGGCACACCCAAAGTATTCCTACGGTACCCGGGAGTTACACAATCTCATGGTCTAAGGAAATGATACTTGACATTAGAAAAGTTTTAGCATACGAACTACATGATCTTGTGCTAGGCTTAGGATTGGGTCTTGTCCATCACATCATTCTCCTAATGATGTGATCCCGTTATCAATGACATCCAATGTCCATGGTCAGGAAACCGTAACCATCTATTGATCAACGAGCTAGTCAACTAGAGGCTTACTAGGGACATGGTGTTGTCTATGTATCCACACATGTATCTGAGTTTCCTATCAATACAATTCTAGCATGGATAATAAACGATTATCATGAACAAGGAAATATAAAAATAACCTATTTATTATTGCCTCTAGGGCATATTTCCAATAGTCTCCCATTTGCACTAGAGTCAATAATCTAGTTCACATCGCCATGTGATTAACACTCACAGAGTTCTGGGTTTGATCATGTTATGATTGTGAGAGATGTTATAGTCAACGGGTCTGAACCTTTCAGATCCGTGTGTGCTTTACAAATATCTATGTCATCTCCTAGATGCAGTTACCACGCTCTATTTGGAGCTATTCCAAATAATTGTTCTATTGTACGAATCCAGTTTACTACTAAGAATAATCTGGATTAGTGTCAAAGCTTGCATCGGCATAACCCTTTACGACGAACTCTTTTACCACCTCCATAATCGAGAAAATTCCTCAGTCCACTAGTTACTAAGGATAACTTTGACCGTTGTCCTGTGATCCATTTCTAGATCACACTTGTACCCCTTGACTGACTCATGGTTTGGCACACTTCAGGTGCGGTACATAACATAGCATACTTTAGAGCCTACGACTAAAGCATAGGGGACGACCTTCGTCCTTTCTCTCTATTCTGCCGTGGTCTTGTCTTGAGTCTTGCTCAATACTCACACCTTGTAACACAGCCGAGAACTCCTTCTTTGCTGATCTATTTTGAACTCCTTCAAAATCTTGTCGTGGTATGTGTTTGTTTGAAAGTACTATTAAGCGATTTTGATCTATCCTTATAGATCTTGATGCTCAATGTTTAAGTAGCTTAATCCAGGTTTTCATTGAAAAACATTTTTCAAACAACCCTATATGCCTTCCAGAAATTCTACATCATTTCCGATAAACAATATGTCAACAACATATACTCATCAGAAATTCTATAGTGCTCCCACTCACTTCTTTGGAAATACAAGTTTCTCATAAACTTTATATAAACCCAAATCTTTGATCATCTCATCAAAGCGTACATTCCAACTCCGAGATGCTTACTCCAGTCCTTAGAAGGATTGCTGGAGCTTTGCATACTTGTTAGCATCTTTCAGGATTGACAAAAATCTTCTGGTTGTATCACATACAACCTTTCCTCAAGAAAATCGTCGAGGAAACAATGTTTTAACATCATATCTGCACAATTTCATAAATAATGCAGTAATCGCTAACATAATTCCAACAGACTCCTAGCATCGCTACGAGTGAGAAAGTCTCATCGCAGTCAACTCCTTGAACTTGTCGGAAAACATCTTAATGACAAGTCGAGCTTTCTTAATGGTGACATTTACCATCATTGTCCGTCTTCCTTTTAAAATCCATCTGTACTCAACAGCCTCACGACCATCGAGCCGTTCTGCCAAAGTCTACACTTTGTTTTCATACATGGATCCTCTCTCGGATTTTATGGCCTCGAGCCATTCATCGGAATCCGGGCCCACCATCGCTTCTCCATAGCTCGTAGGTTCATTGTTGTCTAGCAACATGACTTCCAAGATAGGATTACGTACCACTCTGAAGTAGTACGCATCCTTGTCATCCTACGAGGTTTGGGAGTGACTTGATCCGAAGTCTCATGATCACTATCATAAGCTTCCACTTCAATTGGTGTAGGTGCCATAGGAATAACTCCTGTGCCCTGCTACACACTAGTTGAAGTGACGGTTCAATAACCTCATCAAGTCTCCACCATCCTCCCACTCAAGTCTTTCGAGAGAAATTTTTCCTCGAGAAAGGACCCGATTTGAGAAACAATCCCTATTGCTTTCGGATCTGAGACAGGAGGTATACCCAATTGTTTTGGGTATCCTATGAAGATGCATTTATCCGCTTTGGGTTCGAGCTTATCAGCCTGAAACTTTTTCACATAAGCGTCGCAGCCCCAAACTTATAAGAAATGACAGCTTAGGTTTTCTCTAAACCATAGTTCATACGGTGTCATCTTATCGGAATTACGTGGTGCCCTATTTAAAGTGAGTGCGGTTGTCTCTAATGCCTAACCCATGAACGATAGTGGTAATTCGATAAGACATCATGGTATGCATCATATCCAATAGGGTGCAGTTATGATGTTCGGACACACCATCACACTATGGTGTTCCAGGCGGTACTAGTCGTGAAATAATTTCCACAATGTCTCAATTGTGTACCAAACTCGCAACTCAGATATTCATCTCTATGATCATATCATAGATATTTTATCCTCTTGTCACGACGATCTTCAGCTTCATTCTGAAATTACTTGAACCATTCAATAATTCAGACTTGTGTTTCATCAAGTAAATATGCTCAGTATCTACTCAAATCATCTGTGAAGTAAGAGCATAACAATCTCCACTGCTTGCCTCAGCACTCATTGGACTGCACACATCAAAATGTGTTACTTCCAACAAGTTGCTTTCTTGTTCCATTTTACTGAAACCGAAGCTTTCAGTCATCTTGCCCATGTGGTATGATTTGCATGTCTCAAGCGATTCAAAATCAAGCGAGTCCAAACGGTCCATCTGCATGGAGTTTCTTCATGCGTATATACCAATAGACATGGTTCACATGTCTCAATCCTTTTCAAAAATGAGTGAGTCCAAAGATCCATCAACATGGAGCTTCTTCATGCGTTTTATACCAATATGACTTACATGGCAGTGCCACAAGTAGGTGGTACTATCATTACTATCTTATATCTTTTGGCATGAACATGTGTATCACTACGATCGAGATTTCCATAAACCATCCATTTTAGGTGCAAGCCATTGAAGGTATTATTCAAATAAACAGAGTAACTATTATTCTCTTTAAATGAATAATCATATTGTGATAGACATAATCCAATCATGTCTATGCTCAACGCAAACACCAAATAACAATTATTTAGGTTTAACACCAATCTCGATGGTAGAGAGAGCGTGCGATGCTTGATCATATCAACCTTGGAAACACTTCCAACACATCTTGTCAGCTCACCTTTAGCTAGTCTCCGCTTATTCCGTAGCTTTTATTTCGAGTTACTAACACTTAGCAACCGAACCAGTATCTAATACCCTGATGCTACTAGGAGTACTAGTAAAGTACACATTCACATAATGTATATCCAATATACTTCTATCGACAGCCTTCTCATCTACCAAGTATCTAAGGTAATTCTGCTCTAGTGGTTGTTCCCCTTATTACAGAAGCACTCAGTCTCGGGTTTGGGTTCAACCTTGGGTTTCTCCACTAGAGCAGCAGCTGATTTGCCGTTTCATGAAGTATCCCTTCTTGCCCTTGCCCTTCTTGAAACTAGTGGTTTCACTAACCATCAACAATTGATGCTCCTTCTTGATTTCTACTTTCGCGATGTCAAACATCGTGAATATTTCAAGGATCATCATATATATCCCTGATATGTTATAGTTCATTATGAAGCTCTAGCAGCTTGGTGGTAATGACTTTGGAGAAACATCACTATCTTATCTGGAAGATCAACTCCCACTGGATTCAAGTGATTGTTGTACTCAGACAATCTGAGCACAAGCTCAATGATTCAGCTTTTCTCCCTTAGTTTGCAGGCCAAGAAAATCGTCGAAGGTCTTATACCTCTTGACGTGGGCACGAGCCTGAAATCCCAATTTCAGCCCTCGAAACATCTCATATATTCCGCGACATTTCAAAATGTCTTCGGTGCCTCAATTCTAAACCATTTAACATTACCGAACTATCATGTAGTCATCAACACGTGTATGTCGGATGTTCGCAACATCCACAGACCACGTTCGAGGTCCAGCACACCGAGCGGTGCATTAAGGACATAAGCCTTCTACTGTCCGCATAATTGCTACTGTCAACTTTCAACTATATTTTCTCTAGGAACATATCTAACTCAGTAGAACTAAAGCGCGAGCTTATGACATAATTTGCAAAGACCTTTTGACTATGTTCAGGATAATTAAGTTCATCTTATGAACTCCCACTCAGATAGACATCCCTCTAGTCATCTAAGTGATTACATGATCCGAGTCAACTAGGCCGTGTCCGATCATCACGCGAGACGGACTAGTCATCATCGGTGAACATCTTCATGTTGATCGTATCTACCATACGACTCATGCTCGACCTTTCGGTCTCTTGTGTTCCGAGGCCATGTCTGTACATGCTAAGCTCGTCAAGTCAACCTAAGTGTTTCGCGTGTGTAAATCTGGCTTACACCCGTTGTATGTGAACGTAAGAATCTATCACACCCGATCATCACGTGGTGCTTCGAAACAACGAACTTTCGCAACGGTGCATAGTTAGGGGGAACACTTTCTTGAAATTTTAATGAGGGATCATCTTATTTACTATCGTCGTTCTAAGCAAATAAGATGCAAAAACATGATAAACATCACATGCAATCAAATAGTGACATGATATGGCCATCATCACTTTGCTCCTTTTGATCTCCATCTTCGGGGCTCCATGATCATCGTCGTCACCGGCATGACACCATGATCTCCATCATCGTGTCTTCATGAGGTTGTCTCGCCAACTATTACTTCTACTACTACAGCTAACGGTTAGCAATAAAGTAAAGTAATTACATGACGTTTATGTTGACACGCAGGTCATAAATAAATTAAGACAACTTCTATGGCTCCTGCCGGTTGTCATACTCATCGACATGCAAGTCGTGATTCCTATTACAAGAACATGATCAATCTCATACATCACATATATCATTCATCACATCCTTTTGGCCATATCACATCACATGGCATACCCTGCAAAAACAAGTTAGATGTCCTCTAATTGTTGTTTGCATGTTTTACGTGGCTGCTATGGGTTTCTAGCAAGAACGTTTCTTACCTACGCAAAACCACAACGTGATATGTCAATTGCTATTTACCCTTCATAAGGACCCTTTTCATCGAATCCGATCCGACTAAAGTGGGAGAGACTGGCACCCGCTAGCCACCTTATGCAACTAGTGCATGTCAGTCGGTGGAACCTGTCTCACGTAAGTGTACGTGTAAGGTCGGTCCGGGCCGCTTCATCCCACAATGCCGCCGAATCAAGATTGACTAGTAACGGTAAGCATATTGAACAAAATCAACGCCCACAACTACTTAGTGTTCTACTCGTGCAAAGAATCTACGCAATAAACCTGGCTCTGACACCACTGTTGGAGAACGTAGCAGAAATTTAAAATTTTCCTACGTGTCACCAAGATCTATCTATGGAGAAACCAGCAACGAGGGGAAAGAGAGTGCATCTACATACCCTTGTAGATCGCTAAGCGGAAGCGTTCAAGTGAACGGGGTTGATGGAGTCGTACTCGTCGTGATCCAAATCACCGATGACCAAGTGCCGAACGGACGGCACCTCCGCGTTCAACACACGTACAGCCCGGTGACGTCTCCCATGCCTTGATCCAGCAAGGAGAGAGGGAGAGGTTGAGGAAGACTCCATCTAGCAGCAGCACAACGGCGTGGTGGTGGTGGAGGAGCGTGGCAATCCTGCAGGGCTTCGCCAAGCACCTGCGGGAGAGGAGGAAGGAGAGAGGTAGGGGTGCACCAACAGGGAGATCAAATCGTGTGTTTTTGGGAAGCCCCTAGGCCTTATATATATAGGGGAAGGGGAGGAGGGTGCGCCCCCTCTAGGGTTCCCACCCCTAGAGGGGCGGCAGCCCTAGATGGGTTTGGGGGGGCGGCCAAGAGGGGGAGGAGAGGGAGGCGCAGGGAGTATGGGCCCTAGGGCCCATCTGCCCTTAGGGTTTGCCCCCTCTTCTCTCCCTTGCGCCTTGGGCACTTGTGGGGGGGCGCATCAGCCCACCTGGGGCTGGTTCCCTCCCACACTTGGCCCACGCAAGCCTCCGGGGCTTGTGGCCCCACTTGGTGGACCCCCGGACACCTCCGATGGTCCTGGTACACTACCGATAAACCCTGAAACTTTTCCGGCAACCAAAACAGGACTTCCCATATATAAATCTTTACCTTCGGACCATTTCGGAACTCCTCGTGACGTCCGAGATCTAATCCGGGACTCCGAACAACATTCGGTAACCACATACAAGCTTCCTTTATAACCCTAGCATCATCGAACCTTAAGTGTGTAGACCCTACGGGTTCGGGAGACATGCAGACATGACCGAGACGTTCTCCGGTCAATAACCAACAGCGGGATCTGGATACCCATGTTGGCTCCCACATGTTCCACGATGATCTCATCGGATGAACCACGATGTCAAGGACTTAATCAATCCCGTATACAATTCCCTTTGTCTATCGGTACGATACTTGCCCGAGATTCGATCGTAGGTATCCCGATACCTTGTTCAATCTCGTTACCGGCAAGTCTCTTTTACTCGTTCCGCAGCACATCATCCCGTGATCAACTCCTTGATCACATTGTGCACATTATGATGATGTCCTACCGAGTGGGCCCAGAGATACCTCTCCGTCACACGGAGTGACAAATCCCAGTCTCGATTCGTGCCAACCCAACAGACACTTTCGGAGATACCCGTAGTGCACCTTTATAGCCACCCAGTTACGTTGTGACGTTTGGTACACCCAAAGTATTCCTACGGTACCCGGGAGTTACACAATCTCATGGTTTAAGGAAATGATACTTGACATTAGAAAAGCTTTAGCATACGAACTACATGATCTTGTGCTAGGCTTAGGATTGGGTCTTGTCCATCACATCATTCTCCTAATGATGTGATCCCGTTATCAATGACATCCAATGTCCATGGTCAGGAAACCGTAACCATCTATTGATCAACGAGCTAGTCAACTAGAGGCTTACTAGGGACATGGAGTTGTCTATGTATCCACACATGTATCTGAGTTTCCTATCAATACAATTCTAGCATGGATAATAAACGATTATCATGAACAAGGAAATATAATAATAACCTATTTATTACTGCCTCTAGGGCATATTTCCAATAATAGTTTCATGCAATATGATAAAAAAACCATCTTGTTATCCTCGATGGCAACAATACAATACGTGCCTTGCTGCCCCTTCTGTCACTGGGAAAGGACACCGTAAGATTGAACCCAAAGCTAAGCACTTCTCCCATGGCAAGAAAAACCAATCTAGTAGGCCAAACCAAACTGATAATTCGAAGAGACTTGCAAAGATAACCAATCATACATAAAAGAATTCAGAGAAGATTCAAATATTATTCATAGATAGACTTGATCATAAACCCACAATTCATCGGTCTCAACAAACACACCGCAAAAAGAAGATTACGTCGAATAGATCTCCACGAGAGAGGGGGAGAACATTGTATTGAGATCCAAAAAGAGAGAAGAAGCCATCTAGCTAATAACTATGGACCCGAAGGTCTGAGGTAAACTACTCACACTTCATCGGAGAGGCTATGATGATGTAGAAGCCCTCCGTGATGACGGCCCTCACCGGCAGAGCTCCGGAACGGGCCCCAAGACGGGATCTCATGGATACAGAAAGTTGCGGCGGTGGAATTAGGATTTTGGCTCCGTATCTGATCGTTTGGGGGTTCGTAGGTATATATAGGAGGAAGGAGTACGTCGGTGGAGCAACAGGGGGCCCACGAGGCAGGGGGCGCGCCCTAGGGGGGGCGCCCCCACCCTCGTGACCGCCTCTTTGACTCCTTGGAGTAGGGTCCAAGTCTCCTGGATCACGTTTGGTGAGAAAATCACGTTCCCGAAGGATTCATTCCGTTTGGACTTCGTTTGATATTCTGTTTCTCCGAAACACTGAAATAGGCAAAAAAACAACAATTCTGGGCTGGGCCTACGGTTAATAGGTTAGTCCCAAAAATAATATAAAAGTGGAAAATAAATCCCAATATAGTCCAAAACAATAGATAATATAGCATCGAGCAATCAAAAATTATAGATACGTTGGAGACGTATCAGGCATCCCCAAGCTTAATTCCTGCTCGTCCTTGAGTAGGTAAATGATAAAAAAGAGAATTTTTGATGCGGAGTGCTACTTGGCATAATTTCAATGCAAATCTTCTTAATTGTGGTATGAATATTCAGATTCGAAAGATTCAAGACAAAAGTTCATATTGACATAAAAATAATAATACTTCAAGCATACTAACAAAGCAATTATGTCTTCTCAAAATAACATGGCCAAAGCAAGTTGTCCCTACAATATCATATAGTCTGGCTATGCTCTATCTTCACCACACAAAGTATTTAAATCATGCACAACCCCGATGACAAGCCAAGCAATTGTTTCATACTTTAACATTTTCAAAACTTTTTGATCTTCACGCAATACATGAGCGTGAGCCATGGATATAGCACTATACGTGGAATAGAATGGTGGTTGTGGAGAAGACAAAAAGAGGGGAAGATAGTCTCACATCAACTAGGCGTATCAATGGGCTATGGAGATGCCCATCAATAGATATCAATGTGAGTGAGTAGGGATTGCCATGCAACGGATGCACTAGAGCTATAAGTATATGAAAGCTCAACAAAAGAAACTAAGTGGGTGTGCATTCAACTCGCTTGCTCACGAAGACCTAGGGCAATTTGAGTAAGCCCATCACTGGAATATACAAGCCAAGTTCTATAATTAAAAATTCCCACTAGTATACGAAAGTGACAAAATGAGAGACTCTCTATCATGAAGATCATGGTGCTACTCTGAAGCACAAGTGTGGTAAAAGGATAGTAACATTGTCCCTTCTCTCTTTTTCTCTCTTTTTTTTATTTGGGCCTTTTTTCCATGGCCTCTTTTTTCCCTTTTTTTTATTTTTCGTCCGGAGTCTCATCCCGACTTGTGGGGGAATCATAGTCTCCATCATCCTTTCCTCACTTGGGACAATTCTCTAAAAATGATGATCATCAAACTTTTATTTTTCTTACAACTCATCAATTACAACTCAATACTTAGAACAAAATATGGCTCTATATGAATGCCTCCGGTGGTGTACCGGGATATGCAATGAATCAAGAGTGACATGTATGAAAGAATTATGAACGGTGGCTTTGCCACAAATACGATGTCAACTACATGATCATGCTAGCAATATGACAATGATGGAGCGTGTCATAATAAACGGAATGGTGGAAAGTTGCATGGCAATATATCTCGGAATGGCTATGGAAATGCCATGATAGGTAGGTATGGTGGCTGTTTTGAGGAAGGTATATGGTGGGTGTATGATACCGGCGAAAAGTGCGCGGTATTAGAGAGGCTAGCAATGGTGGAAGGATGGGAAAAGTGCGTATAATCCATGGACTCAACATTAGTCATAAAGAACTCATATACTTCTTGCAAAAATCTAGAAGTTATCCAAGCAAAGTATTACGCCCATTCTCCTAGGGGGATAGACTGGTAGGAAAATACCATCGCTCGTCCCCGACCGCCACTCATAAGGAAGACAATCAATAAATAAATCATGCTCCGACTTCATCACATAACGGTTCACCATACGTGCATGCTACGGGAATCACAAACTTTAACACAAGTATTCCTCAAATTCACAACTACTCAACTAGCATGACTCTAATATCACCATCTTCATATCTCAAAACAATTATCAAGCATCAATCTTTTCTTAGTATTCAACGCACTCAAAAGAAAGTTTCACAAATCTTGAATACCAAGCATATTATTATTAAGCAAGTTACCATGCTATTAAAGACTCTCAAAATAATCTAAGTGAAGCATGAGAGAGCAATAGTTTCTTTAAAACAAATCCACCACCGTGCTCTTAAAGATCTAAGTGAAGCACATAGAGCAAAATTATAACGCTCAAAAGATATAAGTGAAGCACATAGAGCAAAACTACATAGCTCAAAAGATATAAGTGAAGCACATAGAGTATTCTATCAAATTCCAATTCATGTATGGCTCTCTCAAAAGGTGTGTACAGCAAGGATGATCGTGGCACACTAACAAACAAATACACAAATAATACAAGATGCTCCAAGCAAAACACATATCATGTGGTGAATAAAGATATAGCTCCAAGTAAAATTACTGATGGAAGTAGACGAAAGAGGGGATGCCTTCCGGGGCATCCCCAAGCTTTGACTTTTTGGTGTCCTTGGATTATATTGGGGGTGCCATGGGCATCCCCAATCTTAGGCTCTTGCCACTCCTTGTTCCATATTCCATTAAAAGATTACACCCAAAACTTGAAAACTTCACAACACAAAACTCAATAGAAATCTCGTGAGCTCCGTTAGAGAAAGAAAACAAAAGACCACTTCAAGTACTGTAATGAACTCATTATTTATTTATATTGGTATTAAACCTACTGTATTCCAACTTATCTATGGATTATAAACTATTTTATTAGCCATAGATTCATCAAAATAAGCAAACAACACACGAAAAACAGAATCTGCCAAAAAAGAACAGTCTGTAGTAATCTGTAACTAACGCAAACTTCTGGAACTCCAAAAAATCTACCAAAATAGGACGACCTAGACAATTTGTTTATTGATCAGCAGCAATTGAAATCAGTATCTTATCATGTTCTGGTGATTTTTAACAATTGTTTTCTTTAACAGAAAGTTTCTAGAAATTATAGCAAGATCAAATAACTATCATCCAAGAAGATCCTATAGGTCTAACTTGGCACAAACACTAATTAAAACACAAAACCACATCCAAACAGAAGGTAGATGGATTATTTATTCCTAAACAGAAGAAAAAACAAAAAAAATAAAAATAAAATTGGGTTGCCTCCCAACAAGCGCTATCGTTTAACGCCCCTAGCTAGGCATAAAAGCGAGGATAGATCTAGGTATTGCCATCTTTGATAGGCAATCCATAAGTGGCTCTCATGATAGTTTCATATGGCAATTTTATTTTCTTTCTAGGGAAGTGTTCCATGCCCTTTTTTAATGGAAATTGAAATCTAATATTCCCTTCCTTCGTATCAATAATTGCACCAACCGTTCTAAGGAAAGGTCTACCGAGAATAATAGGGCAAGAAGGATTGCAATCTATATCAAGAACGATAAAATCTACGGGCACATAATTCCTATTTGCAACAATAAGAGCATCGTTAATTCTTCCCATAGGTTTCTTAATAGTGGAATCTGCAAGATGCAAGTTTAGAGAGCAATCATCAAAATCACGGAAATCTAGCAAATCACACAAAGTTTTGGGAATAGTGGAGACACTAGCACCCAAATTACACAAAGCATAAAACTCATGATCTCTAATTTTAATTTTAATAGTTGGTTCCCACTCATCATAGAGTTCTCTAGGGATAGAAACTTTGAACTCAAGTTTTTCTTCATAAGATTGCATCAAGGCATCAACAATATGTTCGGTAAAGGATTTATTTTGACTATAAGCATGGGGAGAATTTAGCACGGATTGCAACAAGGAAATACAATCAATTAAAGAGCAACTTTCATAAATAAATTCCTTGAAATCCAATATAGTGGGTTTAGCAACATCTAGGGTTTTATTTCTTTCAATCCCACTTTTATCAATTTCATCATCAAGATCTAAATACTCCGAATTTTTGGAACGCCTTCTAGGTAAAGGAAGATCATATTCAGTTTCATCAAGATTCATATTGCAAAACAAAGATTTAATAGGGGCCACATCAATAAATTTTAGATCCTCATCTTGATTTTCATAGGAATTGGAAGAACACACTTTAATAAAGGCATCTTTTGTAGCATGCATCCTAGCGGTTCTTTCCTTGCACTCATCAATGGAAATTATCATGGCTTTGAGAGACTCATTGATATCATGCTTAGGAGGAATAGATCTAAGCTTTAAAGAATCAACCTCAAGAGAAATTCTATCAACGTTCCTAGCCAAATCATCAACTTTAAGCAATTTCTCTTCAAGCAAAGCATTAAAATTATTTTGTGAATTCATAAACTCTTTAACACTATTCTCAAATTCAGAGGGCATCTTATTAAAATTTCCATAAGAGTTATTGTAGGAATTTCCATAATTATTAGAAGGATTACTAGGATAAGGCCTAGCATTAAAATCCTACCAACAAAATTCACATCCATAGATTCATTATTATTCTCAATCAAAGTAGACAAAGGCATATCATTAGGATCAGAAGAAACACTCTTAGTAGCAAATAATTTCATAAGTTCATCCATCTTTCCACTCAAAACATTAATTTCTTCTATCGCATGCACTTTTTTATTAGTAGATCTTTCAGTGTGCCATTGAGAATAATTAACCATAATATTATCTAGGAGTTTAGTAGCATCTCCTAAAGTGATTTCCATAAAAGTGCCTCCCGCGGCCGAATCTAAAAGATTTCTAGAAGCAAAATTCAATCCGGCATAAAAAATTTGTATAATCATCCACAAATTCAAACCATGAGTAGGGCAATTACGTATCACTAATTTCATTCTCTCCCGAGCTTGTGCAACATGTTCATGATCAAGTTGCTTAAAATTCATAATGTCGTTTCTAAGAGAGATGATCTTAGCGGGAGGAAAATACTTAAAGATAAAAGCATCTATTCACTTGTTCCAAGAATCAATACTATTTTTAGGCAAAGACGAAAACCAATCTTTAGCACGATCTCTAAGCGAAAAAGGAAATAGCTTCAATTTAACAACATCATTATCGACATCTTTCTTCTTTTGCATATCACATAAATCAACGAAGTTATTCAGATGAGTAGCGGCATCTTCACTGGGAAGGCCGGCGAATTGATCTTTCATAACAAGATTCAACAAATCAGTATTGATTTCATAAGATTCAGTATTGGCAAGAGGAGCAATCGGAGTGCTAAGGAAATCATTATTATTGGTATTGGTGAAGTCACACAATTTGGTAGTATCTTGAGTCATCGCGACAAACAAGCAATCCAACACACGAGCAAACAAAAGGCAAGCGAGAAAAAGGCAAACGGAAAAAGAGAAGGAGATTGGGAAAGAGAGGGCAAATAAAACGGCAAGGGTGAAGTGGGGGAGAGGAAAACGAGAAGCAAATGGCAACTAATGTAATGCGGGAGATAGGGATTGTG
Organism: Aegilops umbellulata; assembly: GCA_032464435.1. Classification (NCBI taxonomy): domain Eukaryota; kingdom Viridiplantae; phylum Streptophyta; class Magnoliopsida; order Poales; family Poaceae; genus Aegilops; species Aegilops umbellulata. Next base: position 373,994,109 of record CP136057.1, read on the forward strand.
ATGGTACTTGGTATGTTGACTTTTGCGTAGACTCCCCGGCAACGGTGCTAGAAATGGCTAGTTGTCGGGAGTCCAAATCTTGACTTGACTTTGCGTAAGCCTCCCCAGCAACGGCGCCAGAAAATCTTCTTGCTACCTCTTGAGCACTGCGTTGGATTTCCCCGAAGAGGAGAGGATGATGCAGCAAAGTATCGTAAGTATTTCCCTCAGTTTTTGAGAACCAAGGTATCAATCCAGTAGGAGGCTACACGCAAGTCCCTCGTACTTACACAAAAACAATAGCTCCTCGCAACCAACGCGATTAGGGGTTGTCAATCCCTTCACGGTCACTTACTATAACATCCCAAATTTTCAATTTGGAATGTTATACATTAGATCATCATGCATATCATATTTTCTTACATTTTGGTCGATCCTAGAAATTTCACGCAACTCAAGGACCCTCACAGAGAGCTGGAGATTTCGTTATTTTCATATTTGAGTTTCTCAAATTTGAAAAGAGGATCATTTGATTTTATTTATTTTATCTTCAATTATTTTTCCAATATCAAACATATGAGAGGGAATAATATGACTTTCCCAAATTTTTGGAAAAATAAAGATTTAATAAATAAATCAAATTTTGGATTTTTCCGGAGTTTATTTGCATTTTATTTGAATTAGGGGAAAATGCGTGTTTTCAAAAATTGCATTTAGGCCACAAGAAAAAGTTCATTTTGTTCGACTCATTTTTAGGAGTCAGGAAAAATTTACTTCGTAAATTTTGGAGCTCGTTAGATTTTATTTTTTTTCGTTTTTCTGCTCGCGAAATTATTTAAAAAAAATCCCGCAGCGCCGACTGGGCCAAGGGCCCAGCGCCCCGCCTCCCCTCGCGCGCCGCGCGCAAGCCGCCGCCGCCGCCAGAGTCCGGCTCGGACTCCCCCTTCTCCTCCCTTGCCCCTCCCCCAAGCCACCTCACCCCCCCTCCTATATATACTCCCCCACCCCCCCTCTCCTCCCCACAAGCCGCCGCCGCCGCACCCCGCAGCAGCAGCAGCAGCAGCGTAGCCCCCCCGCCGCCGCCGCCCGCCGCCAAGCCCCTCCGCCCGCCGGAACCCCTCACCGACGAGGTAGCCGCGCCGCGCCACCCTCCCCTCGCCCGGTTTGGTTTTTTTTTTAAATCGTTCCGGTTTATTTTCTTTTCGTTTCGGTTTTTTTTTTAAACCCTAGATCGGTTTTTCCTTTTTCTTTTTTTTTTGTTATTTAGCGAGCGTTCGCCGGACCGTTCGTTTTAACGAACGCAATCACCGGTTATTCCAGGTTAACAAACGTCCGTTCATTTAACCGTTCGTCATTTTTATTTTTCATCGGATTTATTCTGCGATTTTTCTGATCGCGATTTCAGATCCGATCTTCGTTTTAGTTTATCTTCTCGCTGGTTTATCGGAATCAAGTGATTCAAGCGCCTGGAGTTTCGTTTCGAAACCGCCGTTCCGACTAATCAACTTAAACAAGTTTTCGCTACTGTAAAATTTGACATAGTTTCAAATTGCTAGAACCGAGTTGTTTTCTTCCGCCGTTTGTTTTCCATTGCTTTGTTCGATTCGATTCTTTTGCAACCGGAGTTCTTAAGTTGAACTTTCTGGTTCGATCTTCTGTTCGAGTTTTACCTGTGCATTAGATGAGTAATTATTGTATGCTTGTTGTTTGTCTGCGATAGATCACCCGGAGTGCGCCGCCTGTTATTTCGAAGCTCTAGGTTTCGCGGATCCTCAGCAAGGCAAGTAACACTTTGATCATACCTTCTCATTGCCCAGTTTTTATTGCATTAGACCAATCCTCACACATTGCATGATTAGAATCTGTTTAAAACTGTGGGATGGGAAGTAGTTGAGGTAGTACCTATTACCTGTTTTACTTATGAAACCTTTGGGAGTTACTTCTACGTTTGCTTATTATGCCATGATATGCTAGTAGACGTGGATTGGGTGAGTGATATCCATGACAGATGTGAGTATTGTTAATTAATGGTTTTATCTAAGGTGGCAACTTAAATACACATCTGGGTGGATTGAGGCACCTGGTTTCTATCAGGACTTGCCTGTTTTTCTTTGGACCGCCACCCAGGCTCAAAGGGATCATAAGATCATTCATGCTAGTAACTTCCGTGTGCAGCCACAAGCCATTATGGGCTCTGGCATAGCTGACTAAGTCGTGCGAACTCTTACAGTGGTAGACTAGCAGATGTAGGGGATGTAGGTTGGTACGGTCTATCACAACGTAAGGTGCTAGCGCTTCTGAAAGACTATGTCTCGGTCATCCGTCTCTCAAACACCATGTAGTGTGAGAAACCAACGGAGGCGATCGAGTCTTGTGGGGAAAAGTGCGCAAACCTCTGTAGAGTGTACAAACTAATCATGATTAGCCGTGTCCCCGGTTATGGACGTCTTGAGTATCTAGTACTTGAATATCATGTGAATCTCATCATGTTACTTCTAATTAATATTGTTGGGTTTTAATTGTTCAATTAATTGGGATCAGAATGCTGTCAACCATTCTCGATGTTTCAACCACCATGATAGATAAATAAAATCTATTCCTTTGCAGTAGGGAAAAATTGGCTTTACGCAAAACTGTAACCATAAAGCTTTTCCACCAGCCATATATGCATGTAGTATAGGCTTATCATTCATTACTCTCTATGTGTTACATTGCCAGCATATTCCATGTGCTGACCCGTTTCGGGCTGCAACTTTCATGTTGCAGACTTTTCTGACGACGAGTAAGGTGCTTTTAGGTCGTGGTTCTATACTCAGTGATGCCGTTGGAGTTGATGGACTCACTTATCTTCCAAGCCTTCCGTTGTTATCATTGTTAGATGGCCTTAAGCCATACTTACTGTAATAAGTTCTCTTTGAGACATCGATGTAATAAGTGTGTGATTGCTACTCTGCTATAAATCCTTCGAAGTACTGTGTGGTGTCAGCATTACTGATCCAGGGATGACACCGGAGCACAGAGACTTGACCATCTGAGGTCGGGTCGCTACAGAGATGGTATCAGAGCACACGCTGACTGTAGGACACGACCACTAAGTTAAAGCCATAGATCACTATTCTCCTCTCATTTTCTAACTCCTCATCTTTTCTACTCTTTTAGGATGACGGACGCGAAGATCAAGTACGCTCAACCGGATGAAGGCACACCTTTTGGATTTCACTTACAGGAAGTCACCAAGTACCTCAACATTGGACTACCAAGCTTCACCGGGACATTCAACGCCACTCTGCCTGAAGAGGAGCGCTGGAAGATTCAAGCTCACGTTCCGGGAAGGACATTCGCGCCAATCACGAAGCCCATAGATAGTGTTTTCAGTGCACCAACCTGGAGTCTGGGAAAGAGCATGGCAGCTCATATCACCATGGGACGCATTGGAGAAGTTTATCAAGAAGACCTCAAGGACACTATCTACCAGATTTGCGGACGCCGAGATGAACAATGGGAGATAGTCAGCACCAAGAAGGATAGATCCATTGCAGCTTTCATCCAGGAGTTAAACCAGCACATTCGACGCCAAGAGAACCAGATGTGCAATGACATGATAGAATTGAAGAATGCGAAGGCAAGGATCATCGAGCTAGAAGGAGAACTGAAGGGTACACGCAAGGACTACATGGACGAGATCGTAGCTCTAGCAAGGCACAATGTCGATCTTAAGCAGGAGATTGAAGAACTCAAGGAGAGATTAGCATCCAAAAAGGAAGACAAGTACGTCGCATGTCCGGACAACTACATCATCATCGACGACACCGATTCGGATCCAAGTGAACCCGACTTTGAAGACGAAGCTGGAGCAGACATCATGGAGTCTTCCAACGATTCAAATTTCTAGATGACCACCAAATATTAGTAGTATTTACCCCCATGTATACATTATAGTTCGAGCACTTTTGCGATAGTTCTAGACCGTTTGTAAGCCCTTGTTTGAATTGAATGAAGTGATTTTGTGTGAATTTGTCTCATGAGCATTTGGGTAGTGTTTTCTCTTAGACCTCATTCTATTCTTAATTCTCATCTTTTCTAAACCCTTAGATGCCTCCGAGACGTGACAATGGATTCCCATCGGAGCTCACCCAGTTGATCCAGCAGCAGAACCAATTGATGCAGTTGTTAGTCCAGAATCAGCAGAACAACAACAACAACAACAACAACAACAACAACAACAACAACAACAACAACAACAACAACAACAACAACAACAACAACAACAACAACAACAACAACAACAACAACAACAACAACAACAACAACAACAACAACAACAACAACAACAACAACAACAACAACAACAACAACAACAACAACAACAACAACAACAACAACAACAACAACAACAACAACAACAACAACAACAACAACAACAACAACAACAACAACAACAACAACAACAACAACAACAACAACAACAACAACAACAACAACAACAACAACAACAACAACAACAACAACAACAACAACAACAACAACAACAACAACAACAACAACAACAACAACAACAACAACAACAACAACAACAACAACAACAACAACAACAACAACAACAACAACAACAACAACAACAACAACAACAACAACAACAACAACAACAACAACCCTCCGCCGCCGCCACCTGTTGATCACCTAGCCCGTTTCCTTAGGCTAAATCCGTCGGTGTTTTCCAGTAGCACCGAGCCGGTAGTAGCAGACGATTGGCTCCGCAAGATAGGAAGGGAGTTGACCACTGCAGGATGCACAGATGTTGAGAAGGTGAAGTTTGCCGCACATCAGCTTGACGGACCCGCGGCATCATGGTGGGAGAATTTCACAGCCACTTACCCAGTTGACACTGTCACATGGGATCAGTTTCAGCAAGCTTTCCGCACTGCCCATGTTTCAGCAGGAGCTATGGCCATGAAGAAGCGTGAGTTTTGCAACTTATGCCAAGGAGGAAGGACAGTTGGCCAGTACGTTGACGACTTCAGCAAGTTAGCACGTTATGCCTCAGATGACGTTGCTACGGATGTAGCTAAGCAGGAGAAGTTTCTAGAAGGACTGAGTGATGAGCTAAGCATGCAGTTGATGGTAGCAAGTTTTAACAACTACCAGGAGTTGGTAGATCGTGCCATCATGATTGAAGGGAAGCAACAGCAGATTGAGAACCGCAAGAGGAATTATGGACAGGGGAAGTATAACTCTGGAGACCAGCAGAAGCCCCGTTTTACCCCTAAGCCGGGAGTTCAGTTTCAACATACCCATGGAGGAGGTAGTTCGCACAACCATAATGGCCACAAGAATGGTAATGGGAATGGAGGAAGCAACGGCCAGAACCGTACCACCCCATCAACCCCAGCCAAGAGAGGTTTGAGTCAAGTCACCTGTTTCAAGTGTTCCAAGACCGGACATTATGCCAATGAATGTCCTGAAGGCCAGAATGGCAATGGAAGCTCTGGGAAGAAGTCAAACCCTTTCAACAGGGGACAGGTGAACCACGTTAGCGTGGAGGAGGTTGAATCTCAGCCTGATGCAGTAATCGGTAAGTTTTTGGTTAAGACATTTACTGCGCTTGTTCTTTTTGATACTGGTGCATCGCATTCATACATATCAAGGGGATTTGTGGATAAGTAGAACTTGCCAACCCAAGCCCTTAGGTCACCCATGTTAGTAACCTCGCCTGGAGCAGAGTACATGGCTAGTCGATGGTGTGATCGGTTACCATTAAGGATGTGGCGCCCCGAGACCGATGTGCCAGTTGCCCTCCAGTTATTCGTTGTGGTTGCTTTGTCATTTGCTTGCGTGTCGCATCTTGCCATGTCATCATCCGCATTGCATCATCATGTTTTCAAAAACTTGTATCCGTCCCGGTCTCTTTGTTCTCTCCGTTGTCCGTTATGAGCCCACACACACTTGCACGCGCCCGCGACATGTCTTATTTTATAAGTGGCCGGAAAATGTTCTCGGAATGGGATGAGAGTTGACGTGTGGTCTTATTTTAGTGTAGATAGACCGCCTGTCAAGTTTTATCGCATTCGGAGTTCGTCTGATAGCCCAACCGTTAAACTATAGCGGCAGTATAGCCGGTCTAACGTCGGACGTTTTCGGTCTCCGGAAACCGTGCCGGGCTGCATCTCTCCCCTCTTCTCTCAGAACAAACCGCTCTTCACAATCCGCCAGACCCAACCTAACCTCTCTCATCAGCCCGCGGCCCTCCTCGTGCGCGCGTCCGAAAGTTGTCCCGGACCTGACCCGGACAGTCATTACCGTTGTGTCCGGATCATCCCCTAACGTCTACAAAACATCTCCGTTTTGTTTATTGGGCTCCCTAGCCTATTTTTCCCGACCGTTCGATTTCGATCGGAGGGACGAAACAACCCCTAACCAAAATATGATGCTATATATATATCTGCCCCAACCCTAAATTCTAGGGGATTTGTCCCTGCCGCAGCCGCCGCACTATCTCCCACCTCGGGATCCATCCCCATCCAATCAGTGGCTGTACCCCGATCCAAATCCCCTCGACCTCCAGGCCAGGCCAAGCCAGGCTCTTCTTCCTCGCCTCGTCGCCGACGAGCATCCACCAGGGAACCGTCGCCGGCGCCAAGTCCGCCTGCCCGCTCCTCACCAAGTCCCACGACGTCGACTACTTCCTCTACATCACGGATCGGACGCCATCTCGCCTTCACGCCGTCGTCCACGTCGTCCTCTTCCTCCCCTGCTTCCTCTGCTTCGTGGAAACGAGGACGCCGCCCCGATCGGCGCGTCTTCTCGCCGTCGAGCCCGATCAACTCCAGCAGCACCCCCACGGTGAAGATCTTCTCCTCCCCATCATCGTTCCCGTTGTTTTCCGTCGTTGTTGCTGCCATTCGGCGCCCAACCCGCCTCGCTGCATGCCCGCCGTGGCCGTGGCCGAGCGCCTCAACCCGGGAGGCCGGCCTTTGTGTTTTGCTCTGGTTCGTCTTCTGCTTCGCTTAGAGCCGAGCTGCTTCTTTAGCATGATCCACACATACCCGTCAGCACATGCGCCCATGTATCGCTGACGAGCTCCAGCTCGATGCTCTAGCTCCGGCCTCTTTCCTCCGCTCCCCGCATGCACGCGCGCACCCATGTATGTTTCCGCAACCCCGCCGGCGACCTGCAGCCGATGGTGTTGGCTCCCGGCGCCGGCCATGTCCACCGTGCGTTCGAGCTATTCCTGGTTGCGTTTTCAGTTTCGTCAGATCAACACCAGGGAATTCATCTGGATCATAAGGCATTTCATATCAGAGTTCGATAGTAGCCTATCTGGTTAGCAGCGCATGCACGTATGCAAGGGGTCTCGGGATCAAATCCTGTGCGCCCCCATTTTTTTTTCTCGTTTTCTTCCTGTTCGTGTTTCTTCACTTCAGTTCAGTTCAGCTCGAGAGGATGTGTCATCTAGGGCCGAACCCCTTCAGTGCACCAACATGCTTTAGCTCAGCTGGTCGTTGCGCTGCACCTTCACCCAGGCGACCAGGGATCAAATCCCCACTGCCACACCTTTTGTTTTCACCAAATTTTGCTTCACCAGATCAAGCCTTGGTCTTGTCCATCTTGTGTCAAGTCGTTTTTTCATCACAATCACCTTTTAGGCGAGTTGGTCAGAGCGCTCTGTTTTCATTTGTGAGATCCTGGGTTCGAGTCCCAGCCGCCCCATTATTTTTTTGCACTGTTTTCTGTTATTGTGCACACTCAGCGCTCACTTGGGCCAAATCCTCTTCTGGGCCGCTGCACCTTGATGCTTCGGGCCCGTGCATGTTTTTCTTTCTGCCTGTGGATTTGTTTAATTTCCAGTGCAGTGCATATTTTCAGAATTGCCACTGTTTTGCATCGTCCATAGTTAAATATGCATGCATCCAAATTAAACAAACAATATATGTAAAATGCTTAGAATTGTATCTAGTTTCACAATATGCAACTTTCATCCCTGTTAAAATGTTTAAAATTCTTGTTTGTAATAATTTGCTTAAATGCCATGCTAAAATGCTTTATTTCATAACTAATTAACCGTAGCTCCAAACCTAACAAACTTTATATGTAAATGGGGTAGAATTTTGCCTAGTTTAACATGGTGGCCTTACTTTGCGTGCTTAACAACTCTAAAATTGTGTTTAGGGCAGAACAGTACCAAATCTATTATGTGCTCATGAGGAGTTTCCGGAATTGTTGTTCCTTGCTTCCGGCCTCATTTAAACTTGACTAGATAGGTAGTTTTACTTTGCTTCACCCTCTTGCCATGTTTAACAACATTTAATATTGTTGGGTACATAAACGAGATCGAACTAAATAACTTGTCGTGGTGTTTCGTCAATATGCACCGTTGCATATTGAGCTCCACTTAATTTGTAGTGTTGGTTGTTGCACTTTGCCATGCCTTGCTTTTAAACCGGACATGCATCATACTTGATTGTGCATCATGCCATGTTTATGTGATGGTTGTTTACTATGTTGTTTGTTTTTTTCCGGGTTGCTTCTCTCGTTAGCTTCGGTTTCGTTCCGGAGTTGTGAGGATCTGTTCGACTACGTCCGTTTGTCTTCTTCATGGACTCGTTCTTCTTCCTTGCGGGATCTCAGGCAAGATGACCATACCCTCGAAATCACTTCTATCTTTGCTTGCTAGATTGCTCGCTCTTTTGCTATGCCTATGCTGCGATACCTACCACTTGCTTATCATGCCTCCCATATTGTTAAACCAAGCCTCTAACCCACCATTGTCCTAGCAAACCGTTGTTTGGCTATGTTACCGCTTTGCTCAGCCCCTCTTATAGCGTTGTTAGTTGCAGGTGAAGATGAAGTTTGTTCCTTGTTGGAACATGGAGATGTTGTTCCTTGTTGAAACATGTTTACTTGTGGGATATCACAATATCTCTTATTTAATTAATGCACCTATATACTTGGTAAAGGGTGGAAGGCTCGGCCTTATGCCTGGTGTTTTGTTCCACTCTTGTCGCCCTAGTTTCCGTCATATCGGTGTTATGTTCCTGGATTTTGCGTCCCTAACGCGGTCGGGTGATTTATGGGACCCCCTTGACAGTTCGCTTTGAATAAGACTTTTCCAGCGAGGCCCAACCTTGGTTTTACCATTTGCCTACCACCTATCCCTTTCCCTTGGGTCGGCCAGCCCGAGGGTCATCTTTATTTAGCCCCCCCGGGCCAATGCTTGTCTAAGTGTTGGTCCAAACCGAGCAGCCTGCGGGGCCACCTCGGGGAAACTCGAAGTCTGGTTTTACTCGTAGCTTGACTTATCCGGTGTTGCCCTGAGAACGAGATATGTGCAGCTCTATCAGGATGTCGGCGCATCGGGCGGCTTTGCTGGACTTGTTTTATTGCTGTCGAAATGTCTTGTAGCCGGGATTCCGAGACTGATCGGGTCTTCCCGGGGAGAAGGAATATCCTTCGTTGATCGCGAGAGCTTATCATGGGCTAAGTTGGGACACCCCTGCAGGGTTTGAACTTTCGAAAGCCGTGCCCGCGGTTATGTGGCAGATGGGAATTTGTTAATGTCCGGTTGTAGAAAACCCGAAGTTGATCTTAATTAAAATACACCAACCGCGTGTGTAACCGTGATGGTCTCTTCTCGGCGGGGTCCGGGAAGTGAACACGGTGTTGGAGTTATGCTTGACGTAAGTAGTTTCAGGATCACTTCTTGATCATAGTTGTTCGACCACGCTTTTGCCTTCTCTTCTCGCTCTCATTTGCGTATGTTAGCCACCATATATGCTAGTCGCGTGCTGCAGCTCCACCTCATACCTTTTACCCTACCTATAAGCTTAAATAGTCTTGATCTCGCGGGTGTGAGATTGCTGAGTCCTCGTGACTCACAGATACTTCCAAAACCAGTTTGCAGGTGCCGATGAGACCGTGCAGGTGACACACCCGAGCTCAAGGAGGAGCCCGATGAAGACCTTGTTCATTGTGTTGCCTCGTTTTAGTTGATCAGTAGTGGAGCCCATTTGGGGTCGATCGGGGACCTTTGTCGCTTTTGGGGTTTCTTCTTTTATTTTGGTGCCGTAGTCGGACCTTGATTGTATGTGTATGATGTAATGCTTTACTCATGTATTGTGTGAAGTGGCGATTGTAAGCCAACTATGTATCTTTCTCCCTTATGTATTACATGGGTTGTGTGAAGATTACCTCACTTGCGACATTGCTTTCAATGCGGTTATGCCTCTAAGTCGTGCTTCGACACGTGGGAGATATAGCCGCATCGAGGGCATTACAAAGGATTGGTAACTATGTGTTTCCCTCAGACCTAATAGTATTGGAATCTCAAGGATTGGATGTGATATTAGGCATGGATTGGTTGTCAAAGTATGAAGGGAACATTGAATGTGCCAGTAAGACAATTTTGCTTACAACGCCCGAAGGAAGAAGAATCAAGTATGTATCTCGACATGCGCCCAACAGGACACAATTGAATTCCTTATCAGGAGTTGTATAGGAGGAAGTACCAGTGGTAAAGGATTTTCCTGACGTATTTCCAGAAGAGTTGCCAGGCATGCCACCGGATAGAGACATTGAGTTTTTGATTGAGCTTTTGCCAGGCACTGGGCCAATATCGAAGAGACCATACAGGATGCCAGCACAGCATTTGGTAGAATTTAAGAAGCAGATCAAGGAGTTACTGGAAAAAGGTTATATTCGCCCAAGTTCTTCGCCTTGGGGATCACCAGTACTTGTAGTGGAGAAGAAGGATGGATCGTTAAGGATGGTTGTTGATTACCGGGGATTGAATGAAGTAACCATAAAGAACAAGTACCCACTGCCAATGATTAATGATCTGTTTGATCGTTTGCAAGGAGCTAAAGTGTTTTCCAAGATCGATTTGCGATCAGGGTACCATCAGTTGAAGATTCGAGAGCAGGACATACCCAAGACAGCTTTTACCACGAGATACGGATTGTATGAGTATACCGTTATGTCATTTGGACTGACTAACGCACCTGCCTATTTCATGAACCTGATGAACAAAGTATTTATGGAGTTCTTGGATAAGTTCGTCGTAGTGTTCATTGATGACATTCTGATTTTCTCAAAGAACGAAGAAGAGCATAAGGAACATTTGCGTTTGGTTTTGGAGAAACTAAGGGAACATCAGTTGTATGCCAAATTCAGCAAATGTGAGTTTTGGTTAAAGGAAGTTGGATTTCTTGGACATGTTATATCCGGAGAGGGTATAGCAGTTGACCCCAAAAAGGTTGAGACCGTAACCGAATGGGAAGCACCCACGACAGTTGGAGAGATCCGGAGTTTTCTTGGACTCGCAGGATACTACCGGAGATTCATTGAGAATTTCTCAAAGATTGCAAAGCCTATGACTGAATTGTTAAAGAAGGATACCAAGTTCAATTGGACTGAGGAATGTGAGGCCAGTTTTCAGGAGTTGAAGAAACGATTGGTTTCCTCACCAGTGTTGATTCTGCCAGATCAGACCAAGGATTATGAGGTGTATTGCGACGCTTCACGTCGAGGACTTGGAGAAGTGCTTATGCAGGAAGGAAGAGTTGTTTCGTATGCCTCACGACAACTAAAACCTCATGAGTTAAATTATGCTACGCATGATTTGGAGTTAGCAGCCGTAGTGCATGCATTGAAGACATGGAGACATTTCCTCATTGGAAATCATTGTGAAGTATATACGGATCACAAGAGTTTGAAGTACATTTTCACGCAGAAGGAGTTGAACCTCAGACAAAGGAGATGGTTGGAGCTCACCAAAGATTACGATATGAGATTGCATTATCATCCAGGAAAGGCTAATGTTGTAGCTGACGCCTTAAGCCGTAAGAGCCATGTCAATACATTGATGACGGGAGAAATACCAAGGGAGTTAGCCGAGGATCTTCGTGAGCTATGTTTGGAGATAGTTCCGAGAGGCTATGTAGCAGCACTGGAGATTCAATCTACCTTGACTGATAAAATCAGAGAGGCTCAGAAATCTGACAAGGAGATTGCAGATATAAAGAAGAAAATGAGCGAAGGAAAAGCAAAGGGATTTCGGGAGGATGAGCACGATACCCTTTGGTTTGAGGACCGTGTTTATGTGCCCAATGACCCGGAGATCAGGAAGTTGATTCTGCAAGAGGCACATGATTCACCCTATTCGATTCACCCAGGTAATACCAAGATGTATTTGGATTTGAAGGAAACTTTCTGGTGGACCGGAATGAAGAAGGATATTGCAGCATATGTAGCAGTTTGTGATGTGTGTCAAAGAGTGAAGGCAGAACATCAGAAGCCAGCCGGATTGTTACAACCATTGCCGATACCCGAATGGAAGTGGGATAAGATAGGCATGGATTTTATCACAGGACTACCCAGGACGAAGGCAGGCTATGACTCGATATGGGTAGTAGTTGATCGTTTGACGAAGGTAGCACATTTCATCCCAGTTAAGACCACTTACACCAGTGCTAAGTTGGCAAAGATATACATGACCAGGATCATTTGTTTGCATGGAGTTCCGAGGAGTATCGTATCAGATAGAGGAACCCAATTTACCTCAAAGTTTTGGAATCAGTTGCATGAAACTTTGGGAACCAGACTAGAGTTCAGCACAGCTTTTCACCCACAGACGGATGGACAGACTGAGAGAGTAAATCAGATTCTGGAAGATATGCTGAGAGCTTGTGCACTAGATTATGGATCTAGTTGGGATGATAACTTGCCGTATGCGGAGTTTTCTTACAACAACAGTTACCAAACCAGTTTGAAGATGGCACCTTTCGAAGCTTTATACGGAAGGAGGTGCAGGACACCGTTGTCATGGGACGAAGTTGGAGACCGTCAGTTCTTTGGACCAGATCTGATCAAGGAGTCTAAACGGAAAGTTAAGTTGATTCGCGATAGGCTCAAGGTAGCCCAGTCCAGGCAGAAGAGCTACGCAGATTCTAAACGCAAGGAGACCGTCTACGAAACCGGAGACAGGGTTTATCTTCGAGTATCCCCACTTCGAGGAGTTAAGCGCTTTGGAGTTAAGGGAAAATTAGCACCGCGTTTCGTTGGACCATATAAGATTTTGCAACGTATGGGAGAAGTCGCTTATAAGTTGGAATTACCAGAGGGACTGTCAGGAGTTCATGATGTGTTCCATGTTTCTCAGCTGAAGAAATGTCACGCCGAGATGGCGGAGGTACCGCTAAGAGATACAGTGCCGCTTGAAGCGATTCAGTTGAAGGATGACTTAACATATGAAGAGAAGCCAGTTAAGATTCTCGAATATGCCAGCAGAGTTACCCGCAGCAAGGTTATCAAGTTTTGCAAAGTTCAGTGGAACCACCACTCAGAGGATGAAGCCACCTGGGAGAGAGAAGAAGATTTCCTCAAGGACCACCCTCACCTATTTTCTAGCCAACCCGAATCTCGAGGGCGAGATTCATCTTAAGGGGGGTAGGTTTGTAACATCCCAAATTTTCAATTTGGAATGTTATACATTAGATCATCATGCATATCATATTTTCTTGCATTTTGGTCGATCCTAGAAATTTCACGCAACTCAAGGACCCTCGGAGAGAGTTGGAGATTTCGTTATTTTCATATTTGAGTTTCTCAAATTTGAAAAGAGGATCATTTGATTTTATTTATTTTATCTTCAATTATTTTTCCAATATCAAAAATATGAGAGGGAATAATATGACTTTCCCAAATTTTTAGAAAAATAAATATTTAATAAATAAATCAAATTTTGGATTTTCCGGAGTTTATTTGCATTTTATTTGAATTAGGGAAAATGCGTGTTTTCAAAAATTGCATTTAGGCCCCAAGAAAAAGTTCATTTTGTTCGACTCATTTTTAGGAGTCGGGGAAAATTTACTTCGTAAATTTTGGATCTCGTTAGATATTATTATTATTCGTTTTTTTGCTCGCGAAATTATTTAAAAAAAAAATCCCGCAGCGCCGACTCGGCCAAGGGCCCAGCCAGCCGGCCCAGCGCCCCGCCTCCCCTCGCGCGCCGCGCGCAAGCCGCCGCCGCCGCCAGAGTCCGGCTCGAACTCCCCCTCCTCCTCCCTTGCCCCTCCCCCAAGCCACCGCACCCCCCCTCCTATATATACTCCTCCACCCCCCCTCTCCTCCCCACAAGCCGCCGCCGCACCCCGCAGCAGCAGCAGCAGCGCAGCCCTGCCGCCGCCGCCCGCCGCCAAGCCCCGCCGCCCGCCGGAACCCCTCGCCGACGAGGTAGCCGCGCCGCGCCACCCTCCCCTCGCCCGGTTCGGTTTTTTAAAAAAAAAATCGTTCCGGTTTATTTTCTTTTCGTTTCGGTTTTTTTTCAAAACCCTAGATCGGTTTTTCGTTTTTCTTTTTTTTTTGTTATTTAGCGAGCGTTCGCCGGACCGTTCGTTTTAACGAACGCAATCACTGGTTATTCCAGGTTAACGAACGTCCGTTCGTTTAACCGTTCGTCGTTTTTCTTTTTCATCGGATTTATTCTGCGATTTTTCTGATCGCGATTTCAGATCCGATCTTTGTTTTAGTTTATCTTCTCGCTCGTTTATCGGAATCAGGTGATTCAAGCGCCTGGAGTTTCGTTTCGAAACCGCCGTTCCGACTAATCAACTTAAACAAGTTTTCGCTACTGTGAAATTTGACATAGTTTCAAATTGCTAGAACCGAGTTGTTTTCTTCCGCCGTTTGTTTTCCGTTGCTTTGTTCGATTCGATTCTTTTGCAACCGGAGTTCTTAAGTTGAACTTTCTGGTTCGATCTTCTATTCGAGTTTTACCTGTGCATTAGATGAGTACTTATTGTATGCTTGTTGTTTGTCTGCGATAGATCACCCGGAGTGTGCCGCCTGTTATTTCGAAGCTCTAGGTTTCGCGGATCCTCAGCAAGGTAAGTAACACTTTGATCATACCTTCTCATTGCCCAGTTTTTATTGCATTAGACCAATCCTTACACATTGCATGATTAGGATCTGTTTAAAACTGTGGGATGGGAAGTAGTTGAGGTAGTACTTATTACCTGTTTTACTTATGAAACCTTTGGGAGTTACTTCTACCTTTGGGAGTTACTTCTACGTTCGGGCTGCAACTTTCATGTTGCAGACTTTTCAGATGACGAGTAAGGTGCTTTTAGGTCGTGGTTCTATACTCAGTGATGCCGTTGGAGTTGATGGACTCACTTATCTTCCAAGCCTTCCGTTGTTATCATTATTAGATGGCCTTAAGCCATACTTATTGTAATAAGTTCTCTTTGAGACATCGATGTAATAAGTGTGTGATTGCTACTCTGCTATAAATCCTTCGAAGTACTATGTGGTGTCAGCATTATTGATCCAGGGATGACACCGGAGCACAGAGATTTGACCATCTGAGGTCGGGTCGCTACACTTACGAGAGTGAGATCTGATAGAGATGATAGATAATATTTTTGGTATTTTTGATATAGAGATGAAAAGTGAAAAGTAAAAAAGCAAAGCAATAATAAAGTGATGGAGATTGATATGATGAGAATAGACCTAGGGGCCATAGGTTTCACTAGTGGCTTCTCTCAAGAGCATAAGTATTCTATGGTGGATGAACAAATTACTGTTGAGCAACTGACAGAATTGAGCATAGTTATGAGAATATCTAGGTATGATCATGTATATAGGCATCACGTCCGAGACAAGTAGACCGACTCCTGCCTACATCTACTACTATTACTCCACTCATCGACCGCTATCCAGCATGCATCTAGAGTATTAAGTTAAAAACAGAGTAACTCCTTAAGCAAGATGACATGATGTAGAGGGATAGTTTCATGCAATATGATAAAAACCCCATCTTGTTATCCTCGATGGCAACAATACAATATGTGCCTTGCTGCCCCTTCTATCACTGGGAAAGGACACCGCAAGATTGAACCCAAAGCTAAGCACTTCTCCCATGGCAAGAAAAAACAATCTAGTAGGCCAAACCAAACTGATAATTCGAAGAGACTTGCAAAGATAACCAATCATACATAAAAGAATTCAGAGAAGATTCCAATATTATTCATAGATAGACTTGATCTTAAACCCACAATTCATCGGTCTCAACAAACACACCGCAAAAAGAAGATTACATCGAATAGATATCCACGAGAGAGGGGAAGAACATTGTATTGAGATCCAAAAAGAGAGAAGAAGCCATCTAGCTAATAACTATGGACCTGAAGGTCTGAGGTAAACTACTCACACTTCATCGGAGAGGCTATGATGATGTACAAGCCCTCCGTGATGACGGCCCTCTCCGGCGGAGCTCCGAAACAGGCCCCAAGATGGGATCTCGTGGATACAGAAAGTTGCGGCGGTGGAATTAGGTTTTTGGCTCCGTATCTGATCGTTTGGGGGTACGTAGGTATATATAGGAGGAAGGAGTACGTCGGTGAAGCAACAGGGGGCCCACGAGGCAGGGGGCGCGCCCTAGGGGGGCGCTCCCACCCTCGTGACCGCCTCTTTGACTCCTTGGAGTAGGGTCCAAGTCTCCTGGATCATGTTCGGTGAGAAAATCACGTTCCCGAAGGTTTCATTCCATTTGGACTCCGTTTGATATTCTGTTTCTCCGAAACACTAAAATAGGCAAAAAAACAACAATTCTGGGTTGGGCCTCCGGTTAATAGGTTAGTCCCAAAAATAATATAAAAGTGGAAAATAAAGCCCAATATAGTCCAAAACAGTAGATAGTATAGTATGGAGCAATCAAAAATTATAGATACGTTGGAGACGTATCAAGGTGCTCCGGGGATGAGGTCGATCCTATGTTCAATGCCATCTAGAGGAGGAAGACCGGGAGGTAGCTCGTCGGGGAAGACATCCTCGAATTCCTGCAACAAGTTAGAGAACACTGGGGGAAGAGGATTAGGAGTGTTAGTTTTTGCCACCTCAACTTTGCAAAGTAGGACAAAGTGGATGACACTTGATGGGTTGTCACACACTTTCCTCATCTCTCTTTTTGTGGCTGGAAGGACTAAGTTTTTCTCTCTTGGCGAAGAGTCGCTCAATTTTGGCTTGTGGCGCTCATTTTCTTTTTGGTGGGTCACTCTCTCACTAGGATCTCCACGATGGGTGGATGCTTGCTTGTCGACAATCACTTGGCTTGGTGACATTGGTCGAAGCACATACTCTTTGCCCTTCATCTTGAAGATGTAGTGGTTTGTTCTTCTATTATGGATGACTCCGCGGTCGAATTGCCAAGGTCGTCCCAAGAGAAGATGGAACACGGACATAGGAACTACATCACACTCCAAGGTGTCCTCGTAGGCGCCGACCTTGAAAGAAACTTGCACCGTATGCTCCACTTGAATAGTACCAGAGTCACTTAGCCATTGCACCTTGTAGGGACGAGGGTGCTTCTTCTTGACCAATTGCAGCTTGGAACATAGCTCTTCACTTTCCAATTTATGACAACTTCCTACGTCGATGATGACTTTCACGGAACGCCCATTATGCCGGCCTTGGTGTGGAAGATGTGGCACCGTTGGTCCTCTTCTTGGTGGTGTTGGAGCATCAAGACCTTGGAGACCACGAGAGAGGGACTTGAATCGTTGTCACAAAATACTTGATCATCTTCATCTTCGTTCACGCGTCGGTGCATGGCCACGTGCTCAAGGGCTTCCATTTCTTCTTCACTCATCGAGTCGTATGTGCCATCATCGTTGAAGATCATGGTTCGCTTGTTGGTGCGTTCGAAGGACTTGTGTCCTTGGCCACCATATGTGAAGCACTTGAAAGAACTTGTATTGACGGGGTCGGTTGGTGGTGCCAAAGATGAGGAAGTCTTGGATTTGTAGGTGCTTGCCGGAGGACGAGACGAGGTAGGCGTAGCTTTCTTGGAACTTGACTTGTCATCGATACTTGGTGATGCTCTAGTTGAAGTAGGAGTCGCCGAAGTCGCGGGAGCTTGAGAGTAGGAGTCGTAGGTCTTGGACGAGTACTTGGCGTATTTGAAGTCATCTTGTACTTGTCTCTCAGCCTCGGTCGCTTGATGAACTAGCTCGAGAAGGTTTGAGTATGGTTGGAAGTCGGCAATCCGCTTGATTGGGAGGTTGAGGCCGTTCAAGAAGCGTGTCATTGTTTGCTTGTCGTCTTCTTTGACATTGGCTCGTATCATGGCAATCTCCATTTCTTGGTAGTATTCTTCCACCGTCTTCGTGCCTTGCTTTAGGAGTTGCAACTTCTTCAAGAGATCACGGATGTAGTGTGTAGGCACGAAGCGAGGTCTCATGACATCCTTCATTTCCTTCCAAGTTGTGATTGGTGGTTCTCCTCTTGCTTGTCGTTGCTCGATCACTTGTTCCCACCAAATGAGGACATAGTCTTGGAACTCGAGGGAGGCCATGGCGATCTTCTTTTCCTCGTCGTAGTTGTGAAGACGAAATATCTTATCCACATTTAAGGCCCATGAGAGATATTCTTCGGGATCATTACTTCCGGAGAACTTTGGCATGGTGAACTTGAGCCTGCCGTAGCGGAGTTCTTCATCATAGTGGCGGTTTTGATGTTGCTCTTAACGAGGAGGAAGGTCCTCAAATGCTCGATCCTCGTGATGTCGCTCTTGTCGCGGAGGAGGATGAGGCATGTGCACTTGGTTTCTTCGTTCTTTTTGCTCTTCAAGTCAAGCGGCTTCTTCTTGTCGTGATTGGCGAAGTGCATCTTCTTGTTCACGGACTTGGCGATTGCGCTCTTCGACGTCTCTAGTGGCCTCATTGAGTGTTTATTGAGCTTCGAGTGCTTGAGCTTCACGTTCGAGGGCTTGTGCTTGACGTCGCTCTTGTGCTTATCAAAATGCATCACCGTCTTGAGATGGTTGACGTTGCACTTGAGGAGGTATTTGCTCTTGCTCCATTTCTTCTTGCGCTTGATGTCACGCCCTTTCACGTGCTCGGACTCGGTCTTGTAAGCCATTTCCATGGAAAGGATTTTCTTGAGCTTGGCGATCTTGAGGATAATCACGTCAAGGAAAGCGAGCTCGTGGAGGACTTGCGTCATAAGAGGAGTAGTCCGAAGATTGCCGACTTGAGCGGTGGCTTGAGTGGTGCCATCTTGAGGAAGAGGACGAGGAAGACGGGCGTCGCACGATCATGTTACGGAGTTCTTCCATTTGGGTGGTGAACTTGGCGTCGATGTAGTCGCGGTTCCTTGTTTCCGATTGACGAAGGTCGGATGCGAGTTGCTCCATGCGTTCAACCAATGCTTCGCTTTCTTGATGTAGAGCTCGTTGCGTGATGAATAAGTGGTTCTTTGTGACGTAGCCGTTATCACCATCTTGCTCCTCGGAAAGCGGGTTCGCCAACGAACTTGGCCTATCCATCATAACCAAGTGGGGTGAGTAGGAAAATGAGAGAACAATACTGAAGTTACCTTTTCTGAGGATTGAGGATGTAACAAGTATCACTCAATGTAATGCCACAATAGGAGAACTGGAATTGGGTTTGTTCCTCACACCTACAAGTAAAAGGCTTATGGAGTAGCTCGGTTAGGATGGCGGCAAAAATTTCAAGCAAATGTTAGTCAAGATATCGATAAGGTTGTGAAGGTTCACAAAAATGCAAGTAAAGCAAATAGATTAAGCCTAAGGATATCACTAGGAACACACACACGGAAGATAGATGGGATCCGCACAACCAAGGGGTGAGCTCAAAATGTGCAACCACAGAAAATGCTCTTGTTGTGCGAATGCTAGAGAGACGCTAGCTCGATTGCTCAAATGGGCAAGATACGCTTGTGCACCAACCTATGAGAGAAACGTGTCGTCTACAATCCCAACTATGCTATGTATGCGGTGACCAAGATGATATGACTATGCAAAATGGCTCAATACTATTGCTTACAAGCTATTTGTTTCTCCTCTTTTGCTTAAAAGCTTTTCTTTCTTTCTCTTTGTTTTTTTCTATGCTTGATGCTCGAGCCAAGTATGATATGAGACAAGTATGTAAGATATGCACGGGACAGACTTATGGAACTAAGATGATAACAAGATCACTACGTTGCACAATACCGTGGCCCGACAATTCTCAACTCGCTAGTCTCGATGGGTAAGCAACACAAAATGGCTCGGGCTATCAATGCAAAAGCAAGGGTAAGAAGTAAGTGTCGTTAAGGTTACCGTCCTTTCTTACGGTTAGTGGTGAAGATGACCCCGAGTGATGATGATTGGCGGTGATGTCGATGTCACATGCTCCCAAGTAGCCGTAACACCTTAGGAAACAGAAACCGCAACTCGGAATCGGTCAAATGCGAAAGGTGGGTGTTTTGTGATGATTTTTTGGATGGAGGCTAATGGTGGTGGTAATGATATGAGTGGATGGGGGATGTCAAGAGCTTCCAAACAAGCTAAAGAACACAAAAAACAGGCTTGGGAGTTGGAAGTTATGGTCAAATTGGTGGTGTAGTTGGGCTGATTCGGGGGGGTGCGGGCACCCGGGGGTGGGAGGTGCGGGTGCCCGGGGTGGTCATGGGGAAATGGCCCGGGGGTGCGGGTGCCCGGTGGTTCGAGGTGCGGGCACCCGGAGGTCGTCGATTTGGGCGGAAATTTTGGGTGAAATGCAAGATTTCGTGGATTTAGTGGTGGAAAGGGTGGGGATTGTTGGGGAGGGGCTAGATCCAATTGCCAAACATCAAATCCATGGACCAAAACAACCAAATCTCACAAGATCCAACAAATTGCAAGAAAAAAATTTGGGGCTATTTTTGTGGGAAATTTTTGAAATTGGACGAAAAACAACAAAATCAAGCTAGCAAATGGGGGGATGGGACTCCAAGATGTGAATCAACCTTGCTCATGATACCAAGATGTTGTAGGGTGAAAACCTAGAGGGGATCTTTTCACACTTGGAGGGGGAAAAGAGGAAGAACACTCAAGAACACAAGGCACAAATCACTCAAACAAACCCAAATATCACATCCACTAGAGTAGCATACATGAGATCCACAAGATTACAAGATCAATCCAAGGAAAATAGCACTAGGGTAAAAGTTCTTCCCACTAGGTGAGGTCTTGCATCCAAGAGGATCTTCTCCAAGAGGATGACTTGATCTCCAAGAGGAGGTCTAGATCTCCTAGAGGAGGAAGATGAGCAAAGCTCTCTCTTTGTGTTCTAAATACTTTGCTATCCTTCCAAATGAGCTAGGTAAAGAGTATATAAAGGCTACGGACGAAACTTGGAGAAAGAGGGATACAAAGGACCAAAATGTCCCTAAAACGCGTAGCCACGGAGGAGGAGTCCGGGCACCGGGGTAGAACCGGTCGGGCACCCGGACCGGTCAGGGGCTCTGGAGGGAGGAGGCCCAGGCACCCGGGATAGGAGCGGGCGGCTGGGCGGCCTCGGTCGGGCACCCGGGTCCAAGGCCCGGGCACCCGGGCGGGGCTGGAGCGAGGCGCGGGTGGGGCCGGGCACCCGGGGTGCAGCCCAGGCGGCGACCGGGTGGGGGACCGGGCACCTGGAGTGGGCAGGGGCGCAGCCCTGGTGCAGGCGGGGCACCCGGGGTGTCCATGGAGTTTGGCCCTTCCCTTAGTTGCTCGTTCGGGCACCCGGGGTCCTTCCATCCGGGCACCCGGGGTGTCCAGAGACTCCTTTCCTTCGTTCTTCTTGTCCTCTCCTTCCTTCTCTTGCTCTGTGGATGCTCTAGTCTTCACCTTCTCCTTCTCATGATCATCTCCCATGTACCTAAGAAAGCATATCATATCTCTTTGAGGTAGAATATCATTCTCATGTGAAACCGAACGAAACTCAGAGAGTAAAGAAGTGACCTCGTTCTCGATGTTGCGTGCATGTGCTCTTGTCATCGGTCCTCTCGGTGCTTATGGTGGTGATGGAGTGTCATTGCGGATGGACGAGGGATGCTCCGCATCAATAAGCATATGAATCATATATAATTTTAGATTTATGATATTCAATTCATTCAACCATTTACTCATAGGATATAAGTGAAGCACGAGAGTAAATGATAAAACTACTCCAGAAGGATATAAGTGAAGATCAATGAGTGGTCAAATAGTTAAATAGCCATGTGAGGACTCTCTCTCATTCAAGATTTCAGATCCAATGATTTTATTCAAACAACAAGTAAGATGAAAATACGCTCCAAGCAAAACACATATCATGTGACGAATAAAAATATAGCTCCGAGTAAGGTATACCGATAGTTTTGAAGACGAAAGAGGGGATGCCTTCCGGGGCATCCCCAAGCTTAGTTGCTTGGGTCTTCCTTAAATATTACCTTGGGATGCCTTGGGCATCCCTAAGCTTAGTGTCTTGTGACTCCTTATTCTCCTCATATCGACATCTCACCCAAAAACTTGAAAACTTCAATCACACAAAACTTAATGGAACTTCGTGAGATGGGTTAGTATGAGAAAGACAAATCATTCACTTTGGTACTATCAAGATAAGATCCATAATTGTTCTCACACAATGCCTACTATACCATATTGTTTCTACAATTTATATTGAGCAATATAAGCCATAGAAACTATAAAACAAGCAAACTATGCATTGAAAACAGAATCTGTCAACAGAACAGTTTATAATGATATGAACAACAACCATACTTCTGTAAAACCAAAAATTCTGAAAAAATAGGACAATGTGGGAATTTTGTATGTCAATCTTGTGTAAAAAAATTCAGAATTTTATTGTGTTCTAGTTAATTTTCAAAATTCCTGGACTGTGAGAAAAAGTTTCTGTTTTTGCATAGAATCAAGTCAACTATCATCCACACTATCCCAAAGGCTTTACTTGGCACTTTATTGAAACAAAGATTGTAGACATGATAACTACAGTAGCTTAATCATGTGAACACACAAAAATAGTAGGGATAAATATTGGGTTGTCTCCCAATAAGCGCTTTTCTTTAATGCCTTTTTAGCTAGGCATGACATTTTAATGATAATCTCTCAAGCCCAATTTCGATGATAAATATAAGTGAAGTTCATAGAGCATTCTACAATTAATATGGATTGACTAATATCCAAGCTCAAAATATATAAGTGAAGCACATGAAGCATTCTATAAAGCCATACTCAAAAGATTTAAGTGAAGCACAGAGAGCATTCTATAAAGCCATACTCAAAAGATTTAAGTGAAGCACATGAAGCATTCTATAAATCAATGAAGGATTATCTCATAATAACATGGTGCATAAAGGAAAAGAAAAGTAAAGTAAACACAAAAGACACATGTCATGTGAACAAAACAAAAACTGAGGTATACCGCTAATTGTTGAAGAAGAAAGATGGGATGCCAACCGGGCATCCCCAAGCTTAGATGCTTGAGTATCCTTGAAATATTTATTTGGGGTGCCTTGGGCATCCCCAAGCTTAAACTCTTACCTCTCCTTATTCTTCTCATATCGATAACACCTCGATCTTCGAACACTTCATCCACACAAAACTTAACAAAAAACCTTGTGAGATCCGTTAGTATAATAAAGCAAAACACTACCTTTAGGTACTGTTCTAAACTCATTCCAATTGCATATTAGCATTATATCTAATGTATTCCAACTTTACCATGGTTCATACCCCCCGATAACCCATAGATTCATCAAAATAAGCGAATAACACATAGAAAACAGAATCTGTCAAAACAGGAAAGTCTGTAGCAATCTGGAAACTTCGTATACTTCTGTAACTCCAAAAATTATTAAAAATTAGGACAACCTAAACAATTTTTATAGTAGTATTGTATAAAAATTTCAAGATTTTATCATGCTCCGGTAAAAAAATGTAAATTCAATTACTACAGCAAAAGTTTCTGTTTGTTCTGCTGCACACACCAAACAAGAAATCTAATCATCCTAAAACCAAAACTTGGCACATTATTTTTATAATACAATGGATATATACAAGGGGATAATTATTTTTGAGAAACTTCCATGAAAATTCTACATTGTTTCCATGAGCATGAACACAAGTGTTCAAGGTCGACCCTCACTTCTCCAATGCATAACCTTCCAATCACTTCTCTTTTTGAAAAAAGTTTTTAGGCATAAGAGGCAAGTAAATTTTTTGTATTTTGCATTATTTTAATTTTTTGTTTGTTTCACCCACAACTAAAGAAAACAAAAACAAAAGGTAAAACAAAATCTACTTAGTGAAGAAAGCAAACAAGCACACACACGAGAATATCAACCCCACGCTATTGCTCCGCGGCAACGGTGCCAGAAAAGAGCTTGATAATGCCCAAGTGCAAGGAATCATCGTAGAAATTTTCAAAGGTGGAAGTGATAAGTATGGAGTGTCAAACCCACAAGGAGCTAAAGGTAAGATCAATATTCTCTCAAGTCCTATCTGCCACTGATACGACTCTATGTACACTGAACGTTTGCTTCCATCTAGAAACGATAAATAAAACTATGTTGTTGGTATGAAGAGGATAACTTTGCATGATATCGGAGAACTAAACTATAAAAATAGGTGTTGTTAACATAAAGTTAGAATATATTATAATATATTACAAATAGCGAGTGTGGAATAATGATGGGTCGGTGTGCAGAATTATCCTAGGCAATTGTTAACAAGATCGATAATCATTATTGCAATTTTATATGAGGGAGAGGCATAAGCTAACATACTTCCTCTACTTGGATCATATGCACTTATGATTGGAACTCTATCAAGCATCCGCAACTACTAAAGATCATTAAGGTAAAACCCAACCATAGCATCAAAGTATCAAGTCCCATTTATCCCATACGCAACAACTCCCTTACTCGGGTTTAAGCTTCTGTCACTCTAGCAACCCACTATAAGTGAATTATGAACGTATTGCAAACACCCTACAACGGGAATCCTTCACGTTTGCGCGGCACTGAAGACACCATAGGACAGCACCAAAATAAAACATACAACTCAAACCAATCTAGATCATCAATCAACCCAAAAGAGAAAAGAAATCTACTCAAAACATCATAGGATGGCAACACATCATTGGATCATAATATGTGGCATAAAGCACCATGTTCAAGTACGGGATTACAGCGGGGTGCGGGAGAGTGTACCTCTTAAAAGAGACGAGGAAGGTGATAAAGATGGTGATGCTGATGAAGACGATCACCGCAGCGATGATTCCCCCGGCGGCACTCCGGCGCCACCGAGAGAGAGGGGGATAGGGTCTCCCCTTGTCCTTCCTCCTCCATGCCCCCCTAGATGGGGAGAGGTTCCCCCTCTGGTCCTTGGCCTTCATGGCGATGATGACCCCCTTCGGCTTCCTCGTCCATGGCCTCCATGGCGATGATGGCCCCCTTCGGCAGAGTGCCGCAGAGGGCCTAGATTGATTTTCTTGGCTACAGAGACTTGCAGTGGCGGAACTCCCGATCTCGGATTCTTTCTAGTGGTTTTGGTATTTATAGGAATTTTTGGCGTCGGTCTCACGTCAAGGGGGTCCACGAGACAGCGGCAAGACAAGAGCACCCTCCCCAAGGGGGGGGGGGGTAGGGCGCGGCCCCCTACCTTACTGTCGTCTCGGGGCTCTTCTGGGCCAACTCCGATGCCTCGAGGGTCTCTTTTGGTGCATAAAAAATCACCGTAAAATGTCAGCCCATTCCAAGAACTTTTATTTCTGCACAAAAAACGACACCACGGTAGTTCTACTGAAAACAACGTCAGTCCGGGTTAGTTCTAATCAAATCATACCAAAATCATATAAAATTGTTGTAAACATGGCATGAATACTTCATAGATTATATATACGTTGGAGACGTATCAGATGACAAAGCCCAGCTGGATTGGTGATCTCATACGCGTGGATACCAACAAACGGATCATTCCTTTGATCCTCGAACGGATGAAATAACTGTCGCGGTGGGAGGTTTAATCCTAGCCGCAGGAATTTGCATCAACATATTCACCAACCTCTTCTCCCCACTGCGTTGTTGGTAAAGATCATATCTAACCCTCTTAGCATCTTTGTAGTGGTCTTAGGTGTTATACGTAGGCTGAATTTTGTCTTTTCTACTAAGTTATGCACAACTGGATCAATTTGATTAGATTCTAACATTGATTGTGGGCTGACTATAGTAGTGTAGGATCGTCGATTTGGGTGTCCATTTAGGGTTGGATCTGGGGAGGCTCGGATTGATCAGGGATAGATCAGTCTAATTTTGGGAAATAACATTTTGATGAAGGTTGTATTGAGCAATTATCTTCACTTAAGTGCACTCCATGTGTTAGGGTGATCATTGGTATGACCGTGAGTTCTGCACATTGTAGTTTTATCCTTGCACAGGTCTCCCGTTCTGATGACAACATGCAGTGAAGATCATAACCCTTGATATATACATTTGTATGATCCTAAACACTGTAGTTTGGTTTACATTGTAGTTCTATAGTGTGTTGAGCTTAATGTTCTTCATAACAGTGGTCTACCGGCAATGGTATCCGGAGCAGCTGCTCCAAGGGCAAGGCCATAGTATAAGGAAACACCTTCAAGAGCCATAGGGGGAGGCCAATGAATGTTGGCCACTTCCATGAGCACGTAGGTCCAACCCACTTCCACAAGGCGCTTTTAGCACCTGCTTTCAGTTTACTTCCGATCCACGATGCCTTTCATGAGCACACGAGCACCATCCCACAAGAAACCGTTATGAGGACGAACACCAGCTACAACTGTAGGGTCAAGCTCCGCGATGTCAATGGGAAACTTGCCATTGATCAAGGGTGGCACCATAGCTCACAAGTTGCAGATCGGATACTTCCTCACCTTCAAGGTCCCGACTGAGGATAGTTTCAAGGCCGTCATCTTTGACATTTTCGGCACTGAGGTGGTGGTTAGGTGCGGCCAACACGACCCAACACTTGCCATGATCAAAGAGTTGTGATCTTTGGTCATCAGTCCGTCGTGTTGGGCTAACAGTTGGCAATTAAAAGTTCATGTTGCAGGCTGTCATGTCATAAATCAATATCATACTTTGCCGAGAATTCATAAAAAGTGTTTCATATAGTTTGTGCATCTTTTCTGTTGCATTTGGCCTTTGCGGCATTAGGCGTAATGGGCCATCTAGTTGATCTAGTTCGTGTGGACATTTCATACTCACGCACATGCCTTTTCCACAACCAACTACTTGGTATTTTTTCTTGAATTCTGAGTGTCTCACTTTGGCTGACGATTTGCTTGAGCAAGAAGTGGATTTTTACGTGTGAAATAGATGGGTAAAATTGGCGAGTCTTTGGTATCCTTGTAGGACTTAACTTGTTGTTTATAAAACCTAATCAAATTAACCGTCAATTTTTGAGGAATCAAGGATAAACTAGAGTGAATTCATTTTTGAGGAATCGAGGATAAACTAGAGTGAACTCATGTAAAGCCACGAGAGTATAGTGTTTCACATTTATGAACAATCATTGATATATAATGTACTCCCTACTTTCCGGTTTATAGGGCTTATCTCAAAATTTTAGTTTTTTCCATTTTATAAGGCTCAATTTGGTTGTTCCCCATCACATGTTCAGATTCCAAGGCGCATTAAATTATTGCATGCAAGTATTAAGAGAAAATTGACCAATGCATTTAATTTATGCATGCATGCATTGCAATTAATGCATTGGTAAACATACTACCTCCGTTTCAGTTTACAAGTCCTGTGCGTATACCTAGGTTGTTAATTTTATCATCCTAATATAAACTATATAACACAAAAATTATACCTTTTGAAAGTAGAAACTCCAAAATTTATGTTGATATATTTTTTGTATTATATGACTTGTATTAGGTTGGTCAAATTGACGACCTAGGGGTACGCGCACGCCCTGTAAACTGAGAGAGATGTAGTACTTTTTTGAGGAAAACAAAAGCATTAATTGGGTGCTTTTGCAAATTAGAAAAAGTATTCCACCACTCATCATCTACCTTGGTTGGTGAGATTTTTGAATTGAGCCTTATATACCGGAAAGGAGGGAGTATAACATAAACACATTCGTGTTTTGTATATATAACCTTTTAGATCAAATCCCTAGGTGATTGTATATTCAATCCCCATGACCTTGACCTGAAATAAGCTAAGAGCAACTATAATAAGTCCTAGTCAGCAGGCTATAAGCCATTCCAAGTTAGCAAATTCCCATCTAAAAGAGAGAGAAGGGAGGAAAGAGAGTGCAGCCGGCGCTTCGCTAATCGCCCGACTGTAGCGCAGTGTACAAGAGAAAGGAGCTGCATGCAATGCAGCCCTTAAAAGCCGGCGCTGGTTCTCCCCTCCAATCAGGTGTGTCTCCCTCCTTCATGCATGCAAAAATTAATTACTATAGCCGATGAGTCGCTCCTCTACAACCAACCTTATTATATCAAACTTTTTCTTTGAAGACTATAAATGACATGGCACTAATATAGAGCCCGTTGCCGGCTCTTCTATTAGGCTGGTCACAATGGGCAAGAACATAAGCTAGTAACTTACACACTTCCCTAGACTATGTTACTACCTTCATAGTGGGTAGGAACATCTATGTAGTGTCATGCAACGATGTATTTATTAGGTTATAGACTTATTGTTTCTTGGAGTGTGTGATGTTCCGGTAACTTAGCTAGTTACCACAAGCACCTCTCTCTTCATTAAATATGTGTCACATAAGCAAAGTTGTATTGGAGTGTGTGATGTTACTCCTAAGTTCCTCCCCATTGTGACCAGCCTTAGCCATGCTCTAATCACCAGACTCTTTGTTTCGCTTTGGCTGTCACAAACAATCAAATTTTTGCACACTTTATTAGCCATGCTCTAGTATTTTTTGATGTTGCAATATTTAAATGTATGATTATTTCCCCAAAACGGGAGCAAGATCGTAATTCGAAGTACTTTTTTTGCAGGGAATTTAGAGCTTTATTCAAACGAAAGCATTCTCTGAGCAGTCAGCAATAAGGCTGCTGATCAGGAAGCTAGGAGTCTCCATAAGCCAGCTCTCGGTGCGAGTCACCGTGCAAGCACACTTTGCACAAAGATGAGCTGGACCATTTGCTGATCTACTTACATGTTGGATTACAAAAGAATGGAAACTATCACAAAGCTCTTCAATTTCTAAGATAATTGGTGCCACAACTGATCGACTGCTGCGGCGAGTGTTCCAGAGGTTGACCACCTCCAGGCTATCCGTCTCGACCACCACCTGCTTAAACCCTCTGAGATTTGCAAAAATTACTCCATCCCGAACTGCAAGGGCCTCCGCTATCATGGGGTCAGTAACTCCAGGGTGTGGTTTACACCAAGCACCTAACAGGGCTGTGGATGATCTTGCAACACCACCAGCTCCACTTTTGCCTTCGTCATGAGCGACTGCTGCATCGGTGTTTATCTTAACTTGATCTGATTCCGGCGGCCGCCACCCATGCCCTGGCAAGACTTTTGTGTGCTGAACGGGGATATCAAGTAGAGCCAGAGCTTCTCGAGTAAGTCTCATCGAGTTGGCCGGGTCGAGTTTCTCCCCATCATGCGTCCATCTGTTCCGGGAAGTCCAAATAGACCACATCACAGTGATTATCGTTGCTCGGTCTCTCTGTGAGAACCTTGGTTCACATAAAATATCAGCTGCCCAAGTTGTGGGATGGAGGCGCGGTAGTTTGACATCCAGTAGCTTGCGCGCTTCGTCCCAAAAACCTCGAGCATGTGAACATGATATGAGTGCATGTTGTAGATCTTCTTCATGTGATTGACAAAGCTTGCATGTACTGATTACTCGGATATGTCGATGCTTTAATGTGCGATCATCTGGCAGTATACCTCGGAGTACCGTCCACCAGAACACGCGCACTTTAGGTACCACCTTGAGAGACCAGAGAGCTTTCCACAACTGCTGTTTACCGACTGAAGCTTCTGTAACCGGCCCTTCTTCTCGAGCTTGATGCTCTTTCTGAATCACTGGAGCTCGGTACGCTGACTTAACAGTGTAGTTACCTGTCCTCTCATGTGCCCATGCCATTGTATCTGCACCCCCTCCGCGCCATAGAGGAATATTTAGTATAGCCTCTGCATCCGGTGCGATAAAGTTCTGCCGAACAAGATCCTGTTTCCAGGACCAGTTATCTACATCAATCAGGTCACTGACTAGTGAGATAGTAGGCGCTATTGGTGTCAACAATGGTGTCCTTGTAGGAGTTGTAGGAATCCACTTGTCAGTCCATGCATTGATAGAAGTACCATCACCAACCCGCAGCACAATACCCGCAAGTAAGGCCTCACGACCTGCAATGATGGCCCGCCAAATAGCTAACGCGGCCTTGGGTACCGTAGCTTGCAAGAAGTCAGAGTCTGGGAAGTACCTGCCCTTCATGACTCTTGCACAGAGAGATGTAGGGTTTGTCATGAGACGCCACCCATGTTTGCCAAGAAAAGCGAGGTTGAACGTATGTAGATCACGGAAGCTCATGCCTCCTTGACATTTAGGTTTCGTGAGCTCCTTCCAAGAAAGCCAATTCGAAGTACTTACCTTCTAGCACCTGCCTAAAAAGGAAAAACGTGTACGGCAACGTGTATCTCTCAACATTTGTTTGCAGAAATAAACAAAATTTATTTTTATTCTCCCGATTACCTCGGCTTTCATTACCATCCTCCATTTCCCACGGCTATTGCTCCCTCCCTCTCGCTCGTCCCCTCTTCCCACCCCCACCACCTCCGCCAACCAGAGCCCACCCACCTCCCCCTTCCGCTCGCCGCCCTCCCCGCCGGATTCCGCGGCTCGCGGCGAGAGTCTCGAGCCTCGGGTCGCCGGCAACCGTGCCGGATCCGGCGGGCACTCGGCGCGGCAGCGAGCTCCCGCGGCGTCTCGCGCAGATCCGTCGCGCGCGCCTACGCTCGCCGGGAGACTCCTGCTGCGGCTGTGGTGGGCTCGGGCGCGTTCTCGCGGGTGGGCGGGGTGGAATTCGGAGAGGACGAGCTGGGGCCGTGAGAGTCGGGCGGGCCGCGGGCGTGCTCACCGTGAGCGCTTGGAGCCCACCCACCCACAGTCCCATACGACGCACGGGCGTCGCGTTGTAGCGGCACGCCGCCGACGCCATGATCGAGCAGTTCGTCAATTTCGTCATCCGGCCGCCTCGGTACCCTCCTACGTCCCGCATGATGTGCTGTTGCATTTGTTGTTTGGTGCTAATTGACACGACGTTGCATTGGCATGCGGCCGTGCCCGTGTCGTTGTAAATTGGAACAATGTCGGTGGGACAAAACGATAGTTCGGTACACATGCGACATCAGGTCCGGATTGGTTATATTGCTTTAATGCTCGTGCATATAGCTGTTCGTTGTTTGTGGTACGGTTGACAATGCCGAGTCATTTTGCCTGCCTTGTTAACCGTACTTTTGGAAATTGCAAGTTCCACTTAAAATCTGGGAGGACGATGAGGGCAGTTGTTTCGGTTAGTACTTGGACTTGATTATGTTGTTCGCTCGTTGCAAATCAGTACTATCATGTGCAGTTAAAGCTAGCCACAATGCAATTGTAATTAAGGTTGTCATGTTACGAATAACTGTACTTGTATCTGTTCAAACGTGATGTCCGTCCATATAGCGCTAAGAAGTAACTCTAACCTATCGTGGCAATCTTAATGCTGCTCAAATTTCGAACTGAGATCCTTATGGAGGAGAGACTGAGATAAATGGTAGGCTGTTCCTCTGCTGCACCGTCTCTGATGTTGCACTTCTCTGTTTTAGTTGTCATGTTTATGGCCCATGCTTCCTTTTCAAACTTAGGTTTAAGGTTTAGCTTTGTTAATAGGATGATGTATATAGTTTTTAACAGTATCAACTCGAACCAAGTCATGTCTCTTCATTCCTTATAAAATCCGAGTCTTATGATAGATGTTTAATTAGATCAGAAATGTCATGTATATGACATGTCCATTGGTAAGGTTTTGAACTTCAAATATTTCAAGCATCTGCAGCTGATCTGATGGGATTGAATGACTAATTTCCAGGTCAGAGTATAACCCAGATCAGTACTTATGGGAGAGAGAGTTTATGCTCGCAGGGCGAAGGTATAAACGACTAGACTTGGAGGCAAGTACGGAGACCAATTATCGAGGTTTCTTCTTTCTTTAGTTTGCTGATGAGAAGTGACCCCAACTGGGGACATGTTTGTTTATAACCTTATTGGTATACCTTAACCTGGCAGCTCACAAATCCAAGGGGCCATACCTTGAAATGCAGCCACTATCTTCCTGCTTCCGTTCCAGAAAATATTGCCCTCCCGTGTGTGATCTACTGCCATGGAAATAGGTACTTACTCTGCGTGATCACTGCTAGCATATGTTTGCTCATGCATTGGGCACTTGTTAGTTTTGGCATTCTTATTTAATATAACTTGCTTTATATAACATACATGTAGATTTTGGAAACTGTAGCACTGGATTAAAAGCACAAATTTATAAATCAATGTACTTAGTAATTAGTATGATTTAGCTTATCACCTCGAGCAATCACCAATATCTTCTGGAACATTTAACAGGATTTTGCTCTAACTCAATGCAGCGGATGCAGAGCAGACGCAAATGAAGCCGCTGTAGTACTTCTTCCTTCAAACATCACAGTTTTCACACTAGACTTTTCCGGTTCAGGTCTATCGGACGGAGATTATGTCAGCCTTGGTTGGCATGAGGTATATAATCAGTATACATTTTGTTCTTCTGCATTCATATTGCTGTTCACTGTATTCTGAAATTCACAGTAATTTACTTCTAGAAAGAGGACCTCAAATGCGCAGTATCATTCCTGCGCACCAACAAGCAAGTTTCCCGTATAGGACTTTGGGGGCGATCGATGGGTGCTGTTACAAGGTACTTTCTGGTTTGTATACAATGTGTGCTCCATTTCCTTCGGGGCATCTCTCTATTTAATTTCACACTATTCAATATTTTTAGATCACAATGCACTAGATGGTTCCTGAACAGAACTGTGTGTGTTCAAGTGGTTCTTGGTTCTTCCGTTTAATTCTTAGATTGAGATATTTATGTACATCTTCAGGCCTTTAATTCATGTTTTGTATAAATGTAACACAGCCTACTATATGGAGCAGAAGATCCCTCAATTGCTGGCATGGTATTGGATAGTGCTTTCACCAACTTGTATGGCTTGATGTTGGAACTTGTGGATGTTTACAAAATTCGAGTTCCTAAATTCACGGTAGGTGCATCTACTGCAGAGTCTGTTGCTTCCCCACCATAGAAATGATCATGGAAGAAAGTGCATAATGTATTGCCTTAATTTTAGAAAATCGTGATACTGCATTTTGAAGTTTCCTTAGATGTGATGTTAGTTTCGGAATAAGTATGAGACAAAAGGTTATACCTTTAACAGAATTTGCCAAGTAGTACCTCCTTCAGAGTATACCCACCTGAATTTAGCTTGGACACACATCCTCTAGTTTCAACTTGCAAAAGTTTGTGAAGTTTTATCTTACTGCACTCTTATTCTGCTACTGAAATATAATTTGCAGACACTCAATGTTAGCACACAAGTGACTCCTACATTTTGAGCTTTCATTTCTATCATTGAGTTAGTTGAGGAATCTGTTTGCTCACTGTGATGTATAGAAGGACGATGTGTTTATTAGATACTTAGATTTTGGTGGCTTATTTCATTCTCACTAACATAAACAGTTTTCAAACGAGTGTTGCCGTAATTGCGTAGTGTTAACGAGGTCTTCTGCTTTTTCAGGTTAAGATGGCTGTACAGTACATGCGACGAACCATTCAGAAAAGAGCGAAGTTTGACATAATGGACCTTAATGTTGTAAAGGTGCACTTCATATACTATACCTTGTCACAAACATATAGCCAGATATGACTGAACTCGTGAAAGATCATAAAAGAACCATTTTGCAACAGTGTACACTTTGCAATACATTGCCCATGACTCACTGTAAAGGGTTATGTCTCAGATTAGATAAGTTCTGGTAAACGACAATCAAATACGGGCATGTTTGGCTGCCTGCATCATTTTGGCTACCAGGCCCCATGAGCTAGGCTGTCATGGGGCGAGCTCCAGCCAGATCCTGGCAAGCCAGGCTACGACAATACATAAGTGAGTATTCGGTTGCCTTCATTAGAAGATCCAGGCACATGGTTTCGTTGAACAGGCTCATTTAGAGAGATCTTGTCTACTTGCCTGCATGGGATTGAATATGGTCACCTTTCGTCGAACAGCTGAACATGGTTTTCGAGTCGATGAGTCGTTCTGGGGTAGCGACTCGGAAAAAGTCGAGCCTGCAGTTGCGACTAGTCGCGACTCGAGTCATGAGTCGACACTAAGTTGAGTCGACATTTTTTTGCGACTCATCGACTAGTCGACGACTAGTCGTGCGACTCGAAAACCATGAGCTGAAGCACGTTGGCGAGACACGCGCAATAGTCGACTTGAGCTTGATGCGCTTTTGCCAAGGCACGGTGTGGCTTGTCCTAGCTGACCATCACGGTGCTCTCATGCCACAGCTTGTGCGGCTCGTCATGGACAAGGAGGTTGTGTGGAGTGTTGGGGAGGGCATCATGCCGCTCACGTGGCCGCAGTGACCGGAGGGGACTTGGACATGGCCATCCTATGCAGTAGCGGGATTGGGCTTGAGCGTGGTCATAGGATGTCTAGGAGGTGGCGCGTGTAGCCTGCTATGGTGCATTGCCGTAGCCTGGCTTGCCAGGATCTTGCTGGAGCTTTTTGCGGTAGTGAGCTTGAGCTACTCCTATATGCCGAGCCGCAGGACCAGATGTCTTCTCGGCAATGACGATCCCAATTCTGTCATTGGGATTGGTGGAAGAATTTTGGATTTGCTTGTCACCATGGCAACCATGGGTGTGGAGATAAGAGGAGGAAGATGACCAACGGTAGTTGCATCAGCTCAGCCTGGCCATGGAGAAATACTCAATATCAATAATTCTGTTTCCTCATAGCCTGGCTGTGGGTGCTTTAGGGTTCCTGCTGGCCTTGCTTGAGCTTCTCGTGTAGGCAACCAAACAGCCCTTTATTACTGTTGTGTGCATTTGGCAGGCCTGGCCAAGGTTCATGCAGGCACAACCATGTATGTTTAGTACTCCCTCCGTCCCAAAATAAGTTACTCGACTTTGTACTAACTTTGTACTAAAATTAGTGTAAAGTTGAGTCACTTATTTTGGGACGGAGGGAGTAACTCATAAGGTGTAATGCTCATGTAACCAGGAGGAGTCCGTAAAGTGGGATCTGAAGGACTGGAGTATCAACAGAGAACTAGCCATGGACACGGATGCGTGGAAGCTTGCTATCCATGTGCCAGAACCATGAGTTGGTTGCGAGATCTTATGGGTTTCACCTCTAGCCTACCCCAACTTGTTTGGGACTAAAGGCTTTGTTGTTGTTGTTGTTGTTGCTGTTGCTGTTATTTGTTGCATTGCCCCAGCGTTAGATTTTGGAACTGGCATTTTCCAGTTCCCACCAAGGATACTATAATTATCCTTAAAAAGGATACTATGTAATTATTGATTAACCAAATACAAGCAAAACTCTAGGAACCCATCTGGTCCTAGTGTGGATACAGTGTAATTGAGCACATTTCAGCAAAACTAGGAGAAGCCCACTTATTAAAACTTTCAGCTTTGCCTGGATTTGGTACGAGTTTCTTCTACATTGTTTTAAATTGATCTGAAGATAACTAAATTAAGTCTCTTCCTCTCTAGTTTTTGAAAGCTCAGAGTTTCTAGTTTCACGGCAGTCCAACACTGATTGTCTTGTTATTGCTGGGGTGTGAAGGGCGATACCTTCTTTGATCCTTTACCAGCATAGATTATTCAACCTTGACATCTCAAGTGTTGTGGATTTATGTTTCATTTCAGCAACTTCAAAACTAGCTGCATATTTCAAACTGCAACTAACTTTAATGCTCTCTTTTTTCTTAACCAGCTTGCTCCCAAGACATTTATTCCTGCATTATTTGGACATGGTCTGAGTGACATGTTTATTCAGCCTCACCACTGTGACCGTATTCACGAAGCATATGGGGTAAATGCATATGTGGCTTGCTTTTTTAAGTTTCACTGGCAAATATTACCTCCATCCTAAATTAGTTGTCTTAGATTTGTCTAGATGCAGATGTATCTAACACTAAAACGTGTCTAGATACATCCGTACCTAAACAAAATCATACTAATTCGGGACAGAGGGAGTAGAGGTCGCACCACAACTAAAATAATTTATGGAGGGCTGGTTGTCGATCTTCCTTGCTAAAGAGCTTGGTACATTTAAGATTTAACACATGTTTTTATGTACAGGGGGATAAAAGTATGGTAAAATTTGAGGGTGACCATAATTCCCCAAGACCTCAATCATACTATGATTCGGTTTCGATATTTTTCTACAATACTCTGCGTCCTCCCCAGTTGCCTGCATCAGGCTCAAATAAGCTACATGTAAAAATTGGTACCATGACCAATGAGGTAATTTTCATGAAATATCACTCTGTGACCTAATTGGGGGCGTTTGGTATGAAGTATTTCCAAGGAAATCACTCTTGTTTTTTGTTGTTTTTTTGTAGAGTTTGTTCTTTGAGATCATCAATGGTCTGAGGGCAGCTAAAACCGATGCAGGCAGTTCATCAACAAATGCACATGGCTTTCGAAATTGTCTGGCACAGGCCCCTTCTCATCTTCCTTGCAAGTTTTTAACTTGGTGTTGTTCAATGTTCACTAACTCCTTCACTTTTTTCTTCCAGCTACAACTTCGGTAGTCGAATTACTATCGGAGAGCGCGAATCAGTTGTCCATTAAGAATGACACTGACTTGGTAGGTTTGTTGCCGATATGTTAGTATCTATTTTGAAAGATACTTTCCTGATACATTTCCATTGGATGCAGGATTTCCTCTTAGATGAGAATCATAACCTATCTGGTGCAGATGGTGATAGTGTTGGACTGCATTTGCAGGTAAAGTGTATAAATTGCTTTAGCTGCTCCTTTTTTGGCAGTCAAGTTCATTGTCATATCTTCCACTCATCCTCTGACCATCCGTTGTGATCCTTCTATTTATTGGCTTTGAAATGCATTAAGTTACTTCATTGTGAGCATTTCTGATCAATAGAGTACTGACATGGGTGGTCAGTACTCATCACAGGTCATCAATACCATATTTTGTCTGCTCTGTGCATTATTTCATGCATTTCCTGAATCGTGATCGAGTCCATTGTACAAAATATATCATTTTGTAAGCGCCGTGCTGGTAATAATTATTCATTTCCTAATAGGATAAAACCAGTAGGCACAACGAGGAGTCCTGCTCATACACAAGCTCAAACAGAGAAAGTTGGGGCAGATGTTCATCGTTAGGTGCGGCGAGTGATGGATCATTCTCACGCGGCCTTGGTGATAAGCATGAGGTACATTTCTTCAGTTTCTTGCCTTCACCACCTAATACAAAAGTAGCCACGTTAGACACAAGAGGTGTTCTAAGGAATCAAGATTTCCATAACCGTTAGTCACTTCACACAATAATGTCGACTAGCTAACTCACTCAGAGAACGGAAGACTCGCTGACCTGATAATTTGCTCTGCAGAGCATGACGGTAAATGCTCTGGCCACGCCGCGGAGACACGAACAGAGGAAACTGGCCAAATCGTCGCCCCCGAAAACGAAGGAGAGGAAGTTCCATGCCCTGTGGAAGAAGCTCAAGCGCGAGAGGGAGGAGATGGGGGACAGCCTCTCCCAGCGCCTGAGGATGTGCCTCGGGCAGTCTCCTCGTCACAGGCGAACCCAATCGTCATCTGGACAGCGACTATAGCTGACACTAAGCACTGATCACGTTCCGACTGACGCGAAGATCCTGACGAAGACCCAGGGAGCTGTAACTAACGCTAGGTGATTACGTATGTAATTTATAGTGCCACGGTCGTGTGATCCGGCCGCACGGAAGGGCTGTGAGCATTGGGCGGGCACGCCCATGGATCATCGCCGTCGTCTCTGGGTGGCCAGATGTTGCCGTGGATGTTGTAAGTTGCGGTGCCTGTTTGGCGAAATGAAAGGGTGCATTGTTTTCCACGCTCATCATTTGCCCGTCTCAGTTCTGACGTTTTATGTCGTCTCAAGGGAGATTTTTCTTTTTTACCAAGCGGTCAGCTTGGTAAGCTACCAACAAAAAAAAATGCAATCAAAGGAGAACTATTTTTTTGCGGCGGGTGTAGGAGGTCCAATTTGACTTCGTGCGCTTTATATTTTTGATTGACATGATGATCAATTAAAATCATCGTCCATCGAACCAAATCCGGTTGGGCTCTATTGTTGTTGAACCTTTTTCTTTGCGATGGACACTGGTTGTTGAACCATGTTATGCTGAATTTATTTTGGTACAAAATGCACTTGCAAACAAAAAAAAAATTGGCCTGTGTTATTTATTTATGCAAGTAGATAAAATATAGTCTGGCAAACAAGATTATCATTGTTCCTGAAAGGAGGAGTTGTTGTCCTCTGCATTGAGTGTGATGCACACATCAATTATAAGATGGTAACATCAGATATGATACAGCTCGCTCATTCCTGATTCTAAAAATACCATTAAAATTGTACTCATGCATTGCTGGTTTTGCTGCTAACTTGCCATTCAGATTGGTAATGCTGCTCAGGGGAATACGCAGCAGAGCCCTGCTGTTTCCTTCAAAACAAAAATAATGCTACTGGGGGAAAACCAGGCATGGGGTTATTGTCATGAGCTTTCTACATAGGAGCAGCCTCGTTGTTCAACGAAAAAGAGTCAACAGTAGTACAAAGAAGACAAGAAAACGCAGACAGCACCGCTGATCACTCCCTCTAGCTAACACTCACTTCAGTTTTCCCCGAGCAGCATGGTCCTGAGGATGACGTCCCCCATGCCGTCGGCGACGGGGAAGAGGTGCCCAGCCGTGGGCAGCTCGTGGTACCGCACCCATGGCAGCCTCTCCGCGATGTGCCGCGACAGGCTAACGGGCACGATGAGGTCCTCCGCGCCGTGCCACAGGTGCACATCCGCCTCGTCGCCCGGGAACGGGTTCTCCATCTCCAGCGGGCTCCAGCCCCACTTCCCGAACCCGACGGTCATGTCCCGGTGCAGGCTCTCGTGCTCCCCCTGCTGCCTCGCCTTGCTCTGTGCGCACACAAAAAACAATGCAAACAACGGGTGAGTCATTGCGACAAACAAAAGGCGCACACACTGCGACTCTCAGAGATGCAAACGGTGGGGTTGGTTCGCTGATTGGTAGTACAAAATTAATATAAAGTTGAGTCACTTATTTTGGGACGGAGGGAGTATTACCGAGCAAGGTCGAGACGCGAACTTGGGGATCATGGCCATGTCTTCTCTGGAGAAGATGGCGGGGTTGAAGGAGATGACGCTGGAGGCCGGGAAGAGCTTCTGGGCGTTCCACCAGTAGGCCAGCCAGGGCGCGTGGTGCGCAACGCGGACGGCCCATTGGTCCTGAGGGGTCTGCTGGTACCACGCGTCCCACGACACGTTCGACGGGAAGCCTGACCACCAGTAGTTGCCCACTGGGCCGAGGATAGACACCCCAGCAAGCCTGTCAGGAAAATGTACTTGTCACTAAGCTTGCAAATTAAGTACTGTGCGGTGGTGTCAAGTAGAGAGAAGAAGTATGGCGGGTGGTACCGGTGGGGGATGTGCTTGAGGCAGCTCCACATGATCTCGCCGCCCATGGAGAACCCGACGAGGTAGAACCTGGACCCGAGATGCAGGCTGTCAGCTAGCTCTGCAATGTCGAGGGCGATGCTCTTCTCGGTCCTTGCCGGATGAGGGTCACTCTCGCCGTATCCAGGTCGATCGAAGGACAAAATGTAGATCCCGAGCTCCTGTGCCAGCTCCTGCATGCCACAGTTTCCAGCAACACTTCCCTATGACTAATTGTTCCTTGTGTAGTAAATAAAAGCGCATTC
Source organism: Aegilops umbellulata (assembly GCA_032464435.1). Lineage (NCBI taxonomy): Eukaryota > Viridiplantae > Streptophyta > Magnoliopsida > Poales > Poaceae > Aegilops > Aegilops umbellulata. Next base: position 374,033,937 of record CP136057.1, read on the forward strand.
AGGTTCAGTTCAACTGATGATTGTGACGTACGGGTGATACTCGGAGGGCGTCGTATCTGCATGAGTCGAATCCATGGACGAAGATGATCTTATGGTTGGCATGTTCCTTCGGGACACCGGACTCGTGGTAAGCCAAGTGCCTGCCGTCACTGAGCCTGATCCTTGTCCCGGTGACCGGAGGGCCGTCCGGGGATCCGCAGATTTTTGGAGGCGGAGCCTGAAGCTGACGGTACAGAAGTGCAAGCAGGAACACAAATGCAAGGCGGGGAAGCCTTTTGGCTATACCTGCGAGAGATAAATACCATTTTTGTTAGGCTCTAGAAATCATTTCAGATGTAGAATGCCACAAACACGTGAGGAAATAGACAAGCATCTGGTTCAATACTTCAATATACGGAATTGTGATAGTCATGTGTACAATATACAGAAAAAACCCACAGAAAGAATTATATGTAGCGATTATAGTAAGGCAAGTTGATTATGCTTAGGTTGAGTATGAGAAATGAACATTAAGTGAGCTGTGTAGAGTCGGATCTCCGGTACGACGACCGCATTTTTTTGTTTTTAAAATAATATATAGTTTTATTTAGTAAAAAATTAAAATATAGGCAAAATATACATATGAACATGAAAACAAAAAATGTTCATGTGTGTTAAAATAATGTTCGTACGTTCGGAAAATGCCCATCTCATATTTAAAAACAATTCACTACATATGAAAAAAGTCATATATATTATACATTTGAAAACAATTGTTCATGTGTGTTCTAATATATATTCACATAATTTTTAAAAACCTATTTAGATATTTTTTCATATTAAATAGGAGAAAACAGAAAAAGAACATCACAAATGAAAAAGGAATAAAAGAAACAAAGAAAACACAAAAAGAAATAGAGAGAAAAAAATCGGCTGCCCTGGAAGGACATCAGGTGGCGATGCTTTATAGGACTTCGTTATAGCCGGCATTGCTCGTAAGACATCCCATAGTGGGATATCATAGCGTAGTATCATGCAGTATCAACTAGGCATATTGATGACAATCATAGCACTAGGTCAAGAAAGAGAAGGTACTAGTATTAGGTTATTATACCATATCATAATAATGAGGTGTTAGTATGAGTCAACAAAGTAATCAATTGTGTCATCTATAATACCGGTCTATGATACTATGCACTATAGAGTTATCATACACTAGTATTATATGCATGATATTTGCTACGCATACCGCGACCGCTGCCGTCTTCTTATCTAGATCGACAACTTTTCGAACGCTACTTCTTACAAGCTCAAGTGCTTAAACAATATTGCTTCGCTAAGAAGGATAGCCCCAGAGGCATCAACAAGCTTTGCTCAATGTTTGCCGCCTATGGATGCAAGAGGAAGAAGACCCCGACATCCCCAAAGATTTAGATGTATTTTTCAATTTCTATAAGGATGTTTTTGTGGGTTTGTGCTATTTAATATATGACATTTGTCCTTTTCAAAAAATAACTTATGATAATACCCATCATGAGAGGTCTAAGACCCGGTGTTCTCATAGAATCACTACACTCTTGGAAGGCCACCACCAAATAGCCTTTTTAGAGTCCTAGTAGCGTCGTCTAGCGCATCTGGCGCTCATGCTTGCACACTATGGGCCAATCCAGGTAACTAGTGGACCGGTTGATCGGGTGGCTGTTGACCGGCTGGCGTTCGACCAATTGACCGTTGACCTAGGACCATTGACCGTTGACTTTGGAAAATAAAAATCTTAATTTTGGAAAAAAAGTGATCAGAATTTGAAATGAGATTGCGGATTTGAAAAAGTTGATAAGTTGTGAAAAAAGGTTCACAAATTTGAAAAGAGTTCATGAATTAAAAAAGTTCATGCAAATTTGAAAATAGTTCACGCATTTGAAAAAGTTCATGGATTTGGAAAACAAAGTTCACACATTTAGAAAAACACAAAAAGAGGGAAATGGAAAATGAAAAAACAAACAAATATAAAACCAGGAAAAAATAACCAGAAACTTCCAAAAAACCGGCCGATAGATATACACAAAACCAGAAACGGGATCACGATTGTCTCTAGCCCATTACCAGCGACCCTAACTAGACGTGGGCGCCATGTACCAATAACACTAAAAGTAGCGCTATAAGCGCCAAATAGGAGCTGGACCCTTCTATGGGTGTGTCTCGATCCATTAGTTTTTTTCATATAAATCAGGTCTGGAATAAGAATGGGCCACATGGTGGCCGAAAACTAGATAGACTGATGGTGTTGATTTTCCTTGCCGTCGTTGTTCCTTTCTAGTAAATGAATTTGCCATTGTGAACTTTTTCCAAATCCGTAAATTAACACTAAATCACTAGTCTTTTCGTCGCCAGCGACAAAAAATCTGGAACTTAAAACAAGATAAAAGAATGTTCTACACACTAAACGGTCCGACTGATTAGCAATCATTTTCTCCGTTGACTTAGAAGCCACTTGGATATATATTGACATTTTTTCTCTAGTAAATGAGTTTGCCATTGTAATCGTGCCACTAGAATGGCTAATTCCTTAATCACTAGATGACAACTTTCAAGATGGTTTTTCTTCATCGAACATACATATATGATATATAGTTTCAATTATCAAAACGCTCTTCACGGCAAACCTGACCGTGAAGACGGATAGTAAATCAAATATGCGATCTAAGGATTAATACATATTTTGAACTTTATTTTGATCATCACTCAGACCAATAATACATGACATGTGTGTTAAAAATGTACACAGTTGTGTTTATTTAAAAAAAGGTTTTAAAAAAGAAAGATAAAAAAGGAGTTATCAATAGTATAATATTTATATCATACATCTTATGTTTATTGATCTTATCGATGGAGTAGGCCCTATGTATATCCGGCTAGAGAAAGCAACATCTTGAACAATTTATAAAAGAATATGCATATGCTAGGAAAAATATATTATCACAAAATTATATGCTAGCATTGTTCACTATAGTACTCAAAGTACAAGTTGGGGTTTTCTTTACCAATTAATAAAGGTCAACTGTCCTAGAACATCCTTATAGGTGTACTAATTAATAAAGGTCAACTGTCCTAGAACGTCCTCACTAATTGCCATGGCTGCCGTCCACCGGACGAAGATGACCAAGACTTGTTACCCGCAAACGGGTGCTAAAATAGTTTTGTTGTATGGTGCTCGATGCAGAATCCAATACTAATAATTCATAAAAAGAAAACTTGAATTGAGCCTAGCTCAAATGGTTAGGTTTATTGTGGTGAAATCAGCCCATTTATGTTCAAATTCTAAACTGAACATGGTGATAGTATCCTTTTGAATTTATTTCAGCTTTTTTGGCGATTTTCGTTCAGTCGGAGGAGACATTTTCCTTGACTACGAGATGATTATTGTGACTTTGTCAATCTTAAAATATTATGTTGAATCAGTCTCGTGAATGTTTTTTTAGAGATAGGGTATGTGTGTGCATTCATAGATGTGAATGTATGTACGTGTATGTTATGTTACCATGTTATTAAAAAGAAAGAAAACATTCGTGTGGCTGCGTGCCTTGCGAAGCTAGAAGACAAACGAACTCCGACAGTATATTTCGTGGCTGACGCAAATCACTCCCGCAAAATTTGGAAGTACTAAAGCATCGAGATCGCCGCCCCAAGTCAACAAAAGGACAACCTGGCTACCGTCTGAAAAGGAAAGGGAAGGGGCATATCGCCTCGACCGGCGGACCCCCGTTAGCAATATCCCGATGTCTCCCTGTCTGTCGCAGGGTCGATCTCGAGGCGCCAACGGCAGGAAAAATGCAAAGAACCACGCGGTGCGGCAAGAGCCTCTTCTTCTTACAGCGAAGTGCAACGTGGACAAGAAACAAGGACAACGTGGACAAGAAATAAGCCAAAGAATCAGAGATGGCATCGGGACAGTGGTACTCAGGCGTCAAATTTCTTCTGGGAAGGAAGACGATCACCACGCGCGCGCGCGAGACCGTCACGAACTCACGATCCAGAAGCGAGCGAGAGGAGAGAGGAGGCGGTGGTACATACCGGAGCCGCCGGGAGCGGCCGGAGGCGGCGGGGCTTTCGTGCCGTTGCCGTTGGCGGAGGTGGACGACGGCTTCTCGCCCGGCCCTGCCATGGCCAGATCAGGCGCACCAAGTACAGCAGAGCGAAGCAACTAGGACGACGACGGCTGGGTGGTGGATCGGATGTGTGCAGCTGATGCACGAGAGCGGCGTGCGTGCTATTATATAGAGCTGGGTCGAAGTCGAACCTTAGCCGCCGGCATGGGCGCATGGCTGCTGTCCCGTTGGCGCGCAAGTCACACGAGCCGCTGTCTTTGCCCCGTGTTTTTTCACTTCTGACGGTGGTGATTCGCTCATGGTATGCGGAGACCCCTCGATGGACCAATTCGCAGCCAGGCTCCTACGGGTCGACGCCGTGGAACGGTGAAAAGTGCGACCGTGCATGTTGAAGTACTACTTGGACAGGACCGGTTCACGGGATTAGCATCAGCCGCGCCCGCGAGTTCAACGGCCAGCCGTGCCCGGCGGACACGTCCGGACTAGCTGCCGCTGCTATTGACAATAGCTTCACAGTTTTCTTTTTCAGAGATGCAACCGCTCAAGTATATAATTCACACATATGAACACACAACTTAAGGCATCTCCGCTTAAACACCCGTCCTTATTTTTTATTAAGTCCACAACTCTCAAAATATTTATAGAAGATAACACAATTCAAGCACATCCGGGCTATACAATATGATGATTATCAAGTTGCAACATTGACTCAATGAAAGAATTGATCAACATGTAGAGCAACAAGAAAGCAAAACTCATGATGTCAATGGTGTGCGAGCCAGGTGGCCACCTTCTCTCCATTTGTGCAATCACATCGTAAAACTTCATAACCGAGTTGAAGATGGTGTACTTTCGATGAGTTAACAACTTCACATTGCGATCATGAATCACTTGCAAGTCGTAGTGGCTCATGAAACAAAGCATGCACATTTTGCCAAAAACATAGAGCCCCCTCGCCTCATGCCCACAAAGTTGTAGACCTTCCACACGTCACACATCAACTCATCCTCCATCATCAAGTACCCTGCCATCATGTTTTACTCTACAAAACAACAAAAATGTATTAAAAAACATCAATGACATCTGACCGAATACATGTTGGCCGGGCGTGGTGTCTACCATGGATGGCGTCAACAGGGGCGGAGAGTACCTGGCTGGAGACGAATCCTAGATGAATGGCGGCGTTGGCAATGGGTAGGGTACGGGTGAGGGAGTCCTGGATTAGGGGGTCCCCGGGCGTCCGGGCTATGTGACATGGGCTGGACTGATGGGCTGTGAAGGTACGAGATAGAAGGCCTTTCCCCGTGTCCGGATGGGACACTCCTTTTCGTGGATGGCAAGCTTGGCGTTCAGATGTGAAGATTCCTTTCTCTGTAAACCGACTCTGTACAACCCTAGGCCCCTCAGGTGTCTGTATAAAACGGAGGGTTTAGTTCGTAGAGGCAATCATAATCATACATGCTAGAAATCTAGGGTTTAGCCATTACGATCTCGAGGTAGATCAACTCTTGTAACCCCTATACTCATCAAAGTCAATCAAGCAGGAAGTAGGGTATTACCTCCATTAAAAGGGCCCGAACCTGGGTAAACACCGTGTCCCTTGCCTCCTGTTAACTTCGATCCTCAGACGCACAGTTCGGGACCCCCTACTCAAGATCGGCCGATTTTGACACCGATATTGGTGCTTCCATTGAGAGTTTCACTGTGCTGTCGACAGAAGGTTCGATGGCTCGATCGATCATCTACAATGATGCTGTTTCGAGGGAGACTTTCCTCCCCGACCAAATTTTCATATTCGGCGGCTTCGCACTGCGTGCCAACTCGATCGGCCACCTTGAGCAGATCGACAGCTACACCCCTGGTCATCAGATCAGTTTCGGGAACCTAAATTATGTCGCTGATATCCAAGGAGACTTGATATTCGAAGGGTTCGCGGCCCCGACCACGGCTCTGGCCCTAGATCCGGAGCAAACTACCAGGTCCGAAGATGGGAGTCTGGAGCCCACCGGACTCTCCGCTACAAACTGCAATATCGAGGATCCGGAGGCGATCGTGTCCATGGCGAACTCGGAATCAGTCCAGGTTCCCCCTATCATTGAAACGCCAGACACGCCCCGGACTCTAGATCTGAACTCTCGAGGCCCGCGCCAAGCAGGCATAGCCAGGAAGCTCTCACTCTGGTCAGCCCCGCGGACTCTCGCTTCCACACCCAAACCTCGCTCTTAAACGAGGCTCTGGACTTAATGCGACCCCTCGCTATGTCAGAGGAATCACTTCAGAACTACACCCAGCCCGGACAAGGGGCTGAGAGCGGGAAATTTTACGTCCCACCCACCACCCACTTCATAGCCACCGTCGAAGATTTAACCGACATGCTGGACTACGCCTCCAAAGACATCGACGGCTTGGACGACGATGCCGGAGACGAACACGGCCAAGGCCCGCCATTTACCGGACGTTGGATGGCCACCTCCACATATGACGTGTATATGGTGGACACACTGATAACCCACAAGTATAGGGGATCGCAACAGTTTTCGAGGATAGAGTATTCAACCCAAATTTATTGATTCGACACAAGGGGAGCCAAAGAATATTCTCAAGTATTAGCAGTTGAGTTGTCAATTCAATCACACCTGGATAACTTAATATCTGCAACAAAGTATTTAGGTGCAAAGTAGTATGGAAGTAACGGTAACGGTGGTAGTTTTGTAGTAATTGTGATAGTGGCAACGGTAAAGTAACTAAGCAAATATTAATATGTGAAAAGCTCGTAGGCATTGGATCAGTGATGGATAATTATGTCGGATGCGATTCCTCATGCAATAGTTATAACATAGGGTGACACAGAACTAGCTCCAATTCATCAATGTAATGTAGGCATGTATTCCGAATATAGTCATACGTGCTTATGAAAAAGAACTTGCAAGACATCATTTTTCCTACCCTCCTGTGGCAGCTGGGTCCTAATGGAAACTAAGGGATATTAAGGCCTCCTTTTAATAGAGTACCGGATCAAAGCATTAACACTTAGTGAATACATGAACTCCTCAAACTACGGTCATCACCGAGAGTGGTCCCGATTATTGTCACTTCGGGGTTGCCGGATCATAACACATAGTAGGTAACCATTGACTTGCAAGATAGGATCAAGAAATCACATATATTCATGAAAACATAATAGGTTCAGATCTGAAATCATGGCACTCGGGCCCTAGTGACAGGCATTAAGCATGGAAAGTCATAGCAACATCAATCTCAGAACATAGTGGATACTAGGGATCAAACCCTAACAAAACTAACTCGATTACATGATAAATCTCATCCAATCCATCACCGTCCAGCAAGCCTACGATGGAATTACTCATGCACGGCGGTGAGCATCATGAAATTGGTGATGAAGGATGGTTGATGATGACGACAGCGACGGATTCCCCTCTCCGGAGCCCCGAATGGACTCCAGATCAGCCCTCCCGAGAGTGATTAGGGCTTGGCGGCGGCTCCGTATTGTAAAACGCGATGAATCCTTCTCTCTGATTTTTTTCTCCCCGAACGTGAATATATGGAGTTGGAGTTGAGGTCGGTGGAGCTCCAGGGGGCCCACGAGGCAGGGGGCGCGCCCAGGGGGGCAGGCGCTCCTCCCACCCTCGTGGACAGGGTGTGGGCCCCTTGGTCTTGATTCTTTTGCCAGTATTTTTTTATTAATTCTAAAAATATTCTCCATAAAGTTTCAGGTCATTCCGAGAACTTTTATTTCTGCACAAAAATAACACCATGGCAGTTCTGTTGAAAACACCGTTAGTCTGGGTTAGTTCCATTCAAATCATGCAAGTTAGAGTCCAAAACAAGGGCATAAGTGTTTGGAAAAGTAGATACAATGGAGATGTATCAACTCCCCCAAGCTTAAACCTTTGCTTGTCCTCAAGAAATTCAGTTGACAAACGGAAAGTGATAAAGAAAAAACTTTTACAAACTCTGTTTGCTCTTGTTGTTGCAAATATGTAAAACCAACTTTCAAGTTTTCAGCAAAGATTATGAACTAACCATATTCACAATAACATTTAGGTCTCATGTTTACTCATATCAATGGCATAATCAACTAGCGAGCAATAATAATAAATCTCGGATGACAACACTTTCTCAAAACAATCATAATATGATATAACAAGATGGTATCTCGCTAGCCCTTTCTGAGACCGCAAAACATAAATGCAGAGCACCTCTCAAGATCAAGGACTGACTAGACATTGTAATTCATGGTAAAAGAGATCCAGTCATACTCATACTCAATATAAATTAATAGTAATGGATGCAAATGACAGCGGTGCTCTCCAACTGGTGATTTTTAATAAGAGGATTATGAGTCAACATAAAAGTAAATAAATAGGCCCTTCGCAGAGGGAAGCAGGTTGTAGAGGTGCCAGAGCTCGATTTTTTAAAATAGAGATAAATAATATTTTGAGCGGCATACTTTCATTGTCAACATAACAACCGAGAGATCTCGAAATCTTCCATGCCACACACATTATAGGCGGTTTCCAAACAGAATGGTAAAGTTTATACTCGCCCTCCACCAACAAGCACACTCCACGGCTGGTCCGAAACAACGGGTACCGTCCATACCAACACCAGTCCTGGGGGAGTTTTGTTTGCAAATATTTTGATTTGGTTTGAGCATGGGACTGGGCATCCCGGTGACCAGCCATTTTCTCGTGAGTGAGGAGTGGAGTCCACTCCTCTTGAGAATAACCCGCCTAGCATGGAAGATACAGACAACCCTAGTTGATACATGAGCTATTCGAGCATACAAAACAGAATTTCATTTGAAGGTTTAGAGTTTGGCACATACAAATTTACTTGGAACGACAGGTAGATACCGCATATAGGAAGGTATAATGGACTCATATGGAATAACTTTGGGGTTTATGGAAGTGGATGCACAAGCAGTATTCCCGCTTAGTACAAGTGAAGGCTAGAAAAAGACTGGGAAGCGACCAACTAGAGAGCGACAACTGTCATGAACATGCATTAAAATTAATAAACATTGAGTGCAAGCACGAGTAGGATATAATCCACCATGAACATAAATATCGTGGAGGCTATGTTGATTTTGTTTCAATTACATGTGTGAACATGTGCCAAGTCAAGCCACTCGAACCGTTCAAAGGAGGATACCACCCTATCATACCACATCACAACCATTTTAATAGCATGTTGGCATGCAAGGTAAACAATTATAAACTCCTAGCTAATTAAGCATGACATAAGCAACTATAATCTCTAATTGTCATCGCAAACATGTTTCATTCATAATAGGCTGAATTAGGAATGATGAACTAATCATATTTACAAAAACAAGAGAGGTCGAGTTCATGCCAGCTTCTCTCATCTCAATCAGTCCATCATATATCGTCATTATTGCCTTTCACTTGCACGACCAAACGGTGTGGATAATAATAATAGTGCACGTGCAATTGGACTAAGCTGGAATCTGCAAGCATTTAATACAAGGGAGAAGACAAGGTAATATGGGCTCTTGGTTAAATCAACAATAACGCATATAATAGCCACGTCAACATTTTTTATCATGGTCTTCTCCTATCGACCCCCAAAGAAAAGAAAAGAAATAAAACTATTTACATGGGAAAGCTCCCAACAAGCAAAAAGAAGAACGAGAAATCTTTTTGGGTTTTCTTTTTAATTATTAATACTACAAGCATGGAAAGTAAACTATCTAAAAGCTACAACTAATTTTTTTGGTTTTTCTTAAGGTTTTTCAAACACACAAGAAGAAGCTTAAAAAAGAAAGTAAACTAGAATGGATAGTACAATGAAAAAGTATGAGCACCGACAACTGGAATGAGTGTGTGAGCATAAATGTAATGTTGGTGAGAAATACGTACTCCCCCAAGCTTAGGCTTTTGGCCTAAGTTGGTCTAGGGCCACGACTGGCCTGGCGGATATCCAAAGTTGTAACTGGGGTCATACTGAGATGCAACAGCTATTGCCTCGTGAGCTGCAGCTTGGAGGCGAGCTGCCTTTGTCGTCCTCTCATACTCGTTCGCCTCCTCCCTGGTTATAACATATCCCCTTTTGCCTGAAAGTCAAAGAAAGTAGGAGAAGGGAGAGCAACATGGACAGTGCGACGTCTGTCAAAGATTAGTCGGTATTGGAGGGGCTGTTCATTCCTCTCAATAAACTGATGGCGAACCATAGCATTATAATCTAGATAAGCAGGAAGCAACTCCATATCATATTCACGAATGGGTACCTCAAGATAATTAGCTAAACAAGTTGCATAAATTCCACCAAACAAATCTCCACTTATACTGTTATTATGCAACCTACGTGCAATAATGGCCCCCAAGTTATATTGTTTATCTTCCAATACAGCACTCTTGAGAACACTGAGATCAGGAACACACATGTGGCATGCCTCATCCTTACCATTTATGCATCTACCTATAAGAGAGCAAAATAATGTATAGCAGGAAAATGAATGCTCCCTATGGTAGCTTGTGTTATTTCTCTAGATTCCCCCACAGTGATATTAGCGAGAAAATCTTTAAACTCAGATTTGCGAGGTTCACTAGCACTACCCCATTGCGGGAGTTTACAAGCAGTATTAAAATCTTCTAAGTCCATGGTATACAATTTATCATAAAGATCAAACAGGGCCATGTGAGAGTTGCGTGATGATGAAAATCTAAACCTTCACACAAAGGAATCAGTTAGGTAGTAATGTTGGGGGCACTTATCTGACACGAAGCCCTCGGTTCAGCATTACGCACATACATGTCAAATTCATCCTTAATTCCTGCTTGTACCATGAAATTTTCTGACGGCCATTCACAGGGCCACACTTGAGCTTCTCTTGGTGGTTCATGGTTCGGCTCACGTATTGCAGGCCTGGGTCCTTGCTTCCTTGAAGAACCACCTTGGTACATTTTCCTAAACATATTTTTTCCTTTGAAAATTTTTAGTAACTCAAAAATAAAAGTGAACTAAACTCAGCAAAATTGATAGCAACTACTCCCACAAGTGCCTAGAGACTATATCATGCATTAGAACTACTTGGGACCATATAAATTTGACATGCAAGCTCAAGAACAGGGTCACCTAGGCAGCAAAAATTTGCAATGAATAAAGCACTAGAACAAAAACTAATTGGACCATTGGAGGAGTCACATACCGAAGAACAATCTTCCAAAGCAGTTTTGTGAGTGGAGCTTTGAGCAAGGAGATCGAAAATGGCAGCAAGATGAGCTAGAACTCATGCTTGAGCTGGTTGGTGATTTTTGGTGAGGAAGGAGTGTGTGGGTGCAGGAATAAGTGGAGGGGGCCACCAGGGGCCCACGAGGCAGGGGGCGCGCCCAGGGGGGGTGGGCGCGCCCTGGACCCTCGTGGCCAAGTGCTGGATCCCCCTGATGTGTTCTCAGTGCCAGATGTTCTTAAATATTTCAAAAAAAAATCATATTTCAATTTCAGGGCATTTGGAGAACTTTTATTTTTAGGGTATTCTTTATTGCACGGATAATTCAGAAAACTGACAGAAAATACTATTTTTGCTTTATTAAATCTAAATAATAGAAAGTAAAAGGAGGGTACAGAGAGTTGTGCTTTCTAACTTCATCCATCTCATGCTCATCAAAAGGAATCCACTAACAAGGTTGATCAAGTCTTGTTAACAAACTCATTTTGAATCGCATGAAACTGGAGAATTTTCGAATAGCACTAGGTTACCTCAATGGGGATATGCACATCCCCAACAATAAGAATATCATATTTCTTTTTGGCAGTAGGAAGAGGAAATTCAAAACCTCCAATAGTAATAGTTGGAATTTTTCCAATAGAATTGATACTGTGGACTTGAGGTTGTTTCCTCGGAAAGTGTAAGGTATGCTCATTACCATTAACATGAAAAGTGACATTGCTTTTGTTGCAATCAATAACAGCCCCTGCAGTATTCAAAAACGGTCTACCAAGGATAATCGACATACTATCGTCCTCGGGAATATCAAGAATAACAAAGTCTGTTAAAATAGTAACATTTGCAACCACAAGAGGCACATCTTCACAAATACCGACAGGTATAGCAGTTGATTTATCGGCCATTTGCAAAGATATTTCAGTAGGTATCAACTTATTCAAATCAAGTCTACGATATAAAGAGAGAGGCATAACACTAACACCGGCTCCAAGATCACATAAAGCAGTTTTAACATAGTTTCTTTTAATGGAGCATGGTATAGTTGGTACTCCTGGATCTCCAAGTTTCTTAGGTAATCCACCTTTAAAAGTATAATTAGCAAGCATGGTGGAAATTTCAGCTTCCGGCATCTTTCTTTTATTTGTAACAATATCTTTCATATACTTAGCATAAGGATTCATTTTAAGCATATCAGTCAAACGCATACGCAAAAAGATAGGTCTAATCATTTCAGCAAAGCGCTCAAAATCCTCATCATCCTTTTTCTTTGATGGTTTAGGATCAACAGCAGGTTCAATTTCTACATCATTGTTATTGCTAGGTTGAGCATCAACATGAACATCATCATCAATATTATCACTAGGTTCATGTTCATTACCAGATTGTGTTTCAGCATCAGAAATAGAAATATCATTGGGATTCTCAGGTGTGTCAACAATAGGTTCACTAGAAGCATGCAAAGTCCTATCATTTTTCTTTTTCTTCTTTTTAGAAGGACTAGGTGCATCTACATTAGTTCTCTGAGAATCTTGCACAATTCTCTTAGGGTGGCCCTCAGGATACAAAGGTTCCTTAGTCATTCTACCCCCTCTAGTCACAACTCTAATAACATTATCATTTTTCTTATTTTTTAATTCACTGAGCAAATCATTTTGAGCTTTAAGCACTTGTTCTACTTGAGTGGTAACCATAGAAGCATGTTTACTAATAAGTTTAAGTTCAGCTTTAACTCTAGACATATAATCACTCAAGTGTTCAATCATATAGGCATTGCGTTTCAATTGTCTACCAACATAAGCATTGAAGTTTTCTTGTTTAACAATAAAATTATCAAACTCATCTAAGCATTGGCTAGCAGACTTATAACGAGGAATATCACCTTCATCAAATATATAGAGAGAATTTACCTTTACTACCTGTGTCGACTTATCAAGACCACGTATTTCTTCAACAAGCGGTAAATTAAGACCATGTATTTCTTCAATAGGAGGTAAATTCTTAACATCTTCAGCTTTAATACCTTTTTCTTTCATAGATTTCTTTGCCTCTTGCATATCTTCAGGACTGAGAAATAGAATACCCCTTTTCTTCAGAGTTGGCTTAGGAGTTGGTTCAGGAAGTGTCCAATTATTTTCATTAGTCAACATATTATTCAATAGCAATTCAGCTTGATCAACGATCCTTTCCCTGAAAACACAACTAGCACAACTATCCAGGTGGTCTCTTGAAGCATCGGTTAGTCCATTATAAAAGATATCAAGTATTTCATTTTTCTTGAGAGGATGATCCGACAAAGCATTAAGTAATTGGAGAAGCCTCCCCCAAGCTTGTGGGAGACTCTCTTCTTCAATTTGCACAAAATTATATATTTCCCTTAGAGCAGCTTGTTTCTTATGAGCGGGGAAATATTTAGCAGAGAAGTAATAAATCATATCCTGGGGACTACGCACACAACCAGGATCAAGAGAATTAAACCATGTTTTAGCATCACCTTTTAATGGGAACGGAAATAAATTAAGGATATAGTAGTAACGAGTTTTCTCATCATTAGTGAATAGGGTGGCTATATCATTCAATTTAGTAAGATGTGCCACAATAGTTTCAGATTCATAGCCATAGAAAGGATCAGATTCAACAAAAGTAATTATCTCCGGGTCGACAGAAAAATCATAATCCTTATCAGTAATACAAATAGGTGAAGTAGCAAAAGCAGGGTCATATTTTTTTCTAGCATCCAGAGATTTTTCTTTCAGCTTAGCTAATAATTTCTTCAGATCATTCCTATCGTTGCAAGCAAGAAAGTCTCTAGCAGTTTCTTCATCCATAACATAACCCTTAGGCACAATAGGCAATTCATATCTAGGGGGAGAATTTTCATCATCACTTTCATCAATATTATCAGTTTCAATAATTTCATTCTCTCTAGCCCTAGCAAGTTGTTCATCAAGAAATTCACCTAGTGGCATAGTAGTATCAAGCATAGAAGTAGTTTCATCATAAGTATCATGCATAGAAGAAGTGGCATCATCAATAACATGCGACATATTAGAATTAAAAGTAGAAGCAAGTTTAGGTGTCGCAAGTTTACTCAAAACAGAAGGAGAATCAAGTGCAAAGCTAGATGGCAGCTCCTTACCTCCCCTCGTAGTTGAGGGATAAATTTTGGTTTTCTCATCTTTCAAGTTCCTCATAGTGACCAGCAGATATAAATCCCAAGTGACTCAAAGAATGGAGCTATGCTCCCCGGCAACGGCGCCAGAAAATAGTCTTGATAACCCACATGTATAGGGGATCGCAACAGTTTTCGAGGGTAGAGTATTCAACCCAAATGTATTGATTCGACACAAGGGGAGCCAAAGAATATTCTCAAGTATTAGCAGTTGAGTTGTCAATTCAACCACACCTGGATAACTTAATATCTGCAGCAAAGTATTTAGTAGCAAAGTAGTATGGAAGTAACGGTAACGGTGGCAAAAGTAACAGTAGCAGTTTTGTAGTAATTGTGACAGTGGCAACGGTAAAGTAACTAAGCAAAGATCAATATGTGAAAAGCTCGTAGGCATTGGATTAGTGATGGATAATTATGTCGGATGTGATTCCTCATGCAATAGTTATAACATAGGGTGACAAAGAACTAGCTCCAATTCATCAATGTAATGTAGGCATGTATTTCGAATATAGTCATACACGCTTATGGAAAAGAACTTGCATGCCATCTTTTATCCTACCCCCCGTGGCAGCGGGGTCCTAATGGAAACTAACGGATATTAAGGCCTCCTTTTAATAGAGTACCATACCAAAGCATTAACACTTAGTGAATACATGAACTCCTCAAACTATGGTCATCACCGGGAGTGGTCCTGATTATTGTCACTTTGGGGTTGCCGGATCATAACACATAGTAGGTAACTATTGACTTGCAAGATAGGATCAAGAACTCGCATATATTCATGAAAACATAATAGGTTCAGATCTGAAATCATGGCACTCGGTCCCTAGTGACAAGCATTAAGCATGGCAAAGTCATAGCAACATCAATCTCAGAACATAGTGGATACTGGGGATCAAACCCTAACAAATCTAACTCGATTACATGATAAATCTCATCCAACCTATCACCGTCCAGCAAGCCTACGATGGAATTACTCACGCACGACGGTGAGCATCATGAAATTGGTGATGGAGGATGCTACCTCTTGAGCACTGCGCTGGTTTTCCCCGAAGAGGAGATGATGATGCAGCAAAGTAGCGTAAGTATTTCCCTCAGTTTTTGAGAACCAAGGTATCAATCCAGTAGGAGGCCACGCGCAAGTCCCTCGTACCTACACAAAAACAATAGCTCAACGCAACCAACGTGATTAGGGTTGTCAATCCCTTCATGGTCACTTACGAGAGTGAGATCTGACAGAGATGATAGATAATATTTTTGGTATTTTTGATATAGAGATGCAAAGTAAAAAGTAAAAGGCAAAGTAAAAAGTAAAGAAAGATTAAAGTGATGGAGATTGATATGATGAGAATAGACCCGGGGGCCACAGGTTTCACTAGTGGCTTCTCTCGAGAGCATAAGTATTCTACGGTGGGTGAACAAATTACTGTTGAGCAATTAACAGAATTGAGCATAGTTATGAGAATATCTAGGTATGATCATGTATATAGGCATCACGTCTGAGACAAGTAGACCGACTCCTGCCTGCATCTACTTCTATTACTCCACTCATCGACCGCTATCCAGCATGCATCTAGAGTATTAAGTTAAAAATAGAGTAACGCCTTAAGCAAGATGACATGATGTAGAGGGATAAATTCATGCAATATGATATAAACCCCATCTTGTTATCCCCGATGGCAACGATGCAATACGTGCCTTGCTGCCCCTTCTGTCACTGGGAAAGGACACCGCAAGATCGAACCCAAAGCTAAGCACTTCTCCCATGGCAAGAAAAACCAATCTAGTAGGCCAAACCAAACTGATAATTTGAAGAGACTTGCAAAGATAACCAATCATACATAAAAGAATTCAGAGAAGATTCAAATATTATTCATAGATAGACTTGATCATAAACCCACAATTCATCGATCTCAACAAACACACCGCAAAAAGAAGATTACATCGAATAGATCTCCACAAGAGAGGGGGAGAACATTGTATTGAGATCCAAAAAGAGAGAAGAAGCCATCTAGCTAATAACTATGGACCCGAAGGTCTGAGGTAAACTACTCACACTTCATCGTAGGGGCTATGATGATGTAGAAGCCCTCCGTGATGACGCCCTCTCCGGCGGAGCTCCGGAACAGGCCCCAAGATGGGATCTCGTGGATACAGAAAGTTGCGGCGGTGGAATTAGGTTTTTGGCTCCTATTCTGATCGTTTGGGGGTACGTAGGTATATATAGGAGGAAGTAGTACATCGGTGGAGCAACAGGGGGCCCACGAGGCAGGAGGCGCCTAGAGGGGGGGGGGGGGGCGCCCCCACCCTTGTGACCGCCTCTTTTGTTCCTTGGCGTAGGGTCCAGGTCTCCTGGATCACGTTCGGTGAGAAAATCGCGTTCCCGAAGGTTTCATTCCGGTTGGACTCCGTTTGATATTCTATTTCTCCGAAATACTGAAATAGGAAAAAAACAGCAATTCTAGGCTGGGCCTCCGGTTAGTAGGTTAGTCCCAAAAATAATATAAAAGTGGAAAATAAAGCCCAATATAGTCCAAAACAGTAGATAATATAGCATGGAGCAATCAAAAATTATAGATACGTTGGAGACGTATCAGGCATCCCCAAGCTTAATTCCTGCTCGTCCTCGAGTAGGTAAATGATAAAAAGAGAATTTTTGATGCGGAGTGCTACTTGGCATAATTTCAATGCAAATCTTCTTAATTGTGGTATGAATATTCAGATTCGAAAGATTCAAGACAAAAGTTCATATTGACATAAAAATAATAATACTTCAAGCAAACATACAAAGCAATTATGTCTTCTCAAAGTAACATGGCCAAAGAAAGTTTATCCCTACAAAATCATATAGTTTAGTCATGCTCCATTTTCGTCACACAAGAATGCTCTCATCATGCACAACCCCGATGACAAGCCAAGCAATTGTTTCATACCTTAATAATTTCAAACTCATAAACTTTCACGCAATACATGAGCGTGAGCCATGGATATAGCACTATGGGTGGAATAGAATATAATGATGGGGGTTATGTGGAGAAGACAAAAAGAGAGAAAGTCTCACATCAACGAGGCTAATCAATGGGCTGTGGAGATGCCCATGGATTGATGTTAATGCAAGGAGTAGGGATTGCCATGCAACCAATGCACTAGAGCTATAAATGTATGAAAGCTCAACAAAAGAAACTAAGTGGGTGTGCATCCAACTTGCTTGCTCACGAAGACCTAGGGCACTTGAGGAGGCCCATCGTTGGAATATACAAGCCAAGTTCTATAATGAAAAATTCCCACTAGTATATGAAAGTGACAAAACAAGAGACTCTCTATCATGAAGATTATGGTGCTACTTTGAAGCACAAGTGTGGAAAAAAGGATAGTAGTATTGCCCCTTTTTATTTATTTATATTTTTTGGGGCCTTCCTTTTTTTGGCATTTTTTGGGACTATACTCTATTAAATGATGATCATCACACTTCTATTTATTTACAACTCAATGATTACAACTCGATACTAGAACAAAGTATGACTCCATATGAATGCCTCGGGCGGTATACCGGGATATGCAATGAACCAAGAGTGACAAGTATGAAAGAATTATGAACGGTGGCTTTGCCACAAATACTATGTCAACTACATGATCATGCTAAGCAATATGACAATGATAGATATGTCATGAAGAACGGAATGGTGGAAAGTTGCATGGCAATATATCTCGGAATGGCTATGGAAATGCCATAATAGGTAGGTATGGTGGATGTTTTTAGGAAGTTATAGGGAGGTTTATGTGTGAAAGAGCGTATCATATCACGGGGTTTGGATGCACCGGCAAAGTTTGCGCCAACTCTCAATGTGAGAAAGGGCAATGCACGGTACCGAAGAGGCTAGCAATGATGGAAGGGTGAGAGTGCGTATAATCCATGGACTCAACATTAGTCATAAAGAACTCATATACTTATTGCAAAAATCTACAAGCCATAAAAAACCAAAGCATTACGCGCATGCTCCTAGGGGGATAGATTGGTAGGAAAAGACCATCGCTCGTCCCCGACCGCCACTCATAAGGAGGACAATCAAATAACACTTCATGTTTCAAATTTGTTACATAACGTTTACCATACGTGCATGCTACGGGACTTGCAAACTTTAACTCAAGCACTTCTCAAATTCACAATTACTCTACTAGCATGACTTTGATATTATTACCTCCATATCTCAAAACAATTATCAAGCATCCAACTTTTCTTAGTATTCAACACACTCAAAAGAAAGGTTTACAAATCTTGAATACCAAGCATTTTATTATTAAGCAAATTACCATGCTATTAACGACTCTAAAAATAATCTAAGTGAAGCATGAGAGATCAATAGTCTCTTTAAAACGAATCCACCACCGTGCTCTAAAAGATCTGAGTGAAGTACATAGAGCAAAATTATCACGCTCAAAAGATATAAGTGAAGCACATAGAGCAAAACTACTAAGCTCAAAAGATATAAGTGAAGCACATAGAGTATTCTATCAAATTCCAATTCATGTATGGCTCTCTCAAAAGGTGTGTACAACAAGGATGATTGTGGCACACTAACAAACAAAGACACAAATAATACAAGACGCTCCAAGCAAAACACATATCATGTGGTGAATAAAAATATAGCTCCAAGTAATATTACCGATGGAAGTAGACGAAAGAGGGGATGCCTTCCGGGGCATCCCCAAGCTTTGACTTTTTGGTGTCCTTGGATTATCTTGGGGGTGCCATGGGCATCCCCAAGCTTAGTCTCTTGCCACTCCTTGTTCCATAATCCATCAAAAGATTTCACCCAAAACTTGAAAACTTCACAACACAAAACTCAATAGAAATCTCGTGAGCTCTGTTAGAGAAAGAAAACAAAAGACCACTTCAAGGTACTGTAATGAACTCATTCTTTATTTATATTGGTGTTAAACCTACTGTATTCCAACTTCTCTATGGATTATAAACTATTTTACTAGCCATAGATTCATCAAAATAAGCAAACAACACACGAAAAACAGAATGTGTCAAAAACAGAACAGTCTGTAGCAATCTGTAACTAACGCAAACTTCTGGAACTCCAAAAAATCTACCAAAATAGGAAGACCTATACAATTTGTTTATTGATCATCAGCAATTGGAATCAGTATTTTATCATGTTCTGGTGATTTTTAACAATTGTTTTCGTGAACAGAAAGTTTCTGGAAATTACAGCAAGATCAAATAACTATCATCCAAGAAGATCCTATAGGTCTAACTTGGCACAAACACAAACTAAAACACAAAAACACATCCAAACAGAAGGTAGATGGGTTATTTATTCCTAAACAGAAGAAAGAGCAAAAAAACTAAAATAAAATTGGGTTGCCTCCCAACAAGCGCTATCGTTTAACGCCCCTAGCTAGGCATAAAAGCGAGGATAGATCTAGGTATTGCCATCTTTGGTAGGCAATCCGTAAGTGGCTCTCATGATAGTTTCATATGGTAATTTTATTTTATTTTTAGGAAAGTGTTCCATGCCCTTTTTTAATGGAAATCGGAATCTAATATTCCCTTCCTTCATATCGATAATCGCACCAACCGTTCTAAGGAAAGGTCTACCAAGAATAATAGGGCAAGAAGGATTGCAATCTATATCAAGAACGGTAAAATCTACGGGCACATAATTCCTATTTGCAACAATAAGAACATCATTAATACTTTCCATAGGTTTCTTAATAGTGGAATCCGCAAGATGCAAGTTTAGAGAGCAATCATCAAAGTCACGGAAATCTAGCAAATCACACAAAGTTTTGGGGATAGTGGAGACACTAGCACCCAAATCACACAAAGCATAAAACTCATGATCTTTAATTTTAATTTTAATAGTTGGTTCCCACTCATCATAGAGTTTTCTAGGGATAGAAACTTTCAACTCAAGTTTTTCTTCATAAGATTGCATCAAGGCATCAACAATATGTTTGGTAAAGGCTTTCTTTTGACTATAAGCATGAGGAGAATTTAGCACGGATTGCAACAAGGAAATACAATCAATTAAAGAGCAACTTTCATAATTAAATTCCTTGAAATCCAATATCATGTGTTTAGCAACATCTAGGGTTTTATTTCTTTCAATCCCACTTTCATCAATTTCATCATAAAGATCTAAATACTCCAAATTTTTGGAACGCCTTCTAGGTAAAGGAAGATCATATTCAGTTTTATCAAGATTCATATTGCAAAACAAAGATTTGATAGGGGACACATCAATAACTTTTAGATCTTCATCTTGATTTTCATAGGAATTTGGTTTAGCGGCCATCTTATTGACTAAGGTAGCTTGCATATCTGAAATTTCAGCAGTCATCTTTTCAAGATGAGCAATTTGGGATCTTATACCATCAAATTCTTTAGACATATCATCAATATCTTTATTCATATAACTCATAAAACTTTTTTGTTCCTTAAGCTCGTTGTCATGGTTCTAAGTCTTACAGTGATGTAGGGGGGGGGGTAAGTATGAAGAGGCTAGATCTTAGCTATGTAGAAGTTGTAAGCACACAAGGATTACGAGTTCAGGCCCTTCTCGGAGGAAGTAACAGCCCTACGTATCGGTGCCCGGAGGCGGTCGATTAGATTATGTGTGTAAGAATAACAGGGGTGCGAACCCTTGATACTGAGGAGGGGGGTGGCTTATATAGAGTTCGCCAGGCCCCTCCAGCCCTCAGTAATGCAGGGTTTAAAGTACATTAAGGTTGGGCGTTAGTGGTAACGCCCCAAATAAAGTGCTATAATGACCATAAGAGCTACTCAATGACCGACCGTTTGTGTGCGGAGTGACTGTAGAACTCCTTGCGGTCGAGTGCTTGGCTTCGTGGTCGAGTGATAGCGCCATGGTCGAATGTCTTGAATCCGTCGAGTGGGATACCTCCAAGTCGATTGAAAGGTGACTTCTTCTAGGGATGTCCTTGGGTAGGGCACCTTAGGACAGGTCCATGCCCCTACCCTAGGTTCATAGCTTCATCATTAGCCCCCGAATGGATCGAGGTTTGAGTGGGAAGGAGTTGGGGACCCTTCCGGCTGGTTCTTTGTGCTACATGAGTGCCTTGCTTTGGATCAATTGTCACGGATGACGTCGTCAACCTCTTTCAGTCGCCTTGATCCATTCTAGGCCTTTTGTCGAGTGAATTTCCTTACTCGTGAAGTTCCGAGTGATGGTGTGAAAGGGATCTTCTGTCTGACGAATTGTTCTGCCACCCGCGGATTTTGCGGGATTTGAATTTCGGGAAGCGCGCGGGACGGGGGCGGCCGCAGTAATCGGATGTGATAAGGCGGAAGCTCCTCGATTTCCGCGCCACCTTTTTCGCCACATACCGCGCGCGCGTCTGCTGCGGGATTTGACAGGATTGCCCGAGCCTACTAGTCAGCCACTCGGGTGCGACCTCTTATAAACTGCCGGCTCGGGACTCCCGAACAGTGCGCCCCCACCTTTCCCCCTCCCTTCGCGAGTTCCTCCGCCACCTCCGCCCTCACCTTGGTGCCGTAGGCCTTGTTCGAGCCTCGCCGGCGACGATGGTGAAGGACAAGACGTCCGCCCTGGAGCGCGTGAAGAAGGCGACGGTGCAGGGGAAGGGGAAGAAGTCGGCTCGGGGCGGATCTTCCTCGAGGACTGCTCTGCCCAAGGGCTGGATCTAGGGCGACTGGATGCCGTCGGTGATTCGGCAGGAAGATCTTGATGATATGGTCGAGGGGGGAGTCATTCCTCACGAAGCCGCGCGCCTCCCGGGGAAAGAAGTCGAACCCCATCCTCTTGACGGTGAGTGCGTGCTCCTCGCGACCCATATAGATCGCGGATTTTCTCTACCTCCTCATCCTTTTTTCCGGAGCTTTTTGAACTTCTTCGGAGCGCAGCTCCATCACTTCACTCCCAATTCCATCGTGTATCTTGCTGCTTTCGTTTCCTTGTGTGAAAGTTTCTTGGGTTGCCGCCCCCATTGGGGACTCTTTAAGCACATCTTCACTTGCCGCTCCCAATCGGTTAAGAATGCCAAGTCGAGTGATGAAAGGACGCAGGTGATCCAGCTGTGCGGGGGCCTGGCGATCCAGACGAGGGGAAAAAGTTCTTTTCCATCTATCACTTTCCCTGAGTCGGTCCGTGGTTGGCAGTCGACCTGGTTTTACTGTAAAGACCAGGCGACCCCAGGACGGACGACTGGGCTTCCCCCTTTCTCTCTGGACCGAGCTCAAAAACCTGCTTATCTGAAAGTGGCGCCGGAAGAAAAGGCGCAAGTCAAAGTGCTGGTTGGTCGAGTGGTTCAGCTTGTCCGTGAGGGTGTGACCGGCATGGACTTGCTGGAGGTCTTCCTTCGGAGGCGCATCCAACCGCTTCAGTCTCGTGACCACCCGATGTGGCTGTACTCGGGTCTTGAAGACACCACTCGGATTCACCCCGAGGAGGTCACTGATGAGATGCTGGAAGGGTGGCTGTCGAGCATCACAGGGAACAAAGACAGCCCCTGAGGAGCCAGGAGGGTTCCTCCACTCAACAACACATACGAAGTGGACCAGGTCTGATCTTATGTTCCCGACTAAGATCTTGCTTTCTTCATTAGTCTTCTTTGGATCGGTCGATTGACTTTTGTCTTGTCTGTTGTTCTCCAGGCAACTACTGAGATGTACTCGACACCCAACGGAGCACAGGAGCAGGCTGAGGAAGGGGAGGCGAGCGGAGGTGAAAGTGGAGACGAACACGGCGAGTGGGAATCTGACGGCAAAGGAGAGGGAGACGACGACGTCGACTCTAGCGAAGAGGAGGAGGAGGAAGCTGAACCCCCCCGCTCGGAGAGGCGATCCAAGCTTACACACGACCCTGCGCGGGAACGTGGTAAGGCGACTGCTCCTGTTGGGCAGTCGTCGAAACGCCCTCGGACCTCTTCTCCTACGCCGACTGATAGAGCTCCCAAGCACCCACGCGCGACGCCGTCCAAGCCGCCCAAGGCCCTGCCCAAGATGAAGATGACTGTCCCCACCATTTCTGGGTAATAATAGAACTTGTTTCCCTTTGTCGACCGTGGACAGATCCTTGGTCGATTCATTGAGCCAACTGACTGACTTTCGAAATTTGCAGTGCTGCTACTTCTGAGATCTCCGCCAAGGACGATGATCAAGAGATGGAAGATGCTGTTACTTCCAACCCTGGTACGATTACTGATGTTCCGCCTTGAGTCGATTGAATATTTCTTATAACTTTGGTCGATTGAATTTTTCTTGCAGCTCCTCCTCATGTTATTAACCTCCCTGATGACGACGACGACGTGCCGCTGAGAGTGAGAAGGGACAGGAGGGCGTCGGCTGGCAAGACCCCCCAATCTGCTCCGGCGTCTAAGGCCGTAGCTCGGGATGGTGGTGATACCACTCATACTTCCATGACTTTCGCTGATCCTCTGACGAGCGTGCGGCCTTCGACGTCGATTGCAAATCTACCTTCGCTTTTTGCCACATACCCCGTCCCTGAGGACCAAGTGGGTGCCGCAAAAGAGGCTATACGCCAGGCGGGAATCATGATGGAGCAAGTGAAAGTGGTTCGGGAAGCTAGCCAAGCAGCTTATGAAGCGAGTTCAGCTCTTCAGAGCAACGTCCAGGTCAGTCGACTCAACACTTGTTCTATTACGATATGCTGTTTGAAGAATCTCTTTTCCGAAGATCTTTATATTTGTACACCCACTGGGTGTGTCTGCCAATTCTTGGACGAGTGGGGGCACGCTAAGTGCACCCACTGGGTGTAGTCCCCGAGACTACGGTGGACTGCTGGCAGTCGACTGTAGTCTTTATATTGTGTTGCTGTAGTTGTACTTCTTCACTCGGTCTGGTCAGGCCATGTCGAATGGAACTGTATCCGGTCGACTGCGGGCAGTCGATTTTTTTTAAACTATGGGGGCACGCTGAGTGCACTCACTGGGTGTAGTCCCCGAGACTACTGTCGAATGTTTTTGATTCGGCTGTAGTCTTAGAAACGCCATCATTGTCTCTTAGTTACTCGGAAGCAACTTATCTTGAGCGTCTGTCGACTGATTTTTTGCAGAAATCCTGCGAACTTGTAGCTCGCTATACCGAGTTGGAGAATAAGCAGATCCAGCTCAACCTTGACTTGAAGCTTGCTCAAGAGAACTTGCAGAAGGCGCGAGAAGAAGCAAAAGGTATGGCTGGTGAGGTTCTCCATTCTTGACGAGTGACTTTTCTTTCTTGTCTATTCTTGATGTTGATCTCACTCGACGTGCCGCAGATAAACTGGAAGAAACTCCGAAGAAGAAGGATCAAGATCTTCCCGAAGCGCAAAAGAAGGCCTTGAACAAAACGAAGCTTGCTGAAGAAAAGCTGGCTTCAGTCGGTACTCTTGAACAGGAGAACTCCAGACTGAAAGCTGCTCTCGACGCAGCCAATAAGGAGGTCAACCGTCTGAAGAATGACAAGATTGCTCTGAATAACATGGCAAGCGAACTGGCGGGGAAGAAGAACGATCTTGAGGCTTATCTCGGGGGACTCGCCAAGAAGTTGTTCATCATGCTTGAGGGTAACAATCTTCACCTGACTGGCTTGCAGTAACCAAACTCGTGTAGAGCCACTGTCTTATTCTTGAATCGTGTTTACAGAATTCTGCCAGAACTTTGAAGAGGAGACCAGTCGAGTGGAGCCAGGCTTGGACCCCGCCAATTCTATTGTGAAGGACGAGGCAGCTATGAACGTGCTCCGACTGGAGTCTCGTATTGCCAGCATGGTTGATTATCTGGCCCGACTGAAGGTTGCGGTGTCGCGGATCGACACGTCGCTCTGGCCCAAGGCGACGCTTCTGAATGATCTCGAGTCTCTGATGACTCGACTGAATGACGTTCCTGGTCGAGTGACAGAATGGAAGAAATCCTCTGCAAGGTGTGGTGCTGATGTCGCTCTGTCTCTAGTCCGCGTCCATTGCAAGGAGGTGCGAGAGGAAAAGTTGGCCGCCATCCAAGTTGCCAATACCAGGAAGCTCAACTTTCAGGACTTCATGGAGACTTTCATTGCAGCTGCCACCCGTATTGCAGACGGGATCGACTTGGACGAGTTCGTTGCCCCTTCCAGTCCTCCGCCTGAGGAATAAAAACTTTCATGCTTCACTTTAAATTTGCCTCGGAATGTCGAGTGGATTTTGTAACCGTTAAACTCTGTCGAGCCGAGGGCTCGAGTACTTTGATCTGAGGTCTGGGACCTTTGGGTCTTATCTGAACTTGATTTATCGTTGAATATCTTCATGAATTATCTGTCGAGTGGAACTTGATCTTCACTCGGAATAACTTCGTATTTGTGGTGTAGCTCCGAAGGAGAAGGTAACAGTCGATTCGCATCTTACCGTCCTTGCGGATTGGGATGTGTTCCGTACTTAGGCGCGCGCTGGGCTGCAGCTAAGCCCCCGAGTGGGAGGTTTGCTCTCCACTCGGTAGGATTTTTCAAACTTAAGCGAGCACTGGGCTGCAGCTAAGCCCCCGAGTGGGAGGTTTTCTCTCCATTTTTCAAACTTAGCGAGCACTGGGCTGCAGCTAAGCCCCCGAGTGGGAGGTTTGCTCTCCACTCGGCATGATTTTTCAAACTTAGGCGAGCACTGGGCTGCAGCTAAGCCCTCGAGTGGGAGGTTTGCTCTCCACTCGGCAGGATTTTTAAACACTTAGGCAAGCACTCGGCTGCAGCTAAGCCCCCGAGTGGGAGGTTTGCTCTCCACTCGGTAGGATTTTTAAACACTTAGGCGAACACTGGGCTGCAGCTAAGCCCCCGAGTGGGAGGTTTGCTCTCCACTCGGTAGGATTTTTCAAACTTAGGCGAGCACTGGGCTGCAGCTAAGCCCCCGAGTGGGAGGTTTGCTCTCCACTCGGCAGGATTTTTAAACACTTAGGCGAGCACTGGGCTGCAGCTAAGCCCCCGAGTGGGAGGTTTGCTCTCCACTCGGTAGGATTTTTAAACACTTAGGCGAACACTGGGCTGCAGCTAAGCCCCCGAGTGGGAGGTTTGCTCTCCACTCGGTAGGATTTTTCAAACTTAGGCGAGCACTGGGCTGCAGCTAAGCCTCCGAGTGGGAGGTTTGCTCTCCACTCGGTAGGAGTTTTAAACACTTAGGTGAACACTGGGCTGCAGCTAAGCCCCCGAGTGGGAGGTTTGCTCTCCACTCGGTAGGATTTTTAAACACTTAGGCGAGCACTGGGCTGTAGCTAAGCCCCTGAGTGGGAGGTTTGCTCCCCACTCGGTAGGATTTTTAAACACTTAGGTGAGCACTGGGCTGCAGCTAAGCCCCCGAGTGGGAGGTTTGCTCTCCACTCGGTAGGATTTTTCAAACTTAGGCGAGCACTGGGCTGCAGCTAAGCTCCCGAGTGGGAGGTTTGCTCTCCACTCGGTAGGATTTTTAAACACTTAGGCGAACACTGGGCTGCAGCTAAGCCCCCGAGTGGGAGGTTTGCTCTCCACTCGGTAGGATTTTTAAACACTTAGGCGAGCACTAGGCTGCAGCTAAGCCCCCGAGTGGGAGGTTTGCTCTCCACTCGGTAGGATTTTTAAACACTTAGGCGAGCACTGGGCTGCAGCTAAGCCCCCGAGTGGGAGGTTTGCACTCCACTCGGTAGGATTTTTAAACACTTAGGCGAGCACTGGGCTGCAGCTAAGCCCCCGAGTGGGAGTCTGGCTCACCACTTGGTAGGATTTTTTTATTACAGACTTAGGCGAAACGGATTCGCAGCTAAGTCACCCACTGGGGGATTTCATTTGCAAACAAAAGTGACAGCAATTATTGGAACACTCTTTTCCTTGATAAACATAAAACTACAGAAGTTTTTCTTATTATATCTCATCCGAGTGAGAATTCAAGTGTAAAAGGGGCGGAGTAGCTCCGCATTCCAAGCTCATGGCTCATCGATCTGACGATCGACATTGTAAAGGTGATACGCTCCATTGTGGAGGACTCTAGTGACGATGAAGGGGCCTTCCCAAGTAGGAGCAAGCTTGTGCGGTTTCTGTTGATCCACTCGGAGGACCAAATCTCCTTCTTGGAAAGCTCGGCTCTTCACGTTTCTGGCATGGAATCGACGCAAGTCTTGCTGATAAATGGTCGATCGGATCATTGCCATTTGTCTTTCTTCTTCCAGGAGGTCGACTGCGTCTTGCCGGGCTTGTTCTGCTTTGTCTTCAGTGTAGAGCTCAACTCGGGGTGCGTTGTGAAGTAGATCACTCGGCAGGGCTGCTTCGGCTCCGTAAACCAGAAAGAACGGAGTTCTTCCAGTCGACCGATTCGGGGTGGTCCTTAATCCCCACAGAACTGACGGAAGCTCGTCGACCCATGCACCTGCTGCTGCGTGCTTGAGATCACGCGTCAGCCGGGGTTTTAGCCCCTTGAGGATCAGACCATTTGCCCTTTCAGCTTGTCCATTCGACCGGGGGTGTGCGACCGACGCGTAGTCGACTCGCGTGCCTTGAGAGGAGCAAAAAGCTCTGAACTTGTCTGAATCGAAGTTTGACCCATTGTCAGTGATGATGCTATGCGGGACTCTATATCTGAATGTTAACTCCCTGATGAAACTGATAGTAGTGCTAGCATCAAGATTCTTGATAGGCTTTGCTTCAATCCATTTGGTAAACTTGTCGACTGCCACAATCACATGTGTGAAACCGCTCCTGCCTGTTCTCAGTGGACCAACCATATCCAGGCCCCATACAGCGAAGGGCCAGACGAGTGGAATGGTCTTCAGGACTGATGCAGGCTTGTGCAACATGTTGGAGTAGAACTGACACCCCTCACACTTGTCGACTATCTCCTTTGCCATTTCATTTGCTCTTGGCCAGTAAAACCCCGCTCGGTATGCTTTAGCCACAATGGTCCGAGAGGACGCATGGTGACCACAGGTCTCCGGGTGGATATCATCAAGGATTATTTGACCTTCTTCTGGTGTTATACACTTCTGACCGATTCCAGTCGCGCTTTCTCTATACAATTGTCCTTTTATGACTGTGAATGCTTTGGATCGACGGACGATCTGTCGAGCCTCTTCCTCGTCCTCTGGGAGTTCTTTCCTCAAGATATATGCGATGTACGGTATCGCCCAGTCGGGAGTGATTGCCAAGACTTCCATGATTAGGTCGACCACAACAGGAACTTCGACTTCAGTCGGATCTGTGGCACTTTTCGGCTGCGGGGCTTCTTCTGTAAAAGGATCCTCCTGGACTGACGGCGAGTGGATGTGCTCCAAAAACACATTGCTGGGAATGGCTTCCCTCTTGGAGCCTATCTTTGCCAAATCATCAGCTGCTTGATTTTTCAGTCGGGGGATGTGATGAAGCTCTAACCCCTCAAATTTCTTTTCTAACTTTCTCACTGCATTGCAGTAGCCAGTCATAGCTGGACTTCTGACGTCCCACTCCTTCTTCACTTGATTAACTACCAAATCTGAGTCGCCATAGACCATGAGGCGACGGACACCGAGTGAAATGGCCATGCGCAACCCATACAAAAGTGCTTCATATTCTGCTTCATTATTGGAGGAATCAAAGTGAATCTGGAGAACGTATCTGAGCTTATCTCCTCGGGGGGAGACCAATACTACCCCAGCTCCAGAACCATTCAGCATCTTGGATCCATCGAAGAACATGGTCCAGTGCTTCGAGAGAACTTGAGTCGGAAGCTGCTGTTCAATCCACTCGGCGACGAAATCTGCAATTGCTTGGGACTTGATAGCCTTCTTTGCTTCAAACTTGATATCTAAGGGAAGGAGTTCAATCGCCCACTTTGCCACTCGACCAGTTGCATCTCTGTTGTGCAGAATCTCTGACAGTGGGGCATCGCTGACGACTGTAATGGAGTGGTCAGAGAAGTAATGTGCAACCTTCTTCGTGGTCATATAAATCCCATATACAAGCTTCTGGTAATGAGGATATCTTTGTTTTGAAGGAGTCAAAACTTCAGACACATAATATACTGGGCGCTGAACTCTGAAGGCCTTTCCTTCTTCTTCCTGCTCGACCGTAAGCACTGTACTGACAACTTGTCCCGTGGCTGCAATGTAAAACAGCAGAGGCTCTTTACTGATTGGGGCAGCAAGCATCGGCTGGGTGGAGAGCAGAGTTTTGAGGTCTGCAAACACTGCATCAGCTTCTGGAGTCCACTCGAACTTGTCAGACTTCTTCATCAGTCGGTAAAGAGGCAACACCTTTTCACCGAGACGAGAAATGAATCGACTTAGAGCAGCCAAGCAACCTGTAAGCTTCTGGACATCGTGCACACGCACAGGACGCTTCATCCGGAGTATGGTGCCAACTTTTTCGGGATTGGCGTCGATTCCTCGTTCGGAAACAAGAAACCGAGTAACTTTCCACCTGGAACTCCGAATGTGCACTTTGATGGATTGAGCTTGATATCATACCTCCTGAGGTTGGCAAAGGTTTCAGCAAGGTCAGTCAGTAGGTCGGAACCTTTCCGTGACTTGACCACAATATCATCCATGTATGCTTCCACGTTCCGACTGATCTGAGTGAGCAAACACTTCTAAATCATCCTCATGAACGTGGCTCCAGCATTCTTGAGGCCGAAGGGCATTGTAACGCCCTCGATGCGGCTATATCTCCCACGTGTCGAGGCACGACTTAGAGGCATAACCGCATTGAAAGCAATGTCGCAAGTGAGGTAATCTTCACACAATCCATGTAATAAATACAGGGGAAAGATACATAGTTGGCTTACAATCGCCACTTCACACAAATACATAAATAACATCCATCAAACAGATAACACTCAAGGTCCGACTACGGTACCAAAATGGAAGAAGACTACCCCAAATGCTAAACAGATCCCCGGATCACCCAACTGGGCTCCACTACTGATCATCTGGAAAAGAAACATAGTAACGGCCACGTTCCTCGTCGAACTCCCAAGTGAGCTCGGTCGCATCATCAGCACTGACATCGTTGGTACCTGCAACTGAGGTGATAATATCTGTGAGCCACGGGGACTCAGCAATCTCACACCCGCGAGATCAAGACTATTTAAGCTTAAAGGTGGGAAAGGGGCAGTGAGGTGGAGCTGCAGCAAGCGACTAGCATATGGTGGCTATAGCGCAAAAGAGAGCGAGAAGAGAAGGCAAAGCACGGTCGAGAAGCTAGAAATGATCAAGAAGTGATCCTGAAACAACCTACGTCAAGCATAACTCCAACAACCGTGTTCACTTCCCGGACCCCGCCGAGAAGAGACCATCACGGTTACACACGCGGTTGATATGTTTTAGTTAAGGTCAACTTCGGGTTTTCTACAACCGGACATCAACAAATTCCCATCTGCCTCATAACCGCGGGCACGGCTTTCGAAAGATAATACCCTGCAGGGGTGTCCCAACTTAGCCCATGATAAGCTCTCACGGTCAACGAAGGATATTCCTTCTACCGGGAAGACCCGATCAATCTCGGAATCCCGGACTACAAGACATTTCAACAGCAATAAAACAAGTCCAGCAAAGCCGCCCGATTGTGCCGACAAATCCTGATAGGAGCTGCACATATCTCGGTCTCAGGGCACATCCGGATTGTCCAAACTTCCGATAGGCGAACCCAGAGTTGCCCCTGGTGGCCACCGGCGGCTGACGGTTTGGACCAGCAATCGAAGGAGAACTGGCCCGGGGGTTAAAATAAAGATGACCCTTGAGTCTGCAGAACCCAAGGGAAAAAGGCTAGGGGGCGAATGGTAAAACCAATGTTGGGCCTTGCTGGAAAAGTCTTATTCAAAGCGAACTGTCAAGGGGGTCCCATAAATCACCCAACCGTGTAAGGAACGCAAACTCCGGGAACATAACACCGGTATGACGGAAACTAGGGTGGCAAGAGTGGAACAAAACACCAGGCATAAGGCCGAGCCTTCCACCCTTTACCAAGTATATAGATGCATTAATAAAATAAAAGGTATTGTGATATCCCAGCAAGTAAACATGTTCCAACAAGGAACAACAAGATCATGTTCCAACAAGGAACAAACTTCATCTTCACCTGCAACTAACAACGCTATAAGAGGGGCTGAGCGAAGCAGTAACATAGCCAAACAACGGTTTGCTAGGACATGGATGGTTAGGGGCTGACAAGGCAATATAGGAGGCATGATATAGCAAGTGGTAGGTATCGCAGCATAGGCATAGCAAAAGAGCGAGCAATCTAGCTAGCAAAGATAGAAGTGATTTCGAGGGTATGGTCATCTTGCCTGCAAGGTTCTCAGAGTTGTCGAAAGCTTGGTCCTCGTAAGCGTTCTCAACGGGTTCCTCGTTCACGTACTCGTCTCCCGGCTCTACCCAAGACAAGAGAACAAGCAAAGGAACCAATATCAACCACGATGCAATGCGCAAGCAACATGATGCAAAACATGGCATGATATGCGAAAGGTGATATACAATGCGTATGCATGCTCCGGAAAGACAAGGATGAACAGGGCATAATATTGGCAAACCAAGCATGCCACTGGATAGATGAGGTGATTTCGGTTGAAATCGATTTAAAGATCACCGGAATCGGATGCACGGTTTGCAAATGGCAAGCAAAACAAGAATGACACGAATCTGCCATAAACAGCATGATGCTACTTAGCAAGCAACAAATAATTAAGCTACTGCACCCAAACATGGCAACAAAGCATATGAAAGTAATCTACTCAAGATGCACGACAAAAGATGAACACTGAGCTACGGCTCAATCCCATCATAACAGGTTCAAACTAGCATGGTAAAAGTACAACTTATAACAGATTCACAGACTTAGTGAAATAACAACAAGTCAGGAAAACAACATCAGGATGACATGTTCAGAGCAATGAAACTACATGCTACAGGTTCAGAACATAGCAAAGAAAGGCATGGCATGAATATACTCATAGCACTTGACAAAAGTCCCTTAATGACCATAAGCCAAAAAGGATCAGAAAATATGATTACACCCATGTCAAATAAGCAAGTTTCGTTACAGGTTTCAGACTTAGAAGAAAACTGGACATGGCAGGAAACTGTTAACGACTAGGCATGTTCGTGAGCTCGATGCACTCGCTACAGAGAAACACATGATAAACTAAGCATACATACATCAAGAATACATGGCATAGTAACAATACATGGCAAGAATAACATCATATCATGCAAGGATCAACTACACCAAGCTTGGCAAAATCGAATAACATGTAAACAATCTGCCAGCAACATTTTGAAGCAAAAGTAGAGCTCGATTGACTCAAGCTATGGCACTCCATAATTGCAACCAAAGGCATGGATGGATTAAGCAAATACTCAAGTTCCAAACACCCTTACTGATCATGCTCAAATTATGCATGGATCACTCAGAAACAACATGAACACATGGCATGTTAATAACAAAAGTCAGGGACTTAGTGAATTCACTAAGTCTCTGAAAACAGCAATATCATCATCCCTACTTTGCATGCAATTTCTAGCCACCTCAAGCATCACAAAAATACATAGCAAAAACCTCTGGATAGGTAACATGGCATATTACAAAACACATATATAGCTCAACCTCATAGGAGGTACACATCAATCATGGCAAAAATGACAAAAGTGCATGTTCAGATAAGATTCAGCAACTAACATCAACTAGCCCTCTTCTAACAGCATTTCGGGCGTCGAGATGACCTCAAATGGAAATGATGCAATGGAACAAAATGATGTTCTCTTCGAGGCGAACAAAATGACATATTATACGCGCGAATCGGAGCTACAGATGCAAAGTTATGGCATGTCGAAAATACGATGATGATGATGAAAATAAAGACTTAGAGATTTCGGGGAGGAGGTAAAGAGTCAACGGGTAGCGCGGAAAACGAAGTTCGCCGGCGCGGATCTGGCGGCTCGCCGGCCGGAGAAGGAGTAGGAGGGTCGGGGCGGCCGGATCTGGCCCTCTCCGGCCGGACCTCGCCGGATCCGGCTCGGATCGGGGCGGCGCGGTGCGGAGGAGGCGGGGACGACGCGGGGCGGCGCGGGCGCGGCGGACGGCGCCGGTGGCGGAGGCGGCGGGCGGCGCGGAGCAGAGGAGGAGGCGGGCGGCGCGGAGCAGAGGAGGAGGCGGGCGGCGCGGAGCAGACCGGGGCGCGGGGCGGCGCGCGCGGGCCCGGGCGGGCCTCCCCTGGGCCCCGCGGGCCGGCGGCGAAGTGGGCACAGGGGGGGGGGGGGCGCGTGGCGCGGCCCGATTGGCCCGGGGCGGCGGCGCTGGCGTGAACAGTGGCGGCGCGGATGAACAGTGGCGGCGGGGCACTGTTGGCGCGGATTACGAGGCGACGGCTAGGGTTAGGAGGTGGTTTTCCTCAGATTTAGACGGGGGAGACGTTTTTATAGACAGAAAGAGCTAGGGAGCTCCAAATGGAGTGCGGTTTTCGCCCACGCGATCGTGATCGAACGGCGGAGGACATGGGAGTGACTTAGATGGGTTATTGGGCTGTTTTGAAGGGGTGTTGGGCTGCAACACACACGAGGCCTTCACGGTTACCCGGTTAACCGTTGGAGTACCAAACGAACTCCGATTGACCCGAAACTTGACAGGCGGTCTACCGGTGCTATACCGAGGCCACATGTCAAACCTCGGTCCATTCCGAGAATGTTTAATACCCGCTCACGAAGAAATGTAAAAGGGGACGCCGGGAGACATAGGAGTGCCGGATTGCAAAACGGACAACGGGGAAGATGCTCGGATTTATGATACGAACGCGTATGCGAATGCGATGCACATGATGGCATGATATGAAATGCATGACATGACCAAAATGCAAAACGGAGAGAACCCAACCACGGAGGGAATATCATAACACATAGCCGGAAATGGCAAGAGTTGGATTACAAATATAGCAAGTTACATCGGGGGCGTTACAGGCATGGTGACATAACAGAAGCACCCGAATGGAGTGATGAAAGCCGTTTTGATCTTGTCGGGTCCATACAGACGGATCTGATGGTACCCTGAATAGGCGTCCAGAAAAGACAAACGCTCACACCCCGCGGTCGAGTCGACTATTTGGTCGATGCGGGGGAGAGGGAAATGATCTTTCGGGCAGGCCCGATTGATATGTTTAAAGTCAATGCACATGCAAAGTGACTTGTCCTTCTTGGGGACCATGACAACATTGGCGAGCCACTCGGAGTGGTAAATCTCTCTGATGAATTCTGCTGCTAAGAGTCGAGCCACATCTTCGCCAATAGCTTTCCTCTTCTGGACGACGGACCGTCGAAGATGTTCCTTCACCGGCTTAACTTTCGGGTCGACTCGTAGACGGTGCTCAGCCAGTCCCCTGGGAACTCCAGGCATGTCAGAAGGCTTCCATGCGAAGATGTCCCAGTTCTCACGGAGGATTTGGATGAGCGCTTCTTCCTATTTGGTATCGAGCGTCGTTGAGATGTGAGTCGGAGCTGCATTGGGATCGGTCGGGTGAATATGAACTGGCTTCGTTTCACCGGACGACTAAAATGCTGACTCTGAAGCGGGCTTCTTGGCTCATAGCAATTCACTCAGATCTGCAGTTTTCTGGTACTCTTGCAACTCGACCACTGCCATCTAGGCGTCGGCAATTTTTGAGCCCTTCTGAAAACACTCTTCTGCTTTCTTCCGATTGCCCGTAACGGTGATCACACCTCTGGGGCCAGGCATCTTCAATTTGAGATACACATAACACGGTTGAGCCATGAAGTGTGCATAAGCTGGCCTGCCCAAAATAGCATGATAAGCACTTTGGAAGTCCACAACCTCGAATGTCAACTTTTCCTTGCGGTAATTCTTTGAATCACCGAAAACCACATCAAGAGCAATCTGGCCGAGTGACTTGGCTTTCTTCCCAGGAATGACTCCATGGAAGCTCATGTTACTGGTACTGAGCCTGGACATTGGAATGCCCATCCCTTTCAACATTTCTGCATACAGTATGTTCAGGCCGCTGCTACCATCCATCAGGACTTTGGTCAGTCGAGTGCCTTCGACAACTGGGTCGACCACCAAAGCTTGCCTCCCAGGGGTGGCAATGTGCGTAGGGTGATCGGACTGGTCGAATGTGATGGCAGTCTGAGACCACTTCAGATAACTGGGTGTTGCTGGGGCAACCATATTTACTTCACGGTTAATGACCTTCAGTCGACTTTTGCTTTCAACATCAGCAAAAATCATCAAGGTGGAATTGACTTGGGGGTATCCATCGTCACTATCTTCCTTGTCCTCAACTTTGTCCGACTCTTTTTCCTTGTCCTTGGACTGTTTGCCCTGAAATTGCTGGATCAGGAGCCGACACTGTCGAGTGGTATGCTTTGGGTAAATGAGTTTACCCTCTTCATCTTTCTTGGTGTGAATGTGACATGGCAGATCCAAAACATCATTTCCATCTTGATCCTTAACTTTCTTGGGGTTCCAAGGCCCCTTGGGTTTTCCCTTGAATTTTCCCTGAGTTACGGCCAGGGCCTCCCCAGGAGTGGCTGGCTCGGCCTTCCGCTTCTGTTTCCGACTGGAATTGCCTCCGGTTTCCTGGGCGACTACCTTCTGCTTGCCACTCCGGAGTCGATCTTCATCTTCACCATTAGTGTATTTGGTGGCAATCTCCATCATCCGATTCAGAGACATTTCTCCGGTCTGACCGAACTTCAGATTCAATTCTCTGTTCTTAACCCCTTCTTTAAAGGCACAAACTGCTTGATGATCTGGTACATTCTCAACTGTGTGATGCAAAGTGATCCACCTCTGGATGTAATCCCTCAGAGTTTCATTCGGTTTCTGCACGCAAGACCGCAATTCTGTAAGGCCTGCCAGTCGCTTGCATGTTCCTTCAAAGGTTGTGACAAACACTCGGGAGAGGTCCTCCCAAGTGTAGATGCTGCTGGGTGCTAACTGATTCAGCCACGCTCTAGCTGAGCCCTCTAACAGGAGAGGCAAATGCTTCATAGCCACCCCATCATTGCCGCCGCCAATCTGGACAGCCACTCGGTAATCTTCGAGCCAAGTGTCAGGCTTAGACTCACCGGTGAACTTGCTGACTCCAGTCGCCAACCTGAAATTGGGAGGAATCACTGCGGCTCTGATGGCTCAACTGAAACACTCTGGCCCTGAAACATGTACTCTGTTGCTGGCAGGCGCATCTCTGTCGTGGCCTTCTCGGTGAGCTCTGTTCCTGTCGACCAAACCTTGAACGAGGATGGATCTCGCATCAAAGCCTGGTTCCCTGGGGTTGACTGGAATCCTCCGCCCAACACTATGAGGGCGTCTATCATCCTGCTGTCGAGGCGCATATGACCCACTCCTCGGGGGAGGGGTTGGCACTCGACGTCGATCATCACGATCGAATCGGTGATCATACTACTCATTTCTTCTGTACTGATCGTGTCGGTCTCCACGTCCCTCACGCCTCGGGGGCGATCTTGGGCTGTGAGCCGACTGCATTGTATCCGCTGCAACGGACCGACTGTGGATCCTATTCCGCGACTGAGAAACAGTGGAATTCTGGTTTCCCGCTGCCCGGAGCAACGCCCTGATTTGCAACAAGCCCCTGCCAGCCTCTGACTGGGAGGGCTGAATTGATTCTGCTATTCAGGCCGCGGCTGCCAAATTCTGAACTGGAGTTCGATATACCTGCGTACGCGGGAAGAGCTGACGACGACTGGACTCGGGGGCCCACTGACGCGCTTGCTCGTCGAGTACTCGCTGGAGATTCTCCAGTCGAGTGCGCTCGGCCAAGTTAGCCAAGCGCGCGTCCTCCAAGGCCTGGGCCTCGGGAGTTTCTCCAATGATAGGAGTGTGAAGTGCATCCATGTTCCGGCGGCGAAGCTCCTCTCGCTGCAATGACGTGAGAGGCTTGGGGAGATACTCTTCGTGGGGATGCGATGGGTCGCCCCCACCCGCGCCTCCGTTGGTATGGGGAAAACCGGGAGGACTGCGTGTCCCATCAATTGCCAGAACCTCCGCCGCGGGGTCACTGCTGTCGCATTCGGATGCGGTCTCTGCGGAGCCAGTCGACAGGTCGAACAGGCCGTAGAGAGATTCGTCGGGCTTGATTGCCGCGACTTGTGGGGTGGCCGACTGGCGAGCCACCGCATGCCTCACCCACCTCTGAAGTCTCGATCGACCAGAGCGCTTGCGCCGGCGAGAGACAAGGTGGGGAGATAACACGGGAGCCGACCGATACTGGGTCGACGGCTGCCGCAGGAGGACGCCACGAACACATGCGCGGAAGTGCGTCGCCCCGCGGACGAGGAGCGCGTCGATGTCGAGTGGAGCCTCCTGAAGCCAAGCGGAGTCGTCGGTGATGAACGTGAGCGCGCCGAGACGGATCTCGCGACCCTGCACCAAAACTCCGCCCGAAACCACGATCAAGGAGATCGGAAAAATCGCAACTTCTACAATTAAGTGCTAAGATTCCTGCCCCAAGGTGGGCGCCAACTGTCGTGGTTCTAAGTCTGATAGTGATGTAGGGGGTAAGTATGGAGAGGCTAGATCTTAGCTATGTAGAAGTTGTAAGCACACAAGGATTACGAGTTCAGGCCCTTCTCGGAGGAAGTAACAACCCTACGTCTCGGTGCCCGGAGGCGGTTGATTGTATTATGTGTGTAAGAATAACAGGGGTGCGAACCCTTGATACTGAGGAGGGGGGTGGCTTATATAGAGTTCTCCAGGCCCCTCCAGCCCTCAGTAATGCAGGGTTTAAAGTACATTAAGGTTGGGCGTTACTGGTAACGCCCCTAATAAAGTGCTATAATGACCATAAGAGCTACTCAATGACCGACCGTTTGTGTGCGGAGTGACTGTAGAACTCCTTGCGGTCGAGTGCTTGGCTTCGTGGTCGAGTGATAGCGTCATGGTCGAATGTCTTGAATCCGTCGAGTGGGATACCTCCAAGTCGATTGAAAGGTGACTTATTCTAGGGATGTCCTTGGGTAGGGCACCTTAGGACAGGTCCATGCCCCTACCCTAGGTACATAGCTTCATCACTCGTTTCTAAAGAAATTATTATGCTCAAATTGCAAAACCATAAACTTCCTGACGTTGTTTTCGATCTCCTCTAACCTTTTAAGGTGAAGATCACCTAATCTTGGTAGCGCCATTGCGACAAACAAGCGATCCAACACACGGGCAAACAAAAGGCAAGCGAGAAAATGGCAAAGGGAAAAAGAGAAGGAGTTTGGGAAAGAGAGGGCGAATAAAACAGCAAGGGTGAAGTGGGGGAGAGGAAAACGAGAGGCAAATGACAACTAATGTAATGCGAGAGATAGGGATTGTGATGGGTACTTGGGATGTTGACTTTTTGCGTAGACTCCCCGGCAACGGTGCCAGAAATTCTTCTTGCTACCTCTTGAGCACTGCGTTGGTTTTGCCCGAAGAGGAGATGATGATGCAGCAAAGTAGCGTAAGTATTTCCCTTAGTTTTTGAGAACCAAGGTATCAATCCAGTAGGAGGCCACGTGCAAGTCCCTCGTACCTACACAAAAACAATAGCTCAACGCAACCAACGCGATTAGGGGTTGTCAATCCCTTCATGGTCACTTACGAGAGTGAGATCTGATAGAGATGATAGATAATATTTTTGGTATTTTTGATATAGAGATGCAAAGTAAAAAGTAAAAGGCAAAGTAAAAAGTAAAGCAAGATTAAAGTGATGGAGATTGATATGATGAGAATAGACCCGGGGGCCATAGGTTTCGCTAGTGGCTTCTCTCGAGAGCATAAGTATTCTACGGTGGGTGAACAAATTACTGTTGAGCAATTAACAGAATTGAGCATAGTTATGAGAATATCTAGGTATGATCATGTATATAGGCATCACGTCTGAGACAAGTAGACCGACTCCTGCCTGCATCTACTTCTATTACTCCACTCATCGACCGCTATCCAGCATGCATCTAGAGTATTAAGTTAAAAATAGAGTAACGCCTTAAGCAAGATGACATGATGTAGAGGGATAAATTCATGCAATATGATATAAACCCCATCTTGTTATCCCCGATGGCAACGATGCAATACGTGCCTTGCTGCCCCTTCTATCACTGGGAAAGGACACCGCAAGATCGAACCCAAAGCTAAGCACTTCTCCCATGGCAAGAAAAACCAATCTAGTAGGCCAAACCAAACTGATAATTTGAAGAGACTTGCAAAGATAACCAATCATACATAAAAGAATTCAGAGAAGATTCAAATATTATTCATAGATAGACTTGATCATAAACCCACAATTCATCGATCTCAACAAACACACCGCAAAAAGAAGATTACATCGAATAGATCTCCACAAGAGAGGGGGAGAACATTGTATTGAGATCCAAAAAGAGAGAAGAAGCCATCTATCTAGTAACTATGGACCCGAAGGTCTGAGGTAAACTACTCACACTTCATCGAAGGGGCTATGATGATGTACAAGCCCTCCGTGATGACGGCCCTCTCCGGCGGAGCTCCAGAATAGGCCCCAAGATGGGATCTCGTGGATAAAGAAAGTTGCAGCGGTGGAATTAGGTTTTTGGCTCCTTCTGATCGTTTGGGGGTACGTAGGTATATATAGGAGGAAGGAGTACGTCGGTGGAGCAATAGGAGGGCCACGAGGCAGGGGGGCGCGCCTTAGAGGGGGGGGGGCGCCCCTGTAACACCCCGGATGTAACTTGCCATATTAGTAACTCCAACTCTTGCCATTTTCGGCAATGTGATATGTTATTCCCTCCGTGGTTGGGTTTCCCTTCATTTTGCATTTTGTTCATTTCATGCATTTTCATATCATGTCATCATGTGCATCGCATTCGCATACGTGTTCATCTCATGAATCCGAGCTTTTTCCCCGTTGTCCGTTTTGCAATCCGACACTCCTACGTCCTCCGGCGCCCCCTTTTACCTATTTCCATGTGCGAGTGTTAAACGGTCTCGGAATGGACCGAGGTTTGCCAAGCGGCCTTGGTATAGCATGTTGGGGAACGTAGCAGAAATTCAAAATTTTCTACGCAACACCAAGATCAATCTATGGAGAAACCAGCAACGAGGGGAAAGAGAGTGCATCTACATACCCTTGTAGATCGCTAAGCGGAAGCGTTCAAGTGAACGGGGTTGATGGAGTCGTACTCGTCGTGATCCAAATCACCGATGACCAAGTGCCGAACGGACGGCACCTCCGCGTTCAACACACGTACAGCCCGGTGACGTCTCCCATGCGTTGATCCAGCAAGGAGAGAGGGAGAGGTTGAAGAAGACTCTATCCAGCAGCAGCACAACGGCATGGTGGTGGTGGAGGAGCGTGGCAATCCAGCAGGGCTTCGCCAAACACCGCAAGAGAGGAGGAGGGAGAGAGGTAGGGCTGCGCCAAGAGGGAGATCGAATCGTGTGTTGGGCAGCCCCAAAACCTCAAGTATATATAGGGGGAGGGGAGGGGCTGCGCCCCCATCTAGGGTTCCCTCCCTAGGGGTGGAGGCAGCCCCAAAACCCATCTAGGGTTGCGGCCAAGGGGGGGGAGAGGGGGAGGCGCACCAGGGGTGGGCCTTAGGGCCCATCTGCCCTAGGGTTTGCCCCCTTCCCCTCTAGGAGGCGCCTTGGGCCTTGGTGGGGGGGGGGCACCAGCCCACCTGGGGATGGTCCCCTCCCACACTTGGCCCACGCAACCTTCTGGGGCTGGTGGCCCCACTTGGTGGACCCCCGGACACCTCCGGTGGTCCCGGTACACTACCGGTGATGCCCAGAACTCTTCCGGTGGCCAAAACCATACTTCCTACATATAAATCTTTACCTCCGGACCATTCTGGAACTCCTCGTGACGTCCGGGATCTCATCCGGGACTCCGAACAACATTCGGTAACCACATACAAACTTCCTTTATAACCCTAGCGTCATCGAACCTTAAGTGTGTAGACCCTACGGGTTCGGGAACCATGCAGACATGACCGAGACGTTCCCCAGTCAATAACAAACAACGAGATCTGGATACCCATGTTGGTTCCCACATGTTCCACGATGATTTCATCGGATGAAACACGATGCCGAGGATTCGATCAATCCCGTATACAATTCCCTTTGTCTAGCGGTATAGTACGTGCCCGAGATTCGATCGTGGGTATCTTGATACCTTGTTCAATCTCGTTACTGGCAAGTATCTTTTTACTCGTTCCGTAGCACATCATCCCGTGATCAACTCCTTGATCACATTGTGCACATTACGATGATGTCCTACCGAGTGGGCCCAGAGATACCTCTCCGTCACACGGAGTGACAAATCCCAGTCTCGATTCGTGCCAACCCAACAGACACTTTCGGAGATACCCGTAGTGCACCTTTATAGCCACCCAGTTACGTTGTGACGTTTGGCACACCCAAAGTATTCCTACGGTATCCGGGAGTTGCACAATCTCATGGTCTAAGGAAATGATACTTGACATTAGAAAAGCTTTAGCATACGAACTACACGATCTTGTGCTAGGCTTAGGATTGGGTCTTGTCCATCACATCATTCTTCTAATGATGTGATCCCGTTATCAATGACATCCAATGTCCATGGTCAGGAAACCGTAACCATCTATTGATCAACGAGCTAGTCAACTAGAGGCTTACTAGGGACATGGTGTTGCCTATGTATCCACACATGTATCTGAGTTTCCTATCAATACAATTCTAGCATGGATAATAAACGATTATCATGAACAAGGAAATATAATAATAACCTATTTATTATTGCCTCTAGGGCATATTTCCAACATAGCACCGGTAGACCGCTTGTCAAGTTTCGGGTCATTTGGAGGTTGTTTGATACTCCAACGGTTAACCGGGTAACCGCGAAGGCCTCTTGTGGGTTGCAGCCAAAACCCCTCCAAAACAGCCCAATAACCCATCTAAGTCACTCCCATGTCCACCGCCTTTCGATCACGATCGTGTGGCCGCAAACCGCTCTCCATTTGGAGC
Source organism: Aegilops umbellulata (assembly GCA_032464435.1). Classification (NCBI taxonomy): domain Eukaryota; kingdom Viridiplantae; phylum Streptophyta; class Magnoliopsida; order Poales; family Poaceae; genus Aegilops; species Aegilops umbellulata. The sequence goes on from CP136057.1 coordinate 374,076,314, forward strand.
CTCCTAGCTCCTTCTACCTATAAATACACCTCCCCCTCCGAAATCCCGGGTCCAAACCTACCCTAACCCTAGCTCCCTTCTTCCTCCGCGCGCCGGACATGTCCGCCAGCCGCCCCGCGGCCAATCCCCGCGCGCCACGTGTCACTCCGCCGCCGTCCGCCGCCGCCGGCCCGCGAGCCCACGGCGGGCCCGCGAGCCCGATTCCGCCGCCCCGCGCGCCCAGGCGCCTCCGCTCCGCTCCGCCCGCCTTCCCGCGCCGGAGCCCGGCCCCGCCGCCGGCCGCCGTCGCGGGAGCCGCGCCGCCCCTCGCCTCGCCTCCCCGCCTCCCGGTCGCCGCCGCCCATCGCAGGCGCCGCCGCCCGCCGGCCCCTTCGCCGCCCGGCCCCGCGGCTATCTCCGCCGCCGCGCCTCCCTCGCCGGATCCGTCCACCGGCTCCGTCCCCGGCCTCCTCCGCCCCTCCTCTCCAACTCCGGCGCCCTGCTCCAGCGAGGAGCCACCTGCCTCGATCCGCGTGCCAAGAACCCTAGATCTGAGGTTGATTTCCCCCCTCTATTTTTCCCAAAGTCCCGAATATTTTGCATAATCATGTCATGTTCAACGCATCATAACTTGCTGCATACTGCTCCTTTTCGTGCGTGTGATATGTCAAATTGTTCGTCTCGATGAGTAAATCATTTCATCTCATTGCATCATTTTAATTTGAGCTCATCTTGATGCCCAAAATGCTGTTGGAAGAGGGCTATGTGATGTTAGTTTCAGATCTGTTTCAGTACATGCACTTTTGTCATTTTTGCCATGATTGATGTGTGCATCCTATGGACTGGAGTCCTACATGTGTTTTGTAATATGCCGTGCCATATTTACAGCGGTGTATTCCATGTATTTTTGTGATCTTTGTGGTGACTAGGACAAGCAGACAAACTAGGGATCATAGTGTTGCTGATTTCAGGGACTTGGTAATTTCACTAAGTCATGTCCTGCTGTTATTTTTATGCTATGTGCTCATGTTGTTACAGAGAGATCTATGCCCATTTTGAGCATGATCAGTGAGGGTGTTTTGAATATATGGATTTGCTCTATCCATCAATGCCTTTGTTTGTAATTATGGAGTGCCATAGCTTGAGTCAATCGAGCTCTACTTTTGCTATAAAATGTTACTGGCGGATTGTTTACATGTTATTCGATTTTGCCAAGCTTGTTGTAGTTGATCCTTGCATGCTATATTGTTGTTCTTGCCATTTCTAGCTGCTATGCCATGTATTCTTGATGTATGTATGCTTAGTTTATCATGCAACGCTCTGTAGTGAGTGCATCGAGCTCGTAAACATGCCTACTTGTTATCTGTTTTTGACATGTCCAGTTTTCTGCTGTCTGAAAACTGTAACGAAACTTGCTCAATTGACATGGGTGCTATCATATTTTCTGGTCCTTTTTGGCTCATGGTCAGTAAGGGACTTTTGTTCAATGCTTTGAGTAGGTTCATGCCATGCAATAGTTTGCTATGGCCTGCTCTTGTAGCAGGTTGTTTCCTTGCTCTAAACATGTCATCCTGATGTCAATTTCTGGCATGATAGTATTTTCACAAAGTCTGTGAAGCTGATATATTTTGCACTTTTGCCATGCTTGTTTGAACCTGTTATGGTGTGATTTAGCCATAGCTCAGTGTTCATCTTTTGTCAAGCATCTTGAGTAGATCACTGCCATATGCTTTTCTGATATGTTTGGGGTGCAGTAGCTTAATTTCTTGTTGCATGCTAAGTGGCATCATGCTTTTAAACGCAGAAATATGTCATTCTTGTTTTGCTTGTCATTTGCAAACCGTGCATCCGATTCCGGTGATCTTTATATCGATTTCAACCGAAATCACCTTACCTTTCCAGTGGAATACTTGGTTTGCCAAGATTATGCCTTGTTCATCTTTTTCCTTCCGGAGCACACATATGCATTGCATACCACATCTCGCATATCATGCCACGTTTTGCATCATGTTGATTACGCATTGCATCGTGGTTGATAGTTGTTCCTTTGCTTGTGTTCTTGTTTTGGGTAGAGCCGGGAGATGAGTACGTGAACGAGGAACCTGTTGAGAACACTTACGAGGATCAAGCCTTCGACAACTCTGAGAACCTTGCAGGCAAGATGACCATACCCTCGAAATCACTTCTATCTTTGCTTGCTAGATGCTCGCTCTTTTGCTATGCCTATGCTGCGATACCTACCACTTGCTATATCATGCCACCCATATTGCCATGACAAACCTCTAACCCACCATGTCCTAGCAAACCGTTGATTGGCTATGTTACCGCTTTGCTCAGCCCTCTTATAGCGTTGCTAGTTGCAGGTGAAGATGAAGTTTGTTCCATGTTGGAACATGATTATTTTGGGATATCACAATATCTCTTATTTAATTAATGCATCTATATACTTGGTAAAGGGTGGAAGGCTCGGCCTTATGCCTGGTGTTTTGTTCCACTCTTGCCACCCTAGTTTCCGTCATACCGGTGTTATGTTCCTTGATTTTGCGTTCCTTACACAGTTGGGTGATTTATGGGACCCCCTTGACAGTTCGCTTTGAATAAGACTCCTCCAGCAAGGCCCAACTTTGGTTTTACCATTTGCCACCTAAGCCTTTTCCCTCGGGTTTTCGCGAGCCCGAGGGTCATCTTTATTTAACCCCCCTGGGCCAGTGCTCCTCTGAGTGCTGGTTCGAACCGAGTAGACTGCGGGGCCACCTCGGGGAAACTTGAGGCTTGGTTTTACTCGTAGGATGTCTCATCCGGATGTGCCCTGAGAACGAGATATGTGCAACTCCTATCGGGATTTGTCGGCACAATCGGGCGGCTTTGCTGGTCTTGTTTTACCATTGTCGAAATGTCTTGTAGTCCGGGATTCCGAGGCTGATCGGGTCTTCCCGGTAGAAGGAATATCCTTCGTTGACCGTGAGAGCTTATAATGGGCTAAGTTGGGACACCCCTGCAGGGTATTATCTTTCCAAAGCCGTGCCCGCGGTTATGAGGCAGATGGGAATTTGTTGATGTCCGGTTGTAGAAAACCCGAAGTTGACCTTAATTAAAACACATCAACCGCGTGTGTAACCGTGATGGTCTCTTCTCGGCGGAGTCCGGGAAGTGAACACGGTGTTGGAGTTATGTTTGACGTAGTTTGTTCTAGGATCACTTCTTGATCACTTCTAGCTTCACGATCGTGCTTTGCTTCTCTTCTCGCTCTCTTTTGCATTGTTAGCCACCATATATGCTAGTCGCTTGCCGCAGCTCCACCTCACAACCCTATCCTACCATTAAGCTTAAATAGTCTTGATCTCGCGGGTGTGAGATTGCTGAGTCCCCGTGACTCACAGATTCTACCAAAACAGTTGCAGGTGCCAACGATGACAGTGCAGATGACGCATCCGAGCTCAAGTGGGAGTTCGACGAGGAACGTGGTCGTTACTATGTGTCTTTTCCTGATGATCAGTAGTGGAGCCCAGTTGGGACGATCGGGGATCTGTGTAGCATTTGGGGTTGTCTTCTTTCATTTTTGGTTCCGTAGTCGGACCTTGAGTGTAATCTGGATGATGGATGTTAATTTATGTATTGTGTGAAGTGGCGACTGTAAGCCAACTATGTATCTCTTTCCCTTATGTATTACATGGGTTGTGTGAAGATTACCTCACTTGCGACATTGCTTTCAATGCGGTTATGCTTCTAAGTCGTGCTTCGACACGTGGGAGATATAGCCGCATCGAGGGTGTTACAAGTTGGTATCAGAGCCTTCCCCGACCTTAGGAGCCCCCACTGATTGATCGTTTTTAGCGGCTGAGTTGTGTCTAGAAAAATGTTTTGAGTCATTTAGGAATTATGTATCGGAGAGTTTACGAATTCTTTTTACTTCCCAGTCTCCTCATCGCTCTGGTAAGGCATCCTGACGTAGAGTTTTGACTCTCCTCTCCTCAAATTTCACTATTTTTTTTAGGATCACGCGGGTATCTTAGAATTGTTCCGATGGTTTTGTGATGAGAACATTGTCTTGGTGCCTCCTGTCAGGGGTTTAGTGGAAGTCTCCCGGGAAGTTGAGCTCTGAGGTGTTGTCATCATAATTTTATCGTTGCAGTTCTGGAATACCTGAGTTTAGTACGCCGACATCGAAAATCTCTTTTGTACAGTTGTTGGTGAGATAACCCCGATAACCCAGTACTGAGGCGAGTGCGGGAGTATTGCCATAACTCGTATAACGGATGCTTTTCGAAGGTTGAGGTAAACGATTTCCGAGGGTTTCTTGGTTATGTGTTGAAGGATGGATACAGCTGGATCTAGGTATTGTTAGTTTGGGTGATATATTTTGTGTCCCCTGTATCCCCAACACCTGATTGCATAACCAGAAAGTTTGGGGAGTTTATAAGTGGGAATTCTAATAGCTTATAGGATATCTTTCTGACAGATGTATGATTCGAGATTGGGGCCTAACGTGCTAGTGGTCCGCCTATTCACGGCAGATTTATAGTGGTCGCGAGGCGTCTTAAAGAATCCTTGGCTATGCTGATTCAGGGACGTCTTGTTTGTCATTCGTGACGTCCGCTGTACGTCGTGCCCGTGTGGGCCCCACCACGAATACTTTGGGCGAAATCTCTATCATGTGTTTGTTTCGGCTTATTCTACAAGCCAATCCTTTGTTTTGTTTTCAGTTGTGACATTCGAGTTGTTTCGAAGGCAGATGGTGATTTCCATATCTTTATCTAAATGGCTTCTCAGCTTATGGAAGTGTGATGCTTTACTTTGGAATTCATTCGTTCATTCTTGTTCGAATGTTTATTGTGAAGACTATATGTTGCAATTTCGATCCTTTGATTGAGCTTGAATATATGTGTTTCAAGATGCTAATGGATGTCACCCTCTTCAGGATGGCTCCGCCAACACGTCAGAATCCGGAACGCAATGAAGGAAGTCAGGCTAACCCTCCGCCACCACCTCCGCCTCCGGAGGCATGGCAAGCCTTGATGACAGCCACCAATGCCAACGCTCAGATTCTGATTCAGCTCTTGCAAGATCGCAACCAAGGGCAAGGTAATCAGGGAAATCAAGGCCAAGGAAACAATCAGCCGCACTTCGCTACCCTCAATCAGTTCCTTGCAAATCAGCCGAAGACTTTCGGCTACTGTGTCGAGGCCACAGACGCCGATGATTGGCTCGTGGACATCAACAAGCATTTTGAATGCAGCAATGTCAGACCTGAGGACTTTGTCAAGTTTGCCTCTTTTCAACTCAAGGATCAAGCTGCTGAGTGGTACCAACAATACAAAGATTCCAGAGGAGGTCGTGTGATTACCTGGGATGATTTCCGCCGTGACTTCAAAGCTCATCACATTCCAGAAAGTGTTGTTGAGACTAAGCGTGAGGAGTTCCGCAATCTCAAGCAAGGCAACATGTCTGTGTATCAATACAACACTCAGTTCCAAAAGCTCTCTCGTTTTGCTAAGCAAGACATCCCTGATGAAAAGAGCATGATTTACCAATTTAGGCGTGGCCTCAGAGAAGATCTGCAACTAGCTCTCGTGCTTTTTGAGCCGAAAAAGTATGATGAATTCTACAACATGGCACTGAAACAAGAGGCTGCCCAGCTGAAGTGTGAGGCTTCTAAGAAGAGAGTTAGGGATGCAGTTCAGTCCTCTTCTTCCTCACTAGTGGCGGCAAAGCAACAAAAGTTTTGGTTGCCTCCTCCTCCTCCGTTCCGTCAGCCTTACCAGCAGAAGAACTCAGGTGGTCGTGGATCTTCCCACCCACCCAACCCTGGCTATCAGAACAAGTCTCAGAACCAAGCTCCAAGGCCAAATGCTCCTTATCATCGTCCGCTCTTAGAGGTGACTTGCAACAAATGTCAGCAAAAGGGTCACTATGCGAACAAGTGCTTCAACCAAAGGCGCCTTCCGCCTCCTCCTCCTCCTGTGAGATCTTCCAGCAATGCAGTGGTCAAGCATAATCCTAAACATGCCAAGGTGAACATGATGAATGCAGCTCAAGCGGAGGATTCTTCAGAAGTGATCATGGGTAACCTCCCTGTTAATGATATTCCTGCTAAAGTCTTATTTGACACCAGTGCATCGCATTCTTTCATGTCATATCCTTTTGCATCGAAGCATAATGTTGACACAGAGATTTTGTCCAAAGTTATGCAAGTTGTTTCTCCTGGAAAACTTTTGTCTTCTAGCTTGGTTGCTCCCGATGTCTCTATCAAGATGGGCGACTATAGATTTCTGGCTAAACCAATTGTTCTTGGTGACTCTGATATTGATCTTATTCTCGGGATGGACTGGCTTTCTAAGCACAAGGCTCAGCTTGATTGTGCTGCCAGGGAAATTCAATTGACTCACTCTTCTGACGATGTGATCATCTATGCCGCTCGTGATGAAACCATTCGGTTGTTTTCTCTCAATGAGAAGGGCGAATTGGATGCTATCTCTCAGATTCCAGTCGTTTGTGAGTACCAAGATGTCTTTCTAGAAGAGCTTCCGTGTATGCCTCCTCACCGGCCAGTTGAATTCGTTATTGATCTTGAGCCTGGCACGGAACCCGTTTGCAAGCGTCCATACAAGCTTGGGCCAAAAGAGTTGAATGAATTGAAGAAACAACTCGATGAACAAGAGCATCTGGGTCTGATCAGACCGAGTTCATCTCCTTGGGGTTGTGGTGTTCTTTTTGTCCAGAAGAAGGATGGCACGGACCGACTTTGCGTCGATTACCGTCCATTGAACAAGAAGACAATCAAGAACAAGTATCCACTTCCCAACATCAATGAGCTATTCGAGCAACTTAAAGGTGCTAAAGTGTTCTCCAAGCTTGACCTTCGTATGGGTTATCATCAAATTCGCATTCGTGAAGAAGATATTCCCAAGACAGCATTCAGAACAAGCTTTGGTTCTTACGAATATACTGTCATGTCTTTCGGCCTTGTCAATGCTCCTCCAACTTTCTCTCGCATGATGAACTTCATCTTCAACCCCTACACCAATGAATTCGTCTTGGTCTATCTCGACGATATTTTTGTCTTCTCCAAGAATAAGAAGGATCATGCCAAACATTTGCGATTGGTGCTCGACAAGCTCAGAGAGTATAAATTCTATGCGAAGTTCTCCAAATGCGAATTCTGGCTTGATGAAGTTCTTTACCTTGTTCATATCATCTCTGCCAAGGGCATTGCTATTAATCCCGAGAGGGTGTCTACAGTTTTGAATTGGGAACCTCCTCAGAATGTCAAGCAGCTTCGTAGTTTTCTTGGACTTGCAAGCTATTGCCGAAGATTCGTTGAGAATTTCTCAAAGATCGCAAAGCCTCTTTGCAACCTCCTCCAGAAGCATGTGAAGTATGTCTGGTCTCCTGAGTGTGATGTTGCTTTCAACGCTATCAAAGAGAAACTCGTCACTGCTCCAGTTTTGACTCCTCCTGACGAATCCAAGCCTTATGAAGTTTTCTGTGATGCTTCTCTTCAAGGTCTCGGTGCTGTGTTAATGCAAGAGAAGAAGGTTGTGGCCTATACCTCTCGTCAGTTGAAGCCCAACGAAAAGAACTACCCCACTCACGATCTTGAGTTGGCGGCAGTTGTCCACGCACTAATAACATGGAGACATCTCCTGTTGGGAAGGAAAGTGGACATATTCACCGATCACAAGAGTCTCAAGTACATCTTCACTCAACCCAACCTCAACCTCGGGCAAACTCGATGGGTCGAAATGATTCAAGAGTATAATCCGAGTATTGAATATACTCCAGGCAAGGCTAATGTGATTGCAGATGCTTTGAGCAGGAAGGCTTATTGCAACAGCTTAATCCTCAAGCCCTTTCAACCGGATCTTTGTGAAGCTTTCCGCAAGTTGAATCTCCAAGTTGTTCCTAAACGTTTTCTTGCCAACCTCATAGTCTCTCCTACTTTGGAAGATCAAATTCGTGAGGCACAACTGCTGGATACCATGGTGAAGAAGGTGAAACGTGGTATTGACAAGGGCATTTCCAAATACAAGTGCTATCGCGTTGATGACAGAGATACTCTTTTCTTCGAGGACCGGATTGTGGTTCCTAAGGGTGATCTTCGGAAAGTCATTATGAGCGAGGCTCATAATTCACTCCTATCCATTCATCCTGGAAGTACGAAGATGTACCATGACCTCAAGCAGTCGTATTGGTGGACTCGAATGAAGCGAGAAATTGCTCAATTCGTGAATGAATGTGATGTCTGTCGAAGGGTGAAAGCAGAACACCAACGACCAGCTGGTCTACTCCAACCTCTTGCTATTATAGAATGGAAGTTTGATCATATCGAAATCGACTTCGTGACTGGTTTTCCTAAGTCCAAGCGTGGAAATGATGCTATCTTCATCGTCATCGACAAGCTCACTAAAGTGGCTCATTTTCTTCCTATCAAAGAGTCTATCACAGCAGCGCAGCTGGCAGAGCTTTACACCTCCAGAATTGTCTCCTTGCATGGCATTCCACAATTGATATCTTCAGATCGTGGAAGCATCTTCACCTCTAAATTCTGGGACTCCTTCCAGAAGGCCATGGGCACAAATATTCGCTTCAGCACAGCTTTCCATCCTCAAACTAGTGGACAAGTCGAGCGTGTCAACCAAATTCTTGAAGATATGCTCAGGGCTTGTGTTATCTCTTTCGGCATGAAGTGGGAGGATTGTCTTCCATATGCTGAGTTCTCTTACAACAACAACTTTCAAGCGAGCTCAGGCAAAGCCCCATTCGAGATTCTCTATGGCAGAAAGTGTCGTACTCCTCTCAATTGGTCAGAGACGGGCGAACACCAACTTCTTGGCAACGACTTGATCACAGAGGCTGAAGATATGTGTAAGGTCATTCATGAGAATATCAAAGCCGCTCAATCGCGCCAGAAGAGCTATTACGATAGCAAACACCGTGATTTGGCTTTCAAGATCGGAGACCATGTCTACCTCCGCGTCTCTCCAATGAAAGGCACTCGTCGCTTCGGTATCAAAGGGAAACTTGCCCCTATATACGTAGGTCCTTTCAAGATCGTCGGCAAAAGAGGCGATGTCGCCTATCAACTTGAGCTTCCCCACAACTTTGCAAATGTGCATGATGTGTTCCACGTGTCACAGCTTCGCAAGTGCTTCAAGACGCCTGAGTGCACCATCAACTTCGAAAAGATTGATCTTCAAGAAGATTTGTCTTATCATGAGCATCCCGTTGCCATTCTTGAAGAAACTGAGCGCAAGACTCGCAACAAGTCCATCAAATTCCTGAAAGTGAAGTGGTCTCATCATTCCGACCGAGAAGCCACCTGGGAACGTGAGGACCACCTTCGTTCCGAATATCCGGAGTTCTTTCAGTCCTAGATCTCGGGACGAGATCCTCTTGTGGTGGTGGAGTGTTCTAACACCCCGGATGTAACTTGCCATATTTGTAACTCCAACTCTTGCCATTTTCGGCAATGTGATATGTTATTCCCTCCGTGGTTGGGTTTCCCTTCATTTTGCATTTTGTTCATGTCATGCATTTTCATATCATGTCATCATGTGCATCGCATTCGCATACGTGTTCATCTCATGAATCCGAGCTTTTTCCCCGTTGTCCGTTTTGCAATCCGACACTCCTACGTCCTCCGGCGCCCCCTTTTACCTATTTCCATGTGCGAGTGTAAAACGGTCTCGGAATGGACCGAGGTTTGCCAAGCGGCCTTGGTATAGCACCGGTAGACCGCTTGTCAAGTTTCGGGTCATTTGGAGGTTGTTTGATACTCCAACGGTTAACCGGGTAACCGCGAAGGCCTCTTGTGGGTTGCAGCCAAAACCCCTCCAAAACAGCCCAATAACCCATCTAAGTCACTCCCATGTCCACCGCCGTTCGATCACGATCGTGTGGCCGCAAACCGCTCTCCATTTGGAGCCTCCTAGCTCCTTCTACCTATAAATACACCTCCCCCTCCGAAATCCCGGGTCCAAACCTACCCTAACCCTAGCTCCCTTCTTCCTCCGCGCGCCGGACGCGTCCGCCCAGCGCCGGACACGTCCGCCAGCCGCCCCGCGGCCAATCCCCGCGTGCCACGTGTCACTCCGCCGCCGTCCGCCGCTGCCGGCCCGCGAGCCCGACTCCGCCGCCCCGCGCGCCCAGGCGCCTCCGCTCCGCTCCGCCCGCCTTCCCGCGCTGGAGCCCGGCCCCGCCGCCGGCCGCCGCCGCGGGAGCCGCGCCGCCCCTCGCCTCGCCTCCCCGCCTCCCGGTCGCCGCCGCCCATCGCAGGCGCCGCCGCCCGCCGGCCCCTTCGCCGCCCGGCCCCGCGGCTATCTCCGCCGCCGCGCCTCCCTCGTCGGATCCGGCCACCGGCTCCGTCCCCGGCTTCCTCCGCCCCTCCTCTCCAACTCCGGTGCCCTGCTCCGGCGAGGCGCCGCCTGCCTCGATCCGCGTGCCAAGAACCCTAAATCTGAGGTTGATTTTCCCCCTCTGTTTTTCCCCAAGTCCCGAATATTTTGCATAATCATGTCATGTTCAACGCATCATAACTTGCTGCATACTGCTCCGTTTCGTGCGTGTAATACGTCAAATTGTTTGCCTCGATGAGTACATCATTTCGTCTCATTGCATCATTTTCATTTGATCTCATCTAGATGCCCGAAATGCTGTTGGAAGAGGGCTATGTGATGTTAGTTTCAGATCTGTTTCAGTACATGCACTTTTGTCATTTTTGCCATGATTGATGTGTGCATCCTATGGACTGGAGTCCTACATGTGTTTTGTAATATGCCATGCCATCTTTACAGGGGTGTATGCCATGCATTTTTTTGATCTTTGTGGTGACCAGCACAAGCAGGAAACTAGGGATCATATTGTTGCTGATTTCAGGGACTTAGTAATTTCACTGTCATGTCCTGCTGTTATTTTTATGCTATGTGCTCATGTTGTTACAGAGAGATCTATGCCTATTTTGAGCATGATCAGTAAGGTTGTTTTGGATATATGGATTTTCTTTATCCATCCATTCCTTTTTTTGTAATTATGGAGTGCCATAGCTTGAGTCAATCGAGCTCTACTTTGGCTATAAAATGTTACTGGCAGATTGTTTACATGTTATTCGATTTTGCCAAGCTTGTTGTAGTTGATCCTTGCATGCTATATTGTTGTTCTTGCCATGTCTAGCTGCTATGCCATGTATTCTTGATGAATGTATGCTTAGTTTATCATGCAACGCTCTGTAGTGAGTGAATCGAGCTCGTAAACATGCCTACTTGTTATCTGTTTTTGACATGTCCAGTTTTCTGCTGTCTGAAAACTGTAACGAAACTTGCTTAATTGACATGGGTGCTATTATATTTTCTGGTCCTTTTTGGCTCATGGTCAGTAAGGGACTTTTGTTCAATGCTTTGAGTAGGTTCATGCCATGCCATATTTTGCTATGTCCTGTTCCTGTAGCAGGTTGTTTCCTTGCTCTAAACATGTCATCCTGATGTTAATTTCTGGCATGATAGTATTTTCACCAAGTCTGTGAAGCTGATATATTTTGCAGTTTTGCCATGCTTGTTTGAACCTGTTATGGTGTGATTTAGCCGTAGCTCAGTGTTCATATTTTGTCAACCACCTTGAGTAGATCACTGCCATATGCTTTGCTGATATGTTTGGGGTGCAGTAGCTTAATTTCTTGTTGCATGCTAAGTGGCATCATGCTGTTAAACGCAGAAATATGTCATTCTTGTTTTGCTTGTCATTTGCAAACCGTGCATCCGATTCCGGTGATCTTTATATCGATTTCAACCGAAATCACCTCACCTTTCCAGTGGCATACTTGGTTTGCCAATATTATGCCTTGTTCATCTTTTTCCTTCCGGAGCACGCATATGCATTGCATACCACATCTCGCATATCATGCCACGTTTTGCATCATGTTGATTGCGCATTGCATCGTGGTTGATAGTTGTTCCTTTGCTTGTGTTCTTGTTTTGGGTAGAGCCGGGAGATGAGTACGTAAATGAGGAACCTGTTGAGAACACTTACGAGGATCAAGCCTTCGACAACTCTGAGAACCTTGCAGGCAAGATGACCATACCCTCGAAATCACTTCTATCTTTGCTTGCTAGATGCTCGCTCTTTTGCTATGCCTATGCTGCGATACCTACCACTTGCTATATCATGCCACCCATATTGCCATGACAAACCTCTAACCCACCATGTCCTAGCAAACCGTTGATTGGCTATGTTACCGCTTTGCTCAGCCCCTCTTATAGCGTTGCTAGTTGCAGGTGAAGATGAAGTTTGTTCCATGTTGGAACATGATTATTTTGGGATATCACAATATCTCTTATTTAATTAATGCACCTATATACTTGGTAAATGGTGGAAGGCTCGGCCTTATGCCTGGTGTTTTGTTCCACTCTTGCCACCCTAGTTTCCGTCATACCGGTGTTATGTTCCTTGATTTTGCGTTCCTTACACGGTTGGGTGATTTATGGGACCCCCTTGACAGTTCGCTTTGAATAAGACTCCTCCAGCAAGGCCCAACTTTGGTTTTACCATTTGCCACCTAAGCCTTTTCCCCCGGGTTTTCGCGAGCCCGAGGGTCATCTTTATTTAACCCCCTAGGCCAGTGCTCCTCTGAGTGCTGGTTCGAACCGAGTAGACTGCGGGGCCACCTCGGGGAAACTTGAGGCTTGGTTTTACTCGTAGGATGTCTCATCCGGATGTGCCCTGAGAACGATATGTGTAGCTCCTATCGGGATTTGTCGGCACAATCGGGCGGCTTTGCTGGTCTTGTTTTACCATTGTCGAAATGTCTTGTAGTCCGGGATTCCGAGACTGATCGGGTCTTCCTTCGTTGACCGTGAGAGCTTATAATGGGCTAAGTTGGGACACCCCTGCAGGGTATTATCTTTCGAAAGCCGTGCCCGCGGTTATGAGGCAGATGGGAATTTGTTGATGTCCGGTTGTAGAAAACCCGAAGTTGACCTTAATTAAAACACATCAACCGCGTGTGTAACCGTGATGGTCTCTTCTCGGCGGAGTCCGGGAAGTGAACACGGTGTTGGAGTTATGTTTGACGTAGGTTGTTCTAGGATCACTTCTTGATCACTTCTAGCTTCACGGCCGTGCTTTGCTTCTCTTCTCGCTCTCTTTTGCGTTGTTAGCCACCATATATGCTAGTCGCTTGCCGCAGCTCCACCTCACAACCCTATCCTACCTTTAAGCTTAAATAGTCTTGATCTCGCGGGTGTGAGATTGCTGAGTCCCCGTGACTCACAGATTCTACCAAAACAGTTGTAGGTGCCAACGATGACAGTGCAGATGGCGCATCCGAGCTCAAGTGGGAGTTCGACGAGGAACATGGTCGTTACTATGTGTCTTTTCCTGATGATCAGTAGTGGAGCCCAGTTGGGACGATCGGGGATCCGTGTAGCATTTGGGGTAGTCTTCTTTCATTTTTGGTTCTGTAGTCGGACCTTGAGTGTAATCTGGATGATGGATGTTAATTTATGTATTGTGTGAAGTGGCGACTGTAAGCCAACTATGTATCTCTTTCCCTTATGTATTACATGGGTTGTGTGAAGATTACCTCACTAGCGACATTGCTTTCAATGCGGTTATGCCTCTAAGTCGTGCTTCGACACGTGGGAGATATAGCCGCATCGAGGGCGTTACAGCCCCCACCCTCGTGACCGCCTCTTTTGTTCCTTGGCGTAGGGTCCAAGTCTCCTGGATCACGTTCGGTGAGAAAATCGCGTTCCCAAAGGTTTCATTCCGTTTGGAGTACGTTTGATATTCTGTTTCTCCGAAATACTACAATAGAAAAAAACAGCAATTCTGGGCTGGGCCTCCGGTTAATAGGTTAGTCCCAAAAATAATATAGAAGTGGAAAATAAAGCCCAATATAGTCCAAAACAGTAGATAATATAGCATGGAGCAATCAAAAAATATAGATACATTGGAGACGTATCAGAGGATGGTTGATGATGACGATGACGGATTCCCCTCTCCGGAGCCCCGAACGGACTCCAGATCAGCCCTCCCGAGAGAGATTAGGGCTTGGCGGTGGCTCCGTATTGTAAAACGCGATGAATCCTTCTCTCTGATTTTTTTGTCCCCGAACGTGAATATATGGAGTTGGAGTTGAGGTCGGTGGAGCTCCAGGGGGCCCACGAGGCAGGGGGGCGCGCCTAGGGGGGCAGGCGTGCCCCCACCCTCATGGACAGGATGTGGGCCCCCTAGTCTTGATTCTTTCGCCAGTATTTTTTATTAATTCCAAAAATATTCCCCATGAAGTTTCAGGTCATTCCGAGAACTTCTATTTCTGCACAAAAATAACACCATGGCAATTCTGCTGAAAACAACGTCAGTCCGGGTTAGTTCCATTCAAATCATGCAAGTTAGAGTCCAAAACAAGGGCAAAAGTGTTTGGAAAAGTAGATACGATGGAGATGTATCACACACCCAAAGAGGAGGAAGACGACGACAAGAAGGATCTGGTTGAGGACAAGCCTGCTGAAGCACCTCCAAAGCGTCGACATCAGCGGCGCCGCTCAAAATCGCGTCGCGAGAAAGACAGCAATACCGGCACCGGAGACAACACTCCGGAAAATGCCGAAGACCCCGAAGCCCCTGTTGAGCCAACATCCGAACATGATGATTGGGAGGATGAGCAAGTTAACCTCGACGATCCAGTCGGAACGAGGACTCGGAGGATAGTAACTACCTACCGATCTCCGAGGAGGATGTGAGCCTCGGCAACAAAGACTTCATCGTGCCAGAGGAACCCCTCGAACAAGAGCGCTTTAAGCGCAGGCTAATCGCCACTGCGAGAAGCCTAAAAAAAGAAGAAGCAGCAGCAACTCCAAGCCGAATAGGATACACTCAATGACAAATGGACTAAAGTCCTGGCAGCCGAGGAATATGGCCTCGAATGCCCAGCCAAGAGCTACCCGAAGCGCAAGCTGCTACCACAATTTGACGACGAGGCCCTTGAGCCAATACTGCCAAAGTATAAACCCGCTGACGAACCTGACCGACCACCACGTGGACAGGACAGACCGACTACTTACGCCGAACACCAGCCGGCGCCACCCCACCGTCGAGGCAGGGAGGCAGCGGCCCCGGGCTATACCTATGACCTACACAAGGACCTGGACAATAGAGCCAGTTAGACAAGATCAATCTATGGATCAAGGGGGCGTGCTCTATAGCGAGAGGACGGCCATGAGGCCTGGCACGACAGGCACAACCTCACCCGGGCCGAAAACCGCATACGGACTTCATCCGAACTGCGTCGCGACATCGCCCAATACAGAGGTGCCGCACACCCCTTATGCTTTACCGATGAGGTGATGGAGCACCAGTTCCCAGAAGGGTTTAAACCCGTGAACATTGAATCATACGATGGTACGACGGATCCCGCAGTATGGATCGAAGATTTTCTTCTCCACATTCACATGGCCCGCGGCGACGACCTCCATGCCATCACCTTCCCCTAAAACTCAAGGGACCAGCACGACACTAGTTAAACAGCCTCCCAGAAAACTCTATTGGCAGCTGGGATGACTTGGAGGATGCCTTTAGAGACAACTTGCAAGGTACCTATGTTCGGCCTCCAGACGTCGATGTCCTTAGTCACATAGTCCAGCAACCCAGAGAATCAGCCGGGAAGCTATGGACCAGGTTCTTAATTAAAAAGAACCAAAATTGTGGATTGTCCGGACGCCGAAGCCCTCGCGGCCTTTAAACACAGCGTCCGGGACGAATGGCTCGCATGACACCTTGGCCAAGAAAAGCTGAAGTCCATGGCAGCCCTCATTGCACTTATGACCCGCTTTAGCGCGGGAGAAGACAGCTGTCTCGCTCATAGAAGAAACAACACCAGCGACCCTAGCACCTCCGAAGCCAGGGATGGCAATGGCAAGCCACGACGCAACAAACACAAGCGTCGAAGCAATAACAAAGATATCGAAGACACAGCGGCAACGCCAGATTTAGTGGCTCTAAACCCGGCCAGTGGAAGAAGCCATTCAAAGGAAACAAGGATGGTCCATCTAGTTTGGACAGAATACTCGATCGGCCTTGCCAGATTCATGGCACTCCTGACAAGCCTGCCAATCACACCAACATAAATTGTTGGGTCTTTAAACAGGCCGACAAGCTAAATGCCGAACATAAGGGGAAGGGGCCGCCCAGCGAGGACGATGATGAAGAGCCTCGCCCACCGAACACAGGGGGACAAAAGAAATCCCCCCCCCCCCCCGAGGTAAAAATGGTGAATATGATATACGCTACACATATCCCCAAAAGGGAGCGCAAGTGTGCATTAAGGGACATCTATGCTATAGAGCCAGTCGCCCCAAATTCAACCCATGGTCAGCCTGTCAGATCACTTTCGATCGCAGAGACCACCCGACCAGTATCCGTCATGGAGGTTTGACAACATTGATCCTCGACCCAATTATCGACGGAGTCCATCTAACGCGCGTCCTCATGGACGACGGTAGCAACCTTAATCTGCTTTATCAGGACACCGTCCGCAAGATGGGCATCGATTCATCAAGGATCAAGCCCACTAAAACTACCTTTAAAGGAGTAATACCCGGTGTAGAGGCCTGTTGTACAGGATCCATAACGCTGGAGGTAGTCTTCGGTTCACCAGATAATTTCCATAGCGAAGACTTGATCTTCGACATCGTCCCCTTCTGTAGTGGCTATCATGCATTACTCGGACGGACCGCTTTCACCTGTTTCAATGCAGTCCCGCACTATGCTTATCTAAAGCCCAAGATGCGTGGACCACGTGTCGTTATAACAGTCAACGGAAACATGGAGTGCTCCCTCCATACGGAGGAGCATACCGCGGCTCTCGCAGCCGAGGTGCAGGGTGGCCTCGTTAAGCCGAATACTACACCGACAGTTAAGCCCCCAGACACTATCAAACGAGTCCGGTCTACCCTGCAGAATGAAAGTCCGACTCGTCCAGAGCTAGACTAGAAATTCAGCCTCCGTCAAAGTCCCAACCTGATAGCGGCATATGTACCGCGCGTACATAACTACGCACTAAAGATACCATGGGCTAGGACGGAGGTCTACTAAAAATAAAGTCCACAATACGGTCTGACCCTATCCGGACCATCATATTCTTCATTTTTTCTTCTTATTTTTATTTTTCATGTTCTTTACAACCCACATCGCTTTTCGATGATACCAAGGGCCCTTCTTATAGGCCCCTCATGTATGCTCGATCGTTTATCCTCTTAAAGGATCACACACCAAGGTGACAAGCAGCGCAGACGTGCGGCAGAGTATTCAAAGGATCTTCAAGATCATCCTCTCCTTTTTAGGACCTGTATACTGATTTCCCTTGTGCCCGACATGTAAAATAGCCCAGATGCTTATCGCATCATTTGTAAAACTACGTTTGGACGTATCAATCAGACTATAATGGAAACAGTTTCGCCCAACCTTGTTCGGTATTGGCTTATTTCTTAATCTGTTTTCCTCCTTCACGTCTGATTGGCGTATACACCTTGGTACGACTTAAATCGCCAGGGGCTTTATTCAGTCGTATACATTTTCGAAAATAAAAAGTCTGAACACCTTTATAGCTTACTTCGGGGTCCCGAATATGGCATTATATGCATCGGCTCTGAATTATGTCTTTGGTCAATAGTTGGGTTGCCCGGCTACTGTGATTACGACCTTACATTCCGCATGTTCGGCTAAGGTAGTTAAGGGAGAACTACCGCGATTGTGTTTCTGGTTCGTCCGGTCAAGCACCTCAGTAGAGAAAGCCGAAAACTGACTGTCATGATGTGGCGAGAGCTGGTCAGCGATTCGGTGACTTACTAAATCTCTAGCGATTTCTTCTGTATTACATGAAGGACTGACTATCTTCCAGTCACACGCGTAAGGCACCCAAGTTCGGATAGCCGCATACGCACCAGGGGCTACCTTACAACCCAATTGTCAAACTCCTATGGCTAAGTGAGAGTGGTAAAGCTGCATAGTCCGATTGCCTGGTTCGCTGCACTGACACCTCCCTTACGGGCCAAGACGTTGGGTTAACGTGTGGTTACGTGCTATTCCGAACACCCCCGTAGTATCTACGTGGGGGCTGAAGCCGACGACTGGCAAACTCTCAGGGATACAAACGACCGCACAAGAGGAAAAACACTTTTAGATAAACAGCATAAATAAATTACACAACCTTACATTGTCTGGGTAGCCTGGATACATTTACTCGAACATAATATCTTTCAAGCATTGACCTTCTATCAAACGTCCGCCCTCAAGGACATCTTCGAAATAGCACTCCGGCCTGCGATGTTCCTTGCCTCCAGGCGGACCCTCAATCCCATGACGGCAGCCTTCATCTTCGCCCAATGCATCTTGACACGGGCAAAGGCCATCCGCGCACCTTCTATGCATGCCGAGCGCTTCACTGCCTCTACTCAGGGCAAGGCGTCGCCAAGCCGCTTGAACAAGCCGAAGTAGCTGCTCGGAATGGGTCCGGCTGGCCATAGCTGGACTGTGATGTCCTTCATGGCCAAATCGGACATCCTATGCAGCTCCGCCAGTTGCATCATCTGGTTGTCTAGCACCGCTGGCTGCTCCGGTGCCAAGTACTGCGACCAGAAGAGCTTCTACATCGCGTTCCCTTCTTGGGCCCGGAAATATTGGGCGGCGTCGGCAGCACTCCTCGGGAGATCCGCAAAGGCGTCTGGAGCACTCCATAGTCGATTTAGCAAAGCATATCTTCAACCACCGAATATACTCTGTAAAAGAAAAGGCTTACCATCTGCTATCTGTTTGGCTTGCTTGATCTCCTCACGAGCCGCCCGGGAATCGGACCGCGCCTCCTTCGCCGCTTGAAGAGCCTTGGTGAGTTCGACCGCTTGGGCCTTGTTACTCTCCTCCAACGACTCACACTTGTTGGCGGCATCTTGGAGCGCTTGATCCACTTCGGTCACCCTTGCCTCATACTTGCGATGGGCGACCTTTTCGGCCTCTACATCCGCAACCGCTTTGTCTGCGGCTGCCTTGCTCGCCCTCGCCTCCTCCTTGGCTTTGGAAAGGGGACTCTTGAGGGCCTCGACCTCAGTCGCGTTGCCTACAACCATATACATGGAAACACATGAGCTTAAAATCTGAGTCTGGATTACAATTCAGGCTTATAAGGGGTTTTCTAAAAGCATACCTTGAGCCTCATCGAACCGCTTGTTAATACGGTCGATCTCATCATCAGCTAGCTTCAGTTTCCGCTGAGGTTCAGAAACTTCAGTGTCCTTGGCTGAAGCCGCTAATAGTGAAGCCTGTTTATCAAAAGCAAATAAACGTGTTATCTCGGCGGACATTTGATCCTCTGTCCGGCTCCTTTTGTCAAAGAACCAAAAAGAGTCTCAGGGGCTACTATCTATATACATGCATTTTCCTCCAATGCAAAAGGCGGCTAAACATATTATGTCACATACCTCAAAGCCTGTTAACAGGCTAGTGAAAGCTTCGTTTAGTCCGCTTTTGATGGACTGAACCATCTCAACTACCGTTGTCGGGTTACGGGTTCCGGCAAAACCCTTGAGGTTCGAACTCTGGGGTGCACACGAAGATCTCTCTCCCCCTAGCTCATGCTCACACCACGATCTCAAAACCTAGCTCGCCGAACCCGAAGAACAAGGGACACAAGAGTTTATACTGGTTTGGGCCACCGATGTGGTGTAATACCCTACTCTAGTGTGGTGTGGTGGATTGCCTTGTAGGCTGAGGATGAACAAGTACAAGGGAAGAACTACCTCCTGAGGAGAGGTGTTCTTGAGCTCGGTGAGCTTGTGCGTGTGTGGATGGAGTGGAACTGATCCAAGATGAGTTACCTTCTACGGTGGTGGCTAGTCCTATTTATAGAGGCCCGGGTCCTCTTCCCAAATATTAGGCGGGAAGGGATCCCACAACGGCCAATTTGAAGGGGGACAACTAGTACAAGCTATCTTGACAAAAGGTGGTCTTCGTCTGCCAAAGGCTCTGGTGGTGACACCGTCGTGGGCTCCGCGATGACCTCCATCCTGCCGTCCTGCTGGTCTTGGTCTCGTTGCACCGATATGGAAACCTTTGCCTGATGCCTCGGGACTCCTCGCCTGCGCCTGCTCCTTTAGCACCAAAGAGGAAACCAGTACTCTGCACCCGCTGGCGCCTTCCTGGCGCCCGCCTGGCCTTGGTCGTCATGGCTCACGTCACGGGAACCTCACGAGGTGCCCCTCGCCTTGATCTCTCAGCTCCTCGCGAGCCATCCCAGTGAGGCTGCCCCTGAGGAGGTCTTGTGTTGCCCGCCTCGCGAGGCTTGGCCCCTCGCGAGGGTCTTGAGTGTTTGTTGGTGAAGATGGGACGTACCAGGCCGTTAGTGGAGCCGCGTCGTGGGCTGCAGGCAGGCAAGTCTGGGGACCCCATTCCCAGAACGCCGACAACCGTACCCATCGAGGTACAGTGTGATGAAGTCATGTACCTAGGGTAGGGTCATGGGCCTGCCCAAGGGTACCCTCCCTATGGTCACTTGCTAAAAGAGACTGCTTACCAGTCGACCTGATAAGCATTCACTCGACTAACATGGAGACACTCGACCATGAAGATTCACTCGACCATCGGAAGAACAGGAGCCACTCCGCATCCTAACGGTCTGTAATTAACTAGTCTTTATGGGCATCAAAGCCCTTCATTAGAGGCGTTACCTGTAACGCCTCACCTTAATGTACTTTAAACCCCTTGCAACGTGGGCTGGCGGAGGTCTGAGCGCACACTATATAAGCCACCCCCCTCCACTGGTACAGGGGTTCGCATCTTTGTAACACACGCGCATATAATCCAGTCGACCACCTCCGGGCTCCGAGACGTAGGGCTATTACTTCCTCTGAGAAGGGCTCGAACTCGTTAACTCTTTGCATGCACAACTACTCCAGAGCTAGGATCTTGCCTCTCCATTCCTACCCCCCATTCTACTGTCAGACTTAGAACCACGACAGTTGGCGCCCACCGTGGGGCAGGTGTTCTAGCAATTTTTTTGGAGAAGTTGGGATTCTTTTGACATCTCCCATCATGTCTTCGAGTGGAATCCTGGTCGAGGGGCGCGAGATCCGTCTCGGCGCCCTCACTTTCGTCGTCGATGATTCTGCTTGGCTCCAGGAGGCTCCACTCGACGTGGACGCGCTCCCCGCCCGCGGAGCGACGCACTTCCGCGCGTGCGTTCGTGGCGTCCTCCTGCGACAACCGTCGGCCCAGTACGGGTTGGTACCCGTTTCGTCCTCGCTCCCTGTTTCCCGCCGGCGCAAGCGCTTTGGTCGGTCGAGACTCCAGCGGTGGGTGAGGCCTGCATTGGCCCGCCAGTCGGCCATCCCCCAAGTCGCGGCGATTGAACCCGACGAATCACTCTACGGCCTGTTCGATCTGTCGACTGGCTCCGCAGAGACTGCGCCCGAGTGCGACAGCAGCGATCCAGCGGCGGAGGTACTGATGGTCGACGGACCGCGCAGTCCCCCCGGTTTTCCCCACACCGAAGAGGTTGCTGGGGGAGGAGTCCCGACGCGGGGCCATGAAGAGTACAGACCCGAGCCTCTCACCTCGCTGCAGAGGGAGGAACTTCATCGCCGGAACATGGACGCGCTTCACACTCCTATCGTTGGAGAAACCCCCGAGGCACGCGCCTTGGAGGAGGCGCGCTTGGCCAACCTGGCTGAACGTACTCGACTAGAGAATCTCTAGAGGGTACTCGACAAGCGGGCTCGACTGCCAGTCGCCGAATCCAGTCGACGCCGCCTCTTCCAGCCACCAACTCAGGTATACCGAACCGCGATTCAGAATTTAGCAGCTGCAGCTCGCATAGCAGAGTCGATCCAACCTTCTCAGTCGGAGGCGGGTAGAGGTCTGTTACAGATCAGAGATTTTCTCCGGGCAGCGGGGGATCAGAACTCAGTGGTATCTCAGTCGCGTAACAGGATTCACAGCCGATCCGTCGCTGCGAATTCTGTACAGTTGGCTCACAGTCCAGGATCGCCTCCGAGGCATGGGGAACGTAGAGACCGGCGCGATGATCAATATCAAGACCGTGAGCGGTACGAACACCAATTCGATCGCAATGATCGACGTCGAGTGCCCACTCCTCCCCCAAGGGGTGGATCGTACGTTTCTCGGCGGCAAGATGACAGACGCCAGCTCAGTGCTGGGCGAAGGTTTCCAGTCGACCCCAGGGAACCAAGCTTTGATGCGAGATCCATTATCGTTCAAGGTTTGGTCGACAGGAATAGATCTCACAGAGGAGGCCCCGACTGAGACGCTCCGTCCAGCAACAGGGCTCGTGTATCAGGACCAGAATGTTTCAGCAGGGCAATCAGAGCCGCAGTAATTCCTCCCAACTTCAGGTTGGCGGCTGGAGTTAGCAAGTTCACCGGCGAGTCCAAGCCTGACACCTGGCTCGAGGATTATCGAGTGGCTGTTCAGATTGGGGGCGGCAACGACGAGGTAGCCATGAAGCATTTGCCTCTTATGTTGGAAGGGTCAGCCAGAGCATGGTTGAACCAGTTGGCACCCAGCAGTATTTACACTTGGGAGGATCTTGCCCGAGTGTTTGTCAGGACATTTGAAGGGACTTGCAAGCGACCAGCAGGGTTGACAGAATTGCAGTCGTGTGTTCAGAAGTCAAGTGAAACTCTTAGGGATTATATCCAGAGGTGGATCACTTTACATCACACAGTCGAGAATGTATCTGATCACCAGGCAGTTTGTGCCTTCAAGGAAGGCGTCAGGAACAGAGAACTGAGTTTGAAATTCGGTCGAACCGGAGATATGACATTGAGTCGAATGATGGAAATTGCCACCAAGTATGCAAACGGTGAAGAAGAAGATAGGCTCCGGAGTGGCAAGTATAAAGCAGCCGCTAATGAGACCGACGGAGGGAACTCCAGTCGGAAGCAAAAGCGCAAAGCCGAGCCAGCTGCACCCGGAGAGGCCTTGGCTGTGACCCCAGGAAAGTTTAAGGGGAAACCCAAGGGTCCCTGGAACCCCAAGAAAGTGAAAGACCAGGATGGGAACAATGTGATGGACTTACCGTGTCACATTCACACGAAGAAAGACGAGGAGGGTAAACTCATTTACCCAAAGCATACCACTCGACAATGTCGACTCCTGATGCAGTAGTTTCAAGGGAAACAGGCCAAAGACAAAGAGAAAGAGTCAGACAAAGTTGAGGATAAGGAAGACAGCGGTGAGGAATACCCCCAGGTCAATTCCACCTTGATGATTTTTGCTGACGTCGAAAGCAAAAGTCGATTGAAGGTCATCAATTGAGAAGTGAACATGGTCGCTCCGGCGACACCCAATTATCTGAAATGGTCCCAGACTGCCATCACCTTCGACCAGTCCGACCACCCGACTCATATTGCTACCCCAGGGAGGCAAGCGTTGGTGGTCGACCCAGTCATTGAAGGCACTCGACTAACCAAAGTGCCGATGGATGGTGGCAGTGGTTTGAACTTGTTGTACGCAGAGACACTGAAAGGGATGGGCATTCCGATGTCCAGACTTAGCACCAGTAACATGAGCTTCCACGGAGTCATTCCTGGAAAGAAGGCTGAGTCACTCGGCCAAATCGCTCTCGATGTAGTTTTTGGTGACGCGAAGAATTTCTGGAAGGAAAAGTTAACCTTTGAGGTCGTGGATTTTCAGAGTGCATACCACGCCATTCTTGGAAGGCCAGCATACGCTCGTTTCATGGCCCGACCATGCTACGTGTACCTCAAATTGAAGATGCCCGGTCCCAGAGGTGTGATCACTATCACGGGTAATCGGAAGAAGGCAGAAGAGTGCTTCTAGAAGGGCTCCAAAATTGCTAACGCTCAGATGGCCGAAATGGAGTTACAGGAGTACCAGAGGACTGCAGACCCGAGTGATTTGTTACGAGCCAAGAAGCCCGCCACGGAGTCAGCATTTCAGTCGTCCGGTGAGACAAAACAGGTTCACATCCACCCGACTGACCCCAATGCAGCTCCGACCAATATCTCCACTACACTCGACTCTAAATAGGAAGAAGCGCTCATCCAGTTCCTCCGTGAGAACTGGGACATCTTTGCATGGAAGCCTACTGGCATGCCGGGTGTTCCCAGAGGACTGGCTGAGCACCGCCTTCGAGTCGACCCAAAGGTCAAACCAGTTAAGGAACATCTTCGACGGTCCGCCGTACAGAAGAGAAAGGCCATTGGCGAAGAGGTGGCTCGACTCTTAGCGGCAGGTTTCATTCGCGAGATTTTCCACTCCGAGTGGCTCGCCAACATTGTAATGGTCCCGAAGAAGGACAAATCGTTGCGCATGTGCATCGATTTCAAACATGTCAATCGGGCCTGCCCGAAAGATCATTTCCCTCTTCCTCGCATCGACCAAATAGTCGACTCGACTGCAGGATGCGAAAGGTTGTCTTTTTTAGATGCTTACTCCGGATACCATCAAATCCGTCTGTATGGACCCGATGAAATAAAAACAGCTTTCATCACCCTGTTCGGGTGCTTCTGTTATGTTACCATGCCTTTCGGTCTCAAGAATGCTGGAGCTACATTCATGAGAATGATTCAAAAGTGCCTGATCTCACAAATCAGTCGGAATGTAGAAGCATACATGGATGATATAGTGGTCAAGTCGCGAAAAGGTTCCGACCTGTTGACTGACCTTACTGAAACATTTGCCAATCTCAGGAGGTATGATATCAAGCTTAATCCATCGAAATGCACGTTCGGAGTCCCTGGAGGAAAGTTACTCGGTTTTCTCGTTTCCGAACGAGGAATTGATGCTAACCCTGAAAAAGTTGGCACTATACTCCGAATGAAACGCCCTGTGCGTGTGCACGACGTCTAGAAACTTACTAGATGCTTGGCCACTTTAAGTCGATTCATCTCCAGGCTTGGTGAAAAGGCACTGCCTCTTTACCGACTGATGAAGAAGTTAGACAAGTTCGAGTGGACTCCAAAAGCTGATGCAACGTTTGCAGAGCTAAAAGCCCTGCTCTCCACCCAGCCGGTGCTTGCTGCCCCTGTCAGCAAAGAGCCATTGTTGCTTTACATTGCAACCACTGGACAAGTCGTTAGTACCGTTCTTACGGTCGAGCGGGAAGAGGAAGGGAAAGCCTTCAAAGTTCAGCGCCCAGTTTATTACCTTTCTGAAGTTCTGACCCCGTCAAAGCAAAGATACCCTCACCATCAAAAGCTTGTTTACGGGATTTACATGACCACGAAGAAGGTTGCTCATTATTTCTCTGATCACTCCATTACAGTCGTCAGCGACGCCCCATTATCAGAGATTCTTCATAACAGAGATGCAACCGGTCGAGTGGCAAAATGGGCAATTGAACTTCTTCCTCTTGATATCAAGTTCGAGGCAAAGAAAGCTATCAAGTCCCAAGCAATAGCTGATTTCCTCGCCGAGTGGACTGAACAATAACTTCCTACTCAAGTTCACTCAGAACACTGGACTATATTTTTTGATGGCTCCAAGATGCTGAATGGGTCCGGTGCGGGGGTTGTACTGGTTTCCCCCTGAGGAGATAAGCTCAAATATGTCCTCCAGATTCACTTTGATTCCTCCAACAATGAGGCAGAATATGAAGCACTCCTATATGGATTACGTATGGCCATTTCACTCGGCGTCCGTCGCCTTATGGTCTATGGCAACTCAGATTTGGTTGTTAATCAAGTGATGAAAGAGTGGGATGTCCGAAGCCCAGCCATGACGGGACATTGCAACGCGGTGAGAAAGTTGGAAAAGAGATTTGAGGGGTTAGAGCTCCATCATATACCCCGACTGAAAAACCAAGCCGCAGATGACTTGGCGAAAATTGGGTCCAAGAGAGAAGCCATCCCCAGTGACGTGTGTTTGGAGCACATTCGTATGCCATCGATACAAGAAGATCCTTTCACAGAAGAACCTCCGCAGCCAAGGAGTGCCAACGATCCGACTGAAGTAGAGATTCCAGCCGTGGTCGACCTGATTATGGAAGTTGTAGTCATCACTCCCGACTGGACAGCGCCTTACATCGCGTATATTATGAGGAAAGAGCTCCCAGAAGATGAAGAAGAGGCTCGACAGATCGTCCGTCGATCCAAGGCCTTTACAATAATCAAAGGGCAATTGTACAGAGAAAGCGCGACTGGAGTTGGCCAGAAGTGCATCACGCCAGAAGAAGGTCAGGTAATTCTTGAGGATATCCACTCGGGGACCTGTGGTCATCATGTGTCCTCTCGGACCATTGTGGCTAAAGCATACCGAGCGGGATTTTACTGGTCGAGGGCGAATGAAATGGCAAAAGACATAGTCGACAAGTGTGAAGGGTGTCAGTTTTATTCCAACATGTCGCACAAGCCCGCCTCTGCTCTGAAGACCATTCCACTCGTCTGGCCCTTCGCTGTTTGGGGGCTAGACATGATTGGACCGCTGAGAACGGGTAGAAGCGGCTTCACTCACTTACTGGTTGCAGTCGACAAGTTCACCAAGTGGATAGAAGCCAAACCCATCAAGAACCTCGATGCAAGCACTGCTATCAGTTTCATCAGAGAGCTGATATTCAGATATGGAGTTCTAGCATCATCACGGACAATGGATCAAACTTTGATAACGACAGATTCAAAGCCTTTTGCGCCTCCCAAGGCACGTGAGTCGACTATGCCTCAGTTGCCCATCCTCAGTCGAATGGACAGGCAGAGCGTGCGAATGGCCTCATCCTCAAAGGACTGAAACCTCGACTAATGCGTGATCTCAAGCACGCGGCAGGAGCTTGGGTCGATGAACTTTCGTCAGTTCTTTGGGGATTAAGGACCACTCATAATCGGTCGACTGGAAGAACGCCATTCTTTCTGGTCTATGGGGCTGAAGCGGTTCTGCCGAGTGATCTGCTCCACAATGCACCTCAAGTCAAACTATACTCTAAAGCAGAAGCGGAACAAGCTCGGCAAGATGCAGTCGACCTCTTGGAAGAAGAGAGGGAGATGGCCCTAATCCGCTCGACTATCTACCAGCAGGACTTACGTCGGTTCCACGCGAGAAACGTGAAGAGTCGAGCCTTTCAGGAAGGAGACTTGGTCCTTCGAGTGGATCAGCAAAAACCTCACAAGCTCGCTCCAACCTGGGAAGGCCCCTTCATCGTCACCAAAGTCCTTCACAACAGAGCATATCACCTCTACAACGTTGATCGCCGGATCGACGAGCCTCGAGCTTGGAACGCGGAGTTACTCCGTCCTTTTTACACTTGAAAAAAGAAACTCACTCGGTTGAGATGTAATAAAAGTACCTCTGTAGTTCTTTTATCTAAAGCAAGAATGTTATAATTTTCACAGAAGATTGCTATTTCTTTTTTGTTGAAATTTCCCCCAGTGGGTGGCTTAGCTGCGAATCCGTTTCGCCTAAGTTTGTAAAACTCCTGCCGAGTGAAGAGCCAGCCTCCCACTCGGAGGCTTAGCGGCGAATCCATTTCGCCTAAGTATTTAAAATCCTACCGAGTGGAGAGCCAGCCTCCCACTCGAGGCTTAGCTGCGAATCCGTTTCGCCTAAGTATTTAAAATCCTACCGAGTGGAGAGCCAGCCTCCCACTCAGGGGCTTAGCTGCAGTCCAAGTACTCGCCTAAGTATTTAAAATCCCACCGAGTGGAGAGCCAGCCTCCCACTCGGGGGCTTAGCTGGAGTCCAAGCACTCGCCTAAGTATTTAAAATCCCACCGAGTGGAGAGCCAACCTCCCACTCGGGGGCTTAGCTGCAGTCCAAGTACTCACCTAAGTATTTAAAATCCCACCGAGTGGAGAGCCAGCCTCCCACTCGGGGGCTTAGCTGCAGTCCAAGTACTCGCCTAAGTATTTAAAATCCCACCGAGTGGAGAGCCAGCCTCCCACTCGGGGGCTTAGCTGTAGTCCAAGTACTCGCCTAAGTACTTAAAATCCTACCGAGTGGAGAGCCAGCCTCCCACTCGGGGGCTTAGCTGCAGCCCAGTGCTCGCCTAAGTATTTAAAACTCCTGCCGAGCGGAAAGCCAGCCTCCCGCTCGAGGGCTTAATAACAGTCCAAGAATTTTACTCAAACTCTCAATATAACGAACGCTTCGCAAGGACAGCAAGGCGCAGGTCGACTGCCTCCTTCTCCTTCAGAAGCTACATTCAAAAATCCTACCGAGAGGAGAGTAGACCTCCCACTCGGAGGCTTAGCTGCGGCCCAGTGCTCGCCTAAGTAATTAAAAATCCTACCGAGTGGAGAACAGACCTCCCACTCGGAGGCTTAGCTGCAGCCCAGTGCTCGCCTAAGTAATCAAAAATCCTACCGAGTGGAGAGCAGACCTCCCACTCGGAGGCTTAGCTGCAGCCCAGTGCTCGCCTAAGTGATTAAAATCCTACCGAGTGGAGAGCATACCTCCCACTCGGAGGCTTAGCTGCAGCCCAGTGCTCGCCTAAGTGATTAAAATCCTACCGAGTGGAGAGCATACCTCCCACTCGGAGGCTTAGCTGCAGCCCAGTGCTCGCCTAAGTAATTAAAATCCTACCGAGTGGAGAGCAAACCTCCCACTCGGAGGCTTAGCTGCAGCCCAGTGCTCGCCTAAGTAATTAAAATCCTACCGAGTGGAGAGCAAACCTCTCACTCGGGGGCTTAGCTGCAGCCCAGTACTTGCCTAAGTGTTTAAAAATCCTACCAAGTGGAGAGCAAACCTCCCACTCGGAGGCTTAGCTGCAGCTCCGTGCTCGCCTAAGTCATTTTGAGTAAAAGTCGAGCCAAATCTCACTCGACGGATAAATCACGAAGATATTCAATGATAAATCAAGTTTGGATAAAGATCAAAAGGTCCTGGACCGCAAATAAAAGTACCCGAGCCTCCAGCTCGACAGAGTTTATCGGTTACACAAACCACTCGGCATTCCGAGGCAAATTTAAAGTGAGACTCAATAGTTTTTTACTCCTCCGGTGGAGGACTGGATGGGGCAACGAACTCGTTCAAATCAATCCCGTCTGAGATACGGGTGGCAGCAACAATGAAGGTCTCCATGAAGTCCTGGAAATTATGCTTCCTGGTATTGGCAACTTGGAGGGCGGCCAACTTCTCTTCTCGCGCCTCCTTGCAGTGGACACGAACCAGCGACAGAGCAACATCGGCACCACACCTGGCAGAAGACTTTTTCCACTCATGCACTTGACTTGGCACTTCGTTCAGTCGAGTGACCAAGGATTCAAGGTCATTCTGAAGTGTCTGATTTGGCCAGAGTGCAGAGTCGATCCGCGACACTGCAGCCTTCAGTCGAGCGAGGTAGTCCACCACACTGGCGACGCGAGATTCCAGCCGGAGGACATTCATGGCAGCTTCGTCCTTCACAAGAGAGTTGATGGGGTCCAGATTGGTTTCCACTCGACCAGTTTCTTCCTCGAAGTTTTGACAGAATTCTGAAAGGTACAGTCCAGTATTATAATTGAATGACGAGTCGACAACGACAAGTCAGTTGAGTAAGGGGATGACCTTCAAGCATGAGGAATAATTTCTTGGCGAGCCCTCCGAGGTAAGCCTCCAGATCCTTTCGCTTCCCCGCCATGTCGCCGACCTTGTCAGTCAGAGCAATCTTGTCATTTTTCAATCGACTTGCTTCCTGGTTGGCCGCGTCAAGAGCAGACTTCAGCTTGGCATTCTCGTCTTCAAGCTGACCAACTGAAGCAAGCTTTTCTTCAGTGAGCTTCGTTTTCTCCGAAGCCGCCTTCTATGCTTCTGCAAGTTCAAGATCTTTCTTCCTCAGAGCATCCTCCAGTTGGTCTGCAAAGCATTAATGAGGACAGAGTTGAGAATAGGCAGAAAAACAGAGACAGCCGTCGAATCCTCACCAGCCATACCTTTTGCGTCATCCTTCGCCTTCTGCAAGTTTTCCTGGGCAAACTGTAAGTCGAGGTTAAGCTAGACTTGTTTCTCCTTCAATTCAGCAAGATGAGCAACAAGCTCGCAAGACTTCTGCAAAGAGTCAATCGACAAACGATATTAAAGACAAGTTACTTCCGAGTGACTAAAGGAAAAGTTGTAGCACTTCTAAGACTACAGCCGAATCAGAACATTCGACAGTAGCCTCGGGGACTACACCCAGTGGGTGCACTCAGTCTCGGGGACTACACCCAGTGGGTGCACTCAGCGTGCCCCCACTGGTTCGACAAAAAAAATCGACTGCCCGCAGTCGACCACATACAGTTCCATTCGACTTGGCCCGACCAGACCGGGTGAAGAAGTACAAATACAGAAACGCAATATAAAGACTACAGTCGACTGCCAGCAGTCCACCGTAGTCTCGGGGACTACACCCAGTGGGTGCGCTCAGCGTGCCCCCACTCGACCAAAGGTCGACAGACACACCCAATGGGTGTACAGATATAAAGATTACAGATATAAAGATCTTCGGAAAAGAGATTCTTTGAACAACATATTGCAACAGACCAAGTGTTGAGTTGACTGACCTGGACGTTACTCTGAAGAGCCGAACTCGCGTCATACGCTGCTTGGCTGGCGTCCCGAACCACTTTCACTTGCTCCATCATGATACCCTCCTGGCGTATAGCCTCTTTTGCGGCACTCACTTGGTCCTCTGGGGCAGGGTATGTAGCAAAAAGCGAAGGCGGATTTGCAGTCGACGCCGAAGGCCGCACGCTCGTCAGAGGATCAGCAAAAGTCACGGAAGTCCGAGTGGTATCACCACCATCCCGAACTACAGCCTCAGACACCGGAGCAGATTGGGGGGTCTTGCCAGTCGATGCCCTCCGGTTCCTTCTTGCTCTCAGCGGCTCGTCATCTTCATCGTCTGGTAAGTTGATAACATGAGGGGGAGCTGCAAGAAAATTCAATCGACCAGAGTTACAAGAAATATTCAGTCGACCAAAGACAGAACATTAGTAACTGTACCTGGATTGGAAGTAACAGCATCTTCCATCTCTTGATCTCCGTCCTTGGCAGAGATCTCAGAAGTAGCAGCACTACAAATTTAGGAAGTCAGTCAGTTGGTTCAATGAATCGACCAAGGATCCATCCACAGTCGACAAAGGGAAATAAGTATTATCATTACCCAGAAATGGTAGGGACAGTCATCTTCATCTTGGGAAGAGCCTTGGGCGGCTTGGATGGCGTCGCACGTTGGTGCTTGGGAGCCTTCTCAGTTGGCGTAGGAGAAGAGGTCCGAGGGCGTTTCGACGACTGCCCAACGGGAGCAGTTGCCTTACCACGTTCCCTCGCGGGATCGTGTGTAAGCTCGGATCGCCTCTCCGTGCGTGGAGGTTCAGCTTCCTCCTCCTCCTCTTCGCTGGAGTAGACATCGTCGTCTCCCTCCCCTTCGCCATCGGATTCCCACTCGCCGTGCTCGTCTCCGCTTTCACCTCCGCTCGCCTCCCCTTTCTCAGTCGGCTCCTGTGCCCCGTTGGGCGTCGAGTACATCTCAGTAGTTTCCTGGGAAATAACAGACAAAACAAAAATCAGTCGACCAATTCAAAGAAGACCAATGCTGAAAGCAAGATCTCGGTCAGGTGCATGAGGTCTGACCTGGTCCACTTCGTATGTGCTGTCGAGTGGAGCGACCCTCCTGGCTCCTCGGGGATTGTCTTTGTTTCCTGTGATGCTCGACAACCATCCTTCTAGCATCTCGTCAGTAACCTCCTCCGGGTGGATCCGAGTGGTGTCATCAAGACCCGAATATAGCCACATCGGATGGTCGTGAGCCTGGAGCGGCTGGATGCGCCTCCTAAGGAAGACTTCCAGCAAGTCCATGCCAGTCACGCCGTCGCGGACAAGCTGAACCACTCGACCGACCAGCACTTTGACTTGGGCCTTTTCTTCCGGCGTCACTTTCAGAGAAGCAGGTTTTTGGGCTCGCTCCAGAGAGAAAGGGGGAAGTCCAGTCGACTGACCTGGAGTCACCTGGTCTTTGCAGTAAAACCAGGTCGCTTGCCAACCACATACCGACTCAGGGAAAGTGATGGATGTAAAAGAACTTTTTCCCCTCGTCTGGATCGCCAGGCCTCCGCACAGCTGGATCACCTGCGTCCTCTCGTCACTCGACTTGGCCTTTTTGACCGATTGGGAACGACAGGTGAAGATATGCTTAAAGAGTCCCCAATGGGGGCGACAGCCCAAGAAACCCTCACACAAGGAAATGAAGGCAGCCAGATACACGATAGAGTTGGGAGTGAAATGGTGGAGCTGCGCTCCAAAGAAGTTCAGGAAACTCCGGAAAAAGGGATGAGGAGGCAGAGAAAACCCGCGATCGATATGGGTGGCAAGGAGCACACACTCACCATCTAGAGGTTGGGGCTCGACTTCTCTCCCGGGGAGACGCGCAGCTACATGAGGGATGACTCCTCCCTCAACCATATCGTCGAGATCTTCCTTCCTTAGCACCGTCGGCATCCAGTCGCCCTGCATCCAGCCTCTGGGCAGAGAAGCCCTTGAGGAAGATCCGTCCCGAGCGGATTTCTTCCCTTTTCCCTGCGCCGCCGCCGCCTTCTTCGCGCGCTCCAGGGCGGACGTCTTGTCCTTCACCATCGTCGCCGGAAAGCTCGAACGGACCTGTGGCGCTAGGACGAGAGCGGAGGTGGTGGAGAACTTTGCGAGAAGAGAAGGGAAGAAGAGAACACACTGTTGGAAACCCCGAGCTGGCAACTTTTAAGGGGCCGCTTCCGAGTGGCTGACTGGTAGACCCGGGCCATCCTGTCAAATCCCGCAACAGGCGCGTGAGCGATACATGGCGAAAAAGGCGGCACGAAGATCGAGGCCTCATCATCTCGTCCCATCCGATTGCCGCGGCTTTCTCCGCTTAGCTCGCTTCCCAAAATTCGGATCCCGCGAAATCCGCTAACCGCAGAGCAACCAACCTGACAGCGGATCTCCACTGATCTGTCACTCGGAGATCCTCAAGGCTATGAAGTTCACTCGACAAACGCAAAGAATGGATCAAGGCGACTGAAAGAGAATTTGAAGCCATCACTGAAAGACCCTTGATCCAAGGCAAGACACGCTTTCCACACAAGAAGCAGGCCGGAAGACTATCAATTCCCTCCTCACTCAAACCTCGATCCATTCGGGGGCTAATGATGAAGTCATGTACCTAGGGTAGGGTCATGGGCCTGCCCAAGGGTACCCTCCCTAAGGTCACTTGCTAAAAGAGACTGCTTACCAGTCGACCTGATAAGCATTCACTCGACTAACATGGAGACACTCGACCATGAAGATTCACTCGACCATCGGAAGAACAGGAGCCACTCCGCATCCTAACGGTCTGTAATTAACTAGTCTTTATGGGCATCAAAGCCTTTCATTAGAGGCGTTACCTGTAACGCCTCACCTTAATGTACTTTAAACCCCTTGCAACGTGGGCTGGCGGAGGTCTAAGCGCACTCTATATAAGCCATCCCCTCCACTGGCACAGGGGTTCGCATCTTTGTAACACACGCGCATATAATCCAGTCGACCGCCTCCGGGCTCCGAGACGTAGGGCTATTACTTCCTCTGAGAAGGGCCCGAACTCGTTAACTCTTTGCGTGCACAACTACTCCAGAGCTAGGATCTTGCCTCTCCATTCCTACCCCCCATTCTACTGTCAGACTTAGAACCACGACACAGTGCTCTTCCACGACGGAAGCACGTTGAAGTGCTCTTCCACAACGGAAGCACGTTGAAGTGCTTCCCTCAACACATCCGGCGCCTCCAGATTGATAGAGGTCGCCGGTGGAGTCGGCACTCCCCCTCCCTTAAAGGGGGCTGCTTGCTCGACTCCGGAGCCATGTGGGTCTCCGGAGTTGCATTTGGCTGGGGTCCGGACTGATCCAGGCCCCCGTCGTCAGTTTTCATAGGGGATGTACCCCCCATGTTTTTGGCAGCCAAGGCATTTCCCTCTGGCGCTGTTTCCGCGGCCTTCCGCACTTCTCACTGGCCTGGGGAGGTCCTTTGGGACAACACCTCGGTGTCATCCGCGGTATGTGGCAAAGAGGCTCGCGGAGGCGTTTCGCTCTCCATCATCTTCGGTGCCAACGAGTTCCCCGAAGACGACGATTGTTGGGGGAGATCACGGGCCGGACTAAAATATATAAAATGATATGTTATCCTATAGTTTGTAGAAGGCCAGATATATGTATAGTATCTTCAAATACTTACGATTCGGCCGGGTATGACTTCAGTGTCCGAATCCGAATTGTCCGAAAGGGAGATCTTCCCCTTCTTGGACGCCTCCGCCTCCAGGTCCGCGGCCGCCGCCCTTTTCTTCTCCCCCTTAAGGGGAGAGTTGCTCTCCTCCTCATCTTCATCTCCCTCGTGGGAGGAAAGAGCTTCAGTGTCTTTGGACGTAATGTTCGAAGTACCTTTACGGCAAAGGCAACTTCTGGCCTCCTTGCCTTTCTTCTTGGCCTTCTTCTCCGGCGCCTGGTACGGCGCCGGAACCAGCATCTTCGTTAGCAGGGGAATAGCTGGCTCTTCGGGCTGCAGAGCCGGACATTAGATCCACTCCGCCTTCTTCCTCCAGCCCTGAAGAAGAAGGGGAAGGCTTAGCATACTCCTCAAAACTACAAGTGGAGGTTATGTTTGGAAATCTGAAAACTTACTGGAGTGGTTGGGTGAGCGCAGTCGAGGCCGAGGTCTTTGGTCATCCCCGGCCACGACTTCTCGGCCTTGAAAAGCAGCTTCCAAATTTCTTCGTGCGTCGTGCCGAAGAATCGCTGCAGGGTCCGGGGGCCGGCCGGATTGAACTCCCACATGTGGAGAGTCCAGCGCTGGTAGGGGAGAATCCAGCAAAAAAGCATCGCTTGGATCACATCGGCAGAACTGGTGTTCTTCTCTATCATACCCTTGACGCGCCTCTGCAGCGTCATCACCTCGTCGGATGATGCCCAGTCCAGGCCCTTTTTAACCCACGATGTGAGCCGCATTAGAGGCCCGGATTTGAACTCAGGAGTGGCGGCCCATGTGGCATCGTGAGGTTCCGTGATGTAGAACCACTCATGTTGCCATCCCTGTTGGGGAACGTAGTAATTTCAAAAAAATTCCTACGCACACGCAAGATAATGGTGATGCATAGCAACGAGAGGGGAGAGTGTCATCCACATACCCTTGTAGACCGTTAAGCAGAAGCGTTATGACAACGCGGTTGATGTAGTCGTGCGTCTTCACGATCGACCGATCCTCAGTACCGAACGACGACACCTCTGCGTTCAGCACATGTTCGGCTCGGTGACATCCCGCAAACTCATGATCCAGTAGAGCTCGAGGGAGATTTTCGTCAGCACGACAACGTGATGACGATGTTGATGAAGCTACCATCGCAGGGCTTCGCCTAAGCACCGCTACGATATGACCGAGGTGGATTATGGTGGAGGGGGGCACCGCACACGGCTAAGAGATCAATGATCAATTGTTGTGTTCTAGGGTGCCCCCTGCCCCCCATACATAAAGGAGCAAGGGTGGAGGCCGGCCGGCCCTGTAGGGTGCGCCAGAAGGAGGAGTCCTCCTCCTAGTAGGAGCAGGACTCCCCTCTTTCCTACTCCTAGTAGGAGGGGGAAAGGAAGGGGAGAAGGAGAAGGAAAGGGGGGCGCCGCCCCCTTCCTAGTCCAATTCGGACAAGAGGGGGAGGGGGCGTCCGGCCTGCCCTATCCGGCCCCTATCTCTCTCCACTAGGGCCCAATTAGGCCCATTAACCCCCAGGGGGTTCCGGTAACCCCTCCGGCACTCCGGTAAAATCCCGATTTCACCTGAAACTCTTCCGATGTCCAAATATAGGCTTCCAGTATATCAATCTTTATCTCTCGACCATGTAAAGACTCCTCGTCATGTCCGTGATCATATCCGGGACTCTGAACTACCTTTGGTACATCAAACCATATAAACTCATAATACCGATCGTCACAAAAATTTAAGCGTGCGGAACCTACGGGTTCGAGAACTATGTAGACATGACCGAGACACGTCTCCGGTCAGTAACCAATAGCGGAACCTGGATGCTCATATTGGTTCCTACATATTCTACGAAGATCTTTATCGGTCAAACCGCATAACAACATATGTTGTTCCCTTTGTCATCAGTATGTTACTTGCCCCGGATTCGATCATCGGTATCTCAATACCTAGCTCAATCTCGTTACCGGCAAGTCTCTTTACTCATTCCGTAATGCATCATCCCACAACTAACTCATTAGTCACATTTTTGAAAGGCTTATAGTGATGTGCATTACCGAGAGGGCCCAGAGATACCTCTCCAACAATCGGAGTGACAAATTGTAATCTCGATCTATGCCAACTCAACAAGTACCATCGGAGACACCTGTAGAGCACCTTTATAATCACCCAGTTCCATTGTGACGTTTGGTAGCACACAAAGTGTTCCTTCGGTAATCGGGAGTTGCATAATCTCATAGTCATAGGAACATGTATAAGTCATGAAGAAAGCAATAGCAGTAAACTAAACGATCAAGTGCTAAGCTAACGGTATGGGTTAGGTCAATCACATCATTCTCCTAATGATGTGATCCCGTTAATCAAATGACAACTCATGTCTATGGCTAGGAAACTCAACCATCTTTGATAAACGAGCTAGTCAAGTAGAGGTATACTAGTGACACTATGTTTGTCTATGTATTCACACATGTATTATGTTTCCGGTTAACACAATTCTAGCATGAATAATAAACATTTATCATGATATGAGGAAATAAATAATAACTTTATTATTGCCTCTAGGGTATATTTCCTTCAGTCTCCCACTTGCACTAGAGTCAATAATCTAGATTATACAGTAATGATTCTAACACCCATGGAGTCTTGGTCCTGATCATGTTTTGCTTGTGGAAGAGGCTTAGTCAATGGGTCTGCAACATTCAGATCAGTATGTATTTTGCAAATCTCTATGTCTCCCATCTGGACTTGATCCCGGATGGAATTGAAGCGTTTCTTGATGTGCTTGGTTCTCTTGTGAAATCTGGATTCCTTTGCCAAGGCAATTGCACCAGTATTGTCACAAAAGATTTTCATTGGACCCGATGCACTAGGTATGACACCTAGATAGGATATGAACTCCTTCATCCAGACTCCTTCATTTGCTCCTTCTGAAGCAGCTATGTACTCCGCTTCACACGTAGATCCTGCCACGCCGCTTTGTTTAGAACTGCACCAACTGACAACTCCACCGTTCAATGTAAACACGTATCTGGTTTGCGATTTAGAATCGCCCGGATCAGTGTCAAAGCTTGCATCGACGTAACCATTTATGACGAGCTCTTTGTCACCTCCATAAGCGAGAAACATATCCTTAGTCCTTTTCAAGTATTTCAGGATGTTCTTGACCGCTGTCCAGTGATCCACTCCTGGATTACTTGGTTCCTCCCTGCTAAGCTAATAGCAAGGCACACATCAGGTCTGGTACACAGCATTGCATACATGATAGAGCCCATGGCAGAAGCATAGGGAACACTTTTCATTTTCTCTCTATCTTCTGCAGTGGTAGGGCATTGAGTCTCACTCAACTTCACACCTTGTAACACAGGCAAGAACCCTTTCTTTGATTGATCCATTTTGAACTTTTTCAAAACTTTGTCAAGGTATGTGCTTTGTGAAAGTCCAATTAAGCGTCTTGATCTATCTCTATAGATCTTGATGCCCAATATATAAGCAGCTTCACCGAGGTCTTTCATTGAAAAACTCTTATCCAAGTATCCTTTTATGCTATCCAGAAATTCTATATCATTTCCAATTAGCAATATGTCATCCACATATAATATTAGAAATGCTTCAGGGCTCCCACTCACTTTCTTGTAAATACAGGCTTCTCCAAAAGTCTGTATAAAACCATATGCTTTGATCATACTATCAAAACATTTATTCCAACTCCAAGAAGCTTGCACCAGTCCATAAATGGATCGCTAGAGCTTGCACACTTTGTTAGCTCCCTTTGGATCGACAAAACCTTCCGGTTGCATCATATACAACTCTTCTTCCAGAAATCCATTAAGGATTGCAGTTTTGTTGTCCATTTGCCAGATTTCATAAAATGCGGCAATTGCTAACATGATTCGGACAGACTTAAGCATCGCTACGAGTGAGAAAATCTCATCATAGTCAACACCTTGAACTTTGTCAAAAACCTTTTTCGACAAGTCTAGCTTTGTAGATAGTAATACTACTATCAGCGTCCGTCTTCCTCTTGAAGATCCATTTATTTCCTATGTCTTACCGATCATCGGGCAAGTCAACCAAAGTCCACACTTTGTTCTCATACATGGATCCCATCTCAGATTTCATGGCCTCAAGCCATTTTATGGAATCTGGGCTCATCATCGCTTCCTCATAGTTCGTAGGTTCGTCATGGTCAAGTAACATGACCTCCAGAACAGGATTACTGTACCACTCTAGTGCGGATCTCACTCTGGTTGACCTACGAGGTTCGGTAGTATCTTGATCTGAAGTTACATGATCATCATGATTAGCTTAATCACTAATTGGTGTAGGAGTCACAGGAACAGATTTCTGCGATGAACTACTTTCCAATAAGGTAGCAGGTACAGTTACCTCATCAAGTTCTACTTTCCTCCCACTCACTTCTTTCGAGATAAACTCCTTCTCTAGAAATGATCCATTCTTAGCAACAAATGTCTTGCCTTCGGATCTGTGATAGAAGGTGTACCCAACAGTTTCCTTTGGGTATCCTATGAAGACACATTTCTCTGATTTGGGTTCGAGCTTATCAGGTTGAAGCTTTTTCACATAAGCATCACAGCCCCAAACTTTAAGAAACGACAACTTTGGTTTCTTGCCAAACCATAGTTCATAAGGCGTCGTCTCAACGTATTTCCATGGTGCCCTATTTAACGTGAATGCAGCCGTCTCTAAAGCATAACCCCAAAATGATAGCGGTAAATCAGTAAGAGACATCATAGATCCCACCATATCTATTAAAGTACGATTACAACGTTCGTACACACCATTTCGCTGTGGTGTTCCGGGTGGCGTGAGTTGTGAAACTATTCCGCATTTATTCAAATGTAGGCCAAACTCGTAACTCAAATATTCTCCTCCACAATTAGATCATAGAAACTTTATTTTCTTGTTACGATGATTTTCCACTTCACTCTAAAATTCTTTGAACTTTTCAAATGTCTCAGACTTATGTTTCATTAAGTAGATATACCCATATCTGCTCAAATCATCTGTGAAGGTGAGAAAATAATGATACCGGCCGCGAGCCTCAATATTCATCGGACCACATACATCAGTATGTATGATCTCCTACAAATCTGTTGCTCGCTCCATTGTTCCAGAGAACGACGTTTTAGTCATCTTGCCCATGAGGCATGGTTCGCAAGTACCAAGTGATTCATAATCAAGTGATTCCAAAAGTCCATCAGTATGGAGTTTCTTCATGCGCTTTACACCAATATGACCTAAACGGCAGTGCCACAAATAAGTTGCACTATCATTATCAACTCTGCATCTTTTGGCTTCAATATTATGAATATGTGTATCACTACTATCGAGATTTAATAAACCATTCACCTTGGGTGTATGACAATTGAAGGTTTTATTCATGTAAAAAGAACAACAATTATTCTCCGACTTTAAATGAATAACCGCATTGCAATAAACATGATCAAATCATATTCACGCTCAACGCAAACACCAAATAACACTTATTTAGGTTCAACACTAATCCCAAAAGTATAGGGAGTGTGCGATGATGATCATATCAATCTTGGAACTACTTCCAACACACATCGTCACCTCGCCCTTAACTAGTTTCTGTTCATTCTGCAACTCCCGTTTCGAGTTACTACTCTTAGCAACTGAACCAGTCTCAAATACCGAGGGGTTGCTACGAACACTAGTAAAATACACGTCAATAATCTGTATATCAAATATACCTTTTTTCACTTTGCCATCCTTCTTATCCGCCAAATACTTGGGGCAGTTCCGCTTCCAGTGACCAGTTCCTTTGTAGTAGAAGCACTTAGTCTCAGGCTTAGGTCCATACTTGGGCTTCTTCACTTGAGTAGCAACTTGCTTGCCGTTCTTATTGAAGTTCCCCTTCTTCCCTTTGCCCTTTTCTTGAAACTAGTGGTCTTGTCAACCATCAACACTTGATGCTTTTATTGATTTCTACCTTCGTCGATTTCAGCATCACGAAGAGCTTGGGAATCGTTTCCGTTATCCCTTGCACATTATAGTTCATCACGAAGTTCTAGTAACTTGGTGATAGTGACTAGAGAACACTGTCAATCACTATCTTATCTAGAAGATTAACTCCCACTTGATTCAAGTGATTGTAGTACTCAGACATTCTGAGCACATGCTCACTAGCTGAGCTATTCTCCTCCATCTTGTAGGCAAAGTACTTGTCAAAGGTCTCATACCTTTCGACATGGGCATGAGTCTAAAATACTAATTTCAACTCTTGGAACATCTCATATGCTCCGTGGCATTTTCAAAAACGTCGTTGAAGCCCCGATTCTAAGCCGTAACGCATGGTGCACTAAACTATCAAGTAGTCATCATGTCAAGCTTGCCGACCGTTCATAACGTCTACATTTGCTCCTGCAATCGGTCTGTCACCTAGCGGTGCATCAAGGACATAATTCTTCTATGCAGCAATGAGGATAATCCTCAGATCACGGAGCTAGTCCGCATCATTGCTACTATCATCTTTCAACATAGTTTTTCTCTAGGAACATATCAAAAGATAAACGGGGAGCTACATTGCGAGCTATTGATCTACAACATAGTTATGCAAATACTACCAGGACTAAGTTCATGATAAATTTAAGTTCAATTAATAATATTAGTTAAGAACTCCCACTTAGATAGACATCCCTCTAATCATCTAAGTGATCACGTGATCCATATCAACTAAATCATAACCGATCATCACGTGAGATGGAGTAGTTTTCAATGGTGAACATCACTATGTTGATCATATCTACTATATGATTCACGCTCGACCTTTCGGTCTCAGTGTTCCGAGGCCATATCTGCATATGCTAGGCTCGTCAAGTTTAACCTGAGTATTTTGCTTGTGCAAAACTGGCTTACACCCGTTGTATTTGAACATAGAGCTTATCACACCCGATCATCACATGGTGTCTCGGCACGACGAACTTTCACAACGGTGCATACTCTGGGAGAACACTTATACCTTGAAATTTAGTGAGAGATCATCTTATAATGCTACCGTCAATCAAAGCAGAATAATATGCATAAAGGATAAACATCACATGCAATCAATATAAGTGATATGATATGGCCATCATCATCTTGTGCCTTTGATCTCCATCTCCAAAGCACCGTCATGATCACCATCGTCACCGGCGCGACACCTTGATCTCCATCATAGCATCGTTGTCGTCTTGCCAACTATTGCTTCTACGACTATCGTTACCACTTAGTGATACATTAAAGCAATTACAGGGCGATTGCATTGCATACAATAAAGTGACAACCATATGGCTCCTGCCAGTTGCCGATAACTCTGTTACAAAACATGATCATCTCATACAATAAAACGTAGCATCATGTCTTGACCATATCACATCACAACATGCCCTGCAAAAACAAGTTAGACGTCCTCTACTTTGTTGTTGCAAGTTTTACGTGGCTGCTACGGGATGAGCAAGAACCGTTCTTACCTACGCATCAAAACCACAATGATAGTTCGTCAAATTAGTGCTGTTTTAACCTTCTCAAGGACCGGGTGTAGCCACACTCGGCTCAACTAAAGTTGGAGAAACTAACACCCGCCAGCCACCTCTATGCAAAGCACGTCGGTAGAACCAGTCTCGCGTAAGCGTACGCGTAATGTCGGTCCGGTCCGCTTCATCCAACAATACCGCCGAACCAAAGTATGACATGCTGGTAAGCAGTATGACTTGTATCGCCCACAACTCACTTGTGTTCTACTCGTGCATATAACATCTACGCATAAACCAGGCTCGGATGCCACTGTTGTGGAACGTAGTAATTTCAAAAAATTCCTACGCACACGCAAGATCATGGTGATGCATAGCAAAGAGAGGGAAGAGTGTCGTCCACATACCCTTGTAGACTGTTAAGCAGAAGCGTTACGACAACGCGGTTGATGTAGTTGTACATTGATACGTCCATTTTGCATCATGCTTTTATATCGATATTTATTGCATTATGGGCTGTTATTACACATTATGTCACAATACTTATGTCTATTCTCTCTTATTTTACAAGGTTTACATAAGGAGGGAGAATGCCGGCAGCTGGAATTCTGGGCTGGAAAAGGAGCAAATATTACAGACCTATTCTGCACAACTCCAAAAGTTTTGAAACTCCACGAAAGTTATTTTTGGAAATAATAAAAATACTGAGTGGAAGAAATACGTCAGGGGGCCTCCGCCTGTCCACGAGGGTGGGGGCGTGCCCTACCCCCTGGGTGCGCCCCCTGCCTCATGGGCCCCCTGTTGGCCCTCCGGTGCCCATCTTCTGCTATATGAAGTCTTTCATCTGAAGAAAAATCATAAGCAAGCTTTCGGGACGAGACTCCGCCGCCACGAGGCGGAACCTTGGCAGAACCAATCTAGGGCTCCGGCAGAGCTGTTCTGTCGGGGACACTTCCCTCCGGGAGGGGGAAATCATCGCCATCATCATCACCAACGCTCCTATCATCGGGAGAGGGCAATCTCCATCAACATCTTCACCAGCACCATCTCCTCTCAAACCCTAGTTCATCTCTTGTATCCAATTCTTGTCTCCAAGTCTGAGATTGCTACCTGTAGGTTGTTAGTAGTGTTGATTACTCCTTGTAGTTGATGCTAGTTGGTTTATTTGGTGGAAGATCATATGTTCAGATCCTTTATGCATATTAATACTCCTCTGATTATGAACATGAACATGCTTTGTGAGTAGTTATTTTTGTTCATGAGGACATGGGAGAAGTCTTGCTATTAGTAGTCATGGAATTTGGTATTCGTTCGGTATTTTGATGAGATATATGT
The DNA here is from genome assembly GCA_032464435.1 of Aegilops umbellulata. Lineage (NCBI taxonomy): Eukaryota > Viridiplantae > Streptophyta > Magnoliopsida > Poales > Poaceae > Aegilops > Aegilops umbellulata. The sequence goes on from CP136057.1 coordinate 374,119,279, forward strand.
TGTCTATCCTCTAGTGGTGTTATGTGAACGTCGACTACATGAAACTTCACCATTATTTGGGACTAGAGGAAGGCATTGGGAAGTAATAAGTAGATGATGGGTTGCTAGAGTGACAGAAGCTTAAACCCTAGTTTATGCGTTGCTTCGTAAGGGGCTGATTTGGATCCATATGTTTCATGCTATGGTTAGGTTTGCCTTAATACTTTTGTTGTAGTTGCGGATGCTTGCAATAGAGGTTAATCATAAGTGGGATGCTTGTCCAAGTAAGGGCAACACCCAAGCACCGGTCCACCCACATATAAAATTATCAAAGTACCGAACGCGAATCATATGAACGTGATGAAAACTAGCTTGACGATAATTCCCATGTGTCCTCGGGAGCACTTTTCTCTATATAAGAGTTTCTCCAGGCTTGTCCTTTGCTACAAAAAGGATTGGGCCACCTTGCTGCACTTTATTTACTTTTGTTACTTGTTGCTCGTTACGAACTACCTTATCACAAAACTATCTGTTACCTATAATTTCAGTGCTTGCAGAGAATACCTTGCTGAAAACCGCTTATCATTTCCTTCTGCTCCTCGTTGGGTTCGACACTCTTACTTATCGAAAGGACTACGATAGATCCCCTATACTTGTGGGTCATCAAGACTTTTCTGGCGCCGTTGCCGGGGAGTGAAGCGCCTTTGGTAGGTGGAATTTGGTAAGAAAAAATTATATAGTGTGCTGAAATTTACTGTCACTACTTACTATGGAAAGTAATCCTCTGAGGGGCTTGTTTGGGGTATCTTCACCCCGACCAGTAGAGCAAAGAGTTGCTCCTCAACCTACTGAACCTACTGAAAATGAAAATGTCTACTTTGAAATTCCTTCGGGTATGTTAGAAAAACTGCTAGCTAATCCTTTTGCAGGAGATGGAACAAAGCATCCTGATGAGCACCTAATATTTGTGGATGAAGTTTGAGGATTATTTAAGCTTGCAGGTGTACCCGGTGATGTTATTAAGAAGAATGTCTTCCCTTTATCTTTGAAGGGAGATGCATTGACATGGTATAGGCTATGTGATGATACGTGATCATGGAACTACAGACGACTGAAATTGGAATTTCATCAGAAATTTTATCCTATGCATCTTGTTCATCGTGATCGCAATTATATATATAATTTTTGGCCTCGCGAAGGAGAAAGCATCGCTCAAGCTTGGGGAAGGCTTAAATCAATGTTATATTCATGCCCCAATCATGAGCTCCCAAGAGAAATAATTATTCAAAGTTTTTATGCTCGGCTTTCTGATAACAATCACACCATGCTCGATACTTCTTGTGCTGGCTCTTTTATGATGAAGACTATTGAATTCAAATGGGATTTATTGGAAAGAATTAAATGCAACTCTGAAGATTGGGATCTCGACGAAGGTAAGGAGTCAGGTATGACACCTAAGTTTAATTGTGTTAAATCTTTTATGGATACCGATGTTTTTCGTAAATTTAGCACTAAATATGGACTTGACTCTGAGATAGTAGCTTCTTTTTGTGAATCTTTTGCTGCTCATATTGATCTCCCTAAGGAGAAGTGGTTTAAATATCATCCTCCGATAAAATTAAAAGTAGCTGCACCTATTAAAGTTGAAGAAAAGATTGTCACTTATAATGATCCTATTGTTCTCTACTTCTTATGTTGAGAAACCACCTTTCCCTGTTAGAATAAAGGATCATGCTAAAGTTTCAACTGTGGTCCCTAAAAGCAATATTAGAACTTATACACCTCCTGAGCAAATTAAAGTTGAACCTAATATTGCTATTGTTAAATATCTCTTGTCTGATAATATTGATGGGCATGTTATTCATTTCCGTGATGAAACTGCTAGAATTGCCAAACCTTGTGCTAAAGATAAACATAGACCTGTGGTAGGCACGCCTGTTATTTCTGTTAAAATAGGAGATCATTATTATCATGGCTTGTGTGATATGGGTGGTAGTGCTAGTGCAATTCCTTTTGACTTATACAAAGAAATTATGCATGATATTGCACCTGCTGAGATAGAAGATATTGATGTCACAATTAAACTTGCCAATAGAGATACTATTTCACCAATGGGAATTGTTAGAGATGTTGAAGTCTTGTGTGGGAAAACTAAATATCCTGCTGATTTTCTTGTTCTTGGATCCCCACAAGATAGCTTTTGTCCCATTATATTTGGTAGACCCTTCTTGAACACCGTTAATGCTAGGATAGATTGCGAAAAGGATGTCATTACTATTGGTCTAGGTGATATGTCTCATGAGTTTAAATTCTCTAAATTTCGTAGACAACACCGTGAAGAGGAATTGCCTAGTAAGGATGAAATAGTTGGTCCTGCTTCTATTGCCGTACCTCCTAGTGATCCTTTAGAACAATATTTGCTAGACCATGAAAATGATATGTTTATGAATGAAATAAGGGAAATAGATGAAGTATTCTTTAAACAGGAACCCATCCTGAAACACAATTTGCCTGTTGAAATCTTAGGGGATCCTCCTCCACCCAAGGGTGATCCCGTGTTTGAGCTCAAACCGTTACCTGATATTCTTAAATATGCTTATCTGGATGAGAAAAAGATATATCCTGTTATTATTAGTGCCAACCTTTCAGAGCATGGAGAAGAGAGATTATTGAAACCTCTAAAGAAACACCGCGCTGCTATTGGATATACTCTTGATGATCTTAAGGGCATTAGTCCCACTCTATGTCAACATAAAATAAATTTGGAGAAAGATGCCAAACCAGTTCGTGATCAACAATGATGGCTGAATTCTAAGATGAAGGAAGTGGTAAGAAAGGAAATATTAAAGCTTCTTGAGGCAGGTATAATTTATCCCATTGCGGATAGTCAGTGGGTAAGTCTTGTCCATTGTGTCCCTAAGAAGGGAGGTATTATCGTAGTTCCTAATGATAAAGATGAATTGATCCCGCAAAGGATTATTACAGGTTATAGGATGGTAATTGATTTCCGCAAATTAAATAAAGCTACTAAAAAGGATCATTACCCTTACCTTTCTATAGATCAAATGCTAGAAAGATTATCCAAACATACACATTTTTGCTTTCTACATGGTTATTCTGGTTTCTCTCAAATACCTGTGTCAGCCGATGATCAATCAAAGACTACTTTTACTTGCCCTTTTGGTACTTTTGCTTATAGACGTATGCCTTTTGGTTTATGTAATGCACCTGCTACCTTTCAAAGATGCATGATGGCTATATTCTCTGACTTTTGTGAAAAGATTCGTGAGGTTTTCATGGACGATTTTTCCATTTATGGATCCTCTTTTGATAATTGCTTGAGCAACCTTGACCGAGTTTTGCAGAGATGTGAAGAAACTAATCTTGTCTTGAATTGGGAAAAGTGCCACTTTATGGTTAATGAAGGTATTGTCTTGGGGCATAAAGTTTCTGAAAGAGGTATTGAGGTTGATAAAGCCAAGGTTGATGCTATTGAAAAGATGCCATGTCCCAAGGACATCAAAGGTATAATAAGTTTCCTTGGTCACGCCGGTTTTTATAGGAGGTTCATCAAGGACTTCTCAAAAATTTCTCGGCCACTGACTAATTTATTACAAAAAGATATACCATTTGTTTTTGATGATGATTGTGTAGAAGCATTTGAAATAATTAAGAAAGCATTGATCTCTGCACCTATTGTCCAGCCACCTGATTGGAATTTACCTTTTGAAATTATGTGTGATGCTAGTGATTATGTTGTAGGTGATGTTCTAGGGCAAAGAGTTGATAAGAAATTAAATGTTATTCAATATGCTAGTAAAACTCTAGACAATGCTCAGAAAAATTATGCTACTACTGAAAAAGAATTCTTAGCAGTCGTATTTGCTTGTGATAAGTTCAGACCTTATATTGTCGATTCTAAAGTAATTATTCACATGGATCATGCTGCTATTAAATATCTTATGGAAAATAAAGATGCTAAACCTAGACTTATTAGATGGGTTCTCTTGCTACAAGAATTTGATTTGCATATTGTTGATAGAAAGGGAGCTAAGAACCCTGTTGCAGACAACTTGTCTAGGTTAGAGAATGTTCTTGATGACCCACTACCTATTGATGATAGCTTTCCTGATGAACAATTAAATGTCATAAATACTTCTCGTACTGCTCCTTGGTATGCTGATTATGCTAATTATATCGTTGCTAAATTTATACCACCTAGTTTCACATACCAGCAAAAGAAAAAGTTTTTCTATGATTTGAGACATTACTTTTGGGATGACCCACATCTTTATAAAGAAGGAGTAGATGGTGTTATTAGACGTTGTGTACCTGAGCATGAACAGAAACAGATCCTACGCAAGTGTCACTCCGAGGCTTATGGAGGACACCACGCTGGAGATAGAACTGCACATAAGTTATTGCAATCCGGTTTTTATTGGCCTACTCTCTTCAAAGATGCCAGTAAGTTTGTCTTGTCTTGTGATGAATGTCAAAGAATTGGTAATATTAGTAGACATCAAGAAATGCCTATGAACTATTCACTTGTTATTGAACCATTTGATGTTTGGGGCTTTGATTATATGGGACCTTTTCCTGCCTCTAATGGATATACACATATTTTAGTTGCTGTTGATTACGTTACTAAGTGGGTAGAAGCTATTCCAACTAGTAGTGCTGATCATAACACTTCTATTAAAATGCTTAAAGAAGTTATTTTTCCGAGGTTTGGAGTCCCTAGATATTTAATGACTGATGGTGGTTCACATTTTATGCATGGTGCTTTCCGTAAAATGCTTTCTAAGTATGATGTTAATCATAGAATTGCATCTCCTTATCACCCGCAGTCTAGTGGTCAAGTAGAATTGAGTAATAGAGAGCTCAAATTAATTTTGCAAAAGACTATCAATAGATCTAGAAAGAATTGGTCCAAGAAACTTGATGATGCATTATGGGTCCTATAGAACTGCATATAAAAATCCTATGGGTATGTCTCCGTATAAAATGGTTTATGGAAAAGCGTGTCACTTACCTCTTGAACTAGAACATAAGGCTTATTGGGCCATTAAAGAGCTCAACTATGATTTCAAACTTGCCGGTGAGAAGAGGCTATTTGACATTAGCTCACTTGATGAATGTAGAACCCAAGCTTATGAAAATGCCAAGTTATTTAAATAAAAAGTTAAAAGATGGCATGACAAAAGAATACAAAAGCGTGAGTTTAATGTAGGTGATTATGTATTGCTATACAACTCTCATTTAAGATTTTTTGCAGGAAAACTTCTCTCTAAATGGGAAGGCCCTTACGTTATCGAGGAGGTCTATCGTTCTGGTGCCATAAAAATCAACAACTTCGAAGGCACAAATCCGAAGGTGGTGAACGGTCAAAGAATCAAACATTATATCTCAGGTAATCCCATAAATGTTGAAACCAATGTTATTGAAACCGTAACCCCGGAGGAATATATAAGGGACACTTTCCGGAACGTTTCAGCCTCCGAAAAGGAATAGGTATGTGGTACGGTAAGTAAACCGACTCCAAAACAATTCTATTGGAAATATTTCTCCATTTTGGAATATTTGGAAAAATAGAAAATTAAGAAGCAGTCCGGGAAGGACACGAGGCCTCCACGAGGGTGGAGGGCGCGCCCTACCCCCTGGGCGCGCCCCCCTACCTTGTGGGCACCTCGTGTGCTCTCCGGACTGCGTTTTCTTGCACGATGCGTATTTTGGTCGGTAAAAATTCATTATATAATCTCCCGAAGGTTTTGACCATCGTATCACGCAATTATCCTCTGTTCTTTTTTCAAGCTGTTTTCTGTCAGGGTTGTCAAGGTCGGGCATCATGTCGTCCCCCTCCTCCAACAATGGTGACAACGATGCTTGGCTAATGAAGATAGAGCTGAAAAGGCAATAACCCATGGAGATCAACAAGGATGAAGGGATCAAGAAGGCCACGGAGGACCAAGTTCCGGCAACAGAAGACATCCTTCAACTTGATCACAATCTTCTTACCCCAACTGAGATCGAAGCTTTCAAGATGATTGAGTTAGCTCGTATACTCAAGGCATTATCCGCAAGCTGGAGGACCTCTTACGCTCGATGTGCGACTATCCATCATCATCTCCACATTCTTCACCAGCAAAGGAGACATAATCACATGGGTATGGGCACTCCCCTTGGCAACTGCCAAGCTTGCGGGAGATGCCCCAATATCGTATCACAACCACATCTCCTATCTTTACCGTTTTTCTTAGTTCGATCCTATTTAGTAGTATCTTGATCTTGTAGAATAAAAGCTTTGGTATGATCTAGTTTTGCGTTTTGCTTTATGACCCCTCCTTGTAATCGAGTCCGTGAGCTATATAATAAAGATTAGTGTTGAGTCAAGGGCTTGATTATTTTGCCATGATCTTGAGTGAATAAAAGAAAAGAGAAAAGGAATAGAAAGAAATAAAGAGATCATATTGATCTTATTGAGAGTAATGACTTCACATAGAAAGAGTATGATGATTAAAAATTGTTGAGAGTTGGCAAACATAGCTTTGGTCATCGTTGCAATTAATAGGAAGTAGTAAAGAAAGAGAGGTTTCACATATAAATACACTATCTTGGACATCTTTTATGATTGGGAGCACTCATTAAAATATCACATGCTAAAGAGTTGATGTTGGACAAGGAAGACAACGTAATGGGTTATGCTTTCTTATATCTGAGATAAAGTATATTGTCATGGATCATCCAACATGTTGAGCTTGCCTTTCCCCCTCATGCTAGCCAAATTCTTTGCACCAAGTAGAGATACTACTTGTGCTTCCAAAAACCCTTAAACTAGTTTTGCCATGAGAGTCCACCATATCTACCTATGGATTGAGTAAGATCCTTCAAGTAAGTTGTCATCGGTGCAAGCAATAAAAATTGCTCTCTAAATATGTATGATTGATTGGTGTGGGGGAAATAAGCTTTATACGATCTTGTAATGTGGAAGAAATAAAAGCGATGGACTGCATAATAAAGGTTCATATCACAAGTGGCAATATAAAGTGACGTTCTTTCGCATTAAGATTTTGTGCATCCAACCCTGAAAGCGCGTGGCAACCTCTGCTTCCCTCTGCGAAGGGCCTATCTTTTATTATTATCTTCTACCTTATGCAAGAGTCATGGTGATCTTCACCTTTCCTTTTTACATTTTATCCTTTGGCAAGCACAGGATGTTGGAAAGATTCTGATATATATATATATATATAATTGGATGTGGGTTAGCATGAACTATTATTGTTGACATTACCCCTGAGGTAAAAGGTTGGGAGGTGAAACTATAAGCCCCTATCTTTCTTTGTGTCCGGTTAAAACTCCGTAACCACAAGTATTGCGTTAGTGTTAGCAATTATGAAAGACTAAATGATAGTTGAGTATGTGGCCTTGGTAGAAAGCTCTGACATAGACTCTTTTTGATGTTATGATAAATTGCAATTGCTTTGATGACTGAGATTATAGTTTGTTTGTTTTCAATAAGGTTTCTGATTCATACTTTGCATTGTGAATAAATTATTACTTGAGCATAAGAAATCATATGACAATATCCATATATGTTGCTGTTATGAGAATAATCATGATGCCCTCATGTCTGTATTTTATTTTATCGACACCTCTACCTCTAAACATGTGGACATATTTATCATTATCGGCTTCCGCTTGAGGACAAGCGAGGTCTAAGCTTGGGGGAGTTGATACGTCCATTTTGCATCATGCTTTTATATCGATATTTATTGCATTATGGGCTGTTATTACACATTATGTCACAATACTTATGTTTATTCTCTCTTATTTTACAAGGTTTACATAAGGAGGGAGAATGCCGGCAACTGGAATTCTGGGCTGGAAAAGGAGCAAATATTAGAGACCTATTCTGCACAACTCCAAAAGTCCTGAAACTCCATGAAAGTTATTTTTGGAAATAATACAAAATACTGAGCGGAAGAAATACGTCAGGGGGGGCCTCCACCTATCCATGAGGGTGGGGGCGCGCCCTACCCTCTGGGCGCGCCCCCTGCCTCGTGGGCCCCCTGTTGGCCCTCCGATGCCCATCTTCTGCTATATGAAGTCTTTCATACAAAGAAAAATCATAAGCAAGCTTTCGGGACGAGACTCCACCACCACGAGGTGGAACCTTGGCAGAACCAATCTAGGGCTCCGACAGAGCTGTTCTGCCGGGGACACTTCCCTCCGGGAGGGGGAAATCATCGCCATCATCATCACCAACGCTCCTCTCATCGGGAGAGGGCAATCTCCATCAACATCTTCACCAGCACCATCTCCTCTGAAACCCTAGTTCATCTCTTGTATCCAATTCTTGTCTCCAAGTCTGAGATTGCTACTTGTTGGTTGTTAGTAGTGTTGATTACTCCTTGTAGTTGATGCTAGTTGGTTTATTTGGTGGAAGATCATATGTTCAGATCATTTATGCATATTAATACTCCTCTGATTATGAACATGAATATGCTTTGTGAGTAGTTACGTTTGTCCTGAGGACATGGGAGAAGTCTTGCTATTAGTAGTCATGTGAATTTGGTATTCGCTCGATATTTTGATGAGATGTATGTTGTCTATCCTCTAGTGGCGTTATGTGAACGTCGACTACATGACCATTCACCATTATTTGGGCCTAGAGGAAGACATTGGGAAGTAATAAGTATATGATGGGTTGCTAGAGTGACAGAAGCTTAAACCCTAGTTTATGCGTTGCTTCGTAAGGGGCTGATTTGGATCCATATGTTTCATGCTATGGTTAGGTTTGCCTTAATACTTTTGTTGTAGTTGCGGATGCTTGCAATAGAGGTTAATCATAAGTGGGATGCTTGTCCAAGTAAGGGCAGCACCCAAGCACCGGTCCACCCACATATCAAATTATCAAAGTACCGAACGCGAATCATATGAACGTGATGTAAACTAGCTTGACGATAATTCCCATGTGTCCTCGGGAGCGCTTTTCTCTATATAAGAGTTTGTCCAGGCTTGTCCTTTGCTACAAAAAGGATTGGGCCACCTTGCTGCACTTTATTTACTTTTGTTACTTGTTGCTCGTTACGAACTACCTTATCACAAAACTATCTGTTACCTATAATTTCAGTGCTTGCAGAGAATACCTTGCTGAAAACCGCTTATCATTTCCTTCTGCTCCTCGTTGGGTTTGACACTCTTACTTGTCGAAAGGACTACGATAGATCCCCTATACTTGTGGATCATCATACGTCTTTACGGTCGACCGATCCTCAGTACCGAACGTACGGCACCTCCGCGTTCAGCACACGTTCAGCTCGGTGACGTCCCGCGAACTCACGATCCAGTAGAGCTCGAGGGAGAGTTTCGTCAGCACGACAACGTGATGACGATGTTGATGAAGCTACCGTCGCAGGGCTTCGCCTAAGCACCGCTACGATATGACCGAGGTGGATTATGGTGGAGGGGGGCACCGCACACAGCTAAGAGATCAATGATCAATTGTTGTGTTCTAGGGTGCCCCTGCCCCCGTATATAAAGGAGCAAGGGGGGAGTCCAGCCGGCCCTATAGGGCGCGCCAGGAGGAGTCCTCCTCCTCCTAGTAGGAGCAGGACTCCCCTCTTTCCTACTCCTACTATGAGGGGGAAAGGAAGGGGGAGAAGGAGAAGGAAAGGGGGGCGCCGCCCCCTTCCTAGTCCAATTCGGACCAGAGGGGGAGGGGGCGTGCGGCCTGCCTTGGCCAGCCCCTCTCTCTCTCTCCAATAGGGCCCAATTAGGCCCATTAACCTCCGGGGGGTTCCGGTAACCCCTCCGGCACTCCAGTAAAATCCCGATTTCACCCAGAACTCTTCCGACGTCCAAATATAGGCTCCCAATATATCAATCTTTATGTCTCGACCATTCCGAGACTCCTCGTCATGTCCCTTATCATATCCGGGACTCCGATCTACCTTCGGTACATCAAAACATATAAACTCATAATACCGATCGTCACAGAACTTTAAGCGTGCGGATCCTACGGGTTCGAGAACTATGTAGATATGACCGAGACACATCTCCGGTCAATAACCAATAGCGGAACCTGGATGCTCATATTGGTTCCTACATATTCTACGAAGATCTTTATCGGTCAAACCGCATAACAATATACGTTGTTCCCTTTGTCATCGGTATGTTACTTGCCCGAGATTCGATCGTCGGTATCTTAATACCTAGCTCAATCTCGTTACCGGCAAGTCTCTTTACTCGTTCCGTAATGCATCATCCCGCAACTAACTCATTAGTCACATTGCTTGCAAGGCTTATAGTGATGTGCATTACCGAGATGGCCCAGAGATACCCCTCCAACAATCGGAGTGACAAAGTCTAATCTCGATCTATGCCAACTCAACAAGTACCATCGGAGACACCTGTAGAGCACCTTTATAATCACCCATTTATGTTGTGACATTTGGTAGCACAAAAAGTGTTCCTCCGGTAATCGGGAGTTGCATAATCTCATAGTCATAGGAAGCGGTATAAGTCATGAAGAAAGCAATAGCAGTAAACTAAATGATCAAGTGCTAAGCTAACGGAATGGGTCAAGTCAATCACATCATTCTCCTAATGATGTGATTCCGTTAATCAAATGACAACTTGTCAGGACCCCGATTCATGGTCACATCGATCCAGCATGTAACACATCATATCACTTTGCGGCCTCACGCACGGTACTCCCACGGGTGCCACCTTACCTGGCCCGGGACCGTTTGCGCCTTTTGGCTCACGTATATGATAGTGTCGCTAGCATCCATATGACAGAGAACCCGGGCCGACATGGCTAGTCGTGAACCCAAAGCGGCGCTAGCCTATGAGGACAGGCATACATGAATCACTTCGAACATGTCGGTCATCAACGTATCTATTCGGGCTGTAGCACTGGGCTAATAGGACTCCGGTAACCCGGGCTATAGCAGGCTAGGCAGGACTCCGAATATCAGCGCGTGACATTTCCCCTAAGGGACAGACATAGGAACGACGTGAAACACATGCCGGCCAGTCAAGTGTCCAAGCAGTAGTGCTGGGCTAGCAGGACTCCGGTGAACCGGGCTGTAGCGGACTACTATCGCTCAGAAGCACAAGACTTACATTTCCCCATATGAAAGGCTGCCAAGGATAAACAACTAGATAGTCGGATCCCACTCATACCAAGCATTTCAATCATACACACAATATGCCCGATATGAGTAAATACAACATGGCAACACAACAGTACTCTACGACTCAAGTACTTTATTTAGAAGGCTCCGAGGAGCCATACATATCATACATACAGATAGGGGTCACATGACCCAACACTCAAGTCATACAAACATACAAGCACATGCGGAAGCAAAGTAGTATGAGTACAGACACTAGAAAGAAAGAAGGCTTGACGAAGCCTGTCTATCTACAAAGACCCTTCACAAGTCTTGGATCACCACCTGGGTGATAAGTCACTCGTCAACGTCGGTCTACATAGAACCCATCAGAGGGATTGGTGCAGTCGTCTGAAAAACATGATTAAAGCAACATGAGTACGGAGGTACTCAGCAAGTCTTACAACAGGAACCTACTATACATGCACATTCTCAAGAAGGTAGTGGGGTTATTGCAGCAAGCCAGCTTTGACTCTTGGCTAAGCTATCCTACGAAAGACACCACTTGTAAAACATTTGTCGCACACGAGTCCACTAACACCAACACAATACTCCATCGTGGATCCTCTCTCGCCATCCTACGAGAGGGCCATCCGCGGTACTCACACTTATCTTGAGATTTTTAGTAGTATCCATTTAACTTATCTATGAACTATATAGGTGACCAAGTAGTCCTTTACCGCGGACGCGGCTATTCGAATAGATTTATACCCTGCAGGGGTGTACTTCTTCACACACGCTCTCACCACTTATCGCCGTTTACACGACATGTACTTGGCTACCTTCAAGCGGAAGCCCAGCGAGGGTGTCGGCCACGGCCTACCTAAACACTCAAGTCTCTAGTCCAGGTTTATCGCCTATTCGGGTTCCATCCGCAGGGAGTCCGGCCGAGGTTTCCACTAACGGCCCCGAACGATGTGAACAGGGTTCCCGAGACACCAAACGGGCGAGTCGGTACACCGTGCCACGTGCCTACCGCAACACAGCCCACCCCGATGGTCAGCGCCGCGTGCGGCCCCCAGCATGCTACAAACACCAGAAACTACTTTGCAACTCCTGGACAGGGGACAAGCGTGATCAAGAAGCCGAGAGGGTCCATTGGTTTCGGGCCCAATGCGTGGTAGTATCTGAGTCTTAAATCACACACACAGATCTCAGTTCTTAAGAACGGCCTCAATGAAACAACCCACCATGTACTCCTACATGGCCTTTCATCGATTCCTTTACCAAATCGTGTTCAACGCTTCCACACTATTGACAACGATACAACCTTTCACTCCGGATCATCATCCCGATGAGCCAGACCTGACACAACTCTAAGCATAGCAAGCATAGCATGGTAGGAACACACATACACATGTATTGGCTCAATCAACTCCTACACATGCTAGTGGGTTTCATCTAGTTACTGTGGCAATGACAGGTCATGCAAAGGAAGTGGGTTCAACTACCGCGACACACAGCAGTTTGAAACGCGTTGTCTTAATGCAGTAAACGAGAGCAGAAGCGAGAACATGGGTTTGTATCGGAATGATCAATGGTTTGCTTGCCTGATGGAGTGGTCGTGGGATACTGCCCTTCAGTTGGATACTCGGAGATATCCTCGGAGGCAGAACCTACCACGATGAACACATTGCAACACAATCAATACATGACGATATGCAACAATATGATGCATGCAATGACATGGCAATATGAATGTGTCCTGGTCTTGTGCAAGTTAAACCAGAAGGAAATGACCCCATTTGAACCAAGGATTCAAATGGTAGTGCATTTATAAGATCATATTAGTGCAATATCTTATAATGCCTAAACAGTGGGTTTAACTTGTTTTAACATGCATGAAACCAGTTCCATTGGATAGATTGGATTTTTCTGATAGATTTTCATATATAAAACTTTGCATTTGGAGCTATAGATAATTTTCTATGAATTTTTGAAGTTTGAACTAATTTCTGGAATTTCCTGTATAAAAATAAATCCAGTAATTAGTTATTGCGTCAGCATGAGGTCATGCTGACCTCAGCAGGTCAACAGACCCGGTCCAGGTCAAACCTGACGCGTGGGTCCCGCGTGTCAGGGTTATTAGATTAAACCGATTAGATTAATCCTAATTCTGAATTAGTTAGCGGGCGGGGCCCACATGTCATAGACCCAGGGGGTCAACGGGTCAACTCCGCCGGCGTTGAGCCGCCGGCGACGTCCAGACGCGGCGGAGGAAGTGTAGATTCGTGCTCCGGCGACCAAATCGACGGCGGAGCACGTCTACGTGATGCGGGAGCTGACCCGCAACTCTTGGTGGAGTTGGTTGGGGTCGGGGTGGCCGGAGTTGGCGCCGGCGACGAGTTTGGCGGCGCCGGGGCTCGGGCGAAGGTGGAACCGGGGCTGCGGGGCACGGCGAGGTGCGTGCGGTAGTGCGTTGGCCTCCTGGGGTTGCGGTGAGGCCATTGGACACGGTGGGGTGGTTATTGGTTAGCCGGAGACACGTCGGCGACGAGCTCCGCGGCGGTGCGTGCGGGTGAGCACCGTGCAGTCGCTGTGGTGCACGAGACGCAGAACGGAGGGGATGGGGGTGTAGCTGAGCTCACAGCGGTCTCGGGGAAGCGAACGTCGCGGTCGGAGACGAGCTGGTGCGGCGGTGAGGTCGAAGGGGATCTCCGGCGGCCGAAGGTTGAAGAAGAGCTCGGGGAAGCGTTGTAGAGCGAGCGAGCGCTCGGGGCTCGGCTAGCTCGAAGAAGAGGAGGGCGGCGGAGCTTCTGGACAGGTCGGAGCGGCGCAAGGACGACGGAGAGCACGACTACGGCGACGGTGCAGCTGCGGTGGCGTCGGCCATGGCGTGGAGGTGCGAGGGAGAGAGGCAGAGGGGCGAAAGGCGTGTCCAGGGGGTCGGGGCACGACGTGGAGCTCATCCAGGTGGCCGGGCGGCGAGGGAGGTGAAGCAGGGGGGCAGGGCGCTGCGTGGCGAGCTCCTGCTCCGGCGTCGAGCACCTGCCTGCCTGGCTGGCGAGGCGAAGCAGCTCGCTGGCGCGGCTGGTGGGCTGGGCCGGCCAGGTGGGCCGCCAGGTAAGGTAGTTTGTAATTTTGTTTTTGCTTTTCCTTTTCTATTTCTTCTGCAACTTTGTGGAGTTATTTAAATTACCTAGACCACTCCAAAAATCACCAAACTGCACCTGGCCCCTAGTTGGAAAATTTCCAACATGAAACATTTTGGTTTGGGAATATTTGAACATTTAAAATATTTTTATAAATTTTAAATGCCCAAATTCAAATACTTATGAATTAAGTCAGAAACCTTAGGATGACCTAGAAAATTGTGCACCACTTTTGTCAAAGGTTTAAACCCAAAACAAAGGGGGTGAACATTTCAGAAGGGCATTTCAGGTTCATTGAAAATAATTTTAGTAAACCCTAGTTATTTCCAGGGGGGGGGGAAGTGTGTGCTGGGGGTTCTGGCATTTCCCATTTCAGAATTAATAGAATTTAAACATGATGCACACTCTAATGCATGGCCTAGCTAGGGATGTGACAACTCACCCCCACTCAAAAGAATCTCGTCCCGAGATTTAGGTTCCTCCGGAAAGAAGGCGGGATACTCAAGTCGAAGACGATCCTCCCTTTCCCATGTAGCCTCTTGCTCGGAATGGTGTGACCATTGAACCTTGAGAAACTTGATATTGTGGCGTCGAGTGGTACGCTCGGCTTGATCAAGGATACGAACGGGGTATTCCCGATAGGTGAGGTTATCTTGGAGATCAAGCGTTTCGTGGTCCACTCCACGGATAGGATCCGCGAAGCAACGCCTGAGTTGAGAAACATGGAAGACATCATGAACTCTGGAGAGATGCGGAGGTAGTTCCAGTTGGTAGGCAACTTCCCCTCGTTTGGCAAGAATGCGAAAAGGTCCAATGTAGCGAGGAGCCAGTTTGCCTTTGATACCGAATCGATGGGTCCCCTTTAAAGGTGTAACCCGAAGGTAAGCCATCTCGCCGACTTCATAAGCCATGGGCTTATGCTTGCGGTCATACTGACTCTTTTGTCGAGACTGGGCGGTTTTCAACTTCTCACGAATAATGCGAACCTGCTCTTCTGCATCCTGGATCATGTCCGGGCCAAAGAGTTGTCTCTCGCCGGTTTCTGACCAGTTAAGAGGCGTTCAACATTTTCGTCCATAAAGAACTTCGAAAGGAGCTTTGCCCAAGCTAGCTTGATAACTATTGTTATAAGCGAACTCGGCGAATGGTAGGCACTTCTCCCAATCCATGCCGAAAGAGATGACAGAAGCTCGGAGCATATCCTCCAGAATTTGATTGACTCGTTCCACTTGACCACTTGATTGCGGATGGAAGGCGGTGCTAAAGGAGAGACGAGTCCCCATAGCATTTTGGAAACTTTCCCAAAATCGAGAGGTGAAAAGACTTCCACGGTCCGAATTAATTTCCAATGGAACACCATGAAGAGACACTATTCGAGAGATGTATAAGTCAGCTAGCTGGCTAGCGGTTATACTCTCGCGAACGGGTAAAAAGTGGGCTACTTTGGAGAGACGATCGACAACAACGAAGATAGCATTATTCCCTCTTTTGGTCCTGGGAAACCCGGTGATGAAATCCATACCGATTTTATCCCATTTCCATTCAGGAATATCCAAGGGCTGAAGGGTGCCAGCAGGCCGTTGATGCTCTGCTTTAACACGACGACAGACGTCGCAAGTTGCAATGTATTGAGCGATTTCTCTCTTCATCCTGGTCCACCAAAACCTCTGGCGTAGGTCTTGATACATCTTAGTACTACCGGGATGAATGGTGAGAGGGGATTCATGAGCTTCCTTAAGGATCAATCGCCTCAAGTTGCGTATCTTGGGAACCACTAGACGGTTTTCGAAGAACACAACACCTTGATCATCAATGGAGAAACAATCTGCAACTCCCTTCTTGATGTTTTTCTTGATACGGGAAATTCTCGGATCCACCTTTTGTGCCTTGATGATCTGATCCGTAAGGTTAGGTTTCACCACCAGGGTGGAAAGGAATCCTCGAGGAGCAATATGAAGGTTAAGCTTACGAAATTCCTCGTGGAGAAGTGGTTGACCTTGTTGTAACATCAAGTTGTTACAATAAGATTTACGACTTAGTGCATCAGCCATGACATTGGCTTTGCCTGGGGTGTAAGTTATTCCTAAGTCGTAATCCGAGATCAACTCGACCCAACGTCTTTGCCTGAGATTCAAATCCGGTTGGGTGAAGATATATTTCAAACTTTGGTGATCAGTGTAAATTTCGCAACGATTACCCAGAAGGTAGTGTCGCCAGGTTTTGAGTGCATGGACTACCGCTGCAAGCTCTAGATCATGAGTAGGATAATTATCCTCATGTGGACGCAACTGTCGAGATGCGTAGGCAATCACATGACGATCTTGCATGAGTATGCAACCTAGTCCTTGTCGCGAGGCGTCGCAATAGATAACAAAGTCCTTAGAGAAATCTGGTGGTACCAGTACGGGAGCAGATGTCAGGCGTCTTTTCAGTTCCTGAAAGCTGAACTCGCACTGTGGGGTCCACTCGAACTTTTTATCTTTCTTGAGGAGTTCAGTTAGAGGCTTAGAAACCTTGGAGAAATTCTCGACGAAGCGGCGACAATAGCTCGCTAAACCAAGAAAACTCCGAACTTGCTTGACCGTTTCAGGTGGAGTCCAGTAAAGGACAGCTTGAACTCGCTCGGGATTGACAGCAATGCCCTTGCCAGAGATTACATGGCCCAGATAGGTCACTTCTGGCAACCAGAATTCGCACTTGGAGAATTTGGCATAAAGGCGATGCTCTCGAAGTTTCATCAATACTAGCCTTAGATGTTCGGCATGTTCTTCCTCATTCTTGGAGTAGATGAGTATATCATCGAGGTATACCACGACGAATTTATCCAAGTACTCCATGAAGATCGAGTTCATTAACCGAGAGAAGGTGGCTGGAGCATTGGTTAAACCGAAGGACATGACGGTGTACTCGTATTGGCCGTAACGAGTGACGAAAGCCGTTTTGGGAATGTCTCCGTTATTGATTTTGATTTGATGGTAGCCCAACCTCAAATCCATTTTGGAAAAGACTGAGGATCCAGCGAGCTGGTCATACAGATCGTTGATCCTGGGGAGCGGATACTTGTTCTTGATAGTGACCAAATTGACAGGTCGGTAATCTACAACCATCCGATCCGTTCCATCCTTCTTCTTGACGAAGAGGACGGGGCAAGCCCATGGAGATGAACTAGGACGGATGAAACCTTTTTGCAAGGACTCATCGAGTTGTTTCTTAAGCTCAGCTAGTTCTAGGGGTGCCATCTTATAAGGTCTCCTAGAGATTGGGACGGTTCCTGGGACAAGGTCTATCACGAACTCGACATCTCTGTCAGGTGGAACACCTGGCAGTTCCTCTGGAAAGACATCAGGGAAGTCACGGACTACCGGAATATCTTCGAGGTCTGGAAGGGGATTGGCATTTAGAGAGTAGAGCTGACGTTCCGATATTCGGGTCAAAACATTGACTGTCTTGCCCGATGGATGGGTAAGTTGGACAGTTCTAGTTGAGCAGTCAATCTTGGCGTAATGAGCTGACATCCAGTCCATACCCAAGATAATGTTTATGTCTGAAGACTTGAGAGCTATTAGTGACGCAAGGAAGACCAATCTGTCAACAAGAATTTCATTTCCATGGCTGATTCTAGAGGTTTGCCACTTAGAACCAGGGGTTTGAATTACCATGGAGGTGGGCATGTCACAAAAAGTGGTGTTGTGCAAACGAGCATAGCTCTCAGAAATAAATGAATGAGATGCCCCAGTATCAAAGAGAACAGTTGCCGGATGGCAATTAACAAGGAGCGTACCGAGAACGACGTTGGGGTCCTCTTGAGTCTCTTCAGCTGAAACGTAGTTGACATGGCCACGAGCAGTGGTGGCTGGCTTGGCGACAAGCACTTTTGCTGTTGACTTACCACGGCCAACAGACTTTCCGAACTGGCTGGGGTTGTTCTGGGGACACTCACGGATGTAGTGGCCCGGCTCACCACACTTGAAACAAGTTGTCATATTGGGGCGTGGAGCAGTATTGGCAGTGGGACCACCAAAAGTCTTGGGCGGCACATACTGCTGGTTGGGACGAGGCGCCTCAAAGGATGGCCTCGGGGTATACCTGGATGGTATAGCAGTGTTCGGGATCCAGACCCGGCGCTTCTGTGATCCAGAACCGGATGAAGATCCATAGTCACGGGAGTGCTTGCGCGAAGCTTCGAAGTCATTCTGCCCTGTCTCGGCACTGATGGCCTTATTGACTAGCTTCGGAAAAGAAGTGCATTCATGCAGACGAAGGTCACGGCGGAGTTCAGGGCTAAGTCCCTTGCGGAACCTTGCCTGCTTCTTGGCATCGGTGGACACCTCTTCGGGAGCATAGCGTGCAAGCTTTCCAAACTCGCGACTGTATGCATCCACAGTCAGCTTCCCCTGGGTGAAGTTACAGAACTCCTCCCTCTTGCGGTCCATAAGACCTTCCGGGATATGATGCTCACGGAAAGCGGCACTGAAATCAGCCCAAGTAGTGAGTTGGCCGACCGGACGCATAGCTTCATAATTCTCCCACCAAAGGCTGGCAGGGCCTTCGAGGTGATAGGCAGCAAAGGTGACTTTATCATCTTCAGCTACGTTGGCAGAACGTAGCTTGTGGGCGATGCTGCGGAGCCAATCATCCGCATCGAGATGCTCGATGGAATGATTGAACTTTGGCGGGTACAGCTTGACAAAGTCATTGATGGACACTGGATTGACCCTTTGCTGACGTGCAGTGTTTTGTTCAATCCGCTCCAGCAAGCGGTTGGTGTCGCGCCTGTTGCGCTCTGCCTCCAGCATCACTTCGGCCAGAGAAGGTGGTTGAGGAAGACTTTCCTCTCTAGGTGCACTAGCTTCTCCCTGCTCCGAAGCAGCAGGGTTGCTGCGGGTGTTGACCATCCTGGGAAAACAAAACAACGATTTAAACCAGGATGGCAAAATCTGGCCAAGGAAGTGCGGAATGTAATGGTAACAAGGAATGCAGAGATGATCATCCGTATGACATGGTAATATAGGAACTGCCATATATATACCAACGGTCATACACATCATACATAGATTAGTACAAGCTCAAGCTGAGGTACAGCTAAGACGACAGACGTTACATCTCATCGGAGGCATTCCAAGCTCCTATACATTATTTTTCTACACCTCCGGAATTGATACACACTAAGTCATATTCCACGGGTCACGCAGGACGGTGGACATACAACTGTTACAATACTAGCGAGACTACTACTAGCTCAGGCGGTTCCGTAGAAGTCCTCATAGAAGTCACCACCCAGACCTGGAAGCGGAACATGGTCATCTGGGAACAAACGGTGCTGCGGTGCTTGTGGACCATAGGGACTTGGGTGCGGCCTCGGTCCAACAGATGGCGGTAGAAGAGGCCCACGAGGAGGGGTGATGCCTCCCACCTCACGCCATTCCATGAAGTCTGGCAGACTAGCCCGCACAGGGTACAAGTCTCTCGTGTCCATGTATCCGGCTTGCACAACAGGTGCAAACCTCGTCAAGGTGGCCCAATGATCAGCACGAGCATTAAAGAGCTCCATACGCAAGGCCCGGTTTTCACGGTCCTTATCTTCCAACATCTCAGTAGTGGTGCAAAGGAGTGAGTCCTCATGGGATGCATCACTGTACATGCCCTGAAGGTAACCATGCGCCCCAGGGAGGGATGCTGGCATGTAGCGAAATTCAGTGTTGCTTAACAAGGCAGTTCTAGCTCGCATGATGGTCATCATCGAGTAGGCTGCATCTTGAACGGACATCCCAATAGTGATCCCGAGTCCATAAGAACGGTGGAGTGGTTCCGTGGCTCCGGGATAAGATGGATATATCCTAACCGTGCACAGATATTGGCTCTGGTTGAAATCTCTAAACTGCTCTTCGACGGTGTATTCAGGGTACCATCGGTATCCTGCCTCAACCATCACTCGAACCAACATGGCGGTATGACCACATACACCGATGCAACGGGTCAGACGAACCACTTGGTTTTGGGGACGGGTAGCCATCTGAAAGCACAAATTAGTGCAAAGGCATTAGAATTTCTGGATGAAATTGGACAGCATAACGGCTGTAAATGCTCAGAAAAAGAATTGAGACATCCACAACAGTTTGCGAAACCACTCAACAACAACATATCAAGGTTCTGGTTCAAATGGCAACATACTAAGCTTTAGTAGAACTGAGCTGGGTTGTATCCAACAATCCTATAAGTTACTACGGATTTAGTAACACGTGAACTTGATAGAGAGAAGAGAGCCTAGTCCTTAACCCACGTAGAATGAGAAGAGAATGACTCAGAATAGAGGGCATAAGGTAAAGGAGTAAAAGAGCCTTACGTTCCCTCCCACAATCAATTCCCCTACATATAGCTAAAGCATTTCTAGACTCGACATCGACCAGTTTGGCTTAGCGAACCTACAGGCAGTCCGGCTCTCATGCCAACGCTGTCAGGACCCCGATTCAAGGTCACATCGATCCAGCATGTAACACATCATATCACTTTGCGGCCTCACGCACGGTACTCCCACGGGTGCCACCTTACCTGGCCCGGGACCGTTTGCGCCTTTTGGCTCACGTATATGATAGTGTCGCTAGCATCCATATGACAGAGAACCCGGGCCGACATGGCTAGTCGTGAACCCAAAGCGGCGCTAGCCTATGAGGACAGGCATACATGAATCACTTCGAACATGTCGGTCATCAACGTATCTATTCGGGCTGTAGCACTG
Organism: Aegilops umbellulata; assembly: GCA_032464435.1. Lineage (NCBI taxonomy): Eukaryota > Viridiplantae > Streptophyta > Magnoliopsida > Poales > Poaceae > Aegilops > Aegilops umbellulata. The sequence continues at coordinate 374,140,263 of CP136057.1, forward strand.
GGCTAACAGGACTCCGGTAACCCGGGCTGTAGCAGGCTAGGCAGGACTCCGAATATCAGCGCGTGACATTTCCCCTAAGGGACAGACATAGGAACGACGTGAAACACATGCCGGCCAGTCAAGTGTCCAAGCAGTAGTGCTGGGCTAGCAGGACTCCGGTGAACCGGGCTGTAGCGGACTACTATCGCTCAGAAGCACAAGACTTACATTTCCCCATATGAAAGGCTGCCAAGGATAAACAACTAGATAGTCGGATCCCACTCATACCAAGCATTTCAATCATACACACAATATGCCCGATATGAGTAAATACAACATGGCAACACAACAGTACTCTACGACTCAAGTACTTTATTTAGAAGGCTCCGAGGAGCCATACATATCATACATACAGATAGGGGTCACATGACCCAACACTCAAGTCATACAAACATACAAGCACATGCGGAAGCAAAGTAGTATGAGTACAGACACTAGAAAGAAAGAAGGCTTGACGAAGCCTGTCTATCTACAAAGACCCTTCACAAGTCTTGGATCACCACCTGGGTGATAAGTCACTCGTCAACGTCGAGGTCTACATAGAACCCATCAGAGGGATTGGTGCAGTCGTCTGAAAAACATGATTAAAGCAACATGAGTACGGAGGTACTCAGCAAGTCTTACAACAGGAACCTACTATACATGCACATTCTCAAGAAGGTAGTGGGGTTATTGCAGCAAGCCAGCTTTGACTCTTGGCTAAGCTATCCTACGAAAGACACCACTTGTAAAACATTTGTCGCACACGAGTCCACTAACACCAACACAATACTCCACCGTGGATCCTCTCTCGCCATCCTACGAGAGGGCCATCCGCGGTACTCACACTTATCTTGAGATTTTTAGTAGTATCCATTTAACTTATCTATGAACTGTATAGGTGACCAAGTAGTCCTTTACCGCGGACGCGGCTATTCGAATAGATTTATACCCTGCAGGGGTGTACTTCTTCACACATGCTCTCACCACTTATCGCCGTTTACACGACATGTACTTGGCTACCTTCAAGCGGAAGCCCAGCGAGGGTGTCGGCCACGGCCTACCTAAACACTCAAGTCTCTAGTCCAGGTTTATCGCCTATTCGGGTTCCATCCGCAGGGAGTCCGGCCGAGGTTTCCACTAACGGCCCCGAACGATGTGAACAGGGTTCCCGAGACACCAAACGGGCGAGTCGGTACACCGTGCCACGTGCCTACCGCAACACAGCCCACCCCGATGGTCAGCGCCGCGTGCGGCCCCCAGCATGCTACAAACACCAGAAACTACTTTGCAACTCCTGGACAGGGGACAAGCGTGATCAAGAAGCCGAGAGGGTCCATTGGTTTCGGGCCCAATGCGTGGTAGTATCTGAGTCTTAAATCACACACACAGATCTCAGTTCTTAAGAACGGCCTCAATGAAACAACCCACCATGTACTCCTACATGGCCTTTCATCGATTCCTTTACCAAATCGTGTTCAACGCTTCCACACTATTGACAACGATACAACCTTTCACTCCGGATCATCATCCCGATGAGCCAGACCTGACACAACTCTAAGCATAGCAAGCATAGCATGGTAGGAACACACATACACATGTATTGGCTCAATCAACTCCTACACATGCTAGTGGGTTTCATCTAGTTACTGTGGCAATGACAGGTCATGCAAAGGAAGTGGGTTCAACTACCGCGACACACAGCAGTTTGAAACGCGTTGTCTTAATGCAGTAAACGAGAGCAGAAGCGAGAACATGGGTTTGTATCGGAATGATCAATGGTTTGCTTGCCTGATGGAGTGGTCGTGGGATACTGCCCTTCAGTTGGATACTCGGAGATATCCTCGGAGGCAGAACCTACCACGATGAACACATTGCAACACAATCAATACATGACGATATGCAACAATATGATGCATGCAATGACATGGCAATATGAATGTGTCCTGGTCTTGTGCAAGTTAAACCAGAAGGAAATGACCCCATTTGAACCAAGGATTCAAATGGTAGTGCATTTATAAGATCATATTAGTGCAATATCTTATAATGCCTAAACAGTGGGTTTAACTTGTTTTAACATGCATGAAACCAGTTCCATTGGATAGATTGGATTTTTCTGATAGATTTTCATATATAAAACTTTGCATTTGGAGCTATAGATAATTTTCTATGAATTTTTGAAGTTTGAACTAATTTCTGGAATTTCCTGTATAAAAATAAATCCAGTAATTAGTTATTGCGTCAGCATGAGGTCATGCTGACCTCAGCAGGTCAACAGACCCGGTCCAGGTCAAACCTGACGCGTGGGTCCCGCGTGTCAGGGTTATTAGATTAAACAGATTAGATTAATCCTAATTCTGAATTAGTTAGCGGGCGGGGCCCACATGTCATAGACCCAGGGGGTCAACGGGTCAACTCCGCCGGCGTTGAGCCGCCGGCGACGTCCAGACGCGGTGGAGGAAGTGTAGATTCGTGCTCCGGCGACCAAATCGACGGCGGAGCACGTCTACGTGATGCGGGAGCTGACCCGCAACTCTTGGTGGAGTTGGTTGGGGTCGGGGTGGCCGGAGTTGGCGCCGGCGACGAGTTTGGCGGCGCCGGGGCTCGGGCGAAGGTGGAACCGGGGCTGCGGGGCACGGCGAGGTGCGTGCGGTAGTGCGTTGGCCTCCTGGGGTTGCGGTGAGGCCATTGGACACGGTGGGGTGGTTATTGGTTAGCCGGAGACACGTCGGCGACGAGCTCCGCGGCGGTGCGTGCGGGTGAGCATCGTGCAGTCGCTGTGGTGCACGAGACGCAGAACGGAGGGGATGGGGGTGTAGCTGAGCTCACAGCGGTCTCGGGGAAGCGAACGTCGTGGTCGGAGACGAGCTGGTGCGGCGGTGAGGTCGAAGGGGATCTCCGGCGGCCGAAGGTTGAAGAAGAGCTCGAGGAAGCGTTGTAGAGCGAGCGAGCGCTCGGGGCTCGGCTAGCTCGAAGAAGAGGAGGGCGGCGGAGCTTCTGGACAGGTCGGAGCGGCGCAAGGACGACGGAGAGCGCGACTATGGCGACGGTGCAGCTGCGGTGGCGTCGGCCATGGCGTGGAGGTGCGAGGGAGAGAGGCAGAGGGGCGAAAGGCGTGTCCAGGGGGTCGGGGCACGACGTGGAGCTCATCCAGGTGGCCGGGCGGCGAGGGAGGTGAAGCAGGGGGGCAGGGCGCTGCGTGGCGAGCTCCTGCTCCGGCGTCGAGCACCTGCCTGCCTGGCTGGCGAGGCGAAGCAGCTCGCTGGCGCGGCTGGTGGGCTGGGCCGGCCAGGTGGGCCGCTAGGTAAGGTAGTTTGTAATTTTGTTTTTGATTTTCCTTTTCTATTTCTTCTGCAACTTTGTGGAGTTATTTAAATTACCTAGACCACTCCAAAAATCACCAAACTGCACCTGGCCCCTAGTTGGAAAATTTCCAACATGAAACATTTTGGTTTGGGAATATTTGAACATTTAAAATATTTTTATAAATTTTAAATGCCCAAATTCAAATACTTATGAATTAAGTCAGAAACCTTAGGATGACCTAGAAAATTGTGCACCACTTTTGTCAAAGGTTTAAACCCAAAACAAAGGGGGTGAACATTTCAGAAGGGCATTTCAGGTTCATTGAAAATAATTTTAGTAAACCCTAGTTATTTCCAGGGGGGGGGGAGTGTGTGCTGGGGGTTCTGGCATTTCCCATTTCAGAATTAATAGAATTTAAACATGATGCACACTCTAATGCATGGCCTAGCTAGGGATGTGACACAACTCATGTCTATGGCTAGGAAACTCAACCATCTTTGATAAACGAGCTAGTCAAGTAGAGGCACACTAGTGACACTATGTTTGTCTATGTATTCACACATGTATTATGTTTCCGGTTAATACAATTCTAGCATGAATAATAAACATTTATCATGATATGAGGAAATAAATAATAACTTTATTATTGCCTCTAGGGCATATTTCCTTCAATCCCTTCACGGTCTCCACGAAGGCCACCTGGGGCCAAGTGACGTTGGGGAGCTTGCTCACCATGGCACCGCCACACTCCGCATGTTGACCGTCGACCACTTTCGGCTTCACATTGAAGACCTTGAGCCATAATCTGAAGTGTGTTGGGGGGGGGATGTATAGAAACGCCTCACACACGATGATGAACGCCGAGATGTGGAGGAAGGAATTTGGGGCTAGATCGTGGAAGTCTAGCCCGTAATAGAACATGAGCCCGCGGACAAAAGGGTGGAGAGGAAACCCTAGTCTGCGAAGAAAGTGGGGGATGAACACTACCCTCTCATTAGGCTCCGGGGTGGGGATGATCTGCTTTTTGGCAGGGAGCCGGTGGGAGATGTCCGCGACCAAGTAGCTCGCTTCCTGGAGTTCCTTGACGTTCTCCTCCGTGACGGAGGAGGCCATCCACTTGCCCTGCGCGCCAGATCTAGACATGGCTGGAGTGTTTGGTGGGGATAGAAAAGATCGGAGCTTGGGCGCTAGAGCTCGAGGGCGGATGGGCTGAGGAGGAAGAAGGCGTGGGGTAAAAAGATGGATCCTTATCCTCTTATAACGGCAGTGAATATCAATCGCCCTCCCCACAAGCCTTAAAACTCGCCTATTCCCAAGGGGTCATGCAAACGGCACGGTTGGATTACCCAAACCCGTATTGATGAGAATCCCGCAATAAGGGGACACGATCTCTGCCTTGACAAGATGTGCTAATGAATACCACGCCTCGAAACGCGAAGCAGGAGGCTGAAAAATAGTTCGAAATTATAATAAGGCCAGGACATAATGTCCCGTCGAAAAAGCTTGGGGATGTTGATACGTCTCCAATGTATCTATAATTTTTGATTGTTCCATGCTGTTTTATTATCAATCTCGGATGTTTTATAATCATTTTATATCATTTTTTGGTACTAACCTATTGACATAGTGCCAAGTGCCAGTTGCTGTTTTTCCATGTTTTTTACATCGCATAAAATCCTTATCAGACGGAGTCCAAATGCCACGAAACTTTCCGGAGATTTTTTATGGACCAGTAGGAAGATATTGGACCCTAGTTGCACCTGGGGGGGAGTCCCGAGGAGGGGACAACCCAGGCGCGCCCTGGTGGGTTGTGGCCACCTTGGGTGCCCCCCAGACCGCCTTTGCTCTATAAATACCCCAAAAATACCAGAACCCTAGAAGCATCGACGAAATATTCATCCAACCGTCGCAGAGTCCAGAACCACCAGATCCAATCTAGACACCATCTCGGATGGGGTTCACCACCTCCATTGGTGCCTCTCTGATGATGCATGAGTAGTTCTTTGTAGACCTTCGGGTCCGTAGTTAGTAGCTAGATGGCTTTCTCTCTCTCTCTCTCTCTCTCTCTCTCTCTCTCTCGTTGAATTCTTAATACGATGGTCTCTTGGAGATCCATATGATGTAACTCTTTTTGCGGTGTGTTTGTTGGGATCTGATGAACTTTATGATCAGTCATATCTTTTTATACCCATGAAAGTTATTTGAGTTCCTTTGATATCTTATATGCATGATCTCTTATAGCCTCGTATTTCTTCTCCGATATTTGGGTTTTGTTTGGCCAACTTGATCTATTTATCTTGCAATGGGAAGAGGTGCCCGGTAGTGGGTTCGATGTTACGGTGCTTGATTCCAGTGACAGAAAGGGAACCGACACGTATGTATCGTTGCTACTAAGGATAAAAATATGAGATTTATATCTACCGCAATAGATAAATGGATCTTGTCTACATCATGTCATCGTTCTTATTGCATTACTCTGTTTTTCGATGAACTTAATACACTAGATGCATGCTGGATAGTGGTCGATGAGTGGAGTAATACTAGTAGACGCAGGCAGGAGTCGGTCTACTAATCTTGGACGTGATGCCTATGTATTGATCATTGCCTGGATATCATCATAATTATTTGAGGTTCTATCAATTGCCCAACAGTAATTTGTTTACGCACCGTTTGCTATCTTTCTCGAGAGAAGCCACTAGTGAAACCTATGGCCCCCGGGTCTTATTTCTCATATATTTGCTTGCGATCTACTTTTCCTTTGCATTTTTATTCAGATCTATTAAACCAAAAATACAAAAATACCTTGCTGCATTTTTTTCTTATTTATTTTATTTGGCATTTGATCTATTAATTCACTACAAATTTATCTCACTTCCGTTTGCCTATCTTCAGGCGCCGTACCCCGGAAGGGATTGACAACCCCTTTAACACGTCGGGTTTCGAGGATTTGTTATCTGTGTGCAGGGCTGTTTATGTTGTGTTGCTTGGTTCTCCTACTGGTTCGATAACCTTGGTTTCATATCTAATTGAAATACCTACCGCCGCTATGCTGCATCATCCCTTCCTCTTTGGGGAAAAACCGACGTAGCTTCAAGCGACATCAAAAGGAATTTCTGACGCCGTTGCCGGGGAGGATCAAGTCAAGATAGTCTCCCGGCCACGTGCCAATTTCTGGCACCATTGCCGGGGAGGATCTTCAACATAACCAGGTTCCTAATCACAAATCTCATCTCCTCGCAATTTACATTATTTGCCATTTGCCTCTCGTTTTCCTCTCCCCCACTTCACAAAAATTTGCCGTTTTATTCTCCTCTCTTTTTCGTTCGCCATTTTCTTGCCGGATCTGTTTTTGTGTGCACTCTTATTTGCGTAGTCATGATGCCTCAAAGAAAATATTATGATGGTCCTTACCGAAACATTTTTCTTGAAATTGAGAAAAGTATTAAGGAATATATGACTACACAATTTGGGCATAATAAGTATTTTACCGAAGAACTTAAGGAGCACTATGTTGTGCTTGATGCTATTACAAAATAACTTGATGATATTAGTAGAGAAGTTTGCAATCTCCAATCTAAGTATGCTTTTGCCGAAAGTTTGCTAGGAAAAATATCCGATGCACAAGCTACCTTAGTAAATCAAATGGCCGCTAAACCAATCTCGTTAGAAGACAAAAGTGATAAAGGTCTTAAAATAATTGGTGTTTCTTCTATTTATTCCTTGTTTAGGAAAGATAAGATTGATGAAAAAGGGAGTGGAGAAGAGTCAACTTTAGGTAGAAGGCATCCCAATATTTCGGAGGGTGAAAATCTTGTTGAGAAAATTGATGAAAGTGGGTTTGGAGAGGTCAAAACTTTAACTAGTGATGTGCCCACTCTTTTTGATTACAAAGACTTTAATTATGATAGTTGCTCTTTGATTGATTGTATTTATTTGTTGCAATCCATGATAACTTAACCCCATGCTTATGAACAAAATAAGGCTTTTACTAAACATATTGTTGATGCTATGATGAAAGCTCTTGTAGAAAAATTGGAATCACAAGTTTCAATTCCTAGAAAATTGCATGATGAATGGGAACCAACTATCAAAGTCAAGATTAAAAATTATGAATGTTTTGCTTTGTGTGACGTGGGTGCTAGTGTTTCTACAATCCCGAAATCTTTATGTGATGTGCTTGGTCTTACTAATCTTGAAGAATGTTCTTTGAATTTGCACTTGGCGGATTCTACTATTAAAAAGCCTATGGGAAGAATTAATGATGTTCTTATTCTTGAAAATAGGAATTATGTGCCCATAGATTTTGTTGTTCTTGATATTGATTGCAATCCATCTTGTCCAATTATTCTTGGTAGACTGTTTTTACGCACTACCTGTGCCGTGATTGATATGAAAGAAGGCAATATTAAGTTCCAATTTTCTTTGAGGAAGGGTATGGAACACTTTCCTAGAACTAGAATTAAGCAAACTTATGAATCAATCATGAGGGCATCTTATGGATCTCGAACCAAAGATGACAAAACTTAGATCCTTGCATTATGCCTAGCTAAGGGCGTAAAACTATAGCACTTGTTGGGAGGCGACCCAATGAATAATTTTATTTTTTGCCTTTTGCTTTCTGTTCTTGTTAGTTTACACAATTATGCTACTGTTATGATTGTGTTTTAATTAGTGTTTGTGCCAAGTAGAACCGATATGATCTTCTTGGGTGATAGTTGTTTGATCTTGCTGAAAAAGACAGGAACTTTGCGCTCACGAAATTAATTCTCATTTTTTATCAGAAAGAGATTTTGCCCTGATTCTTTTTTGCATAAGATTAATATACAAATTTCTCAGGTCATCCTATTTTTTCAGAATTTTTGGAGTTCCAGAAGTTTTCGTTTAAGTCAGATTGCTACATACTGTTCTGTTTTGACAGATTCTGTTTTCTTTGTGTTGTGTGCTTATTTTGATGGTTCTATGGTTTTCTTTGATGAGTTTTTGCCATAGAAAAGTTGGAATACTGTAGATATAATACAAAAACAAAATATGAATTGGTTTGATATAGCACTTATAGTAGCGGTTTACTTTCTTACACTAACGGATCTCACGGAGGTTTTGTTGAGTTTTGTGTGATTGAAGTTTTCAAGTTTTGGGTTATCTTACGATGGATGAAAGAAGGATAGAAGAGCCTAAGCTCGGGGATGCCCCGGCATCCCAAGCTATTATCCAAGAATAAGCAACCAACTAAGCTTGGGGATGCCCCCAAGTGGCATCCCCTCTTTCTTCTAACGACCATCGGTATTTTACTCGAGGCTATATTTTTATTTGTCACATGATATGTGTTTTTGTCGGTGTCAAAACCGGCGGATCTCGGGTAGGGGGTCCCGAACTGTGCGTCAAGGTCAGATGGTAACAGGAGACTAGGGACACTTTATTTTACCCAGGTTCGGGCCCTCTCGATGGAGGTAAAACCCTACTCCTGCTAGATTAATATTGATGATATGGGTAGTACAAGAGTAGATCTACCATGAGATCAAGGAGGCTAAACCCTAGAAGCTAGCCTATGGTATGATTGTGTATGATGATGGTCGTTCTTTATCGACTAGCCTGGCCTCGGTTTATATAATGCACCAGAGGCCTAGGATAACAAGAGTCCTAGCCGAATACGCCGGTGGGGAGAAGTCCTTGTCTTGATCGCCAAGTCTTGTTGTTGGGGATATTACTGCTGGGCGTAAACCGGCCTAAGTGGGTCGGTTTGACTTCATCAGTATTCTAAAGGTGCTAAAGCCCAGAGGCTAGACAAAGGCCCAAGGCCGTAGTCGGTTTAGTATCTGTAGCTGTAAACCGGCGTGTATATAAACTTGTATTATAAGTTAGGAATAGGGAGAGACCAACCCGGTTACGAATATAAACCAGAGATTGGGACTCTATGAACCGACGGGTGTCGCCCGTGTATATAAGGGGACAACCCGATAGCGGTTCAAGAGAGACAACCATAACTCGAGGCCTAGGCGAAGCTTGTTTGCTCCCTAGTCATCGAAACCCCATCAATTCCATCACAAACTAGACGTAGGCTTTTACCTTCATCGAAGGGGCCGAACTAGTATAAACTCCCTGTGTTCCTTGTCCGCTTTAACCCCTTCGAGTTAACTCGTTGCGATGGCTCCACGACTAAGTCCTTTCGCTAGGACATCTGCCGTGACAAACCCACGACAGTTGGCGCCCACCGTGGGGCTATTGCATGATGGTTTCAAGTTCTTCGAGGGCCGCTTTGAAGGACTCGAGGGATACGCCGTGGGCCGGATGACCAAGAGTCGTCGCGGCAAGATCTACATCGACGACGCAGGCTGGGCCCCCGACGCCGGCTCAATTGAGTACGGGTACCGGGTCCCCTTTGGTGGCATACATGTCTTCATCGGCAAGATCGGTGAACCGGGCCCTGAGCTGGACATCTGCACCGACCTCGTCGAGACAGCTCAGGGTGCACGACCTGCCCGGGTTAAACCGGCCGTGAAGCGTGCCTTCGTGGGAGTTATCCATGGAGGAAGCTATGAGGACGGATCAGGATCTGGTGGTGAAACCGTCATTTACTCTGGCGACGAGTCATCGACCGGAGAGACTGAGTCATTGTATCAGCTACAAGATGGCCGGATTGGGGGCTGTTCCGATGGCGACAGTATTCCGGACCCCTCCGATCTACCCAATCGGGTTGGGATATTCATGGCCGGTACACAAGCAACATCTCACTCATCGACAGCCGCGGCGATGATTTCTGGTTCAGCAGCAGCAACGGCTGCCGGAGCAGGAGGCTCGGTGCGCCCGCCGGTTCAAGTGTTATCAGATCTATTCGACGCATTGGCTGCACTCATGGCAGAGGCTAATCCGGTGGATCAGGATGCTCATAACACGGAGATCGCAAGGGTGAGAGAGCAGATTACCCAGGCCAAAGAGGATCTGGCAGCAGAAGAGGTCAGGATGACCACGGAGCGGGCCGCTTTAGATGCCCAAGCTTATAAACTCATGCTGGACCAGAACGCCTCATAGGAAGTCATGAGGAGGAAATACCGATCTCGACTACCCTCAGTTTTTGAAGGAAGGAATCTTTTCAACACCCCTGAAGCGGGAATCAATAATCCGCCGGTCGTAAACCGGGCGGAGGCACCTGTGGCAGGAGCACCGGTTCAGCCCCGTTTAATAGATCTGCCTCGTCATAATGCTGGTGTACCGCAGGCCGTGCCCAGACCTCCGGGTCACTACTCCAATCCGATGGATAACCTCGTTGCAGCTGCGGCATGGCTGGAGGCTATTCCGGTTGAAGGTGATTCATTATAGGCGATCGGAACGCGCCGGGTTAAGGATCTCCTTAGGACGGCTTTGATCCAACAGGAAGCACATTCATACAGCCGTGACCGGATTCATTCTACCCCACGTCCGGCCCAGAGTTATAGCAGGCGTATGGAGGAACCAGCTGTGTCAAGTAACGCGCGGCGTGAAGTACCCCGTGGCAACAATCCGGCTCCCGATGCCCAGGAGGTGGTAGACCGGGCCCGAGTGCGCAGGGAAGCTGAGGTAGCAGCGCAGTATCAGACTCATCAGTTCACGCCGGTTCGTCCCACCACTTCGGTTGAGCCGGGGCTCACGTCTAGTGCTTTGGGAGTGCCTTGTCTTGTCCCCGCTTTACGCAATGTGCGCCTACCCAAGGATTTTAAGGGCCCGCGCAAGGTGCCGAACTACACGGCGGATCAACCCCCAGAGACGTGGGTGGAGAGTTATGAGATGGCCATGGAGATGCTTGATGTTGATGAGGCGGCGTGTGCAAAATATTTTACCATGATGCTTGAAGGGACAACCCGCACTTGGTTAAAAAGCCTGCCGCCCAATTCTATCAGTTCATGGGCCCAACTGAGAGACCGGTTCATCAATAATTTCAAAGACACGTGTAAGCAGCCCATGTCGATAGTGGATTTAGCTGCCTGTGTCCAGGAGGAAGGAGAATCAACGACTCATTGGGTTCGCAGGGTCTCACGAGTTCTGCATTCTTCAGACCGCATCAATGCGGACACTGCAGTTATAACCTTGGAAGGCAATTGCCGGTTTGGACCTTTGAAGCTGAAGTTAGGACGAATGAAACGCCATTGTACTGACATGGGAACCCTCATGGGCGCTTTGGTAAAATACGCTGATTCTGATAGTACCAAGGATCCCGAGTCTGATGATGAAAAAGACAGGGAAGGGAAAGAAGAACGGCAACTTCAGGGGTCAGCACCATCACCCAGCAGGAAACGGTGGTGGAGGCAAGCGTAAAGCGGATGGCAACATGGATTTTGTGCCCAATACTAACATGCAGAATGGAGGCCAGCGGCGGAAGGGCAAAAACCGCAGTGGAGGGCCTAGTCCTAATCCGGAACGCCTGAACTATCTGTTAAACCATCCCTGTCCAAAGCATGGAACAAGGGAGGAACCGGCAAACCACCTTTGGAAAGATTGTTATATCATGCAAGAATTCAAGAATTCCAATGCCTTCCGGTATGACCCCGGCTCTGGTGGTGGTTCTGGATCTGGACCGAGTCACGGTGGAGGAAATTCTGGTTCAGGATTTAATAGTAACCCGGGCGGGCATAACAATCAGCATAATCAGAATAACCAGGGTCGTAACAATCAGCAACAGCAGCAGTCGGGTTACCAGAGCAATCGAAAGCAGCTGAATAGTGGGCAGTATCATGTATTCACCACTAGCTTGGACAAGCGGGACCGGAAGGTCCTGAAGCGGGCAGTTAATTCTGTTGAACCGGCCATACCCCGGTATCTGCGCTGGTCAGAGCAACCAATCATATGGAGTAGAGAGGATCACCCTCCCCGGGTTGACAATCCGGGTCAGCTGGCTTTAGTGGTGGCACCTCAGGTGGGAGGTTATAAGTTCACCAAGGTACTCATGGATGGAGGTAGCAGCATTAACATCCTGTACTATGAGACTTTCCGTCGAATGGGGCTGACAGATAAGGAACTCCGGCCTTCGAATACGGTATTTCATGGTGTGGTACCTGGCAAGTCAGCATACCCCGTTGGGAAGATAGCATTGGAAGTGGCCTTCGGAGATGATCACGATTCCCGGTCCGAGACACTGACGTTTGAGGTGGTAAAAATCCAAAGCCCGTATCACGCCCTGTTTGGTAGGCCAGCCTATGCGAAATTCATGGCATGGCCCTGTTATGTATACTTACAACTCAAGATGCTAGGTCGTAAGGGGACCATCATGGTTCACGGAAGCCGCAAGGTCGCTTTGGAATGCGAAGAAGGAGATGCGGCTTACGCAGAATCGGTTTGTAGTACCGAGGAACTCAAGTATTACAAAGACAATGTTGATCCGACGGATATGACTCCTTTAAAGAAGCCTACTACAGAGCATGATCCGGCCCTGAAATTTACATCAGCCGCTGAGACTAAGCTTGTTGACTTCGTACCTGGCGACTCGTCCAAGCAGTTCAGTATCAGTGCCAATCTGGATCCGAAATAGGAAAGCGCGCTCATCGAGTTCATCCGTGAGAATCGGGACATCTTTGCGTGGAAGCCTTCTGACATGCCTGGTGTACCGAGGCGACTCGCTGAGCACACTCTTAACGTGGATCCTAAATACAAACCGGTGAAACAGTTCCTCCGTCGGTTCAACGAGGAGAGGCGAAAAGCTATTGGAGAAGAGGTGGCTAGGCTCTTAGCAGCTGGTTTCATTGTTGAAGTTTTCCACCCTGAGTGGCTTGCTAATCCGGTGCTCGTCCTTAAGAAAAATGGCACCTGGCACATGTGTGTGGATTATACTGATCTTAATAAAGCCTGTCCCGCGGATCCTTTTGCCCTCCCCCGTATTGATCAGATTATTGATGCTACAGCGGGTTGCGAGCGCTTATGTTTCCTGGATGCGTATTCCGGCTATCATCAGATCAAAATGGCAGTTAAGGACCAGGAGAAGACGGCGTTCATAACTCCTTTTGGAGCCTTCTGCTATGTGTCTATGCCTTTTGGGCTCAAAAGTGCCCAGGCAACCTATCAACGGTGTGTGCAAAATTGTCTCCACAAACAGATTGGCCATAATGTGCATGCTTATGTGGATGATATCGTTATTAAATCGAGGAAGAAGGAGACTTTGGTCGATGACTTGAAGGAAACCTTTGATAACCTGAGGACGTACAAGATGATGCTCAATCTGGCCAAATGTGTCTTTGGTGTACCAGCAGGCAAGTTATTGGGTTTTCTGGTGTCCAACAGGGGAATTGAGGCTAATCCGGAGAAGATCATGGCTATCACTTCTCTGGCTAAACCGAAATGTATTAATGATGTTCAACGTTTGGCTGGCCGGATTGCCGCGTTGAGCCGGTTTATCAGCCGCCTTGGTGAGAAAGCGATCCCGTTGTATCAGATGTTGAAGAAAACGGATCAGTTCGTTTGGATTTCTGCCGCTGATCAGGCTTTGGAGGATTTAAAGCGGCAATTGGCCAATCCGCCTGTACTCGCCGCCCCCGTTGACAAAGAACCATTGTTGCTGTATGTCGCTGCTAATGCTCGTGCGGTCAGTGTAGCTATAGTGGTGGAGCGGAAGGAGGCGGGCAAAGAGTACCCGGTTCAGCGTCCGGTTTATTATATCAGCGAAGTGCTTATTGAGTCCAAACAAAGATATCCGCATTGGCAGAAGCTGGTATACGGAGTTTTCATGGCAAGCCGGAAGCTGAAGCAGTATTTCCAAGGGCATCCCATCACAGTGGTCAGCTCTGCCCCTTTGGGTGATATCATCCAGAATCGTGAAGCAACAGGTCGGATTACCAAGTGGGCTATAGAGCTTGGGCCACACGGTTTGAAATACGTGCCTCAGACGGCGGTGAAGTCCCAAGCACTTGTCGATTTCATCAATGATTGGACAGAGCTACAGGCCCCTGGAGAGAAGCCGGATCACACATATTGGACCATCCATTTCGACGGATCATGACAATTGGAGGGCTCGGGGGCTGGAGTCGTATTAACTTCCCCACGAGGTGACAAGTTTTGTTATGTTCTCCGCTTAATGTTCCCTTGTACTAACAATGTAGCTGAGTACGAAGCCTTGCTCCATGGTCTCCGGATGGCTAAAGAGATGAACTTAAGCCGGGTTAAGTGCTTCGGTGACTCGGACCTGGTAGCTCAACAGGTGTCTGGTACTTGGGATTCTAAAGACCCACTCATGGCTGCATATCGTCGTGAGGTTGATGCTGTTGCTGGTCCTTTCAAGGGTTATCAGGTGGACCACGTGGACCGTCGGAAGAATGAGGCAGCGGACGCTTTGAGCCGGCTAGGCTCACAGCGTAAACCGGTCCCGCCCAATGTCTTTCTCGACATACTACACAACCCATCGGTTCAGCTACCTGGAGAAGCAGATTTGGTTGTTCCTGATCCGGAGGCTCAGTTGGTGGCATCACTCCACGTCATTCCGGATTGGACACTTCCCTACCTGGCGTACATGAACCGGGGCGAGTTACCAGAGGATGAGACTCTGGCCAGACAAATAATACGGCGGTCCAAGTCCATGACAATCATCAAGGGCGAGTTGCATCATTGCAGTGTATCAGGAGCATTTCAACGCTGTGTGTCTCCTAAGGAAGGCTGTGAAATTTTGTGTGAGATCCATGAAGGAGATTGTGGTCACCATGCTGGTTCAAAGTCTTTGGTGGCTAAGGCGTTTCGCCACGGTTTCTATTGGCTGACTGCCCATGCTGATGCGGAGGATCTGGTCAGGCGATGTGATGGTTGCCAAAAATTCTCAAGACGCGCTCATGTTCCGGCTCAAGAATTGAGGATGATTCCAATTACTTGGCCGTTTGCAACCTGGGGGCTGGATATGGTTGGGCCTTTCAAAAGGTCCAAAGACAAGAAGACCCACCTCCTGGTGGCGGTTGATAAATTTACAAAATGGGTGGAGGCAAAGCCCGTTAGCAAGTGTGATGCAGCCACTGCGGTTCAGTTCATCAAAAAAGTGATTTTCCGGTTTGGCTTTCCACACAGTATCATCACAGATAATGGTACCAATTTATCTAAAGGTGCCATGAGAGAGCTCTGCGAACGAGAGCACATCCGCCTTGACGTTTCATCAGTGGCACACCCGCAGTCCAATGGTCAAGAAGAAAGAGCTAATCAGGAGATCTTGAGAGGCATCAAACCCCGGCTTATGGTTCCCTTGCAGAGGACGCCGGGTTGTTGGGTCGAAGAATTGCCCTCTGTGTTATGGAGCATCAATACCACGCCCAACAGATCAACTGGATACACGCCGTTCTTCACGGTTTATGGAGCAGAGGCGGTTCTCCCTAGTGATATCCGTCACGATTCACCTCGGGTTGCGGCTTATGTTGAAGCGGACAACGAGATGGCCCGACAAGACGCATTGGACTGGTTGGATGAAGAGCGAGACACAGCAGCTGCCCGCTCAGCGATTTACCAACAAGATCTTCATCGCTATCACAGTCGTCGAGTCAGAACCAGAACCTTTCAAGAAGGAGATTTGGTGCTTCGACTCATTCAAGATCAAACCGATATGCATAAGTTATCTCCACCTTGGGAAGGACCGTTCGTGGTCAGCAAAAATCTGCACAACGGGTCATACTATATGATTGATATTCGAGAGCATAAGGACTCACGTAAGTCAGAGGAGGAGACCAGCAGGCCGTGGAACATAGCTCATCTTCGGCCTTACTACACCAGAGCCATTGGCTCTGCTTATGTACATATTATAACAATGTATATATTATCAATATAACAAACCGGATCCTCAGCTAAAGCGGGGTATCTGTTCGTTTCTATCATGTGTGGTTACATGGAGTTGTTCTGTTTTAAAACGACCTCCGGTTTACCCCTTGCAAAAATTATCAATATCACCTGGGGGCTCGGTCATGTCTGAACCGATGCAACACCTTTTGATAGGCGAAAGCCACTAGATCACTTGGGGGCTCGGTCGTGTCTGAACTGATGCAACACCTCTTGATCGGCGAAAGCCACCAGATCACTTGGGGACACGGTCAAGTCTGAACCGGTCACGCCTCTTGGTCGGCCTACAAGCCTTAGAGTCACTTGGGGGCTTGGTCGAACCCGAACCATTGCCATGCCACTTGGCCGGCGTAATGCCACGAGTCATTTGGGGACCTGGCTGATTGACACCATAGCTACACCTTTGGGGAGCTTGGTTGCGTCTGACCATGGTAACACCATCTGATCGGCTCAGTAAAGCCTCTCTTTTTGCAAAAAGTTTTATCATTACTTTTGCTTTAAGTAGCCTTTCTTAAGGAGTTGCTATTTTATCTTAGTTGCGTTTTTTAAACCGACAGTGCTTTGTACCGGTTCAAACAGCCAAATTGGCGGAACACGGTCCATTTTTTAAACCGAAGATTATTTGCCCGGTTTGATTTTTTCTGTTCACATCCTTTTTTGGAGTAACAAAAGGCTATTATGATCAAAGCACGGTTTACACAGTAAGCCGGTGTTATATATACAGGAGCTGCTTTCTCCCATGACGGTTTAGGGTTATCAAACCCCCGTTTCATGATTGGCTACACGCCTACTTCGTGCCCAATAAATGGCAGGTATTTCGTATCACAAAATTTGATCATATTTGCAAGTTTCCTTGCGTATCTACATAAAGATTCATAAAACCGGATGGCGGTACAACCGCCCTGGTAGTTTAAGATTTTATGATTGCAGGAGATATAAGTTGGCAATATTGACCTTCCAGATAAAGGTATCAGCACAGATGCACGAAGGCATCTCAAGAAGCAAAAAGTATTGTCTATCCTATTACAAGGCAGCTTGGTGCCCAAATGAGATCATTGTTTTCTTGACGAGATATAACAAGGAAGCTAGTTAAAGCTGCCTTCGGTTCACGCCTGCTGGCCACCCCGGTTTGATTGTTCTGGATCATCCTGCGCCGCTTCAGCTTCCTCGTCTCTACCCAGCGGCTGGAAATCAACAGTGGTCCAGTCGATTCCCATTAATGCTTGAAAGACAGCCTCTTCATGGATCAGTGAAGACGGTTCAATATCAGGGGCGTAAGTATGCTTACGGATTGGAGGAATCAGGTTTTCCGCTTCAGGGACTGGTGCAGCCACTCTTTTGTTCTGGTCATTATACTGAGCTTGATAATGCGACAAATTTGCTTGCTCTACCAATTGGCAGGCCAGAGGGCGCACCGCCCGGTTTATCTCTCTTAAATCCTCTTCGCTGAATTCTGAGCCATCCTCCTTCAAGCTGGGATAGCCTTGAGCCGATTCAACAGGATCAAAATCGGGCACCCATGCTTTGGCCCGGATTAAGGCATTGATGGCTCCGGTTCGAGCAGCGGACTTTTTTAGCTCATCAATCCGAGCAGGGAGCATGGACAGTCTCTTCAGCGTATCTTGGATCAAAGTAGGTGCTGGATTATTGTGTGACGCAGTTGAGATAATCCGCTGCGCTCCAGTATACAGTTGCTCGATTAAGGTGCAAGTGGCTTTCAGTTTCATCCGCACATCCGACCCCAAGTGGTTAATGCGAGTGCCTGTAACATGATCAGCAGTTTACAAACCGGGCTGTTTATAAGAGGATCACGATTATTATACAAGTCACAAGAAGCTTACCAAAGATGGCGGCAGTCATTGCGTGCACTTGTCGCTTTACGCTGGTTAATTCATCAGTTACAGATTTAAGGGCAGCCTCCGCATCTTCAATCTTCTTGGTTAAAGCGGCCTTTTCTGTGGCCCAGTAAGCCCGTTCCTTCTTGAAGCCCTCTTTCAGCTGCTCCATGGTGCTTAAAGCGCTGGTTAACTCCTCCTTGGCCTTGGAGGTTTTAGCTTGCTGGGACTTCAAGTTCTCTTGAAGGTCGGCGACTTGGTTCTCTTTGACCTTCAGTTCAGCCTGCAATCCGACAGTTATACGGTTTAACCAATGAAGTACCAACCACATAACAAGTTATGCGCTTTGTACTTGGGGGCTAATGCCTATTTGATTTACAACTATCAATTAGTTATCAAAGTCCCAAGCTCAAAACAAGTATTCAACTTGGCACTTGGGGGCTAATGGCCATTTGCTCTGACGATATTTCAGATGCTACTGTTTGAAGATTAAAGTCTCGGTTCTAACTATATTAAGTTGAACCGACCCTTGGGGGCTACATCAGCGAACTTTGAAGTATTGAGTTTTATGACAAGACCCGATTCAATTATACTAAAGTTGGACCAGCCCTTGGGGGCTACAGTGGTGATAAACAAGAACAAGTACATGGAGATTACCTCAAATTTTTCCTTCATCATCTTTACCAGATTGGCTTCATAATCACGGCTAGTATATAGCCGATTTAAATAACCAGAATGAATATCTTGGGTGCTGAGAGCAGTATATGTTGCCAGATCAACATCCCATTTGCCTTTGCTCATGGAAGAAAATTCTTCTTTGGCAGTATGCTTGGCTAAAGCGACGGGATTCCCCGGTTCAGAACGACCAATGCCAGTGATTATGACTTCATCATCCTTGGACTCGCCGGTTTGAACTGGCGTAGTCGGTTTATCGGCAGGTTTGGAGGGACTGGTGGTTTTCTCAATACGGATGGGACTGGCTGGCTGGTCAGCAGGACCGGAGGTGTTAACAAAACCCTCTTCAGCAGAAACAACTTCATTTTGCACTAGCGGGTCATTAACCACATCTTCATCAATGACCGCTTCAACATTTGGGGTAGCATCCGGTTCAGGAGCAACGTCTTCCTCAGCTGCCTTATCCAGGCGAGCTTTCTTACTTGGCCTCGGTTTGGCCCTAAAAAGAAGCAGCAAAATCAAAGACAGTACATATTGAAAGCCACAAAAATCAACAATGTTATGATAAGTACAAGCTTACCCAAGCACGGTTTTAAGTGGAGGCAGCTGGGTGCCAGTTGACTCGCCAGAAGATGAGTGCGAGGTGACCTGATAATCGGAGTCAGACGGATTAAGTGGTTGACGAAAACAGCCCGCTTTAGGACAAAATTTGACAAGCAAATTAGAGACCTCTGAACGACGTCTCCGAACCGGATTGTTCGGTAAACCGGCGGAGGTAACTACCTGACCGCTGTGTCGAGTTGTGCGGCGCACCTCATGCTGGTGGGTCTTCATAAGAAAGTTGGGATCCAAATAAGCAAGAGGATGAGAAAATTTAACTTTGCAGTTTGCCTGACGGATTTTATGTGAAGGCGGAAGGCTTGAGTCAGAGGAAAGAACAATTACCTCTACATCGTCAGGATGGCTAGCTTCGGCATCATCCTGACAAATATTATCATCAATAAGGTGTATAAAAAGTAAACCGAGGGAATCAAGTTCTGCCTCAAGGTCCGGATTACCCACATCGTCATGAGCGGGCGGATCAGAGGAAGCGGTGGTTCTCCTTTTATGAGCAGACTTCTTAACGACCTTGGTCTTAGGCCGGATTGGTCTGTCCGGTTTATCAGTTTTCTCTTGTGTGATTTTCTTGCTCCAAAACGGATCATTACCCTGCATCAAACAGATATCGGCATCAGTAATAGACAAGTACAATAGCATCAAAGCTAGTACAAAGGAAAAATGCAGACTTACGGCTGGCGGTTTGTTTGTGGCGCAAAAAGGAAGCAGGCCGGTACAAGCGCAGACGTGCTCTGGTTCGTTCAAAATTTTCTTTACAGCTTCTGTGACTTCTTCATCAGTAAGCTGGATGTTTACATGCCGTAGCGGATCATCAACACTGCCTGTATATTCACACATCAAACTGGAGTGTCGGCTGAGGGGCGGTATACTCCAGGATATCCAACAACGGGCAAGATCAACTCCAGTTAAACCGTTGGCTAGGAAAGCTCTGAGCTTGGACAATTGGGGAGCGTACTTACTCCTCTCTTTGCCAGTTAACCTCTGAGGAAAGGGGTGAGTGTTGCTAAGCCGTTCTGGACGGAGACCAGGCAATGGATTCTCTTCAGCAGGGGAGGTGTCTTTGCAATAGAACCAGGAATTATTCCACTCCTGGGGATGACTGTGCAGTTTCGCATGAGGATAAGTGACTTCTTTCCTTTTCTGAATTGCCATACCACCCAGTTCCATATTAGGGCCATCAGTAAACTCTGTGCGACGGTTCAAGTGAAAGAAGTCTCGGAACAATTCCACTATGGGTTCCTCTTGGAAGTACACTTCGCAAAGCACTTGGAAGTGGCATATATTACTAACAGAGTTGGGACCGATATCTTGTGGGCGCAGTTGGAAATTGGCTAAGACATCCCGATAAAATTTTGAACCGGCGGACTAAAACCCCGGGCCAGGTGATCCGCAAAAACAACAACCTCTCCCTCTTCAGGGGTGGGAGGACATTCTGTGCCTGGGACTCGCCAGTGGATGGTGTTTTTACTGCTTAAAGCGCCGGTGAGAACTAAGTTGTTCAATTGTGTTTCCGTAACACGGGAAGGAACCCAGTTGCACTCATATATTTGCTTGGCCATGAGAAAATCTACAAGACAAGTGGTTCCGGTTCAAGTATATGTTTGATTAAACCGGATGCATATCTATTTAAACCGAAGGCAGTCCTATCTAAACCGGAGTTATAAAAGGTGGCAACGTCTGGCGGTTCAAACAGGGGGACTAATGATATATACTGGTCCTTTACATTTTCTATGCCAAAGTTAAACCGCCGGATCTGAGCATTGAAGGCAATTGAGGGTGTATAAATACAGAAACATATTTCACAAGACTTCTCTACAGCGATGGATCTAAAGCCAGTCCAGAAAAAGGAAAATATTTAAAAGCTTAAGGCGGAACAATATTGGTTCAAAGAGCAGAAAGGTTATTTGGATCTATGAACTGAAACTTGAATCTACAAGATGAATGCTAAAGGCCCATTGGTAACTCACAGAAGGGTTTCCTTGGATCTATCCAGAGGTATGAGCAGGAATACGAACAGTAAGCAAGAACACGACAAGAACATGAAACCCTAGTGTGGATTCAGATGGGTAAAAACAGAGATCTTACCGGAGCTGGGGGAGATGTGGAAGGACGCCGCGGTTTTCTGGTACGATCAGGTCGATGCAGCGGCCCAAGATGATGCAGAGATCAGCAGCGGCGGCGGAGCTCCGGGGCTGGCGGCGCGGAGAAGACAAAGAGAAAGGGGATGAAGGAGAGAAAAGAAATGACCCTTCGGCCCTATTTATGAAGCAAAGGACATGTGTCAGGCGCACGAATCCAGGAGCCACAATTTTTGGAGTTGTCGCCTCGATTAGTGCGGATCTATTAAACAAAGAAGGCGTTATAAAGGCTAGCTTCAGGATGACGTCATGCCGATTTACAGCAACCAAAGAAGATGACGACACGACGGTTCAACAGATACAGGAAGATGATGAAGACAAAGATTTTGGCTAAGGATTGACATGAACCTGTTCAAATCAATCTGGGGCCTAATGTTGGGGATATTACTGCTGGGCGTAAACCGGCCTAAGTGGGCCGGTTTGACTTCATCAGTAGTCTAAAGGTGCTAAAGCCCAGAGGCTAGACAAAGGCCCAAGGCCGTAGTCGGTTCAGTATCTGTAGCTGTAAACCGGCGTGTATATAAACTTGTATTATAAGTTAGGAATAGGGAGAGACCAACCCGGTTACGAATATAAACCGGAGATTGGGACTCTATGAACCGACGGGTGTTGCCCGTGTATATAAGGGGACAACCCGATAGCGGTTCAAGAGAGACAACCATAACTCGAGGCCTAGGCGAAGCTTGTTTGCTCCCTAGTCGTCGAAACCCCATCAATTCCATCACAAACTAGACGTAGGCTTTTACCTTCATCGAAGGGGCCGAACTAGTATAAACTCCCTGTGTTCCTTGTCCGCTTTAACCCCTTCGAGTTAACCCGTTGCGATGGCTCCACGACTAAGTCCTTCCGCTAGGACATCTACCGTGACAAACCCACGACACTTGTGGAATCTTCCTTGTATGCGGTAGCTGTTCGAACTGGCCCACGAGTATACGGCCATGGGGGTCCTCGGCCCAATCTAATAGATCGAGAGACGACGTGGTGAGTACCCCCTTGTCCAGGACACCGTTAGTAGCCCCCTGAACCGGTCTTCAAGTTAGGGACGCTCCTCGATTCTTCCGAACCATTCTTCATCTTTGGTCATCGGTCTTGAAAACTGGTTCAACAAATCTTTTCATCTTGAGGATCGCCAAAGTGAATCTGAAGAGTTTACACGTCGGGTATCCGAGGAGCCCCTTTAAGTTTCCGGCCTTTATCAATGCCTTATTATTTTTATGCCACACCTCGGGTTTGAAGTTGTTCCCGGGAGGCAGTGTCCTCTTGCGTCCGAGCTCCAACGCCAGACTGCATTCGAGGTATTTTTTGCAGCCGAACACCCACGCCGGACCGCTTCCCAGCTCTAACGCCGGAATGTATCCGAGCTCCAACACCGGACTATGTATCCGAGCTCCATGCCGGACTGCTTCCCAGCTCTAACGCCGGGATGTATCCGAGCTCCAACGCCGGACTGTATCCGAGCTCCAACGCCGGACTATATCCGAGGTGTCGTAAATCACCTTGGTTCAAAGAAGTTTGAAGGAGTTTTAGCCGAGCTTAATGCCGGAAATGCCCTCTATGGAGCCAGCCACTAGCGCCCGAGCTTTATGCCGGACTGCTTCCGAGGTGGTGCACCACCCCGAATGTGGGCCGATTTTTGTGAATATTTTTTATTGGTGCAATTTATTCTCTGTCGAGATATATAGCCAGTAGCCCTCAAGGTGTGTATCGGTCTAAAACCCGAGATGCACCTGAAGGATGACGTAAGACCGCTGATCCTAGTATCCGCTGAGACTCAGGTTGATTTGCAAAATCGGCCTGAGGATCAAGTCCAAGCTTGGCAGAATACTTCGGGACAAAAAGCGGCGTGCTCAGTTCTCGAGACTCAGGTTGGGTGCGGCCGACCAACCCGAGGATCAAAATCTCCTCGGAAACTATATTGCACATAAAATTTTCTGCATTGGACAAGTAATGCAGTAGCCCCCGAGACACTGGTCAGGTGGCAACACTAGATCAGGGGATCGATGTGCCCCTTTAATATGTTTAAATAATAAGCCCGAAGCCCAGTAGCCCCCGAGCCTTAATGCGGGCACGGGTGGCCGAATTAAGGATCGATATCCATAGTAAAATCACAAATTGTGTATAATGACTCTATGTATCCAAGTACTTTACGTCATTTAATGCTTGGATCCGCATCGTACAAAACTTTGTTGACCGGCCATCAGCTTCCACCTCCTCGGCCAGTAGCCGAGGAGTGTTTGTCTTACTTTATGAAGCCTCTATGAGGGCAAAGATTTACGACAAACAAGGCAATCTGGCCATACGGTTTTATAAGCAAAGGTACACGGAGAGATATGTTATATTACTGTTTAACAGAAGAAATGTCTTCCAAAGAAAATAGTCCCGCTATTGGTTCCTTTCTTTGGGTTGTCATGCTAAGCATGATCAGTAAACCTCAGCTCTAATGTAAGAGCAAAATATTGAGGATTTAGTTTGGGAGGTCAGTTAATAGCCCCCTGTAGTGTTCGGCGACAGTCGAGGTCAAGCCGTAAACACTTCGGCCAATGTTATGAACGACCTATTATTTAACATAGTCATCGGATCGCTGACCAGTTTACGCTTATTGTGACAGTCAGTTTTCGGCTTTCTCCACTGAGGTGCTTAACCATGTGAGCTGGAAGCACAATCGCAGTGGTTCTCCCTTTGCACGCCTAGCCGAACAAAACGGAACGTAGGAAGCAAGTGCAGGAGCCGTGCAACCCAACTATTGACCGAAGACACAATTCGAAACCGATGCATATATAGCAATATCTGAGAATGTTTTTGCCGAATACCTAAAAGGTTTCCGGCGTTGCACTGCGAGACTGATGCTGGAAAAGCACAAATAGTTTAAAAGTGCCAAAAAGCATGAAAAACCAAGAAGCGTCAGTAAAAACATGACGTCCGAACAATATCAAGTGTTCGGTGCCAATCCAAAAATTGGTCTTAGAAAAAAGGAGTGCATCTGTCGTGCTTTAACATGATACATCCTATCTCAAGACTGCGAGCGGGCCAGCCTACGGCTTCAACCTCCTATCCCGAGGGCGGAGTACTTCTCATCAGGCCAGTTTAGCAAACTAAACTCTAGCAACTTTGAGAGAGAAATTAGGCTCCCCGGCTAGTGACCACACACTCGTGTCGAAAAAAGGAGTGATAAATAATAATAATAAAACTTTGCAATGACTAAGAAGAAGAACACTTATTATAAAACGGCTCAAATAAATTTAAGAGCCCCCAAGTGACTTGGGTAGGAGAATGATTGCATGTACCGAAGTACTTATATCATATCTATGTTCAACCGAACTTTAAACGTGTCTTAACCGACCGTCGGCTTCTCCCTCTTCGGTCAAGGACCAAAAAGTGTTATGTACTCCATCGGTCGAGAATATCGACGGTGTTTCCAATAACCAGGCAATCAGGCCATATGGCTGTAACAGACAAAGCGCGCTCAGGGAACTTATGCTATATTACCGTGAAGTGTAAGAAGCATCTTCGAAGAAAATAGTACCCCCACCGATACCTTTCTTCGATGCTCATTGTTATTATGAGACTTGTGCAATAGATTTTTTGTACTCATGATTTCCGTTGTGTGCCGACCATCATTGAAAACTATAAGAGCGCTAGCTTTTGGCTTCACCCAGTCTGAGGTCCGGCTCGGGCGACCCGATCGTGACTATCGCAGAGGTGGTCCCTTTACTCCCTAGCCGAACAATCGGGAACGTAGGGGTAAACACAGGAGCGAGGCAACCCAGCTTGCAAATCGCTTAAGTCAATATGGTGCATATTGTGGCGTAATACACGAACAAGGAACGAAGCCGTACAAGTATAATCATATGCAACAGGAAAAAGCTTCATGAAGGAGGCCCCCAAATGAATTGGGTATTTGAATTTATGCGTCACAAACAAAGTTTGGATAAAGAAATTTTTTACAAGCAACTTTTTTCCAAAAAAGTATAATGCTTGGTCGAACCGAACACAAGTTAGAAATTAGAGCTTTGAGCATGAAAGCGAGTTAGCTGGTTAATGTGTTCGGTATTGATGACGCGGTCCGAGCTTGATGCGGGACAAGGTTCCATCCCCCAAGCCGATCCCGAGGTGGCGGAGCGGAGAGCTCGACGCGCCGAATTGATGACGGAGCACGGTCATTGCAGACCGGCAGAGTGTCGCCGAAGTCCCCGGATCATTTTCCTGTGCACGAAAAATCGTGCAAACTGGAGATAATAGTAATAATGATAATTAAAAAAATCGTTGCATAATAAATAATTTATGCGAAGTGAGTAATAAAAGAAATATGGCCTAGCGCCGAAGTCAATGTCGATGCAGGGCGTCAGCGTGATGCAGTAAAGGCGTGGCAAAGCCTGAATTCACAGGTCGGTCCGAGCTCCGGATGCGGCGTTCGCCGGACTATGTACGGAAACTGACCGAACCACCACGCAACCGTCGTTAATGCGACCACCATTTGATAGACCTGTGAACATATGATGGACAAACTAAAATATTAATTCCTTGGGAAAAATGAACCCAAACAAGCAAAAAATATTAGGATTAATGGCACCTGGTTTATTTGTTGTAGCAATCCGAAGGAAGATGATGCTGGCAAAGGTTGGCTTGCCGAGGCAAAGCCCTCGGTCCAGCTAATCGCGACGAAGCTGGTCGGCTAGTGACGCCGAAGTGTCCGGAGTAGGTTGATGAAGAGATGATGACTCCTCCGGTCCAGCCGAGATGTCGAAGTAGTTCGGCGTGATGGACACCGGCTTGAAGAAGCAACAGTGCGGCCCTGCCGATGCAGGTCGTGATGTGGTCGATGCCGTCTTGATGAAGCGACCGTGCGGTGATGCCGGTATGCCCGCTCTATGTAATCCGTGAGGCGGCGATGTTGGTGATGATTTGTCCTTCGCGATGCCGGACTCTTGTTCGGCTTGCCGAGATGATGATCCGAAGAAGTTGAGCTCGGCTCAACAAAGTGACGACGTGTCTAGCACAGGTCGGCAGCCGTGGAGCAATATTGCCGGACTGGTTTGACACCAGCAATGATGTTGAAGATCATGTTCAAAAGATTTTAAAGTTAGTGGGATCTGTTCGGGAACAATACACAATATCCCATACAAAACTTCCTTCAAAAAGGATATCCGAAATCCCGTTCATAAAAAAGATGAATTCGGGTCGGATTCGTTCTCGCGCAGAAAACAGATCCGAAAAGTGATGCACTAATCGGAAGGTTCCCGGACTTCGGACGGTAGGAGCTGAAATTTGGAGGGGTGGTAGATATAGGAATTCCGCAGCCGATCAACGGTTGGATCTTCCAAAGGACGTCCGAGCTAGAAGCTGGACACCACACCCTAAACTCGTCCAGATTCCCGTCCAGATTTGACAGGTCTCCGGTATATCGTGGATTGCCAGAGATTCCTCCATCGAAACTCGACGAAATTTTCCAGGGTTGTTGTAGACTCAATGCCGCACAATTCCACCAAAGCGATCATCAAAGCGATACTCAAGGAGGTGGTGGCAGCGGATACGAGTTCGCTGTCCATAAAAACAGCACGGTCGCTTGAGGGCAATGTTGACGTTGAGCCCCCGAGCTCCATAGATGATTCCTCCGTGATCTTGATAGAGATTGGAGTTGATGTTTGATGAAGGGCCTTGTCCAAACATGGTGATCCGAACACGGGGTGCAATCCTTTGCCGAACCAAGGTGACCAGTCGAGCTGGTGACGAAGATGCCGAAGTCGCAGTTGATCTGCAGGCGAGCCATCGATCCTTTTGTCGATCACACAGCGGAACTCTCAATGAAAGCACCAATGTCGGTGTCAAAACCGGCGGATCTCGGGTAGGGGTCCCGAACTGTGCGTCAAGGTCAGATGGTAACAGGAGACAAGGGACACTTTATTTTACCCAGGTTCGGGCTCTCTCGATGGAGGTAAAACCCTACTCCTGCTAGATTAATATTGATGATATGGGTAGTACAAGAGTAGATCTACCACGAGATCAAGGAGGCTAAACCCTAGAAGCTAGCCTATGGTATGATTGTGTATGATGATGGTCGTTCTTTATCGACTAGCCTGGCCTCAGTTTATATAATGCACCAGAGGCCTAGGATAACAAGAGTCCTAGCCGAATACGCCGATGGGGAGAAGTCCTTGTCTTGATCGCCAAGTCTTGTGGAATCTTCCTTGTATGCGGTAGCTGTCCGAACTGGCCCACGAGTATACGGCCATGGGGGTCCTCAGCCCAATCTAATAGATCGGGAGACGACGTGGTGAGTACCCCCTAGTCCAGGACACCGTCAGTTTTGCTTGGAGCGTCTTGTATGACATTAGTCTTTGGTTGTTTTTTTTAAGTCATCAATCCTTGCTGGACACACCTATTTGGGGGAGCCAAAATTATGTCTTCACTTGTTAGAATTGCTCTCTATGCTTCACTTAAATTTTTATGAGCAATGGACTTGCTCTAGTGCTTCACTTATATCTTTCTGAGCATGGCGTGCTTAGTATTTTTGAAGAAAATGCTCTCTTGCTTCACTTAGATTTATTTGAGAGTTAGTAATTTTTTTAAGAAATTCTCTCTTGCTTCACTTAAATTATTTTTAGAGAAAGAAAATTTGTTATGCTCATGATCTTCACTTATATTCGTTTGAGCTTATGAAAAGCAACACATGAAAATTAGTCCCAAAGTGATTGATATCCAAGAAGGATAAACAAAAATAATAATTTCATGAAGATCATTGGACAAAATAAACTGCATTCTTAGTAATAGTTTTGAGACATGATTATGTGATATGTGAGTTATGTTGATGAGTAATTGTGCTCTAGTAAGAATATTGGTGTTAAGGTTTGTGATTCCCTATGCATGCCCGAAAGTCTAATCATGCAATGAAAATTATATCCTACTTGTGGTGCATTATTCGGTTTTAATTATGCTTAACGCTTGCTTATGAGATTATTCGTTTCTTGGTTGGTCACTTCTCAATCTTTTTGCTAGCCTTCATTTTGCACTAAGTATGACCTCTACTTGTGCATCCAAAATCCTTTAAACCAGTTTTGCCACATGAGTCTACTATATCTACCTATACGCGGTATTCTTTTGCCGTTCTAATAAAATTTGCATGTGCCATCTCTAATTTTCAAAATAAACTTCTCTTTTGTATGTTTGTTTCGCTCGCGGAACGGTAACGGGTGGCTAATATTTTCCATGCTGGATGTGTTATTCTCACGATGAGTGTTTAGTCACTTGTCATTGCACAAGAGTAAGGCAAAGGTATTAGGGATGCCCAGTCCCGAAATGCAAACAAATGAATTTACTTTATGTTGTCAAATAATAAATTCCTTGGAAAGTGTTGGTATTGAGGGAAACCGTGGATACGGCTAGCCATGGAAAGTGAAAGTATGGTGGAAAAAGGAATAAACTTTATTTTCTATTTAGGAACCGCCTATGGCATATCTAGCATGGAAAGTGTTCGTAACTCTGAGTCGTTTTCGTTGGTGGGATGGATACACCTCCCAAAATGTTTTTATCTCTAAGTTTTTCGCTTTGAGCTCTGGCACCTCTACAAATCCCTACTTCCCTCTGTGAAGGGCCTTTCTTTTACTTTATGCAATTTTTATTTTTGAAATTTGAGTCTCCATCTTCTCTTATAAAAGCACCAACTAGGAGGCAATATGATCGTACTTAAGTATTGGGTGTAGCTAATATTCAAGTGTGTTTCATGAATTGATCAATGTTTGAGCATGATGGGCTAGGGATCGCTTATTTTAGCGTTGGTTGCTTGTTGATATGCTTGAGTATCTAAATTACTATGTCAAAACTAGATGATTGCTTTGAATCACTTAAAAGTCCAAATGTCCATGCTGTAAAGAAAAGAATATGATATGACATGATAGACATCACTCCACATTAAATTTTTTGTTTTATCACTTACCTACTCGAGGACGAGCATGAGTTAAGCTTGGGGATGCTGATACGTCTCCAACGTATTTATAATTTTTGATTGTTCCATGTTGTTTTATTTTCAATCTTGGATGTTTAATAATCATTTTATAGTCATTTTATATCATTTTTCGGTGCTAACCTATTGACATAGTGCCAAGTGCCAGTTCCTGTTTTTTCCATGTTTTTTACATCATAGAAAATCCTTATCAGACGGTGTCGTGGATTTGTCACGGCAGATGTCCTAGTGTGAGGACTTAGTCGTGAGGCCAACGCATCTTTGTGGTAGCTTGAGAGGGGTTGATCGGGATGAGAGACGCGAGGCGGATCGACACACAAGACAAGGATTTAGATAGCTTCGGGCCCCGGGAAACATCATCTGGTAACAACCCTACATGCTGTTTGTGGCTAGGTCTCATTATGCTCATGAATGAGTCGCCGTAAACCGGCTCTCCTAGTTATGTCTAACCTTAAGATTCTTCAACCTGTCCCTCTTGGGGTGCCCTGCCCCTCCTTATATAAGTTGAAGGGGCGGGTTACATGTAGAGTCCAACTCGGACATAAAACTTAACTATTCTGATTTCTCTTCACGGGCTTCTCTCCATGGGCTTCTTTAATGTTTCGGGCTTCTTAACTGCTGACTTACAATCTGGCTTACCATCTGGCTTAACTGTCCGGCTTAACTATCTGGCTTAACTGTCTGTCGGCTTACCCTACTTAACTGTCCGCCGGCTTACCCTGCTTAGCTGTCCGCCGGCTTATAATCTGCCGGCTTAAACAGCTTAAACAATCTGCCGGGTCACCAATGAAATACCAAGTCCCAGCCGTGTCATATCTCCGGCCGGGTCACACCACGGGGTATATCCCCTACATTAGCCCCTAGTTTAATTTGGATTCATCCATGTTAAACTGATCATGTAAACAAAACACAAGACCAATTTTATCAGGTTATGCTCCGGGTTAAATATTCTTGTAAGCCGGCACCTGAACATTCTTAAGTCTTTGTTATTCCCTTTTTCTAGAAAATCCGGGTCAATAAGCCAATTTCATAATCAATTTGCTGACTTTGGTTTCTCATAGAGAAAAATTGTGAAGAATAATTCATTTGACTCAGCTCCCAATGCTTAAAAATATTTGTCTTGAAATACTCATCTGACCTTCAGCCGGCTTAAAGATGAAAAAACTTGCCGGGTTATAAATAGATGATGTCGAGTCATAATTGTTGCTGATGCTGGGTCAAAACTGAGAGTTTTGAAGATTTCTCTCCCTCATATCCATATTACCTGTAGCCCCCAAGTATTGAGCAGAGCAAAGTGATGACTTAAGACTCGCTTCCATATAAATATTACCACTTTGAAGAAATCCATGTTGTTCATCTTAATCACTAGTTAGAACTGAGTATTCCACATATGTAGCCCTCAAGTGTCGGGTTGTCATGCTTGGAGCAACCTAGGACTTGTAATTGCCTTTTGCTCACAAAAACTTCAAGCAGTGTAGCCCCCCAAGGGCCGGGTCATTATTCAATAATGAGCAGGGACTTTGTAGATATGATCATGTAGATTTGAGCAGCAACCTGTAGCCCCCAAGGGCCAGCTCAGTAAGATAATATTGATCTGGGACTTTATATATACTTCTTTGAAAAGAAGACCTTATGATGTAACCCCCATCATGGGGCTTGAACCCACGTCCACAAGGTTAAGAGCTTTGTGCTTTACCAACCGAGCAGTGGACCCTTCAATATAATGGATTAAGAGTTGTGTACCTTGAATTGTTGACAGGAGAAATTGGTAGCCCCCAAGGGCCGGCTCATTACGATGTGATGAGTCGGGTCTTCAGTAAGGCGAATTAAAAATGATCTTGCATTAGCCCCCAAGTGCCATGGTGCATGCTGGTAGTGACATGGGACTTGCATATTTGATGTGATCTCAACTTGAATAATGTAGCCCCAAGTGCCGGGTTGTAAGCCTGCAGCGACTCAGGACCATTCCTTCCATTGTAGAATAAATCATATCCATTGATAAAATAATAGCCATTGTGCTAAAGCGACTATGAAAACCTCAATCATAATACTGGTTATTGATAACCATAATAAAAATCCAGCCATGTTGGCTATTAAAGATTTGAATAATATAACCCGATTTGAAAACCGGTTCCTGTGATATTTGATCACACTGTTGGTTTACCAAGCCAGTGTAGTAAGGGTGATAACCCAAAATTTGCGCATTGGTAATTATCATATATTGCCGGCTTGAGAACAAAGCCAGGCTGGGTTAATAAACACCAAATATTATCTTATCTCACACTGGCGACTTATAGTCGAAAGCCAGGCCGGGTTAATAAACACCAGATATTATCTCATCTCATACTGGCGACTTATGGTCAAAAGCCAGGCCGGGTTAATAAACACCGGTGAATCATAAAGCATTATAAGCCTCATCAAATAAACCTCAAAAGATCTGTCGGATAAAAACAAACGAAAAACGAGGCTTTTCATGGGCTGCCAGGCCGAAAATCGAGTGCTTTCACGGGCTGCACAGGCCACTGAGTTAAACCGTTTTACAAACCTTATAAGATGGACCTCAGATAACCAATCGTCGTTTTAACTTTGACAAGTTCGGGGTCTGCATAAGATTGACTTGTCAAACGTTCGGCGGGTCTTTCCAGAAATACCTGGGCGGAGTGTCTTACTTAAAAAGGCAGGATAACCCGGGGTTTTAGGTGAATACAACTGGCTTCCAAGCCTGGCTTTTAAGCCTATTACAAGGGTTATAAAAACTCGTTGTTCTTTAGAACAAGGAGACCCCAAGCAATATTTTTGAGCTGTGCTCAGCGGGTACCTATGTTTGAGTTGTGCTTTGCAACATACTCTCTTTGGTCCTTTTAACCTGGGTAGCAAGCCCCCAAGTGTTTTGTAAGAATGGCATATAAGCCGGATTAATGGGTAATCATAGCTTCGCTTCAATGAGCAGGAAGCCCCCATGTGATCAATAATATGATAAGCCAATAAGGCAGGATACCCATGTTTGAACCGCGCATCATGGCAGCAAGTTCTCTTTGGCAACCTTTAATTTTTCTAAGAATTCAAACTCGCGAGAGATGGATTCTTTTGAGCCGGAATTTTAAACTGGATCTTGAGAGCTTCAGAGCTTTGTGGGGGACAGATTTCCCTTGAGCCGAATTTTGAACGGGAATCCTTCTTTTTAAACCAAAAATTTCTTACGGCCTTTTAACTTTTCCTCAATAGGGCAGTAGCCTCTGGGGTCGGGTTATTTTTCCCTCCAATGACCTGAAGTTCTTGACTTTGTTGAAACTAGCAAGATTTGCTAAGTCATATCATTGTAGCCCCCGAGTCTTAAGACTACTCAAGGAGTTGGCTTAAGATTCTCCATACTTGACCGTGATATAAACCGGCATATAATTGAACAACAAAATGCTCTAATATGTTGAAGATGGAGGCAAGGTGGCGAGTTGATGATCTTCGCAACACTCATTGTATATCCTTACCGTTGATAACACGATGTGAATCCACAGAAGATTGAGGTCGACCGTGGCGGATTATAAATGACTCCGTATGACTTGTGTCAGTAACCCGGCCAATGGTTCCTCCCAACTAGCTGTTTTGAAGTTTAACCAAATTGTAGTGACGGCGATTTGCGCGCCTGCTTATTGAGCCATCCAGTGCAGATGGTGGTTGATAATATATGATAATCGGCCTTCAAATTGTTGGAAGAAAAACCTGGCTACCCGAGCAGTGACTTGCTTGTATTCAATAAACAGCTCATGACGACGGCTGATAATATAATCTAGACCACATGGCAGCAGTTTGCACACGTCCATTGGACAGCCTACATGAGTGGGTGTGACCCTGATGTGCTGATATAGATTGACCCGCAAGAGCGGTAATTTATGCGCTTCTATTGAGCGGCATGGCAAGAACAATCATCCGTGATATAACGCCATTTGGAAATAATTGTCCTGATTCGTCCGGACGACTGACAAGTCGTATATACCCTCCGTGGACCACCGACGAATCTGACGGCCTTTGTAATATTGGTATTGCATAGATCAAATACCTTTCCAACTCTTGTCTGCTGACCGCATGGCCATCACAGTGAGGTGAAGAAGGTGCGACTTGTCGACGGCTTATGACAGAAGCAGAGGGGCCCGGTGGCTCGTACAAAGCGGCTCTCCAGCGACGGATCTCAGTGAGGCGGCTCATGAAGAAGACGACGAGCCAGTGGCTTAGTTGGCACTACGGCGGCTGCAGACGGTGCTTCGCAGGCCAGACGAGGCAGCTCTGAAGCTGCAGATGCGGACCGGGGCGGGTTAGAACCGTGGAAACCCTACGGTTGGGTGGAGTCTGGGCAATGCGAACCAGCGAGATGAGGCCGCGGTGGCGATTTTGCGCACGGAGGCGATGCGGCAACTAAGGCGGCTCCCAAGCCGGGCCACGGCGGCTCCAGGTGGTGGTGCTTGCGGCGACTTGACTCGGAGAGGCCCCAAGGCCAGGGCGGCTCACCCGCGGCGGCGGCGGCTCACAATGGCAGACGAGGCCTTCCGGAGGCGGCTCATGTAAGGTTGTAGACACGACAACGGCGATTTGATGCAGCGGTCGCAGTAAAAGTGACGGTTTGAGGCGCAGCAAGGCCATGGATGTAGCAGCGCTCCGATGGCGACTCCACACAAAAGTAAAGAGCAACGATGGCTCGCAGTCCAGCGAGATGAGCAGCCTGACGAGTTAAGGCAGGGTCGTGGCGGCTTGGAGGTGAGTCCGCTCCATCGAAAGCGGAGGTTCAGTGGCGACTAGGCCACAACAGATGCAGTGGCTCAGAGGCGCCGACTCTCGGGAGAGATGGAGCAAAACGCGTTGACGGGGCCATAGGTAGGCGGCGACTTGATCAATGCTGAGGAGGCGGAGCCGCTCATCGGGGCCGTGAAGGCGGTCGATGGCTATACTTGGGTCGCGGCCGTATTCGCCCCGGGTCGTGGTTGCTCAAAGATTGCAGCCCAAAGGGTGGTGACCGCGATAGCAGGGCCGGCCAACAGCAGCCCGAGGCGAGGGGAGATCGTGGCGGCTCAATGGAAGCACATACGACTCAAAACCAGTGGCTCGCAGCAGACTGATAATCCCCAAGTGCAAGGAATCATCGTAGCAATTTCCATAGGTGGAAGTGATAAGTATGGAGTGTCGAACCCACAAGGAGCTAAAGGTAAGATCAATATTCTCTCAATCCCTATCTGCCACTGATACGACTCTACGTACACCGAATGTTTGCTTCCAACTAGCAACGAGAAATAAAACTACGTTGTGGGTATGAAGTGGATACCTTTGTATGATACCGGAGAGCTAAAATATAAAAGTAGGTGTTGTTATCATGAAGTTAGAATATATTACTAAATATTATAAATAGCGAGTGTGAAATAATGGTGGATCGGTGTGCGAATTGTCCTAGGCAATTGTTAACAAGACCGATAATCACTATTGCAGTTCCATATGAGGGAGAGGCATAAGCTAACATACTTTCTCTACTTGGATCATATGCACTTATGATTGGAACTCTAGCAAGAATCCACAACTACTAAAGATCATTAAGGTAAAACCCAACCATAGCATTAAAGCAGCAAGTCCTCTTTATTCCCATACGCAACAACCCCCTTACTCGGGTTTGTGTTTCAGTCACTCATGCAACCCACTATAAGCGAATCATAAACATATTGCAACACCCTACAGCGGGGATCCCTCACGCTTGCGCGACACGGAGGGCACCATAGGACAGCACCAAAGTAAAACATACAACTCATACCAATCTAGATCATCAATCAACCCAAAGACAAAAGATATCTACTCAAAACATCATAGGATGGCAACACATCATTGAATCATAATATGTGGCATAAAGCACCATGTTCAAGTAGGGATTACAGCGGGGTGCGGGAGAGTGGACCGCGTAAAAGAGATGAGGATGGTGATGTTGATGAAGACGATCACCGCGGCGATGATTCCCCTCTCGATGGCACTCCGGTGCCACCAAGAGAGAGGAGGAGAGGTTCTCCCCCTTGTGCTTCCTCCTCCATGGCCTCCCCCCTATATGGGGAAAGGTTCTCCCTCTGGTCCTTGGCCTTCATGGCGATGATGGCCTCTTCGGGATACTCCTCCATGGCCACCGGTGATGATGGCCCCCTCCGGCAGGGTGCCGGAGAGGGCCTAGATTGATTTCTCGTGGCTACAGAGGCTTGCGGTGGCGGAACTTCCGATCTAGATTTCTTTCTGGAAGTTTGGGTATATATAGAAGAGTTTGGCGTTGATTTCACGTCAGGGGGGTCACCGAGGCTTCCACGAGGCAGGGGGCGTGCCCTACTCCACTAGGCGCGCCCCCACCCTCGTGGGTGCCTCGGGACTCCCCTGGTCCATCTCCGATGCTCCGTGGGCTTCTTCTGGTCCAAAAATAGGCTCCGTGAAAATTCTGGTCAATTGGACTCCGTTTGGTTTTCCTTTTCTGCGATACTCAAAAACAAGGAAAAAACAAGAACTGGCACTGGGCTCTGGGTTAATAGGTTAGTCCCAAAAATCATATAAAACAACATATAAAAGGCCATTAAACATCCAAGATAAATAATATAACATCATGAATACTTCATAAATTATAGATACATTGGAGACATAGCAGCATCCCCAAGCTTAATTCCTGCTCGTCCTCGAGTAGGTAAATGATAAAAGAAATAATTTATGAAGTGTGAATGCTAGCAAGTGCTTAAGTTTGATCAATGATAATTCCAATCACTTTTTCTAGCATCATTATATGTCATAACAGTAGCTCATCTCATATAATTTTTCATGATCAAGTAACAAGCAATTCTCATGTTAAAGAATAGATCATAAACTTTCTTGATAACTAACAAACAGTGCTCTTAGTCATCAAACAATTGCAATTCATCTTATTTTCAGGAAGGGTCTATGTCAGAGCTTTGATTTAGCAAACTCCACATACTCAACTATCATTTAGTCTTTCACAATTGCTAACACTCACGCGATATTTATGGGTTCAAAGTTTTAATCAGACACAGAGAAAGATAGGGGCTTATAGATTCGCCTCCCGACCTTTTACCTCAAGGGTAATGTCAACAATAATAGTTCATGATGCCTTACATCCAATTGGATATATATATATATCAAAATCTTTCCAACACAATGTGCTTGCCAAAGGATAAAATGTAAAAAGGAAAGGTGATAAATCACCATGACTCTTGCATAAGGTTAAGAGATAAAAGTAAAAGATAGGCCCTTCACAGAGGGAAGGAGAGGTTGCCATGTGCTTTCAGGGTTGGATGCACAAAATCTTAATGCAAAAGAACGTCACTTTATATTGCCACTTGTGATATGGACCTTTATTATGCAGTCCGTTGCTTTTATTTCTTCCACATCACAAGATCGTATAAAGCTTATTTCCTCCACAATAATCAATCATACATATTTAGAGAGCAATTTTTATTGCTTGCACCGATGACAACTTACTTGAAGGATCTTACTCAATCCATAGGTAGGTATGGTGGACTCTCATGGAAAAATCGGGTTTAAGGGTATTTGGAAGCACAAGTAGTATCTCTACTTAGTGCGAAGAATTTGGCTAGCATGAGGGGGAAAGGCAAGCTCAACGTGGGCGATCCATGACAATATACTTTATTTCAGATACAAGAAAACATAACCCATTACGTTGTCTTCCTTGTCCAACATCAACCTTTTAGCATGTCATATTTTAATGAGTGCTCACAATTACAAAACATGTCCAAGATAGTATATTTATAAGTGAAATCCCTCTTCCTTCAATATTTTTTCATGAATTGTTCAAGTGACCAATTCTATGTTTGCTAACTTTCAATAAGTTTACTACCTATACTTATTATGTGTGAAGCCATTACTCCCCATGTTATAAGTATATGAAACATATATAAATTTAGGTTTATGACACTCAATTTATTCAACCATTTACTCATAGGATATATGTGAAGCACATGAGTAAATAACAAACTACTCCAAAAGATATGAGTGAAGAACACTGAGTAGTCAAATAATTAACTAGCCATGGGAGGATTCTTTTTCATTCAATATTTCAGATCCAATGATTTTATTCAAACAGCAAGTAAAATTGAAAATACGCTCCAAGCAAAACACATATCATGTGACGAATAAAAATATAACTCCGAGTAAGGTATACCGATAGTTTTGAAGACGAAAGAGGGGATGCCTTCCGGGGCATCCCCAAGCTTAGGCGCTTGAGGCTTCCTTGAATATTACCTTGGGCTGCCTTGGGCATCCCCAAGCTTAGGGTCTTTCCACTCCTTATTCTCCTCATATCGATATCTCACCCAAAGCTTGAAAACTTCAATCACACAAAACTTAACAAAACTTCATGAGATAGGTTAGTATGATAAAGAGTAAACCATTCACTTTGGTACAGTCAAGGACAAGTTTCATAATTTTTCTCACACAATTCCTACTGTACCATATCATTTCTACAATTTATCTTGAGAAATATAAGTCATAGAAACTAGAAAACAAGCAAATATGCAATGAAAACAGAATCTGTCAGAAACAGAACAGTCTATAATGATCTGAACATAAACCATACTTCTGCTACTCCAAAAGTTATGAAATAAATTGGTGTACGTTAGGAATTTGTCTATTAATCTTCTGCAAAAAGAATCAACTCAAAAAAACTCTTCTGTAAAAAATGACAGCTAATCTCGTGAGCGCAAAGTTTCTGTTTTTTACAGCAAGATCACATTGACTTTCTCCCAAGTCTTCCCAAAGGTCTTACTTGGCACTTTATTGAAACAAAAGCTATAAAACATTATTAATACAGTAGCTTAATCATGTAAACACACAAAAACAGTAAGTGTAAATATTGTGTTGTCTCCCAGCAAGCGCTTTTCTTTAATGCCTTTTAGCTAGGCATGATGATTTCAATGATGCTCATATAATAGACAAGAATTGAAACACAAAGAGAGCATCTTGAAGAATATGACTAGCACATTTAAATCTAACCCACTTCCTATGCCTAGGGATTTTTTGAGCACACAACTTATGGGAACAAGAATCAACTAGCATAGGAAGGCAAAACAAGTATAACTTCAAAACTTTTAGCACATAGAGAGGAAACTTGATATTATTGCAACTCCTACAAGCATGTATTCCTCCCTCATAATAATTTTCAGTAGCATCATGGATAGCAACTTTGTTCTCATACTCAATTGGGACCTCTTCCGAAATAGTGGAATCATTACTAGCTAAAGTTGACACTCTTCCAAACCCACTTTCATAAATATCACACTAAGATTCAACACCCTCCAAAATAGTGGGATCACTAATTCCTAAAGTTGACACTCTTCCAAACCCACTTTAAATGATAGTATTATTCATACTCCAAAAAATATAAGTGAAGTTCATGGAGCATTCTACAATTAATATATACTAACTAATATCCAAGCTCAAAATGTATAAGTGAAGCAAATGAAGCATTCTATAAAACCATACTCAAAAGATTTAAGTGAAGCACAAAGAGCAATTCTATAAGATCATACTTAAAAGATTTAAGTGAAGCACATGAAGTATTCTATAAATAAATTAAGAGCTATCTCATGGTAGCATGGTTCTTAAAGAAAAAAACACAAAGGACACAAATCATGTGAACAGAACAAAAACCGAGGTATACCGATAATTGTTGAAGAAGAATGATGGGATGCCAACCGGGGCATCCCGAAGCTTAGATGCTCGAGTATCCTTGGAATATTTACATGGGGTGCCTTGGGCATCCCCAAGCTTGAACTCTTGCCTCTCTTTATTCTTCTCACATCGGTAACTCATCATTCTTCGAACACTTCATCCACACAAAACGTTAACAAAAACTTTGTGAGATCCGTTAGTGTAATAAAGCAAACTACCACTTTAAGGTACTGTAATGAACTCATTCTTTATTTATATTGGTGTTAAACCTACTGTATGCTAACTTCTCTATGGTTCATACCCCCCGATACTAGCCGATTCATCAAAATAAGCGATCAACACATAGAAAACAGAATCTGTTAAAAACAAAACAGTCTGTGGTAATCTGGAAGTTTGGTAAACTTCTGTAACTCCTAAAATTATGAAATAAATTTGACAATTTGAAAAATTTGTACAGAAGTAATGTGCAAAATGTTTCAGACCCATTTGACTCTCCAGTAAAAAAGGTAAATTCACGCACTACAGCCAAAGTTTCTGTTTTTGTCCTGCACATAGTAAACAAGCAATCTAATCATCCTAAAACCAAAACTTGGCACATTATTTTATAATACAATGGATATATACAAGGGGATAATTATTTACAGAGAAACTTCCATGAAAAGTTATACATTGTTTCCGTGAGCATGAACACAAGTGCTCAAGGTCGACCCTCACTTCTTCAATGCATAACTTTCCAATCACTTCTCTTTTTGAAAAACTTATTAGGCATGAGAGGCAAGTAATTTTTTTTGTATTTTCATTATTTTAATTTTTTTGTATGTTTCACCCACAACTAACCAGAAACAAAAAGGAAAAACAAAATCTACTTAGTGAAGAAAGCAAACAAGCACACACGAGAATATCAAACCCACGCTATTGCTCCCCGGCAACGGCGCCAGAAAAGAGCTTGATAATCCCCAAGTGCAAGGAATCATCGTAGCAATTTCCAAAGGTGGAAGTGATAAGTATGGAGTGTCGAACCCACAAGGAGCTAAAGGTAAGATCAATATTCTCTCAAGCCCTATCTGCCACTGATACGACTCTACGTACATCGAACGTTTGCTTCCAACTAGCAACGAGAAATAAAACTATGTTGTGGGTATGAAGTGGATAGCTTTGTATGATATCGGAGAGCTAAAATATAAAAGTAGGTACTGTCATCATGAAGTTAGAATATATTACTAAATATTATAAATAGCGAGTGTGGAATAATGGTGGATCGGTGTGAGGAATTGTCCTAGGCAATTGTTAACAAGACCTGTAATCACTATTGCAGTTCCATATGAGGGAGAGGCATAAGCTAACATACTTTCTCTACTTAGATCATATGCACTTATGATTGGAACTCTAGCAAGCATCTACAACTACTAAAGATCATTAAGGTAAAACCCAACCATAGCATTGAAGCATCAAGTCCTCTTTATTCCCATACGCAACAACCCCCTTACTCGGGTTTGTGTTTGAGTCACTCACGCAACCCACTATAAGCGAATCATAAATTTATTGCAACACCCTACAGCGGGGATCCCTCACGCTTGTGCGACACGAATGGCACCATAGGACAGCACCAAAGTAAAACATACAACTCATACCAATCTAGATCATCAATCAACCCAAAGACAAAAGATATCTACTCAAAACATCACAAGATGGCAACACATCATTGAATCATAATATGTGGCATAAAGCACCATGTTCAAATAGGGATTACAGCGGGGTGCGGGAGAGTGGACCGCGTAAAAGAGATGAGGATGGTGATGATGATGGTGATGTTGATGAAGACGATCAGCGCGGCGATGATTCCCCTCTCGATGGCACTCCGGTGCCACCAAGAGAGAGGAGGAGATGTTCTACCCCTTGTGCTTCCTCCTCCAACGCCTCCCCCCTAGATGGGGAAAGGTTCTCCCTCTGGTCCTTGGCCTTCATGGCGATGATGGCCTCTCCGGGATACTCCTCCGTGGCCACCGGTGATGATGGCCCCCTCCGGCAAAGTGCCGGAGAGGGCCTAGATTGATTTCTCATGGCTACAGAGGCGGAACTTCCAATCTAGGTTTCTTTCTGGAGGATTTTTTTCTAGAGGAAGACAAAGTAAGTGGATGCTGGAATTAGTGGAGGGGGTCCACGTAGGGCCCACGAGGCAGGGGGCAGGTGCGCCCTGTGCCCTCGTGACCAAATGGTGGGCCCCCTGGTGTGTTCTTAGTGCCAGAAATTCTTAAATATTCTACAAAAAACAATATTTCATTTTCAGGATGTTTGGAGAACTTTTATTTTTGGGTATTTTTATTGCAAGGATAATTCAGAAAACAGACAGAAAATACTATTTTTGCTTTATTTAATCTAAATAATAGAAAGTAAAAGGAGGGTACAGAGAGTTGTGCTTTCTAACTTCATCCATCTCGTGCTCATCAAAAGGAATCCACTAACAAGGTTGATCAAGTCTTGTTAACAAACTCTTTCCGAATCGCATGAAACCGGAGAATTTTCGAATAACACTAGGTTACCTCAATGGGGATATGCATGTCCCCAACAATAAGAATATCATATTTCTTCTTGACAGTAGGAAGAGGGAATTCAAAACCTCCAATAGTAATCGTTGATTTTTCCAATAGAATTGATACTGTGGACTTGAGGTTGTTTCCTCGGAAAGTGTACCGTATGCTCATTACCATTAACATGAAAAGTGACATTGCCTTTCACTACTAGAAAAAGGGCTACTAATGGCGCACCTAATTTGGCCATTAATGCCGCATTAGTGGTGCGCCATTACTAGCACGCCATTAGTAATATTTACTAATGGCGCATCACTGGTGCGCCATTAGTATAGGGCACGGTGCGCCATTAGTATGCCTCCCAGGGGCCATGTATAGCCAGGTGCTTTGGCATACTAATGGCGCATGACAAGTGGATGCGCCATTAGTAACCTCGGCATACTAATGGCGCACTGCTTAAGGATGCGCCATTAGTATCCTCTGGCATACTAATGGCGCACTGTTATGTGATGCGCCATTAGTATGAATATTAGTTTTTTTTAATTTTTTAATTTTCTGTTTTTTGCATAGGTTACAAAATATATAATTGGACAAAATATAGACAGCACACATCAACAATAGATTCATCGAATACAATAGAAGATTAGTCTCTGAATACAATTCATCATATTAGTCTCCGAATACAATTCATCATATTAGTCTCCGAATTGAAAAGACCGAACAAAGATAGAACATTATATTACAAGTCTCGAGACCGCGAGTAGCGAGTTTGTCTTCACATTACAAGTCGATATCGATCATCTAAACTACCATCACATAGAAGAGAGCTGCGGTCATCACGATGAGCATCATCATGATGAAACTCGTCTTCATCCGGTTCCTCCAACGCTCCCTCCCCTCTCCCGCTAGATAGCGGGCGTATCTAGATTCGGCCTCGGCCCTAGTGGTGTACCCTTTGTAACTGTTACCGCTGAATCGGTGAACCTGTCTCCGACACTCCTCCCAGTCGTCGTAGACTCCGGGAACCTTACCCTTGTACACGACATACGACGGCATCGCTATGCACTAGCCAAACGAAACATTAGTACCAGTTCACAGACAATACATAAGCAATATATAAGTATGCAACAGAACAATCGGAAGAGAAAAGCAAGACATTAATAGCATCAATTACATCTAAGTTGAACGATTCTCGAAACCAAAGAGACATACTACAAGTTCATTAAAGTTTAATTACAACATGAGCCAATCGATGTTTCAGAACTAGACACAGCATCACTGCTTTCGACTCGACTCAAGGGACCGGAGCGTGGATGAAGCCGCCGTCTATCGTGGGAGTCATGAAATTACGGGCGTTGTCAGCCTGCATTTGTAGCATTCCGTCTATCTCACTGTTGGACGGTTGATTTCTGAGGTAGAACTGCCCCGAGGTACGAAGGACATCTTGATGGATGATTTCCGCAACCTCCGACTGGATGCGAAAGAATTCTTGTCTGATGTCCGCGTCCTGGATTGCCGACACGCTCGCAGCCCAATCTTTGAGTTTACTCGGTAGCAGAAGTTGATGATGGTCCCGTACGATCGCCCGCATGTGATGGATGGCGTAGTAGGCACCCTTCTGACCGCCAGGCGGCTGCTTGACGTAGCAGAACGTCGTATTGTGGGAGAACACGTGCTTGCCGTACTTACGAATAGGCCTGTTGAAGGTGCCTCCAGATTGGGCGTAGCCGAGGAGAACATCATCAAGAACCTTCTTGACATTTGTGTAGTCTACGTTCGACTGACGGTCCGGGTCGAAATACGTGGCCATGGAATATTTGGGGCTTAGGAGGATGAGCGTGCAATGTGTGTCACTGCAGAAAACACGGAATGTTAAAAGAAAAACGATCAAAATCTAAGAATTCGTATGTTACGGGGCGGTTGAGGGGAGGACTTACTCGGGAAAGTAAGGCACGAGGAAGTTATCCTTATCTGGGTTTGCCAGAATGACGCCTTCGAGGTAAGAACTCGCGACTTGCCGGTCCCCAGCGCTGCCCAAGATCTTGGCACGCATGTAGAAGGGGTCGACTATCACGATGTCCGGGGTCTTGTCGCGAATGATCCGCATCTCCATACTCAGCGAAAATAGCCGAACGAAGGTGTAGTGCAGCGGATGAAGGTTCAACATAGCGTGGATGTCATCAAACCGCAGGACGATCGTACCCCCGATGGAGTTATCCACAAAGCCCTTGCCCTCTGGCACCTTGGCCACGAAAACCGGGTATGCCACATCCTTCTCTCTGAGACGCCGCTTCTCCAAAGAAAGAATACTGTCATGCAGACTCCGCATAGCACCGGCTGCAACATCGAGCATATTTCTCGGTAGCATCGGCCTACCCGCCACATGCACCCTCCTCATTAAATCCTCAGGTGAAGGTGGCCCGTCCTGAGCACGGATC
Organism: Aegilops umbellulata; assembly: GCA_032464435.1. Taxonomy (NCBI): domain Eukaryota; kingdom Viridiplantae; phylum Streptophyta; class Magnoliopsida; order Poales; family Poaceae; genus Aegilops; species Aegilops umbellulata. The sequence goes on from CP136057.1 coordinate 374,184,240, forward strand.
ATACTCGGTGCCGGCTGGCCCGCACCCTTGTTAGTCTTTCTTTTGCGTGCCTTCTTCTTCTCCTGTAATGGGACCGAGTTCTGCTCACAGACCGCCTTCTTGAGTGTGTTGGGGCTGAGAATATTTCGCACCTCTCCTATCTGAGGCTCGGTGAAGTCGGCAGCTGGAGGCGTCTCCTGAGAGCTCAATGGCAGACGACGCCTATTGCAACTTGGCTTCTCCGCGGTACCAGCTAGATCGCGCACGTATTTTGTTGGGTTGGGTTCTTGAGAAGGAGGGCCCATGAAGTCGCCATCGTACCCATGATCGGCAAAGTACCGATCGACGTTGGCAAATGTATCGTCGTCGTCATCGTTCTGATCCTATGGCATATGCATGTTTGGATCCAGTGGCATAGGGATGTCCGGCACCGCTGCGGCGGTCTTGCCATGGGGCCGACTTGGCGCCGGCACGACTGGCGGTGTTGTCTTTGGGGTGGTGTCCCCCGCCCCCAAACGAATCTGGCTCTTTGGCCAAAGTAGGGGCCAGCTCAGGCAGGCGCTGAGGGTCATCACGTCATCATCCTCGGCCCCGACCGGTCGAATCGGAGGTAACAACTCGTCGCAGCCTGGCAGCACCCGAACCAGTTGAACCCTAAACAAGTTGGGTGGCATCTGGGTACCGTGGAACAAGGGGTTGCCCGGTTGAATGATTTTGCCCTTGGCGACATCGACCAACTCATTGTTCACGAAGTGCAGGAGAGTGCACGAAACGTCGGCGACGCCCTGGGAAAACATGTAGGGCATCAGGGATGCCTAGTCAAAGGCAAGGAGATGAAGTCCTCGGCCGAGAGAGGCTTAATTAGTTACCATGATGGTGGCGTCGAGCTCGGCTAATGTCGAGGCACCGCCAACGGCGGGCGTGCAGTTGATGGAGGGGCCGCTTGCTGCAGAGGTGTCGGCCGGCGTACACCCGGGTGCATTAAGCTCCCGTGCCGGCGTCGGAGACACCAATGCCGCCTCCGTCGGAGACACCAATGGCCCCGCCATCGCGTTCTGCGAGTTGCTGGCCGTGAAGCTAGGAATCGGGGGCGGCCCCTGTTGGCCGCCTGCAATCCACGCACTCAACCCCTGGATCAAGGTAGGCACAATGGCGGTGATCGTCGCTCCGAGTTGTTGTTGCACTTTCTCTTGGACAATCTCCGGAATCCGCGCCACCTGTGCCTTGAGTTCTTGAACCTCGCGCGCCTGGCTTTCCGAGCTGGTCTTTTTCTCCTTTCGTCCACCAGTGTTATAGTATGACCCCCATTTTGTCGACAAGCCTTTGCCGGCCACACGACCAGCTGACGTCGGCTTACTGAGCTTATCCTTGTTCTTCATTACATTCAACGCCCTATTTAGAGTGGTGTCCCAAGGGTTGCTCTTAGTCGACCCCGCGCTACTGCTTTCTGTCACCTGCGGAAGGAATGTGAACCATTTAGAAATTTGGCTTCATTAATTAGAATGCAACCATATGGAGCTAATTACGCGGGGGTGTATTCCTTACCAGAACAAGCTCAAGCGCCCTGGTCTTCGGATCCGTGGTAAGCTCCTTTGTTTTCGGGTCCTTCTTGTACCGGGCCCTGACATAGTTCCTGGTCTGCTTGTCACCGTATTTATCGAAGAGGGGTGGTAGGCCTTGCTCGGCACGGTCCGCCTCCTCCTTGTCCCATATAGGCTCCGCCACTCTGTAACCGCCGGGACCGAGTGTGTGTTCCCCTAAGTTCAGCTCCCGCATTTCTTTCTCCCACTTACTTGATTCGGAGTGTGCGGTGCTCGAGCAATTGATCTTGAAGTCGTTGTAGTCATCTTCGGTGATCGAAGGATTTTTCTCCTTGATCTTCTCATAACTCTCACCTTTCTCGATCATTCTCTTCACATTGCTTTTCCAAGTAGACAGGGCCTTGCTCATCTTCGTGAGGGCAGCATTGTTCACTTTATTCCCTTTGAGGCTTGTGTTTTCAAATTCAGCGGGGAACTTGTATCGTTCGTGCAGCTTCGTGAAGAGGAGGTTGCGCAAATTCCCTCGGTCAGGATGCCTCAGGTTCTCGGTGTTGATCGAGACGGTGCTCCGGAGAATGCACCCGAGCTGAAGCGAGTACCCCTTGACTATTCGTTCGGACGCTGTTGGATTCCCGTCGGAGTCCACTTCAGTAACTTCCTCCTTGAGGGTGCGGAGCACGGTCGGGCGCCGGTCCTTCCGTTGCCTCTTCTGGCTGCCATCTATGCGTGCGCCGCCATCATCAGTGGTGGCATCCTCGGCGGCACCCTCAGTGGTGGCATCAGTGGGGTCATCCTCGGCGGCACCATCAGTGGTCTCAGGATCGGTGGGTAAGGCGGCGTCCTCATACAAGTGAGGTTGTTCCTCCATCTCCTGGGACAGCTCCCAGAATGCCTTGCCGCCCGAACCCCCGGCCTCATCGTTGTGGACCATGTTTCTCTCTAAATAGAAACAAAGTTTGGTCAAAAAGTTGGTTATTGTCAAGGAACAAGATCATGGTCTCATCATTTAGGGTTTGTCGACACCGAGGCATCCTAAAATCTAAGCTTTTATCATTGAGGGATTTTCGACGCCGAGGCACCCTAAAAGCCTAAGCTTTCATCATTTCGGTTTTTATCGACACCGAGGCACCCTAAAAGCCATGCATTAGTCACAAGTACGCCGGGGCACCTGATCCTACTTAATTAACTACTAAGATACCCCGGCCCATGCATTAGTCACAAGTACCCCATATGTCCTATTTTTAGCAAAGTCATGCTAAAATTCACGGAAAATTTCAGCATGACCTTTGCTGAAAATAGGACATATGGAGTACCCGAATTTGCCGGAACGGAAGTTAATCAACATTCCGGCAAACTCAAGGGCCTCTCGGGGTACCTGCAAAATTTCAGCATGATCCAATGCTCTATTTACAAGACAAACAACACGTGGCAAAGCCCAGTGTTAAAAAAAAGGCATGTGCTGATTCAGTTCTACCATCATGCTCACAAAAATATGGTCAATCATTGGGCCAGACCCATCAATAAACGTAGGCCACCCTACATTGAGACTCATTGAGGATCACACTTGTTGCTTCAATTTGAAATTTGCTGTACGTCTTTATCATGGTAAATATGATAGATTAGTTGGTACATCATCTATTATGATTTACTTTATACTGGTTATGGTGAATTTCTCAAACCCTCTACCTCTACAGAGAAATGTGAATTAAGCACAATACATGTGCATGTTACTAGTCTCCACCCTGTAACTTTGCAGGTAGAGGGTGCATTATGTCATTTAGTAAAATAATAAATATATAAAATTCTGCAAACTGGATGTGACTAGATAATGAAGTAGCACATGTCATTCCTTTTATATTTACTTTCTTCCTTACTGTAAAATAAAATATATTTTTATGCAATTAGCTTGTTGACTGAACCATGTAATGTAATTTTGAAAGGTATAAGAACTTTGAAATAGCCTTTGCAACATATCGACATGTTTAGTTCTGTTAAATAAGCTAACTATAGTACAAATTTTTCAGTTCTGTTAAAATAAAATATAGTACAAATAAGCTAATCTACTGCAAGGTATCATGCGTACCAACACACTAACATTGCACCTGTGTTAGACCAAATGAGGCAAAAGATGGAACAACACACTAACACTGCACCTACTTCAGAACTTTCCCAAATTAACATGATTTTAAGAAAGAGTTATATCCAAGCTAATACAAAGCATCTAGCCTGTCTCCTGGGAAGCAGTTATCCAAGCTAAAGCACATAAATTTGTGCCCACCAACAACAATACATAGATAGCAGTTCAGTATATACATAGATAGCTACCTCAAAATCGGACAGATATTTCCTAAAAATCTTAGCAGTTCAGTATATACATGCTTAGTTCCTGAACTCCATCCTTCGAGTAGGACAACATGATCCACTAGTCCTGTTTGTGTATCTGTAAAGTAAATTTTGGCCTGCCTACTCACTTTCTTTTTTCATGAATATTCAGAAAATTAATACTGAAAAATTCATATTCTAAGACTTGCCCTTCACATTGTCAGGTATATACCTTTTGATGGGATCTTCTAGAATTACCTTGTCACCAAAAATTATAATCTGCATACATCAAACATGCATATTACTTCAGTCTTGAATCTTGATGATCAGGACAATGACTTTAGTAACTTACCATGCTAAAGAACTAGAGTTCCTAACATTTGAACAGAAACAGGGGAAACGAGTATAAATGAAGAGCTCGGCTAAGAGCTTAAGAGGTACTGTATTTCTGAATTCTGATACATGCCAGCAGTAACATAAACTTAATGGTCCATCCTCAAATCCCGGTGTTCACATTTAACTGACTTTTAGACTGAAACTTTAACTGACTTTTAGACTGAATTTTTACTCCAAGAGTTTTTATATTCAGATCACTTTAACTAAATTTTAGATTGAGTTTTAGATTGAATTTTAAACTTTCTTGCAATATAAGCTTGCAGTACACTTTATATTCAGATCAGGAGCCAAGCTCTAAAATTGAATTTTTAACTGAATTTTTACGACTGCATCTATTTCAATTTCAGTTTCAGATAAAGTTTATATTCAGATCAGGAGACTGACTTTTAAACTGACTTTATATTCAGTTTCAGATAAGGACATCAGAGAATCTACAGCAGTGTCAAAAACATTAGACAGTGCTACCCTTCAGCATGAGACATTTGGCAGAACCACTCTGAACATGTCACATTTCATAATATAGCACCCTTTAGCATGTAATAATATTCAAGACTACACTAAACTGATCAAGAAATTACACTAAGATAACAAATGTAACTTTGTGAATATAGTTAGTTAAAAGCATAATTGTGTGACAGGTTGACAAAAATATGTAGCCTTGTCATATTTACATCCAGAGCAGAACTACACAAAGATGATCACTCTAGTGTTTTGCGAAATAGAAAGGTTGTATATGTATGGTGCCATTCCCTCGACGGGCAAAACTGTGTACCATTATTCTCTTCTTTTTTGTGAAAAGTGTACCATTATATGCTCAATTAACTGGACGAATACCTTGAATAGGCATATGTGTCTCTTCCCTAAACCCAGCATTAAGTTGGCACTGAGAAAATAGTGTGTATGCCATTAGTACTTGACTACTTGGTCAGTTCTTGGATATGCAATCACTAGTGAGAAAATAGGCATTTGGAGAATCTACAGCAATGTTCAGAGTGGAGAAAAGCAGGGGAATCGATGGAGATGCTCACCGCGGAGCTGGGGAAGGGACCGGCGAGGCCGAGGGTGGTCGGGGCAGCGCAGATCGAAGCCGAGAAGCAGTGGTCGGTGATGAGGAAGAAGAGGTCGATGCGCTTGATCCTTGATGACCCGGCTCCAATCCGTGGACGTAGGCGATGAAGGTGATGATGGTGTTGCTCCTGGCGCAGCTCCTAGGCACGACGACGGAGGACGGGGTGGTCGATGGCCGCGGTGACGCGCGGCGGCCGCGCTCGGGGTGGAGGGAAGGAGCGGGGCAGCGGCGGGGCAGCGGCGTCGGGGCGGCACGGCGGCGTCGAGGCAGCGGCGTCGGGGCAGCGGCGGGGCAGCGGCGTCGGGAGAGGAGAGGGGAAGGGGATCGAGGGCGAGGGAGAGGGAGAGAGAGCCGGGGAGGAAGTATGGATGGGGGCAATACTAATGGCGCACCACCCCTCGGTGCGCCATAAGTACATCCATGCTAATGGCGCACCTCACCCTGGTGCGCCATTAGTATTTTTTTTCTGCTCGAGCCAACGGGTTATCTACCACGTGACCTGATCCACATCAAGTCCCCTCTACTAGCTCGACTGGTTAGTAGCCAGTTCTGACACCAGGAGGTCCTGGGTTCGATTCCCAGGCTCCACAAATTTTTTTATGCATTTAAAATGCTGTTTCATACTTATTTGTGTTTAAATATGTTCAAACTTGTTTAAATCATAACAGTAATATTTTTTTATAAGACAGTAATAATGTTTAAAAAAATATCATCAAATAGTAATGTCGGTGGAGCGGGGGAGGGTGCGGGGGGTCGGCGGCGGCAGTTGAGTAGGGGAATCGAGGGTGCGGGGGGTCGGCGGCGGCGGCCGGTGGACCGGGGGGTGCTCGGCGGTGAGTGGGACCGGATCTGGCAAGGTGGGATAGCGATCGAGATGGAGGGGGATCGAGATCGAGTGTCCATGAAATTTAAAAATATTCATGATAGTTCAAAAAGTGCCCATGAAATACAATCGAGAAATGAAGGCTACGATTTAATTAAATACAATCTTCTTGCCCTTCTAATAGCGTTTCACGGACGTGCACGTCCATGATCCCACGGATTGCAACTGGAAGTATCTGCGTCATCAGCACGTGACAGTCGTGAGACTTCATCCCGCTGAACTTCTGCTTCGCCGGGTCTAGGTATCTGCTTATCTTCCCCGCGTAACCGTAAGGAAGTTTTACTCCTAGGAGGCAGGTGAAAAACTGCTCGATCTCCTCCTGACTTAGAGTGAAGCACGCGGGAGGGTAGTCATTTCCAGTCTTCTTGGCCTTTTCGCCTTTGCAACGAATTTCTGTGTCCTGCTTCGCCTCATCATCATCATCATCATCATCATCATCATCATCATCATCATCATCATCATCATCATCATCATCATCATATATAGCGTGAAGCTCCTGCCTGATGCCCATTGATTTCAAGTCTGCCCTTGCTTTCGGCCCATCTTTGGTCCTCTCTGGCATGTTGAGCAGGGTACCAAGCAGACTCTCGCACACGTTCTTCGTGATATGCATGACATCAAGGATGTGAGGCACACTGTGGATCTTCCAGTACGGCAAGTCCCAGAAAACAGACCTCGTTTTCCATACCTTCAGCAGCGGCTCTGGCGCCTTTCGCTTCTTTCCCAGATTTGGCGCCTTTTGCTTCTTTCCCGACAGTGGGCAGTCTTTCCAATTTTTCAACAACTTGTCTATTTCCTCGCCGCTCCTCGTACACGGGCGTTTTCGGTGTTCAGTTTCACCATCGAACAGATCCTTGCGTTTCCTCCACGGGTCATCGTCGCGAAGCCACCTTCGATGTCCCATGAACACGGTTTTCGAAGACCCGGGATCTCTATCTAGCTGGCGATACGTTGTGTCATCCATGCACCTTACGCATCCAGAAAATCTGTGGACTACCTACCCCGCGAGATATCCGTAACCGAGATAGTCGTGCACCGTCGTGAGCAGTGCGGTTCTCATAGGGAAATATTCTTTCTCTGCGGCGTCCCACGTATTGGCTGGCGTTTTCCACAGCGTGTCTAGCTCCTCCTTCAGCAGCCCCAGATACAGATTGATGTCGTTCCCTGGTTGTTTTGGCCCTTCAATTAGCATACTCATGTGAATGTACTTCCTCTTCATGCACAACCAGGGGGGAAGGTTGTACATCCACACAAACACAGGCCAAGTGCTATGTGTGCTTCTCTGGCTGCCAAACGGATTTACTCCATCGGTGCTCGCGCCCAGCACGATGTTCCTTGGATCCTTCCCAAATTCTGGGTATTCAAAATTCAACGCTTGCCACTGGCTCGCATCCTTAGGGTGACTCAACATCTTGTCTTTTTTATCTATTTCCCGATCATTTGCATCATCTTCTCGCTTCTTCTCCTCCCTATCCGCGTGCCAACGAAGGAGCTTTGCTACCTTAGGATCCGCGAAATACCGCTGCAGACGAGGAGTGATCGAAAAGTACCACACAACTTTTCGAGGAGCTTTCTTCCTCTTCTTGTATCGAGTGACGCTGCACACCGGACATATGGTAGACTCCGCGTGCTCGTCCCGATAAATGATGCAATTGTTCATGCACACATGGTATTTCGCGTGCGGTAAATCCAGAGGACACACGATTTTCTTCGCCTCCTCCAAACTGGTCGGGCACTTGTTCCCCTTTGGAAGACGTTCGTGCCAGAATGACATGATCTCGTCGAAGCATGCGTCGGTCATTTTGTGTTTTACCTTCATCTCCAGAGCCACGAGCGTTACTTTCATGCGGGTATCCTCGGGCCTGCATCCTTCATACAATGGAGTAACCGCGTCTAACTCAAGTTGATCCACCTTGGCTTTCTCTCGGGCGGCAGCTCTTGCGTTATCCGTCTGCTTGAGAAGCAGCTCTTGAATATAAGGGTCCTGCACCCAGCCCATCGATGATCCACCGTCGTCTGCTCTGCCGGCATCATCATCTTCATGATCATGCCCGTCGTCTGCTTCGGCATCTTCCTCATCATCATGCCCGTCGTCTACGTGATCATCTCCTGGGGATTCTGTGTCTTCTCGCCCGCCCGAGCCGTGGTAGCTGTCTTGCTGCCCTTCCTCATTTCTTGCCCGGCCCCCATGGACGACTTCGTAGTCATCTTCATCACCTTGCCACCGATAGCCATCCATGAAACCACGCAAGAGCAGGTGGTCCCGCACCTGCCCGGAATCCGGGTCCGCAATAAGGCTCTCCAGCTTGCATCTTCGACACGGACATCTTATCTCCGTCTCGTTCTTTTGAAGCATCTCGGCCTTAGCGGACCTCAAAAACCTATTCACGATGCCTTCGGTCATCGTGCGGACCATGGTCGCCTGCGGGGTAGAGCAAAACGATATTTTAGAACCAAGAAAAAATTTTGGCATGACTTTCCCTAAAAATAGGACCAAAAAGAATGCTTAATGCCAAAATTATCGCCGAAACGGAAATGAATCAACATTCCGGCAAAATATTGGCAACTATCGCATTTCAAACACCGGTACACCTCCAAACACAAACACATATGCAACACCACAAACATATGCAACACCACGAACATACATAGATCTAGCTAGGCCATAAAAAGTGCATGTGCACATTGTTGTAGGGAGAACAACATAAATATAGCTTCCCCCCTTACTTACGTATCAAAACAAGGTAATTTAACCACTTAATTTGAATGAATCTATGGTGGAAATGAGGTGAAAAAGAGGAGGCACCCGAGACAAGGAGGAGGTGGAGAGAATGAAGTGGGGAGAAAGTGAGTGTGGGAAGGAGAGGCTGCCCAAAATATCTTGTTGCTGCCCACTTACTAATGGCGCACCAACGTCTGATGTGCCATTAGTAGTTTTGCAAAAAAACATACTAATGGCGCACTGATTCGGAGTGCGCCATTACTAGTTTGAACTAGTAATGGCGCACGGTGGAAGAGTGCGCCATTAGTAGTTTTGCAACAAAAGGAATAAAAAATATAATTAAAAAAACAACATTAGTGGCGCACTCTGGGACAAGTGCGCCATTACTAGTTACAACTAGTAATGGCGCACTATGTCTGGATGCGCCATTAGTATGTTTGGACAGGCGCGCTAGTTCAAATTTTTTTTTTGATACTAATGGCGCATCCTAGGCCTGGTGCGCCATTAGTAGTTTCAACACTAATGGCGTATCAGAAGGTGGTGCGCCATTAGTATATACTAATGGCGCACCACTTATCTGGTGCGCCATTAGTGTCAATCCCATCTATAGCCCTTTTTCTAGTAGTGTTTGTTGCAAACAATAACAACCCCTGCAGTATTCAAAAAGGGTCTACCAAGGATAATAGACATACTATCGTCCTCGGGAATATCAAGAATAACAAAGTCCGTTAAAATAGTAATGTTTGCAACCACAACAGGCACATCCTCACAAATACCGACAGGTATGGCAGTTGATTTATTGGCAATTTGCAAAGATATTTCAGTAGGTGTCAACTTATCCAAATCAAGTCTACGATATAAAGAGAGAGGCATAACACTAACACCGGCTCCAAGATCACAGAAAGCAGTTTTAACATAGTTTCTTTTAATGGAGCGCTCAAAGTCAAACGCATACGCAAAAAGATAGGTCTAATCATTTCAGCAAAGCGCTCAAAGTCCTCATCATCCTTTTTCTTAGATAGTTCAGGAGGAAAGACATGGGTTTCTCAACCCATGGTTCTCTTTCTTTACCATGCTTCCTAGCAATAAAGTCTCTCTTATCATAACATTGATTCTTCGATTGTGGGTTATCAAGATCAACAGCAGGTTCAATCTCTACATCATTGTTATTGCTATGTTGAGCATCAATATGAACATCATCATTAACATTATCACTACATTCATGTTCCTTACCAGATTGTGTTTCAGCATCAGAAATAGAAATATCATTGGGATTCTCAGGTGGGTCAACAACAGGTTCACTAGAAGCATGCAAAGTCCTATCATTTTTTTTCTTTTTCTTAGAAGAACTAGGTGTATCAACATTAGTTCTCTGAGAATCTTGCTCAACTCTCTTAGAGTGGACCTCAGGATACAAAAGTTCCTGAGTCATTCTACCCCCTCTAGTCATAACTCTAACAGCATTATCATTTTTTTATTATTTAATCCATTGAGCAAATCATCTTGAGCTTTAAGCACTTGTTCTACCTGAATGGTAACTATAGAAGCATGTTTACTAATAAGTTTAAGGTCACCTTTAACTCTAGACATATAATCACTCAAGTGTTCAACCATATAAGCATTACATTTCAATTGTCTACCAACATAAGCATTGAAGTTTTGTTGTTTAACAATAAAATTATCAAACTCATCCAAGCATTGGCTAGCAGACTTATTACGAGGAATATCAGCTTCATTAAATCTATAGAGAGAATTTACCTTTACTACCTATGTCGGTGTACAAAAGTAGGGGTCCTTTTTGTACCCCTTTACTTGTGCGCGGGCAGTCGCAGCCGCACGCCTGCGGCCGCGCTTGGCGGGACAAAAGAGGAAGAAAAGACACAAGACTACCAGAGCAACGCCAAGACAGAGGCGCGAGGAGTGAAGGGACAAGGTGGGCTCTCCCCGACAAGAGCCTTGCCGGGGCAGCTCACGTAGCCCCGGCAAGAACCTTGCCAGGGAAACTTGCCCAACGCTAGCAAGGCCACCACCCTTGAGCCTAAGAGTTCTGACACCATCGACAACATTGGAACCAAGGCTCGGGAGGCGCCTGCGTGGTGGCATGCAGATCTTCGTGAAGACCAAGGACATACAAGATTAGATGAGAACCAGAAGACGGAAACCCCCGGCAAGATCCTTGCCAGGGACGCTCACAAGACCCCCGGCAAGACCCTTCCCGGGGACACCTGCGAGACCCTGGCAAGGCCCTTGCTGGGGACATCTGTGGGACCGTAGCCAGGCCCCCACCTGCCAAGGCTCCACCGCCGTTCCAACACAGCAGTCAACCCGCCAACAAGGAAGGCACGTGCGTGGCGACGAGGAGCTTCCAGGCCAACTCAGCAAGCACCTGCGTGGTGGCATGCATATCTTCGTGAAGACTCTGCCACTGCACCAACCTAGTAGCCAGCCAGCCAGCGTGGCGCTGCACGCCTAGTCAGCTTGGACGCGCGTCAGAACGAGACGAGGCGACGACGGACAAGACGAGCTTCCTTGCCGTCCCCGATAAAGTGAGAGGGCACGTCGGCGAAGCATTAAATGTGTTTGTCCTATGGTGCCAGGGGATAGACTTGTATACAGTAAAAACTTTCCACCTCCTGTGTGCCACTGTGGTGACCCCTTTGGCTATAAAAGGAGGCCCGAGGCATACTTGAGAAGGATTCGGACTTTTTGGACCCTGCACGCTTTGTAGCTAGTCCAAGAAGACCAGATAAACACAAACCAGCAGGAGTAGGGTATTACACATCACTTGCGGCCCGAACCTGGATAAATTCCCCCGTGTTGATCTTCTAAACCCGCTCTTTCCACTGTCCCGCGCCCTCCGACCGTAGAAGGGATTCCCTGTGATCCCATAGGTGTCGTTTCCACTGACAGTCGGGTTATTAAGACCATGTATTTCTTCAATAGGTGGTAAATTCTTAACATCTTTAGCTTCAATACCCTTTTCTTTCATAGATTTCTTTGCCTCTTGCATATCTTCAAGACTGAGAAAGAGAATACCCCTTTTCTTTGGAGTTGGCTTAGGAGTTGGTTCAGCAAGTGTCCAATCATTATCATTACTCAATATATTATTTAATAGCAATTAATCTTGCTCAACAGCTCTTTCCCTGAAAACACAACCAGCACAACTATCCAGGTGGTCTCTGGAAGCATCAGTTAGTCCAATATAAAAGATATCAAGTATTTCATTTTTCTTGAGAGGATGATCAGGCAAAGCATTAAGTAATCGGAAAAGACTCCCCCAATCTTGTGGGAGACTCTCTTCTTCAATTTGCACAAAATTATAAATTTCCCTTAAGGCAGCTTGTTTCTTATGAGCGGGGAAATATTTAGCAGAGAAGTAATAAGTCATATCATGGGGACTACGCACAGAACCAGGAGCAAGAGAATTAAACCATGTTTTAGCATCACCATTTAACGAGAACGGAAATAACTTAAGGATATAGTAGTAACGAATTTTTTCCTCATGAGTGAATAGGGTGGCTATATCATTCAATTTAGTAAGATGTGCCACAACAGTTTCAGATTCATAGCCATAAAAAGGATCGGATTCAACCAAAGTACTTAACTCAGGATCGACAGAGAAATCATAATCCTTATCAAAAATACAGATAGGTGAAGTAGCAAAAGCAGGGTCATATTTCATTCTAGCATTCAAAGACTTTCTTTCAGCTTAGCTAATAGTTTCTTAAGATCATATCTATCTTTGCAAGCAAAAAGGTCTCTAGCATTTTCTTCATCCCTAACATAACCCTCAGGCACATCAGGCAATTCATATCCAGGGGAGAATCTTAATCATTACTTTCATCAATATTATGTTTTTCAATAATTTCATTCTCTCTAACCCTAGCAAGTTGTTCATCAAGAAATTCACCTAATGGCACAATATTATCAAGCATAGAAGTAGTTTCATCGTAAGCGTCATGCATAGCAGAAGTGGCATCATAAATAGAATGCGACATATCAGAATCAACAACAGGTGTAGGTGTCACAAATTTACTCACAACAGAAGGTGAATCAAGTGTAGAGCTAGATGGAAGTTCCTTACCTCCCCTCATAGTTGAGGGAAAATCTTGGTTCTTTCATCTTTCAAGTTCCTCATAGTGATCGACAGATATAAATCCCAAGTGACTCAAAGAATAGAGCTATGCTCCCCGGCAACGGCGCCGGAAAATAGTCTTGATAACCCACAAGTGTAGGGGATCGCAACAGCTTTTGAGGGTAGAGTATTCAACCCAAATTTATTGATTCGACACAAGGGGAGCCAAAGAATATTCTCAAGTATTAGCAGCTGAGTTGTCAATTTAACCACACCTGGAAAACTTAATATCTACAACAAAGTATTTAGTAGCAATGTAGTATGGAAGTAACAGTAATGGTGGCAAAAGTAACAGGAGCAGTTTTTGTAGCAATCGTAACAGTGGCAACGGAAAAGTAACTAAGCAAAGATCAATATGTGAAAAGCTCGTAGGCAATGGATCAATGATGGATAATTATGTCGGATGCGATTCCTCATGCAATAGTTATAACATAGGGTAACACAGAACTAGCTCCATTTCATCGATGTAATGTAGGCATGTATTCCGAATATAGTCATACATGCTTATGGAAAAGAACTTGCATGAGATCTTTTCTCCTACCCTCCCGTGGCTGCGGGGTCCTATCGGAAACTAAGGGATATTAAGGCCTCCTTTTAATAGAGTACGGGACCAAAGCATTAACACTTAGTGAATACATGAACTCCTCAAACTACGGTCATCACCGAGAGTGGTCCCGATTATTGTCACTTCGGGGTTGCCGGATCATAACACATAGTAGGTGACTATTGACTTGCAAGATAGGATCAAGAACTCACATATATTCATGAAAACATAATAGGTTTAGATCTGAAATCATGGCACTCGGGCCCTAGTGACAAGCACTAAGCATAGCAAAGTCATAGCAACATGAATCTTAGAACATAATGGATAATAGGGATCAAACCCTAACAAAACTAACCCGATTACATAGTAAATCTCATCCAACCCATCACCGTCCAGCAAGATTGCGATGGGATTACTCACGCACGAAGGTGCGCATCATGAAATTGGTGATGGAGGATGGTTGATGATGATGATGGCGAGGGATCCCCCTCTCCGGAGCCCCGAGCGGACTCCAGATCAGCCTTCCGGAGGAATATAAGGGCTTGGTGGCGGCTCCGTATCGTAAAACGTAGTGAATCCTTCTCTTTGATTTTTTTTCTCCCCGAACGTGAATATATGGAGTTGGGGTTGAGGTTGGTGGAGTCCCAGGGGGCCCATGAGGCAGGGGGCGCGCCCCCTCGTGGACAGGGTGTGGGCCCCCTATTTCTGATTCTTTCGCCAGTATTTTTCATTAATTCCAAAACATGTCTCCGTGGATTTTCATGTCATTCCAAGAACTCTTATTTCTGCACAAAAATAACACCATGGCAGTTCTGCTGAAAACGGGGTCAGTCTGGGTTAGTTCCATTCAAATCATGCAAGTTAGAGTCCAAAACAAGGGCAAAAGTGTTTGGAAAACTAGACACGTTGGAGATGTATCGGTGACCACAGGTCCCCGGGTGGATCTCATTTAGGATCATTCGACCTTCTTCTGGGGAGATACAATGCTGAGCAACTCCAGTAACACTTTCTTTGTAAGTTGTCCACCTATCACTGTGAAGGCTTTGGATCAACGGACAATCTAACAGGCCTCATCTTCATCCTCTGGAAGCTCCATCCAGAGCAGATACGCAATATACGGTACCGTCCAGTCAGGGGTGATCACCAAAACTTCCAAGATTAGGTCGACTATGGCCGGGACTTCAATCTCAGTTGGATCGGTTGAACTTATTGGCTGCGGGGGCTCCTCTGTGAAAGGATCTTCTTGGACTGATGGGGTGTGGAGATGCTCCAAGAACACATTTCTGGGTATAGGTTTTCCGAGTGGAACCCAACTTTGCCAGATCATCAACAGCTTGATTCTTGATTCGAGGTATGTGGTGGAGCTCTAACCCCTCAAACTTCTTCTCCAACTTTCTTACTGCATTGCAATAACCAGGGCTCCTGATATCCCACTCCTTCATCACTTGATTGACCACTAAATTTGAGTAGTCGTAACCCATCAGGCGTCGGACGCCGAGTGAGATGGCCATACGCAACCCATACAGAAGTGCCTCATATTCAGCTTCATTGTTAGAAGAATCAAAGTGAATCTGGAGAACATAACTGAGTTTTTCACCTCTTGGGGATACCGGGACCACACCAACACCAGAAGCATTTAACATTTTGGACCCATCAAAGAACATAGTCCAATGCTCCGAGTGAATCTGAGTCGGCTGTTGCTTCTCAATCCATTCGGCAAGGAAATCGGCTATTGCCTGGGACTGGATTGCTTTCTTTGCCTCAAACATGATATCTAACGGAAGGAGCTCAATTGCCCACTTTGCCACTCGGCCAGTCACGTCCCTATTGTTCAGAATTTCTGATAATGGAGCATCACTGACGACTGAAACCGAGTGGTCTGAGAAGTAGTGTGCAACTTTCTTTGTGGTCAAATAATTTCCATAAACAAGCTTCTGATAATGCGGATATCTCTGCTTGGATGGAGTCAAGACTTCAGAAATATAGTACACTGGGCGCTGAACTTTGTAGGCTTTGCCTTCTTCTTCCTGCTCGACCGTGAGAACTGTGCTAACAACTTGTCCAGTGGCTACAATATACAGTAGTAGAGGCTCCTTGCTGATTGGGGCAGCAAGCACCGGCTGGGTGGAAAGCAGGGCTTTGAACTCTACAAACGATGCTTCGGCTTCAGGAGTCCACTAGAGCTTGTCAGACTTCTTCATCAGTCAGTAAAGGGGAAATGACTTTTCACCGGGACGAGAAATGAATTGACTCAACGCGGACAAACAACCAGTAAGCTTTTGAACGTCGTGCACACGCACAAGGCATTTCATTCGGAGGATTGCTCCAACCTTTTCCGGGTTTGCGTCGATCCCTCATTCGGAAACGAGAAAACTGAGTAACTTTCCTCCTGGGACTCCGAATGTGCACTTTGATGGATTGAGCTTGATATCGTATCTTCTCAAGTTGGCAAAGTTTTCAATGAGGTCAGTCAGTAGGTCGGAAATCTTACGTGACTTGACCACGATGTCATCCATGTATGCTTCCATGTTCTGACTGATTTGAGTGAGCAGACACTTCTGAATCATAAGCATGAACGTGGCACCAACATTCTTGAGACCAAAAGGCATGGTAACATAGCAAAAACACCCGAATGGGGTGATGAAGGTTATTTTTATTTCATCGGGTCGATACAGTCGGATCTGATGGTACCTGGAATACGCGTCCAAAAAGGACAAGCGCTCACACCCCGCAGTTGAGTCGACGATCTGGTCGATACGGGGGAGAGGGAAATGATCTTTCGGGCAGGCCCGATTGATGTGCTTGAGATCGATACACATACGAAGTGAATCATCTTTCTTGGGGACCATCACAACATTGGCGAGCCACTCAGAGTGGTATATCTCGCGGATGAACTCAGCTGCCAGAAGCCGAGCCACCTCTTCGTCAATTGCCTTCCTCTTCTCCACGACGGACCAATAGAGATGCTCTTTAACAGGTTTTGCTTTTGGGTCGACTCGCAAATGATGCCCAGCCAGTCCCCTGGGTACACCTGGCTTGTCATATGGTTTCCATGCGAAGATGTCCCAGTTCTCACGGAGGAATTGGATGAGCGCTTCTTCCTATTTGCTGTCGAGTGTTGTTGATATATGAGTCGGAGCAGCATTGGGATCGGTCGGGTGAATGTGAACATGCTTTGTTTCACCAGATGACTGAAATGCAGACTCGGAAGTAGGCTTCTTAGAGCGCAAAAAATCACTTGGATCTGCAGTCTTCTTGTACTCTTCCATTTCTACTGCTGCCATCTGTTCATCGGCAATTTTTTAGGCCTTCTGGAGGCACTCTTCTACTCTCTGCCGATTCCTGGTGACTGTGATCACACCTTTAGGGCCAGGCATCTTCAACTTGAGGTATACATAACATGGTCGAGCCATGAAACGAGCGTATGCAGGCCTTCCCAAAGTAGCATGATAGGCACTATGAAAATCCATGACCTCAAATGTCAACTTTTATTTGTGGTAATTCTTTGACTCGCCGAAAACCATATCAAGAGTGATCTGACCGAGTGAATCGGCTTTCTTTCCTGGGATGACTCCATGGAACCGCATGTTGCTTTTGCTGAGCTTGGACATCAGAATGCCCATCCCTCGGAGGGTCTCAGCATACAAAATGTTAAAACCACTTCCACCGTCCATCAAAACCTTGGTCAGCCGAGTGCCCCCAACGACGGGGTCGACCACCAATGCTTGCCGCCCGGGAGTAGCAATGTGTGCTGGATGGTCAGACTGGTCGAATGTAATGGGAGTCTTCGACCACTTCAAGTATGTCGTAGTTGCCGGAGCAACCATGTTCATTTCTCGATTGATAACTTTCAGTCGACTTTTGCTCTCAATGTCAGCAAAAATCACTAAAGTGGCATTGACATTGGGCTAACCATCATCTTCTTCTTTGTCTTCATCCTTATCAGATTCTTTCTCCTTTTCACTGGGTTGACCCTCTCGGAAGCTCTGAATCAGGAGTCGGCACTGTCGAGTGGTATGCTTGGGGTAAATCAGGTTCCCCTCTTCATCTTTCTTGGTGTGTATGTGACACGGTAAATCAAGGACATCATTTCCCGCTTGATCTTTCACTTTCTTGGGGATCCATGGCCCCTTAGGCTTTCCTTTGAATTTCCCTTCACTGGTGCGCGTCGGTCCTAAACAAATGGTTTTTAACCCCTTTCCGCGACGGCATTTGGAACCGTCGCCAAGTGAGTGTGGGCGATAGGGGGGTCCTTCCCACACGACCCAGAAACCGTCAAGGATATGCCCTCCTCGCACACACGCTCGGCAAAATGAGGTCGTGTGGGACCGGCGAGCGCTCAAATACGGAAATACATACAGTAGAGCTAAAAAATACAATTATATGACAAAATTGTTTCCGGTAGCAAGTACATCCCACACAGTCAGTCCCCGCTAAATGTTTCCGCTCGTATGTACATCCCACACAGTCGCTCCAAGGAAAACGTTTCCGTTGACAGGTACATCACACACAATTTTTCCCGTTAAATCATTTGTGATAGCGTTGCCATTGCACATGATATTAATAATTTTATCGTTTGCGTTATTGAATGCATCACACACGGTGCGTAGAAGAAACTATGTGGCAAAGGTTGTCCATCACACACACTTTTTATGTGGTAAACGTTTGTGCAAGGTGGCCTAATGCAAACAGTTTTCAAGAGAAAGTCGTGTGAGCAGTGGAGATTGATCGCACACGTAGTGGATCCTAGAAACGTTTCTGATCTCCACGTATATCGCAGACGTTTTGCTTTCGCAAACCGTGTGTAGTGTAATCCCTAATTAATCCATAATTAATCCCTAATTTAAAAATCACATGTTTTGAATTTGAAAGTAGGCAATCACTTATTTCATATCCAACCATGTTTACTACAAATATAGGTTCAACCACGAATCCATAATTTTATGCACACGTACATATACTGAAGAACTACAGAAGCACCAAGTAAAGAATGATGAACCACAGTTGTACTAAAGACTGTAAAGAGAGAGGCGAAAGACATTATGGTTGCTGGAGAAGGTGAAGCGGAATGCCCATATTGTGCCCTCCTCCATGCGTAAGGCGCGCACGACTCTAGGCCAACCCCTTGTGATGGCTGCCCGCCCATCCTTCACTGTCTTCATTAGGCCTTCTCGATTCTCATTGTAGTCTGGATGAAATACTTTAACCTTCATTGCGTGTCCACCAATCATGTACTTCGCAAGGTAATCTTGAGTGAACTGCTTCGGGAACCACTGGGAACGAAAAAGATTCAAACATTGTTGTCTAACAACTCATTATGGGAAGTAACAAGAGAAGGCTATAGAGTTTGTAGTTACCATCCTACAGCTCACTATTGTGTTGAATAGAGCATAAACAAATAATTTGCTTGCCACCATTCGTATCTTTTTGCTAATAATCCTTATCAGTTTCCTCACTTGATGCTTGTTCATCAATATCTCATTGCCCCGTACGCAAAAAGGGTTGATGCGTGGATCCTTGCCAAGGGCATATGTACCTACAAGCAACAAGTCAATATTAGAAGCTAACTAGTGTCCAGGCCTGGATCTATATGCACTACATTATGGAACGACGGGGGGAGTACAAGCTGAGGGATGAAGCTAACCTCGGCGGAAAATGGTGGCCACTCCTGTTGTTGTCCTACATAAGTAGTGGAAAGGCATTATAAGTACAACAATCTTAACATCAAACAAATATAGCAAAGGTAAATAGCATCATCTCCAAATGATAGCTTGAATGTGTTGGTTTCAGCATGTTGTTAAAGCAGATATAAAATGGAAGGCAATGTTACCGATAGCAGGCTTAACGGCCATCAAATATGGCAATTCAAACTGGTATTGTTGAAAATGAATAGAACGTAGGTAATGCTTAAACATCACACTGGATAAACGTGTAAAACTAAAATAAAGGGCATGTGTTAACTACACCAGGAATAACCGGAACCAAATATAGCCGTTCAAACTGGTATTGATGTAGTCGAGCGGCATAGTTCCGACTTGCACATAATGAACAACACATTGTGAATGACTAAAATAAACAAGGCATAAATGACCAGTATAACAACCATATATAGCCATTGAAAACTGGACAGAGTCTCACTGCAACCAACCTAACAAGCAAATACAGATAAACAGGGCATATGCTTGAAAACTGGACAAATGCTCACTGCAACCAACCTAACAAACATATAAAGATAAACAAGGCATCTTCTTGATAACTGGACAAATGTTGGAAAAAAAAAGCAACCTAACAACCAAATACAGATAAACAAGGCATCTGCTTGATAACTGGATAAATGCTAAAAAGGCAACCTAACAACACAGATAAACAAGGCATCTGCTTGATAACTGGACAAATACTCACTGCAACCAAACTAAGAACCAAATACAGATAAATAAGGCATCTACTCGATAACTGAAAAAATGCTCACTCCAACCAACCTAACAACCAAATACAGATAAACAAGGCATCTACTCACTATAAACAACCAAATATAGCCATTCGTGAAACTAAAGTGGACAATTCATACTTAAACATCACATAGACCTATTGAACAATACATTTTTGCATAACTGAAATAATTAAACATGACACAGTTAAAGCACCGCACGGCAAATGCTACTACAATAAAGGGTACGGGATGGCAAGCTAGAAAAGGTAAGATTTGCTGATAGAATGTTGCCTCACATTTCATGGATGGGATCCTTCCAGTTGGAAGAGCACAGACCCATGGTGTGCTCTCTGATGTCACAGATGGGCTGTTTCACCTTGGAAGAACCTTCCTGGGTGCCCTCCTCATGGTCGTGGTCGTGGTCGATGAGATCTGACTTGGCAATTGAGGATCCCAAGCCACCATCATAGAACGTGTCCTTCAGAAGTGACAAAATGGGCTCGATGTCGTATAAAGATCGCAAATCCTTGACCGCTTGGCGGAGGAGATCAGCGGCAGGGCCATCAAAGAGATCGACGACGGTTGAACAAGAGGGGTTGGGGATGGACCACTTAACCTGTGACATGGCCCGCATGAATCCGTCGGTGTGGACGAGCTTGATGTCGTAGCCAGCTTTCCCGAGATATAGTAATACGCTAGCCCGCTGACATGAAGCCTTCGGCATGGCAACGTAGTCAACATCTTCGCCGGCTTCCGCGGCGACGTGTTGCTCCAGGATCGACAGGTCGGGGCAAACGGCGGCCACCTCGCCAACATCCGTCGGAGAGGCCATGATAAACCACTTCTTGGCCAAACGCTCGTCGGGCTCCCCGAGATACGTGGTCGAGCTTAGGTTGCGACATTCTGGAGCAGGGGATGTGGATCTGGCGGGGAGGGACACTGCATGCCTCATCTAAAAACTCAGGGGAGTGGGGCGACTGTATGGGTATCGCTAGATAACCTGAACTTTATTATCTAAGCTAGGAGGAACGGGCAGACCGGCAGGGTTGGCGGTGGCGCCGGCGGCGGCCTCGAGCTAGGGTTCAAAGGGAGGAGGGGGCGGGTGGGGGACTAGGGAGGGGGTGGTGGTGTTTGAGGATACGCCGCTGCTACCTCTTGAGCATTGCGTTGGTTTTCCCTTGAAGAGGAAAGGGTGATGCATTAAAGTAGCGTAAGTATTTCCCTTAGTTTTTTAGAACCAAGGTATCAATCCAGTAGGAGGCCACGCTCAAGTCCCTTGCACCTACACAAACAATTAAGAACCTCGCAACCAACATGATAAAGGGGTTGTCAATCCCTTCACGGTCACTTACGAGAGTGAGATCTGATAGAGATGATAAGATAATATTTTTGGTATTTTTATGATAAAGACTAAAAGTAAAGAAAGCAAAATAAACGGCACCAGAATAGCTCGTTGACGGGAGATTAATATGATGGAAAATAGACCTAGGGGCCATAGGTTTCACAAGTGGCTTCTCTCAAGATAGCATAACTATTACGGTGGGTGAACAAATTACTGTCGAGCAATTGATAGACTTGAGCATAGTTATGAGAATATCTAGGTATGATCATGTATATAGGCATCACGTCCGTGACAAGTAGACTGAAATGATTCTGCATCTACTACTATTACTCCACACATCGACCGTTGTCCAGCATGCATCTAGAGTATTAAGTTCATAAGAATAAAGTAACGCTTTAAGCAAGATGACATGATGTAGAGGGATAAACTCATGCAATATGGTATAAACCCCATATTTTTATCCTCGATGGCAACAATACAATACGTGCCTTGCTGCCCCTGCTGTCACTGGGAAAGGACACCGCAAGATTGAACCCAAAGCTAAGCACTTCTCCCATTGCAAGAAAGATCAATCTATTAGGCCAAAACCAAACTGATAATTTGAAGAGACTTGCAAAGATAACAAATCATACATAAAAGAATTCAGAGAAGATTCAAATATTGTTCATAGATAATCTTGATCAAAAACCCACAATTCATCGGATCTCGACAAACACACCACAAAAGAAGATTACATCGAATAGATCTCCAAGAGAATCGAGGAGAACTTTGTATTGAGATCCAAAGAGAGAGAAGAAGCCATCTAGCTAATAACTATGGACCCGAAGGTCTGAGGTAAACTACTCACACATCATCGGAGAGGCTATGGTGTTGATGTAGAAGCCCTCCGTGATCATTCCGCGCCTGGGGGGGTTCATTCCGTTTGGACTCCAATTGATATTCTTTTTTCTGTGAAACACTGAAATAGGCAAAAAAACAGCAATTTGGGTTGGGCCTTTGGTTAATAGGTTAGTCCCAAAAATAATATAAAAGTGTATAAATAAGCCCAATAAACATCCAAAACAGAATATATAATAGCATGGAACAATAAAAAATTATAGATACGTTGGAGACGTATCAGCCATGGCTACTTAAAGTTTTAGTAATGGTGGGTGGAGATGGTGGTGGACGAGGGAGGGCAACGGTTCAAATGCCTCGGATACTGCAATTTTACTATATGGTCGGTGCTGGAGGAGTGTGGGTGACGGTTGAAGTACGACGCCTACTAAAATTTGGGTAAAGGAATTGATGCAGGGCGGGAGTGCCCAAGATCGCGCACGGTCCAATAACAATATGCGTGTATGATAATAAGGAAAAGTGGCGCGGATCCACCGATTTTTGCAAAGCTCAAGGCGGGTAGTTTGTTTTTTATATTTCTAGCTAGCTGGTCTATCGCACATGGTTCGTCCTAATTTCCAAATAAACTTACCCGCCTTTAGCTTGCACAGGTGGTGGTTTTACAGCGCACTTGCATTGCACATGGTTAAGCCAGTACCTCCACCCTTTGCTCGCGCTTGCACGGTCGTGGTGATTTCAGCGCACTTGCATCGCACACGGTTGAGCCAGTACCTCCACCCTTTGCTCGCACTTGCGTGGTCGTGGTGATTTCAGCGCACTTGCATCGCACACGGTTGAGCCAGTACCTCCACCCTTTGCTCGTGCTTGCACGGTCGTGGTGATTTCAGCGCACTTGCATCGCACACGGTTGAGCCAGTACCTCCACCTTAATTTGCTCGCGCTTGCGCAGTCATGGTGATTTCAGCGCACTTGCATCGCACACGGTTGAGCGAGTACCTCCACCTTAATTTGCTTGCGCTTGCGCGGTCATGGTGATTTCAGCGCACTTGCATCGCACACGGTTGAGCCAGTACCTCCACCTTAATTTGCTCGCGCTTGCGCGGTCGTGGTGATTTCAGCGCACTTGCATCACACATGGTTGAGCCAATACCTCCACCTTAATTTGCTCGCGCTTGCGCGGTCGTGGTGATTCACATCGCACTTATATCGCACACGGTTAAGATATTATACCCCGTGTCCGTTGAGGGTCATTAGAGTCTTTGCAGCAAAAAATAATGTTAGAGAGGGTCAAAAGACAGCCACACCAGCATGTGGCCCAAATATATACGAGTGAAAAGAGTGGTCTGTGATGTTCAAAATTCCAATCCACAACTTTGACCCTGCGGGCCCACGGTTTGGGCGCATCATTGAAGATCGATGAGAGGGGCCAGAAGTCAAGAACCACTTGGAAGTGGCCAAATATATGTATGAATATTGGGGATGTTTAAAAATTTAAATACACAATGCATAACTTTGGTGGCACCTACCTCGCAAACCTGAAAGCACCCTAACAACCACCTAGCTAGGATATATATAATGACATAATGTCGTACCTAGCTAGGATGCTTGGCCCACCACCTCCCACTTCGTGTCAGCGGGGCGGGTGCACGTAATGATTGATACTTTTGTCATACATGCATGTCGTCATGACCTATCATAAGACAGACCAATGAATCTTTCGTTTGGTCAAATGACAGTTGTTGTTGTCGATAAACCGCTTGGGCCAATATATTGAACCATCATAAAAATCGCACGAGAGGGACCACAAAACCAGCACCTCTTGCATGTGGCCCAAAATCAAGAACGTTGGGAAGGGGTGATGTGTGTTTTCAATATAAAATAATGTACAATTTAGATGTGGTGCCTACCTCTCGATACAGACAACAACCATGAAGGCAAGGTAGTTAAGGACGAGATATGTACGCAGGGTTTGATGTAGGTCGAACCCAGCAATCCGAGCATCTGGGAGGGAATCTTGACAACGCATGAGCACGAGCTTTGGTTGACCGACATTTGACGGTGACCGGCCCTAACACGATCTAGGAGGAACCCATTCATGGCCAACACATACCCCTCATTATCGGTCAAAGGGATAGTATATATACACTCAGGGAGCCCATAGATATCTGTGTCGTCACAAAAAACCGCACAAGGGAGACGTGATCGATCAGAAGACCCCGTATACTCTGCATGCAGCCCGAAAATTGTATGGGTATGATGGTGTATGCTACCTCTTGAGCACAGCGTTGGTTTTCCCTTGAAGAGGAAAGGGTGATGCAGCAAGGTAGCGTAAGTATTTCCCTCAGTTTTTGAGAACCAAGGTATCAATCCAGTAGGAGGCTACACGCGAGTCCCTCGCACCTACACAAACAAATAAATCCTCGCAACCAACGCGATAAGGGGTTGTCAATCCCTACACGGTCACTTACGAGAGTGAGATCTGATAGATATGATAGGATAATATTTTTGGTATTTTTGTGATAAAGACGCAAAATAAAATAAAAGCAAAATCAAATGCAACGGAAATAGCTAAGTGTTGGAAGATTAATATGATGGAAAATAGACCCGGGGGCCATAGGTTTCACTAGTGGCTTCTCTCGAGAGCATAAGTATTTTATGGTGGGTGAACAAATTACTGTTGAGCAATTGACAGAATTGAGCATAGTTATGAGAATATCTAGGTATGATCATGTATATAGGCATCACATCCGGAACAAGTAGACCGACTCCTGCCTGCATCTACTACTATTACTCCACACATCGACCGCTATCCAGCATGCATCTAGAGTATTAAGTTCATAAGAACAGAGTAACGCTTTAAGCAAGATGACATAATGTAGAGGGATAAATTCATGCAATATGATATAAACCCAATCTTGTTATCCTCGATGGCAACAATACAATACGTGCCTTGCTGCCCCTACTGTCACTGTGAAAGGACACCGCAAGATTGAACCCAAAGCTAAGCACTTCTCCCATTGCAAGAAAGATCAATCTAGTAGGCCAAACCAAACTGATAATTCGAAGAGACTTGCAAACATAACCAATCATACACAAAAGAATTCAGAAGATTCAAATATTGTTCATAGATAAACTTGATCATAAACCCACAATTCATCGGTCTCAACAAACACATCGCAAAAGAAGATTACATCAAATAGATCTCCACAAGAGAGGGGGTGAGGGAGTCCTGGATTAGGGGGTGTTCGGATAGCCAGACTATACCTTCGGCCGGACTCCTGGACTATGAAGATACAAGATCGAAGACTTCGTCCCGTGTCCGGAAGGGACTTTCCTTGGCTTGTAAGGCAAGCTTGGCGATGCGAATATGTAGATCTCCTACCATTGTAACCGACTCTGTGTAAACCTAACCCTCTGCAGTGTCTATATAAACCGGAGGGTTTTAGTCCGTAGGACAGAACACCAATCATACCATAGGCTAGCTTCTAGGGTTTAGCCTCCTTGATCTCGTGGTAGATCTACTCTTGTACTACCCATATCATCAATATTAATCAAGCAGGACGTAGGGTTTTACCTCCATCAAGAGGGCCCGAACCTGGGTAAAACATCGTGTCCCCTGCCTCCTGTTACCATCCGCCTAGACGCACAGTTCGGGACCCCCTACCTGAGATCCGCCGGTTTTGACACCGACATTGGTGCTTTCATTGAGAGTTCCTCTGTGTCGTCACTTTTAGGCCCGATGGCTCCTCCGATCATCAATAGTGATGCAGTCCAGGGTGAGACTTTTCTCCCTGGTCAGATCTTCGTTTTCGGCGGCTTCGCACTGCGGGCCAATTCGCTTGGCCATCTGGAGCAGATCGAAAGCTACGCCCCTGGCCATCAGGTCAGGTTTGGAAGTTTAAACTACACGGCTGACGTCCGTGGGGACTTGATCTTCGATGGATTCGAGCCACAGCCGAGCACGCCGCACTGTCACGATGGGCATGATTTAGCTCTGCCACCAAACAGTGCCCTGGAGGCCGCACTCGCATCGGCTCCGACCCTTAATTCGGACCAAACTGCGCCGATCGAGGATGGGTGGTTGGACGCCGCCTTAGGGGCTTCCATATCTACGGCGATCGAGCCGAACACCAGCCCTGCCCTCCGCGAGGCTCATGACTCCAAGGGGCCGGACTCCTCTCCGGACTCCGAGCCCTCCGCGCCCCTGCCGATCGAATCCGATTGGGCGCCGATCATGGAGTTCACCACCGCGGACATCTTTTAGCACTCGCCCTTCGGTGACATTCTGAAGTCACTAAAGTCTCTCTCTTTATCAAGAGGGCCCGAACCTGGGTAAAACATCGTGTCCCCTGCCTCCTGTTACCATCCGCCTAGACGCACAGTTCGGGACCCCCTACCCGAGATCCGCCGGTTTTGACACCAACAGGGGGAGAACATTGTATTGAGATCCAAAAAGAGAGAAGAAGCCATCTAGCTAATAACTATGGACCCGAAGGTCTGAGGTAAACAACTCACACTTCATCGGAGAGGCTATGGTGTTGATGTAGAAGCCCTCCATGATCGATGCCCCCTTCGGCGGAGCTCCAGAACAGGCCCCAAGATGGGATCTCACGGGTACAGAAGGTTGCGGCGGGGGAATTAGGTTTTTGGCTCT
The DNA here is from genome assembly GCA_032464435.1 of Aegilops umbellulata. Lineage (NCBI taxonomy): Eukaryota > Viridiplantae > Streptophyta > Magnoliopsida > Poales > Poaceae > Aegilops > Aegilops umbellulata. Next base: position 374,211,094 of record CP136057.1, read on the forward strand.
GTATCTGATCGTTTGGGGGTACGTAGGTATATATAGGAGGAAGGAGTACGTCGATGGAGCAACATGGGGCCCACGAGGGTGGAGGGCGCGCTTGGGGGGGGGGGGTAGGCGCACCCCCTACCTCGTGGCTTCCTATTTGATTTCTTGATGTAGGGTCCAAGTCCTGTGGATCATGTTCGTTCCGAAAATCACGTTCCCGAAGGTTTCATTCCGTTTGGACTCCGTTTGATATTATTTTTCTGCGAAACTCTGAAATAGGCAAAAAGCAGCAATTCTGGGTTGGGCCTCCGGTTAATAGGTTAGTCCCAAAAATAATATAAAAGTGAATAATAAAGCCCAATAATGTCCAAAACAGAAGATAATATAGCATGGAGCAATCAAAAATTATAGATACGTTGGAGGCGTATCAAGCATCCCCAAGCTTAATTCCTACTCGTCCTCGAGTAGGTAAATGATAAAAATAGAATTTTTGATGTGGAATGCTACTTGGCATAATTTCAATGTAATTCTTCTTAATTGTGGTATGAATATTCAGATCCAAAAGATTCAAGATAAAAGTTCAACATTGACATAAAAATAATAATACTTCAAGCATACTAACTAAGCAATTATGTCCTCTCAAAATAACATGGCCAAAGAAAGTCCATCCCTACAAAATCATATAGTTTAGTCATGCTCCATTTTCGTCACACAAGAATGCTCTCATCATGCACAACCCCGATGACAAGCCAAGCAATTGTTTCATACTTTAGTAATCTCAAACTTTTTCAACCTTCGCGCAATACATGAGCGTGAGCCATGGATATAGCTTTATGGGTGGAATAGAATATGATGATGGGGGTTATGTGGAGAAGAAAAAATGGAGAAAGTATCACATCAATGAGGCTAATCAATGAGCTATGGAGATGACCATCGATTGATGTTAATGCGAGGAGTAGGGATTGCCATGCAACGGATGCACTAGAGCTATAAATATATGAAAGCTCAACAAAAGAAACTAAGTGGGTGTGCATCCAACTTTGTTGCTCACGAAGACCTAGGGCACTTGAGGAGGCCCATTGTTGGAATATACAAGCCAAGTTCTGTAATGAAAAATTCCCACTAGTATACGAAAGTAAAAAAACAAGAGACTCTCTATCATGAAGATTGTGGTGCTACTTTGAAGCACAAGTGTGGTAAAAGGATAGTAACATTGTCCCTTCTCTCTTTTTCTCTCATTTTTTTGGGCCCTCTCTTTTTTTATGGCCTTTCTATTTTTTTATTCCTCACTTGGGACAATGCTCTAGAAAATGATGATCATCACACTTCTATTTATTTACAACTCAATGATTACAACTCGATACTAGAACGAAGTATGACTCTATATGAATGCCTCCGGCGGTGTACCGGGATATGCAATGAACCAAGTGTGACATGTGTAAAAGAATTATGAACGGTGGCTTTGCCACAAATACTATGTCAACTACATGATCACGCAAAGCAATATGACAATGAAGAACGTGTCATGATAAATGGGATGGTGGAAAGTTGCATGGCAATATATCTCGGAATGGCTATGGAAATGCCATAATAGGTAGGTATGGTGGCAGTTTTGAGGAAGATATAAGGAGGTTTATGTGTGAAAGAGCGTATCATATCACGAGGTTTGGATGCACCGGCGAAGTTTGCACCAACTCTCAATGTGAGAAAGGGCAATGCACGGTATCGAAGATGCTAGCAATGATGGAAAGGTGAGAGTGCGTATAATCCATGTACTCAACATTAGTCATAAAGAACTCACATACTTGTTGCAAAAATCTACAAGTCATCAAAAACCAAGCACTACGCACATGCTCCTAGGGGGATAGATTGGTAGGAAAAGACCATCGCTCGTCCCCGACCGCCACTCATAAGGGGGACAATCAAAGAACACCTCATGTTTCAAATTTGTTACATAACGTTTACCATACGTGCATGCTACGGGACTCGCAAACTTCAACACAAGCATTTCTCAAATTCACAACTACTCAACTAGCACAACTTTAATATCACTACCTCCATGTCTCAAAACAATCATCAAGCATCAAACTTCGCTTAGTATTCAAAACACTCATAAGAAAGTTTTTAATAATCTTGAATACCTAGCATATTAGGATTATTTAAGAAAATTACCATGCTATTTAAGACTCTCAAAATAATCTAAGTGAAGAATGAGAGATCAATAGTTTCTATAAAACAAATCTACCACCGTGCTCTAAAAGATATAAGTGAAGTACTAGAGCAAAAAATATATAACTCAAAAGATATAAGTGATGCACATAGAGTATTCTAATAATTTCCGAATCATGTGTGTCTATCTCAAAAGGTGTGTACAGCAAGGATGATTGTGGTAAACTAAAATCAAAGACTCAAATCATACAAGACGCTCCAAGCAAAACACATATCATGTGGTGAATAAAAATATAGCTTCAAGTAAAGTTACCGATGGAAGTAGACGAAAGACGGGATGCCTTCCGGGGCATCCCCAAGCTTTGGATTTTTGGTGTCCTTAGATTATCTTGGGGGTGCCATGGGCATCCCAAAGCTTAGGCTCTTGCCACTCCTTGTTCCATAATCCATCAAATCTTTCACCCAAAACTTGAAAACTTCACAACACAAAACTCGGCAGAAAATCTCGTGAGCTCCGTTAGCAAAAGAAAACAAAAGACCACTTCAAGGTACTGTAATGAAATCATTCTTTATTTATATTGGTGTTAAACCTACTGTATTACAACTTCTCTATGGTTTATAAACTATTTTACTAGCCTTAGATTCATCAAAATAAGCAAACAACACACAAAAAACAGAATCTGTCAAAAACAGAACAATTTGTAGTAATCTATAACTAACGCAAACTTCTGGAACTCCAAAAAATCATCCAAAATAGGACGACCTAGACAATTTGTTTATTGATCTGCAGCAATTGGAATAAATATTTTATCACGTTCTGGTGATTTTTAACAATTATTTTCTTGAACAGAATTTTTTTGGAATTTTCTGCAAGATCAAATAACTATCATTCAAGAAGATCCTATAGGTTTAACTTGGCACAAAAACTAATTAAAACACAAAAACACATCTAACCAGAGGCTAGAACAAATATTTATTACTAAGCAGCAAGGAAAAATATTGGGTTGTCTCCCAACAAGCGCTTTTCTTTAAAGCCTTTTTAGCTAGGCATTGAGATTTCAATGATGCTCACAAGAAAGACAAGAATTGAGGCACAAAGAGAGAATCATAAAACATGTGACAAACACACTTAAGTCTAACATACTTCCTATGCATAGGCATATTATAGGCAAACAAATTATCGTAGCAAGCAAAAACTAGCATATGCAAGGAAGCGGAAAGGAACAATAGCAATCTCAACATAATGAGAGGTAATTTAGTAAACTGAAAATTTCTATAACCATATTTTCTTCTCTCATAATAATTACATGTAGGATCATAAGAAAGTTCAACAATATAGCTATCACATAACATATTCTCAACACGATCCACATGCATGCGAAGTTGACACTCTTCCAAAATAGTGGGATTATCATTAACTAAAGTCATGATTTCTCCAAGAACACTTCTATCAAAAATTTCATCAGATTGAATATTATCCAAATATATGGGATCTAAAGTTGACACTATTCCAAACCCACTTTCAATATTATTGCAAACACTATTATCAATCTTATATTCATCATGGGGCTTAAATAAATTTTCAAGATCATAAGAAGAATCTCCCCAATCATGATTATTGCAACAGGTAGTGGACATAGCAAAACTAGAATCCCCAAGCTTAGGGTTTTGCATATTATTAGCATAATTTACATCAATAGAATTTATAACAAAATCATTGCAATCATGCTTTTTATTCAAAGATCTATCATGAATCACTTCATAAAGCGCTTCATCACAATTTTCAGATTCACGGATTTCAAGCAAAACCTTATAAAGATAATCTAGTGCACCCTAATCACTATGAATTGGTTCATCATAATTGGATCTCTTAAAATATTGGCAAGCGGATGAGGATCCATAGATCTTAGCTTCTCTGTTTAGGAATAAATACTCAACTATTTCAACCAAACGAGCAAACGAGCCAAGTAAGACATCAAGGCAAATGAAAACAGAACGGAAAAAGCGCGAATAAAACAGCAAGGGTGAAGTGGGGGAGAGGAAAACGAGAGGCAAACGGAAAATAATGTAATGCGGGAGATAAGGGTTTGTGATGGGTACTTGGTATGTTGACTTTTGCGTAGACCTCCCCGGCAACGGCGCCAGAAATCCTTCTTTCTACCTCTTGAGCACTGCGTTGGTTTTCCCTTAAAGAGGAAAGGGTGATGCAGCAAAGTAGCGTAAGTATTTCCCTCAGTTTTTGAGAACCAAGGTATCAATCCAGTAGGAGGCTACGCGCGAGTCCCTCGCACCTACACAAACAAATAAATCCTCGCAACCAACGCGATAAGGGGTTGTCAATCCCTACACGGTCACTTACGAGAGTGAGATCTGATAGATATGATAGGATAATATTTTTGGTATTTTTGTGATAAAGATGCAAAATAAAATAAAAGCAAAATAAAAGGCAATGGAAATAGCTAAGTGTTGGAAGATTAATATGATGGAAAATAGACCCGGGGGCCATAGGTTTCACTAGTGGCTTCTCTCGAGAGCATAAGTATTTTACGGTGGGTGAACAAATTACTGTTGAGCAATTGACAGAATTGAGCATAGTTATGAGAATATCTAGGTATGATCATGTATATAGGCATCACGTCTGAAACAAGTAGACCGACTCCTGCCTGCATCTACAACTATTACTCCACACATAGACCGCTATCCAGCATGCATCTAGAGTATTAAGTTCATAAGAACAGAGTAACGCTTTAAGCAAGATGACATGATGTAGACGGATAAATTCATGCAATATGATATAAACCCTATCTTGTTATCCTCGATGGCAACAATACAATATGTGCCTTGTTGCCCCTACTGTCACTAGGAAAGGACACCGCAAGATTGAACCCAAAGCTAAGCACTTCTCCCATTGCAAGAAAGATCAATCTGGTAGGCCAAACCAAACTGATAATTCGAAGAGACTTGCAAAGAAAACCAATCATACATAAAAGAATTCAGAAGATTCAAGTATTGTTCATAGATAAACGTGATCATAAAACCACAATTCATCGGTCTCAACAAACACACCACAAAAGAAGATTACATCGAATAGATCTCCACAAGAGAGGGGGAGAACATTGTATTGAGATCCAAAAAGAGAGAGGAAGCCATCTAGCTAATAACTATGGACCCGAAGGTCTGAGGTAAACTACTCACACTTCATCGGAGAGGCTATGGTATTCATGTAGAATCCCTCCATGATCGATGCCCCCTCTGGCGGAGCTCTGGAACAGGCCCCAAGATGGGATCTCACGGGTACAGAAGGTTGCGGCGGTGGAATTAGGTTGTTGGCTCCGTATCTGATCGTTTGGGGGTACGTAGGTATATATAGGAGGAAGGAGTACGTCGATGAAGCAACATGGGGCCCATGAGGGTGGAGGGCAGGCCTAGGGGGGGTAGGCGCCCCCCCTACCTCGTGACTTCCTGTTTGATTTCTTGACGTAGGGTCCAAGTCCTCTGGATCATGTTCGTTCTGAAAATTACGTTCCCGAAGGTTTCATTTCGTTTGGACTCTGTTTGATATTATTTTTCTGCGAAACTCTGAAATAGGCAAAAAAATAGCAATTCTGGGTTGGGCCTCCGGTTAATAGGTTAGTCCCAAAAATAATATAAAACTGAATAATAAAGCCCAATAATGTCCAAAACAGAAGATAATATAGCATGGAGCAATCAAAAATTATAGATACGTTGGGACCTATTAGTGTATGATGTGTTTAAATCGCAAATGCACAAATTTGGTGGGCCACGCCAACTACATTACAAACCGAACACCTTACCCGACTCCAAGCCTGGTTCAATACATATGATGTCAGTTTCCCAACTTTGAGGTGGCGGCGGGGGCTGGGGGTGGGGGTCGTCCCACGCATGCGCTCAAACTTTATTTTGTCTAGCATGGGATACATCTATATATATGTATATACATCTATACATATATACACCTATATTGTGTGCGAATAACTATGAAAGTTGCTCATTGGATGAAGCCAATCCGACGGTACAGAGATGGCAAATCCGAGCACTACTGGCCGTTGGATATCATCTACATTCCACCAGATTCTGCCACATGTACAATCTAGAAGACTCCATGGTTGAACTTAAGCATAATGCACAAACCTCAAAACATAAGCACTTCTCCTTTGTTCTCTAGAATCTTCCATATCTTAATTGCCCAAACCATTTTTTCTAAATGAATTGTCAATTTTTGTTTTTACCTTTACAATGCACAATTCCATGAATCTTAAAACAGTTTTTTTATAAAACTAATTGATTTTGGATGAGATGAACTATAAGAATTAAACGAACATCTAAATCATGCATATCTGGGAGAAGAGGCGGGAAACCGATGAGAGGAGTAGCGAGAAACGGTAGCCTATTTTGAATGAAAACCTAGTAGAGAAGGAAGCGTGAGCTACATGACGCATGCGCACAGTGCTTACCCATGTACTGCATGTGTTGTCGAAAGGGCTCAGGGTTGCCGTTCGATCTCGGAGCATCCAACGTTGCACACGTACGATCCGTGGGGTTTGGGTTCTGGCCAGTTAGAACGCAGGACTCAGATCGCACGCGCAACGGAGGGGGGGATAACATACGGAAACCAACATTCGATGGAAACCGGTGTAAACCATGAGAAAAAGATGTTTTGAAGTTTAAAAAAAATTCAAAAAATGCGGGATGTTAAGAGGATGATGTTTTATTGCCACACAAAATTTCAAGTTGAAACATATTACGAGATGTGAACTATGAAAAAGACAAAATCAGTGTTGAATTGTGCCCAATAGTAATGTCACTATTCAGGGCGGAATTTATCTTTTTCATAGCTCACATCTCGTAATGTTTTTCAACTTGAAATTTTCTGTCGCAATAAAACATCACCTTCTTAACATCCCACATTTTTTCCAGATTTTTATGAAACTTTAAAATATGGTTTCCACGAAGTTCTCATTGAATATCGACTTTCGTGAGTGAACCGTGTGCTATTTGAAAACATTTTGTGAGAAGAATCTCGGTTTTTAAATCCCCGTAAATCCAAAACTAAGCTGAAAATCGTGAAACCTGCCTTGGTGTCATGACATCGCACTTATATGTCGAGGAATTTTTTCCCATTGTGGCGCAAGATTTATTACAAGCCTCTTACAAACCGGAGCTTCTCTCAAAGAAGCCTCATGGTTCCGATGGGAAAACGTGTCCCCCTTGCGGGCAAAACGTAATCACTGCCTCTTTTCACCTTGTATTTTCTTGTACGGGCAACATGGAATGACATGATATCTGTGCTAAAATTTAAACTTATTCAGGGTTCGTTTGGCCTTTTTATACACTAATTGAGTTTCCTAGGCATTTAATGTCTATAATTCAAATCTGAACTACAAATACATGCTCCAGTTCACCAAAATGGCTAGAAAATTATACATGTGTCCTTGGGTGCATGTTTAGGTCCCATGCCAGGAATGGGAATGAATTACAACCGTACTGGTATCATGGCTCGTCCTCAAACATTTCAAATCTCGTGTTTTAAGTCCCCATAAATCCTAAACTCACTAGAAAGTCATCAAAGGTGGCATGGTGCCACGTCATGGCACATATATGTCGTGGTAAAAACATTGTCCAATTTTGGCCAAACTTTATTACAAACCTCTTACAAAAACTAGAGCTTCTCTCAAAGAAGCCTCGTGGTTCTGATAGGGAAACGTGTTCCCCTTGTGGGCGAAACGTAATCACTGCCTCTTTTCGCCTTGTATTTTGTTCCACGGGCAACATGGAACGACAAGATATTCGTGCTGAAATTTAAACTTATTTAGGGTTTGTTTGGCCTTTTTATACACTAATTGAGTTTCCTAGGCATTTAATGTCCATAGTTCATATTTGAACTACAAATACATGCTCCAGTTCACCAAAATGGTAGAATAATTATACATGTGTCCTTGGGTGCATGTTTAGGTCTCATGCCAGGAATGGGAACGAATTACAACCATACCGGTGTCCTGGCTAGTCCTCAAACATTTCAAATCTCGGTTTTTAAGTCCCCATAAATCCTAAACTCACCAGAAAGTCATCAAATGTGGCATGGTGTCACGTCATGGCACATATATGTCATGGTAAAAACATTGCCAATTTGGGCCAAGCTTTATTACAAATCTCTTACAAACCGGAGCCTGTCGCAAGAACCCTCGTGGTTTCGATAGGGAAACGTGTCCCCTTGTGGGCCAACCGATAATCACTCCCTCTTCTAGCCTCGTATTTTCTCTACGCGCGACACGGAACAACTAGAGATTCGCGCTGAACTTTGAAACTATTCAGGGTTCGTTTGACCTTTTTTATTCATTCATTGAGTTTTCTAGGCATTTAATGTCCATCATTCAAATCCGAACTACAAATACATGCTCCAGTGCACCAAAATGGCTAGAAAAAACATACATGTTTCCTTGGGATGCATGTTTAGGTCCCATGGAACGAATGGAAACGAATTCAACCGTCTCGCCATCCTGGCTTGGCCACAAACATGCGAATCTCGGTTTTTAAATGTCTATAAATCCAAAACTCACCAGGAAATCATCAAACTTGGCATGGTGTCACTACATGGTACATATAATTGTCCAATTTGGGCGAAGCTATATTACAAGCCTTTTACAAACCGGAGTCTGTCGCAACCCTCGTGGTTCCGGTAGGCAAACATGCCCCTCTTATGGGCGAAACGATAATCGATGCCTCTTCTCGCCTTGAACTTTGTTTTCTACAGGCAACATAGAAAACAGGAGTGTCGGGCTAAAATTTGAAACTGTTCAGGGTTTGTTAGGTCATTGTATATATATTACTAATTACTAAGTTTTATGTGCATTTAATGTAGTCCATAATTCAAATTTGAACTACAACCACATGCTCTAGTGAAGCAAAATGGTTGGGAAATCGTACATGTGTCATTGGGTGCATGTTTAGGTCTCGTTTAAGGAATGAGAATGAATTACAAACCTGTAGTCATCCTGAAACAATGAGAATCTTTGTTTTTAAATCCCAGCATATCAAAAAGTCACCAAAAAACATGAAACTTGGCATGGTTTCATGACACGGCACATATATGCCGTGGTAAAAAAAAATCGTCCAGTTTGAGAAGAGGCGCACACATTAGTAGCCAATGAAGTCCTTTTTGAAAAAAAGCTGACACGTTAATATCGCAAACGGTTGTATTATATTTACCGTGTGAACATTTAACCATACTCGGTGGCGTGCATGCAACTGTTTGATTAGACGGGACGAGCGCGAGAAGTCCGCCGTGCAGGCTCGGTGTGACGCGTGCGAGCAGTCCGCCGCGTAGGCTCGACGGGACGCATGCATCCTGTCCACCTCGCAGGCTCGACGGGACACGTGCAAGCAGCAAGGCTGCCCATGCTCACCGGGAAGCGAGCTCTTTGACCTCCATGCACCAGCCGCCGTCCGCCTCACTCACAACTTCTTCATTAATGGGTTAATTAAAGCACCTGGACGAAGGGTGTTTGCTTGTGATCCCGTGGCAGCATTTGCTTTGTTCGTGTTTTCAACTCGTATTCCTCCCTAATTTAAATTGCCACATAGGGCAACGGATAATACGACCACAAATAAAATGGCAACGAATAATACGACGATAAATTTACAATGGCTGAGATAATAATTGTCTTGCTTATTCTAGATAATTTAAAATGCCACATGCGGCAAAGCCCGGAAGACACAAGGGCAAGAGAAGAAGGAAATTGCAGACAATGATCTGGGTCGCTACTGTCTCTACTCGTCGATGGATCGCCGAGCGGCGAAATCCTCCAGCTCCTTCTTCAATTCCTCGCGACTTTGCTTGAAAGCAGCCATGGATTCCTCCACCTCCTGCTCGCGCTCGATCCGAAGCTTCCTCAAGCCACCCATCAGTTGCTCGACTATCGCTTTCAGCATCATCTCCAAGGCACTGCTCTACTCATGCAGCATCTTCCAGCCGGCGGCCTCCTCCTCCTTCTCGGAGAACAATTTGAGGAGCTTCGCATTGTCATCCATGAGTTGCTCGACGAGGCCAGTCGCCTTGTCAACTGAGGCATCGCTGGTCTTGAGCAGCTTCATCAAGCCATCGACCAGCTCCTGCTGCGTAGTGACGCCAGCGAGAATGTTGTCGTCGCCGGCGAAGGACTTTAGGAACGCCGGCTCGTCGGGATGACCGACTCCGCGAATGCGCTTGTGAGAGCCCTCGCGTGCCTGTGAGATCTCGTTCGAGGGCTCCACGGCGCGCTGGGACATCTCCGCTGCGGCCGCGACTTTGCGGCGGGACCTCTCTAGTGCTTTCGCGGCTTTGATCTTTGCTGCCTGGTTATATGTCCACCCTAAACTCCTCCTACCGGTCATGGCAGAACGACTTGACAGAAAAACCAGTTTTGTGGGTGATGAGGAGAGGAACTGTGAAGTAATTTTTGAGTGGGTAGTTTTTATAGCCCGGTGCTAAGTGTGAACACATATTAGTTTGATAGGTGTGAACAGATTTGCAATTACTTATTGCATTGTAATCAGCAATCTGACGAGAAACAAGGTCAAAATTTATTGATGGCAGAAGGTTGACCACGTTATTGCTCGCCGTTGAGGCGGCCGCGACTTGAGGGGTGGCCGACTGGCGGGCCACCGCATGTTTCACCCAGCGTTGAAGCCGCGATCGACCAGATCTCTTGCGACGGCGTTCAACTGGAAGGGTGGACGACGCACGAGCCGATCGATACTAGGTCGACGGCTACCGCAGAAGGACGCCGCAGGCACTCGCATGGAATTGCGCCGCCCCGCGGATGGGAAGGGCCTCGATGTTGAGGGGGCATCTTGGAGCCAGGCGGAGTCGTCAGCGATGAAAACGAGCGCGCCGAGACGGATCGCGCGGCCCAAAGCCAAACCGCCGTGAGAAACCATGTTGATGGAGATCGAAAAAATTGCAACCTCACCGGAAGTCGCTAAGACACCTGCCCCATGGTGGGCGCCAAATGTCGTGGGAGTAAGTCTGACAGTAAGAATAGGGGGTACGTAGGAGGAGGCAAGATCATAGCTACGATGAGGTTCTGCACGTAAGATGTGTTGGGGAACGTAGTAATTTCAAAATTTTCCTACGCACACACAAGATCATGGTGATGCATAGCAACGAGAGGGGAGAGTGTTGTCTACGTACCCTCGTAGACCGAAGCGGAAGCGTTGACGCAACGTAGAGGAAGTAGTCGTACGTCTTCCCGGTCCAACCGATCCAAGCACCGTTACTCCGGCACCTCTGAGTTCTTGACACACGTACAGCTCGATGACGCACCCCGGGCTCCGATCCAGCAAAGCTTCGGGGAGGAGTTTTGTCAGCATGACGGCGTGGTGACGATCTTGATGTTCAACCGTCGCAGGGCTTCGCCTAAGCACCGCTACAATATGACCGAGGTGTAATATCGTGGAGGGGGCACCGCACACGGCTAAGGAACGATCATGAAGATCAACTTGTGTGTTCTAGGGTGCCCCCCTGCCCCCGTATATAAAGGAGACAAGGGGAGGGGGCGGCCGGCCAAGGAGGGGCGCGCCACGGGGAGTAGGACTCCCTTCTTTCCTAGTTGGAGAAGGAGAAGGGGGGAAAGAGGAGGAAGAGGGAAAGGAAAGGGGGGGCACCGCCCCCCTTCCCTTGTCCTATTCGAACTAGGAAGGGGAGGGGCGCATGGCCACCTCCTGCCTCCTTTTCTCTTCTCCCTCAAGGCCCATGTAGGCCCAATAACCCCCCGGGGGGTTCCGGTAACCCCCCGGTACTCCGGTAAAATGCTGATTTCACCCGGAATGATTCCGATGTCCAAATATAGGCTTCCAATATATCGATCTTTATGTCTCGACCATTTTGAGACTCCTCGTCATGTCCATGATCACATCAGGGACTCCGAACAACCTTCGGTACATCAAAATACATAAACTCATAATGAAATTGTCATCGTAACGTTAAGCGTGCGGACCCTACGGTTCGAGAACAATGTAGACATGATCGAGACACGTCTCCGGTCAATAACTAATAGCGGGACCTAGATGCCCATATTGGTTCCTACATATTCTACGAAGATCTTTATCGGTCAGACCGCATAACAACATACGTTGTTCCCTTTGTCATCGGTATGTTACTTGCCCGATATTCGATCGTCGGTATCCAATACCTAGTTCAATCTCGTTACCTCCAAGTCTCTTTACTCGTTCCGTAATACATCATCCCGCAACTAACTCATTAGTTGCAATGCTTGCAAGGCTTAAGTGATGTGCATTACCGAGAGGGCCCAGAGATACCTCTTCGACAATCAGAGTGACAAATCCTAATCTCGAAATACGCCAACCCAACATGTACCTTTGGAGACACCTGTAGAGCTCCTTTATAATCACCCAGTTACGTTGTGACATTTGGTAGCACACAAAGTGTTCCTCTGGTAAACGGGAGTTGCATAATCTCATAGTCATAGGAACATGTATAAGTCATGAAGAAAGCAATAGCAACATACTAAACGATCGGGTGCTAAGCTAATGGAATGGGTCATGTCATTCAAATCATTCAACTAATGATGTGATCCCGTTAATCAAATAACAACTATTTGTTCGTGGCCAGGAAACATAACCATCTTTGATTAACGAGCTAGTCAAGTAGAGGCATACTAGTGACACTCTATTTGTCTATGTATTCACACATGTATTATGTTTCCGGTTAATACAATTCTAGCATGAATAATAAACATTTATCATGATATAAGGAAACAAATAATAACTTTATTATTGCCTCTAGGGCATATTTCCTTCAGTCTCCCACTTGCACTAGAGTCAATAATCTTGTTCACATCGCCATGTGATTAAACACTAATAGTTCACATCACCATGTGATTAACACCCATAGTTCACATCGTTATGTGACCTACACCCAAAGGGTTTACTAGAGTCAGTCATCTAGTTCACATCGCTTATGTGATTAACACCCAAAGAGTACTAAGGTGTGATCATGTTTTGCTTGTGAGATAATTTTAGTCAACGGGTCTGTCACATACAGATCCGTAAGTATTTTGCGAATTCTATGTCTACAATGCTCTGCACAGAGCTACTCTAGCTAATTGCTCCCACTTTCAATATGTATCTAGATCGAGACTTAGAGTCATCCAGATCTGTGTCAAAACTTGCATCGACGTAACTTTTTACGACGAACCTTTTGTCACCTCCACAATCAAGAAATATTTCCTTATTCCACTAAGGATAATTTTGACCGTTGTCCAGTGATCTACTCTTAAATCACTATTGTACTCCCTTGCTTAACACAGTCTAGGGTATACAATAGATCTGGTACACAGCATGGCATACTTTATAGAACCTATGGCTGATGCATAGGGAATGACTTTCATTCTCTTTCTATCTTCTGTCGTGGTCGGGCTTTGAGTCTTACTCAATTTCACACCTTGTAACATAAGCAAGAACTCTTTCTTTTGACTGTTCCATTTTGAACTACTTCAAAATCTTGTCAAGATATGTACTCATTGAAAAAACTTATCAAGCGTCTTGATCTATCTCTATAGATCTTGATGCTCAATATGTAAGCAGCTTCACCGAGGTCTTTCTTTGAAAAACTCCTTTCAAACACTCCTTTATGCTTTGCAGAATAATTCACATTATTTCCGATCAACAATATGTCATTTACATATACTTATAAGAAATGTTGTAGTGCTCCCACTCACTTTCTTGTAAATACAGACTTCACCGCAAGTCTGTATAAAACTATATCCTTTGATCAACTTATCAAAGCATATATTCCAACTCCGAGATGCTTGCACCAGTCCATAGATGGATCGCTGGAGCTTGCACATTTTGTTAACACTTTTAGGATTGACAAAACCTTCTGGTTGCATCATATACAACTCTTCTTTAAGAAATCCATTAAGGAATGCAGCTTCCATTTGCCAGTTTTCATAAAATGCGGCAATTGCTAACATGATTCGGACAGACTTAAGCATAGATACGAGTGAGAAAATCTCATTGTAGTCAACACCTTGAACTTTGTCAAAAACGTTTTTCGACAAGTCTAGCTTTGTAGATAGTAACACTACTATCAGTGTCCGTCTTCCTCTTGAAGATCCATTTAATCTCAATGGCTTGCCGAACATCGAGCAAGTCAACTAAAGTCCATACTTTGTTCTCATACATGGATCCCATCTCAGATTTCATGGCCTCAAGCCATTTTGCGGAATCTTGGCTCATCATCGCTTCCTCATAGTTCGTAGGTTCGGCATGGTCAAGTAGCATGACCTCCAGAACAGGATTACCATACCACTCTGGTGCAGATCTCACTCTGGTTAACCTACGAGATTCGGTAGTAACTTGGTCTGAAGTTACATGATCATCATCATTAGCTTCCTCACTAATTGGTGTAGTAGTCACAGGAACAGATTTCTGTGATGAACTACTTTCCAATAAGGGAGAAGGTACAATTACCTTATCAAGTTCTACTTTCCTCCCACTCACTTCTTTCGAGAGAAACTCCTTCTCTAGAAAGGATCCATTCTTAGCAACGAATGTCTTGCCTTTGGATCTGTGATAGAAGGTGTACCCCAACAGTCTCCTTGGGTATCCTATGAAGACGCACTTCTCAGATTTGGGTTTGAGCTTATCAGGATGAAACTTTTCATATAAGCATCGCAACCCCAAACTTTAAGAAACAACAACTTTGGTTTCTTGCCAAACCACAGTTCATACGGTGTTGTCTCAACGGATTTAGATGGTGCCCTTTTTAACGTGAATGCAACTGTCCCTAATGCATAACCCCAAAACTATAGTGGTAAAACGGTAAGAAACATCATAGATTGCACTATATCCAATAAGGTACGGTTATGACGCTCGGGCACACCATTATTGTCGGAGTAATGGGCCACGGGTAGGCTAACTCGGGACCCAGAACCTTTCAAGACATCGGGGCAGGCTTCGCCCCTCAAAGAATCCCAAGACGATCGGCCGACTCTGGGAGTCGGCCGCGGTATCACCGATACCCACTCACGGCCGAATCCCAGAGACGGCTGCGACTCCCAATCGGCGACTCCAGGGAGGCCGACTATGGGGAGTCGGCCCACGACTTCGCCACTCTCTGCCTTCGAGAAGAAGGACGAGACCGGGGATGGCCGGAGTACGGCCCTCCCCTACGTTGATTACCAAGGACAGGTATGGCTACAGTACGCCGTACCGGAGGAGATCTCCGTCCGGCGCGGCACTGTCGCCATACTGGCCCTGACGTCCGCCCTGACGACGGAACACTGTTCCCACGTTGGCCCGCATGTACGGCCTGGAGATGGCGGGCCCCGCTATTCAGCGCTGGGGACGAAGACGGCAAGAGCACCCAAAGACGGACCCCGTGGGAGTCGGCCTCCAAGAGTCGGCCCGTTCCTCCCACGGGCCACGCACGCCATTAACCAGATAAGACGGGGAGTGGCGACAGTGATCGCCCGCCAGGCGGCGGCACTGTGGCCACGCCCCCACGACCAAGCCCACGTCATCAGAGGCGCGGCTACAGTGGCCAGGTCAGTCGGCGGGGCCCAGCAGCGGCGGGCCCCAGGAGTCGGCGGAGACGGCGGCTACCTAAGAGACAGACGGCTGGGACCCGCTCCCAGCCATATTACCATTGTACCCCCGGGGGGTAGGCCTATATAAACCCCCCGGAGCACCCATGCAAAGGGTTCGATCCTTTTACCACTAGATCAGAAGCATAGAAGGGAGAGAGCTAGCCTTGCCCTCTCCTACCTCCAGAACACAGCTCGAGGAGCAACTTTGTACACATATCACCATAGAGATCATGCGGAGACCCCGCAGAGCAGCAGTAGGGGTATTATCTCCTCGGAGAGCCCTGAAGCTGGGTAAGATTCGCTGGCATGCATGTCTACGCCTCATCCCGCTTCCAGGCACCGGCAACGTTCTACTCGCCCCCACCATGATAAGCCATCCTTTGGCATATGTCGCATCCAACCCCCGACATTTGGTGCCCACCATGGGGCGAGGTGCACCGTCGTCCGGAGATCTGTTCTAGACGGGAACCCTTTTCCTCCCTGGCGAGCGCAGCCAGCCCGGCACGCCAGAGGGAGTTTGCGCCGACGCGCTGCACGACGCTGAGACAGCCTGCGCGGCCAGCTGCCTCGCCGATCTTGCCGGCGAGGTTAGCCTCTCCGACGAGCCTGCGTCCGACGCAGGCACCGGCGGCCCCGAGAGCCTTCTCGCCGGCCTCCTAGACAAACTCCAGTTTGCTGGCGAGCCTGCCGCTGACCTGGAGTCCGTAGGCTCCACCGACCCGATGCTGGTCGACTCCGACACCGCGTCGCTCGACTCCTTCCCCACCAACATGGTGGTCTACGACGATCCGCTCCCTCGCGCGGAGGGTAGCGGGAGCACCGTCACAGAAGTGCTCGTCATCGGCCATGGCGAGCGCTCTGACGGAGGAGCTCGCGACCCACTTGATGCGGCGCTGCAAGACCTGGATGCGCCCATTCCAGAGGACGCCAACGCCGAGAAGCTGGAGGCACGCCGTCTCCAGCTCGTCGAAGGCGCAAAGAAGCTGGCAAGCATGAGACGCTTGTCAGAGCCCTACCAGCGTGAGATGGATCGCGCTGTGGGCGGCTCGCCGGCTCCAACGGGGCCGACCCGCCTAGGCGCGGTCCGGCAACGCGGCGCAGACATCGCCGGCATGTTCGGGGCCAATCGCCCCGTATACGCCACGCCCGCCGAGAACATTAGAGCTTCCCAGGCGGCAGCAGATGAGTTGGACAACCTCGAGGGCGAAGAGCGCTGATTGATGACGGAGCGAGTCCAGCGACTCCTCGACACGGCCGGCGCGCAGAACGCGGCCGGCTGCCGAACCGAGGGGCCGCAGCAGCAGAACGACGACCTGCCACCTCGCCGAGATCAAGGCGCGAGGTCTCGGACGCCGACTGGCGGCGTCCGCGTAAGGAAAGACAAGGAGCCGGCTGCGAGCCGCAGTCGGACTCACATCACCATCGAGCGCGATCAATACGGCCGCCCAAGAGCAGTGGAGCGGCGGGACGACTATGTGCCTCCTCCACCCCGCAGAGAAAGGCGAGTCTCCTCGCCGCCTGTTGAGCATCCGACTCTCGGAGGCCGTCGAGGCCGCCGAGAGGGAATCGGAGAGAATGATACCCGCCACCGGATCGACCGACTCCATCGATCCCTGATGCTGGAAGAAGAAGACGAGCTGGGACCGCCGTGTTTCGGCCCCCGCATCCGAGATGAGCCCTTTCCCAAAGGGTTCACTCTCCCTAGAGACACTCCCAAGTACACCGGCTCCGTGAAGCCGGAGGACTAGCTGGTTGACTACTCCACGGCCGTCAGCATAGCAAACGGCAACAAACGTGTTGCCGTGAAGTATGTTCCGCTCATGCTCCAGGGCACATCCGGGTCATGGCTAAACAGCCTGAAACCCCGCAGCATCAACGGCTGGCCCGACTTCACCGAGGTTTTCATCCGCAACTTTATGAGCACATACAAGCAACCTCCCAAGCCTCGCCAGCTCTCCTTGTGCGTGCAAGGCCCCAACGAATCGACTCGCGACTACCTCACGCGTTGGGCCGAGCTCTGAAACTCCTGCGAGGGCGTGCACGAGGTGCAGGCCATCGAGTACTTCACGGCCGGGTGAAGAGAAGGCACCCTCCTCAAGCATAAGCTCCTCTGCGACGAGCCAGAGACCCTGGATGAGCTGCTCATCATAGCAGACAAGTACGCCACAGCCAACTCTTCTATGAAGACGGAGATCCAAGTCAGCACGACCGGCAAAGTGGCCCCTCAGGCTCCCAGAACTCCGGCTGGAGACGCCAGTCGGCGACAATAGCAGAACGATCACAAGCGCAAGGCCCCGCAGCCGGCTTCCAGTAGCCGGCAGGTCGCAACAGTCAAAGATCAACAGCCGGAGGGACAGCCTCCACCCAAGCGGCAGAAGGGCGGCAAGTCCAACTGGTTGCCGGCTTTCTCCTACGAGCAGACTCTAGATGGTCCCTGCAAGTTCCACAGCGGCGCGAAGCCGTCGAACCACACCACCAGAAAGTGCCACTGGCTTACCCGGATTGCCAAGGGAGACGGCCTGGCGCCTGCTCCGCCTGCTGGGCAGCCGCCTCCGCCTCCACCCCAGCAGCGGGCTGCCAGGCCAGTCGGCGCAGTACAAGACGAGTACCCGGAAGAGCATGGAGCCTACATGGTGTTCACCAGTATGGCAGATGACAGGCGCAGCAGGCGGCTGCAGCAGCAAGAAGTTAACGCAGTAGCATCAGATACTCCAGAGTTCATGCACTGGTCCGAGAAGCCTATCAGCTGGAGCAGAGCCGATCACCCAGAGGTGATGCCAAATCCAGGTTCCTATGCCCTGGTCCTGGAGGCCACCTTTGCCACTGATAGGCGGGCAGCTCATTTCTCGCGAGTTCTGATAGATGGAGGCAGCAGTATCAACATTCTGTATAAGGATACAATGGAGAAACTGGAAATCAAACAAAGACAGCTCCAGAGCAGCCGCACCATGTTCCATGGGATTGTCCCTGGCCTTTCCTGCTCCCCAATCGGCAAGATTTTGATAGACGTCCTTTTCGAGGATAAGGAACATTTCCGCCGGGAGCCAGTCTGGTTTGAAGTGGTGGACCTCAGAAGCCCGTACCATGCGCTGCTTGGCCGACCTGCTTTGGCCAAGTTCATGGCGGTCCCCCACTATGCCTACCTCAAGATGAAGTTACCGAGTTCCAAGGGTATTCTGACTGTGGCCGGCGACTACAGGAAGTCGTCCGCTTGCGCGACCGAGAGCAGTCGGCTGGCCGAGTCCCTGGTTATTGCAGCAGAGAAGCGGCTTCTTGATCGGGTTGTGGCGATGGCCGGCAAGCAGCCTGAGATGTCACCCAACCCCAAGGAGTCGGAAGCTGAGGGCTCGTTCAAGCCAGCAAAGGAAACGAAGAAGATACCCTTGGACCCAGAGCACCCGGAGAGGTACGCTGTTGTAGGTGCAAACCTTGACAGCAAATAGGAAGGCGAGCTCGTCGATTTCCTCCGTGAGAATCGGGACATCTTCGCATGGTCCCCCAAAGACATGCCAGGTGTACCGACGGAATTCGCCAAGCACAAGTTACATGTCCGGTCCGATGTGAAGCCCGTCAGGCAGCCCCTGCGCCGCCTGTCAGAAGAGAAAAGAAGAGTTGTTGGTGAAGAGATAGCCCGGCTCCTTGCAGCCGGCTTTATCATGGAAGTATTTTTCCCAGAGTGGCTAGCGAACCCAGTTTTAGTACTGAAGAAGAACAAGCAGTGGCGAATGTGTATTGACTACACAAGCCTCAACAAAGCCTGCCCCAAGGACCCGTTTGCCTTGCCGAGAATCGATCAGGTGATAGACTCCACAGCCGGATGCGAGCTGTTGAGATTCTTAGATGCCTATTCAGGATATCACCAGATCAAGCTGAACCCGGCAGACAGATTAAAGACCGCCTTCATCACGCCGTTTGGAGCCTTCTGCTACCTGACCATGACGTTCGGCTTGAGGAACGCCGGCGCCACCTTTCAGCGTTGCATGCAGAAGTGCCTCCTCAAGCAACTCGGCCGGAATGCCCACGTTTACGTGGATGACGTGGTGGTGAAGACGGAAAAGCGCGGAACTCTGCTGGAAGACCTCAAGGAGACCTTTGAGAACCTGCGCCGATTCCAGATCAAGCTTATCCCCGAGAAGTGTGTTTTCGGAGTACCAGCCGGCCAGCTACTCGGCTTCCTGGTCTCTGAACGCGGCATAGAGTGCAACCCTGTGAAGATCAAGGCCATCGAGAGGATGGAGGTACCCAGCCGACTGTTGGATGTGCAGAAGTTCACTGGCTGCCTGGCATCCATCAGCCGTTTCATCAGTCGGCTGGGCGAGAAAGCTCTCCCGTTGTACCAACTCATGAAGAAGACCAATTTTTTCGAGTGGAACCACAAGGCGGATGAGGCCTTTCTGCAGCTGAAGAAGATGTTGGTTACTCCCCCTGTGTTGGCGGCTCCGACTCCCAAGGAGCCCATGCTCCTGTACATTGCCGCCACCAGCGGAGTAGTCAGCACAGTCATTGTAGTAGAGCGCAAGGAGGAAGCCAAGGCACTGCCAGTCTAGAGACCGGTATATTACCTGAGTGAAGTACTATCGACCTCCAAGAAGAACTACCCCCACTACCAGAAGATGTGTTACGGCGTGCACTTCGCCGCCAAGAAGCTGAAGCCTTACTTTCAAGAACATCCAATCACCATGGTCTGCACAGCCCCATTAGCCGAGATCATTGGAAGCCGAGATGCGTCTGGCCGAGTGGCCAAATGGGCCATAGAGTTGGCACCCTACACGATCTACTATCAACCCCGCACCGCCATCAAGTCGCAAGCACTAGCCGACTTCCTCGTCGACTGGGCCGAGACCCAGTACCTGCCGCCAGTGCCCGACTCCACCCATTGGCGGATGCATTTCTACGGCTCCAAGATGCGCACCGGCTTGGGAGCCGGCGTTGTTCTCACCTCTCCCAAAGGTGACAAGATCCAGTATGCACTGCAGATCCATTTCGCCGCCTCCAACAACGCCGCTGAGTACGAGGCGCTCATTCACGGGCTCTGGCTTGCCAAAGAACTTGGCATTCGCCGGATCCTGTGTTATGGCGACTCCGACTTGGTGGTCCAGCAATCATCTGGCAACTGGGACACCAAGGACGCAAACATGGCAAGCTACCGCTTCCTCGTACAGCAACTCAGCGGATATTTTGAGGGGTGCGAGTTCCTCCACGTGCCAAGAAACGACAACAACCTAGCAGATACTTTGGCACGAATCAGCTCCACTCGCCAAGCAATACCATCTGGCGTCGCTCTTCAGCGCCTCCTCAAGCCATCCATCAACCCTTCACCAGAGTCAGACTCCATTTTTGTGCCGGCTCCTCCAGAAGAAGTCGGATCCGACTCCAAAGCCCAAGCAGACGGCGCAAAAACCCTCGCAGATGACTCAAAGAACGCCGCAGTCAAAGCCAGCCCGGGGACTTCAGAACTCGGCCCGGGGACTGCGGCGACCAGAGAAAAGACTCTAGAACTCGGCCCGGGGACTGCACCAGTCGGCCCGGGGACTTCACTAATCCAGCAAGCGGCCGCAGACTCCAGCCCGCCGCCTCCCAGCCCGGCCGCCCTCGTCCAAGTCGCAGTTCTGGCAGTTGAAGAGGTAGCAGCACCCTCATGGGCCCAGCCCATCCTCAAATTCTTGGTGAACAAGGAGCTACCAACTGACGAAACCTTGGCTCGGCAAATACAACGCCGAGCGGCAGCATACACCATAATCAAGAGAGAGCTGGTCAGGCGCAGCATCGCTGGAGTGTACCGGCGCTGCGTCGAGCCAGAGCAAGGCCAAGCAATTCTCAGAGACATCCATCAAGGCGAGTGCGGCCACCATGCGGCCTCAAGAGCGCTCGTCGCCAAAGCTTTCCGACACGGTTTCTTCTGGCCGACTGCCCTCGAAGAAGCCAAAGAGTTGGTCCAGAAATGCAAGGGGTGCCAGAAGTTCTGATCCAAGCCGCATCAGCCGGCTTCAGCACTCAAGACTATCCCCATCGCCTGGCCCTTTGCAGTCTGGGGCCTGGATATGGTGGGACCCTTCAAGACGGCACGAGGCGGCCTAACTCATCTGCTTGTCGCGGTGGACAAGTTCACCAAGTGGATAGAAGCGAAGCCCATCAAGAAGTTGACCGGACCGACTGTCGTGACTTTCATCTCAGATATCACAATTCGGTATGGCATACCGCACAGCATCATCACCGACAACGGCACCAACTTTGCCAAAGGCGCCTTGGCCCGTTTCTGCGCGACGCAGGGCATCCGACGGGACTTAGCGTCCGTTGCCCATCCGCAGTCAAACGGGCAGGTGGAGCGGGCGAATGGCCTCATCCTGTCCGGCATCAAGCCTCGGTTGGTCGAACCACTGGAGCGTTCGGCCGGCTGTTGGCTTGACGAGTTGCCAGCTGTCCTCTGGAGTCTGCGCACGACTCCAAACAAGTCGACCGACTTCACACCCTTCTTCCTCGTCTACGGTGCTGAAGCCGTCATCCCAACGGATATAGAGTTCGACTCCCCGCGAGTCACGGTGTACACTGCGGAGGAGGCAGAAGAAGCACGACAAGACGGTGTCGATCTGCTGGAAGAGGGCCGGCTGTTGGCACTCAGCCGGTCCAACATCTACCAGTAGAGCCTACGTCGCTACTACAACAGGAAGGTCAGGCCGAGATCCTTCCAAGAGGGCGACCTTGTGCTCCGGCTGATCCAGCGAACAGTCGATCAGCACAAGTTGTCGGCACCTTGGGAAGGCCCCTTCATCATCAGCAAGGTGCTAGGCAACGACTCCTACTACCTGATCGACGCTCAGAAGCCCCGAGCATGGAAGAGGGACGACTCCGGCAAAGAGACGGAGCGACCATGGAACGCGAATCTTCTTCGAAGATTTTACAGCTGATGCAGTATGTACCACGCTACCCTTTTGTATTGAAGTACCAAGACTCTGGGCCCCCCAAGACGGACTCGGGGACTGCCCCTTTTTGTTATCTGTATAATAAGTATTATGCTTCCGAGTATGCTACTCTTTGTTATGCCGCTTGGCACCGGGCTCGACTAGTCGGCCCGGGGACTCACCGTCCCGCGCTATGAAAACGCTTCCTGCAGTCGGACAAGTAGTGTGTGGTGCTTAAGCCATCTCCTGTTAGAAGCCGCAACTCGCAGAGCGACTGCCCGGCGGGCAGGAGTAGGGAAGAATGGGTGCCCACACAAAAGATGGCTAAGGACCCAAAGCACAAGCATAGCTCGAGCCGGCTTTCCAGCAGTTCCTCGCAAAACCGACTCCGAGTAGTCGGCTTACTATTTTCTATCCGACTTGCTAACAAAACTCTAGAATGGCTAAGTACTTGCCTTCCCAAAGTAGCCAAGTGTTTTGATCCAGCGGCGGTCCGCGGAGCGGCTGCCCGACTGGCAAAGAAGGCATCTAAGGGAAGGCGGCAAAAGGAAAAAGCCAAAAGAGCATTAAGCAAGAAATGATAGAACCCAGATAAATACTTACATCACAAAGGCCATTGGCCGAATCCTCGAACGGAAGTTCAAAATACACCCCGCGGGTGGAATTGTGCGAATTAACAAAGTTCGTCGAGAAACTACTAAGCAGATAAACAAGACAAGGCGGCGACCTATGAAGCAGCAGACGTGTTCGGGGGCTCGGAGGAGATGGCGGTGTCAGACGTTGGGTCGGCCGGCTGGGCAGACTCGGCTTGATCACCTCCAGCGACAGTCGGCGCAGTTGGGCGTGGCTCATTGTTGGAGGCATGGTCGAGCTGAGGCTGATCGTCCGCTTCGGCTTCTGGCGCCTCCATCCCGTCTCCAACCTCCACCTCGCCTCCATCCTCGACACTGGAGCCGATCACCTCCGCCGAGTCCTCGCCCTAGTTCGGGTTCATCCCGAACCACTCCGGCGGCGCCTCCTCGCCATTGTCAGCTAGCTCAGGAACAAAGACATTGGGGTCGACGTACTCGGCGAGTGCCGCGGCGCGCTTGACAAAGTCATCCTTCATGGCTGCCATCTCCGGCTGGGCTTCAGCCCGAAGCGTGGCCAGCTGGTCCAGGCTCAGGTCCGGATACCACGCCTTGACGAACTCCAAGGCACAACGCGCTCCGGCGCGTGCCGAGGAGCCTTTCCAAGCCTCCAGGCGGCCCGCTGCGACCTCCAGCCAGTCGGCTGTCCGGCTGGGAGTGTGCAGAATCGGCATCTCCGGCCACAAGGCCGCAATCGCCTGGGCTCCGGCACGTTGAAGCCGGCGCAGCATCCGGTGAGCCGGCCACAGGCCAGCCTCGATGCTCTGAAGCTGTTCATAAGGAGTCCGGGGGGCGTTGGCAGCAACCTCCTCGCCGGCCGCCCTCTGCGCCTCGCGATCGGCCTCGATGGCTTGAACGGCAGTTTGCGCATGGCCTGGGAAGAAGTCTACCAAGACGGAAAAAGAAGCAAGTCAGAAAAACCAAGAGTCGTCCCGACCCACAGTCGGCCGCTCAAAGAAAGCGAGTAAAGAAAACTTACCATCAACGATATCTTCAATCTCATGGAAGCCGAAGGTCAGCATCGCCTCCTTGTCGGTCCAGGAGGAGCGTTCGGCTTCGAACTCGGCCTGGAGTCCAGTCTCTCTCTCCTTCGCCTCCTCCTGTGCCTTCTTGAGCAGCTCCTTCTGCTCCGCCAGCTGCGCGGCCAGCAGGTCGCGCTCCGTGACGAGCTTGCCGCACTCCACCTCCTTGGCGCGCAAGGCGGTGTTGGCTTCGCCCAACTGCTGCTGAAGAACGGCGTTGGCCTCTGAAGAAACAAGAAAAAGGATGCAAGTCGTCAGAGAAGGTCGTCGAGAAGATCCGGCCCGACTGCGCAACAGCCGGCCCGAATCTCGGGAACTATAGCCCGCGGGTGCGCCAGCGCGCCCCCGCGAAGAAGGAAACTCACTCCGGCTCTCCGACAAGTCGGCAGTCCGCTTGCCCAGCTCTTCAACATTACGGTTGAAGACGGTGACTCGGAGGTTGCGGTAATCCTGTGATAAGCATTTCAAAAAGAATAAGCATTCGGAACTCGCCAATAGAGTTCCAACCCGCCTGCTCAGCAGTTGGCTCGGAACTCGGGGACTACACCCAGTGGGTGCGCTGGCGCGCCCCCACAGAGAAGAGCAAGGAAAAACAAAGTCAGAAGAAACTTACCCGGACGGCCGCACGAGACGCCAGATGCACCTTGGTGCAGTTCTGGAGGGCGTCGCTTTCGGCTCGCAGCTTCGCCTCGACGTCCAGGAGCGCCTGGTTCAACGGGCCCGTGCCACCTCCTCGCACCCACCCGACGGGCGCGGCGCTCATCACCTCGACGTCTGGAGCGGCCGAGCTGGCCGCTCCGGTCTCCAGAGGGCGCGGCGTTGAAGTCGCCTTCTCCAGACGGCGGCGTAATGGCGAGGCGACTTGGAGAAGCAGGTTCATCGTGGTCTCGTCCGTGGTCGGCGGCACCGGCGGGTCCGCTGGCTGTTTATCCCTCGCGTTTCTCGATGGCGGAGGGGGCGGTGGTGGCGACACCACCGTGTCCAGACCGGGGGCCTCGCCGCCCTCCCACTCCACGACGGGATGTTCCCCGCCGACCTCCCCAGACTGCTCCGTATGATCCGGAGGCGGCGCCGGGCTCAATGAGACGACGAACAGCGCCTACTAGCGGCGCGTGGCTTCTTCGACCCGCTCTTTGGCCGCGGTGGCGGCATCGGGTCCCTCCAGCCCCTTCTGGGTGGAGGCGGCCGCCTTCTCGGCCTCCGCCTTCTCCCGGCGGGCGGCTTCGTCCTCGTCGCGCTTCTCCTGCGCGTTCCGCTCCGTCGCTTCCCGGAGGTCGGCAGCGAGGTCGATACGCCGAGTCGTGGCGGACGACTCCACCGACCCCCTGATGGAGGCGGCGGCGACTCTCCCAAGGGTGAGAGGAGCGCTGGAACAGGGAAGAAACGTAAGGACTCAGACAAAATCCGCCAGGAAATAAAGCAAGACAAAGGAGCAGAAACACGTACCCAGAGGATAGCGGCAGCTTCTTCACTTCCTTACGAAAGCGATGGGCCCTGGCGACCGCCTCTTCCCGTTTGGTCGCGGCGGCCGCCCCCTTAAACTTCTTTTCCCGGCCTCCAAGGGAACTCGGCCCGGCCCGGCGCTTTCTCGCGCCGTCTTGCCTCGGTTGATGGCGCGGGGCGACTCCTCCCTCTTCGCTGGCGGGCCAGTCGGCGAAGGTGGCCGAGGGCCTGAGGCCGCCTTCCTCTCCTTCGCCGCCTCCTTCGGCGTCAGCCTCCATCGCCGCCGCCCCCAGGTCGGGGTCGTCGATGTCGCTCTCCTCTCGATCGGGGACGAACTGGCGGGGCGGCCCCGCGGCGCCGGCCGCGGGCTGGAGGAGAGGGTTCTGGTTCAAGATATAAGAATAATAGAGATCAAGAGTCGGATTCGGCTGAAGAAGAAGAAGAAGAAGAATCAGTTACCACCGGCGGGGGGTTGGCGCGCGAGTACGGCTCCATGCCGAACTGCCAATCCTCTGAGAGGCCGCCTTTCGCGATGTAGTTCACCGTATCGGCTACCTCCGCATGAGGCATGTCCTTGGAGCACATCCGACTGGAGTCCCGGTGGCTGCTCATCTGACAGATCAGATGAGGCCGGCTTTGGAGCGGGAGGACTCGGCGCGCCACGAAGGCGGCCAGCAAGTCGGGCCCAGTCAGACCAGCCGACTGCGTCAGCACTCGGAGTCGCGCCACGGCGGCGGCCCCAGCCGGAGTCAGCGTCCTAGCGCGGTATGACCAGCTGGGCTGCCTCCCAGCTGGCGCGCCGGCTACGTAGGCCGACAGATTAACCCATTCACCGTCTGGGGCGGCATTCTTCACATAGAAGTAAGAGCGCTGCCACATCTTCACCGATTTGATTAGCTGGATGGCGGGGAACGGGTTGTCGGCCGTCGACCTCCGTAGCGCGATGAAGGCACCGCACTAAGCTGGCACGCCGGCAACATGCGTGCCGAGCTTGGAATGAAAGAACTCTCCCCACAGCTCGATGATGGGGAGAACGCCGAGGAAGGCCTCGCACAACGCAGTGAAGGCCGCCAGCAGCACCACCGTGTTTGGGGTGAGGTGGTGCGGCTGGAGGCCATGGAACTCCAAGAACGAGCGGAAGAACCCGCTCGTCGGCAGCCCCAGGCCGCGCATGAGGTGGGAACGGAACACGATCTGCTCGCCCTCCCCCGGCGCCGGCGTCACCTTCGTCGGCGGCGGGTCGCGGGCCTGCACAAGGTGCACCGGGCAGGTGACGCGTCTTGCATAGGAAGTCGATCATGTCGTCGTCAATCTCGGAACCGTCCCATACGCCAGAGCGCACGGCGGCGGGCGCGACGGCGGAGGTAGAGCTCATCGCTGCAAGCAGGGCGCGGTTCAGCGCAGCAGCGGCGGGAGAAAGAAGGAAGGAGAAAGAAGCAAAGGAAGCAGAGGGGAGCGGGCGCGCGTGCTTCGCCGCCCCACTCCCTCCGCCTACTTATAGGCCTGCGGGCTGAAGAAACGAGGGGGCGTCGTGGGATTAACTACGCCCACGCCCCCACGATTTACCACGGAAGTTACCACGCGCATTTAATGCGCTGAGAAGCTCAACCGCTCGCGCGGCCGCAACGGATCCGTTCGAGGGCCGAGGCGCGGTAATGGCGGGCCCCACCCATGGGCCTGTCCCGTCGCGCGCGTGGGCTGGCAGACTAGCTCAGCCACGTGGCGTCCCTTGGCGGGTCCGCGGCGGGCGACGGCCGTGTGGCTTATCAAGCACGCCGTCTGAATCCCGCCATGACTTT
Source organism: Aegilops umbellulata (assembly GCA_032464435.1). Taxonomy (NCBI): domain Eukaryota; kingdom Viridiplantae; phylum Streptophyta; class Magnoliopsida; order Poales; family Poaceae; genus Aegilops; species Aegilops umbellulata. Next base: position 374,238,644 of record CP136057.1, read on the forward strand.
CAAACCCTTTGAAGAGAAAGACGACCTTCGACTAGTCCGGCTTCCCATAGTCAGCTTGTCGGAGACGGCCTGAATAAGATCACCTCCCCACGACCCACTCGGAGGAAGAAACTGTTGAGGCTCCTCGACATGTCTCCCTCAGCGCCTCACCAGCTTCGGGGACTACTGTCGGAGTAATGGGCCACGGGTAGGCTAACCCGGGACCCAGAACCTTTCAAGACATTGGGGCAGGATTCGTCCCTCCAAGAATCCCAAGATGATCGGCCGACTCTGGGAGTCGGCCGCGGCATCACCGATACCCACTCACGGCCAAATCCCAGAGACGGCTGCGACTCCCAACCGGCGACTCCAGGGAGGCCGAATATGGGGAGTCGGCCCGCGACTTCGCCCCTCTTTGCCTTCGAGAAGAAGGACGAGACCGGGGATGGCCGGAGTACGGCCCTTCCCTACGTTGATTACCAAGGACAGGTATGGCTACATTACGCCGTATCGGAGGAGATCTCCTTCTGGCGCGGCACTGTCGCCATACTAGCCCTGACGTCTGCCCTGACGAAGGAACACTGTTCCCACGTTGGCCCGCATGTACGGCCTGGAGACGGCGGGCCCCGCTAGTCAGCGGGAGGGACGAAGACGACAAGAGCACCCGAAGAGGGACCCCGTGGGAGTTGGCCTCCAAGAGTCGGCCCGTTCCTCCCATGGGCCCCGCACGCCATTAACCAGATAAGACGGGGAGTGGCGACAGTGATCGCCCGCCAGGCGGCGGCACTGTTGTCACGCCCCCACGACCAAGCCCACGTCATCAGAGGCGCGGCTACAGTGGCCAGGTCAGTCGGCGGGGCCCAGCAGCGGCGGGCCCCAGGAGTCGGCGGAGACGGCGGCTACCTAAGAGACAGACGGCTGGGACCCGCTCCTAGCCAGATTCCCATTGTACCCCCGGGGGGTAGGCCTATATAAACCCCCCGGAGCACCCATGCAAAGGGTTTGATCCTTTTACCACTAGATCAGAAGCATAGAAGGGAGAGAGCTAGCCTTGCCCTCTCCTACCTCCAGAACACAGCTCGAGGAGCAACTTTGTACACATATCACCATAGAGATCATGCGGAGACCCCGCAGAGCAGCAGTAGGGGTATTATCTCCTCGGAGAGCCCTGAAGCTGGGTAAGATTCGCTGGCGTGCATGTCTACGCCTCATCCCGCTTCCAGGCACCGGCAATGTTCTACTCGCCCCCACCATGATAAGCCATCCTTTGGCATATGTCGCATCCAACCCCCAACATTTGGCGCCCACCGTGGGGCGAGGTGCACCGTCGTCCGGAGATCTGTTCTGGACGGGAACCCTTTTCCTCCCTGGCGAGCGCAGCCAGCCCGGCACGCCAGAGGGAGTTTGCGCCGACGCGCTGCACGACCCTGAGAGCGCCTGCGCGGCCAGCTGCCTCACCGATCTTGCCGGCGAGGTTAGCCTCTCCGACGAGCCTGCGTCCGACGCAGGCACCGGCGGCCCCGAGAGCCTTCTCGCCGGCCTCCTAGACGAACTCCATGTTGCTGGCGAGCCCGCCGCTGACCTGGAGTCCGTAGGCTCCACCGACCCGATGCTGGTCGACTCCAACACCGCGTCGCTCGATGCCTTCCCCACCAACGTGGTGGTCTACGACGAGCCGCTCCCTCGCGCGGAGGGTAGCGGGAGCACCGTCACAGAAGTGCTCGTCATCGGCCATGGCGAGCGTTCTGACGGAGGAGCTCACAACCCGCTTGATGCGGCGCTGCAAGACCTGGATGCACCCATTCCAGAGGACGCCAATGCCGAGATGCTGGAGGCACGCCGCCTCCAGCTCGTCGAAGGCGCAAAGAAGCTGGCAAGCATGAGACGCTTGTCAGAGGCCTACCAGCGTGAGATGGATCGCGTTGTGGGCGGCTCGCCGGCTCCAACGGGGCCGAGCCGCCTAGGCGCGGTCCGGCAACGCGGCGCAGACATCGCCAGCATGTTCGGGGCCAATCGCCCCGTATACGCCACGCCCGCCGAGAAAATTCATGCTGCCCAGGCGGCAGCAGATGAGTTGGACAACCTCGAGGGCGAAGAGCGCTGACTGATGACGGAGCGAGTCCAGCGACTCCTCGACGCGGCTGGCGCGCAGAACGCGGCCGGCTGCCGAACCGAGGGGCCGCAACAGCAGAACGACGACCTGCCACCTCGCCGAGATCAAGGCGCGACGTCTCGGACGCCGACTGGCGGCGTCCGCGTAAGCAAAGACAAGGAGCCGACTGCGAGCCGCAGTCGGACTCACATCACCATCGAGCGCGATCAAGACGGCCGCCCGAGAGTAGTGGAGCGGTGGGACGACTATGTGCCGCCTCCACCCCGTAGAGAAAGGCGAGTCTCCCCGCCGCCTGTTGAGCATCCGACTCTCGGAGGCCGTCTCGGCCGCCGAGAGGGATTCGGAGAGAATGATGCGCGCCACCGAATCGACCGACTCCACCGATCCCTGGTGCTGGAAGAAGAAGACGAGCTGGGACCGCCGTGTTTCGGCCCCCGCATCCGAGATGAGCCCTTTCCCAAAGGGTTCACTCTCCCTAGAGACACTCCCAAGTACACCGGCTCCGTGAAGCCGGAGGACTAGCTGGTTGACTACTCCATGGCCGTCAGCATAGCAAACGGCAAAAACGTGTTGCCGTGAAGTATGTTCTGCTCATGCTCCAGGGCACATCCCGGACATGGCTGAACAGCCTGACACCCCGCAGCATCAAAGGCTGGCCCGACTTCACCGAGGCTTTCATCCGCAACTTTACGAGAACATACAAGCGACCTCCCAAGCCTCACCAGCTCTCCTTGTGCGTGCAAGGCCCCAACGAATTGACTCGCGACTACCTCACGCATTGGGCCGAGCTCCGAAACTCCTGCGAGGGCGTGCACGAGGTGCAGGCCATTGAGTACTTCACCGCCGGGTGCAGAGAAGGCACCCTCCTCAAGCATAAGCTCCTCTGTGACGAGCCAGAGACCCTGGATGAGCTGCTGATCATAGCGGACAAGGACGCCACAGCCGACTCTTCTATGAAGACGGAGATCCAAGTCAGCACGACCGGCAAAGTGGCCCCTTAGGCTCCCAGAACTCCGGCTGGAGACGCCAGCCAGCGACAACAGCAGAACGATCACAAGCGCAAGGCCCCGCAGCCGGCTTCCAGTAGCCGGCAGGTCGCAACAGTCAAAGATCAACAGCCGGAGGGACAGCCTCCACCCAAGCGGTAGAAGGGCGGCAAGTCCAAATAGTTGCCGGCTTTCTCCTACGAGCAGACTCTAGATGGTCCCTGCAAGTTCCACAGCGGCGCGAAGCCGTTGAACCACACCACCAGAAAGTGCCACTGGCTTCCCCGGATTGCCAAGGGAGACAGCCTGGCACCTCCTCCGCCTGCTGGGCAGCCGCCTCCGCCTCCACCCCAGCAGCCGGCTGCCAGGACAGTCGGCGCAGTACAAGACGAGTACCCGGAAGAGCATGGAGCCTACGTGGTGTTCACTAGTATGGCAGATGACAGGCGCAGCAGGCGGCTGCAGCAGCAAGAAGTTAACGCAGTAGCATCAGATACTCCAGAGTTCATGCACTGGTCCGGGAAGCCTAACAGCTGGAGCAGAGCCGATCACCCAGAGGTGATGCCAAATCCAGGTTCCTATGCCCTGGTCCTGGAGGCCACCTTTGCCACTGATAGGCGGGCAGCTCATTTCTCGCGAGTTTTGATAGATGGAGGCAGCAGTATCAACATCCTGTATAAGGATACAATGGAGAAACTGGGAATCAAGCAAAGACAGCTCCAGAGCAGCCGGACCATGTTCCATGGGATTGTCCCTGGCCTTTCCTGCTCCCCAATTGGCAAGATTTTGATAGACGTCCTTTTCGGGGATAAGGAACATTTCCGCCGGGAGCCAGTATGGTTTGAAGTGGTGGACCTCAGAAGCCCGTACCATGCGCTGCTTGGCCGACCTGCTTTGGCCAAGTTCATGGCGGTCCCCCACTACGTCTACCTCAAGATGAAGTTGCCGAGTTCCAAGGGAATTCTGACTGTGGTCGGCGACTACAGGAAGTCGTCCGCTTGCGCGGCCGAGAGCAGTCGGCTGGCCGAGTCCCTGGTTATTGCAGCAGAGAAGCGGCTTCTTGATCGGGTTGTGGCAATGGCCGGCAAGCAGCCTGAGATGTCACCCAACCCCAAGGAGTCGGAAGCTGAGGGCTCGTTCAAGCCAGCAAAGGAAACGAAGAAGATACCCTTGGACCCAGAGCACCCGGAGAGGTACGCTGTTGTAGGTGCAAACCTTGACAGCAAATAGGAAGGCGAGCTCGTCGATTTCCTCCGTGAGAATCGGGACATCTTCGCATGGTCCCCCAAAGACATGCCAGGTGTACCGACGGAATTCGCCGAGCACAAGTTACATGTCCGGTCCGATGTGAAGCCCGTCAGGCAGCCCCTGCGCCGCTTGTCAGAAGAGAAAAGAAGAGTTGTTGGTGAAGAGATAGCCCGGCTCCTTGCAGCCGGCTTTATCATGGAAGTATTTTTCCCAGAGTGGCTAGCGAACCCAGTTTTAGTACTGAAGAAGAACAAGCAGTGGCGAATGTGTATTGACTACACAAGCCTCAACAAAGCCTGCCCCAAGGACCCGTTTGCCTTGCCGAGAATCGATCAGGTGATAGACTCCACAGCCGGATGCGAGCTGTTGAGCTTCTTAGATGCCTATTCAGGATATCACCAGATCAAGCTGAACCCGGCAGACAGATTAAAGACCGCCTTCATCACGCCGTTTGGAGCCTTCTGCTACCTGACCATGACGTTCGGCTTGAGGAACGCCGGCGCCACCTTTCAGCGTTGCATGCAGAAGTGCCTCCTCAAGCAACTCGGCCGGAATGCCCACGTTTACGTGGATGACATGGTGGTGAAGACGGAAAAGCGCGGAACTCTGCTGGAAGACCTCAAGGAGACCTTTGAGAACCTGCGCCGATTCCAGATCAAGCTTAACCCCGAGAAGTGCGTTTTCGGAGTACCAGCCGGCCAGCTACTCGGCTTCCTGGTCTCTGAACGCGGCATAGAGTGCAACCCTGTGAAGATCAAGGCCATCGAGAGGATGGAGGTACCCAGCCGACTGTTGGATGTGCAGAAGTTCACTGGCTGCCTGGCATCCAGCAGCTGTTTCATCAGTCGGCTGGGCGAGAAAGCTCTCCCGTTGTACCAACTCATGAAGAAGACCAATTTTTTCGAGTGGAACCACAAGGCGGATGAGGCCTTTCTGCAGCTGAAGAAGATGTTGGTTACTCCCCCTGTGTTGGCGGCTCCGACTCCCAAGGAGCCCATGCTCCTGTACATCGCCGCCACCAGCCGAGTAGTCAGCACAGTCATTGTAGTAGAGCGCAAGGAGGAAGCCAAGGCACTGCCAGTCCAGAGACCGGTATATTACCTGAGTGAAGTACTATCGACCTCCAAGAAGAACTACCCCCACTACCAGAAGATGTGTTACGGCGTGCACTTCGCCGCCAAGAAGCTGAAGCCTTACTTTCAAGAACATCCAATCACCATGGTCTGCACAGCCCCATTAGCCGAGATCATTAGAAGCCGAGATGCGTCTGGCCGAGTGGCCAAATGGGCCATAGAGTTGGCACCCTACACGATCTACTATCAACCCCGCACCGCCATCAAGTCGCAAGCACTGGCCGACTTCCTCGTCGACTGGGCCGAGACCCAGTACCTGCCGCCAGCGCCTGACTCCACTCATTGGCGGATGCATTTCGACGGCTCCAAGATGCGCACCGGCTTGGGAGCCGGCGTTGTTCTCACCTCTCCCAAAGGCGACAAGCTCCAGTATGCACTGCAAATCCATTTCGCCGCCTCCAACAACGTCGCTGAGTATGAGGCGCTCATTCACGGGCTCCGGCTTGCCAAAGAACTTGGCATTCGCCGGATCCTGTGTTATGGCGACTCCGACTTGGTGGTCCAGCAATCATCTGGCGACTGGGACGCCAAGGACGCAAACATGGCAAGCTACCGCTTCCTCGTACAACAACTCAGCGGATATTTCGAGGGGTGCGAGTTCCCCCACGTGCCAAGAAACGACAACAACCTAGCAGATACTTTGGCATGAATCAGCTCCACTCGCCAAGCAATACCATCTGGCGTCGCTCTTCAGCGCCTCCTCAAGCCATCCATCAACCCTTCACCAGAGTCAGACTCCATTTTTGTGCCGGCTCCTCCAGAAGAAGTCGGATCCGACTCCAAAGCCCAAGCAGACGGCGCAAAAACCCTCGCAGATGACTCCAAGAATGCCGCGGTCAAAGCCAGCCCGGGGACTTCAGAACTCGGCCTGGGGACTGCGGTGACCAGAGAAAAGACTCCAGAACTCGGCCCGGGGACTGCACCAGTCGGCCCGAGGACTTCACTAATCTAGCAAGCGGCCGCAGACTCCAGCACGCCGCCTCCCAGCCCGGCCGCCCTCGTCCAAGTCGCAGTTCTGGCAGTTGAAGAGGTAGCAGCACCCTCATGGGCCCAGCCCATCCTCAAATTCTTGGTGAACAAGGAGCTACCAACTGACGAAACCTTGGCTCGGCAAATACAATGCCGAGCGGCAGCATACACCATAATCAACAGAAAGCTGGTCAGGCGCAGCGTCGCTGGAGTGTACCGGCGCTGCGTCGAGCCAGAGCAAGGCCAAGCAATTCTCAGAGACATCCATCAAGGCGAGTGCGGCCACCATGCGGCCTCAAGAGCGCTCGTCGCCAAAGCTTTCCGACACGGTTTCTTCTGGCCGACTGCCCTCGAAGAAGCCAAAGAGTTGGTCCAGAAATGCAAGGGGTGCCAGAAGTTCCGATCCAAGCCGCATCAGCCGGCTTCAGCACTCAAGACTATCCCCATCGCCTGGCCCTTTGCAGTCTGGGGCCTGGATATGGTGGGACCCTTCAAGACGGCACGAGGCGGCCTAACTCATCTGCTTATCGCGGTGGACAAGTTCACCAAGTGGATAGAAGCGAAGCCCATCAAGAAGTTGAACGGACCGACTGCCGTGACTTTCATCTCAGATATCACAATTTGGTATGGCATACCGCACAGCATCATCACCGACAACGGCACCAACTTTGCCAAAGGCGCCTTGGCCCGTTTCTGCGCGACGCAGGGCATCCGACTGGACTTAGCGTCCGTTGCCCATCCGCAGTCAAACGGGCAGGTGGAGCGGGCGAATGGCCTCATCCTGTCCGGCATCAAGCCTCGGTTGGTCGAACCACTGGAGTGTTCGGCCGGCTGTTGGCTTGACGAGTTGCCAGCCATCCTCTGGAGTCTGCGCACGACTCCAAACAAGTCGACCGACTTCACACCCTTCTTCCTCGTCTACGGTGCTGAAGCCGTCATCCCAACGGATATAGAGTTCGACTCCCCGCGAGTCACGATGTACACTGCGGAGGAGGCAGAAGAAGCACGACAAGACGTGTCGATCTGCTGGAAGAGGGCCGGCTGTTGGCACTCAGCCGGTCCAGCGTCTACCAGCAGAGCCTACGTCGCTACTACAACAGGAAGGTCAGGCCGAGATCCTTCCAAGAGGGCGACCTTGTGCTCCGGCTGATCCAGCGAACAGCCGGTCAGCACAAGTTGTCGGCACCTTGGGAAGGCCCCTTCATCATCAGCAAGGTGCTAGGCAACGACTCCTACTACCTGATCGACGCTCAGAAGCCCCGAGCACGGAAGAGGGACGACTCCGGCAAAGAGACGGAGCGACCATGGAACGCGAATCTTCTTCGAAGATTTTACAGCTGATGCAGTATGTACCACGCTACCCTTTTGTATTGAAGTACCAAGACTCTGGGGCCCCCGAGACGGACTCGGGGACTGCCCCTTTTTGTTATCTGTATAATAAGTATTATGCTTCCGAGTATGCTACTCTTTGTTATGCCGCTTGGCACCGGGCTCGACTAGTCGGCCCGGGGACTCGCCGTCTCGCTCTATGAAAACGCTTCCTGTAGTCGGACAAGTAGTGTGTGGTGCTTAAGCCATCTCCTGTTAGAAGCCGCAACTCGCAGAGCGATTGCCCGGCGGGCAGGAGTAGGGAAGAATGGGTTCCCACACGAAAAATGGCTAAGGACCCAAAGCACAAACATAGCTCGAGCCGGCTTTCCAGCAGTTCCTCGCAAAACCGACTCTGAGTAGTCGGCTTACTATTTTCTATCCGACTTGCTAACGAAACTCTAGAATGGCTAAGTACTTGCCTTCCCAAAGTAGCCAAGTGTTTTGATCCAGCGGCAGTCCGCGGAGCGGCTGCCCGACTGGCAAAGACGGCATCTAAGGGAAGGCGGCAAAAGGAAAAAGCCAAAAGAGCATTAAGCAAGAAATGATAGAACCCAGATAAATACTTACATCACAAAGGCCATTGGCCGAATCCTCGAACGGAAGTTGAAAATACACCCCGCGGGTGGAATTGTGCGAATTAACAAAGTTCGTCGAGAAACTACTAAGCAGATAAACAAGACAAGGCGGCGACCTATGAAGCAGCAGACGAGTTCGGGGGCTCGGAGGAGATGGCGGTGTCAGACGTTGGGGCGGCCGGCTGGGCAGACTCGGCTTGATCACCACCAGCGACAGTCGGCGCAGTTGGGCGCGGCTCGTTGTTGGAGGCACGGTCGAGCTGAGGCTGATCGTCCGCTTCGGCTTATGGTGCCTCCATCCCGTCTCCAACCTCCACCTCGCCTCCCTCCTCGACACTGGAGCCGATCACCTCCGCCGAGTCCTCGCCGTAGTTCGGGTTCATCCCGAACCACTCCGGCGGCGCCTCTTTGCCATTGTTAGCTAGCTCAGGAACAAAGACATTGGGGTCGACGTACTCGGCGAGTGCCGCGGCGCGCTTGACAAAGTCATCCTTCATGGCTGCCAGCTCCGGCTGGGCTTCAGCCCGGAGCGTGGCCAGCTGGTCCAGGCTCAGGACCGGATACCACGCCTTGACGAACTCCAAGGCACAACGCGCTCCGGCGCGTGCCGAGGAGCCTTTCCAAGCCTCCAGGCGGCCCGCTGCGACCTCCTGCCAGTCGGCTGTCCGGTTGGGAGTGCGCAGAATCGGCATCTCCGGCCACAAGGCCGCAATCGCCTAGGCGCCGGCACGTTGAAGCCGGCGCAGCATCCGGTGAGCCGGCCACAGGCGAGCCTCGATGCTCTGAAGCTGTTCATCAGGAGTCCGGGGGGCGTTGGCAGCAACCTCCTCGCCGGCCGCCCTCTGTGCCTCGCGATCGGCCTCGATGGCTTGAACAGCAGTTTGCGCATGGCCTGGGTAGAAGTCTACCAAGACGGAAAAAGAAGCAAGTCAGAAAAAGCAAGAGTCGGCCCGACCCACAGTCGGCCGCTCAAAGAAAGCGAGTAAAGAAAACTTACCATCAAGGATATCTTCAATCTCATGGAAGCCGAAGGTTAGCATCGCCACCTTGTCGGTCCAGGAGGAGCGTTCGGCTTCGAACTCGTCCTGGAGTCCAGTCTCTCTCTCCTTCGCCTCCTCCTGCGCCTTCTTGAGCAGCTCCTTCTGCTCCGCCAGCTGCGCGGCCAGCAGGTCGCGCTCCGTGACGAGCTTGCCGCACTCCACCTCCTTGGCGCGCAAGGCGGTGTTGGCTTCGCCCAACTGCTGCTGAAGAACGGCGTTGGCCTCTGAAGAAAGAAGAAAAAGGATGCAAGTCGTCAGAGAAGGTCGTCGAGAAGATCCGGCCCGACTGCGCAACAGCCGGCCCGAATCTCGGGAACTACAGCCCGCGGGTGCGCCAGCGCGCCCCCGCGAAGAAGGAAACTCACTCCGGCTCTCCGACAAGTCGGCAGTCCGCTTGCCCAGCTCTTCAACATTACGGTTGAAGACGGTGACTCGGAGGTTGTGGTAATCCTATGATAAGCATTTCAAAAAGAATAAGCATTTGGAACTCGCCAATAGAGTTCCAACCCGCCTGCTCAGCAGTCGGCTCGGAACTCGGGGACTACACCCAGTGGGTGCACTGGCGCGCCCCCACAGAGAAGCGCAAGGAAAAACAAAGTCAGAAGGAACATACCCGGACGGCCGCACGAGACACCAGATGCGCCTTGGTGCAGTTCTGGAGGGCGTCGCTTTTGGCTCGCAGCTTCGCCTGGACGTCCAGGAGCACCTGGTTCAACGGGCCCATGCCACCTCCTCGCACCCACCCGACGGGCGCGGCGCTCATCACCTCGATGTCTGGGGCGGCCGAGCTGGCCGCTCTGATCTCCAGAGGGCGCGGCGCTGAAGTCACCTTCTCCAGACGGCGACGTATCGGAGAGGCGACTTGGAGAAGCAGGTTCACCGTGGTCTCGTCCGTGGTCGGCGGCACCGGCGGGTGCGCTGGCTGTTTATCCCTCGCGTTTCCCGATGGCGGAGGGGGCGGTGGTGGCGGCACCACCGTGTCCAGACCGGGGGCCTCGCCGCCCTCCCACTCCACGACGGGATGTTCCCCGCCGACCTCCCCAGACTGCTCCGTATGATCCGGAGGCGGCGCTGAGCTCAATGGGACGATGAACAGCGCCGACTGGCGGCGCGCGGCTTCTTCGGCCCGCTCTTTGGCCGCGGTGGCGGCTTCGGCTCCCTCCAGCCCCTTCTGGGTGGAGGCGGCCGCCTTCTCGGCCTCCGCCTTCTCCCGGCGGGCGGCTTCATCCTCGTCCCGCTTCTCCTGCGTGTTCCGCTCCGTCGCTTCCTGGAGGTCGGCAGCGGGGTCGATACGCCGAGTCGTGGCGGACGACTCCACCGACCCCCTGATGGAGGCGTCGGCGACTCTCCCAAGGGTGAGAGGAGCGTTGGAACAGGGAAGAAACGTAAGGACACAGACAAAATCCACCAGGAAATAAAGCAAGACAAAGGAGCAGAAACACGTACCCAGAGGATAGCGGCGGCTTCTTCACTTCCTTACGGAAGCGATGGGCCCTGGCGACCGCCTCTTCCCGTTTGGTCGCGGCGGCCGCCCCCTTAAACTTCTTTTCCCGGCCTCCAAGGGAACTCGGCCCAGCCCGGCGCTTCCTCGCGCCGTCTTGCCTCGGTTGATGGCGCGGGGCGACTCCTCCATCTTCGCTGGCGGGCCAGTCGGCGAAGGTGGCCGAGGGCCTGAGGCCGCCTTCCTCTCCTTCGCCGCCTCCTTCGGCGCCGGCCTCCATCGCCGCCGCCCCCAGGTCGGGGTTGTCGATGTCGCTCTTCGCTCGATCGGGGGCGAACTGGCGGGGCGGCCCCGCGGCGCCGGTCGCGGGCTGGAGGAGAGGGTTCTGGTTCAAGCGATAAGAATAATAGAGATCAAGAGTCGGATTTGGCTGAAGAAGAAGAAGAAGAAGAAGAAGAAGAAGAATCACTTACCACCGGCGGGGGGTTGGCGCGCGAGTACGGCTCCATGCCAAACTGCCAATCCTCCGAGAGGCCGCAGTTCGCGATGTAGTTCACCGTATCGGCTACCTCCGCATGAGGCATGTCCTTGGTGCACATCCGACTGGGGTCCCGGTGGCCGCTCATCTGACAGATCAGATGAGGCCTGCTTTGGAGCGGGAGGACTCGGCGCGCCACGAAGGCGGCCAGCAAGTCGGGCCCAGTCAGACCGGCCGACTGCGTCAGCACTCGGAGTCGCGCCACGGCGACGGCCCCAGCCGGAGTCAGCGTCCTGGCGCGGTATGACCAGCTGGGCTGCCTCCCAGCTGGCGCGCCGGCTACTTAGGCCGACAGATTAACCCAGTCACCGTCTGGGGCGGCATTCTTCACATAGAAGTAAGAGCGCTGCCACATCTTCACCGGTTTGATTAGCTGGATGGCGGGGAACGGGTTGTCGGCCGTCGACCTCCGTAGCGCGATGAAGGCACCGCACTGAGCTGGCACGCCGGCAACATGCGTGCCGAGCTTGGAATGAAAGAACTCTCCCCACAGCTCGATGATGGGGAGAACGCCAAGGAAGCCCTCGCACAACGCTGTGAAGGCCGCCAGCAGCACCACCGTGTTTGGGGTGAGGTGGTGCGGCTGGAGGCCATGGACCTCCAAAAACGAGCGAAAGAACCCGCTCACCGGCAGCCCTAGGCCGCGCATGAGGTGGGAACGAAACATGATCTGCTCGCCCTCCCCCGGCGTCGGCGTAACCTCCGTCGGCGGCGGGTCGCGGGCCTGCACAAGGTGCGCACCGGGAAGGCGACGCTTCTTGCGGAGGAAGTCGATCATGTCGTCGTCAATCTCGGAACCGTCCCATATGCCGGAGCGCACGGCGGCGGGCGCGGCGGCGGAGGTAGAGCTCATCGCTGCAAGCAGGGCGCGGTTCGGCGCAGCAGCGGCGGGAGAAAGAAGGAAGGAGAAACAAGCAAAGGAAGCATAGGGGAGCGGGCGCGCGTGCTTCGCCGCCCCACTCCCTCCGCCTACTTATAGGCCTGCGGGCTGAAGAAACGAGGGGGCGTCGTGGGATTAACTGCACCCACGCATGGGCCTGTCCCGTCGCGCCCACGCATGGGCCTGTCCATGTTCGAGGGCCGAGGCACGGTAATGGTAGGCCCCACCCATGGGCCTGTCCCGTCGCGCGCGTGGGCTGGCAGACTAGCTCAGCCACGTGGCGTCCCTTGGCGGGTCCGCGGCGGGCGGCGGCCGTGTGGCTTATCAAGCACGCCGTCTGAATCCCGCCACGACTTTCAAACCCTTTGAAGAGCAAGACGACCTTCGACTAGTCCGGCTTCCCACAGTCGGCTTGTCGGAGACGGCCTGAATAAGATCACCTCCCCACGACGCACTCGGAGGAAGAAACTGTTGAGGCTCCTCGACATGTCTCCCTCAGCGCCTCACCAGCTTCGGGGACTACTGTCGGAGTAATGGGCCACGGGTAGGCTAACCCGGGACCCAGAACCTTTCAAGACATCGGGGCAGGCTTCGCCCCTCAAAGAATCCCAAGACGATCGGCCGACTCTGGGAGTCGGCCGCGGCATCACCGATACCCACTCACGGCCGAATCCCAGAGACGGCTGTGACTCCCAATCGGCGACTCCAGAGAGGCCGACTATGGGGAGTCGGGCCGCGACTTCGCCACTCTCTGCCTTCGAGAAGAAGGACGAGACCGGGGATGGCCGGAGTACGGCCCTCCCCTGCGTTGATTACCAAGAACAGGTATGGCTACAGTACGCCGTACCGGAGGAGATCTCCGTCCGGCGCGGCACTGTCGCCATACTGGCCCTGACGTCCGCCCTGACGACGGAACATTGTTCCCACGTTGGCCCGCATGTACGGCCTGGAGACGGTGGGCCCCGCTAGTCAGCGGGGGGGACGAAGACGGCAAGAGCACCCGAAGACGGACCCCGTGGGAGTCGACCTCCAAGAGTAGGCCCGTTCCTCCCACGGGCCCCGCACGCCATTAACCAGATAAGAAGGGGAGTGGCGACAGTGATCGCCCGCCAGGCGGCGGCACTGTTGCCACACCCCCACGACCAAGCCCACGTCATTAGAGGCGCGGCTACAGTGGCCAGGTCAGTCGGCGGGGCCCACCAGCGGCGGGCCCCAGAAGTCGGCGGAGACGGCGGCTACCTAAGAGACAGACGGCTGGGACCCGCTCCCAGCCAGATTCCCATTGTACCCCCGGGGGGTAGGCCTATATAAACCCCCCGGAGCACCCATGCAAAGGGTTCGATCCTTTTACCACTAGATCAGAAGCATAGAAGGGAGAGAGCTAGCCTTGCCCTCTCCTACCTCCAGAACACAGCTCGAGGAGCAACTTTGTACACATATCACCATAGAGATCATGCGGAAACCCTGCAGAGCAGCAGTAGGGGTATTATCTCCTCGGAGAGCCCTGAAGCTGGGTAAGATTCGCCGGCGTGCATGTCTACGCCTCATCCCGCTTCCAGGCACCGGCGACGTCCTACTCGCCCCCACCATGATAAGCCATCCTTTGGCATATGTCACATCCAACCCCCGACAATTATGTTGTGGTGTCCTAGGTAGCATGAATTTTTGAAACTATTCCACATTGTTTTTAATTGAAGACCAAACTCGTAACTCAAATATTCGTCTCCGTGATCAGATCGTAGAAACCTTATTTTTCTTGTTACGATGATTTTCCACTTCACTCTGAAATTCTTTGAACTTTTCAAATGTTTCAGACTTATGTTTCATCAAGTAGATATACCCATATCTACTTAAATCATCTGTGAAGGTCAGAAAATAACGATACCCGCTGCGAGCTTCAACACTCATCGGATCGCATACATCAGTATGTATTATTTCCAATAAGTCAGTTGCTTGCTTCATTGTTCCGGAGAACGGCATTTTAGTCATCTTGCCCAAGAGACATGGTTCGCAAGCATCAAGTGATTCATAATCAAGTGATTCCAAAATCCCATCAGCATGGAGTTTCTTCATGCGCTTTACACCAATATGACTTAAATGGCAGTGCCAAAAATAAGTTGCATTATCATTATTAACTTCGCATCTTTTGGTTTCAATATTATGAATATGTGTATCACTACGATCGATATCCAATGAACTATTTTCATTGGGTGTGTAACCATATAAGGTTTATTCATGTAAACAAAACAACAATTTATTCTCTTACTTAAATGAATAACCGTATTACAATAAACATGATCAAATCATATTCATGCTCAACGCAAACACCAAATAACACTTATTTAGGTTCAACACTAATCCCGAAAGTATAGGGAGTGTGCGATGATGATCATATCAATCTTGGAACCACTTCCAACACACATCATCACTTCACCCTTAACTAGTCTCTGTTTATTCAGCAACTCCCGTTTTGAGTTACTAATCTTAGCAACTAAACTAGTATCAAATACTGAGGGGTTGCTATAAACACTAGTAAAGTACACATCAATAACATGTATATCAAATATACTTATGTTCACTTTGAAATCCTTCTTATCCACCAATCACTTGGGGTAGTTCCGCTTCCAGTGACCAGTCCCTTTGCAGTAGAAGCACTTAGTCTCAGGCTTAGGACCAGACTTGGGCTTCTTCACTTGAGCAGCAACTTGCTTGCTGTTCTTCTTAAAGTTCCCCTTTTTCTCTTTTCCCTTTTCTTGAAACTAGTGGTCTTGTCTACCATCAACACTTGATGCTCTTTCTTGATTTCTACCTTCATCGATTTCATCATCATGAAAAGCTCGAGAGTCGTTTTCGTCATCCCTTGCATACTATAGTTCATCACGAAGTTCTACTAACTTGGCGATGGTGACTAGAGAATTATGTCAATCACTATCTTATCTGGAGGATTAACTCCCACTTGATTCAAGCGATTGTAGTACCCAGACAATCTGAGCACATGCTCACTAGTTGAGCGATTCTCCTCCATCTTTTAGCTATAGAACTTGTTGGAGACTCCATATCTCTCAACTCGGGTATTTACTTGAAATATTAACTTCAACTCCTGGAACATCTCATATGGTCCATGACGTTCAAAACGTCTTTGAAGTCCCGATTCTAAGTCGTTAAGCATGGTGCACTAAACTATCAAGTAGTCATCATATTGAGCTAGCCAAACGTTCATAACATCTACATCTGCTCCTGCAATAGGTCTGCCACCTAGCGGTGCATCAAGGACATAATTCTTCTGTGCAGCAATGAGGATAAACCTCAGATCACGGATCCAATCCGCATCATTGCTACTAACATCTTTCAACACAATTTTCTCTGGGAACATATCAAAATAAACACAGGGAAGCAACAACGCGAGCTATTGATCTACAACATAATTTGCAAAATACTACCAGGACTAAGTTCATGATAAATTTAAGTTCAATTAATCATATTCCTTTAGAACTCCCACTTAGACAGACATCTCTCTAGTCATCTAAGTGATCACGTGATCCAAATCAACTAAACCATGTCCGATCATCACGTGAGATGGAGTAGTTTTCAATGGTGAACATCACTATGTTGATCATATCTACTATATGATTCACGCTCGACCTATCGGTCTCCGTGTTCCGAGGCCATATCTCTATATGCTTGGCTCGTCAAGTATAACCTGAGTATTCCGCGTGTGCAACTGTTTTGCACCCGTTGTATTTGAACGTAGAGCCTATCACACCCGATCATCACGTGGCGTCTCAGCACGAAGAACTTTCGCAACGGTGCATACTCAGGGAGAACACTTCTTGATAATTAGTGAGAGATCATCTTAAAATGCTACCGTCAATCAAAGCAAGATAAGATGCATAAAAGATAAACATCACATGCAATCAATATAAGTGACATGATATGGGCATCATCATCTTGTGCTTGTGATCTCCATCTTCGAAGCACCGTCATGATCACCATCATCACCAGCGCGACACCTTGATCTCCATCGTAGCATCGTTATCGTCTCGCCAATCTTATGCTTCTACGACTATCGCTATCGCTTAGTGATAAAGTAAAGCATTACAGGGCGATTGCATTGCATACAATAAAGCGACAACCATATGGCTCCTGCCAGTTGCCGATAACTCGGTTACAAAACATGATCATCTCATACAATAAAATTTAGCATCATGTCTTGACCATATCACATCACAACATGCCCTACAAAAACAAGTTAGACGTCCTCTACTTTGTTGTTGTAAATTTTACGTGGCTGCTACGGGCTTAGCAAGAACCAATCTTACCTACGCATCAAAACCACAACGATAGTTTGTCAAGTTAGTGATGTTTTAACCTTCGCAAGGACCGGACGTAGCCACACTCGGTTCAACTAAAGTTGGAGAAACTGACACCCGCCAGCCACCTGTGTGCAAAGCACATCGGTAGAACCAGTCTCGCGTAAGCGTACGCGTAATGTCGGTCCGGTCCGCTTCATCCAACAATACCGCCGAACCAAAGTATGACATGCTGGTAAGCAGTATGACTTATATCGCCCACAACTCACTTGTGTTCTACTCGTGCATATAACATCAACACATAAAACCTAGGCTCTGATACCACTGTTGGGGAACGTAGTAATTTCAAAATTTTCCTACGCACACACAAGATCATGGTGATGCATCGCAAAGAGAGGGGAGAGTGTTGTCTACGTACCCTCGTAGACCGAAGCGGAAGCGTTGACGCAACGTAGAGGAAGTAGTCGTACGTCTTCCCAGTCCAACCGATCCAAGCACCGTTACTCCGGCACCTCCGAGTTCTTGACACACGTACAGCTCGATGACGCACCCCGGGCTCCGATCCAGAAAAGCTTCGGGGAGGAGTTTTTTTAGCACGACAGCGTGGTGGCGATCTTGATGTTCAACCGTCGCAGGGCTTCGCCTAAGCACCGCTACAATATGACCGAGGTGTAATATCGTGGAGGGGGGAACCGCACACGCCTAAGGAACGATCACGAAGATCAACTTGTGTGTTCTAGGGTGCCCCCTGCCCCCGTATATAAAGGAGCCAAGGGGAGGGGGCGGCCGGCCAAGGAGGGGCGCGCCAGGGGGAGTCCTACTCCCACCGGGAGTAGGACTCCCTTCTTTCCTAGTTGGAGAAGGAGAAGGGGGGAAAGAGGAGGAAGAGGGAAAGGAAAGGGGGGGGGGGCGCCGCCCTCCTTCCCTTGTCCTATTCGGACTAGGAAGGGGAGGGGCGCGCGGCCACCTCCTGCCTCCTTTTCTCTTCTCCCTCAAGGCCCATGTAGGCCCAATAACCCCCCGGGGGTTTCCGGTAACCCCCCGGTACTCCGGTAAAATGCCGATTTCACTCGGAACGATTTCGATGCCCAAATATAGGCTTCCAATATATCAATCTTTATGTCTCGACCATTTCGAGACTCCTCGTCATGTCCATGATCACATCTGGGACTCCGAACAACCTTCGGTACATCAAAATACATAAACTCATAATGAAACTGTCATCGTAACGTTAAGCGTGCGGACCCTATGGTTCGAGAACAATGTAGACATGACCGAGACACGTCTCCGGTCAATAACCAATAGCGGGACCTGGATGCCCATATTGGTTCCTACATATTCTACGAAGATCTTTATCGGTCAGACCGCATAACAACATACGTTGTTCCCTTTGTCATCGGTATGTTACTTGCCCGAGATTCGATCGTCGGTATCCAATACCTAGTTCAATCTCGTTACCAGCAAGTCTCTTTACTCGTTCCGTAATACATCATCCCGCAACTAACTCATTAGTTGCAATGCTTGCAAGGCTTAAGTGATGTGCATTACCGAGAGGTCCTAGAGATACCTCTCCGACAATCGGAGTGACAAATCCTAATCTCGAAATACGCCAACCCAACATGTACCTTTGGAGACACATGTAGAGCTCCTTTATAATCACTCAGTTATGTTGTGACGTTTGGTAGCACACAAAGTGTTCCTCTGGTAAACGGGAGTTGCATAATCTCATAGTCATAGGAACATGTATAAGTCATGAAGAAAGCAATAGCAACATACTAAACGATCGGGTGCTAAGCTAATGGAATTGGTCATGTCAATCAAATCATTCAACTAATGATGTGATCCCGTTAATCAAATAACAACTCTTTGTTCATGGTCAGGAAACATAATCATCTTTGATTAACGAGCTAGTCAAGTAGAGGCATACTAGTGACACTCTGTTTGTCTATTTATTCACACATGTATTATGTTTCCGGTTAATACAATTATAGCATGAATAATAAACATTTATCATGATATAAGGAAATAAATAATAACTTTATTATTGCCTCCAGGGCATATTTCCTTCAAGATGTACAAGTTCAGGCCCTTCTCGGAGGAAGTAACAGCCCTATGTCTCGGTGCCCGAAGGCTTGGTCGACTGGATTATGCGTGAGAGTTATAGGGGTGCGAACCCTTGTGCCGGAGGAGGGGGTGGCTTATATAGAGTGCACCAGGACCCCAGCCATCCCATGTTACACAGAGTTCAATATACATTAAGACAGGGTGTTACTGGTAATTCTAGTTGTAAAGAGCTAGAAATGATCTTCAATACTACAGAGTGAATGTCTGACCGTTGCCATCTGGGTGGCTTTAGATCTTCTGTTCTCCAAGTGATTCTTCCTGTGTTCGAATGGAATTGGGGTATCCGAGTGGGACATTTGGTCGAGTGGATTACACTCTATGGTATTTTAGTCAGTACCTTCTGTTGATTCTTGAATGTACATGACTTTAAGGCAGTGACCTTGGGTAGGACGTCTAGGACAGGCCTATGACCCTACCCTAGGTACATGTCATCGTCAACTACCCCCCAGGACTTACCAGGTAAGATATGACTAGCTAAATCTTACCAATACCACTTGCAACGACTATGATTTGTACGGTTGATGTATTAAGCATGTTCGTGCCTTGTTTATTTCAGTACTACACACTGCGTGATGTTCAAATATTACCGTGCCCAGCTCAATTTCATCAATACCAGAAAAAACTTACAATACATGACTCAGGATATCACTAGAGATGTTGCCCATTTGCTATTTTTAGTGGATGCTAACCCTATTGTACTTAACATGCCTGTCCATGTACTTACGCAGGGTCATAACGGCCGATGCTTTTGTTTGATGTCGGTGAGCTGCATCCCATGTCTTACAGTATTTCACATAATTTGTGCAATTGCAGTTTAACTTCTACCATTTACTAGTTGCCTGTAGGTACACATGTCAGTGGCACTGATCCATGCTTCGACTCGGAGGAATAGCTCGCCTCCGCCGTCGCTGACTTTGGGCGAGCTCTGGCCAAGATGAAGTGCCCCAGCAACTACCTCTCAGGACTTATCAAGTATGTACTCACCAGTTCAATCTTACCAATACCAGTTGCAACTAATGGCTATCTTCTGTACGGTCGATGTATTAAGCATGTTCTAGTAAACATGCCTAACACATTTTTGCTACTTTCCCTACCTTTTTATAGAAATCTGGGCCATTCTCTGTTCTGGCAGCACCTGCCTTGTGATGTTTAACTATGCCAATTGCATTTTTATCAGTACTGGTTTTAATGTCTATTAAGCCTGTTGCAATTAACAGTTGAACCCATTTTAAACAGTTGTTTTCAATGGCTACAAACTTACAAAACATGACTTAGGATACTGTTAAGCCTGTTGCAATTAACAGTTGTATCCATTTTTTAATCTGTCCATTTGCTACCATGCTACTCTCTGCAATGAAGATATAATAGAGATGCTGCCCATTTGCTATTTTTGGTGGATGCTAACCCTGTTCTACTTAACATGCATGTCCATGTACTTACGCAGGGTCATAACGGCCAATGCTGTTGTTTGCCGTTGAGGTTAGCTGCATCCCATGTCTTACAGTATTTCACATCATTTGTGCAATTGTAGTTTAACTCCTACCATTTACTGGTTCCCTGTAGGTACACATGTCAGTGGCACTGATCCATGCTTTGACCCATAGGAACAGCTCGCCTCCGCCGCCGCCGAATTTGGGTGGGCTCTAGCCAAGATGAAGTGCCCCAACAACTACCTCTCAGGACTTACCAAGTATGTACTTACCAGTTCAATCTTACCAATACCAGTTGCAATTAATGGCTATGTTTTGTACGGTCGATGTATTAATCATGTTGTAGTAAACATGCCTAACATGTTTTAGCTATTTTCCCTACCTTTTTTATAGACAACTGGGCCATTATCTGCTCTGGCAGCACCTTCCCTGTGATGTTTAACTCTGCCAATTGCATTTTTATCAATACCGGTTTCAATGGCCATTAAGCCTGTTGCAATTAACGGTTGTATCCATTTTTAAAGAGTTGTATTTTTTTTGACACCTGAAATAGTAGGAGAGGCTCCTACTGTATATATTAGATTAAAGTATCAAAAAGGGTTCTTACAAGGTCATAACCTTACATCCATAGCCATTAACAATCTAAGGTAGAAATGGGAAACCAAGATAAATACAAGATTATGGTACACCAAAGGATTGGGCAAAAGAGGAAATAAATTGTTTGTGCTTCTCTTTGGCTCTATGTGTGAGTAGAGAGAAATCCTCTATGAATCTTCTTGCCCATGTGCCGATAGTGGGGTTTATCCTTCGGAAGTGTTTGTTATTTCTTTCTTTCCATAGACTCCAGGAGGCGTATAGGAAAATCTCCATGAACATTGGATTGTTCCATGTTCTTTTTGCATCTTTGATCCAATTGAGACGATCTCCATTAGTTGTCCAGTGGATGTTCAAAGTATCCCAACAAGTCATACTGAAATGACACGTAAAAATCATGTGCTCAACCATTTCTTCCTCCGTACTGCCACACAAGATGCACCCGTGATTGTCCCCAATGTTGTAATGTCTTCTCTTAAGCATGTTTCTGGTATTCAGGCGATCAGACAGCAGGAGCCAACCAAAAACCTTTATTTTCATTGTGGTCAAAGATTTCCAGGGCCATTTATAACTATCGTGTGCAGTGATCTCTCGAAAGTAGAACTTGTAGTACCTTTTTGCCGTGTAAATCTCAGACCCCCACTCATAGACCCAAGCGTCTACGCCCTCTTCTGCATCATTGCCAATATGTAATGTGATCTCCTGGATATCTCGCAGTTCATTGTAAGCTTGCATGGATAGGGGAAGGTGGAAGGTTTCACTGAGGTTGTTGCTGCTGAGGAAATCCCGGACTGAAATATCTTCTTTTGTGGCATAAGAGAATGCACGCGGATGTGAATCGGTCAGGACCTCATCCAGCCAGAGGTCTTTCCACATAAGCACAGTATCTCCTCTACGAACGATCACATGTGAGATGCCTCGATAGATAGGAGTAAGTTTGAGCAAATCTTTCCACCAGAAAGAGCCACAAGGGTCTGAGGCGTGTGGGATTTTGTCTGTGTAGTATGTGGACCAAATTAAATCAACCCACGGTAGATCCCAATGGTTGTAGAACTTGTGTAGGTATTTCATGAGTAAAGCATCACTTTGAGTTTGTAAGTCAAGCACCCCAAGGCCTCCACATTCCTTGGGTCCGCAAACCATCTGCCACGAGGCTAAAGAGTTGCACTTGTCCCCATCATCAGTCTTCTTAGTCCAAAGACATTGCCATCTAATTTTATCCAGTAGATCAATAATCTTTTGTGGCAGTTTAAGGGTGCAGAGCGCAAAGATGATGAGTGAAGTGATGACCGAGTTGAGAAGCGACAGTTTCCCTCCATAGGAGATCATTGATGAAGTTGCAGAGAGTCTTTGTTGAACTCCACAGACCAAAGGCATGAGATCCTGTACAGAAGGTTTTGTCGTGACCATTGGCAATCCAAGATAGGTAAAAGGTAGCTTTCCCACCATGCAGCCGAAAATTTGGGCAATATGTTGGGCAGTTGTAGCATCGTAGTTCATTGGCACAATGGTTGACTTGTGGAAGTTGATCTTTAGTCCAATAGACGTGGCATAATCGGTGAGTATGTTTTTGACAAGAGTCGCCTGGTCTGGATGTGCCGGTAACAAAATGATAGTGTCGTCCGCGTATTGGATCACTGGGTAGTCAGATTGGTTGGGACGGTTGAAGGGCAAGTGTAGTTCATTCCTTCAAAAGGAGTCATTAATCGCAGCTTGCAATAAATATGCCGCCAAGACAAAGATTAAGGGGGACAACGGATCACCCTGTCGTACGCCACAGACGCAGTTAAATTGCTTTCCCGGGACGCCATTAAGTAGAACAGAAGATTTGGCCGATGAAAAAATGGTTTTGATCCACCCCAACCATTTGTCATTGAAGCCCATGTGTTCCATAATATCCAACATAGCCTCATGATCAATGGTGTCAAACGCTTTTGCAAAGTCCAGTTTGAGGATGACTGTTGGATTTTTAGAAGCTTGGCATTGGTAGATGTACTCAAACGCCCATGCAAGGCAATCCTGGATGGACCTCTTTTTCAAGAACCCATACTGGTTTCGTTGTATAAGTTTCAGAATGATTTTTTGAAGCCGATTGGCGAGGAGTTTTGTAATGACTTTGAGACAGCAATTTAACAGAGTAATCGGTTGGAAGTCATTAACTCCTTGAGGTGCAGCAACTTTGGGAATGAGTGTGATTAATCCATCGTTAATGCTCTCAAGATTAAGGCCACCCTCGAAGAACTGATCACAGAGAGCATAAAAGTCCTCCTTAATTATATTCCAACAAGATTTGAGGAATGCTCCGTTGAACCCATCCGGACCTGGTGCCCTATCCGCCGGCATTTCTTTGATGACTAGATCAATCTCTTGTCGAGTAAAAGGCATAGTTAGGTCGTCCAAGCCCTCAATTCGCTTGATGATGGAGGGAAGATTGAATTTCATGTCATGTTTAGAAGAGGTCCCAAGTCTTTCTTTGAAGGAGTGATAAATGACCGATTCCTTGCTTGCATGATCATCAACTATTATTCCATCACGTGAAGTTAGAGAGGCAATATTGTTTCTTCTGTATCGTTCGGAAGCCATTGCTTGGAAGAATTTGGAATTCTCATCACCAAAACGGACTCATCGAATTGTGCAACGTTTCCTCCAATATTCTCTCTGGTAAGAAAGTAACCGCAGAATGTGGGCCTTGAGAATTTTCCTAAAGTTTGCCTCAGGAATGGTCAGTTGCCTTCTGTTTTCAATCGTGTCCAGGTGTGCAAGAGTTTTGTTGGAGTTATCAATTGCAATAGAGAGGCGGGAAATGTTCTTACTCCATTTTTTCAGACAGTACCGTAAGCGCTTGAATTTTCTGCAAAGAATAGTTGCACTATTGGTAGAACGTACCGGCTTATCCCAAGCTGACTGCACAGTGTCCATGAAGCCCGGATGTTGTATCCAAAAGGGTTCGAAACGAAAGAGTTTGCTCTTTGGGATCGAGGTTTCAATTGTGACTACACACGGGATATGATCAGATACTGGCTTACCCAATGGTTTCACAATGGTATTAGGGTAAGAACTCGTCCAATTGCAAGAGGTGAAAAATCAATCAAGTTGCTCCAAAAGTGGATCCTGCTGCATATTACTCCAAGTAAAAGTGCGGCCTTTAATTGGCAGTTCAATAAGACATTGCGTACGTATGAAATCATTAAACGTGATCATGTCATTAATGCTCCTGCCCGGCTTATTACGATTGTCGGGGCTACGGATATAATTAAAGTCCCCGAGGAGAAGCCAATCTTCGTTGGCTGGGATGTTTAAAGGGAAAAGCCAATCAGTGTAATTAGTTCGAGCTTCACCTTGACATGGGCCATAAATGTTCACTAACGTCCAAGATTGAGATGATTGTGTGGACTGAAAATTAATCACAAGAGCAAAATCTTCAGAAGCTATGACCGAGCCAGTGAAAATCGAGCTGTTCCAAATAGTAGCAATGCCACTCGAGGCCCCATTCGAAGGAACAAAAGCAAATTGGTCAAAACGACGGGGACAACAAGATTTGATAAAAGCATGATCGATCATAGGCTTCTTAGTTTCTTGCAAGCATAAAACCAAACAACCACTAGCGTTGATAGCACTAGAAAGAGCTAATTGTTTATCACCAGAGTTCAGCCCACGAATATTCCAACAGAGCACATTCCAATTAACCACGAATATTCCAAAGAGTTGTATTTCAATGGCTACAAACTTACAAAACATGAATTAGGATGTTGTTAAGCCTGTTGCAATTAACAGTTGTATCCATTTTTTAATCCGTCCCTTTGCTACCGTGCTACTCTTTCGAAATGAAGATATCACTACAGATGCTGCCGTTTTATTACCCTTTGCTATTTTTAGTGGATGTTAACCCTGTTGTAGTTAACATTGGCTTTCCATGTACTTACACAGGGCTACAATGGGCGATGTTGTTGTTTGACGTCGAGGTTAGTTGCACCATGCCATGTCTTATACACCATCTATTCCTAAATATAAGTATTTTTAGAGATTCCAATATATACTACATAAGGAGCAAAATGAGTGGATCTAGATTCTAATCTAAACTATATCTATAATTCTATATACATCCTTATGTAGTTCATATTAAAATCTAAAAAAAATGCTTGTACTTAGGAACATAGGTAGTTGTATTTTACATCATTTGTGCAATCTCAGTTTAGCTTCTAACATTTACTGGTTGCTTGTAGGTGCATATATGAGCGATACTGATCCACGCTTCAATCCCTTTTGCGTATGGGGCAATGAGATATTCATGAACAAGCGTCAAGTGAGGAAACTAAGAAAGATTGTTAGGCGAAAGAAACAGGTGATTGGAATTAAGCTCTTTATTTACACTTTGTCGAAGACAACAGTGAACTTTGGGATGGTAATTAATGTGTTGCCTTTTCCCCTGCCCACAACAAGTTACTCTATTAGACCTCAATATCTGATATTTTTTCTTTTCAGTGGTTTCTGAAGCTATTTACTGATGATTACCTTGCAAACTATATGACCAGAGTGGAGGAAACTAAGGTTAAAGTATATAATTCATGCTACCATGATAATGCTCTAGAAGTCTTCCTGAAGGCGGCGAAGGATGGGCGGGCGATCGTCACAAGGGGTTGGACAAAAGTGGTTCGTGCCTATGGCATGCAGTAAGGCACATTATGGGCATTCCGCTTCTTCAACACCGTCGGCAGTCAAAATGATTTACACTTGTTTCTTCACCTTTACCGCCTTTAAATATTGTGGTTCGTCATAGTTAATTGCTGCCTAATCCTGTAATTACTGAACATATTGTACTTGCAATTTTATTTATGGATTCATTGTTGAACCATTGTGCTGAGAATTTGAATTGCACGTTTCGTATTTCAAAATTTCCAATTCGAATAATAAATTACAGGCAAAAATAAAAAGAGAACAGACGGTCATGGAACTTTGCAAATGGTTCTGGCAGTAAAAGCTCTTGTGATGGATAGCCCAATGCCACACAGTTTTCTATATCAAATCATGTGTGATGTAGTTAATGATAGCAAACAGTTAACCAAGGCAGAGCCTGTGTGATAGTTACACCTTCCACACACGAGCCTATACATAAAACTGTGTAGGATGTACATATAAACAGAAACGTTTTCCCTGGATTGACTGTGTGGGATGTACATAAGAACGGAAACGTAGTCCTTGGATTGACTGTGTGTGATATATATACGAACGAAAATATTTTTCTGGGATTCACCGTGTGGGATGTACATACCTACGGAAATGTTTTTCTCGGGTTACCGTGTGGGATGTACATACCTACGAAAATGATTGGGTTTCGATGCCTCGCCCAATCGCTCACGGCCCCAGCCTGTGTCCTAGGAGGGCCTATCCCCAACGATTTCTGGGTCGTGTGGGAAGGACCCTCCTATCGCCCACACTCACTTGGCGATGGTTCCAAATGCCGTCGTACAAAGGGGTTAAAAACCGTTTGTATAGCACCGACGCGCACCAGTGCAAAGTGTTGGAATTTGAGACATTTTATTATTGCTCGCTAGTTGATTATACTATTGATATGAGTAAATATAATTTATAAGAGTAATCGTTGGCATGGTTAGTCATGATCTTTGCTGAAAACCTAGGTATAATTTAAGCATGTATATAGACACAAGAACAAAAGAGTTCATAAAAGTAATTTTTCATCACTTTCAGGTTGTTAACTGAATTGCTTGAGGACAATCAATGAGTTAAGCTTGAGGGAGTTGATACGTGTCCATCGTATCTACTTTTCCAAATATTTTTGCTCTTTTTTTGCACTCTAATTTGCATGATTTGAATGAAACTAACCCGGACCGGTGATGTTTTTAGTAGAATTTCCATGATGTTTTTTTGTGCAGAAATAAAAGTTCTTGGAATTCGACGAAACTTTTTGGAGAATTATTTTGGATTAAAAGAAAAATACTGGAACAAGTACCCACTAGAGGGGGGCCCTGCTGCCCACTAGGCACCAGGGCGTGCCGCTCCCTAGGGCGCACCCTGGTGTATAGTGGGGCCCATGACGCTCCGCTGACCCTAATCCGGATACTATAAATTCCTATTTCCTGAGAAAAAATAGGAGAGAAAGATTCATCACCTTTTACGATATGGAGCCGCCGGCACCTCCTGTTCTTCATCGGGAGACCAAATCTGGAGTCCGTTCTGGGCTCCGGAGATGGGGATTCGCCGCCATCGTCATCATCAACCATCCTCCATCACCAATTTCATGATGCTTACCGCCGGAAGTGAGTAATCTCTTCGTAGGCTTGCTGGACAGTGATGGGTTGGATGAGATTTATCATGTAATCGAATTAGTTTTGTTAGGGCTCAATCCCTAGTATCTGCTATGTTCCGAGATTGATGTTGCTACGACTTTGTTATGCTTAATGCTTGTCACTAGGGCCTGAGTGTCATGATTTCAGATCTGAACCGTTTATGTTTTCGCGAATATATTTGTGCTCTTGACCCTACCATGCAAGTTATATGCACCTATTACGTGTTATGATCCGCATACCCCAAGGTGACAATAATTGGGTTTCTTTCCGGTGATTACCGCGGTTTGAGGAGTTCATGCATTCACTATGTGTTAATGATTTTTTCCGGTTCTCTATTAAAAGGAGACCTTAATATCCCTTAGTTTTCTTATGGACCTCGCTGCCACGGGAGGGGAGGATAAAAGATGTTATGCAAGTTCTTGATGAACTTGAGCTAGTTCTATGTCGCCCTAAGTTATAACTGTTACATGGTGAATGCCATCCAACATAATTGTCATCCCTGATCCAATGCCTACGATCTTTTCGTATATTGATCTTTGCTAAGTTAGTACTGTTGTTGTTGCTGCTGTTACAATTACTACCATATTACCGTTGTTATCATTACTGCTACTACTTCTATCAAATTATCATACTATCGTGCTATTAATCACTTGCTACAGATATTTAGTTCTTCGGGTGTGGTTAAATTGACAACCCAACTGCTACTATTTGCAAATATTCTTTGGCTTCCCTTGTGTCGAATCAATAAATTTGAGTTGAATACTCTACCCTCAAAAACTGTTGCGATCCCTTATACTTCTGGGTTATCACCACCCACTTCACAACACACTAACCACGGTAGGAGCAGAAGTACCCCATCCACTCCTAGCCAGGCATCAGGCACTAGGTCTGCTTCAGCGCCTCCATGATAGGAAGCGAAGCAAAGCCCTGGGCATAGCCTTGTGGCATTGGCCCATGGAAGCATTCACGACGCCACATCCGTGCCCATCGTCGCCGATCCTCCCGATGGTGTGGCAACGTCACCGCCACCTCGCACCGCGCCCATGAGGAGGGAGACCTCACTGCCCGTGGGCACCATCTTGACTGAGCCTACCATCCCTACCCGGAGTGAGACCCCCGACCCGCCTCAGTCCCAGAACTAGTCCGCCCGAGCGCGAGTCTAGATCCAAGACGTCCACGGTCCAGATCAAGGAGAAGGAATGGTGCCACCACCACCCTGCGCTGCCTACTGGAACCACACCGCCAGGTCTGCGACGCCGAGGTCCCTGCAGGACCGCACAAACGTCACCACGCCCACCGTAGAAACCCACAAGGGACACCGCCAACACCCCGCGCCGCCCACTATGTAGTATCCGCAAAGGGAGACGGCTTGCACATAGCCAGCACGCCACCACCAGCCCAGGACACACAACCCACCACGCCCAAGCCCCCTGCCCACTGGATCCGCACTGGAGCAGACCACTCTTGTCGTCACCACCTTCCAGAGCACCGGTCGGGACTCCAACCACCTCCCGCCTCGTGAGCACGCCACCCAGGGGCAGATCTGACCGGACTTGGCCAGGGAACCACCCGTACATAGCCACCGAAGCCGAAACCGTCGCAGCTGCCACGCCAAAGTCTGACAACAGCCCACCACCATGCCTCCTGCGCCAGCGACCCGCTTGTCCATCCCTGTGCCAGCCCCACTCCCCCACTTGAAAAGCCGCCTCGGGCCAGCACGTCCTGAGCAGAGAGGCACCAGGGCCCCGCCACCACATACGTCGGTCGGGCTTTGCTCGGCGGTGCCTTATGATGGCAGGGGAGGAGAGACGAGAGGGAAGAGAGGAGGCCGGGCACTAGGGTTCGGCCCCGGTCACTCGTAGGGGCGATGCATGGGAGGAGAGGGGAAAAAGATTCTTCTTTACCGCCCGAAATATATGTACTCCCTCTGATCCATATTACTTGTTTTAGATTTGTTTAGATACAGATGTATCTGACACTAAAACTATGAGGGAGTATACAGTATTTTCGAAAATAATAATAAAAGAAAAAACAAAAAAAGAGCAAAGAAAAAAAACATGAGAAAGGACGTACTTACCGGGGCTGATGCGAGCGGTCGCTCTAGCTCGGGTTAGGCGAGGTTTTTTTTAGGGAAGGTTAGGCGAGGTATAGGTGTGCCCGCGCTACACAACATAGTTTCAGCCACAACATAAAAAAAACATAGTCTCAGCCCAGCCCAACTTCAGCCGATGCCTATATTTGGCACCGGTGAGCGGCCCCCGCCCACTCGTTTTCCTCTTGGACACTGGAGTCCCGCCCGCCCAACGACGTCGTTGCCATGCCCGAGTTGAGCTCTCCGCACCGCCTCTCTCTTACTGCTGCAAGACCGAGCCCACTATAAAGTGCGACCGAAGCCCCACCACTGATTCGTCAAATCGCCGCTGTAAGTCCACCTCGAAATCGAGCTAGCTATGAGCTCTCCCGAAGTCGCCGGAGAAGGCCAATGTCTAGCTGGGCTCCTACGTCGCCGCCAAGGAAGAAAATGAAGATGCCATGAAGAGCCGCCGCAGGTCATTAAGTCGCCGGAGCAAGGCGTCTACGGGAGGGAGCTCCCCGAGCAAGCCGAAACGAGCGCCACCGTGGGCCATGGATTTTGTCGACCAGCGCCGGCGAGAAATTCCCCACTGGAGAAACCCTAGATCTGCACCGTTATCTCAGATCAAAGGCTAAAATTAAAAGGTACTGCACGAATTCACCTATATCCAATGACTCACATTCAAAGGCGATCAGCCGTTTAGGGCACGCCAGGTGTTTGTTATCCTGCCGGCTGCCGCACTTTTCTATAAAAGCCCATAGATCTTAAAACACTTATAAGTTCTTATCTACAAGTCCAATTAAGGCGAAACTTATTGCCTATTGTTCATCTTGGAGTGCAACTTTTTGACACACTACTTCAAACTTTTGAGCTATTCAAATTTGAATTATATCTTGACGTGGGCATAGTTTGCACAACAAAACACCTTTTTGAGTTATTCTTTTTGAACATAGAATCTAAGGTGGAACCCTGATGAGGGAGTACACCATAATCCACTTCGAGCACTGAATTTAAATTCAATTACACTTGTTTTCACTATAATATGAGTTATATAAGCTCAAGTTAAATGATTATTTTTGCATATTGAATCTAATGGTGAAATATCAACCATTGGACAACCTTTGTCCAAGTTTTCTAAACCCTTGATCCGTGTTCAAAATTTATTTTCTATTCAGGCCATGTTTGGCCATAGTTGCAAAACATGATACTTTTTGCATATTAAAATTTACCAAACCCTAACCTTGGAAAACGCTAAGAGCCTAAGCCCAATATTTGGTTTATGTGATAGAAAATTGGAGTGCTAAGGACAATATATTTCAAGAGTGTGTTCTAAAATCTTCATCAAGCATCAAGGAAAGTTGTACCATACTTGATCATGTTTTAATTCTACTATTTTTTATGCATTGTAGGATTCCACCATGAGTATTATGCATGTAGGTTGACTAAATATATGCTAAATATTTATAATATGCTCAAAAAAATTATTTTTATTTTTGCCATGCTAAAATAGTTATGGGAATGGGAGTGATTCATGCAAGGATGAGAGTTCGAACTCAAGTTCGACTTAGTAGATGCTCAATTTCGTCCGTAACCGTGGACATAGCTAATTGATTAGTTTTACACTTTGCAGAGGTTTGCGCCCCACAAGACTCGATCACCTCCTTTGTGGCTATGTAAGCTGGAAGATCGAGAAGAAGTCTTTCAGAAGTGTTTCCCCTTAACCCACGGATATGCCGGTACACCTACTTATATATCTACATCCGCTAGCCTACCCTAGAAAGGGTCACACAACCTACTCAACTAATCCAGAGCCCATAGTAGCTTGTGACTGCACACGCTTCTAGTTATGAAAAGGTTGATCTCCTTAAGCCCGAGCGAACAGACCGCTAGTGTGCACTCCCATGGTCTGCCTTTTTGGTAGATCACACCCCATGATGCTAACACTGTACTTCGCTTCCATTCTAACCATTTTTCTCCTAGGTAGTTCATTAATTATATTGGTCCTATTTACTACATTGCCACGCATACCTCATAATGAATCACTTCACCAATCCCTGTCAACTTTAGCGAAGCAATAAAATTCTAAACGGTGACAATGATATAAGGCTCAAACCTATCTCAATGAACTACTGGGTGTACATAGCATAGCCATCTTACATAATCCTACTCATGCATACTACATCAAAGAGGACTAAATGCATAGTAGGCATAATGGAATATGGTCAAGATGTAACTTGACTTGCTGCTGGTGATCAAACTCTAGAGAACGGTGATACTCGGCTTCACACTCCGGATAATCTTTCGCGATACAATTAAGAACACATAAGCAGACATTCAAAGAACCAAAAGGAAAATGCAAACCAAAAGATTCACAAAACTCCAATTGAGAACAAACACCTTGACTGACAAGAACAAATCCTAAGTGTTGTGAAAATATCACGATGAGGGCTCAAATGATAGGGTATGGCTAGGGTTTAAGTATGCAAAAAGAATAAATAAAAATTGAGCTACGGTTTAAAAAATATGATCAAAAGAAGTTTGAATTTGAATCTAGACTAATTCGAATTCAAAATTTAATTAACCTTGAATAGTTGGGTGCACTGGATAGAGTTTATCGAGATGAAAATTTGTCTGTTGGTTTCATCGAATTTGGACAAACCTGGTCTCTGCACACGCGGCGCAACGATGTTAGCTGTTAACGTGGCCGTTGGATCTGTTTAAAACGGGCGGCCAAGCCTTATAGCATACCAATTCGATCTAAAAGAAATCTGACGGATGCATTAACAACCAATACCGTTGTGACGCATGTCCAGGGACCCGGTTGCGAATAAAATTCTTGCAGATTAGCCCTTGATTTTCAAATAGCCATACCATTTTATTGTTTGTCCAAATTCAATGAATCCAACAGCCAAATTTGCATCTCGATAAACTCTATTCAGTGCACCGAACTATTCAAGGTTGATTAAATTTTGAATTTGAATTAGTCTAGATTCAAATTCAAACTTCTTGTGATCATATCTTTTAAAACGCAGCTCAATTTTTAATGATTCTGTTTGCATACTTAAACCTTAGCCATATTCCATCACTTGAGCCTTCATCATGATATTTTCACAACACTCAGAGGATCTGTTCTTGTTAGTCAAGGTGTTTGTTCTCAATTGGAGTTTTTGCGAATCTTATTTTGTTTGCACTTCCCTTTTGGTTCTTTGCTTTGAATGTTTGCTTATGTGTTCTTAATTGTATTGCAATAGATTGTCCGGAGTATGAAGCTGAGTATTACGGTTCTCTAGAGTTTGATCACCAGCAGCAAGGCAAGTTACATCTTGACCATATTCCATTATGCCTATATTTTCTATGCATTTAGTCCTCTGTGATGTAGTATGCATGAGTAGGATTATGTAAGATGGCTATGGTATATACCCAGTAGTTCATTGAGGTAGGTCCAAGCAATACAATATTGTCGCCACCGTGTACTTTATTGCTTTGCTAAAGTAGACGGGGATTGGTGAAGCGATTCATTATGAGGTATGCATGGCAATGTAGTAAATAGGACCAAGATAATTAATGAACTACCTGGGCGAAAAATGGTTTGAATGGTGGCGAAGTACAGTGTTAGCATCATGGGAAATATGATTACCAAAAAGGCACATCATGGGAGTGCACACTAGTGGTCCATTCGCTCAGGCTTAAAGTGATCTATCACTTTTTCATAACTAGAAGCTTACATGTGCAGCCACAAGCTACTACGGGCTCTAGTGTAGTTGAGTAGGTTGTGTGGCCCTTTTCGGGGTAGGCTAGCAGATGTAGATATATAAGTAGGTGTACTGACCTATCAGTGGGTTAAGGGGAAACACTTCTGAAAGACTTTGTCTCGATCTTCCAGCAAATGTACTCTAAGTATGGGAGCTACAAAGGAGGTGATCGAGTCTTGTGAGGAATGTGCGCAAACATCTGCAGAGTGTAAAACTAATTGATTAGCCATGTCCAAGGTTATGGACGAATTTGAGCATCTAGAAGCGAGAATGTTGAGAGATCTCATTACATTTAATTAATTCAATGAGTTTAATTCAACTTTGGGAATAAATTCAGTTGGGTGCTCCATGTTAATCATATGATAGTTGTAGTAACAGAATAATATTTTGATACTAGGGAAAAATTGGCTTTATGCAAAATTAAACTTAGAACCTTCCACCTGCCAAATTTGCATGTACAAGTAGGACTTTTATACTCTCTTATGGTGAGACTGGCCGATGCACTCCATGTACTGACCTACGCGGCTGTAACTTATCATGTTGCAGATATACCTAACGCAGATTGAGGTGTCATAGGGCGCGGGTCCACACTCAACATTTTGCCGAGTGGCATTGGATGGATTCATTTTACTTCTAAGTCGATCCAGGGACTAGCACAGTAAGCACAGAGACGACTCCGATCCTTACTGGGTCGGGTCACTTCATTCTAGTAATGAGGGTACCTAGTCTTGCACGGAGATAGCACCTCAGAAATGTAGTAGACCGGATGTTGTACCTTGTAAGCATGACTCGCCTCGTGCTAAACCACCAGGATGGCACTAGCCACGTGATTAGTGGCCAAGATGTAAAATAACATAGGCTCGCCGATTTGGGGTGCTGCGAGAATGAGTTGGTTGCCGACAGTTTCTTTATTTCCTCAAAGACCACTACCGCCTCGTCCATCCAAACAAATTTGTCCGTTTTATTCAGTAGCCGGTATAAGGGAAGCGCTTTATTCCTGAGAGTTGAGAAAAACTGGCTCAGAGAGGCAGCGCTAACTTATGGATCTTCTAAAGCTTGGTCAGAGCAGGGCGTCTCGACAATGCCTTGATCTTGTTTGGGTTGGCTTCAATGCCATGCTAGGAGACAATTAAGTCTGGCATTGATTTGCCTGCCACTGGCGAAGTGGTGCAGATGTCAGGATCGCCTCCGGGCAACTATTGGCCGAGTCGCCCATCTCTTCATCGAGATCTTCAAGCTCCTCGGTATCACCGGGTTCCTCGAGGACGTCATGAAGCGTGTCGATATTGGCGATGATGTGGGACATGGGTGGTTGAAGAAGACTGATGACCACTCCTAGGCCCGACCAGATGCCAGGACGTGGAGGACGAGCTCACTGCCGTAGTTGGCGACGAACTCGAGGTTGCCGAAGTGGACGAGCTTGAGGTAGCCTGCCAAATCAACAATGTAACACATTGCATCGAAAGCAAAGATCGTTCCCGGCGTGACAACGTCAGCGTCGGTTGAAGATCCTATCTGGTCTCTGAGTTTGCCTAACATGTCCCATGCCTGGCGCGTCACTGTCGAAGTGATTTCTGGCAGATCCCTCGATAGGGTATGTCGGCTAGATGATTAGATCAGAGGGGGAACAGGGGACGGTTTACCCAGGTTCAGTCCATCGGGATCAAGGTAAAACCCTACTTGCTGCTTGTGTTGTATTGATTGATGTATAGGGGTGTACAATGGTGATCGAGGGAATGAGAATAATCTCTAGGTTCTCCCTATCGACTAGCCCGACCTTGACTTATATAGGATACCGGGGCCTAGGGTTTACAGGATCCTAGTTGGTTAGTCGGGTGAGGAGTCCTCCTGGACGCCAGCTTCCATGTCGTATACTCCAAGTCTTTCGGGTCCTTCTCTCTATTGGGCCCATGGGCTAGGATGTTGCCATGGCATAAACCTGTTAGAACAGGATGTTGTGTTGTGTGTAGTTACCATATTGTATAGGGGCTTCTTTGCATATTTTCCTACATGTATATGTGCTGGCCTGTTGGCCCTGATAATGTACAAGCTCATTTCATAACATGGTATAAGAGCTAGGGTTAGGTTTCCCAGCTGCCGCCGCCGCTCCTCTCTCAATCGAGCCTATCCCCTCTTCTTCTTCCATGCAGACCTGCTACTGGTAGCGGCCGCCACTGTTCCAGGCCGCTGCCGCCGCCGTCCTTCTCGGTTAGCGCTACCACCGCCAGCCTCCTTGGCCGCCGGCCTCCTGCCTCTTCATCCGCACCTGTTGCTGCCATCAGGTTGTGTCCCTTGCTGCTGCTGGTCTTCAATGAGTGCTCTGCTGATGCGGAGCATCCGTCGATCATCCCCATGTACACTCGAGCCTACGCTCCCTTTCCGCATGTAAGACTTGGATGCTACTTCAAGCGCGGACCTTGTGCATACTCAGGTACACTCGAGGAGACCATGGAGAGCCCAAGGACCAAGGCCAAGCGTGCGCGGAAGCGAAGGAAGAAGAAGGAAGAAGGGCAAGCGGCTACAGGGCCCGGACATCCAGCCAGGCCCCGGACATCCGGCCTCCCACGAAGCCCCGGACATCCGGCCCCCAGCCCGGAAATCCGGCCTCGTCTAACCAGGGGCCACAGAAGTTTGCACTTCAGCCCAGACATCCGGCGCCTCATGAAGCCCCGGACATCCGGCCCCCAGCCCGGTCATCCGGACCCCCCCTATCCAGAGAGCATCCAGGCCAACCTCGCCAGCCCGGACATCCGGCCTCCCGTGAACGGCCGGACATCCGGCCCCCAGCCCGGACATCCGGCGCCTGCCTGCGTGCAAAGACGGGCCAGAGGCCCATGTATCCCCTCCTCACTTACCCCTTCGTGGCTTAGACTATAAATAGACCTACCCCTTCTCCTTTCTACGGTTAGCGTTGGTTTAGCTCATATGTGAGATAGAGCTTCGCTCATCCATACGGATCTCCTCCTCGAGAGTGACTGCGGCCCTTCTTCGGAGAAGATCACCTTGGATTCAAGACCTCCTTTGCGGAGAAGACCCCTATCAAGACCTCCTCATGGAGAAGAACCGGTTACCGTTTGTATTGTCCGTTGTTGACTTTGGATCATCGTGTATCTCTTTGTGTTCATCGATCTAGCATATGTGTGATCTATTTCTTGTTGGTTGAGTGTTTCTCTCGTGTTTCCCCTCGTTTTCCCCTTGTGTTCTTCGTGTTCATCGTAGGGATCCGCTCCTTTCGTGAAAGATCGGCCATCTAGGGTTCCACCCTACATCATCTTGGTATCATGAGCCACGTTGATCACGATTTCGGAGCCTCCTCGTTGTGTTTTCTAGCCTAATTTTGTTGTGTTCTTCCCCAATTTCGAAAATCCCCACCAAAAATAGCCCCAAAATTTTTTGTGATTTGTTGGTTTGATGATGTTTTGTTGATTTTGATCCATGGATTTGCTTGGTTTCGAGTGGATCTAGCATTCCCCCAAGTTTCCCCACTTTTCATCCACGAAATCTCTCCAATTTTTCCCTTGGAATCATCAATTTCCGCCCCCAATTCGAAAATTTCCGCCCCAAACGAGATCTGGATTTGTCGGGCCGGACATCCGGGCCTCAGGCCGGACATCCGGGCCATCTGACCGGACATCCGGGCCCCAAGCCGGACATCCAGCTCCTGGAGCGCCAAATCTGCTCGGTTCTGGACAGACAGCCCCGGAAATCCGGGCTCCACCCCGGACATCCGACCCGTGGGATTTCAGCCTCCCCCGTTTCACCGTTTTGTCCATAACTAATTCATCAGGAGTCCGTTTTTTACGTTCTTTAGCTCATTTTGAATCTCTTGACATCCCCCTTCACATAAAAATACTACAACCACCATTTGACTCTATCAAATTTTGACAAATTTGGCATCTTTGCCTTGGGCTTCCACCACAACATCCGCAAAACCACCACCGACTTCCGCAACCTAACCAATTTTGTTCCCCTTTGCATTAGTGGTTGTTTGAGTTGTGATTCGAGTCTCCTAAGGTGTTTCGCCTACTTAGGGATGGTTGCATATTCATCAATCACTGCCACCACCATAACTCCCGCATAGGTTTAACCACCATACACTTCCGCCAACACAACTTAACCAAATTTTTGTTTGTGTTGTGAGTTGTGTCTCCTAAGGTGTTTCGGCTACTTAGGGACCGTGCATCCAACTCCCACATTGTGTATAGTCCACCACCTTACCCTCCACTTCCGCATTGCGTCTCCGAACCCCATCATTGCATTTCCGCAATCCCATTGAGCTTTCGCAAAACCACCACCGCTTTCCACTACCACCGTTTGACTTTTGTCCTTGAGATTTTGAGTTGTGGTTTTTCTATTTCCTAAGGTGTTTCCGCTACTTAGGGACGATTCTCCATCATCTTGGTATCTACATCAAGAACACCACCACTCATCATCGCAACGGACGGTAACCTCGACGACACCATTGTATATTCCCCTTGCAATTGCATTGATAACCCCTAGCCCATTTTGCGTTACATACCTATCGAGACTAGCCATTTGAGTATTGCCCGGCAACGTTACTTGTGCACATTAGTGATCTACACCTTCCATTGCATACATACCATATCATCTCTTGTGTCACAAAGATTGTTCCCGCATATACACAATTGCTACCTTGGTTTGTGCATTTCGCAAAGTGGCCATACAAAACAAAAAGAGAATAAGCTTTTAAGCAAAAGAGAAGAGCAAAGAAGCTTGTAAGCAAGTGCCATAGCATCATACCACATTGCATATAAAATTGTCATATCCGATCATCTTGGAACAAACACCGGGAACCATACATACATAGCATACTTGGGATAGAAAGTTTATCCATTTTGCATATCATAGGTTGTGCACAAGTGTCGTATACGCCTATAGAGCAATCATGCTAGCGTCTCTCTTGAGTTGTGCAACACGAGCGTTTTCCGTGGACTCCACATTTTGTGCTCATTCCTTGGTTGCACGGCCCCATTTATCTATCTGTGTGTGTGTTTCCGTGTGCCATTCATTGCTATTTGTCTACTTGTTTCACTTGCGAATTAGTGAATCTCTTTCAACATTATTGACTCTTGCTAACATTTTGCATTAAATTTTTGTGCCACTATCCTCACCGAGTTCCACCATAAGCCTTATTTGTGTAGGTGTGAGAAACCGACAAGAATTGGTACCAATTGTGCTATTTCCTTGTTACACATTGAGTGATCATTGATCCATCTTCAACATCGATGAAGGTACATTTGTTATAAGTTCTTCTCTTTCTCCCACTCATAGTTGCTCGAGTCTTGTGATGGATAGGCAAGGCATTTCACCCTCGGTCTACAACAACAACAACGAGTTCGATGCCACGAACAACTCCAACGACGCCAAGATGAACGCTCAAATGGAGGAGATCAAAGTCCTCATCAAGTCCTACAAGCGATCTTCCTCGTCTTCGAGAAGACGCTCAAGAGCACATGCTTCCGAGCTACCATCTCCGGCAAGATCACATCGGCATCGACACCACCACCACCAAGAACGTGAAGGTCAAGAGCTGAACACCAACAACCGCTCAACGACTTCACCATCTCCCTTGGCATCTTCGCCAAGTGACTTCAAGGCATCTTCGCCTTCGGATATACGGCATCTTCGCCAACAAGCACCTCAAGACTACGCTCAAGAGAAGCTCCCCAAGCTCAAGTCCGCGACCTCCACGAGCTACTACGACCTCGACACCGACCACGAGATTCCTTTCTATGGGACTCTAGAACTCGAGGAGTATCTCGAGTGGGAGCGTTTGATGGACGACTACCTCAAGCTACATCAAGTTCCTCCCGAAGATCAAGTGAAGTGCTCCACAAGAAACTTCCACGACTACACCTCGACATGGTGGCTTCACACACCTTCGGAGACCTACGACATGAGTTGGCCCAAGACGAAGAGAGCGTTGCGGCGAGAGTCCGTGCCTCCAACCTACACGGAACAACTTCTACGCCAATTGGAGAACACCATCCAAGGATCCAAGTCCATCGACGAGTACTTCAAGGAGATGAAGAAAGCCTTGCGACGTGCCGGCGTGGACGGCCCCATGTCAATGAAGTTCCACTTCATGATGGGATTGAACAACGACATCTCCAAGACTATCTTCCTCGAGAACTACAAGTCCCTCGACGACAACTACATTGGTGCTCTCAAGGCGGAACAAGAACTCATGAAGGCCAAGGTTTCTCCACCCCAAGCACACTTCTCGAATACCAAGCTCAAAGACGACGAGCATGAGGCTAGTACCACCAAGATGTCCAAGCCCGACGAGCTACAAGACGATGCTCCCAAGTTTGACTTCACCGCCATCCCTCTTTGTGGCATTGATGATGTCGAGTCCTCCACGACTCTTTTTCAAGATGGTGCGGCGACGAGTACGACTACGGAGACCTTCAAGGACCAAGCTTTGGAGGCGAGCTACTTGGTGACGAGCAAGGATGATGCTTCCATCTTAGGAGGCGAGAGCGATGATGTGCCATCTTCGGCCTTCATCCATGGTGACAACGACAAGATGGTTGAGCATGGGATTTTCCCTTCGACCACGACGACGTATGATGACTTGAGTGACTTGTGCCACCATATTGAGAGTGAGAGTGACTTCACCACTAGCCACATATGTGATGAGTTGCCCCCATGAGCATGGGATTTTCCCTTCGACCACGACGACGTATGATGACTTGAGTGACTTGTGCCACCATATTGAGAGTGAGAGTGACTTCACCACTTCCCATGTGAGGAGAGCCACAACCCCCACCACTTGAGTGAGATGAGTGACTCCACCATACGTGAGATTGAGTGCACCTACCTTGAGGGAGTGAGTGAACCACCACATAGAGAGAGTGAGGCCACTTCGATTTCTAACGACTTAACCTCTACCTCTATTGTGTCTTCTCATTTGGTGCTAGGTCCTATACATGATGACGCGCCAATTCGCGACGACTACGTCCTTCCTTTGGACATGACGACGGCCATGGTGGAATATTATGCACCCCCCACATGGTTCCATCAAGATGAAGATGACAACGAGTGGATCTTCGACACCTCACCTACAACACATGAGCGATGCTCCAAAGGTAACATAGGTGATGGTGCTTCTCTTGTCCCACTAGTGGACTATCTTACCAATGATTGCTTCCATGATGTTGATCCACCTATTCCCACGCTTCATGCTAGTGCGACTTCCTCATGTCTTGACTTGCCAATTTATGATGAATATGATGATGAGCTTGTTGAGTTGCCTAGTTGTGATGCCATGTTACATAGGATTTCTTGTGACAATTCTTTAGGTCACATCATGTTTGACAACCCGCTTGACTTGTCACATGCTATGCATGAGATCAATCATATGTCATATTTGCAATCTCTTCATAGTGACTATGCATATGCCATTAAGATGAACCCAATTTGCACTTATGGCATAGATGACAAGCCCATGGTTATTGGCATTTGTTTTTCTTGTGATGATATTGATATGCTTCCTTTGCATCATTTATCTCATATGCCATGCCATGACCAACTAGCTTTGGATATGCATTGTTTTGGATGTTGTCCATTTTCTCCATATGATGTTTCCAATATTGCTCATGAGGAGACCCCCATAGTTTCCTCATACATGTTAGGACATTTTGATTCATCCTATCCATTGCATGATCCCAATACTTGTGTGCACAATATGCTTTCAATGAATCATAATGATATTATTGTGCCGTATACTAGTATGCTCAATTTGCATCCCCATAGTGTCATACATAACAACTATTCTTTCATGATGGATGACATGTTCTTATACCATGCATCAAATTTCTTTGAGCGATGCTTATCTTGTGCTAACTCACACATGCACATACACATCATGATGGATGATGTGTACATTTACCACGCACACAATTTCTTCGGTTTATGTCTCTTTTGTGTAGGTACCCATGAATACTTGTCAAACTCGCAATCCCACGAGTTGACAAAACGAGCTCTTGAGAGCAACGACGATTTGGGATCCCGTGGACTATCCTTACCACCGTTCTCTTCGCGCAACGACTACGCGCATCTTTTCTACTTGTCTCTCACATGGCTATGGGCTATTTACCACTTGTCACCTTATGCCCATTCTATCGTGTTCACTTTGCATGTTATGCCTCTTTACATGACTTTGCCATGCAATTGTGACCCTTGCTTGCATTTACCCATGATGCACCATTATGATACTCCTATGTGTATTTGCATGCTTGGTGGAGATCCTTGTTGCTATTGCCATGTTTATCA
Organism: Aegilops umbellulata; assembly: GCA_032464435.1. Lineage (NCBI taxonomy): Eukaryota > Viridiplantae > Streptophyta > Magnoliopsida > Poales > Poaceae > Aegilops > Aegilops umbellulata. Next base: position 374,279,804 of record CP136057.1, read on the forward strand.
TGTGCCCCATGCTATTGATGCTATTTTTCTCATATCTTGCCTTTATGTTTGTGATATGTCATGTGCATTATTCACGCCCACTATTTGCACACACGACATGTTTGCCATGATTCCTTCTAGTACGTTGCATCTTCGCACTACTAGCTTGCTTGACTTGATCTCTATCATTGCTTGCTTTGTTGCATCACCCATGTTCCATTACTCGCTTTCTCGGGTTGATGACATATATGTTCATGCCTCTCACATGATATATCTTGATCTTTGTCACTTGTCTCCATTAGTTGCACCTCTCATATGCCATTGTAGTGCGTGCGCCCATGCTATGCTTATTGATCGAGGAGACTTGGACATATTTCTTGTGATGCATGCTTGCTTGTTTAAGCCTATTGTCTTTGGTTGTAGTTGCATCATATGCTTTCATACCATACCACACCTTGTCCTTTCTTATGATAAGAATGATGAAAACACTTGTTGGGTATCTCGCCCCTCGAATGATAGGTTTTGCATTTCCACTAACCTCATTTGTTTTTCCGAGTGTTTGTCATGTTCTTTCATTTTGAAGGATTCACAAGGCGGTACCATCGCGAGACATATTGGTTATGTGAAGGCGTACATGATGTGCGACACCAACATTTTCAAGAAACTACTAAAGGTGAACTCCTTCCATTTGAACCATCGTCACATATGTATATTGGATGGGCCATACTTTCATTGTTGCTTCCTTCTCCTTGTCTACATGATACATATATTGGATGGAGGACCGACATTGGAGATGGACCCTATAGACCTTCAAGTTGAGGAGTGCCACGACATCGAGCTATGGTACAACACCACCCATGACAAATTTGCATTTTATGCATGGATTGACTCACCTTATGATTGCCTTGTTGCATCTTGTATTTCTATGTCATCCATGATATATGAGCTTGCGCACTTCCTTAGCAAATTTGTTGTGATCTTTCTTGATGGCATATTCATACATAATGATCACATTGCCTACCATCAATTGCATGATAACATATTCATAGTGCGCATCCATTGCCATATTCATGCTCTTGATAAATCGTCTCACTATGACATCATTTTGCACCATGGTTGCATTACTCCCATGAATGCTCTTGCTCCCATGAATGCTTTACATCTCATTCCATATCATCTTGCTAAGATTCATGTGCTTTGTCATGAACAATCTTGCCTCACGGACTCATTATTACATGATGGACACTTTGTGTGCGCTAACCATTGTATTTCCGAGTGTCGTTTCTGTTTGCTCTCTTTGCACGTATACCACTCCGGAGACACCTTGGAGTACTTGGATTGCGCCATGACTTCCACTCCGTCCAATTACAAGTCCGTCAACGACAACCGTTTCCATGGTGATGAGGATTTCGATCCGAGGTCGGATCTTTCCCAAGGGAGGGGAGATGATGCGGAGCATCCGTCGATCATCCCCATGTACACTCGAGCCTACGCTATTGGACCTAAGCCGAATTCGCTCCTTTCCAAATCTTCCCTTTCCGCATATAAGACATGGATGCTACTTCAAGCGCGGACCTTGTGCATACTCAGGTACACTCGAGGAGACCATGGAGAGCCCAAGGACCAAGGCCAAGCGTGCGCGGAAGCGAAGGAAGAAGAAGGAAGAAGGGCAAGCGACTACAGGGCCCGGACATCCGGCCAGGCCCCGGACATCCGGCCTCCCACGAAGCCCCGGACATCCGACCCCCAGCCCGAAAATCCGGCCTCGTCTAACCAGGGGCCACAGAAGTTTGCACTTCAGCCCGGACATCCGGCGCCTCGTGAAGCCCCGGACATCCGGCCCCCAGCCCGGACATCCGGACCCCGCCTATCCAGAGAGCATCCAGGCCAACCTCGCCAGCCCGGACATCCGGCCCGTGCCCCGGACATCCGGCCTCCCGCGAACGGTCGGACATCCGGCCCCCAGCCCGGACATCCGGCGCCTGCCTGCGCGCAGAGACGGGCCAGAGGCCCGTGTATCCCCTCCTCACTTACCCCTTCGTGGCTTAGACTATAAATAGACCTCCCCCTTCTCCTTTCTGGGGTTAGCGTTGGTTTAGCTCATATGTGAGATAGAGCTTCGCTCATCCATACAGATCTCCTCCTCGAGAGAGACTTCGGCCCCTCTTCGGAGAAGATCACCTTGGATTCAAGACCTCCTTTGCGGAAAAGACCCCTATCAAGACCTCCTCACGGATAAGAACCGGTTACCGTTTGTATCGTTCGTTGTTGACTTTGGATCATCGTGTATCTCTTTGTGTTCATCGATCTAGCATATGTGTGATCTATTTCTTATTGGTTGAGTGTTTCTCTCGTGTTTCCCCTTGTTTTCCCCTTGTGTTCTTCGTGTTCATCGTAGGGATCCGCTCCTTTCATGAAAGATCGGCCATCTAGGGTTCCACCCTACATCATTTGCTCTACTGGAATGGCGCCCTCCACCACTGGTGTTGTCCCAGTCCCACGATGTCCTGTTATCTTCAACGAACAGAACTATAGGGACTGGGTGCAGCACATGAAGCTGCACATGAGGGGCCGCTGGTCTGAGAGCACCTCTCTGGTGCTCTGCCCTGTCCCCTGCTGCCCACTCCTCCGGCTGAGTTGGCCTTCCCGGTTGATGCCGATGAAACCAAGCAACATGAGATGCTAGATGCCTTTGTAGAAGCCACTGAAGAGTATCAGAATCAACTCCACCTGTACAAGCAATGGACAGTATGGATGATACTCGAGCCTCTTCTATCTTGGTGAACAGTATGGATGTTGATCTCACCATGGATGTGGTGGCCCTTATCACTGCATATCAGATGTGGGAGCACCTTCGTTGCCGCTATAAATCTACAGGGGATGCCATGTATCTCTCTTTTATTCGTCAAGAGCAACAACTACAACAGGGAGATGCTACTGTGGATGACTTCTACAAGGAGATGTCAGCGGTGTGGCGCCAATTGGACTCTCTGGGAGCTGATGTTTGTCGTAGATTTCATTGTTGTGTGCAGCAACAAGGTAAGCTGGAGGTTCGTCACCTCTATGACTTCCTCACTCGCCTCCGGCCAGAGTATGAGCAGAGTCGTGCTCAGTTATTGGCACGCCATCCTCAGCTCTCTACTCTGGAGGCCCTTGCTGAGGTGCGATCTGAGGAGCCGTGTCTACGGAGCAGGGGTTTCTTGCCATCCTCTTCAGCAGTCCTGGCTGCCCTCGTTCCACCACCGTTGTCTCATCTGCCCTCTTCTACACCGGTGGCAACAGACTCCACTCGTGCCTTTTGCAACTACTGCAAGCAGGATGGTCACGTGATCATGGAGTGCATCAAGAGGAGGAGGCAGGGTCACCGTGGTGGCTGTCCTCAAAAGGACTCAGGAGGCTCCTCTAATTCTTGTGTGGACCCCTTGAAAAGGTTCACCAGGAGATGCTCACCTTGCTTCACCGCCTTGCTGCTTCTGCACCATCCTTAGGTTCTGTTGGTTATGCTGGTCAGACGTCTGGTCCACCACCACACTCTTCCTCAGGTACATCTTCACCCTGGATTCTTGATTCTAGGGCCTCCTTCCCCATGACACCACACACAGATCACCTTTGTGCTGTCACCTCCGTGCCTACTCCACTTACGGTTCAGACCACAGATGGCACTTCTCTTCCTGTTGCCGCAAGAGGGACTCTTTCCACGTCTTCTTTTCATGTCCCTTTCGTTTCTCATGTTCCTAAACTGACTAAACTTCTATCTGCTGGTCAACCTACTGACTTGGGTTGTCGTGTTATTCTGGATTCTGACTCCTGTTGTGTTTAGGATTGTCGTACGGGGACTCTGGTTGGGATCGGTCCTCGGCGCCATGACTCCCAGCGCCTTTGGGAGCTCGATTGGCTGCGCCTTCCTTCCCCTGCGTCCTCTAGCACCACCTCTTTTGCTTCAGCTGCCACTTCCGCCACATCCTTCCTCAGTGGCATCATCGACTAGGTCATGTTTGTGGCTCCCGCTTGTCTTCTTTGGTTAGGAGTGGTGTTCTAGGGTCTGTCTCTGGTGATAGTTCCCTAAATTGTATGGTTTATAAGCTTGGCAAGCAGATACAACTCCCCTATCCCTCTAGCAGTTCTGTTTCTCAACGACCTTTTGAACTTGTTCACTCTGATGTATGGGGTCCTGCCCCCTTTGTTTCGAAAGGGGGTCACAAATATTATATAATTTTCATTGATGATTTCTCTCGCCACACTTGGATCTACTTTATGTCATCTCGTAGTCAAGTGCTTCAAATCTACAAGTCTTCTGCTACCATGGTTCACACTCAGTATGATTCCTCTATTCGAGTTTTTCGTGTTGATTCAACCGGCGAGTACCTACCTCACGCGCTTCGTGGTTTCCATGCTCAAAATGGTCCTCTACTACCATGGTTCACACTCAGTATGATTCCACTGCTCGAGTTTTTCGTGCTGATTCAGCCGGCGAGTACCTACCTCATGCGCTTCGTGGTTTCCTTGCTGAACATGGTACGCTTCCTCAGTATTCTTGTCCTGGTGCCCATGCTCAAAATGGGGTGGCTGAACGCAAACATCATCACATCCTTGAGACTGCTTGGGCTCTTCTTTTTATCTTCTGCTGCCCCCCACACTTTTGGGCTGAGGCTGTCTCTACCGATGTTTACCTCATTAATATTCAGTCTTCTGTTGCTCTTCGTGGGGGGATACCATTTGACCATCTAGGTGATGGTCTAGCTGATTATAGTGGTCTACGCCTGTTTGGTTGTGCCTGTTTTGTTCTTCTCCACCCTCGTGAACGCACCAAATTGACTGCTCAATCTGTTGAATGTGTTTTCCTTCGCTACAACTTGGAGCACAAGGGTTATCGTTGCTGGGACCCTATAGCTAGGAGACTGAGAATCTCCAAAGATATCACTTTTGATGAGACTTGCTTCTTTTTCACTCGTCATTCTTCTACTGCCACCACCGAGTCGTTAGTCGAGCCTCTCTCATTTTTGACTCTACCTGATTCTCCACCTTCAGTCACCTGTTAGGTCCACTCCTAGCTCTTCACATGTGTCTGCTCATGAGCTTCAACTTACACAGGATGAGGTTTCTGTTCCTAACTCCCCTACCCGCCGTGCTCAACACCCTTCTCCCTCTGATGTGCCACCTTCCACTTCCACTCTCTCTTCGTTTCCTTTTGTCTACTCCTGTCGTGCTCAGCACCCTTCTCCCTCGGATGCGACCACTTCCATTTCCACTCCTTCCCTGTTGGATCCCGTTCCTTCAGAACCACCTACCCCCTGCTCCTCGGTATAATCTGTGTGATCGCCACACTCTCCAACCTCCTGCCTACTATGTAGCTGCTGCTACCACTATTGTTGAGCCGTCTACATATCGTGAGGCGGCTGCTCATTCTGAATGGCAGCATGCTATGGCAGAGGAGATTCATGCTCTTGAGCGCACAGGCACTTGGAACCTTGTACCCCTGCCTACAGGTGTTCGAGCCATCACTTGCAAATGGGTCTACAAGGTTAAGACACATTCAAATGGTTCTCTCGTGCGTTACAAAGCTCGTCTTGTTGCGCGTGGCTTCCAACAGGAGTATGGTCGTGACTATGATGAGACTTTTGCTCCAGTTGCTCACATGACCACTGTTCGCACTCTTTTGTTTGTTGCTGCTGTTCGGCAGTGGTCCATCTCTCAATTAGATGTCAAGAATGCCTTCTTGAATGGCGAGCTGCGGGAAGTGGTCTATATGCAGCCGCCTCCTGGCTATACTGTCTCTGACGGCACTGTCTGTCGCCTTCGGCACTCTCTTTATGGGCTGAAACAAGCTCCTCATACCTGGTTTGAGCGTTTCTCCTTCGTCATCACAGGGACCGGTTTCTCTGCTAGTGTTCATGATCCTGCTTTGTTTATTCACACTTCTCCTCGCGGTCGCACCCTTTTACTACTTTATGTTGATGACATGATTATCACAGGGGATGACCACCAATTCATTGATTTTGTGAAGAACCGTCTACATGAGCAATTCTTGATGACTGATCCGGGTTCTCTTCGCTACTTTCTTGGACTTGAGATCACTTCTTCCCCTGAGGGCATTTATCTCTCTCAAGCGAAGTACATCCAAGATCTTCTCACTCGTGCCTGCCTCACTGATCAGCGTACTGTTGACACTCCTATGGAGCTTGGTCTCCATCTTTGTCCTACTGAGGGTGAACCCCTTGCAGATCCCACACGCTACCGCCATCTTGTTGGGAGCCTTGTCTATCTAGGCATCACTCGTCCTGACATTTCTTATGCTGCGCACATTCTAAGTCAGTTTGTCTCTGCTCCCACTCACCTTCACTACAGTCATATTCTTCGGGTTCTTCATTACCTTCGTGGTACTGTGACTCGTCGCTTATTCTTCCCTCGCTCCAGCTCTCTTCAGCTTCAGGCCTACCGTGATGCGACCTGGGCCAGCGATCCTACTGATCGCCGCTCTCTCTCTCTCTCTCTCTCTCTCTCTCTCTCTCTCTCTCTCTCTCTCTCTCTCTCTCTCTGCCTGTTGTGTTTTTCTTGGCTCCTCTCTGATTTCCTGGAAAACCAAGAAGCAGACTGCTGTATCCCGCTCCAGTGCTGAGGCTGAGCTGCGAGCTATGGCGTTTGTGACTGTAGAGATTACTTGGCTACGGTGGCTTCTTCAGGATTTTGGTGTTTCCACTGCTGCATCGACCCCTTTGCTCTCCGACAGCACTAGGGCGCTCAGCATTGCCCGTGATCCTGTTAAGCATGAGCTCACCAAGCACATCGGTGTTGATGCCTTCTACATGCGTTCTCAGGTGCAAGAGAGGGTTGTGGCCCTACAGTATGTGCCCTCAGAGCTTCAGCTTGCTGATTTTCTCACGAAAGCTCAGACACGGTCACAACACAACTTTTTCCTATCCAAACTTAGTGTCCAAGACCCCCCTTGAGTTTGAGGGGGGGTGTTAGAACAGGGTGTTGTGCTGTGTGTAGTTACCATATTGTATAGGGGCTTCTTTGCATATTTCCCTACATGTATATGTGCTGGCCTATTGGCCCTGATAATGTACAAGCTCATTTCATAACAAAACCGACCTAGGGGGCCACAGGCCAGCTTACTTGAGCCGTTTTCGTATGATAAGGCACCCCCGGGCCGTAACACCGTCAGGCATCAAGGCCGCTGAGATCAAGCTGGTTGAGGCCAAGGAAATCAAGGTCCGTCATGTGATCTGTATATCGGTCGGCCGATTCTCTTACCGAAGTGTTTAAAAGGACCTCCTCCAAATCTTTGTGAATTGTCACAATCCAATCATTCTCCTTAAGCTGATTGATGAAGACCTTCAAAAAAAAAAAAGCTGATTGATGAAGATTTTCCTCCTCCTATGGCTGGCGTGTATGTGAAAATAGGAGGTGTTCGCCTCCCCAAGATTAAGCCAGGTAAGCCCCGAGCATTGTCTAGCCATACATCTCTCGATCGAGCAAAGCCCAAGAAGTTTTTTTTGTGGGGTCAAGAAGTTTTTTTTTCTTAATCTCCCGTCTAAGCCACCTCTCCGTGAAGGATAAAGGTTCTAATTTCTTCTGCCTGATCGAACAGGCTAATAATTGTTTTAGCCCAAACAGGTTGTTCTTTTATCCCTCCAAAGCTCTTCGAACTCCAGCTTTGTAAGACCATCGTGTTTCTGAGTTTGCAGTTGAAGCGGATGAAGGGGTTGACATTTTTCCGAAAATGGTTTAACCTCGGCCTCTGCATCATTGTGATGCATACAACCATCTTTATTAAAATGTAGCAAATATTTGAAGCAGTCAAAACAAACAATAAAGATCAAGACCACAACCGGTCGGTAATAAGATTACCACATGACTCGAACACATAACCTGCTATAAAAGGAACTAAGAAATGCTTTTGCCCACATGCATACATGACTTTGTCCACCTGCTATATTGTACAGTGGAACATTTAAATGAGTTAGTAATGATCAAAACTATTTGTAAGAATGTCAAAATGTCCTTCGTCTTCACATCTTCAGTCGGAAGCCGTCATATGCATCCATTACTTTCGCTAGAATGGAGCACTTATATCTCTATGAGTTGTCTGGTTAGGTTGGTTTGTGCTATATATATATTTTTAAATCTGAAGAAAGAATATGTGGTCACCATCTCGGATGACACCAATGTCATCTATTTCAGCGTAATCTCTACTGACCACTTTTGTCGGATGGAAATCTGGAAACTTATGTCCTGCATAGTGAAGAAATATTTGATGAGAGAAATGCATGTTGCAGTATCTAATTTACTAGAAAATGCGATGTATATCTGGTCTCTGCTAAACACTAAGCTATACAGCATGAATCAAAAGGAGTCATATGCTAAAAACTTGTTCACTTACTGCCAATTTTGATAAGTTCCTCCAGCGAACCAGGCAGGTTGATAAGCTTCCCATTCTGTACCGTAGAACCTGTTGCATTATGAGGATATATATGAATTGTAACTCTTTTATTGGCTGCTTTTATGCCACTATAATCTTGATATCTGCTCCTTGATATGTTTTCGGATGTCCTGTGTGGAGAACCCAGCTGCATTTTCGTAAGTTGCTGACTGCTTGCTGCGGTCTTGTCTTCGGATTTTATTCTAATACAGAACTCTTCAGCACTTTTGGTCTCGCAATTTATGCGAACCTCGTTGAGATCCTCTTCTTTGTCCATCATTCCATCTGATAATCTATACTTGCAGTTCGACTTGTTATGAATGTCTTCCTGCTGTGGCACTTGTCTGAATAACTTCGTTGAATCAGGACCATCTCCAGATATTGGAACCTTGCTACCAAGATGTCGGTGTGGCCATTGTAGCATCCGTTCTTCTCGAGATATATGAAATAGGTCATACTTGCTCAAGAATCTTCGGTCTGGTTGGTTCACTTCAGGTAAATCTTCCGGTAGCTTCAGTTTCTGTACATTGGCACAAGAAGTTGTTAGTTTCTCTTTTAGACGAATTTAACTCTTAAATTGTTTGACTGTGTTCCAAAATTGAAGCTATACCTGGAATAGATTATTCATTAGAATGTCATTGTCTTCCCTGTGATTTTGAATGGCCTCTCTGAGTCTTGTCCTGCTGATTCTCAGGAGTTGTGACAGTTCAGCTGTGCGGAAAGTAAACGGCTGAGGTATGTTACATAGAGCACCAACCTCCCCAAACATATCACCATTCGTAACTTTTGCATATACCTGCTTTCAAGAAATTCATACTATTTTAGTAATGAAAATAATCTATGGAAATCTTAGCGATATCTGATAGTCTCTGCATTGTAGCTGAAGAAATTATACCTGCTCGTTCCCATTAATGGTTGTTATCATATTCTGCAAAACATCAGATAGTAGTGGCAATTAGCTTAATGGTATTAAACTTGCACAAGCTTCCTTTCATAACTTATAGAGATAAAACTAACCACTGCTCCTGAAACTATTAGGTAAATATCAGCTGCCCCTTCATTCTGCAATATGATATCTTCCTTTGGTGGAAAATACTCAGGCTGCACTTCCATCACCTATATTGTCCAACAAGTCCAATTAATACATATATTAGCGGTTCTCCCAAGACAGTTAGAAAAACATAGAATAGTTGACTGTATTACCAGTTCTGCAATGAAACTGCTGGATACTCCATGGAAGAGGTAGGCCCGTCGCATGATTGGGAAGAACAAGCTGTATGCTATGCTTGAACGGATTCCTTTTGGGAGATCTTTTAACATGGTCTTCTGGTTATAGCCTTCTGTCTTGAACTGTAGGCAGAAGTGAGATAGCATTTGCTCCTTTATGCTCACAGGCAGCTGATTTCGTGCCGCGAACTCTGAAGCTGCATATATTGAGTCCCTCTGCATCATTTAAATAGAAGATATCAATAGGACTATAGGCGTGGAACAAGAATGACGGTAACTATTTCATTGATGTCGTCGATTGTGCAAGACCTTGATTAGCATGTTGTTTTCTGTTTTCTTGTTGCCTAAAATTGCTGAGTGGCTAGGGGATACAAGAACTTGGTGCCTTGTTGTCTCCATGCAAGAATAGGATTCTAATGCCTAAAATTTCTGAGTGGCTAGGGGATACATTTCATTTTCCAACCATCTCGTATATAATAAAAGTGCTAGCTTTCTCAAGATCTTCACAACTTTAGTAGTATGGGATCCAAATACAGCCTATTTCTGTTCTTTTTTTTGGGGGGCGAAATAAGGGCATGAATAGCTACCAACCAATTATGGGAGTGAAGTGCATCATAGGTCCTCGAACTATTTCAGAGGTATCACGTAGGTCCTCGAACTATGAAAATCATCATCCAGGTCCTCAAAGTGCAATAGGTGTGTTATCATGGTCCTCAAACTATTTCAAAGGTGTCACGTAGGTACTTAAACTATTTCAGAGGTGTCACATATATACGCACTTATTACACTTCAAGGATTTTTGAGGACCTAGATGACACTTTTCATAGTTTGAGGACCTACGTGACACCATCGAAATAGTTTAAGGACCTAGGATGCACTTCACTCCAATTATGGCATTGAATGTTCTGCGAGTAAGTTGAGAAACATACAAATTTCTGGGTTCGGCTGGTCCCATGAACAACCAGGTTGGTCATATTGCCGATGAGGTAAGCCGTCAAGCCCAGATTAAAGAGCATATAGAAAATATCAAAGAGCATCTCCCTTGGGTTCTCAGCATGCAAGTCCCCATATCCTGTTGTTGTCAGCGTCGTAATGGACCAGTACAGAGCAGTAACATATCTAGTCCATAAGCTCTCTGATCTGAATGTAGGCATCACGGCACCAATCCATGTATTCTCTGGGTAGGGGTATCTGTCAGCAAGCATATAGTTGAAGCATCCCGCGCAATGCACCGCAAAGAGGGTGACCTGCATTTGATCATTACGTATTTTATAGTCAGCGATTTTTTGTTCTCCTGGGAATATAATGATTAATATTCTGCATGGTTGAAACTTTTGAAGGCAATGATAAAAATTATAGGTAGTAATATTTCTGGAAAACTTACAGAAATAAGCTTTGAGCACCTAGTCCAGAAATAGTTGAATCGGATATCTTTCTCCAGCCTGGTTAAAAGTAGATGATCAAATTTATGCCATTTTTCATTCATCATTGAAACATGAAGAATATGGAGATGTTGTTAACCTGGCAAACAGCGTGCTGACCCGGTTAAGACGCCACAACCTAAGCAGATTGAGTACCTTAAAGGAAAGGTCATTTCCCTTATGTGTGAACAGAAGGATGATAGGTTGAAATGGAGCTGTTGAACACACATCAAATATGAACCAAGTTGATAGATATCTGCGGAGGATCAGATCATATTTTGTTAATGTCAGGAAAGAATCACCTGGGACTTTTTCAGCCCTTAAATGTGGGGTTATTAAGATGAAACAAACCAGGTGCGAACCTTACTGCAATTCTCTTCCGGTTGTCCACAAGAAGATGTGTTTTACTGTCAACATAAGCTACAAAGAATGTCATAACAATATCAATGGCAAAAAAGCCATTGACAATGTTCTCAACTAGCACAAGCTTAGACGGCAAGTCCCTCAAGAATGCCAGTTCGAACGGGCAAACCCAGGCCGAGTAAACAACTAGGACTATAAGGAACAGCTCCCAGAATCTGAGAGAGAGACACAGAAAAAAGCAGAGGAAATCATGTCAGCTGCTGTTGTTTTGCAGTCTTGCTGAATCAGCCATGGAGGGTGCAGGCAGTGTGAACCTCACCTGTAGCGGGGATCGTAGGGCGATATGATGAACTTCTTCAGCTTATTGGAGTGGTTTATGGTTGCACCAAGAGACGGCAGTAGCTCGATGGCGAAGCTGTCGCTGCTCCCATTGATTTGAAGTCCATCCCAGAATTGGTGGAAGTGAGATTTTGAATGAGCTTGAGTCATGCTTGCCTTTGCTATTCTTTGCCACTCGACTCTATATGCAGAAGGTGTAGAGGATGGCACCTATATATATATGCTGCAGCTCATGCAGGGTTGGGAGGTCAAAGTGGGAGAATCTTGGAAACAAACAAGAAGCTGCTCCTCTTTTATACCCTATGAGGAAAACAACAGGGCGCGCGCGCGTGTTTTCTGTGGGCTTGTGTGAAGCAATTCATTCGCCACGCGCAGCCCGCAAGATGCATCACACCTTCCCTTGGAAGCCTTGTTCGATTCTTCGGGTGAAACCGAGTGCTACTATCCACTTCAGCCGTTAACTGTCTGTGGTGTGCATTATTTTGCCATCGAGTCCTTTCATTGAAATGGCTGTGACTCACAACATGAATTCATTTTATCGATGATTATCCTTCGTCTTCTCGAATCTGTAGCAATCGTGAGCGTCATCAGTGAGCAGCATTCTGCTAGTCTAGTTATACAGTGCCTTCCACATGCCTGAGCAAATGTGAACAAGCATGGCCACAACCATGGATGTCATTTCCGGAAGTGACTCTTCACATACTTATCATCTTTCGGTATATTCTTTTGTCTGGTGGTTCGAGACTTTGTTTACATCTCATTGGTGCAGATGAATGGTTAATAAGTTTCTCCAAGATATCTTGTCAAGCCTAATCCAATCCAAGCCTGCGTGTTCTGATGCCCACCATTTACCGCCATTGAGATATTGCCGGTTCACACACTGATTGGACTGCGCTTTTCCTTGGGACCATTAAGGGCTGAACAGACTGGGCCTCCATTATTGTGGATTCCTGGCAAAAGTGTTAGTTGTATACAATGTTATTTCAAGTTCCGTCTTGTTTCGCAGTCTTGCTGAATCAGCCATGAGATCCTTGTTTAGACGTACCCAACTCATATCTCTTGCCTGCTTGATGGGCCCCATATTTAGATTCCAGACAAAGGAGAAAAGCCTACTTCTTGGTACAGTTATTGATCTTCTTGTCGATGAGCTAACCAAATAATTAGCGTGTGATTTACTTTGTTTGAATGATTCTGCTGCTTCAATAGTACGAACTATCTTGAAAGATCTCACATCTTGCCATGCAGATTTATCTAGCTGCTACTGATATGATATGGTGCTGATCTGTAACTGATGATACTGCCTCTTGTTCTGTAAGATTGATTATTTCTGGGTTTTTTTTGTCTATACACAGATCATGTTTACTAATTTATCAATTCTACTTGAAGGACCTTACGTGTAATTTATTTTCAGAAACAATATTTTTTATATAACAAAAATGAGTATTCTTGATTATCTAGAACCTTTTTTTCGATCAGAAGTTATCTAGAACTCAAAATTAAAAGTATAATCAGGATCTCATTATTTTTATCAAGATTTGCTACCTGTCCAGTGTCCATCATTAGGCAGGTGCACATGTTTCTCTGAATGAGATGAGGAAATAGACATGGAGTAGCTATTTTCTTGTTACTTTCAGTGGGCCTGGTGAATGGCTAAACCAGACAAGTCTTTGTCTGTCATGTGCCTACTGGTGCAGCCTTTACCTGGGACATCAAGTTGTCAACACTACGCCTAATCCCTGGTTTTTCAAAAAAGGGCGAAGATGTAACTGTTTTTAAAATATGCGACTCTTCTCGAAACGGGCTTTCGACCCGCTTTACAAATAAAGCCATATGGCCAAGGTGTTGAGGAATTCCTCAAAAATGTTGATCAAAGAAAAGACACGACAAAATATAAGCCGGAGACCGCTAACAAGCACCAAAGGTGCACTACTAGACGCAACCAGCTAGTTGTTGAGTAAAAGTACACGAGAGGCCGGACCATCCCGAGACACAACCAAGTCCGTTGACGAGAAAAAAACCCACAGGACTAAGTCACAACCACTCAACCATGTCGCCGGAGAGGACCCCCTGCCCTGTCGGACTTGCAGACGGGATGGAGCGGTGGAGGAAGACGTCGTCACGTGTAAATGAAGCGGCACACAAGACCGCTAGCCATCGGAGTTGAAGCTAGGCCAAGAGGTGCCCCAAGTCAACCCAAAACGCCACCATGACCGGGTACACCCACACTCACCAGCGACTCACCCGAGAGGGATACGACGCACCGCTCCTTTCAATGGACATACTTGCCTGGAACTGATTCTAACTTGAGAGCGCTTCCCTCTTTTCTGATTCCTTCCCTTTGACCACCGAAAATGTAGCCCTGGTTCCTTCGGAAATGGTAAGATCTTTGGTGCACGAAGAAGGGGCGACGCCCCGCCGCATCCGCTGAAAACGGGCAAGGGTTTTCACCCTTGGCGTTGGCAAGGTGGGGAGGGAAGCCAAGAAGGCGGCTCCAAGAGGGACACGACACCTGGAAGCATTGTCACCGCTGGCCCAAAGGCATGAATCTTTCGCCTGGCTCCTCTTGCACACCTCACCGAGGGGACTCGGACCACCCACGATGGAAGGGGGACTCCAAATCCAGATCACGGTCTGGCCGCCTTCGAATACACCAGCCGCGCCAGGACCACCCGCCACCGGACACCTCGCCATCCACATGACCAAGACGCGTCGTCAACACAACTGCAACACTGCTCGCCGGAGAGCCAAATGCGCAGCCCGCCATCTAGGATCACCGCCCCGGAATCCACATGCCCAATCCACATGACCAAGGTGTCTTTGATCACCCAACACCTTCTGTAATCTCCACGCTTGGAACTTCCCTGAATCTTATCCAAGTAACCCGTTGTGCTAAATTGACACGGTGTCACAAATCTCTACTACATTTTGCAAAGACCTATTCGACACGGTCTCGAAAGTGATTAATTAAAATTTCAAACTATTGTAGCACACTGCAATGGAAATATCCATTGTAGTGTGCTACAATAGTTTGAAATTTTAAGTGCCACACGTGCGGCACAAACACATGGCAACTCCGAACGTTTTTTATGGCAAGTTTAGTGACGCGAGGAAGGCAACTTTAGTTGTCAAACATGGCAATTTCTTTTTGGATGGCAAGTTTGAGTTTTTTTGGTTTGTTGTTTCTTTTCGGATGACAACTTTAGTTGTAAAAAACGTTATGGCCAGAGTGCTTCGTGCCACACGTGTGACACTTATCATTTAGGAATGATTTTTGTTAACTGTGGTATCTTGAGCCAGTTGCTTTTATGGATAATTGAGCATTCTCCCATCCAGTGCTGCAGCCTCTTTCTCATGTCCTCTTGTGTTCCTAATCTCTCATTATCACAGGTGACCATGTGAGAGTGGGGAGTGATGAAGTGGCGGTCCTTGCGCGCATGTGCATGCATGTGTCTACCGCCCCCTTTCTCGTTGCATCTTTCAACTATGTATGATGTATCTGGCTTCTTTCTTCTTGTTGGAGAATGGTGACTTGCAGAGGGAGTTCATCCCCATAATGAGCCGGTGGAAGCAACGCCGCCATTATTCGTAAATGTCATGGATAATGGCCGGCCTCACATGGGCAGTATCATTCATGTATGGGGTCATGCTGATTGTAATGTCTGGAGAAACCTCAGAGTATAGTGCAAATCCAATCTGTTTATCAGCCACATTATTAATAACTTTCTGCTCAACTGTGGCTATATTATAAAGGCTGAGGGTTAATTTCCTGTGGACCATAGTCAGTTTTTAGATTGCAATCAGTGAATCGGTTCCCTTCTGACTAGTCATTTTCATCAAGCTCTTACTTTTTGGATTATGTACTTTTTGTGTGGTCTTATCTAATTATACTCCTTGTTGTTATCTAGCTTATATGATCTGCTCATTGAGCACTCCTGTTGCAGTATCAACAGTTTGGAATCGCTTGTTTGCCCATAAAGCCAAACTATTTATGTTCCTTTTTTGGTATCATGATTCTATTTGAGAACTCGACGACAGTTGTTGACATGCTCTCTCCTGCACGTTTACAGCGTATTCGTTATTTCTTTTTTACCTAGTGCTACGTTATCAGGCAGTAATTGTTTTTACTTGTCAAACAGATGAAGACATACAGATTTTTTTGTTTTTTGCCGACATATATAGATTTTTCTTACTTGTCTTCATGAAAACAACCTGTGGAATGTTAGAATGTGCACATCATGGATGGTAACTAGGTTATGGCCGTTCCATGCTGGATAGGTCCCATTCGAAGTACAATTTCGTCAAATAGATGAAGAGGAATTTGTTCTGGAGGTGGTGCTGAAGATGTGGTAGTTAGTAAGGAATCTTTGCCAGTACTTGTGGGTGAAGATTTGGGTTATGATATGGTATCCCAAATTTCCATCTCTGTTTTTTCTGAGCATTATTTGTTAAGTTTTTTTTCGTGATTATCTAAACATTATTTGTTCTCATCTTATGAACAGACAAGGGAAACAAGTAAGATTCCAAGAAGTTGTGAGGTTCATCCAGCATATTGTGCGTGCATCACCATGATCCGGGACAATGCCAAACAATGAATGATTTGGATGTTGAGGTGTGTGTTGCCATCACTCAGAAATAAACCAGCAGGATCGAGGTCCTGCATTGCACCCGGGTTTGGGAAACCCGGTTGGCTTGGATGGATGGATGCGGGTGGGAGTGCGGATGCGCCCATGAAAACGACCGGGTGTGGTACGTGGGGTGGGGCTAGCGTGGCGCAGGTGTGGCTCCATCGTCTCATCTTGATTAGGATTCGCTAAAAGGAGAATAATGATGCCATAAACTAATGGGGGCCGTCCGTCCACGGAGCATATGCAGCAGCAGCAGCATGTAGGTGGAGTCTCCGTGTTGAACTCGAAAAGCAGCTCAAAGAAATGCAGTTCGGCACGAAACAATGGCGCCAACCCAACGAAACAACGGGGTCCATGAATCAATCATGGTGATGATGATCAATTGCCATTTGCCCTGTTATTACGTTGTCTGTGTTAGGTTTGGAGAGGTCCAAAGTACATATTAGATGATACTTTTTCTTTCTTTTTTTCAAGAAAACATCCGAGATATTCAACAACTGTCAAGATAGTACAAAGAACACCAGAAGTGACCACACCCCGTTGATCCTGGACATCCAAACTGGGATGCTCATTTCCCCTTGTCAGTAGTTACTGCTCTTCCCCGTGTGGGCAGTGACCACACCCCGTTGATCCTGGACACTGGGGCTCGGAGGGCTACCTCCCCGAAGATTTTCCGATTTGAAAAATGGTGGCTTGATCACCCTGATTTTAAGAAAATGGTGATTGATACATGGGATACTTCTGTCCCTGGTAAAACAGCCATAGATATTTGGATGAATAAAAGTAAGCTTTTTAGGAAAAAAGCCAAGGGTTGGAGTATTAATAGGGAGGCTGATATTAAGAAGAGGAAAAGGGACCTTTTGCTCGAATTCGACATCTTAGACGTTTTTGCCGAGAGGAACCAAATTGATGATGGAGATAAATCTAGAATGGAAGAAATCAAGAAGGAACTTGCCCTGATCTGGGGCAAGGAGGAAACTGCCTTGTGGCAGCGGTCCAGAGATCGTAGGATCATGGATGGGGACAAAAATAATGCATACTTCCATGCTATGGCTAACCATAGACACAGGAAAAATCATTTGTCTGAGCTGATTGGCGAAAATGGCCCTGTGTATACCACCCAGGAAATGTTAGAGGTTGCTACTTCCTACTACAAAAACCTATTCTGTTATGAGAACAAACACAATATCTGTCTTGGTCCTTCCTTTTGGGTGGAAGATGAATTAGTCACACAAGAAGAAAATGAACACTTACAAAAAAACTTTTCTGAAGAGGAAATTAAAGAGGCAATTTTTAGCTCCTATGCCCATGGGGCCCCTGGCCCTGACGGGCTATCTTTCTTGTTTTACCAAACGTTCTGGGATGTTATCAAAAAAGATTTTATGGCCCTGGTCCGGGATTTTGAGGAAGGAAAATTAGATTTACAACGTCTAAACTTCGCTTTGATTGTTCTCATTCCTAAAGAATCAGATGCCAGGGAAATGAAGAAATTTCGTCCTATTAGTCTGAGTAATTGTGGTATAAAATTTTTCTCTAAGGCTATGATGAATCGGGTTTCCCCTGTGGGACGTAGGTTGATCTCCTCTAACCAAACTGCCTTTATTAAAGGGAGATATATTTTAGAAAGTGTGGTTATGGCCCACGAAGTTATCCATGAAATTAAAAAGTCAGGCTCCCAGGGTCTGGTGCTTAAATTAGATTATGAGAAGGCGTATGATAGGGTTAGCTGGGAATTCCTGTTTGATATGCTCCGTTCGAGAGGATTCGGACCCAAATGGATTGCTTGGATTAAGAGTACGCTTGTCAATAGCACATTCAGTGTGAGGATTAATGATACTACTGGCCCATACTTTGTAGGTGGGAAAGGTCTCAAACAGGGGGATCCACACTCCCCTCTGTTATTTAATCTTGTTGCTGATGTTTTTACAAAAATGCTCAAGAAAGGTGCTTCCCAAGATTTGATTTCTGGGCTTTTGCCTCATGTAATCCCAGGAGGTGTGGTTAGTCTACAATATGCAGACGACACCATACTCTTCTTGGAAAAATCCACCCAAAAAGCTAGGAATTTTAAGTGGCTTCTGTCATGCTTTGAAAACTTATCTGGTATGAAAATTAACTTCCACAAAAGTGATCTTATGACTATAAATATAGAAGACACAGTTGCTAATGAATTTGCTCAAATTTTCTGTTGTAAAAAAGGCTCTTTTCCTATTAAGTATTTGGGAGTGCCTCTGCACTATGACAAGTTGAAAAAAGAAGATCTCCAACCTGTCATTGACAGGATTATTAAAGGGATTTCGGGCTGGCTGGGGAGATATCTTACTTACAAAGGGAAAATTATTTTGCTTCGTGCTTGCATTATTAGTATTCCTGCTTATCTAATGTCTGTGATCAAATTCCCCAAATGGGCTATTAATGCCATTAATTCACAAATGGCTAACTTCTTTTGGGGGGATGTGGGTGATCAACATAAGTACCATTTGGCTAACTGGGGTCTGATTACCAGGAGGAAGGAGTTTGGAGGGCTGGGGATTCCCAATATCAAAGAGTATAATATGGATTTATTAGCTTCTTGGGGTAAAAGATTTTTCACTAACCCTGACTCTGATTGGGCTAAACTTCTTCTTCACAAATATAGAGTTAATTCTCCAAATCTCCTCTGGGCCAAAAGTGATGGGGGCTCTACATTTTGGAAGAGCGTCACTTGGGCTCTGACTGCTGCGAAAACTTTCTATAGATGGAAACTAGGAGATGGTAAAATCATTAGCTTTTGGCATGATGTGTGGGTGGGGGATTGTTTCCTCAAAGTGCAATTTTGGGACTTGTTCAAAATCTGCAATCAAATGGACTGTACTGTAGCTCAAGTGTGGGATGGTAATGAGTTGAAATTGACATTTAGGAGGTGTGTGGACAGATCTGGGATGATCTTGTGGGCCCAGTTGGTCTATTTGATTAAACAATATCCTATTCTAGATACTATGGACACCCCCATTTGGGGATTGGAACCTAATGGGGCCTTCTCAGTTAAGTCTTTTTACAAGCAGATAAACTTTGGAGGTGTGGCTCCTAGGGTTAGTACTAAAATGTGGAAAATCCTTTGTCCACAGAATATTCATATCTTCTTATGGCTTTGCATTCACAACAAAATACTGACTAGAGATAATCTGGCGAAAAGAAGGGAAGTAGATAATCCTTCCTGCCTGTTCTGTTCTGAACCTGAATCCGTTCAACACCTGCTGTTTGATTGTGTGGTGGCCCAACATGTTTGGGGCTTTGTTGCAGAAGCTTTCGAAATTGATGTTATATCTTGTTTTGATAAAGTTGTGGCCTTCTGGCATATGTATAAAGCTAAAGCTGTGTTGAATATGATAACTTCTGCTACCTTGTGGAGCATATGGAGATTAAGAAATGAATTTTGTTTTCAGGGTCGCAAGTGGAGAAGTGTGAATTGCATTCTTGCAAAACTAAGCTGCTTTTTGCACCAATGGAAGGTTCTGTGCGACGATGGACAAGCAAATCTCCTACAACGATGCATCTTGCTGCTGGACAAGCGACGTGGGGAACTCCTCCGGATCGCCTGGAGATGAGACTTGAGGCGACCAACTGAAGGATCAGGGCGTGTTTCTGGTGTCCTGTTTTTTGTGTTGGTTCCCTTCTGCTCAATTCAGTCCCCAAGAAAAACTCCGTAGGTTATGTCGTGGATTGGGTCCTTTATCTTTCCTAGCTGTATGCGTTTTAATTCGAGCTTGATGCTCTGTATGATTGCCATTCCTAGAATCGTGTAATATGTGACCTGGTTTCGTGCTCTGCTTCAATAAAATGGGGCAGGGGGGTGCGACCCCCTTTCGTTCAAAAAAAAAAGAACACCAGAAGTAAAAGAATACATTAGGTCCGTAGACCACCTAGTGATGACTATAAACACTGGAGCGAGCCGAAAGCGCGCCGCCGTCATCGCCCCTTCCTTATCGGAACCGGGAAATCTTGTTGTAGTAGACAGTCGGAAAGTCGTCGTGCTAAGGCCCCATAGAACCAGCACACCAAGACAGCAACCGCCGCCGATGAAGAGAAGCTTAGATAGGAAGGAACCAACGTGTAGACACATGAACACAAATGAATGAAGATCAAATCCATGTGGATCCACCGAAGATAAACGCCGACCGAATCTCATATGATCCGCCGAAGATAAATCTCCACACTTCCTCTGATAATGCTAAAAACACCACTGGAATGGGTGCTAGGCGGGCACATGATATTTATGTTGGAAATACGTGTGAAAGTCACATTTGTTTTTTTCCTTTGCATTGTATTTCATGGACATGTATTGCAATGCCAAAGCACCAAAGCAAAGCCTAGAGAAATCCAGCCAACTCGAGAGATTTCTAAAGGTATGTACAGTGGTTAATAAGATACTTATCTTAATCATGCCACATAATTTACATATGACAATAAAACTACTTGTACAATGGACTATCTCTTAGTCTTATCTTTGTTAACAAGATTTATCTATTTCTGTTTAAAAAACTAGCGAAAAAACTAACGCCCATACGTGTGAAATTTTGCACATCGTCCACACGTTTCCATGACCACTCATTTTGCCACGTAGGAACAAATGACATCAGCAGGAATTTTTTTGGTTTTCGGCTTAAAAATGTTTTATCTCCTAATTAAAAAATCAAAACAAAAATCTGTTTTCACCATTAAATCCGTCTCGACGAGATCTTCAAAACTAGCCTCCATGTTGATATGTTTCGACGAATTTTTTTTACCCGAAAGTTACCATGATGTTTACACTGTAGTTGCCATAGTGTTTAAACTAAAGTTGCCATGTGACAATTATAGTTTATAGATCATGGCAATTTTAGTTTTTTTATGATGGCAATTCTAGTACTTTTACCATGAAAATTATTTTTTGTATAAACCATGGCAATTTTAAGTGCATGTATCATGGCAATTTTAGTTTATGGTTCATGGCAAGTCTAGTTTCTTAATTTTCCGTTTTATAATATGTGAAAATTTACTTTTAAATGTAGAAGAAATAGCTGAAACATATCATGGCAACTTCAGTTTAAACATTATAGCAATTCATGTGCAATAGACATGGCAACTTTTAACTCAAAAAAAAATTCGTCGAAATATATTGATATGGGATCTAGTTTCGAATATCTCGTTGCGAGGGATTTAATGGTGAAAACGGATCTTCAATCAGATTTTTCATTTAAGAGATAAAACATTTTAAAAACTAAAAATCCAAAAAGATTTCCACATCCGTGCATGCAGTGACGTGGCGCGATCCGTGTGTTATACGGCGTGTGTGCGGTTTTGGCTCCCACCACACGTGTGAGTGTTAGCGTTGTCCAAAGCTAGACATATATCTAAATATATGATGCAAGAGCTCGTATTAAGAGAACATCTCTTATTAGAAAAGACAAATTTTCTCTTATGATTTCTCTCTGCTTCATGTCAACATTTATCCCGTGTGGCACTTCTAAAATAGCACCACATATTTAGGAATATCTAGTTGTTAAAGTTTAGACTAGGGAACAACCAATTCTAAATTACTCCCTCCGTCCCATAATATAAGAGCGTTTTTTATACTTTATATTATGAGACGGAGAAAATATTTTTTATTGTTTTCTCTTAATTATGTGGCGGACTTAATATAAGACTGCCTTATCGACCATTGTACATGCCCTAAAGCTTCCTGTTTGGCGTTGTACTGGATTATGAGAGTCCCACAGGCTTTTTGGTGCGTCTTCAACGTCGAATTGTCTATTTTTTTTCTTTCCCGCAAAAGCTTTGAAGTAAGCAAAGCATATCGTATCATACTGACCACCCTCCATTTCAAAACAATTGAGATTATAGGTTTGTCCTAAACTAAATTTATTTAAGTTTGATCAAGTCTATAGAAATATATATATATATATATATATATATATATGAACATCCGAAGAACCAAATTAGGCTCATAATATTCTTTGTAAAATATAATTTTGTACCATGTGTCTTTGGTATTTTAGATCTTAACACATTTTTTCTATAAAGTTGATCAAACTTTAACAAGTTTGACTTAGGACAAAAAAACAAATTTTTTTACGAAAGACGCTTAATTTATTTTAGAACCGAGGAAGCACGTAACTACGATAGTAATAACCTACATTAAACATTTAAGCATATGTGGTCGTATTATTCTGGATTTATTTTAATTATTCCGGCGATGTGCATTTAGTGGGAGGAGACATTCTGTTGACTACAAAGGCATTTGTTGCGACTTCGTCAATCTCAAGATATTGTGTCGGCTCAGTATCTTGAAGATGCTCATCTCTACTCCTAATGGAGCAGTTGATAGTTTCGCTTCCAGGTTTTTTCGTACCATCTCCCATGGTTTTTTTGGTACCTCCTCCCACCTTCGCTGGTTTTTTTCGAAGATTTTTTTCGTCCCTGTTGGTGTCAAAACCGGCGGATCTTGGGTAGGGGGTCCCGAACTATGCGTCTAGGCGGATGGTAACAGGAGACAAGGGACACAATGTTTTACCCAGGTTCGGGCCCTCTTGATGGAGGTAAAACCCTACGTCCTGCTTGATTAATATTGATGATATGGGTAGTACAAGAGTAGATCTACCACGAGATCAAGGAGGCTAAACCCTAGAAGCTAGCATATGGTATGATTGTTGTATATTGTCCTACGGACTAAAATCCTCCGGTTTATATAGACACCGAAGAGGGTTAGGGTTACACAAAGTTGGTTATAATGGTAGGAGATCTAAATATCCGTATCGCCAACCTTGCCTTCCACGCCAAGGAAAGTCCCTCCCGGACATGGGACGAAGTCTTTAATCTTGTATCTTCATAGTCCAGGAGTCCGGCTGAAGGTATAGTCCGGCCATCCGGACACCCCCTAATCCAGGACTCCCTCAGTAGCCCCCGAACCAGGCTTCAATGACGACGAGTCCGGCGTGCAGATTGTCTTCGGCATTGCAAGGCGGGTTCCCCTCCAGATTCCGTGTACCCGTTGAATAATGTCTTGTTTTTTTTCGTAATGCAGCGCTCCTTGGCTTCTACGCTCAATAATGGCCGCCTTCCACGTGTCAAACAAATACGAAAAGTCTGGGTGTTTTTACATTCACACCCCTAGCCGCGTAAATGAGCCGCCTATTTAAAGAGATGGGGATTTAGATCCAAACCACACCTTCTCCCCTTCGCGAGTAGTCATGAGAGCGCATCCAGCAAAGATCCATTCCACCATGGCCAGCCGTCGCAACTCCTCCTCTCGCCCTTCCAGTCCTAAGCCTGGAGGCTGGGAGAGGTGCTCCATCCCACATAGCGAGCTAGTATCGCTTCAGACCAAGGGATTCCTTCCTCCGGCCTATATGGTCCCGGTTCGAGCCGGACTCACCACCTATAATGGTGGAGAGCAAGCGGAGAGCGCCCCCAATCCCTCCAAAGGAGAGAGAGTATGCCTCGTCCCTTATCTAATAAGAGGACTTGGATTTCCAATTCATCCGTTTGTCCGGGGCTTCTGGAGTTCTATGGCCTCCAGCTGCACAACCTCACGCCCGCCTCTATACTGCATATCGCGGGCTTTGTTGCCCTTTGTGAGCTGTTCTTGGGTGTTGAGGTTCATTTCGCGCTGTGGAAGAGGCTATTCTGCCTGGTGCCCCGTTCTCAGGAGGGGTCAATATATCAAGTGGGCGGAGCCGAAGTGTGGCGCATCGCCGGGACCGGATATCTATCCGGAACCCCAAAGAAGGCGTCCGAGGACTGGCCTTCGGAATGGTTCTATATAAAAGATGTCCCGCTGCCAGATCCTATTCGGATCGGCCTCCCTGAATTCAACAGTGCCCCCCTGAAGAAACGCCTAAGCTGGCGTCCACGGAGCTCTCAGAGAGAAAGTGACAGGGACGTCCTTTACCTGATGGGCCGGATAAGACTATTGGCTCATTCCGGAGTAACCATGATCGGAGTCATGGCCGTATGCATCATGCGGGGGGGGGGGGGCAACCGCTTCAGTACAGATGCCACCCCATGTGGGACTTCAACGGGGAGGATGACGCCACCCGTCACGGCCGTAAAGGGCCGGACTCGGCCGCCGCTCTGATAAAGATCTTGTCCGCTTTGTACAAGGGAGAAGAGGAGGAATTTCTCCGCGTGAACCCTCAGGGGGGATTTACTATGTACAATCCTCCGAGTTGGGTAAGTGGACGATTTTACTTGCCCATCCGTTCATCCTTTATAGTCTAACGACTTCAACGCAGGAACTGCGCCAGGAAGTAAAGGAAATAAACAGCCGTCCCCGCAGCCCGAGGATCCAGAACAGTCCCTCGATCAGGCCTCCGAAGAGGATCTGGACTTATCTGTAGAGCTGATTGACGGGGTATTTTATCAGCTGAGTAAGGACAATGCCTTGGTGGCCATTACGGCTGATTACCCAGGGCTACTCCCGGCCTCCCAGGTAACTGAGACCGGAGTCCCAGCACCTCGAAAAGGGATCCACCCTGGCGTGTTTTCAGTTTCCTGACAACAACCGTGTTTTGCAGGGGAGGTTCTTGAGGCGGGAGGCCGAGCCTGCGGCGACTAGCCAATGAGGGGCTGCGGAGCCCCGGGGGATAAAAAGAAGTGTAGTCCGGACTGAGGCGCCGACGCAAAGGTATAGCACGCCTTCTTATTCCCAGGTGTTATTCCTTCAGGGCATATTAACACTCGTGCCCTGTTCAGGACAAAGAGACCTCGCTGGACTATATCCGGAGAGGCTGCCAATCGCGCCTCCACCAGCTAGGCTCCACAGCCCGGTCCGGAGGCGGAGGCGAACACGAGGCGCGCACCGGGTGCTCCTCCGAGAGAGGATGCGGACAGGCTGTCCGCCGCAAATTCCGAGGTGGAGAGTGCCATGAACCACAGGCGTCACCGGACAGTTCTTCGCGACGCTTGTTTCTCTCGAGAGGCATTGGACGCCTTCAATTCGGGAGATGCGTATCTCCGTGCCGCTCAAGATGGTCTAGCCAGAGCCACGGAGCAATATGTAAAAGACATACGGGTGAGGAAATTTAATGGTTATATATATTAGTAGCCCCCGAGACTTGAAACAGTTAGAATAACTAATTTAAGGATCATGTAATACGCTGGTTCTTTCAGAGAAGAATACCCAACTGTCCCAGGAGCTAAAAGAGTGCAAAGCCCAACTCGAGGCCGCACTAGCCGCGACAGGGGACCCCAAGAAGACCCCCTCTGGTAGTATATGCTTCAAAAAGATAAGTATTATGCGGCGTATGTGCGAATCTGACAAATGAAATTGCAGATGGCGCCGGACTAGATCCGGAAAAACAACAACTCCTACGCCAGCTAGAGGCTGGTGAGGGCGTGCTGACAAAGGTGAGGCGGGAGAAGAATGATCTTCAGGATGCTAACACCAAGCAGGATGTTGAACTAAAAGATGTTCGTGCCCAGTTGTTGGACTCCACTAAGGAGAATCAGCGGCTTCGACGTGGCATATTTAGTAAGTGCTTGAACGAACTTTGAAAAAGGAGTTCGGCGAGGAAGTCGACTAACAGAGTGATGTCTGTAGGTATGCTAACATGTCGTCCTGCAGAGGAGATGCCCGGTTCTACGGGTAACCTCCTTCCCGATCTCTCACAACTGCACGAGCGAGTTCGGCAGGTGATGCGGGGCATCGCCCAGGCCTTGTGGCCATCCATTTCCGTGCCCGAAGGACTCGGAGAGCTTGCAGAGCAGCTGAAGGGGGCGCGGCCGTGCTTCCGATTGTGGAAGATATCGGCCTGTCGTCAAGGCGCCAGAGAGGCCTGGGCCATGGTGAAGACGCGGTACACGAGGGCTGACCCAAACCACATGGTCGAGGTCGGACCGGTGGGGCCTGACGGGAAGGAGATCCATGTAAGCTTAGTATACGGCCAAGTAATTGGCCGCAAAGTATTCCCAGCAGGACTGTAAGCTAGACAGCCTGTTAGATGGTATTGAAAAGGAATACAATCAGTCGTAATGACTATGTAATTTGAATTGACATGTGTAATGCCTTCTAGCCGGATTGTAGATCGTTTGTCATGGCCGACCTTTTCGCTTCAACCTCGGGACCTGACGGTCCGGAGTGTGTACGAATACCCTTGCGGTTATATAAGAACTGGGGTATGCATGGAGACCAGGCGAAGGGGTCATTAGTGCTTGAACAGACAAGTGCCCAACTAGTTAAGTTATATTACATGGTTAGTAAGAAACATCTTCCAAGGAGAATAGTTTCGTTAGGGGTTCCTTTCCCTGGGAGGCATGCCCTAAAGTGCATGTCCGGACTGCGAAAAAGGGACGCAAAAAAAACATCTAGGGGCATATAAATAAATAAGTAAAAAGATCATCTTTAGTTCACCGACCAAATATTCCCTTAAGAACGCTAGCTTTCGGCTTCACCCAGTCTGAGGTACACATCCGGCTGACCCGGCAGTAACAATCGCAGAGGTGCTCCCTTTACCACCTAGCCGAACAATCGAGAACGTAGGGGTAAGCACAGGAGCCAGGCAACCCAGCTTGGCCAAAACTTAAGTCATATCGATGCATATAATGGTGAATAAAAGGCACATGTGGAAGTTTGACACATGTGTTGGGCATGAAGCCCGTATAAATAAGCTTCTGTTTAAAGAAGGCCCCAAGTTTAGTGAGCGCGGGTAGCGCGTCACTTGATGAGCCTTTAAGGGCTGTAAGAGAGAAAAGGGGGGAAGGAGAGAAATGTAAGACAAAAAAATGTAAAAAATGGACAGAGGAAGGAGATGAACACAGAGTCCGGCGCTAGGCATAGAATCTTCGGAGACGGGCTGCGTTCCATGGGTTCGGCTCGAGTCGGTTATCCGATGCATCTCGCAGGCGGTACGCTCCACCAGTCAGGACTTGGTCGATTATGAAGGGACCTTCCCACTTGGGCTTGAGTTTGTCCTTTTTCTTGTCCGGCGGGCGTAGAACTAGTTTGCCAACATTGTAATTTTTGGCCCGTACTTCTCTGCTTTGATATCTTCGAGCCTGCTGTTGATAAAATGTGGAACGGGCTTTTGCCACGTCACGCTCCTCCTCCAAAGCGTCCAAATTGTCCTATCGATCGAGCTCGGCTTCTCTTTCTTTGTACATGCGCACTCGAGGTGAGTCATGAATTATGTCGCAAGGCAAAACCACCTCTACGCCGTACACCATGAAGAATGGTGTGTATCCGGTGGTGCGATTCGGCGTGGTCCGCAGCCCCCAGAGTACGGAGTCGAGCTCCTCTACCCAGTGCATGTTAGATTCCTTGAGGGACCGCACTAATCTGGGTTTGATGCCGCCCATGATAAGACCATTTGCACGTTCGACCTGGCCGTTAGTTTGTGGGTGATAGACGGAAGCATAATCGAGCTTGATGCCCATGTTTTTGCACCAGAGTTTTACCTCGTCGGCCGTAAAGTTCGTGCCGTTATCAGTGATGATGCTGTGGGGGACGCCATAACGGTGCACGACCCCGGATATAAAGTCTATCACCGGTCCGGATTCGGCCGTCTTAACAGGCTTAGCTTCTATCCATTTGGTGAATATATCCACCATGACCAGTAAGTATTTTTTCTTATGGGTTCCGCCTTTAAGGGGTCCAACCATGTCAAGCCCCCAGACCGCGAAAGGCCAAGTGATGGGGATAGTTTGGAGGGCGGTGGGTGGCATATGGCTTTGGTTTTCAAAAAGCTGGCAACCGACGCATCGTTGGACCAAGTCCTGAGCGTCTGCCCGGGCCGTCGGCCAATAAAAGCCTGTACGGAAAGCCTTGCTTACAAGGGACCGAGCTGCAGCGTGATGACCACCGAGTCCGGCATGAATTTCAGCCAACAAGTTCCGCCCTTCCTCTTCGGAGATGCACCTTTGAAGGACTCCGGTAGTGCTTTTCTTATAAAGTTCTCCCTCATGGACTTTATAGGCCTTAGATCGGCGCACTATGCAGCGTGCCTCGTTTTGGTCCTCTGGGAGTTCCTGCCTAGTAAGGTAGGCTAGGAATGGTTCTGTCCACGGGGCGATGACGGCCATTATTACGTGGGCTGAAGTTGTAATTTCATTGGCAAAGCCTCCGATTATGTCAGATTGTTCGGTGTCGGACAGTGCGGTTGGGTCCGGGCTGTTATTACCAGGTTCCCCTTCCCATACTACGGATGGCTTGAATAGCCTTTCCAAGATGTTGGGGGGGGGGACTGCATCGAGTTTTGCACCGATGCATGCCAGGACATCTGCCGCCTGATTGTTTCCCCGGGCTATATGGTGAAACTCAAGCCCTTCAAACCGAGCTGACATTTTTAAGGCAGCGTTGCGGTAAGCTGCCATTTTTGGATCCTTAGCGTCGAATTCTCCATTTATTTGCGATATCGCGAGATTCGAATCCCCGCGCACCTCTAGGTATTGAATGCCCATGGATACTGCCATCCGGAGACCATGAAAAAGGGCCTCGTATTCGGCTGCATTGTTGGAGTCTGTGTACATAATCTGGAGTACATATTGAACTGTGTCGCCTGTGGGGGACGTGAAGACGATGCCAGCCCCTAGTCCGGCCAACATTTTGGAGCCGTCGAAATGCATGATCCAGTTTGAATATGTGTCGTACTCTTTAGGGAGTTCGGCCTCCGTCCATTCTGCGACGAAGTCGGCCAAAACTTGCGACTTAATAGCTCGCCGTGGCTTATAAGTTTTGTCGAACGGGAGGAGCTCGATGACCCATTTTGCAATCCGGCTCGTTGCATCGCGGTTGTTTATAATATCGTTGAGTGGTACTTCCGAGGCTACTGTTATCGAACACTCTTGAAAGTAGTGTCGTAGCTTCCGGGATGCCATGAATACCGCGTATGCAATCTTTTGATAATGCGGGTACCGTGATTTGCATGGAGTGAGGACAGTGGACACGTAGTAGACCGATTTTTGAAGGGGGAATTTGTGTCCGTCCATTTCCCGCTCGACGATGAGCACTGTGCTGAAAACCTGATGGGTTGCTGCAATGTACAATAGCATTGGTTCGCCGATGTTTGGCGCGGCCAGGACTGGGTTTGTTGCCAATATGGCTTTTATTTCTTCGAGTCCGGCCGTGGCGGCATCCGTCCACTCGAAGTGTTCGGTGCGCCGAAGGAGGCGATAAAGGGGTAGTGCCTTTTCTCCCAAGCGGGAGATGAAGCGGCTTAGAGCCACCACGCATCCGGTTAATTTTTGTATTTGTTTGAGGTCCTTCGGGATATCCAATTGTGACAAAGCTCGGATCTTGGCTGGATTTGCTTCGATTCCTCTACCGGATATAATGAAGCCCAAGAGCTTTCCGGCTGGAACGCCGAAAACGCATTTTTCCGGGTAGAGCTTGATGTCATATGTTCGGAGGTTATCAAATGTAAGCCTCAAGTCGTCTACTAGAGATTTGACATGTCTTGTTTTGACGACCACGTCATCCACGTATGCCTCCACTGTTTTGCCGATCTGGTTTGCCAGACATGTCTGAATCATGCGCTGATATGTTGCGCCGGCGTTTTTGAGCCCGAAGGGTATTGTTTGAAGCAGAATGGGCCGTATGGTGTGATGAATGTCGTTGCGGCTTGGTCTGATTGTGCCATCTTGATTTGATGGTAGCCGGAGTATGCGTCAAGGAAACACAATGAATCGTGTCCTGCGGTGGCGTCGATAATTTAATCTATGCGGGGGAGGGGGAAGGGATCCTTTGGGCAAGCCTTGTTAAGGTCTTTAAAATCAACGCACAGGCGCCAGGATTTGTCCTCCTTTGGTACCATCACCAAGTTTGCTAGCCAGTCCGGATGTTTTATATCCCTGATGAATCCGGACTCCAGTAGCTTGGCTAGCTCCTCTCCCATAGCCTGTCTCTTAGGTTCGGAAAACCGCCGAAGAGCTTGTTTGACAGGTTTGAATCCTTTTAGGATATATAAGCTGTGTTCGGCCAGCCTGCGTGGGATTCCTGGCATGTCTGAAGGGTGCGAGGCGAAGATCAGGGTCTTGCAAGCTACGCTCTTACCAAAGAAGAGAAGGAAATCTTCTTTGAATGCCTGCTCAGTATTAAGGTACCGTGTGGCTTCTCGTCGAATATAAAGGGAATAATAAACATGGCAGAGAAAAAGTTCCAGAACCTAAAGTCTCATGACTGCCAAGTGATTATGACGCAACTTCTTCCGGTTGCATTGAGGGGGCTTCTACCGGAAAACGTTCGATTAGCCATTGTGAAGCTATGTGCATTTCTCAATGCAATCTCTCAGAAGGTAATCGATCCAGAAATCATACCAAGGTTACAGAATGATTTGGTGCACTGTCTTGTCAGTTTTGAGTTGGTGTTCCCACCATCCTTCTTCAACATCATGACGCATGTCCTAGTTCACCTATGCGAAGAGATTAACGTTTTGGGTCCTGTATTTCTACACAATATGTTCCCCTTTGAGAGGTTCATGGGAGTCTTAAAGAAATATGTTCATATCCGTGCTAGGCCAGAAGGAAGCATCTCCAAGGGCCGTCAAAATGAGGAGGTCATTGAGTTTTGTATTGACTTTATTCCTGGCCTTAAGCCGATTGGTGTTCCTGAATCGCGGCATAAGGGCAGACTGGATGGAAAAGGCACGCTAGGAGGGGAACAAATAATATGTATGGACGGATATTCTCTCACTGAAGCACACTACACAGTTCTACAGAATTCCGCCTTGATGGCTCCGTATATGGATGAACACAAGAATTTGCTACGCTCCAAACACCCGGAGCGGTCTGATGACTGGATTACACGTGAACAAACCAGGAGTTTCGCCAGCTGGTTGCAAGCACGTGCCATGCATGACACCTCTATTGAAGATGACCTATACTTGCTGTCCCAGTTACCATCTTCGAATATAATGACTTTCAAAGGGTACCAGATAAATGGTAATACATTTTACACGATCGCCCAAGATAAGAAGAGCACCAACCAAAACAGTGGTGTCCGCTTTGATGCAGAAACCAAGACGGGAAAGGAAACATATTATGGTTATATACAGGACATATGGGAACTTGACTATCGACGTGGTTTGAAGGTCCCTTTGTTTCGGTGCAAATGGGTCAATATGACACGAGGCGGGGTAACGGAAGACCCGCAGTACGGAATGACAACAGTGGATCTCAACAATCTTGCGTATGCAGACGAACCATTCGTCCTAGCCAATGATGTGGCACGGGTTTTCTATGTGAAGGACATGTCTACCAAGCCAAGAAAAAGAAAAGATAAGGAAGTGAATGCATCGTACGATGAGCCAAAGCGGCACATAGTTCTTTCTGGGAAGAGAAACATCGTGGGAGTGGATGACAAGACAGACAAGTCAGAAGATTATGAAAAGTTTGATGAAATTGCTCCATTCACAGTGAATATTGAACCGAGCATCCCGTTAAACGATGAAGATTTTCCATGGCTATGACGCAAAGGGACACACGCGAAGAAAAAGTTTCACACCCAAAGATCTGGGATGTGATCGTCTTAACTATCATCACTTTCTTCTGTGTTTCACACCCAGGAGGGTTCTCTGTAATAGTTAGGGTAGATAGTTATGTGTTTTGGCATTTGAAACGCGAAGAAATTTTATGTGCAAGCAAATTCTTTCATGCATTTACTGATTTTTTCAGCTAAATGACCCTGAAATTGAAAAGCATTTCAAATGAACTCAGAAAAGGTTGAAAGTTGGCATGGTATCATAATTTCACCCACATAGCATGTGCAAAAAAGTAGAGAGGGTTACCGCAAAAACTGGATGCACTTTGTGTACAAAATGGACAATCTGTTTTGAAGTATCAGGGTTTCGGACGAAAACTCATCCGTTACAAAGGCATTTCATTTTTTAAATAACCTAAGCATTACCAAATTGAATATAATGATAAAACACACTAATATTAAACATAAGAAAAAAGAATCACTGAAAAATCTATTTTCAAAGTTAAGTTATTCACAAAAATAAATAAAGCAAAAAAAAAGAAAAAAAGCCCACGTACTGGGCCACAGCGGCCTGCATACGACTAGAAACCCAAATTCAAGTTGGGCCAGGATGCAGGCCCGCTAGCCCAGTAGGCCCAACAGGGCATCGCAGAAGAGGTAGGCCCAGAAGGCCTGCTTAAGAGAGGAGCTCGAGACAGCAGCGACGGCGGGGCTTATAAGCAGGTGTGAGTGCCCCTCGGCTAGCAAGGTGGGACTAAACTTTTGTGCCCCTTGCCTGGCAGCGCACACCCTTTAGTACCGGGTCGTGGCACCAACCGGTACTAAAGGGGGGGGCTTTAGTACCGGTTGGAGCCACGACCCGGTAATAAAGGGTGTCGCTTCCCGCCGCTTGGGCTAGCCAAAACAGACCTTTAGTACCGGTTGGTGGCTCCAACCGGTACTAAAGGTGGGTTCTATATAAGAAAACACTTCAAAATTTCGTCAGTTTCTCATCTCTCCCTCTGCTTCTTCTCCTCTGCACCGTCGCCCGCCGCCCCCGTCGCCGCCCCGTCCCCGTCGTCGCCGCCCGTCGTCCCGTCCCCGTCGTCATCGCCGCCCCGGCCCGTACGTCCCCGCCCCCGTCGTCGCCGCCCCGTCGTCGCCGCGCCCGTCGTCGTCCCCGTCGCCGCACGCCCCCCGTCGCCTCTCGCCTCGCTGGCCGGTGAGCGCGCGCACACACACATACATTTTCAGTTATAGATTTTTCTGTTTTTTAGAAATTGTTAGACATTTTTCTGTTTTTTAGAAATAGGTAGAAATGTTAGAATTGTTAGAATAGTTAGAAATGTTAGAATTGTTAGAATTGTTAGAAATTTTTCTGTTTTTTAGTTATAGAAATAGTTATAAAAAGTTAGAATTGTTAGAAATTTTTCTGTTTTTTAGTTATAGAAATAGTTATAAAAAATTTAGAATTGTTAGAAATTTTTCTTTTTTTAGTTATAGAAATAGTTATAAAAAAGTTAGAAATTTTTCTGATTTTTAGTTATAGAAATATTAGAAATGTTATAGAAATGTTAGTTATATATAGCATTGTTAGAAATGTTATAGAAATGTTAGAAATTTTAGTTATCAAAATCCAATCATTAAAAAAATGTTACTTTTTGCGGGCATATAGCTAGTATTTGTTGTCGACGATGCCCGGCCCGCATCCTCGCCGTCGACACGTCCGCGACGACGTCCAGCTGACCCATGTCCGGGACTGGGCCCCGCCGGGCTGGCACTGGGAGGTGCTGCCTGGAGGGGCGCGCCGCTTGATGAGGAACCCGGCCCCGGGTCCCGTCGTCGACCCTGATCTCGTTTGGTGGCGTTCGCGTGGGCCAGTTTCGGTGCGGAGGGAGCCGGCCCCGCCGGAGGTGGTACGTCGTCGTGTCAGGGAGGAGGACGAGCACGTCCATCACTACACTACTAGAAAAAGGGCTATAGATGGGATTGACACTAATGGCGCACCAGACAAGTGGTGCGCCATTAGTATATACTAATGGCCCACCACCTTCTGATACACCATTAGTGTTGAAACTACTAATGGCGCACCCGGCCTGGGGTGCGCCATTAGTGTCCTAATTTTTTTTTTGAACTAGCGCGTCTGGCCAAACATACTAATGGCGCATCCTGGTACGGTGCGCCATTACTAGTTGTAACTAGTAATGGCGCACCAGTGACAGGGTGCGCCACTAATGACTTTTTTTAATTATATTTTTTATTCCTTTTGTTGGAAAACTACTAATGGCGCACTGTCCCAAAGTGCGCCATTACTAGTTCAAACTACTAATGGCGCACTATGACGGAGTGCGCCATTAGTATGATTTACTTTTTTCGCAAAACTACTAATGACGCATCAGGCGCTGGTGCGCCATTAGTAACCTGGATTACTAATGGCGCATTTATGTCAGGTGCGCCATTAGTAAGTGGGCAGCAACAAGATATTTTGGGCAGCCTCTCCTACCCACACTCACTTTCTCCCCCACTTCATTCTCCACCTCCTCCTTGTCTCGGGTGCCTCCTCTCTTTCTCCTCATTTCCACCATAGATTCATTCAAATTAAGTGGTTAAATTACCTTGTTTTGATAGGTAAGTAAGGGGAAGCTATATTTACGTTGTTCTTCCTACAACAATGTGCACATGCACTTTTTATGGCCTAGCTAGATCTATGTATGTTCGTGGTGTTGCATATGTTAGTGGTGTTGCATATGTGTTTGTGGTTGGAGATGTACCGGTATTTGAAATGCGATAGTTGCCAATATTTTGCCGGAATGTTGATTCATTTCCGTTTCGGCGATAATTTTGGCATTAAGCATTCTTTTTGGTCCTATTTTTAGGGAAAGTCATGCCAAATTTTTTCTTGGTTCTAAAATATTGTTTTGCTCTACCCCGCAGGCAACCATGGTCCGCACGATGACCGAAGGCATCGTGAATAGGTTTTTGAGGTCCGCGAAGGCCGAGATGCTTCAAAAGAACGAGACGGAGATAAGATGTCCGTGTCGAAGATGCAAGCTGCAGAGCCTTATTGCGGACCCGGATTCCGGGCAGGTGCGGGACCACCTGCTCTTGCGTGGTTTCATGGATGGCTATCGGTGGCAAGGTGATGAAGATGACTACGAAGTCGTCCATGGGGGCCGGGCAAGAAATGAGGAAGGGCAGCAAGACAACCACCGCGGCTCGGGCGGGCGAGAAGACGAAGAATCCCCAGGAGATGATCATGACGGTGATGCTGTACACAGTCATGATGATGAGGAAGATGCCGGAGCAGACGACGGGCATGATCATGAAGATGATGATGCCGGCGGAGCAGACGACGGTGGACCATCGATGGGCTGGGTGCAGGACCCTTATATTCAAAAGCTGCTTCTCAAGCAGACGGATAACGCAAGAGCTGCCGCCCGAGAGAAAGCCAAGGTGGATCAACTTGAGTTAGACGCGGTTACTCCATTGTATGAAGGATGCAGGCCCGAGGATACCCGCCTGAAAGTAACGCTCATGGCTCTGGAGATGAAGGTAAAACACAAAATGACGGACGCATGCTTCGACGAGAACATGTCATTCTGGCACGAACGTCTTCCAAAGGGGAACAAGTGCCCGACCAGTTTGGAGGAGGCGAAGAAAATCGTGTGTCCTCTGGATTTACCGCACGTGAAATACCATGTCTGCATGAACAATTGCATCATTTATCGGGGCGAGCACGCGGAGTCTACCATATGTCCGGTGTGCGGCGTCACTCGATACAAGAAGAGGAAGAAAGCTCCTCGAAAAGTGGTGTGGTACTTTCCGATCACTCCTCGTCTGCAGCGGTATTTCGCGGATCCTAAGGTAGCAAAGCTCCTGCGTTGGCACGCGGATAGGGAGGAGAAGAAGCGAGAAGATGACGCAAATGATCCGGAGATAGATAAAAAAGACAAGATGCTGAGTCACCCTAAGGATGCGAGCCAGTGGCAAGCGTTGAATTTTGAATACCCAGAATTTGGGAAGGATCCAAGGAACATCGTGCTGGGCGCGAGCACCGATGGAGTCAATCCGTTTGGCAGCCAGAGAAGCACACATAGCACCTGGCCTGTGTTTGTGTGGATGTACAACCTTCCCCCCTGGTTGTGCATGAAGAGGAAGTACATTCACATGAGTATGCTAATTGAAGGGCCGAAACAACCAGGGAACGACACCAATCTGTATCTGGGGCTGCTGAAGGAGGAGCTAGACACGCTGTGGAAAACGCCAGCCAATACGTGGGACGCCGCAGAGAAAGAATATTTCCCTATGAGAGCCGCACTGCTCACGACGGTGCACGACTATCTCGGTTATGGATATCTCGCGGGGCAGGTAGTCCACGGATTTTCTGGATGCGTACGGTGCATGGACGACACAATGTATCGCCAGCTAGATAGAGATCCCGGGTCTTCGAAAACCGTGTTCATGGGACATCGAAGGTGGCTTCGCGACGATGACCCGTGGAGGAAACGCAAGGATCTGTTCGATGGTGAAACCGAACCCCGAAAACGCCCGTGTACGAGGAGCGGCGAGGAAATAGACAAGCTGTTGAAAAATTGGAAAGACTGCCCACTGCCGGGAAAGAAGCAAAAGGCGCCAGAGCCGGGAAAGAAGCGAAAGGCACCAGAGCCGCTACTGAAGGTATGGAAAACGAGGTCTGTTTTCTGGGACTTGCCGTACTGGAAGATCCACCGTGTGCCTCACAGCCTTGATGTCATGCATATCACGAAGAACGTGTGCGAGAGTCTGCTTAGTACCCTGCTCAACATGCCAGAGAGGACCAAAGATGGGCCGAAAGCAAGGGCAGACTTGAAATCAATGGGCATCAGGCAGGAGCTTCACGCTATATATGATGATGATGATGATGATGATGATGAGGCGAAGCAGGACAAAGAATGTCGTCGCAAAGGCAAAAAGGCCAAGAAGACCGGAAATGACTACCCTCCCGCGTGCTTCACTCTAAGTCAGGAGGAGATTGAGCAGTTTTTCACCTGCCTCCTAGGAGTAAAACTTCCTTACGGTTACGCGGGGAAGATAAGCAGATACCTAGACCCAGCGAAGCAGAAGTTCAGCGGGATGAAGTCTCACGACTGTCATGTGCTGATGACGCAGATACTTCCAGTTGCAATCCGTGGGATCATGGACGCTCACGTCCGTGAAACGCTATTTGGCCTATGCAACTTCTTCGACGTCATCTCTCGGAAGTCGATTGGCGTGAGGCAACTCAGAAGGCTACAGGAAGAGATCGTGGTGATACTATGCGAGCTTGAGATGTACTTCCCGCCCGCATTCTTCGACGTTATGGTGCATCTGCTGGTCCATATAGTGGAGGATATCATCCAACTCGGGCCGACGTTCCTGCACAGCATGATGCCGTTCGAAAGGATGAATGGTGTCATCAAAGGATACGTTCGTAACATGTCACGTCCAGAGGGAAGCATAGCCAGGGGATTTCTAACCGAAGAGTGCATCTCGTACTGCACGAATTATCTAGGCATCGAGAACCCCGTTGGTCTGCCCGTCAACAGGCACCTCGGCAGGCTCGCTGGATGGGGTCACCGTGAGGGTCGCCGCGAAATGCATGTCGACTTCGAGGGTCGACTCGCCGACTTTGAAAGAGCAAACCTAGTCGCGCTACAACACATAGACGTGGTCGATCCTTGGGTGGTAGAGCACAAAACCTTTATTAAGAAGACGTACAATGACCGAGGCCAACAGAGGACGGACGGAGATACACTCAAAGAGCACAACTCATGTTTCACGCGTTGGTTCAAGCATAAGCTTCTGTCGTACCCTTTACATGAGGATTCTTCCGCGGAAGAACAACTCATATTCGCCTTGTCACAGGGCGCCGAGCACAACCTGATGACCTATGAGGCGTACGATATCAACGTCTACACATTCTACACGGAGGCCAAGGACATGAAGAGCGATGGTTATCAGAACTCCGGGGTAACGATGGAATCCTACACCGGTAACGACAAGGACAGATACTACGGAAGGATCGAGGAGATCTGGGAGCTGAGCTACGCTGGAGAGAAGGTCCCGATGTTCCGTGTCAGATGGGCCAAGAGCGTCCTAAAAGAAGACCGGTATTTCACCACCATGGTTATACTCGAAGCCAAATCCAAGACCGCGGGCGCAAACGTCACCGCGAAAAATGAGCCATGGGTACTGGCTTCCCAAGTGGACCAATGCTTCTTCATTACCGACCCGCCAAAGCCCAGTCGTGTTGTCGTGAGGAGAGGCAAAAGGAAGATCATCGGAATGGATGGAGTAGCCAATGAGCAAGACTTCGACAAGTACGGTGACCCGAGGATCGAACATGATGACGATGATGAAGTAGCAGCATACACCACAAGAAGAAGCAGGACCACCCTACCTAAAGGACGTCCGTTCCACAGAAGAACTCCATTTGCGAAAAAGAAGGTCAAGAAGATTGTGAACAGATAGCTAGCTAAGATCGATTGTATTTAAATCGTAGACTTCATTTCTCGATTGTATTTCATGGGCACTTTTTAAACTATCATGAATATTTTTAAATTTCATGGACACTCGATCTCGATCCCCCTCCATCTCGATCGCTATCCCACCTCGCCAGATCCGGTCCCCCTCGCCGCCGAGCACCCCCCGGTCCACCGGCCGCCGCCGCCGACCCCCCGCACCCTCGATTCCCCTACTCAACCGCCGTCGCCGACCCCCCGCACCCCTCCCCTACTCAACCGCCGCCACCGACCCCCCGCACCCTCCCCGCTCCACCGGCATTACTGTTTGATGATATTTTTTAAAAAATTATTACTGTCTTATAAAAAAAATTACTGTTATGATTTAAACAAGTTTGAACATATTTAAACACAAATAAGTATCAAACAGCATTTTAAATGCATAAAAAAAATTTGTGGAGCCTGGGAATCGAACCCAGGACCTCCTGGTGTGAGAACTGGCACCTGACCAGTCAAGCTAGTAGAGGGGATTTGATGTGGATAAGGTCAGGTGGGAGATAACCTGTTGGCTCGAGCGGAAATAAAAAAAAATACTAATGGCGCACCTGGTCGAGGTGCGCCATTAGCATGTATATACTTATGGCGCACCGAGGGTTGGTGCGCCATTAGTATTGTGCCCCCCCATCCATATTCCCTCCCCTCTCTCTCCCCTCTCTCTCCCTCGCCCTCGCCCTCGATCCCCTTCCCCTCTCCTCTTCCAACGCTGCTGCCCCGCCGCCTCGACGCCGCCCCGACGTCGGCGCCGCTCTCCCCGTCGCCCCACCTCGTTGGACGCCATCGCCCCGCCGCCCTCGTAGCCGGCCTCCTCATCGCCGCTTCCCTCCCGCCGCCAAGCGCAGGTGAGCAACCGCCGCCCTTCCCTTCCCCTCCCCTCCCATCCTCCCCCGCCGCCGCGCGGCCCCAGATCCGTCCTCGTGCGGATCCCCCCCCGCAAGCTGCACGCGTCTGCCGCCCTGCAAGCTTCCGGTTGCCCGCGCCCGCCCTGCTCCGCTTGCGGCGCCGCCGGCCGCCCCCGAGCCCGCCTCCATGCCCGGACTCGCCCGCGTCGCCGTGGTCCTGCCCGGCCTCGCCTGCACCACCGCAGCCCTGCCCAGCCTCGCTCACGTCCTTTCCTGGGCCCGTGCGCGTCCGTCGTCCTGCCAAGCCGCGCCGCCGTGGCCCAGCCCGGCCTCGCCTGCGCCACCGCAGCTCTGCCCCGCCTCGATCGCGTCCTTTCCCAGGCCCGCGCACACCTGCCGCCCTGCCAAGCCGCGTCGCTCCCGCCGCTGCCCTTCGTCGGCCAGCTGAGCTGCGAACGCGGTCTGGCCGTCAACCGCGCATTAGATTCTGCTGCTGACATTGCCCTACTCTACTACTCTTCTCTACTCATGGCGCACACTGTCAATACGATTGAATGAACCATACCACATGCCAGTGCACACCGATCTTGACTATGGCGCAATGCAGGAACGAAAGTCTGACAGTGTTTTTTTTTGGCACTTTGTCTAAGGTTCAGACGCCAAAAACCGCCTATGAGATGAACATTTGCTTAGGCAAGAAACCTAGCAACTTCATACCGTGTGTTCTGATAAGAGACTAAAATCTGATGAGTGGTAGCAGCACTCATTTGGAGCACATCCTTCCTGGCCATTACTGTATGAACACTTGACAACACATATGTAGTGAGAGACCCCTAGTGGTGGTAGCTGTAGTCCTGTCCGGCTGTTCCTAACATTCAGTCAGAATGATCATGTTCAGAATGATCTTATTTGCTTGTAGTTTTGCTATAATTTGCGAGCGTGGTGGGTCCAATGAAGGTGGCCCATGTTTAGTTCCTGGGCCTATTCCACCATGTGCCAGCTTCCATGGGACTCATAATTCATCCGGTTTCAAACGGAACATGCAATTATTTTGTTTGTTGGTCTTCCTTTTTATCAGATAAAATCAGGAGGTTTAGTTGTTTGGACAAAAGGAGACGTTCATTTTGTTTACACAGGAAGCAATTATCTAGAAAATTTCTATGTTGCCAGAGACTTGCCATGTGCTGTGTAGTTTAGCTCCATTATTAGCATAGCAGACTTTGAAAACAAGCATATATTCTCTTCTTCTACTTCTTCTTTTTATGAAATTAGAGAAGATTTGGCTGCTGCTGCTTTAGTTTTCATGCCCAATCAACCAATTCTCCTTTTATCCATTTGATTGGCTCCTATTATAATTGCAGAGGATAAGAAGAACTTGCTCTGTTCTTGCTTGTACACCAATCTCTGCTTCAACTGCTGCATTTACTTTCATGTAACAGTCTTGTACCCAATGCTTCAGTGGCAGTGCATCCTAAGCAATGACAACCTATTATTAAGTACAACAGTCCTAGCACTCCACTTAAACCTA
Source organism: Aegilops umbellulata (assembly GCA_032464435.1). Taxonomy (NCBI): domain Eukaryota; kingdom Viridiplantae; phylum Streptophyta; class Magnoliopsida; order Poales; family Poaceae; genus Aegilops; species Aegilops umbellulata. The sequence goes on from CP136057.1 coordinate 374,320,495, forward strand.
CCTCTCAGAACAGGTTCAGTCAGTTGTTAGACTTGTCTTGATAATTTCATTGACTGTTATCGCTTGCAGGTCCCCGACATTTCCAGCTCGCGGCGCCGCACAGCCACGCCCACGCACCATTCTAGTTCCACGGCTACTCGTTCACGTCGAGCCCTCCGGTGTTCATACGGGTTCAGTTCGAGCATCAGCAGAGGTCCTTCACGGGTTTCGTCAGGGTACAGGACAGGTACACTATGATTTGCTCAGAAATTTGTCATGAACAACATTCAGATTTTGGTGTAGATGCTATTTGCTGCATTGCATCTTTTTTTTGTGCGCTAATCTGCTTGGGCTTGATACAGTTTACTGAAACTGTTTTAGTCCCAGAAATAGTTTACTGAAACTGTTGTAGTCTGAAGAAACAGTTTACTGAAACTCTTGTAGTCTAAACTGATGTTGGTGTAGATACTATTTTACTGCATGAAAATATGTAGAATCTTTCTTTAGTTGAGTGCTAATCCGATCGTGCTTGGAAAAAGGATATTATAGAAGAGTAAAAGTACTTCATTTAGAATTTGGTAGTTGCCTGAAACTGTTGCAGTTTTATACAAGAGTAAAAGTAGTTGGATTTGCCATGTGGATTTGTTCAGTCCTTGATTCAGATAATTCAGTTCCATTCTGGAACATTTGCTCATAGATAGATAGGCAAATCAAGTTCAGTGATCTCATTTCACCTTTTCAGATAATATACTAATTTTCTAACCTCTGAATTAATTCCTAAAAAAACCTCTGAATATAATTCAGGTAGTTTTTTTACAATAGCACATAAAGCTTAGTTCCTTGCACATTATATTGTTTGATTGAAGGCACAGGACAGGTACACTAACATTTTGCTTAGGAATTTGTCATGCACAGGAACTGAAGGCCTTTGATGTAACATTTAGGTTGTTTAGGAACAAGTTATTTTTTATACGCTCACTGAAGCATTTCTATATATAATCTGAATATATAGAAGCATTTCTTTATCAATCATTTTCTTCTCCAATCTGATAAAGAACGGATGCTGCATTTATGTTCATGTAATCCGAATATATAGACCTTCTATATAGTCATGCAATCTGAATTTATGTTCAGCACTTGAAGGAAAAAAACTATACACGCTTTGTTAATTATATAAAGACGTACAACAAATTTCAAATTGAAGCAACAAGTGTGATCCTCAATGAGTCTCAATTTAGGGTGGCCTACGTTTATTGATGGGTCTGGCCCAATGATTGACCATATTTTTGTGAGCATGATGGTAGAACTGAATCAGCACAGGCCCTTTTTTTAACACTGGGCTTTGCCACGTGTTGTTTGTCTTGTAAATAGAGCATTGGATCATGCTGAAATTTTGCAGGTACCCCGAGAGGCCCTTGAGTTTGCCGAATGTCTATTAACTTCCGTTCCGGCAAATTCGGGTACTCCATATGTCCTATTTTCAGCAAAGGTCATGCTGAAATTTTTCGTGAATTTTAGCATGACTTTGCTAAAAATAGGACATATGGGGTACTTCTGACTAATGCATGGGCCGGGGTATTTTAGTAGTTAATTAACTTAGAATTCTCCTTCCCAGCTTAGCTTTTAGGATGCCTCGGTGTCGACAAACCATTAATTATACAACCTTGGCTTTTAGGGTGCCTCGGTGTCGATAAAAACTGAAATGATGAAAGCTTAGGCTTTTAGGGTGCCTCGGCGTCGAAAAACCCTCAATGATACAAGCTTAGATTTTAGGATGCCTCGGTGTCGACAAACCCTAAATGATGAGACCATGATCTTTTTCCTTGATAATAACCAACTTTTTGACCAAACTTTGTTTCTATTTAGAGAGAAACATGGCAAACAACGATGATGCAAGGGGTTCGGGCGGCAAGTCATTCTGGGAGCTGTCCCAGGAGATGGAGGAACAACCTCACTTGTATGAGGACACCGCCTTCCCCACCGATCCTGAGACCACTGATGGTGCCGCCGAGGATGACCCCACTGATGCCACCACTGATGGTGCCGCCGAGGATGCCACCACTGATGATGGCGGCGCACGCACAGATGGCAGCCAGAAGAGGCAACGGAAGGACCGGCGCCCGACCGTGCTCCGCACCCTCAAGGAGGAAGTTACTGAAGTGGACTCCGACGGGAATCCAACGGCGCCCGCACGAATAGTCAAGGGGTACTCGCTTCAGCTCGGGTGCATTCTCCGGAGCACCGTCTCGATCAACACCGAGAACCTGAGGCATCCTGACCGAGGGAATTTGCGCAACCTCCTCTTCACGAAGCTGCACGAACGATACAAGTTCCCCGCTGAATTTGAAAACACAAGCCTCAAAGGGAATAAAGTGAACAATGCTGCCCTCACGAAGATGAGCAAGGCCCTGTCTACTTGGAAAAGCAATGTGAAGAGAATGATCGAGAAAGATGAGAGTTATGAGAAGATCAAGGAGAAAAATCCTTCGATCACCGAAGATGACTACAATGACTTCAAGATCAATTGCTCGAGCACCGCACACTCCCAATCAAGTCAGTGGGGGAAAGAAATGCGGGAGCTGAACTTAGGGGAACACACACTCGGTCCCGGCGGTTATAGAGTGGCGGAGCCTATATGGGACAAGGAGGAGGCGGACCGTGCCGAGCAAGGCCTACCGCCCCTCTTCGATAAATACGGTGACAAGCAGACCAGGAACTATGTCAGGGCCCGGTACAAGAAGGACCCGAAAACAAAGGAGCTTACCACGGATCCGAAGACCAGGGCGCTTGAGCTTGTTCTGGTAAGGAATACACCCCCGCGTAATTAGCTCCATATGGTTGCATTATAATTAATGAAGCCGAATTTCTAAATGGTTCACATTCCTTCCGCAGGCGAGTGAAAGCAGTAGCGCGGGTTCGACTAAGAGCAACCCTTGGGACACCACTCTAAATAGGGCGTTGAATGTAATGAAGAACAAGGATAAGCTCAGTAAGCCGACGTCAGCTGGTCGTGTGGCCGGCAAAGGCTTGTCGACAAAATGGGGGTCATACTATAACACTGGTGGACGAAAGGAGAAAAAGACCAGCTCGGAAAGCCAGGCGCGCGAGGTTCAAGAACTCAGGGCACAGGTGGCGCGTATTCCGGAGATTGTCCAAGAGCAAGTGCAACAACAACTCGGAGCGACGATCACCGCCATTGTGCCTACCTTGATGCAGGGGTTGAGTGCGTGGATTGCGGGCGGCCAACAGGGGCCGCCCCCGATTCCTAGCTTCACGGCCAGCAACTCGCAGAACGCGATGGCGGGGCCATTGGGGTCTCCGACGGAGGCGGCATTGGTGTCTCCGACGCCGGCACGGGAGCTTAATGCACCCGGGTGTACGCCGGCCGGCACCTCTGCAGCAAGCGGCCCCTCCGTCAACTGCACGCCCGCCGTTGGCGGTGCCTCGACATTAGCCGAGCTCGACGCCATCATCACGGTAACTAATTAAGCCTCTCTCGGCCGAGGACTTCATCTCCTTGCCTTTGACTGGGCATCCCTGACGCCCTACATGTTTTCGCAGGGCGCCGCCGACGTTCCGTGCACTCTCCTGCACTTCGTGAACAATGAGTTGGTCGATGTCGCCAAGGGCAAAATCGTTCAACCGGGCAACCCCTTGTTCCACGGTACGCAGATGCCACCCAACTTGTTTAGGGTTCAACTGGTTCGGGTGCTGCCAGGCTGCGATGAGTTGCTACCTCCGATTCGACCTGTCGGGGCCGACGATGATGACGTGATGACCCTCAGCGCCTGCCTGATCGGCTGGCCCCTGCTTTGGCCGAAGAGCCAGATTCGTTTGGGGGCGGGGGACACCACCCCAAAGACAACACCGCCAGTCGTGCCGGCGCCAAGTCGGCCCCATGGCAAGACCGCCGCAACGGTGCCGGACATCCCTATGCCACTGGATCCAAACATGCATATGGCACAGGATCAGAACGACGACGACGATGATACATTTGTCAACGTCGATCGGTACTTTGCCGATCATGGGTACGATGGCGACTTCATGGGGCCTGCTTCTCAAGAACCCAACCCAACAAAAGACGTGCGCGATGTAGCTGGTACCGCGGGGAAGCCAAGTTGCAACAGGCGTCGTCTGCCGTTCAGCTCTCAGGAGACGCCTCCAGCTGCCGACTTCACCGAGCCTCAGATAGGCGAGGTGCGAAATATTGTCAGCCCCAACACACTCAAGAAGGCGGTCTGTGAGCAGAACTCGGTCCCATTACAGGAGAAGAAGAAGGCACGCAAAAGAAAGACAAACAAGGGTGCGGGCCAGCCGGCAACGAGTACGATCCGTGCTCAGGACGGGCCACCTTCACCTGAGGATTTAATGAGGAGGGTGCATGTGGCCGGTAGGCCGATGCTACCGAGAAATATGCTCGATGTTGCAACCGGTTCTATGCGGAGTCTGCATGACAGTGTTCTTGCTTTGGAGAAGCGGCGTCTCAGAGAGAAGGATGTGGCATACCCGGTTTTCGTGGCCAAGGTGCCAGAGGGCAAGGGCTTTGTGGATAACTCCATCGGGGGTACGATCGTCCTGTGGTTTGATGACATCCACGCTATGTTGAACCTTCATCCGCTGCACTACACCTTCGTTCGGCTATTTTCGCTGAGTATGGAGATGCGGATCATTCGCGACAAGACCCCGGACATCGTGATAGTCGACCCCTTCTACATGCGTGCCAAGATCTTGGGCAGCGCTGGGGACCGGCAAGTTGCGAGTTCTTACCTCGAAGGCGTCATTCTGGCAAACCCAGATAAGGATAACTTCCTCGTGCCTTACTTTCCCGAGTAAGTCCTCCCCTCAACCGCCCCTAACATACGAATTCTTAGATTTCGATCGTCTTTTTTTAACATTCCGTGTTTTCTGCAGTGACACACATTGCACGCTCATCCTCCTAAGCCCCAAATATTCCATGGCCACGTATTTCGACCCGGACCGTCAGTCGAACGTAGACTACACAAATGTCAAGAAGGTTCTTGATGATGTTCTCCCCTGCTACGCCCAATCTGGAGGCACCTTCAACAGGCCTATTCGTAAGTACGGCAAGCACGTGTTCTCCCACAATACGACGTTCTGCTGCGTCAAGCAGCCGCCTGGCGGTCAGAAGGGTGCCTACTACGCCATCCATCACATGCGGGCGATCGTACGGGACCATCATCAACTTCTGCTACCGAGTAAACTCAAAGATTGGGCCGCGAGCGTGTCGGCAATCCAGGACGCGGACATCAGACAAGAATTCTTTCGCATCCAGTCGGAGTTTGCGGAAATCATCCATCAAGATGTCCTTCGTACCTCGGGGCAGTTCTACCTCAAAAATCAACCGTCCAACAGTGAGATAGACGGAATGCTACAAATGCAGGCTGACAACGCCCGTAATTTCATGACTCCCACGATAGACGGCGGCTTCATCCACGCTCCGGTCCCTTGAGTCGAGAGTCGCTCCTTGTAATTAAACTTTAATGAACTTGTAGTATGTCTCTTTGGTTTCGAGAGTCGTTAAACTTAGATGTAATCGATGCTATTAATGTCTTGCTTTTCTCTTCCGATCATTCTGTTGCATACTTATATATTGCTTATGTATTGTTTGTGAATTGGTACTAACGTTTGGCTAGTGCATAGCGATGCCATCGTATGTCGTCTACAAGGGTAAGGTTCCCGGAGTCTACGACGACTGGGAGGAGTGTCGGAGACAGGTTCACCGATTCAGCGGAAACAGTTACAAAGGGTACACCACTAGGGCCGAGGCCGAATCTAGATACGCCCGCTATCTAGCGGGAGAGGGGAGGGAGCGTTGGAGGAACCGGATGAAGACGAGTTCCATCGTGATGATGCTCATCGTGATGACCGCAGCTCTCTTCTATGTGATGGTAGTTTAGATGATCGATATCGACTTGTAATGTGAAGACAAACTCGCTACTCGCGGTCTCGAGACTTGTAATATAATGTTCTATCTTTGTTCGGTCTTTTCAATTCGGAGACTAATATGATGAATTGTATTCGGAGACTAATATGATGAATTGTATTCGGAGACTAATATGATGAATTGTATTCGGAGACTAATATGATGAATTGTATTCAGAGACTAATCTTTTATTGTATTCGATGAATCTGTTGTTGATGCGTGCTGTTTATATTTTGTCCAATTATACATTTTGTAACCTGTGCAAAAAAACAGAAAACTAAAAAATAAAAAAAAACCTAATATTCATACTAATGGCGCATCACACAAAAGTGCGCCATTAGTATTCCAGAGGATACTAATGGCGCATCCCCAACAAGTGCGCCATTAGTATGCCTAGGTTACTAATGGCGCATCACCCAGTGGTGCGCCATTAGTATACCAAAGCACCTAGCTATACATGGTGCTGGTAGGCATACTAATGGCGCACCGTGCCCCATACTAATGGCGCACTCGTGGTGCGCCATTAGTATACCAGATACTAATGGCGCACCGGTGGTGCGCCATTAGTAAATATTACTAATGGCGTGCTACTAATGGCGCACCACTAATGCGCCATTAATGGCCAAATTAGGTGCGCCATTAGTAGCCCTTTTTCTAGTAGTGCTACATGGTTGCGTTAGAGGGCGGCAGGTTCTCCAATACCTGGCAGTTTCTTCAGGGATCTCACTTCAGCTATGATCCTGTGAGGGTTCCTTCTCTTTGGGTGTCCACCGCCTGCGCCGCAGGAACCGCGAGTGTCCTAGATTCTTCTGTAGTATACAATCTTTAATTAGCTACCTAGCCAGTGCTGTACTATTCAATATTATATATTATTCGAGACGATGTATTCGAGATTAAATCTGTTATTCGAGACGATGTATTCGAGATTATATCTATTATTCGAGACGATGTATTCGAGATTATATCTATTATTCGAGATTATACTAAATTGTTTTATATTTCTTTTGGTATAGTTAAATAAAAGCTATGGCGGACAATACCGACAAAGAGAGAGAACATACCATGTTCGATATGATACGCGGGCCAGATGATGATCAGAATGAAGAAGGTTCTGACGGCTCCGAATTTCTAGACAACACCGGAGAGGGTGATATGATATTCGATCGCGACGACCGAATTGATGAAGTCATGAACTACGATTACGATGATGACGAAGAACATGTTGATCCTGAAACAACAAACACCGGCGAGGTATATATATTTATATAAGCAGGAATCTGGTGATCATCGCATGTTTTAAATGAGTTGTAGATATATTAACGAATCGATCTTTCTTCTTTCAGCCATCCGGATCGAGCAAATCTTCAGGCAAAAGGACGAAACGAGGCCCGAACAAAAAGTTGAAGGAGGGCGTAAAGTACAATATCGAGGCATTCAGACCTAATGGCGAACCATTAGCGCCTAAGAAGATTGCGGACAAGTTCGTTCGTCAGTGCGGAGTTCTTGTGAAGGACCAACTCCCGATCTCCCTTCAAGAATGGAGAAAGCAAGCAAAGCCACGTCCAGATGTTACTTTTGTCGACGAGAATAAAAAAACTGCTTTGGGATACTCTCATGGAACATTTCACCCTACCAGATCATTTCACAGAAGCAGATGTGCAGAAAGTCAAGGACGCTGCTCTTAGGAAGATGGCGGTTGCATTCAAGAACCACAAGAGAACGACGTGGGAGAAGTACGTCAAGGGAGGAAGGAAGACTCCAGTATTCGAGGGGATACTAGAGAATCAAAGTGCTCATTGGGACGATTTCGTGAAATTCAAGGATTCAGAATTAGCTAAGGAACGGTCGAGAATAAACAAGAAGAATGCCGAAAAAAGGATAACTTCCATAAGCTGGGGCCAGGTGGCTACGCGGTGGCAATGCCTAAGTGGGATAAGTCTGAGAAAGAGATGGAGGATGCAGGTGTCATTTCGGTTACTAAGAGCTGGCCCCCCAGGTGCAGGAGTTTGTTCTATGCGCATGGGGGGGAGTTGGACCTGAAGACAGGCAAAGTTTGGACGAAGGCATGTCTGAACGGAGCCGACGATGACATACTTGTTGCAATAGAAGAGGCTCGAACGGGGGTGTTCCTGCCGAACAGAGAGAACGACGAGCTTACATGTGCCCTGAAAAATCCTGAACACCCGGGAAGAACACGAGGCAAGGGCGCTATTCCGTGGTATGAGGGGTTTTTGGAATGGAACGCCAACTACAGAACCTGCGCGAGAAGGAAGATTGCAGAGGAGAAGCAGAGGAAGATGGAGGAGGAGAAGAGGAAGCGGGACTATGAACGCCTTCAAGGCCTAGAATCCACGTACGCGGACTTGGCAGACAAATTCCAGCGGCAGCAGAAGCAGATCGACTCACTTAGCCAGCAAAGGGGGTCTCAGCAGCTGCAACAGCTAGCGGATGATCCAGCATTGGATACCACGGCCCCATCCATGCCGAGAAGCAGCGTGGGTTCCGCCCCGTTTGATGCAATGCTGGATAGATACCCCGTGGATGACATCATGGAGAACACTAACTGCGAGCTACACTTCAAAATGAAGAACATATCCATGAAGGTGGCGGACGGCGTTGCTTATACAAATTCCCCCGATGCAACCTTCCATTGCAACCCGATTCCAGCAGGCTATGCTCGTGTCGTGGTTGATGAGGTGGTGGACCAATATTCGGGGCTAGAGCTTGACATTCCTGGAGGTGACGAGGAGCACACACTCGGAGATGCCAAACATCGTATCATCCTATGGAGAAATGATTGCATCATCTTTCGAAGGCCACCGACACCGCGTCACCCGACTCCTCATCGAAGTCCGCCACCGAGTCAGCAGACTCCCGCTCCTCCAAGTCCACCAACGCGTGAGGCCACTCCTCCTCCTCCAAGTCCGGCAAAGTGTCAGGCCACTCCTCCTCCAAGTCCGACACAGCGTCAGACGTCCACTCCTCCTCCAAGTCCGGCAAAGTGTCAGGCCACTCCTCCTCCAAGTCCGGCACAGCTTCAGGCCACTCCTCCTCGTCCAACTCAGCCCCGTCAGCTGTCTCCGCCGCCTCAGCAATCCACGAAGAGACACCCCGCAACTATGGTGCGTAGCGGTACCAGTCGAGGTCATAGTACAGGAAGTATAGGCGGAGGCAAGCGATATAAATATGGTCCAAACCTCAGCACTCCTCTTCCCGAGAGGGCTTAAGACAGGACCAAGGAGCAAACCAATGCCATAGTGCGGGCAGAAGTCGACACCCATTTTGGACCGAAACCGCCACCGCCGCCAAGGGAGAAAGTGCCTGTGGAAGTTCTTGACCACTTCGTTCGTATGGCTGAACCACCAGCTCCTAAGCCTGTTGACACAGACTATGAGCGCCACATCAGGAAGTTACATTGACAACGTCTACAGTAGGAGGCGAGCTCGAGCTCGAGCAAACAACAAGCAGCTATCAGAAAATGCGGGAGAACCGTTGCCCAGCTGGGGGAACAGTGGGCGCAACCGACCCCCCCGCTTGTTGTTCCGCCAACAACACGTGACAGTACGCGCGGCCAATATTATTGTGGGCAAACAATTTACGTTCCCCAGGTGGGCGATGTGGTAATAACTCAGGAGCATATAACGCAGGCTGAAGAACTCAAGATCACTGTTGGACAACTCCTCGAGATCGAGGACATGCCTGTGCTTACAGAGGAGGAAATAAAACGGAAATATGTCCGGGGCCAACCTTTGGTCAAGCCAGAAGATGTCAAGAAGCTCCCAACGAGAATGTATGAATTGCATCAATGGTACATGGACATTACAAAGAGATCCAATCGACAGTCCCTCATGGTGCAAGTCAACAAGGATCATTTCTACCATGAGAAACCTGGGGCCGTTGAGTATTCTGAAGTGTTTCAGTTATACAATCAAGACGCACTCGACAAATCTATCGTCAGTTGCTATTGTCTGTAAGTGATTTCTTTCTGTAATTTAAGTCTCAAGCTAGCTGTATTGATCCTTTTGATCAATCATTACGTGTAATTATCCTTACTATATTCTTTTCTGTGGTATTATGCAGGATGAAGATGTATGAAATGAAAAAAGGTGGACGCTTTGGCATTGGGTTCATTGACCCAAACACCGTTAATGAATACACATGGAATATAAGCGACTATTATAAAAAGCAGGTAGAGGACAACATGTTCGAGTTCTTGAAGCGCCTCAAATACAATGAAGATATACTACTTCCTTACAACTTCAAGTGAGTCACACTTTCTTGTACTACAAATTCTCTGTTTTTGCCTACTAGCTAGCTAGCTACATGTTTTTGCTTACATATATATGCCCGCTTAATTAAGACATGCAAACGTGTGTGCATGCAGATTTCACTGGATCTTGTGTATCATTAAAGTTGACGAAGGAACAGTTGAAATACTGGACTCACTACTCTTATAAAATAGTGACTATAACATCTTGTTTGGGATAGTCACCAGGTAATTTCAATCATTATTAACTATATATCTCGGCCTATTTAGTTCGTCATTTCATGATATGAACTATTTAATAACCCCTTTATTCATTTTCTTTGTCGGCGGGCAGGGCTTGGGCAAGGTTCATCAGCAAAACGGAAGGCGAATGGAATCGACAGCTGAGATGGCTTCGACCCAGGGTAAGTAATTAAGTAGTGTGGTAGCTAGCTGCCATCTTTTTAATATTATCATGCTTGATTAATTATTATCTGATCAAATTAAATTCCATTCTCGTAAAGGCCATAAAGCAGGCGCAGGGGACTGATCTGTGTGCATACCGCGTTTGCGAGAACATTCGCATGATGGCGTCCGAAAGGAGCAGATCTCAAAGACAGGAATGGGTACGCTTGTCAGAACACTATTCACAATTTGTGCACCATTATCGATATCTAGTCACACAACTAATACACATGCATATTGATCTCCTTCTTAACAGTCCACAGAGGTGCGGGACAAGCTCCTAGATACGGAGCACGTACAAGCACTTCAAGAGGAAATAGCGGGATTTTTGCTCGACCAGGTCATAAATCCGAAGGGAGAATACTATTACCCGCTACCGCCCCCATCGACCAGGTCATGAACCACTTCCAATTTGTCATCGTGCTCCGAAGGCACCAATTAGGCTAATGCAAACTGGCTCCGAAGGCAACATGCATATGTACGAGAAATTGTATATATAGCTATAAATGTGTGTATGTGTGAATTAATATGGTGGTTTGTGAGACATTGATGATCTATATATATATGATTGGTTCTACTAGCTACCATATATATATATATATATATATATATATATATATATATATATATATATATATATATATATATATATATATATATATATATGCATAACGTGTACAATGTGTAGTATCGTAAAATACCAGCAAACGAAAAAGAATTAAAATGGAAAACACAAAATTAAATGAAAAGGAAATCATAAAACCAAACCCCCCCCCCCCCCCAAACATTTTAGTACCGGTTGGTGTTACCAACCGGTACTAAAGGGCTCCCGGCCCCCGGAGCTGGCTCGTGCCACGTGGTTGCCCTTTAGCACCGGTTCGTGCTGGACCGGTACTAAAGGGGGGGGGGCTTTAGTGCCCAAACTTTAGTGCCGGTTATGGAACCGACACTAAAGGGCCTTACGAACCGGTGCTATTGCCCGGTTCTGCACTAGTTGATCTATTTCCATTTTTTTGAAGGGTTTCCTCATAAATGAGGTTCAATCCGCTGCCTCCATCCATGAGTACCTTGGTGAGGCGAAAGCCGTCCACTATTGGACTGAGGACCAATGCGGCTGGTGCTTGGGCTGTTCGGAATTTAGGTTCATCACTGGCATTGAAAGTAATAGCCGTGTCACTCCATGGGTTTATTGTTGCTACTTGATAAACTTCGGCAAGGCTGTGGAGTGTTCTTTTTCGCATATTATTTGATGCGAAAGTCTCGAAGACTGTGAAGACTGTACTGGTGTCCCTGGGGTGGCTTTCTATGGCCTCTGGATTTAGGAGGTCTTCGCCAATTTTGGCCACCTGCCGGAGTATCCAACATGCTATAAGGCTGTGGGTTGGTTTGGCGTCTTCTGTACTATGAATTTTATAGGGTCCATTAAGCCACCCTTCCAGTACGGTTCCATGCCCTATAGAGGGTTTTGGTTTTTTGGTGTTTAACCCGGGTGTCTGACGATGATGCACCCTTTTATTTCGGACGAGGTTTCTATTCAGGGCCGAATTGTCCCAAAATTTTATCTCGGTTTTCCAGGCGCTTTCCATCGCACAGTACTTTTGTACTATGGACGCCAAGTCAGCGAAGCGTGTAATATCACGACGACTTATGGCGTTGAGGATTCCCTTGTCCGTGCAATTATTGCAGAAGATTGAGATTGCGTCTTCCTCGCGGCAGTCCTTTGTCCTGTTCATAACCAGGAGGAATCTGGCCCAGTAATGATGTACTGTTTCTTCGGGCTTTTGCTTGATTTCGGATAGGGTGGGTGGGTGGAATTAAATCCTAAACCTCACCCAATCTGAGACTCAGAGGCCAAGGAGTTTCCGAACTCTGAAGTTTGGATTCTTGGATGTTGTCCAGTGAATCTAGCCCGTTGCATGATTCTAAGTTCAGGTCTTGAGTTACATCCTCCCCTCCGCGGGTATCCGGTTTGGAGGCATCGGGAATCCGGACGTAGCTAGTCCTTAAGATAGATGAAGGGTCGCCGCACCGCGCCTCTACCACGGCAACGTGATGGGTGACTTGGGGAGAGTTAATCTCTCTTAGATCGGGTTTAAGCCCAACCCGGTCGTAATCCGTAGCGACCCCCAGGGCGGCGATGTCCAAGAGCTCGTTTACAGAAAAGAGCTCCATTGGATCTAGCTGCTCGGCGAGTTCCGAGCTGACGTGAAGATTGCTTTTGATGACCCGAGAGGTCATCGTCGGCGCAACAGCCGAACATGCGGTCATAAGAAAACCACCTAGCCGGAGAGTTTGACCGACAGCCAAAGCTCCCTTAGCAACGGTGCCGTCTTTAAAGACGGGAAGAGGCATCCTTCCTGATTGCGACGGCACAGAGGAACTCTCAATGAAAGCACGAATGTCGGTTTCAAAACCGGCGGATCTCGGGTAGGGGGTCCCGAACTGTGCGTCTAGGCGGATGGTAATAGGAGAAAAGGGACACAATGTTTTACCAAGGTTCGGGCCCTCTTGATGGAGGTAAAACCCTACGTCCTGCTTGATTAATATTGATGATATGGGTAGTACAAGAGTAGATCTACCACGAGATCAAGGAGGCTAAACCCTAGAAGCTAGCCTGTGGAATGATTATTGTCCTACGGACTAAAACCCTCCGGTTTATATAGACACCGAAGAGGGTTAGCGTTACAAAAAGTCGGTTACAAGGGTAGGAGATCTAAATATCCGTATCGCCAACCTTGCCTTCCACGTCAAGGAAAGTCCCTCCCGGACACGGGACGAAGTCTTCAATCTTGTATCTTCATAGTCCAGGAGTCCGGCTGAAGGTATAGTCCGGCCATCCGGACACCCCTAATCCAGGACTCCCTCAGTCCCCTCCCCCACTTCATCGGTTTATTTTCGCGTCACCCTCTCACACAACGAAAGAAATCTGAATAGATCAGTACTTTCCATACTGGCGCAAGTTATTTAGTAATGTAGAATCAATCATGAACAATCTCTAAAGATCAAATCTAAATTAATTAACCTTACCTTAAATCACTCAATCACATTAATTAGAAAACAAATAATTGATTTTCAAAAAAATCGCTCAATCACATTAACCTTACCTTAACTCACGGATGGTAATCAATCTTCAAACAAAAGAAACAATACATCGAGGGAGCAGTAAATAAACTCCCTTTCTTATGACATGTATATGATCTTCCCTTTCCTCTCCGTTGTCGAGCGTTCTTGATTCTCGAGGCCAATGCTTGGGCTGCGGCGCTGGATCGCGACGGTGCCAAAGGACGAGGACAGCGAGGCCGGGTGCCGCGGCACCGCGTTGGCCGCGGCCAGTGAAGGGGGCGAAGAAGGGCGGCTTCCCTGGCCCTTGCCGTGGCCGTGGCCCTGGGTGTTGGTGCGGTGGAAGCGGCACTTTGAAGCACCCGACGTGGGTGGCCGGCGCGATGACGCACTTGGAAGCGGGCCCGTGGCCCGCGCTGGACGGCGCCGACGCCGACCCGGGCCACCTCCTCTGTGTATTCTTGGAGCTGTGGCTGGCTGATTTACATGAAATTAATTTCCTCAGTTGTGGTGGCAAATATAATACACATAATCCATATTGTTATGCACTAGTGTGTGTGTGAAATAGATGGATTATGGTCCCGTACCCAATAAGATGAATATGTGTGTGTTAGAGAGAGAGAGAGAGAGGGAGAGGGGGAGCGAGAGTGAGGAAGAGGGAGGGAGGGAGAGAGAGTGCGTGTGAGGATTTGATGATAAAAAAGATCGTCAATGTCACTTGATATGTATGAGAATATTAATATTAAACTCTTAAAGTTAATGTGGCCCGTTGCAACGCACGGACGTTCTTCTAGTAGAGGTAGGATATGTGTGCGTATGTTCATAGGGTTGAGTGTAGGCATGTTTACGAGCATTTGCATTTGCACTATGTTAAGAAAAAACTTTAGCTGGTTATCACTAGATCACTCCCGAGAGCCCGGCTACTTCAATTCCATCCCCAGCAGTTGGCATCAACCCATCAGCATATATATCCAACCTCAGATCATGGACTGGACTACACTCCACCAAAAGGGGACTCCTGTTGGCGCCAAGAGTCAGTTCAAGTGGGGGCACACCAAGATTCTCCTGCCTTCGTTATTGAATTTGGAAAACAAAAAAAGGATTTGAAAAGCATAATAACAGCGCTGATCCTCGGGTGGATGCAGTCCAGGTGCAAAACGCGATTAGCCTTCTCAGGAGCTATCCTTAAAAGGATATCATGTGGCTGAGAGCAGATTTTGTGTCACGCATGCGAACCCGACTGCTTTGAAAATTCGAAAATTATTCTTTTAGGCAATTTCTTATTTCCTTTTTTTGTGGGTGAGGCAATTTCTTATTTCATGATTGTAATACAATTCTTTTTCAAAACAAGGAAATTCTAGTCTCTACATCATCATGATGCACACAACCATCTTTATTAAATGAAAATGAAGAGATTTGATAAGTAGACAATATCAACTAAAACGACAAGATACAAAAAGAAACACAACCGGTCGGTACCATAGAAAGGTTACATGGCTTAAATACATAATCTATTACTAACATGTCATCCAAACTGGTTGAATAGCGCGTGTGCAACCATCTCCAAATGGTTGCACTCGAAGGCCGTGAGCTTCCCAAAGTCTCCACGCTAAAGTGATGACCATATATGGATTGACGCAATGGCAGATAACCTGCAATAGTTAATAGAGCGAGACCTATTAAAACATAGTCATTCCGACAATTCCAAGTTGCCCAAAGTAAGGAACAAACGCCTACAGATATGATCCTTAAGTTTTTTTGTTGACACCAATCAACTAGTTTCCAAACATATTTAGGATACTTGTTGGCGGTGACAAATTATATTGAACATGAACTAAATCAAAGTCGCGAAAGGGCAAGAAATAAAAAGATGTTGAATTATTTCCTCTGGTCACAGAAACAAAACTTACATCCATTTCAGTTTCGTTTAGCCAAATTATCTTTGCTAAGGATCATCTCCCTCTAAACAAACTTCATATTGCTTTTTATCTTCAAACGTACTTTGATTTTTCAAATATGCTTTCTATGGAACACATACCCCGTATTGATAAGATCTACATGCATAGACTTGACAGTAAACACCCCATTTGTAGTTAGTCTACATCTAAAATTATCAGGCACATGAGATAAGTTGACCAACATCAACCTACGAACTAAATGGAGCCACACCATCCATTTCTTGCCAATCAAGGCCCTCCTGAATTGGATGTTCAGAGGTGCTGAACCAAGGACCGATTGAACAATATTATCTTTCTTGCACGTATATTATAAAGTGATGCGTACTGAACCGCAAGTGGATTGTCCTCTAACCAGTTATTTTTCCAGAAACTCGTGGATTGGTCGTCACCAACTTCAAACGAACTTCTCACAAAGAAAGAAGACTTCACCTTCATCGAGCCCTTCCAAAACGGAGAGTCAGTTGGTTTGACTTCCACTCGAGGTAAGGTCTTGGAACATAAGTATTTATCATGGAGAAGCTCTTGCCAGACATCTTCCTCATTTTGTAACTTGAATAGCCATTTGCTAAGTAAGCCAAAAAAATAGTAATACAATTATCTGGTACATAAGAAAGGTAAGGTTTTATATACATAAAAACAATAATTGCAAGTTTACATTGTGTACAATGGTTGATAATGTCTTCTATTGTGTATTCCACATCTCCAGAGAAGTAAAAAAAAAGGTGTACAACTAAAGAGTAATGCTAGAATTACGGACAAATTCTACAGAATCTAGTTCGATGACATTTTCTAGTTGAAGACTGTGGCAGGAAGAGGTTTGTAAACAAAATTGGTACGATGAATTGTCTCTTATTGCTATAGTGTTTAGCAACTAATATTTGCATGATCCTAAATTGCGGGCTGACTAAAATTAAACATGGCAATGTTCTTTCAAGGGTATATTGTGTCCATCAACTACGCGATGTCCATGACAACTTAGTCAATCTCAAGCTCTGCTAACACAGTGTCTCGGAGGTGCTCATAAGGATATGGTGTGTGCGTGCTCGTTCATAAGAATGAGGATATGTGTGCATGCGCTCATAAAGATGAGGATGCGTGTATGTGAGCATCTGCATTTGTACTATGTTTATTATAAAGATAAGAATGAGATTATTATGGTGGAAAGAGGTTCTTAACAATTTTTTTGGTCAATCTCAAGATTTGCTAGCACAGTGTCTCAGATTCATTAGAATGAGGATATGCATGCATGCATTCATAAATACGAGGATGCGTGTATATGAGCATCTACGCTTATACTATATTTGCCATAAAGATAAGAATGAGCCGACTTAGTCAAATTTGGTCAATCTCAATATCTGCTGGCAAAGTGTCTCGGAGGCCCTCATAAGAATAGGGTGTGTGCGCTTGTTCATAAAAATGATGATATGCGTGCCTGCATTCATAAAGACAAGGATGTGTGTATGTGAGCGTCTGCGTTTGTGTTATATTTGTCATAAAGATAAAAATTATTGTGGCGGGAAGAGATTTGTAGAAAAAGAAATTGGTACAATGAATTGTCTCTTATAGGAGTATTTAGCAACTAATATTGTAGGATCCTATAATTGTGGAACAACTAAAATTAAACATGGCACGAGCGGTTGTTTTTTCTGGATTTATCTTAGACATGTTCTTTCAGCGGTATATTGTGTCCATCAATTACGAGGTATTTATGATGACTTAGTCAATCTCAAAATCTGTTCATGGTGCTTCGGAGACGCTCATAAGGATACAGTCGTGTGTGCATGTTCATAAGAAGGAGGATATGCATGCTTGCATTCATAAAGACGTGAATGCGTGCATGTGAGGGTTTACGTTTGCTCAAAAAAATCTGAAAAAGGAACATCACATAAAGTTGAGATGGGTAAACTTATAATTCTTATCAATAGATCCTTTTTAAAGAAAATGCAAAACTATTTATCCGTTTCTCTCTCTTCTTTTTTCTTTTTCTTTTTATAAAAATGACTAAGGTCTATAACAAAAGTTCATTAGAAATACTGAACATCCCCAACATAATAGAAATAACACAGAGGTCTTGAACCACCAGACGACAAATGTTGTCAATAGGATGAGCCGCTAACGCGCTGCTATCGCCGGTCCCAAACTAAGTTGGCCTAACCTTGTCAATGCCAGCTGGGACTTCGTGCACGTGCCCCTAACGACCAGCGCCCCAGAGCTACAATTGTCATTGTTGAACCCTTAAATCAATCTGAAGAATTGACGCCAAATCTTGCCGTTGCATATGCAAGATGAGAAACCCTAATCTCGCCCCCTCTAGGAGCTTCATGAATCTACATCAGAGCTCTGTCCCTCCGTCCTAGCGGACGAACTTGAGGAGTATCGGTGCCCGGAAAACTGACTTGAAGAAGAAGCGGTGCCATATCTCAAGCGCCGCCCCTGCGAGGACTAATACCCTAACCTATCTACTAGCAGGAGTCGAGGCACCAGAATTCCCCTCTCTGCCACTGATTGCCGAAGCAGCACACAGAAGGGGGAGGCTTTACCCTAGTCGCCTTGCGAGAAGGGAAAGGATGACGTGGAACTCCATCTCTCTCTCTTCCATCTCACTAGTTAGTAATTCTATATGGCATCGTTGAGATATCGCGTTTTTAGAAACGTAGACGCACACACTCACACCGCCAGAACACACACCCACACAGTGCCTACCGAAGACCAGGTCGAAGTTGCGGAATTTGAAGACTGACGAAGTTACTATGAGCGCCTCATTATCGACGGGAACGTCGCCTTCCAGTAAAGAATTCCGCATTAACATGACACCAAAGTGTATAACGGGTTTGATCTCTGCGGGGTTATCTTTTTGGATCAAGTTTCACGTTTCATCCAACAGTTTACAGTTGAAACTCTTCCGATATGTTAGAAGCTTAGAATGGACAAAATGCACCTTTTTTTAACAAATGCATCTGGATCTCTTATAAAAGTTCATCGGAAGTAACAAAAATTACATCGAGATACTTAGACCACCAAACAACCAATAGTAATGTCAGAACCCACCGTTGTCTCTGCTCCCCTACCGGAGCCAACCTGACCTTGTCGATATCAATCAGGAAGTCTTCGTGCACATGCGCTTAAGGATCGGTGCTCCAGAGATGTAATCGTCGCCGTTGAACCCTTGAATTGATCTGAAGTGTCTAACACCATAACTCACCGTTGACACGATCGACGAGAAAACACTAACCTCACCGCCACAAGGAGACGGCCGAAATCTACGTCAGCATTCTGTTGATTTCGTCCAGATGAACGATTTCATGAAAGATCGGAGCCCGAAAGACCATCTAGACGAAGAAGCGCGGTCGTCCGCGCAAACATCACCCTGCGAGGACTAAAAATCCTAATCTAAACTACTAGCCAGAACAGAGGCACCGAGATTCTGCTTCCAGCCACCGGCCGCCGGAGCGGCAGAAAGAAAGGAGGCAAATCCATAGGCTAGCTGGTGGTGCTTGGAGGGGAGTTGGCCACCGCTAGGGAAAAGGAACGCTTCTTTCCTATCAAGGACTGTATCAAAATCCCTGGCCGGACAAAAGGCACCCTGAGCCTGATACGCGTGCGCTGGTCCTATTTTCTTCTACGAAAGTCTCCGCATGTACGTGAGGCCGAGAACGAGGAGCCACTGTGGCGCTATCACCAGCCGCATTTTTCAGAAAGAGACGAGATAAAAGGGAGAGGAAGATATGCATGCCCCCATATGGTTAGGCTTAGATCCTGAAATTCTGCGGTCCTCACGAAGAAATAGTGCAACGGTACCAAATGCAGCGGAGTTCTCACAAAGATCCTATTCTGGTAATGTATGCTTTGATGTTTATAGGCATGATCAACGGAATTCTGCAAAAGACGGGGAATGTGAACAAGGAATTTCACGAGAATGTGACGGAGGCGAACGCAAAGCGAGAAGGTGCCTTTTGACTTTGCCTTTTGTTTTTGCGTGCTTGATGGCTCATCCAATGATTTCTGCTGTGGATTCTAGAGAAAGAGCTTGATCAAGCTTCTCCACTCATGTATCTTGATCTCTTGGCATATCATGTGTAGAGGAACCATGCAAGTTGTGCAGCTTTTGTGGCTTGACGTAATCTACTCTAGAGAGTGGCTACCCTGGGCTTCACCGGCTGGTGGTCCTAGGCTTCGACGGGTCGGCCCGGAAGAAGGTCGAAAAATCTTGAGGGGCTTCCTTTAGGCGGGCACGGCGGGTCTTGGTGTTCCGGGCCTTGAACTAGCTGTAGGGTCCGGTCGCGGCATCTCCAAGTTGACGCCTCAGCTTCTGATTTGGGTGTCTAAGGGCACTAGGAAGCGACCAACTGCTAGAGACCCCTTGATGGATTGTCGTTGGATCTCGGACATTAGGGGGCCCCTAGGGCCTTTGGCCTTATGGCAGTACATCCAGCTTTGGTGGATGGTTCACGGGGTGCAGTTTTTCACCTTGCTAGATGCACTCTAATAGACACTTCTAAAAGCTGCTAGAACGCCCTCTTCCAAGGGGGCCGTCCGTACGAGCACTTAAAGTTAAACTCGAAGTCATCAGCTCCCCCTAGGGTCAAGTTCTTCATGGGGCTTGCTTGTCAAGACCATTATTGGACTGCTCAGCATCTGACGAGACGAGGCCTGAAGGATACACCTAGTTCCGTATTTTGTGACCAGTCTAAGGAGACGATGCCACTTCTCCTCACGAACTGCTCCTTTTCATGCACGGTGTGGCACGAGATGCTCTCCTGCATCCAATCGACGGTTCACTCCCCGAATATAGAGGATGACTTCATGTACTCGTGGTAGGAAACATGCCCCAGGCCTCTGCCCGAAAGGGAACGTGCTCGATCATTATATTGGTGGCACGGTAGATCTAGAAGCGGATAAACCTTGTTGCTAGTATTCTTGTGAAGTTGAATCTAGTTCAATATTTTGATATTATGTTGTGATGTCACTCTAGCGATGATGTGTGAACGGCGACTGCGTATCACTTCATCTTTATAGGCCTAGAGGAGTGTATCATGTGATTATTTTGTTCATGGATGGGTAGCCAGAGTCACAGATATTATTGTACCCTCAATTTATGAATTTTTGCATGAGGGATGTTGGAACCCTTGAATTTATGGCTATGGTTAGATGTTATCATAATTATTCTCTTGTATTTACAGATGCTTGCTGATGGCTCAATATTTTGTCACTCTTATAAGAGGGTTTTGATGTGGTTTTCAAAGGGTTCTCGATATTTCTCGCGTCTTTCTAACGTTAACCCTTCGAGAAAGAAGAAAACTTGTTTTTACTATTGATGTGCAAGTATAAATTTATTTGGAAGGAAACAAATCAATCCAAAAAAATTAAGCCATTTGGAACAACTTTCGTTTTGGGCAAAAATTTAATATGGCAACCAAAGTGCAAGACAACACATGATACGGGCACTCCCACTCGTATCAGCGGTCGTACGACGCAGGGTCACCGCCACCTCGTCTACACAAGTAACTTTTGTGAAGGCAACATCATAGGAATAGAGAGGCACCCGCTGCCACCACATCCAGAACAGAGAATAAGTAGTTTGACTAGATTTAACCATTTAAAAAAAAACTGAAATTTGACCCTATGTTTTTTTCCTTTTGGAATTTGAGGATTCTAAAATATTCCAAACAGGCCGTAGGAAACATGTCCCAGGCCTCTGCCCGAAAGGGAACGTGCTCGATCATTATATTGGTGGCAGGGTAGATCTAGAAGCGGATACACCTTGTTGCTAGTATTCTTGTGAAGTTGAATCTAGTTCAATATTTTGATATTATGTTGTGATGTCACTCTAGCGATGATGTGTGAACGGCGACTGCGTATCACTTCATCTTTATAGGCCTAGAGGAGTGTATCATGTGATTATTTTGTTCATGGATGGGTAGCCAGAGTCACAGATATTATTGTACCCTCAATTTATGAATTTTTGCATGAGGGATGTTGGAACCCTTGAATTTATGGCTATGGTTAGATGTTATCATAATTATTCTCTTGTATTTACGGATGCTTGCTGATGGCTCAATATTTTGTCACTCTTATAAGAGGGTTTTGATGTGGTTTTCAAAGGGTTCTCGATATTTCTCGCGTCTTTCTAACGTTAACCCTTCGAGAAAGAAGAAAACTTGTTTGTACTATTGATGTGCAAGTATAAATTCATTTGGAAGGAAACAAATCAATCCAAAAAAATTAAGCCATTTGGAACAACTTTCGTTTTGGGCAAAAATTTAATATGGCAACCAAAGTGCATGACAACACATGATACGGGCACTCCCACTCGTACTAGCGGTCGTATGACGCAGGGTCACCGCCACCTCGTCTACACAAGTAACTTTTGTGAAGGCAACATCATAGGAATAGAGAGGCACCCGCTGCCACCACATCCAGAACAGAGAATAAGTAGTTTGACTAGATTTAACCATTTTTTTAAAAAAACTGAAATTTGACCCTATCTTTTTTTCCTTTTGGAATTTGAGGATTCTAAAATATTCCAAACAGGTCGTAGGAAACATGCCCCAGGCCTCTGCCCGAAAGGGAACGTGCTCGATCATTATATTGGTGGCACGGTAGATCTAGAAGCGGATAAACCTTGTTGCTAGTATTCTTGTGAAGTTGAATCTAGTTCAATATTTTGATATTATGTTGTGATGTCACTCTAGCGATGATGTGTGAACGGCGACTGCGTATCACTTCATCTTTATAGGCCTAGAGGAGTGTATCATGTGATTATTTTGTTCGTGGATGGGTAGCCAGAGTAACAGATATTATTGTACCCTCAATTTATGAATTTTTGCATGAGGGATGTTGGAACCCTTGAATTTATGGCTATGGTTAGATGTTATCATAATTATTCTCTTGTATTTACGGATGCTTGCTGATGGCTCAATATTTTGTCACTCTTATAAGAGGGTTTTGATGTGGTTTTCAAAGGGTTCTCGATATTTCTCGCGTCTTTCTAACGTTAACCCTTCGAGAAAGAAGAAAACTTGTTTGTACTATTGATGTGCAAGTATAAATTTATTTGGAAGGAAACAAATCAATCCAAAAAAATTAAGCCATTTGGAACAACTTTCGTTTTGGGCCAAAATTTAATATGGCAACCAAAGTGCAAGACAACACATGATACGAGCACTCCCACTCGTACCAGCGGTCGTACCACGCAGGGTCACCGCCACCTCGTCTACACAAGTAACTTTTGTGAAGGCAACATCATAGGAATAGAGAGGCACCCGCTGCCACCACATCCAGAACAGAGAAAAGGGAGATCCAGAGATGAACAATCGCGGAAGATCCATTCCTTCTCTTCCACCCCATCTCCATTCCATTCATCACAACACCAACATAGGGATAGGAATTCCAAGTCGTAAGATTAGGGTTTGTAATTCTATTCATACTCATCTTAAGATCGAGACTTGTTTAAACATTTATCTTATTGCGGATCTTTGTGATACTATTGAGATGATTTACCTTTGTATCTCTGAGATATTTGGTCATCCCCCTCTCATGCGGAGTAATATCCCCCAGGCATGGGAGATGCAGGGGATTTGTGAGATTCATCTGTGTCTATTCTATATGCCGTCATTCATGATAACAGTTTTATGCTTGTTTAGTAAGTTGTTTATCTATGATAATAGTTTTGTGTGCTGTCCAATTTAAGGGCCCATGCAACATGAACCGAAGACCTACACAGGTAACACACATTGTTTAATGAATCTGTGACATCCAGGTGACATGTGTTGATATCTACGAAAAGTGAAGACATGAGATAAAAGTGATCCACAAAACCTAATGCGTTGTTCTGGTCTTGTGACCTTAATTGCGGAAATTACTATGTTATGGTCATGTCGAAGCATGACTATAGGGGAGAACAAATTCGACATGGAGGAGTTCGACCACTCAAGGGTGGTCCGCCTACAGAACAATCAATCTATGCACTAGAATCACAATACAAGGTAACTGGTATTACCGTTGCACTGGCACACTTGATATACACCAGATCCTAAGTTTCTCCACACCTAACCTCTCTATTGCAGTTAACAACCATTTACTTTCAGCCACTTTACTTTATGTTATTTACTTTCAAGCTCTTTATAATTCTCGCTGCAAGTATCATTTCCTTAACCACTCTGATATATTTGTTTCATGGGACAATAATATCATCTGCATATTTTTAGACGGTTACTTCGCACAAGACATGTGACAACTTGTGTGTGACCGAGATACCACTCACAATACTCTCCTTTGCCCTTTGTTGGGACACTAACTATTGGGATACTTACATAAAGGTGGTACGCTACCATTGCAGCGGAGCTAAGCGCAGAGTATTTGTTTCATAATTGATTTGCACGTGTTGTTATTATAGATGCTTGTTGTAACATCCCAAAATCTAAATTTTGGAATGTTATATTAAATAAATAATTACGAATGTTTGTTGAGTGTTGTGTGATTGATTGTGTGAAATTGAGTGAAAATTCGAAACTTCTTGAAAGTTGAATAAGAGGGAATAAAATGACTTTCCAAAAGTGTTTTTATTAGAAATGATTTGAAACCTCATTTGAAATTAATTCAAACTTCAAATTCAAATGAAAGAGAGTGGGGAGTTAAACCATTTTGAATTCCATTTGGAATCCTCTCCATTTCGACTAATTTCAAATTCCTCTGACCAATTTCAAAATAAAGAGAGGAGCAATATGACACTCCAAACCAGGGGCAAATCTGAATTATATTTGAATAAGGAAAAACCGAAAAGATTTGAAATTGGTTTGAAATTCAAATTCAAAATCAATTAGGAGTTATTTGGTTCTTATTCAAATTATTTTTATCAAAAAATAAAATATATGAAAATTAGGGTAGAATGATTCCCTACAATAGAAAAGTGGAGAAAAGTAGATTTAAAATCATTTTGGCATTTTAAAATAATTTTATTTAAGTTTTGGATGCAACAGTAGCACTGTTTGCATTATTTGAAATTTTGCGTGTTTTATTTGAACTTGAAAAATAGTTCATGTTTTAGGATTTCTTTTTCTGAAAATTTTGATATATTATATGCCTATATACAATTTTTTATTTATTTTATTTTCTTTCGTTTTGTCCTCTGTGTTTTATTTAAAAGAAAAAAGAAAAAGAAAAAGAATGGCCGAAGCCAGCAGGCCCAACAGTGCCCAGCACCGAGGCCCACCTCTCTCACTCTACCTCGTCCCAGCTGCCCCACGCGCACACCGAATCCTTTCGAGTCGGTCGGCGCCACCTTTCCTCCCCCTCTCTCTCACTACGTGTGGGACCCACCATCCGATCCGACCGTCGAATCCCTCCCTTCCTTTTTTCTTCTTCTTCCTTCCTTCCCTCGCCGGATCCCGCATCGGCAACCCCTTCTCGCCTGGTTTCTTTCCAAACTGACCTCGCCCACTCCTCCACGCCACCCTCCCTATAAAAGCCGTTCTCTCTCCGCTCCGCCTCACCCTTAAACCCCCTCGCCCGAGCTCCCACGCGCTCGCTGGAACCACCACTAGCCGCCGCCGCCATTGCCGTCCCACTACTCCATCTAGCCATCCCTGTCGCCGCCCGAGTCCGCCATCCGCCCCGCCAAGCTCGCCCGCACCTCCCGTTTGTCTTCTCGAAGCTCGAGGACCCCTGAAGAGCGCGCCTGCATCGACCTCAAGCCGTCGCCGGAGCCTCGCCGCCCATTGTAAGCCACCAACGTGCCCCTCCACTCTCAGATCTTCATCCAACGACCCCCTTTAGATGCGTTGTTTTTTTATTTTGCGAACCGTTTTCTCTTAAGCTTCAGGCGCCCGCCGCTTAACTCGTGTAGCACACACCTCTAGGCCAGTAGGGCTTAGCCACGTGTCCAGTGCCCGACCTGTAGGGTTTTAGCCTTTTATTTTCTATTTTATTTTTAGTTTCTATTTTAGAAATTCAATATCTTTTATTTTGTAGACCCAATTTGAGTTATTCTTTTTGTTTGGGATCATGAAATTATGAAGTTTCTATTGGTGCACTTAGATTTCAAATTCGAATAGTTTAAGTTTGAATTTCTTCAAACCTTTATTTGTGAATGTCTTGAGTTTGAAAATATATTTTAGATTAATTCTTTTTGCTCCTAGTCACTTGTGATATTGTTTTGCAGTAGAATTAATTTGAGAAAATTCAAAGTATCACTAGTAGAAAACGGAGCTTTAAAACCGTTTTGTATTCTGAATTATTTGATGACTTAGTCTCTAATCACCTCTCTTAACTGCTCAAGTGTGGATCACTCATTCCAAATAATCTAACTTCCCGACCGGTCACCCATCCCTCTCACTACTCCAGCCCAAGCACGCTTAACTTTCAGGTTCTATTCTCCTTCGTTTCCGAGTCTGCACTTGTTGTTTTGCTGACAATAGTAAGATGTCAATCCTATTAACCCTCGGGAGTTTAGCTTGAGCATGAAGTCACACATTTCACCGTTTGAGTTCGAAATTATTCTAAAAAAACAGTAATTATTTAGTAACGCTAATATTTCTTGAATAATTTTGACCATAGTTTGACCACAGTTTGACCAGATTTGACCAAAATTCAAAAAATTGAAATAATTATTTAGTAACACTAATATTCTTGAATAATTATGTATTAATATTAATACTTCTTGAATAAGTAGTTTGACTAGATTTAACCAATTTTTTTAATAAAAACTGAAATTTGACCATATCTTTTTTTCCTTTTGGAATTTGAGGATTCTAAAAAATTCCAAATAGGCCGTAGGCGGTCTCCATCGGATGTGGATTTTCGTGCTGAATTTTTTGATATATTATATGTTTTTTTTCGACATCGTATGTAAAAGTTATAGCCGTTTTACATTTTCCCTTCACTTTTTGCAAAACATGTCCAAATTTAAGTTTTCAAATTTTCCTAACTAGTAGATGTAGTAATATAACTACCTCTTGAAGGATTTTATTTTTTTGAAGTTTTTATCATTTTCTTTTGATTTTTTCAAAATTGAAATGGCGATACACGGGGGGGGGGGGGGGGGTAGAGTTTGAAAATTGCCCCCTTTAGTGTGGGTTCGTGGCACGAACCCACACTAAAGGCTTGTCCCCTTTAGTGTGGGTTCGTGGCACGAACCAGTACTATAGGTTAGACCTTTAGTACCGGTTTGTGTCACAAACGCCAGCCTGCCACCACCCCTTTAGTATCGGTTCGTGACACGAACCGGTACTAAAGGTTCATTACGAACTGGTACTATTGATCGCCGCCACGAACCGGTACTATTGATCATATTAGTGCCGGTTTTTTTACAAACTGACACTAATGTTCTTCACGTTTGACCCTTTTTCTACTAGTGTATTGTAAATTAGGGCTTTAGCTAAAACAATATTGTTTTACTTATAGTTTTGCTTTAGACTTTTCTTTGCTATTTTTAATAGTCCTAATTTTTTTTTTATTTTTTTGACAAATTGTCTTACGCTTCTGTTAGTCTTCAGTAGATAATTTTTTTGAGTTTTTAAATTTTTTTGTTTCTTTTATTTTCTTTATGTGAAAACTTGTTTTGTTCATAAGTAGTGTTTCATATTAGCTTTTAGGTTGATTCTTTTTGCGTAGAAAATTTTAGGTAAAATTATTTCTGTGATTTTAATAAAAAAATTATTTTTTATTTTCTGTTAATTTATTAGTGTAGTATTTTTCTTTGTTGTTAAGTTTTTACTTAGGACAAAATTATTTTGTTTTTGTGAAGATAAGTCCTAGAGTTTTCTTTAGTGTTTTATTTGAAGTTCTCTTTGGACTTTTGTTTGGTTTTATTATTGGTTTCTTTATTGATTTTATTTGATTAATTTTTAATTTTGAGTGCTAGAATTTCTTGTTAGAATGTTTACTTATATGAATCCTATGTCTGTTTAATATAGATTTCATCGAAGTGACGAATAGTTCTACCAAGTCTTTTCTGAGAGCATTATAAATCTTTATCAACTTATTAGGCAAGTTCACTTTGACCATTTTATTCATACCTGTGTTTTATTTGCATTTAGTGACACCCATTGCAACAATTCCTCTAGTAGTGATGTTGAATCTTGTAGTTGAGTAGAATGCATGACGTAGGAACCCACCATCCTATTATCATGCCCCGAGACATTATCTATTTTCATGCTACGCTATAGTAGAAGGGGATTGGTATGAGTGCTCGGGAGTGGTGTGAGAAGGAGGACTCTATGTCAATAACGACAACTTCATGACGGTATCTTCAAGGCATGCTTCTTCAAGACATCAAGACTTCAAGACTCGAGACAAGAATTCAATACACACTACTGGGTGGAGGATGGTTTGACGGACACCCTGGGGAATCCAGTGGTTGACCCTAGGATTCATGGGGAAGTGCCATGACATCTTGCGGGAAGCTTCACCCATACTCAAAGAGACGGAAGAATACTTCATGCCTGGAAGCTTACCTGTGCAGCCACAAGTCAATATGGGCTCTGGCTTGGTTGACCATATTGGGTCGGGTCGTGATGTCTACTACGCAACCTTTCTTCTTGTAGAGGGCCTCCAAGCGCAAGTTCTATAGGACAGTAGCAAATTTCCCTCAAGTGGACGACCTAAGGTTTATCAATCCGTGGGAGGCGTAGGATGAAGATGGTCTCTCTCAAACAACCCAGCAACCAAATAACAAAGAGTCTCTTGTGTCCCCAACACACCCAATACAATGGGAAATTGTATAGGTGCACTAGTTCGGCGAAGAGATGGTGATAAAAGTTTAGTATGGATGGTAGATATATGTTTTTGTAATATAAAAATATAAAACCAGCAAGGTAACTAGTAACAAGAGTGAGCAAAAATGGTATTGCAATGCTTGAAAACAAGGCCTAGGGTTCATACTTTCACTAGTGAAAAATCTATCAATAATGATAACATAATTGGATCATATAACAATCCCTCAACGTGAAACAAAGAATCACTCCAAAGTTCCTATCACAGAGAACATAAGATGAAATTGTTTGTAGGGTACGAAACCACCTCAAAGTTATTCTTTCTGATCAATCCATTGAGCTATTTCTATAAGTGTCACAAACAGCCCTAGAGTTCGTACTAAAATAACACCATATGATACACATCAAACAACTCTAATGTCACCTAGATACTCCAATGTCACCACAAGTATCCGTGAGTTGATTATACAATATGCATCAAACAACTTCAGATTGATGATATTCAATCCAACACAAAGAACTTCAAAGAGTACCCCAAGATTTCTATCAGAGAAAGGAATATGAAAACGCATATCAACCCCTATGCATAGATTACCCCAATGTCACCACAGGAATTCGCAAGTTGATAACCGAAACATACATCAAGTGAATCAATAGAACATCCCATTGTCACCATGGA
Source organism: Aegilops umbellulata (assembly GCA_032464435.1). Lineage (NCBI taxonomy): Eukaryota > Viridiplantae > Streptophyta > Magnoliopsida > Poales > Poaceae > Aegilops > Aegilops umbellulata. The sequence goes on from CP136057.1 coordinate 374,349,536, forward strand.
TATCCCATCGCAAGACATACATCAAGTGCTCTCACATCCAAAATATTCAATCCGACATAACAAAACCTCAAAGGGAAAGATTCAATTCATCCCAAGAAGGTAGAGAGGGAAGAACATCGTAAGATTCAAATGTATTAACAAAGCTCGCGGTACATCAAGATCATGTCAAATCAAGAACAAGAGAGAGAGAGAGAGAGAGAGAGAGAGAGAGAGAGAGAGATCAAACACATAGCTACAGGTACATACCCTCAGCCCTAAGGGTGAACTACTCCCTCATCATGGTGGCCGCCGGGATGATGAAGATGACTGTCGGTGTCAAAACCGGCAGATCTCGGGTAGGGGGTCCCGAACTGTGTGTCTGAGGATCAATGGTAACAAGGGGCGATGGGGACACAATGTTTACCCAGGTTCGGGCCCTCTTAAAGGAGGTAAAACCCTACGTCTTGCTTGATTGTATTCGATGAGTATAGGGGTTACAAGAGTTGATCTACCTCGAGATCATAATGGCTAAACCCTAGCTGTCTAGCCTATGTTTTTCTGATAGCCTCTACGGACTAAACCCTCCGGTTTATATATACACCGGAGGGGCCGAGGGTTGTACAGAGTCGGTTTACAGAGAAAGGAAATAGCATATCCGGACACCAAACTTGTCGTCCAAGCACATAGGAGTCCTATCCGGATACGTGGCATGGTCTTTTGTTTTTATCTTCATGGCCCATCAGTCCGGCCCATATTGACTGGACCGGACACCCGAGGACCCCCTAATCCAGGACTCCCTAAGTAGCCCCATGAAAGTGCAACTATCTCTGGGTGGTTTTGGTAATTCCTAACAACATATAGCTCATTGAGCTAACATTATTCCAAGATGAATATTTCAGAAAAGCTCAATGGATGGCATGGCATGGATGAGGAAAGTGGATCCCTCAAAATTATAAGGACAAAGGATTGGCTCAAGCTTCAAGAACAAGACTCTACATTTTATATTTTAGTGATCCAAGATCACATTGAGTCCATAGGAAAAGCCAATACTATTAAGGAGGGATGAGGTGTTGCTTAATGAGCCTCTTGCTTCATGTGCTTAGTGAAATGCTCCAAAATCCTCAACTACCTTTCCATATCCACATATGACCCAAACCTAAAGTCAAACTCGGCCCCACCGATTCTTTCTATCCGGAGCCACCGAGTTTCACAGGTCATAGCCACTGCCACAAACCCTAGCAAATCGGTCTCACCGATAGGGATCTCGGTCTCACCGAGATGGGATTGCAATTTCTCTGTTTCCCTTCGTAACGTTTCGGTCCAACCGAAGTGAGCGATCGGTCCCATCGAGATTGCAATGTAAACTCACTGTTTCCCTTTCGTAACATTTGGATCTCATCGAAAAGAGCGAATCGGTCCCACCGAGTTTACCTGACCAACTCTCTGGTTAGCTTATTACCAAAATCGGTCTCACCGAGTTTGTGTAATCGGTCACACCGAGATTACGTTATGCCCTAACCCTAACCATATCGGTCCTACCGAGTTGCATCTCAGTCCCACCGAAAATCCTAACGGTCACTAGGTTTGCTGAATCGGTCTGACTGAGTTTAACGATTCGGTCCCACCAAGTTTAGCAGATTGTGTGTAACGGTTAGATTTTGTGTGGAGGCTATATATACCCCTCCACCCACTCTTCATTTGGGAAGAGAGCCATCATAACAGATCTTCACTTCCAATACACATTTTCTGAGAGAGAACCACCTACACTTGTGTTGAGCTCAAGATATTCCATTCCTACCATATGAATCTTGATCTCTGGCCTTCCCCAAGTTTCTTTCCACTCAAATCTTCTTTCCACCAAATCCAAATCCTGTGAGAGAGAGTTGAGTGTTCGGGAGACTATCATTTGAAGCAGAAGAGCAAGGAGTTCATCATCAACACACCATTTGTTACTTCTTGGAGAGTGGTGTCTCCTAGATTGGCTAGGTGTCACTTGGGAGCCTCCGACAAGATTGTGGAGTTGAACCAAGGAGTTTGTAAGGGCAAGGAGATCGCCAACTTCGTGAAGACCTACCGCTAGTGAGGCAAGTCCTTCGTGGGCGACGGCCGTGATGGAATAGACAAGGTTGCTTCTTCGTGGACCCTTCGTGGGTGGAGCCCTCCGTGGACTCGCGCAACTGTTACCCTCCATGGGTTGAAGTCTCCATCAATGTGGATGTACGATAGCACCACCTATCGGAACCACGCCAAAAACATTCGTGTCTCCAATTGCTTTTGAATCCTCCAAACCCTTCCCTTTACATTCTTGCAAGTTGTATGCTTTACTTTCCGCTGCTCATATACTCTTTTGCATGCTTGCTTGAATCGTGTGAGATTGCTTGACTTGTGCTAAAATTGCTAAAATCTGCCAAGAACTAAAACTGGGAAAATGATAGATTTTTATTTGGTCAAGTAGTCTAATCACCCCCCTCTAGACTTAATTCCGATCCTACAAGTGGTATTAGAGCTTTGGTCTCCATTTGCTTCGATTTCCATAGCTTTTGCTAGTCATAGCCTTGGTTTCACAACCTAGGAGAGTATGGCGTCTAGCGAGGGAAATTATCACCGTAGAGGTCCTTACTTTGATGGTACTAATTTTGCTAGTTGGAAGCATAAAATGAAAATGCATATTCTTGGACATAACCCCGCCGTTTGGGCTATTGTGTGTGTTGGTTTGCAAGGTGACTTCTTCGATGAGAAAGAACCAAACCGTGAAGCTACCGCGGAAGAGTTGAAGATGCTGCAATACAACGCTCAAGCTTGTGATATTCTCTTCAACGGACTGTGCCCCGAAGAATTCAACAAAATCAGCCGTCTTGAGAATGCAAAGGAAATTTGGGATACTTTGATTGATATGCACGAAGGTACCGACTCCGTCAAGGAATCCAAATTGGATGTGCTTTAAAGTCAACTTGACAAGTTCAAAATGAAGGATGGTGAAGGTGTCGCTGAAATGTACTCTAGGCTTGCTCTTATCACAAATGAGATTGCCGGCTTAGGGAGTGAAGAGATGACCGATAGATTCATCATCAAGAAGATCCTAAGAGCCTTGGATGGAAAATATGATACCGTGTGCACATTGATCCAAATGATGCCCAATTACAAAGATCTCAAGCCAACTGAAGTCATTGGAAGAATTGTTGCTCATGAGATGTCACTCAAGGATAAAGAGGAACTTCACAACAAATCAAGTGGTGCTTACAAAGCCTCATGTGAAGCCCCCACATCATCAAGTGAGAAGCAAATCTTCAATGAAGAATTAAGCTTAATGGTGAAGAACTTCAACAAATTCTACAAGAGTAGAAGCAAAGATAGAAGCTCCAAGTCAAGGTCCTACAATGACAAAAGATCTTCTAGTCGAGAGCGAAACTGCTACAATTGTGGAAGACCCGGATACTATTCCAATGAGTGTACGGCTCCCTACAAGAAAAGAGAAGACTCTCCCAAAAGAAGAAGCCGAAGAGAGGAATCACCATCTAGAGAAAGAAGGAGTAGAGATGATCGTTATGAACGAAGATACTCACGGAGAAGCAAGGATTCGGAAAGAAAGGAAAAGTCATCAAGGAGCTACACAAAACAAAGACATCAAGCTCGTGTTGGTGAATGGGCATCCGGCTCCGACTCCGACAACCACTCCGAAAGAAGTTATCACTCCGATTCCGAATATACTCAAGATGAAGGTGTTGCCGGTCTAGCACTTGTGTCAACCAACTCCTACGACATATTTGACTCACCAAATGAAGGAGTTGGAACATGCTTCATGGCTAAAGGCCCAAAGGTATCACACCCCGAGTATGTTGATTTCAATAGTGATGAAGATGACTTGTTAGGTGATGATGATTTACTTGTTGACAACTCTAGTGATGAATACTATGATGAAACGTCAATTAATCATGCTAATCAAGATAAAATGAATGACAATGATAAGGAGAAGATTGAGGCTCTAACTAAAGAACTAAACACTCTTAAGTTAGCTCATGAAACTATCTTAGGAGATCATCGAGAACTTTTAAGAACACATGAGAAATTACGCTTTGAAAAGCTCAACCTTGAGAAAGAGCATGAGTTCTTAAAAGCAATCAATGATGATCTTCGTAAGAAAAGTTCTTCTTACATTGCCAAGTGTTTACTCTTATCCACTTACATGCCTCAAGTCAAGTCTAGTAACAAGAACAAAAAGGATTCTTCCTCTAGTAGTAACAATGATCATGTTAAAACCAATATTGTTGCTTCTAGTAGTTCTCTTGATTCCACTAATGATTCTCTTAGCCAAGTTACACTTGAGCAATAAAATAGCCTATTGAAGGGAATTATAGAGAAAGGAGTGTACAAGAGCCTTGCCGGGAGTAAGCAATTCGAGGAAATTGTACGCAAGCAAGGAAGGCACCGGAAGAATCAAGGTGTTGGTTTTGAATGAAAGTTCAATGCCAACGGAGTTGAGTGGGAAGAAGATCAATACCCCAAGACAAAGTTTGTTCCTCAACAAGAGAAGTATGATCCTACTTCTTTCAAAGGTACACAAGCTCAAGATGATCTTCCACCACAAGACTACAAGCAAAAAGGCAAGGACAAGCTTCAAAAGGAAATTGATGCATTTGAAGAAGCTCCTAAGACCTTAGTCAAGTGGATTCCCAAGACTACTTCAAGTTCCACTTCATCAAGTACAACTACAACTCCAAGGATTCCCATCAAGATGGTGTGGATCCAAAAGAAGAAGAACTAGAGAGTTCTTGAGGGTGACTCCGCCAACATACTTCACTTTTATCATTTTGGCAAGAACAAGTGCAATCAACTTCCACATCTTGCACTAGTTCAAGGAGTCACACACCCTCTTGTTGGTAAGTCAAGGGACAAGGTAACCTAAAAGCTTTCATAGACATCATCTTGTGTGTGCATCACTCTATGTCTATGGATATCCTTGTTTGTTCCTTGTGGGACTAACCCATGTAGGTATTGAAAGTGCAATTCACTCCAATGGATAGCTCCAATTGATCTACATCAACATTGAGAATCCACATCTTCAACATCTACATGAAGTCATCATCGACAAAACCCAAGGTTAGTTCATCCCTCTTAGGGGGGATATCACATCTAGGGGGAGCTTTACTCTAAGAATTGAGCTAAAGCAACTCTAATGATGTGAACACAACAATGCTTTATGTAAAAGTGGTAACCCCACTTGTGCTTAAACGATGAAGTATGACCTATGATAAAATGTTCTCATTTGACTCCTAAGTCAATATACTCATATATAGATGACCTAGTCATCGCCAATTGCTTGATAGATCCTAGAATTGGTTGTGCATGCTTTGCCACATACTTCAATTGCCATTTTATTGTGTGAGCATGTTGAGAGCATATTTTACTCATTCAAGGACATCCACTTGTTGTTTTGATTGATTGGCTTTCTTTTTCCTTGCCAAGTGGATGGACAAGAATGCCTAAGAACCTTCTCTAGCTATCTATGCTTTTCTCGTCTCAAACTCTATTCATGCTACATCACAAAATTTGATCAAGTCAGATTCAAACCACTCTGTGTGAGGAGCACTCGGAGTCCCCGATTTGTCATAGACTTAAACTTCCAAAACTTCTTTGTGCTTTTCGGTCTGACCGATTCCTCCATTTCGGTCATACCGAGATCACTAAGTCGATCAAGGTTTTCACCTCGGTGCAACCAATTTGAACTTTCTGGTCACACCGAGTTGCTATAACTTTCAACAGTTATGCATCTCGGTGCCACCGAGTTGTTCCACTCGGTCACACCGACAGGGTCGGGCTATATATACTCACGGGCAAAATTTTGAAAATTTCTCCGAAACCTCTTCGCCCGCGCATAGCTCACTCTGCCTCCTGGGTCTCCGGATCGTCCTCCTCATCGCCAGCCGCCTCCAGTCGCTGGTCTCTGCCGCCGTCAACGGAATTTCGTCTCCGCTGTTGCCGCCGTAGCGAGTCCGCCGCCGAACTAGGGTATGGACTTGATCACAGTGCTATTCCCCGTCCAATTCCTAGCACATTGTGTTCTTTATGAATCTTGCTATGATTGAAACACTCCTATCTAGTCAAAACAGTCCTTAGAATAGTTGAGATTCGAAAATTTAGGTTTAGGTTTCCGCCGAAACCATCTCAGACCCACCGGGTTGCGGAACTCAGTTCCATCGATTCGGCCACGGCCATTGCACATGTGGTTCTCGGTCTGACCGAGAGTTACAAATCGGTGAGACCGATTTCAGGACTTTGTGAAACCCTAGCAGTCTCGGTGCCACCGAACTGTGAATCGGTCTGACCGAGCTCACTAGTTTTGGTTCCAAAAGCTGCTTCGATATCACCGAGTTTGCAAATCGGTCGATCCGAAATGCTTTCTATGAAAAACTAAAACTAACTTTTTGACTCATTCTTTTGCAAAAATCTCTGCATTTTGTGATGCTCATCCACTCATCTCATCTATAAACTATTCACAGGGCCAGCAGTCTAAACTTCAACATGTCTGATCAGAGTGATAGCCAGAACAGATCTAAGGAGCAGGCTCATTTGAGTGAGGGCACTAGTCCCTCTAGCAGTTCTGATGAGGGTAGCAGGAGCACCCCAAGCAATCTGCCTAAAGCTGCCACTAGAGCAAGCAAGAAGAGAACCTCTGAATCAGAGGATGAGGACTATGTGGCAGAAGAGGAAGCCACATCCAAGAAAAAGGTGCTCAAGAAAGAGTATGGCTCAGCTGCAGCCATCAAACCTGGAATGCAGAAAAAGGCACCTGCAAGAAGAGTTCCTACCTCTAAGCCTAGGAAGACTGTACCTGAAGTAACCATGAAGCTCACCATGGAATCAAGAGAGGAAGCAAGTGGCCAAGATAAGAAGAAGAAGTGAGTCAGGACTACCACTGCCAGAGTTCTTGGTAAACCCTCTATGAGGAGAGACTCAGATGAGGAAGAGGAAGAAGAGGTTGCTGCACCAGCACCTAAGGCACAGAAACTCATGGGAGATGCCATGAGGTCAGGGGCTACTGCATCCAATCCCAAGGAAGCACCCAGAGCCGCATCTAAGCCCAAGAGTGCACCAAAGAGAAACACTAGAAACATATCTGCTGTTGAAAAGAACAAGGCCCCGGTGCCTGACATTGCTGAAGAAGAAGAATGTCAAGTGCTCAGGAAGCTTAAGCCCAAGATCCCAGACCACAATGATGCTCATCCTGTGGCTGAGGACATGAAAATTAGAAGAGATTCAGGGCTGAAGAAGTGGAGAGAAGCAGATCCATATGCTTCAAGGAGAAGAACTGCTGTGGATTACAGGTTTCACACCAAGGAACAGCAGGATTTCTATGAGACAGTGCTGCTAGATTAGAAGCCCATAGTATGTGACATGAGATGGGTAGATTGGGAATACATCAAGGAAAATGAAGAGCACTATCCTGGAGTATATGACAGCTTCAAGGGTTGTGGAGTTGCAGACTTTGTTGGGCAGAAGCTCACAAAGTGGAATGAAGAGCTAATCATGCAATCCTACTCCACAGCACACTTCTATCCAGATGGCAGGATTGTGTGGATGTCAGAAGGAACCAGATATCAGTCAACGGTTGCTGAGTGGGCACAACTCATCAATGCCCCAGAAGAGCAGGAAGATGACCTGGACATATATGCCAAGAAGAAGATGGATCACAATTCCATGTCCAACATGTACAAGGAGATCCCAAACAAGGCTTGATAATTTCAAGTTTGGCTCAGTGCATTATCTTCTGTCAGGGGTGACCACTATTAATTGGATTCTGAGGCATACCCTATTGCCCAAGTCAGGTGATCACAAGATGATTCGAGGCCATGCAATAAACATGCTCCACATATTTGATGTGCCACATAAGTTCATGGTGATGAGCCTCATGGTAGAGACCATTAAGAGGACAACAGCTGATCAGTAGAGGAGATGTGGATATGCCCCCACAAATTCAAGAGCTGATAAACTCAAAGATGGGCACAGGCACATACCTGCTGGACAACGAACACCTGCCCATCCATCCGGACTTTGAAGACAATCAGGTTGTCATGAACAAGGATGAACCATCATCTGCACATGCTCAAGCAAAGAAGGAGAAGGCAAAGATGGAGAAAGCTCCCAAGATGCCAACTCAAGAGGAGGCATCTGAGTATTTCTTGAAGAACAAGCAGGAGCAGCTCAGTTACCTGATAGCATCCACTCTGAGGATTGAGAAAGGACTGGCCACCCTGACTCAAAACCAAGAGAGTTAGGAAAGAATCATGGAACAAAAGTTCTATGACCTAGATGTGAAGGTGACAGAGGTCCAGTCTGCTGTGGAACAACTACAAGAAGATATGCAGGAGAGGAAGGGAAAGACCACAACTGATGCATTTGCCAGGGTGCCCAGAGCTCAGAGATCATTTGAAGTGCCTGACACCAGAGCCACCACTTCTGCACCAGCTACAGCTTCAGTTCCACCAGCTCCAGCTCCTACCCCAGCAGCTCCGTCTACTTCAACTGAAGCCTTCGTCCTTGGCGTTATCTGGACTCCACCAACTGAAGAACAAGCCTGAGAGTCGTTTAGTCCTATGTGTCGGGGATATACCCCGTGGCATAAACCGGCAGGAAGTATAAACTGGCGGACTAGACGACTCACTGGTAACCCGCCCGGAGCTTGGCGATTCATGGGTAACCCGCCCGATCTTGGCGGTTCATTAGTAACCCGGCGGGCGGGTCAGATGGATGACGAGGCCCAAGGCCCAGAAGGCCGGTTCACGTTTAATGGTGGGCCGGTTTATGAGGAAAGCGTAAGGACTATTCTCCTACAAAGGAAGCAAGACTAGGACTCCACATGTAACCCGCCCCTTCAACATATATAAGGAGGGGCAGGGCTCCCCAAAGAGGGAGGAGCGACAAGCAGCAAACAATCTCTAGGGCTAGACAAAAAGAGCCGGTTTACGGCGTCTCCCTCGTGATGATAATGAGACCTAGCCTCAAACAGCATGTAGGGCTATTGCCGGATGATGTTTCCCGGGGCCCGAAGCTATATAAATCTTTGTCTTGCGTGTTGCGTGTCTCGATTCCGATCAACCCCTTCAAGCTACCGCGTAGATGCGTTGGCCTCACAACTAAGTCCTCACACTAGGACATCTGCCGTGACAATTCCGCGACAGTTGGCGCCCACCGTGGGGCTATCGCACGGTGGTGTTGAGTTCTTGAAGGGATTTCTTTCCAAGGATCGAGAAATTTGCAGTTCTTCTGGATGGAGAAAGCCGGTTTAGAAGGATTTGAATCAGCTTCAAGTTCATCAATCCAGGTTTAAGATCTGGGATTTAAGGTTCAAAAGAAATTAGGGTTACAATTTTTTCGTTGCCGCAAGTCGCCGAGACCATCGTTTCTCCGCTACAGCCAGTTTCATCACCACATCAAATCCGATCTGAAGTCACCAGAATCAGCATGGTTTGGGTCCTTGTTCTGATCATCGGGTCCGACGGCAATACCAACTGCACAAATCGTTGTACGCAGGAAGACAAGTCGGAATCGAACTATCTAATCAGCCCAGAGACCAGATGAGAAGTTCCAAGTCCCGAGGTAGTAAACTATGGATGCTCCTGTTTACTTTGTGACTTGTGGACTCAAGTCAGATCCAAGGAGTCATCACGTACTACTTCTACTAGTAGTCAGTCATGTGACTAGGTGAAGGTAAATTCATATCCCGAGGCAAGTGTTGAAGGAAAAGAAAGAATCATCTGCTCGTCGGATCACGACTCAAAGAAAACAATTTGGCCAGAGTGTCCACGGATCAAAACTCTGTCACCGGCTGTCGCTGCTTCCGCTGTTATGTCTTCAGCCGCTACTGTGGCCAGGGGCCCGCCCTCGCCGACTCACTGCTGCTGCTCCTGCTGGGCGTTCCCGAGCCGGTTCACTCTGCTAGCCTCGCTTTTGAGCCGTCGCACGGGCGAGCTGCAGCTTCAACCTTTCCTTGTAAGATATTAACACTTGCCACTTCAATGCCAAGGAGAAAAGGCAAATTTTTCCAAAGTTGGCCACGACCCGTGGCTGGTCCGGACTCCACGTCGGCCTCCAATGCATCTCTACTGAGACGCCGTTTCTGTCGGTGAGCCGCCCCAGCCGCCGTCGCCTCGGTCTCATTCCTCCCTGGTCGTGTCTGAGCCATTGCGGCCCATGCATCACCAAGTCGCCAAAGTCGCCGCTGCCTCCGGGCTGCTGCTGTGGATCGACGACCGGTTCGACCCCCGCTTGGCCTCTGTGTCTGGGTCGTCGCTGCAGTTTCGAAGCGCCTCTGCTGTTTCTATTCCTTCAAGCCCCCTCGGCTCCGGGTCACTTTGCCTCCAGCACTGAGGCTGCAACCTGCCCATCACCGTCGGTTCACCTCGCGACGAGGTGCCACGTTCAGCTGCTGCTTAAAGTTCAGTGTGCAAGGAGCTAGCAAAAGCAAAGGAGGAGAGGGCAATCCCACTTCACGGGAAGATTGGTTAGCCAGTCGGCTAAGTCGCACATGAAGCATTCAGACTATATATATATAAAAAATTTGCAGTGGCAGTATTACATTCAAAGTACTGTTACTAGCACTGCATCAGTTCAAAAGGCATATGGAGCACTACCACAACTACGTGCAAAGATTCTGCGTAAAGATATTTCGTAGCCGAACAAATCAGGTGACCTCCATTTAAATTTATCTTATTAGCATATATTGTCTTTGTCAAAAGAACAATTACTTTGGTCTTTGTATTTTACATGCAGGACAATTGGTCACTATGGCCGGATCATGGATATATAAATCGCACAATTAATGTCATGCGCTAGCATATGACCGTGCCATAATGATAAAAAAATGTGCGTAATACGCCGCCCTGGCGGCAGGCGGCCCGGACTACTTCAACTCACGGGGACCGTCCCTGTGGCCGACTCGCCCGTCCGTGCCGGTTTACAACGCTGCGGTCGATTCTCCCGTCCGCACCGGCATACAATGCCGCGGCTGACTTATGTGTTTGAGCCGCCTCTGATGCTGCGGTCGTCTTTGTCGTCCGTCTCTCGCGGCCTGGTCTACATCAACATACCGGGTCGTACCTGTCTGCATGAGCTGTTTATTGAGCATGAGCAAGTCACAGCTTGGGTAGCCCGGTTTTTCTTTCAACAAAATGGAGGCAAATTATCATATACTATCAACCGCCGTCTGCACTGGATGGCTCAATGGGTAGGCGCACAAGTCGCCGCCACTACAGTTTGGTTAACTTCAAATCGCCAGTTGGAAGGAACCATTGGCCGTGTTGCTGACACGGCTCATACGGGATCATTTATAACCCGCCGCAGTCACCACAACCTTCTGTGGATTCACATCGTGCTATCAACATCAATGATATACAAGTTATGCCGGTTTATATCACGGTCAAATATGGAGAGTCTCAAGCCAACTCCTCGAGTCACCTTTGAGACTCGGGGGCTACGATGACATGACTCAGCAAATCTTGTCAGTTTCAGCCGGTTTAAGAAACCCAGGACGATGGAGGGAAAGATAACCCGGTCCCGGATGCTACTGTTATATTGATTGAAGTTTAAAGGCCGTCAGAAAATTTCCGGCTTAGAAAGTATATGACAATTACAAAATCCCGGCTCAATGAAGAAGATCCGGGTCATCAGAAAGGATTCCGGTTTAAAATCCGGCTCAAGGGAAGTCAGTCTCACTTAAGCTCTCAAATATCCGGTTTACAATCCGATTCAAGAGAAATCTATTCTCCCACAAAGCTCTGAAGCGCTCAGATCCGGCGTCCGGTTCAAAAAGGAATTAACTTCTCGCAAGTTCGAGTTTAAAGGCCGTCAGAAAATTTCCGGTTCAAAATGAAGAATACCGGTTTAATATCCGGTTTAAGGGAAATCTGTTCTCCCACAAAGCTTTGAAGCTCTCAATATCCGGTTTAACATCCGGTTCAAGAAGGATTTATCTCTTGCAAAATGTTAAAGGGTGCCAAAGAGGACATGCTACCATGATGCGCGGTTCAAACATAGGTATCATGCCTTATTGGCTTATCATATTATTGATCACTTGGGGGCTTGGTCGTATCCGAACAATAGCAACACCTCTTGATCGGCTCAATGCCACAACGGCACTTGGGGGCTTGGTCGTATCCGAACCAATGCAACACCTTTTGATAGGCGAAAGCCACAAGATCACTTGGGGGCTTGGTCGTATCCGAACCAATGCAACACCTTTTGATAGGCGAAAGCCACAAGATCACTTGGGGACTTGGTCACGTCTGAACCTGTCACACCTCTTGATCGGCCTAAGGCCACAGAATCACTTGGGGGCCTTGGTCGAACCCAAACCATCGTGATGCCTCTTGATCGGCATAATACCACTGTTTCATTTGGGGAACTGGCTGACTTGAACCATAGCTACGCCTATCGGGGGCTTGGTCGTGTCCGACCATTGTAACGCCACTTGATCGGCTCAATAGCCTCTTTTGCAAATGGTTTTATCATTGCCTTTGCTTGAAATTTTGTTTTGATAAATATATTTTTGTTGCGTTTTTAAACCGAAAATTCTTAAACCGGTTCGATTGTCAAATTACAGATTGACGGAACACGGTCAAATCTTAATCCGGAGGCTATCTGCCCGGTTTGGTTTTCTGTTACCATCCTATTATGGAGTAAAATGGTGTTTATCAACCCGGCTCGGCTTTCAACTACAAGTTGTCAGTACATGATCAAGTTATAATCCGGAGACTATCAGCCCGGTCTGGTTTGACTATGAGTCGCCAGTATTATATGTGGTTAAACCGGTGTTTATCACAACCTGGTACGGTTTTATCATAAACCGACACAATATGGAAGGAGTTATCAATACTCAAAATCTGGGTTATACACCTATTACAAAAAGTTGGTAAACCGACGATGTGATTCAATGTCACAGGTATGATATATTTCATATTTGATTATTCTTAAGTGCAGCCTTGGTTATAAACCTGGGTTATATGTTGGGCATTATGACCCGTCTGACGGTAAACCGCCCGGACAGTTTAAACTTGTTGTATGCAGAAACAGGTTGAATAAAGCATGATTATAAATCACCGGCGTTTACTAACCCGACCTGGCTTTCGACTATAAGTCGCCAGTATGATGATAAATTATCTGGTGTTTATTAAACCGGCCTGGCTTTAAGACGATAAGTCGCCAGTATATGATGAGAAATTATCCGGTGTTTATTAAACCGGTCTGGCTTCGGACTATAAGTCGCTGGTATATATTTGGATTGCGCCATTGGAATCACGCGCTTATAAATGATTGGGTTATATTATTCAAATAGCCAAACTTGGCTGAATTTTCATTATGATATTGGATGAATAAGATTTTCATACCGGATTATATTATCTTGAATAGCCAACATGGCTGGATTTTTATTATGGTTATTAATATTATGACTGAGCTTTTCAAAGTCGCTTTAGCGCAATGAATATTATTTTGTCGATGAATATGATTTATTTTGCAATGGAAGGAATAGTCCCGAGTCGCTGCAGGCTTACGACCTGGCACTTGGGGGCTACACTATTCAAGTTGAGATTATATCAAATATGCAAGTCTCATGTCGCTGCAAGCATGCACCATGACACTTGGGGGCTAATGCAAAGTCATTTTTATTGGCCTTATTGAAGACCCGACTTATCATATCATAATGAGCTGGCCCTTGGGGGCTACCAATTGCTTCTGTCAACAATTCAAGTTTTATGGGCATCAGTTAATTACAAGTCCCAGGTTGTTGCAAGCATGACAACCCGGCACTTGAGGGCTACATAATATGGAGTATTCAGTTTTTACTAGTGTCTGGGATGAACAATCTGGATTTCTTCAAGGTTGCAACATTTATATTGAAACATGTCTTAAGCTATTACTATGTTCTCCTCTTAAAGACTTGGGTGCTACAGGTAATATGAATATAATAGAGGAACATCTTCAAATTCTCGGTTTTGAGTAAAAACAGGGAGATCAATTGTGTGACCCGGTGTTGGCAACATTCATGAACCGGCGTTGGCAACAATCATGGCCCGGAATTATGAGTTTTTTATAACCCGGCAATTTTGGCAATGATAAACCGACAAGTTCTACATTTTCAAACCGGCAGATATCAGTTGAATATTTGAAGACCAATATTTTTGTCAAATCAGAGCATTGAAGGCCGATCCAAATGGATTTTTTATTTAAAAAATAGCTTCTGCAAGCAAATTGATTATGAAGCTGGTCTATTGACTCAGATTTTTCAGAAGGAAGAAATGACAAGGATATAAGGATGATCAAGTGCCGGTTTATAAGAATATTTAAACCGGAGCACAACTTGACAAAATTGTTATTATGTTTATGTTGCAGATCAGTTTAACATGGATGAATCCAAATTAAACTGGGGGCTAATGTCGGGGATATACCCCATGGCATAAACCGGCCGGAAGTATAAACCAGCCGGACTAGACGACTCACTGGTAACCCGCCCGGAGCTTGGCGATTCACGGGTAACCCGCCCGATCTTGGCGGTTCATTAGTAACCCGGCGGGCGGGTCAGATGGATGACGAGGCCCAAAGCCCAGAAGGCCGGTTCACGTTTAATGGTGGGCCAGTTTATGAGGAAAGCGTAAGGACTATTCTCCTACAAAGGAAGCAAGACTAGGACTCCACATGTAACCCGCCCCTTCAACATATATAAGGAGGGGCAGGGCTCCCCAAAGAGGGAGGAGCAACAAGCAGCAAACAATCTCTAGGGCTAGACACAAAGAGCCGGTTTACAACGTCTCCCTCGAGATGATAATGAGACCTAGCCTCAAATAGCATGTAGGGCTATTGCCGGATGATGTTTCCCGGGGCCCAAAGCTGTATAAATCTTTGTCTTGCGTGTTGCGTCTCTCGATTCCAATCAACCCCTTCAAGCTACCACGTAGATGCGTTGGCCTCACGACTAAGTCCTCACACTAGGACATCTGCCGTGACAATTCCGCGACACTATGCATTTTCTATGAACTTTTTGGTAACTTGTTGCCAAAGGGGGAGAAAAATGTATAGAGCAAAGGCTTCGAGAGAGAGAGTTTGCATTTGTTCTCTCTTGTCTTTTGGTTGAACTTTATTTGCTTTTTGGTTGAACTTTATTTTCTTTTGAGTGCTTGAGATACTATGCAGTAATCTATGAGACATTGATGATCATGTGTTTGATCATAAGCTACACTTAATGCTTGTTGGATATTATTATCAGTTTATCTTTATGTTGATCATTCACTTTGCTTGGTGATGAGTGCATGCATTTAATCCTTATCATTTTGAGCGCTCCACCAAGATATATGTGACATGGAAGAGTAACCCATGATCCTAACTCATTGTGCATTTGCAGTCCAAAGCAAATCTTAAATATGCACAAATTTAGGGGGAGCTCTTACTTATCACATACTTCTCAAAGCGACGATATATTCCATTCTTATTATCATTTGTCGAAGCTTTGATCTATATATTGTCATCAATTACCAAAAATGGGGAGATTGAAAGTGCAACTATCCCTGGGTGGTTTTTATAATTCCTAACAACATATAGCTCATTGAACTAACATTATTCCAAGATGAATATTTCAGAAAAGCTCAATGGATGGCATGGCATGGATGAGGAAAGTGGATCCCTCAAAATTATAAGGACAAAGGATTGGCTCAAGCTTCAAGAACAAGACTCTACATTTTATATTTTAGTGATCCAAGATCACATTGAGTCCATAGGAAAAGCCAATACTATTAAGGAGGGATGAGGTGTTGCTTAGTGAGCCTCTTGCTTCATGTGCTTAGTGATATGCTCCATAATCCTCAACTACCTTTCCATATCCACATATGACCCAAACCTAAAGTCAATCTCGGCCCCACCGATTCTTTCTATCCAGAGCCACCGAGTTTCACATGTCATAGCCACTGCCAAAACCCTAGCAAATCGGTCTCACCGATAGGGATCTCGGTCTCACCGAGAAGGGGTTGCAATTTCTCTGTTTCCCTTCGTAATGTTTCGGTCCGACCGAAGTGAGCGATCGGTCCCACCGAGATTGCAATGTAAACTCACTATTTCCCTTTCGTAACATTTTGGTCTCACCGAAAAGAGCGAATCGGTCCCACCGAGTTTACCTGACCAACTCTCTGGTTGGCTTATTACCAAAATCGGTCTCACCGAGTTTGTGTAATTGGTCACACCGAGATTACGTTATGCCCTAACCCTAACCATATCGGTCCTACCAAGTTGCATCTCAGTCCCATCGAAAATCCTAACGGTCACTAGGTATGCTGAATCGGTCCGACCGAGTTTAACGATTTGGTCCCACCGAGTTTAGCAGATTATGTGTAACGGTTAGATTTTGTGTGGAGGCTATATATACCCCTCCACCCACTCTTCATTCGGGAAGAGAGCCACCAGAACAGATCTTCACTTCCAATACACATTTTCTGAGAGAGAACCACCTACACTCGTGTTGAGCTCAAGATATTCCATTCCTACCATATGAATCTTGATCTCTAGCCTTCCCCATGTTGCTTTCCACTCAAATCTTCTTTCCACCAAATCCAAATCCCGTGAGAGAGAGTTGAGTGTTGGGGAGACTATCATTTGAAGCACAAGAGCAAGGAGTTCATCATCAACACACCATTTGTTACTTCTTGGAGAGTGGTGTCTCCTAGATTGGCTAGGTGTCAGTTGGGAGCCTCCGACAAGATTGTGGAGTTGAACCAAGGAGTTGGTAAGGGCAAGGAGATCGCCTACTTCATGAAGATCTACCGCTAGTGAGGCAAGGCCTTCGTGGGCGACGACCGTGATGGAATTGACAAGGTTGCTTCTTCGTGGACCCTTCGTGGGTGGAGCCCTCCGTGGACTCGCGCAACCGTTACCCTCCGTGGGTTGAAGTCTCCATCAACGTGGATGTATGATAGCACCACCTATCGGAACCACGCCAAAAACATCCGTGTCTCCAATTGCGTTTGAATCCTCCAAACCCTTCCCTTTACATTCTTGCAAGTTGTATGCTTTACTTTCCGCTGCTCATATACTCTTTTGCATGCTTGCTTGAATCGTGTGAGATTGCTTGACTTGTGCTAAAATTGCTAAAATCTGCCAAGAACTAAAATTGGGAAAAGGATAGATTTTTATTTGGTCAAGTAGTCTAATCACCCCCCCCTCTAGACATACTTCTGATCCTACACCCCTGAACCAGTCTTCGATGATGACGTGTTCGGCACGCGGATTATCTTCGGCATTGCAAGGCGGGTTCCTTTTCTTGAACATTTTAAGTTAGCTCCCTGCATAGAGGAACTGTGTCCGGCTCTGCACTATCCATACAACCCTTAGCCACGAAGGCAATAAGTCAAAATCGGTAAAGTGTCTTTTACTGACAACTTTTTCGGCGAAGCGTCACACTTGACTCTTTAATGTTTCGAACTGTTTTCATGCCTCCCGTTTCATGTTCCGAGGCTTAGCCTCCATCGTGCCCACTCATTACAGGATTTTTATCAATGTGGCTTGGGTAACCCAACCGCACCTTATGCACTATTTCATTGGGAACATGTGAGATTTATGGCTTGAGAGGGGGACGTTTGGTATTTTCACCATCTATAAGAGGATAAAGATCCCTCCTTTTTCCCCACGCCTTCTTCTAACTCCTGCTTCCCAAGATCCAAGGACCAGCGCTCAAATCTCCTATCTCCTATCTCCTCCGCCACCGCCACCTTCTCCAGCAATGGCCAGGTCCGATTCCAAGGGCAACCAGGAGGCCTCCTCCGTCACCCAGAAGGACATCAAGGACCTCTGGAGCGCGGGATATCTATCCGCGAACGTCGCGCACAGGCTCCCTGACAAGGATCAGGTTATTCGCACTCCGGAGCCTGGTGAGAGTGTCGTATTCATCCCCCATTTCCTCCGAGGGCTAGGGTTTCCGGTTCTCCCCTTTGTCCAGGGCCTTATGTTCTACTACAGGATAGATTTCAATGATCTAGCCCCAAATTCCTTCCTCCACATATCGGCGTTTATCGTTGTGTGTGAGGCTCTTCTCTGCACCCCCACACTTTAGCCTATGGCTTAAGGTCTTCAATTTGAAGCCGAAGGTGGTCGACGGTCAGCATGCGGACTACGGTGGGGCCATGGTAAGCAAGCTCCCCAACACCGTCTAGCCCAAAGGGGAATTTGTCGAGACTGTCAAGGTGTGGCAGCAGGAGTGGTTCTACATCACCGAACACCGTGATGCCAAGTGGGAGGCCATGCCCGACTTCAGATCCGGACCCCCACGAGACTCACCACATGGACCACCAAGGGCCTTGATTGGGGGTCCCAACCGGAGGTCAAGATGCTGCAGAAGCGCATCTCCAACGTGTTGAGTGAAAACACTGGTCTCACAAACATGATTCAAGTGATGCTCGCCCGTCGTGTTCTTCCTTGCCAACTCCGGGCCTCCCCCATGTGGGAGTTCAATCCGTAGGAGCCGCGGACCTTGAAGTGCTTCTTCGGCACCACACACGAAGATATATGGAAGCAACTCTTCAAGGCCCAAAAAAGTTGGCCGATGAAGACCGAGGACATCGGACTCGACATCGAGAACCCAGCCTCAGCGGTAAGCATAGCCTTTTCGAAGACCTATTTGGTTAATACTTCAAATATAGTGAAAATTATATCGCCTACCTTCCGTACAGGGCTGGACAGCAAAGGCGGAGTGGATCGACTGTCCGGCGCCGCTGCGTGAGAATCCGGCCACACCCCAGCTAACAGAGATGCTGGTCGCGGTGCCATATGAAGCGCCTGAGAAGAAGGCCAAGAAGACGAAGGGCAAGGAGGCCAAGGGCGCCCCCCACCACAAAGGTCCTTCAGACACAGTGTCCGAAGAGACCAAAGCCCTCTCTTCTCGCGACGGAGACGAGGAAGAAGAGGAGGAGGAAGTAGAAAGCAACTCTCCCCGTAAGGGGAGGAAGAAGAAGAGGGCGGCCTCCGAGGACCCGAAAGGAGAGGCACCCAAAGGAGGGAAGATGGCCCTCCCGGATAGTTTGGACTCAGATTCGGAACTGGTCCCCAAGAAACCTTCCAGGGCGAAGCCCCTGGCCGAATCATAAGTATTTGGAAACTTACTTGTTTATCTTTGGTCTTCTTGTTTCCATTATATAAGTTATTCTCTTATTTGCCTTTCAGCCCTCCCCTTGAGCTCCCGCAAACTCCGTTATCGGAGGGGAACTCTCTGCCACCCGAAATGGCAGAGAGCAACATGCCGCCGCGAGCCCCCTCTCGTATCACCATGGAGGACACCAAAGTGTTGTCCAGAAGGACCTCCCCCAGCCGAGGAGGGGCGAGCGAGGCCATGAAGAGGGCGCCCGAGGTCAATACCTCGGTCGCCGAAGACCTAGGAGAGGCGATCCCTATGACAACAGACGGCGGGGAGCCCCAACAATCCTGGCCCCTGCCGAACACCATTCCGGAGACCCACGCGGCTCCGAGATTGGACAAGAAGACCCCTCCAAAAGAGGGGGAAGGAGCATCAGTTCCATCCGCGGCCTCCACCAATCCGGAGGCGCCTAACTCTCTGGAGGAAGCACTACAACGTGCCTCCATCGTAGCGGAGCACCACACCCTAATGGGTGCGGTGATGGAGAAGGTTCAGTTTGCTAAGAGCAGATTGAACGAAGCCTTCACCAGCCTACCGACAGGCTTTTAGGTATGCGATGTAAGGTTCTAAAACTTTCATATAGAAGAATAAACATGTATATACACGGCACCCCTGAGACTATGTCCGGTTTAGAAAAAACCGGACAGAGGATCCATATAACATGAAGGAGAATGTCATGCTGTGCTGTTATTTTAACAGGCTTCCCTATTGGTGGCAACTGCCCAGGCCGCCGAAGTTTCTGAACTTAATCGGAAGCTTCGGGTGGATGCTTGATGTCTACTACACAACCTTCTTCTTGTAGACGTTGTTGGGCCTCCAAGTGCAGAGGTTTGTACGACAGTAGCAAATTTCCCTCAAGTGGATGACCTAAGGTTTATCAATCAGTGGGAGGCGTAGGATGAAGATGGTCTCTCTCAAACAACCCTGCAACCAAATAACAAAGAGTCTCTTGTGTCCCCAACACACCCAATACAATGGTAAATTGTATAGGTGCACTAGTTCAGTGAAGAGATGGTGATACAAGTGCAATATGGATGGTAGATATATGTTTTTGTAACCTGAAAATATAAAAACAGCAAGGTAACTAATGATAAAATTGAGCACAAACGATATTGCAATGCGTTGAAACAAGGCCTAGGGTTCATACTTTCACTAGTGCAAGTTCTCTCAACAATAATAACATAATTGGGTCATATAACTATCCCTCAACATGCAACAAAGAGTCACTCCAAAGTCACTAATAGCGGAGAACAAACGAAGAGATTATGGTAGGGTACGAAACCACCTCAAAGTTATTCTTTCTCATTGATCTATTGAAGAGTCCGTAGTAAAATAACACGAAGCTATTCTTTCCGTTCGATCTATCATAGAGTTTGTACTAGAATAACACCTTAAGACACAAATCAACCAAAACCCTAATGTCACCTAGATACTCCAATGTCACCTCAAGTATCCGTGGGTATGATTATATGATATGCATCACACAATCTCAGATTCATCTATTCAAACCAACACAAAGTACTTCAAAGAGTGCCCCTAAGTTTCTACCGGAGAGTCAAGCCGAAAACGTGTGCCAACCCCTATCACTACGAAAAAAATACACATCCGTGACATTTTGGGCCGAACAATTTTTTTTTGTCATACATATGACACTTTTATGACGATAATTGTGACAAAACTCGGTATCATCATAGATGTGGTGGGATCCTACTTCTATGACAACAAATCATGATAGAAAATGGACTTTTCATCCTGGGCGGGCCGGAGACGGAGCTGCATGGCATTCTTTAGGCCGTCCATGACGGAAAAAAACGTGGTAGAAGCGAGGGCGAGGAAAATTTCAGGGAGTTCCTGGTTATGGTGGGAGGTCGGGGGCCGAGCGATGCACGTTTCTCTCGTACACGTATGCGTGTGTGTGCGAGGCGTTCGATCTAATTGAACCCGAGCGAGGTGTTGGGCTCTAACTGAACCAGAGCGATTGCACTGCAGGCTACGCGTTACTGAACCCGAGCGATCGATCGCTGCTAACTGAATCCGATCGATGCTGCCTCTGGGATGAACAGTGAGTGTTGCGGGGGGGGGGGGGGTTGGATGAATAGTCAGCGATGGCGTTGCCTCTGGATGAATAGGACCCCATGGTGTGGTGGAGGGCTGGATGAACAGTAGACGGTGGAGGGGTGCCCGTGGAGGGGTGGATGAACAGGACCCCGTGGTGTGGAGGGCTGGATGAATAGTAGACGGTGGAGGGGTGCCCATGGAGGGGTGGTTGAACAGGACCCCGTGGTGTGGAGGGCTGGATGAATAGTAGACGGTGGAGGGGTGCCCGTGGATGGGTGGTTGAACAGGACCCCGTGGTGTGGAGGGCTGGATGAACAGTAGACGGTGGAGGGGTTCCCGTGGAGGGGTGGTTGAACAGGACCCCGTGGTGTGGAGGGCTGGATGAATAGTAGAAGGTGGAGGGGTGGTTGAACAGTAGCCGGTGGAGTAGCGCGCGGTGGAGGCTGGATGAACAGGAACCCGTGGAGGCTGGATGAACAGGAGCCCGTGGAGGCTGGATGAACAGGAGCCCGTGGAGGCTGGAGGAGGTCGACGGTGGAGATGAACAATGTCCCGTGGAGTCCCATTTTGCGGTATGCCACACCCCTCCCGATGAACAGGACCCCCATTTCGACCGTAGTGCTCCAACACAAGTCCGTTTCGTCCGTTTTGCGGTACGCCACACCCCTCCCGATCAACAGGACCCCCGTTTCGACCGTAGGAGGTCCGTTTCCTCCGTTTTGCGGTACGCCAGACCGCTCCTGATGAACAGGATCCCGTTTTGAATGTGGCCGGTCGAACACAAGGCTGTTTCCTTCGTTCTGCGGTACGCCAGGCCTCGTTTCCATCGCCTGTTCCGTCCAAGCCCTCCCGATGAACACGACCACGCATTCCGTTCCAACGCAGCCGTTTGGCTCCCACGCGTTCCGTTGCCTCCCGATGAACACGACACATTCCGTTGCCTCCCCATGAACACGACGCATTCCATTGCCTCCCCATGAACACGGCACATTCCGTTGCCTCCCCATGAACACGACGGCGACGCTGTTTCTCCGTTCCGACCCAACCATGTACACGAGCCCTGGCCGTACGTATGCACGAGTAGGCGTTCGAGACCCCGCCCGTATGTACACATACGTGGCCATATTTTCTTTCTTGCACCCTGGCCGCTGTACGTACGTGTACATGCTACGTGCGCGCCTCTACTACGACACGTGCGCGCCTCTACTACGACACGTGTGCACCTTTACATCGACCACTATGTACGTACACGTTCGCGGCCAGAATGACAATGCTACGTACGCTTTGACCAGGTGGGTCCCGACTGTCAGGCACTTCCTTGCGTGCGAAGATGTAGCTGGTGGGTCCCAAGAGTCAGGGGCAAACATTTTTTTTTGCAAAATACGATGGCCCGTCCGGTGGGTCCCCGCTGTCAGGTGGAGGAATAATTATTTTGCATGTAATAAGGAGGCACTTCCTTGCTGCAGCAGTGGACCCAGCTGTCAGCCTCTCCACGTACAGTCCACATCCGATGCAAGCTGTTCCTTGACCATGTTGACCACTCCGCGCCGAGAGCACCAGGGCGGTGGACGACGACGAGGCCTAGGGAGGGGACGACGTGGAGCCGGGGAAGACGCGGCAGTGGATGCCCACGCGTAGAGGAGTACGAGGGTTCAATGGTTCTCTGCGGTGTGAGGCTGCCGTCAGCGCAGAGTAACAAGGGGTATGGGTGAGTAGAGGGATGGCCTGGCCAGTGGTGGGAGTAGTAGGGGGCGGTGAGGCCTCCGCCGCATCGCAGCCGGCCACGGGAGGCAGGAGCATGAGGCACGACCAGCGCTGGTTTGGGCGGCTGGAGCAAGAAGACCAGAGGTTGAAGAAGCACTACGGCCGTTGGATGGACATCGTACGGTCACTAGAGCTAGAATCGTGCATATCGACTAAGTTGACAAAGCCCTCCATCCCCGTCAACTTAGTAGGCCCACTAATCAGCCTGCCACTATACTGGGTCCCAGCTAACAGGGGGAGTATTCATTTTTTTGTGCGTAATAAGGATGCACTTCCTTGCGTGCGAAGATATAGCTGGTGGGTCCGAGCTGTCAGCGGCGGTAATGTTTTTTTCGCGAAATACAGAGGCCCTTTCGGTGGGTCCCTGATGTCAGGTGGAGGAATCATTATTTTGCGCGTAATAAGGAGGCATTTCCTTGCGTGCGGCCGTGGACCCAGCTGTCGGCCTCTCCACGTATAGTCCACTTCAGATGCATGTCGGTCGTTGACCACGTTGACCAGGCTGCGCCGAGAGCACCAGGGCGGTGGACGACGGCGAGGCCTAGGAAGGGAACGACACGGAGGCAGGGAAGACTCGGCAGTTGTTTCCCACGCGGAAGGGAATACGACTGTATGAGGGTTTACTGGTTCGTCTGCCGTCGCCGGAGAATAACAGCAGGTGCTGGTGAGTAGAGGGATGGCTAGGCCAGCGATGGGAGTACGGTGGGGCGGTGAGGCCTGCGTGGCAGCACAGCAGGCCGCGGGGAGGGGGGAGGAGGCAGTCCCACCGGCGCTTGTTTGAGCGGCTGGAGCATGAAGAGCAGAGATTGAAGAAGCACGACGGCCGTTGGATGGACATCCAACATTCACTGCTTGTGCGGCAACCTTTTTTAGGAAAGCCTCAAATCTATGGGAAACAGCATACAGCCCATCTGCCATTATTTCTAATAATTTTCAGCCCATTTGCTATTTTAAAGGTTTTTTGGAGCCCATATTCTTTTTGTTAGCATTACAGCCCATATTGTGGCCACGGTTAAAAAATTATACGAATTTTTGCATATTTCGGTGCGGTCCGAACTGTTTATAATCCCAAAATTTCGACTCACATTCAAACTGATTTTAAAAATAAATGTATATCAATATAAAATCAAACAAATTCTCCACGCATAAAAATTAATGTAATTTAAAATTTTGAAATAAAAAAAAGATATTTGAAACTAATTGCCAGTTTGATGTGTTTTAAAAATATACAACCCATTTCTCATTACTAATGGGCCATTTTCCCGGCCAGCCCGAATGAAAGCTCTCCTCGTCTTAAAAGATTTGCAGCCCAACAGGCTTGACAAAGCCACTTACTTGGCAAATCACAAAAAAACTGGGCTGTTGCCGTGGACCCAGCTGTCAGCCTCTCCACATACAGTACTCTTCCGATGGAAGTCGTTCCTTGACCACGTTGACCTCGCCGCGCGGAGAGCACCACGGCGGTGGACAACGGCGAGGCCTAGGAAGGGGACGACGCGGAGCCGGGGAAGATGCGACAGTGGAAGCCCGCGCGGAGAGGAGTACGAGGGTTCACTGGTTCGGCTGCGGTGTGAGGCTGCCGTCGCCGCAGGGCCTGGACAGCGGTGGGAATAGTAGGGGGCGGTGAGGCCTCTGCGGCAACACAGCCGACCACGGGAGGCAGGAGCATGCGGCACGACCGGCGCTGCTTTGGGCGGCTAGAGCAAGAAGACCAGAGGTGGAAGAAGCACCACGGCCGTTGGATGGACATCGTACGGTCACTGGAGCTAGAATTGTTCATATTGACTAAGTTGACAAAGTCCTCCGTCCCCATCAACTTAGTTGGCCCACAAGTCATCCTCCCACTATGGTGGGTCCCAGCTAGCAGGGGGTATTCAACTTTTTGTGCGTAATAAGGAGGCACTTCCTTGCGTGCGAAGATATAGCTGGTGGGTCCGACATGTCAGTGGGGGGAACATTTTTTCGCAAAATACAGAGCCCTTCCGGTGGGTCCCAGCTGTCAGGTGGAGGAATCATTATTTTGCGCGTACAGTCCACGGCCGATGGATGTCGTTCGTTGACCAAGTTGACCAGGCCACGCCAAGAGCACCATGGCGGTGGACGACGGCGAGGCCAAGGAAGGGAACGACATGGAGCCGGGGAAGACTCGGCAATGGTTGCCCACGCAGTGGGGAGTACGAGGGTTTACTGGTCCGGCTGCCGTCGCTGGAAAAGAACATGAGGTGTGGGTGAGTAGAGGAATGCCCTGGCCAGCAATGAAGTAGGGTGGGGCGGTGCGGCCTGTGCGGCAGCATAGCCGGCCACGGGAGGCGGGAGCAGGCAGTCCCAACGGAGCTGGTTTGGGTGGCTGGAGCAGGAAGATCAGATATTGAAGAAGAAGCACGGCCGTTGGATTAACATCCAACGGTCACTGCTGCTAGAATCGTTTGTGGACTAAGTTGACAAAGCCAAAGTACACGTCAACCTAGTAGACCCACAAGTCAGCCTCCAAATCTGTCCCAAACAACATACAACCCGAAATTTCTAGCCAGATTCAAATTAATTTTAAATCTAAATATACCTTAATTTAAATTCAACGAAATTTTACCCACACAAAAACAATGAAATTTAAAATATCAAAATCCGAAAGAAAACAATATTTTGGAACTAATTGCTGGTTTGCTGTATTTTTTCATTTTACAGCCCATTTATTATTACTTATAGCCCATTTCTTATTACTTATAGCCCATTTTCTGGGCAAAATGCATCCCTCCTCGTCTTGAAAGATTTCCGGCCCAGCAGGGCGTAGAAAAGCAAGTAGGCCTACGTTGGTTATTCTGCAAAAAACAAAATAGCTGGCTAGCCATTTTCAGAAAGGAAAAAAACAAAGTGGGCTGGTCATGTGCTAAACATATGAAATAAAAGCCTGGGCTAGACGGGCCATGGGTCCCGCACAACCCAGTTGATACCCTTCTCCGTCCCGAAAAAACAAAATTACTGTGCGCGCTGTTGGGTCCCTACTGTCATCCTCACCGTGTACAGCCATCTCCTTATTCCTCTCGGTTTTTGACCATGTTGACAACACCGGAGGGCGGCGCCACGGCGAGCGAACCAAGGCGGAGGACGATGGTGAGGCCTCGGACGGGAACGAACAGGAGCCGGGGAAGATCACAGCCAGCCGTGGGAGGCGGGAGCAGGCGGTCCCGCCGGCGCTGGTTTGGTTTTGGCGGCTCGAGGAAGGAGAGACTGAAGAACCGCGACAGATGTTGAATGTCAATCCAACGGTCAAGGTTGGCACAATCGTTTGTTGACTAAGCGGACACCAAGTAGCATACTTTTTTATATATAGGAAGAAAACTGCGAGGAAAATGCGTTCGTCTGCCGTCCTCCTCACAGGGAACGTTCACCACATAAGTGACTAGCACCCTTGCTTTTCAACCGAGAGGTCTTGGGTTCGAGTCCCAGGAACTCTCAATTTTTTCCTCCTTCCTTCCTCGCAAAAAAAGGGAAAGAAAATCAAAGACTTGGGAAGGCGTACAGAACAAGCTAGTGTACCAGTAAAGAGACGTTGCCGAGTTTTAGAAATAAGAAAGACGTGCTCCTGTAGCTGGTTCGAATCCAATCCTAGACTATGACTATATATGGTGCTATTCTACTCTGCAAGTAATGAAACTGACATATCCAACGTTCGCTTCTCCTCTTCTCTACTTACTCTGCCTAGCATCAGAAGCTCTGGCCGCAGCAACCATGTCCGCTGGCTGCTCGTCCACCTGCTCTTCAGCAGACAACAACCAGATATGCGCCAAGTCGCCACCCGTACCATCGCCTGTGGGTCTCATCACACCCTCGCCAGCACGCGCACCGCAGCTCATTGCTCATCGCAACCCGCAGCCGTTGGTGTGGTGCCACTGCTGCAAATCACGCAGAGTCATCCGTCGCGTCTCAACCACAATCCGCAACCCTGGCCGAGTCTTCTACAAATGCCCGAATCATGGGGTAATAATATTTTTAAGTGTTGTTCTGCTGCTTTTAGTTGCTGATTTTTTAATAGTTTGGTTGATGATCTACCAATTTGATTCGTGCAGAAAAGGGAAGATTCGTGTGATTTGTATTTCTGGGAAGTTGCTGACGTGAGGGAATACAACTACGCTGATTATTTGGTTAGCCGAGGAATCCCAATACCAGCAGGTTGGGGTGTTGGACAAGTAACTGAAGGAATGGCAGAAGAGGAAGATGCAGAGCAGAAGGTTAAAGATGCAGTTCCTCTGATCATGGCAGAGAAACAACTGCTGAACGGCCTTGACAGCAATGAGGAGATGAAAGAGCTTGTGAAGATAATGGGCAAAATTGATGTGCTCTGTAGGATGATTGTCTCTTTATTTGAAGTGTATGTAGCACTCGTGATGTATTCAGTGGCTACGACATGAGCACTTTGTTGAAACTAGTAATGAATGAAACCTGTGTAGTAGGCTGGGCATAGTGTTGTGAACATCTAATGATTTCTATTAATGGAAATCAGGGGGTATCCCCTTTTCCTCATATAAATAAATAAATAGCAGAGGCCCTGTCGGGTCAGCTTTGTTCTCATTCGAAGACGTTGAGCAAATTGCAGTCCAACAGCAAACTATGTCATCAAATTCAAGTTTCACAGCCAAATATGAGTACAACTAAACAACAATGTCATCATGTTTTAGTTGTCATACAATCACCAAACACAAATCAGTATACATAACAAGTGATGTTCTCACAGCAAAATACTAAACAACATGTTCATCAGGTTTCAGTTGTCATAGCAAACACAATTTCACATAGTAGATAAAAAACGTCTTCTGACAGGCAAATATGACAAAATCAATGTAATCATCATCCGCAACAGCAACGTCAACATCATCGCCATGTGTATCAGTCTGAATCATAATTCCCCACATGTCATCTTCTTCTTCGTCCTCAACGTCCTCGAACGTTGACTTCTTCTTGATCAACTCTTGTATGTCCACAGCACGACAGGCAGTCTTTTCGCCGGCGTCATTGACGTGATGATTCTCAAAGATATTAGGAACATCTGTGTTATCTTGTAGGAGCAGTGTAAGCATCATCTTGTTGTGCAACTTCATTAAACGAATTCCTCTGCTCAAACCTTTGCAATATTCTCCAGTCATCGCTACGTGCAAATGTGTCTTCCAAGAAAAATATCTGTGTTGCTTGATTTGCCAAAATAAAAGGCTCGTTGGTTTGGTACGCCGCCTTGACATTGATGGATTTGAAATAATCATCATCTCTGGGTTTTGCGATCCTGGAAAATAGGTTATACCGACGACAGCACAACAGAACCACACACCGATGATCCTCGAAACTGGAGATATACTGCAACTGAACAATGTCTGTTATGTTAGCATACATTTTAGTTGTCTCTTTGTCATATGTATCCGTGCTCATGATGGCACTTTTTTGTGTCTTCCTGCCTTCGTCTCGTGCAAGGGTGTTGTAGCACACATCTCCAACAACGCAAGATTCATAATGTCTTACCCGAGTATCAGGACCCATTGCTAGTGAGTAAAGGGCAGGCATCAACTGCCTGCCCATCCTCCCGCATCTTCTTAACCTATGGTTAGAAAATAGACAAGCTGATCATCTTATGTACTCAATATATTAAAAAAACTGACAGTGCACTTCAAAAGCTTACTTGGTTCTTGAACCATTTCACAAATCCTGCCATAACCAGTTTGTCAATGTTTCTTGGATTTTGCAGCAGTAACTCCTCTTTGTAGATGCTGCACAACATAGTGATCGCATCAAACATCTAAATATATAAGAATGTGCTGCAAGTTTAGTAGATTACGATGTATAAGCTGCAGTACTGCACTTACTTGATATAAGGTAGTACCTCAGGACAGTTATTCAACACATACCAAACCATTTTGTCCAAATCTTTAGGTTTGTCCTCTTGTCGACTCTTCCCTATAACTCGAACAGAATAATCGAAAATATTGAGCCCGGGATTGTCTTCACCCACCTCTTTGCTAAGCTGATCAACTGTTTCAATGTATTTTGAGCAGAATGTCAATGCTTCTGTAGCAATGTAGGCCTCTACAATGGAACCCTCGGGTCTAGCTCTGTTCCTAACATAGCCCTTGAAAGTGCCTAGCCGCCTTTCAATAGGGTACATCCAGCCATACTGTACTGGACCTCTAAGTAGTGCCTCATCAGGTAGATGAATAGCCAAATGCACCATCACATCAAAGAAGGCTGGAGGATATATCTTTTCAAGGTCGCATAGGATTGTTGGTATCTTGTCTCTAAGACGCTCCAAAGCATCTATCCTGATATTCCTACTGCAGAGTTCCCTGAAGAATGGTCCCAACTCTGCAACTGCTCTGTATAAGTGAGGGCGGCCCAATCCTCTAAGGATAACAGGTAAAACCCTTTGAAGTAGGACGTGGCAGTCATGAGTTTTCAACCCTTGTACCTTGTTTCCATCTGCACTGACTCTCCTTTCAGGGTTGGAAGCAAATCCATGTGGGAATCTCACACGTGACAGGACCTCGCAGAATTCCTTTCTTTTTACCTTGTCCAAGACGTACACAGCTGGTGCCATATCCCGTTGTTTACCTTCATCTTGCACCTGCAAATCCTTTCTGAGACCCAGGTGTGTCAAATCAATCCTAGATTTTAAGGTATCTTTCGTCTTGCCTTCAATATTAAGAAGTGTGCCGATAATGCTGTCACATATATTTTCTCGATGTGCATCACATCAAGATTATGCCGTAGATCCAAATCTTTCCAATACTCCAAGTTCCACAAAGTGGACCTACGGGTAAACAATAATCTCTCTTCTACCCTGCCACACTTCCTTTTCCCGCTACCATTACCAGGATGGTTTCCTGGTGTAGTATGCCTGACCTTCTCTAATTCCACTTGCAACTCATCGGCGGTGAGCCTCTTTGGCGCATCACGGCTTTCATGCTTTGCATTGAACACATGTCTTCGGTATTTTCTAGGATGTGGCTTGTCTGAAAGGATCGATATGGTTGACTAGAGGGGGGGGGGTGAATAGGAAACTAACAATTTTTAGCTTTTCTTTAACATTTTAAACTTTGCATCAAAATAGATTGTCTAGATATGCAACTAGGTGAGCAACCTATATGATGCAACAACAACAAGAACACAAGAAAGCAAGAGGTACAACACAAATAAGCTTGCACAAGTAAAGGAGCAAGATAACCAAGAGTGGAGCCGGTGGAGACGAGGACGTGTTACCGAAGTTCCTTCCCTTTGAGGGGAAGTACGTCTCCGTTGGAGCGGTGTGGAGGCACAATGCTCCCCAAGAAGCCACTAGGGCCACCGTATTCTCCTCACGCCCTCACACAATGCGAGATGCCGTGAATCCACTATTGGTGCCCTTGGAGGCGGCAACCGGACCTTTACAAACAAGGCTGGGGCAATCTCCACAACTTAATTGGAGGCTCCCAACGACACCACGGAGCTTCACCACAATGGAATATGGCTCCACGGTGACCTCAACCGTCTAGGGTGCTCAAACACCCAAGAGTACAAGATCCGCTAGGGATTAGTGGGGGACTCAAATTTCTCTTGGTGGAAGTGTAGATCGGGGCCTTCTCAACCAATCCCGAGCAAATCAACAAGTTTGATTGGTTAGGGAGAGAGATCGAGCGAAAATGGAGCTTGGAGCAACAATGGAGTATTTTGGGGGAAGAGGTAGTCAACAATGGGGAAGAAGACACCTTTATATAGTGGGGGGAACAATCCAACCGTTACCCCCCACTCAGCCCCATAGAGAGCGGTACTACCGCTTGTGTGGGCGGTACTACCACTGAGCCAGCGGTACTGTCGTTCCATCCTAGCGGTACTACCACGCAAGGGAGAGGAGCCAAGGGAAAGGACCCAGACCGGTACTACCGTGGAGGAAGGGCGGTACTACCGCTGGGAAGGGGTACTACCACCACAACTTCTGCAGCAAGTGCTGCAAAACCCGACACGAGAGAAAGCTCCTCGAATCGACGCGGCAGGGTCCTGGCAAGCCAGCGGTAGTACTGCCGAGGGGCCACCGGCGATACTACCGCTGTGGAGCAGTACTACCGCTTGTGACCCCCAAGCAGTACTACCGCTGGGTACCGCGGTACTGCCGCTGGGTACCAGATAGAGCCCACAGGGAAGGAGAAAAACTCTCCATAGAAGTGGAAGGGCTCGGAGGGTGAAAAGCGGATGTGTACGTGTTGATTCCACCCAAGCAATAGCAAAGCGGACCCCCTCTTGATAGTACGGTGCCCTCTACACAACTAGTCCACCGAAAAAGAAACAACGAGCTACACCGTCTTGAATGACACTTCGAGGGGAAGAAATTGTCTCGTGCCAGGGATGAATCTCTGAAAAGCTGAAAGCACACGATTAGTCCGCAAGCACGTTGTCATCAATCACCAAAACCACATCGAGAGAGACATGCCTCAACATTGTCCTTGGCAAGGAACGGCGGTGTCCAACGTAACAGATCTTGCTAAGTATTGCGTATGACAGCGGATTCCTGTCATAGCGAACACATGCATTGTAACCATGTGTCGTTCGCCCTGACATAGTGCCCAAATTATAACAGCACATAGAAATAAATCAGCTGGTGGGCTGCTATATAGGTCTCGAGTGAGAACACCCTTCCATAGCTGTTGAAGTTTCTCCACAAGAGGCTCCATGAACACATTAAAATCCTTTCCAGGACTTTTTGGACCTGGGATGAGCAAGGCCATCATGAAGTTTGATTCTTTGGTGCAGACATTTGGAGGCATGTTGTAAGGGATAACAAGCACTGGCCACATGCTATATATGGTGCTCTGGTGGCCAAATGGATTAAATCCATCTGAAGCTAAGCCAAGTCTAATGTTTCTCGGGTCAGCAGCAAACTCTTTGTGTTTATCATTGAAGCTTTTCCACTCACTACCATGAGATGGATGGCTCATTACATTGTGATCTCTGTACTCCTAGTTCCTAGAATGCCACAGTACATCCTCTCTTGTTTCAGCATCATGAAACAACCTCTGCAATCTTGGTGCAATTGGAAAATGTCTTAGAACATTATGAGGAATCCTCTTCACAGCATCGCCATCTTTCCATCTTGATGATTTGCATTTCGGGCATTCACTTAAGTTGGCATAATCCTTCCGGAACAGAACACAATTATTCTTACAAACATGGATCATATCATATCCAATTCCAACAGCACGAAGGAAATTCTTCGTTTTACTGTAGGTGTGTGGTAGCTCAGACGCATCTGGGAAAGATTCGCGGAAAGCAGCCAACATTGCATCGAATGATTTGTTGGTCATCCGCTCAGATGTCTTCACCTGAATAAAGGTGACCATAGCTGAGAATACTGAGAGCTTATTTCCTGGGGTGACAGCAATGTTGCATTGTTCCAACATGCGGGCCACCGTTTTTCTTCTGCAGGTGAAAGTTCACGGAATGCACGAGCATTTCGTAGCATTGTTTCAATGTTGGTCAAACTCACTGGCTCCGCCACTACCACCTCCTCCTCCTCTTCCACCTGAGCATCAGGCAGATCAAGATGGTGATCTGCTGCTTCCACGTAGTCAATAACATCGGCGTTCACAGCTTCACCATGATGAACCGACATAGTATATGTGAACGACATCCCATACAAGTGTAGATGATTTTGCATAGTTGACTGGGGTCTTGTAACTGAATTCATACAACTGCTACACGGGCAGAGCACATCTGATTTCGGACCACCGTACTCAGCTCTGATAAAGTTCATGAAGTTTTCAACCCCCTCGACATATGCATCGGAGAATCTTCGAGCAGAAGTTATCTAAGTCCTGTCCATCTGTTAGACATACAAATTAGTTCTTCTACTAGATATTATAGGAAAAACATATATGATTTTTTATGAAGTCCAGAAAAAAAACCTAGGTCGATGTCTAAAGCTATGGCAAGATATTTGGACGAGCAGATCTAAGTAACGAAATATATGTAAATCTAATTCAGCAAACAGATTTGAGTGCCAAATTATGGAAGGTTATTTTAGCAGTCAATGAGGCTGAGCACACAGCCATCAAACTATCGAAGGCCATCGCAGCAACAAAGATCGAGTATAAAACGGTGTAGAGCTATTTCAGCTAACAGATTGGCTACTAGACCATGGCAATCTACGTCACAATAAATATATGGCATGATATTTTAGCAACTAATCGGCCTTGGCATGCCATCTCAGCTGAGCAGATTGAGTGCAGAACAAGGCAAGGAAGCTTCTTAAGCAGATCATATTGACAGTAAACTACTTCGGCAAACAGTGAGATTAACAGCGTCTATCAGCTAACATTCAGCGCTACATCGACATGAACGGGGCCTCAGTCTACAATGCGCGTACCATGGGAGAAGCTGACTGCCGTGCGTCTCCACACGGACGTCGCCAGCGGTGGCGGCGCTGAGCGCCGAGCGCCTCCACAAGAACGTAGCCAGAGGTGGCGGCGCGGCTAGAGGACGACAGTCTATGAGAGCGTACTATGGGAGTGAGAGGATCGCCAAACCGCGGCGCCGACGTATCGGCGCGGTGGGGAGGGCGGCTTTGGCGGAGCGAATGGAGTGGAGGGGGATAGGGGGAGGGGGCTTGGGGAATATTATTGGCTAGTTGGCCGAAGGGTGGTTGAATCGGATTTGGGGGGAATTTTTGGGTGTGGGGGGGGGGGGGGGTGGAGGATTTTCGCACGGTGGGCGGGGGGAGTTTGGCGCATGGTCGGTTTCTCCAAGTGCAGTCCCACGTGTCAGTGAAGAGGCAAGCCGAAGCGCGTTCTGTTTGTGTGAGCCGTGTGCAGGACCGAACGTGTGTGGGGTGCAATGCGACCGCGACAGGAGTGCTGTGAGTGTACCGCCTTTTTTCCTTCTAAACTAGGTGCTTCGCCCCCTCAAAAAAATTGTTCCTTCGCGCGATCCATCGATACTACTACTAGTAATCCGGTAATCCCGACTAAAACGGCGTGGCCGGGTCTTTTCCCGCGCGATATGCTGGGAGGTTGGCTTAGTTGGGGTTTTTAGGACGAGTAATGCTACACCTACGTAATCCCAGTTACGTAATTTACGTAATGTGAAACATGTGAGCTGTTGATTGTAGATTGGGGGGAGGGAAGGGGCCCACCACCATGAAAATCAGGGGAGGAGAGAGAGAGGCAATTTACGTTAACCCTTTCGTAGGTTCCCGTAGATGTAGAAAGATGTGAAATGCGTGAATGTGTAGTGGATGTACAATTGTAGTGCCATAGATAATTTGTGTATGTATAGACCCTATGTGTTTATTTTACTTTGCATGTTAGATTTGTCTCGGTTCAATAAAAAGCAGAGTTGGTGATGATGGTGTATCTGTCATCCTGCAATATAGGCCGTCCGATCTATATCTAACGGATAGGAATGAAACTATGACAATTTACCCGCACTCCTCTGCACATTTGCAGATAAGGCTTTCCCTCATTCATCCTTTTCTCCCACAAGATCTTGATCTTCCGTGCAACGCATGAGCATCTTGCTAGTACTCCTACAATATGTATATTATTGTGAAAGTTCATATACACCGGCCGAGATTAATGCAAACACAACAAATTTTCATTACATTTCAAACTTTTATAGGACAAAAAAACAAAAGAAACCCGACCCTAAACCTATTCTACTGCGGCGACCGACGTCCTCCATCTGTGATCTCCATGTACGGGGGCGGGGTTCAAGACCCGTGAAGTGAAGGTGCAGTCTTTGGCGAGGAAAAGTAGAACACGGGAGACGGACCGGCCAGTTGGCACACCATGCCCTGCCACCTCCCATGCCCTGCCGCCTCCCATACCCTACTCATCCTCGGAGGAGTCCCCGACCTCGGCGGTGCTAGACGTTGGACGGCGGCAAGTAGGACGCGTGGCTGACGGTGCTCCCGTCGTCGGCCACCAGCGTGGCCACCACTTGCGCAGTGACTTGAGAGAGGGCGGCGACCTCGAGCTCCATCCCCGAAGACAAGTTCTCCCGCAGAGCGTTCGCGCTTGCGGTCATGGCGGATGTGGTTCCAGGTAGGAGGACGATGCGCTATGGTGTGGAGTTTAGCTGGGCGTTGCCGCTTTAAGTAGCGCATTTCGGTGAGGCCAAGCATCCGGGTGCATCATTAAGTCGCTGGAGTTGGTTCCTCAGGCACCGAGCCTCTTAACGACGACATACGAACGGACGGCATGAATGCGGGCAGCTGGTGCCGGCTGGGAACACACCGCGCGACGGTGCGAGGGACGTGGGTTTTGGTGTGCCAGGGTAGTCAGCTGCGGTCGTGGCAACGCTGGAGATGCCCTTTGCTCACATGCGATCCCCACATGTCAATGAAAAATCAAGACGACCCGGCATGGTCTCAAGTCCAGAGGATGCAGTTGGCCGCGCTACACCACTCCGCGGACGCGTCACGGCGCCCCGTGCATCCTCGACGAGCCGGGTGTTGGGGTGTGTTTGGATTGTGGCCAAAGTTGTCAGATTTCGGGTTCCGGCAAACCCTTGAGGTTCGAACTCTGGGGTGCGCGCGGAAACTACGCCCTCTACCTCTCCGTCTCGCAAAGATCTAAACTACTGAAAGAACAGCACAAGAGAAACAAGGTTTATACTAGTTCGGGCCACCATTGTGGTGTAATACCCTACTCTAGTTTGTGATGGGTGGATTGCCTCTTGGGCTGATGATGATGAACAACACAAGCAAGAACAACCTCGCGAGGGTCTGCTCTTGGCTAGGGCGATGAACTGCTAGGAGGAGTTCAGCCGCCCTTCTCTCTCTCTCTCTCTTACTGATTCTTTGCTTGCTCAGGTTCTGGATTGCATGATAGATAGATGCCTCTACCCTGGGGGTGGCTAGTCCTATTTATAGGCAAAGGCCATGGGCCTCTTCCCAAATATTGAGCGGGAAGGGCGCCAACAATTGGCCATTTTGAAGGGGAACATCTGGTACACTTATCCTTACTAAAGTTGGTCCTCGCCTGCCAAAGGTTGTATGGTGACGCCGTCCTGGGCTCCACGATGACCTCCTTCCCACCGTTGAACTGGTCTTGGTCTCATTGCACTAAAATGGATGCCTTTGCTTGATCCTCTCGCCTGCGCTCGCCCCCTTTGCACCAAAGAGGAAAGGAGGACACTGCGCGGGCTGGCGCCCGCCTGGCGCCCTTGGTCATCACGGCTTGCGTCATGGGCACCTCGTGAGGTACCCCGCCTTGATCTCTCTGCATCCTCGTGAGCCAGCCTGATGAGGCTGCGCCTGGGGAAGCTCTGCGTCGTCCGCCCCGCGAGGCTTGGCCCCTCGCGAGGGTCTCGGGTCTTGTGTTGATGAAGATGGGCCGCGCTGGGCCTCCTTTGGGCCACGCAGCAGGCCGCAGGCAGGCAAGTCTGGGGACCCCCGTTCCCAGAACGCCGACAGTAGCCCCCGGGCCCAAGGCGCGCCCAGACTTGGCCGTGCTGAGAGGCGAAAGGGCAAGGGTGAAGCGCCGCGGGCCCTAACAGCCTGCGGCCTTAGGCGCCGCGTGGCGGTTGATGGGACGCGGGCGTCTCCGCTTCCCCACGACGCCTCGGTGATCGCGCGGATTAGACAAGTCCTTGCATGTAGATCGTGTCATGATTACCTGCGATCGTGGAGGCCGATGGTTGGCCTTCGCCGGCTATGAGTACGGAGCTGCCCGTGCCCTTCTAGCCAATCTCTCCTTGCTCGTCCTTCTTCTCCATGGCTCCGTCGAGGAGGTTCTCGGCTGCAGAGAAGGGGAAGGCCCGCCAGGTTGAGCCTGCCTCTCCCCTGCCCAAGCGCGGCCGAGGGCGCCCTCGGAAGCATCCTATGGCCGCCACGGCAGCTTCCCGCGGCCGTGGGGATGGTTCCCAGCATGGTGACGGGCGAGCTGTCGCGGCCGGGGGACGTGCTTTGGTCGCGCGCTCCCCTAGGCCGCGCTTTCGTGTTGCGGAGGTGCTGCCGGAGTTCGTCGTATGGTCGGCGGAGCCGACTAGCGCCCGGCTCCAACTCCCTCGCTTCCTCCTTTGTGAGCTCCCGGCCGGCGCCCCGGGCGGCTTCTGGCTTTAGGCGGACGGCTGCTGCGGCCGGGCCTCATGGGCTGCACTGGAGGTCTCCGCCACTGGGAGCTTGGCCTTGACTCACGGTTGGCAGGCGTTCGCCTGTGCTCGTGGCCTGGGGCGCCGGTGCACCCTGCACTTTAGGTTTGACGGCGATGCCACCCTCTACGTGAGGGTGTTTGGGGAAGATGGTCGCCGCGCAGGGTGTTGCCCTGAGGACGACGACCGCGGCCAGGGACCCAGCCCCGACGACAATGGAGGAGACAGCACCCGCGTGGCTGGCGGTGCTCAAGGCTCCCCAAGCTTCATCGACTCTTCTTCAAGCGACTCTTCCAGCGGTGGGCGCAGTCAGCCCCCACGCCGTCGCGCCTGCTTGGGAGGTGGCAGTGCGTCCGCCTGCCGTCGCGCCCCGGTGAAGCACGAGAGGGAGTCTGCTTGAGCCCCGGAGGCGGCCCGAGTCTCCTCCGCAGGCCGGTGTGAGGCGAGCCGCACCGGACTTGTCCTTTCTTTTCCTTTTGTTTCCTGCGTAAGAGAAAACAGCTGCGTGGAGCCCCGCGGGGGCGTGCTCAAGGTTGTCGCTGTTAGCCATTGCCTTGATTCCGTTTTCGTGCCCTTCGGCTATGGGTCTGCGCGTAGATAGTTTCCGGCCCCAGCCTGGGGGGCGACCGACTATTGGTGCAGTGTATATGAACTGTGTGTGTGTCGCGGTGCCCGAGGGGCATGGACTGGAGGGGTGCTCCTTTAACGGGCCCAGGTCGTGAAACCTTCAAACGACTAGAACAGGAACACTCGCGAGGGCGCTCGGCTATCCTCCCTCGCGAGGCCTTGCATTAGAGAAATCAAAGTGGGGGACTAAAAATAGACGAACCACAAACCAACGACGGCAATAGTTTCAATAAGACTTCAAATGCGAATAAACAAGCCAACTGCGGAAAGCAAATGAAAAAGCCGCGTCCAACACCTAATCTAGTCTTCGACGTCTTCTCACCAGCGCGGAGCTAAGTGCTGCCACTGGGCGTGGGAGGGTGCCTCAGGGCTTGAGGCCGGCGCTCCTGAGACTCCGGGGCGTGTACAGCCCCAACTCATTATTACGTGAGAGTGTCAGGGGCGGCAAGCTTCACAAGCGTTGGCCTTCTTCACAGGCTCCGGCCCTTTCTTCTTAGTGTAAACGAGCTTCACGGGCATTTGCCCTCTTCACAGGCTCCGGGCCTTTTCCAATACGCGACAGCTTCACAGGCACTCGCCTTCTTCACAGGCTCTGGGCCTTCTCCAAAAAAGGATAACCTTCACAGGCGTTCGCCTTCTTCACAGGCTCTGGGCCTTCCAAAAAAAGGATAATCTTCACAGGCGTTCGCCTTCTTCACAGGCTCTGGGCCTTCCCAAAAAAGGATAATCTTCACAGGCGTTCGCCTTCTTCACAGGCTCTGGGCCTTTTCAAAAAAGGATAATCTTCACAGGCGTTCGCCTTCTTCACAGGCTCTGGGCCTTCTAGGGGTAGTACCTATGGAGATGCTGGATGTTCCATGCATTCTGGATCGGCTCCCCCTCCTGAGTCTCCAAGCGCGCGGAGCCAGGCCTAGAAACATGAACAACCTTGAACGGGCCCTCCCACATGGGAGAGAGCTTGTGCAGCCCCTCCCTGGAGAGAACCCGCCTGACCACGAGGTCTCCTACCTCGAGAGTTCTGGGGCGGATGTTGCGGCAGTGATATCGTCGTAGTGCCTGTTGGTACCTTGCCGCTCGTAGCGCGGCTTCTCGGCGGCGTTCCTCCCCCAGCACGAGGTCCATCCCCCGCATGGCGTCCTGCTGCGCCTCGTCGAACGCCAGGACCCGTGCGGAGCAACGTTTGACCTCATGAGGGAGGACTGCTTCGGCTCCGTAGACCAGGAAGAACGGGGTCTCTCCAGTCGGCTTGGTCGTGGTTGTGTGGACGGACCACAACACGGACTGAAGCTCGTCGTACCAACCTTTGCCGCAGGCCTCCAGCTTCTTCTTGAACGTCCTCGTCTTGAGGCCCCTCAGGACCTCCGCGTTGGCTCGTTCGGCCTGGCCGTTGCTTCATGGGTGCGCCACCGATGCGTAGCATATCTGCGTCCCAAGGTTAGTACAGTATGTTCTGAAAAGGTTACTGGTGAACTGCGAGCCGTTGTCTGTGATGATGCAGTTTGGCACCCCCAACCGGCTCACGATGCCCCTGATGAACTTGACCGAGGAACCCGCGGGGATGGTGCGGACTGCCTCTACTTCTGCCCACTTGGTGAACTTGTCAACGGCGACGTAGAGG
This sequence comes from Aegilops umbellulata, assembly GCA_032464435.1. NCBI lineage: Eukaryota > Viridiplantae > Streptophyta > Magnoliopsida > Poales > Poaceae > Aegilops > Aegilops umbellulata. The sequence goes on from CP136057.1 coordinate 374,388,838, forward strand.
TAGCGGTAGCCCCCTGGCGCCTGAGGGAACGGGCCCAGAATGTCCAGCCCCAAGACTGTGAATGGCCACGAAAGGGGTATAGTCTGCAGGCCTCCCGCCGGCTGATGGATCTGCTTGGCGTGAAATTGGCAGGCTTCACAAGCCTTCACCAGTTCGACAGCGTCGTTGAGTGTGGTGGGCCAATAGAACCCACTGCGGAATGCCTTGCCAACGAGGGTCCGTGATGATGAATGATGCCAACAATCCCCGCCGTGTATGTCCTCCAGCAGTTCCTTTCCTTGCTCCCTGGAGATGCAGTGCAGGGACACGTCGTATGGTCGCTTCCGGTAGAGCTCTCCATCCCTGATGCAGTATGCCGTGGCCTGCCGCGCCACATGCTCCGCTTCCTCCTCCTTCTCCGACGGGGTCCCTTGCGTTAAATAACTCCAGAGTTCCGTGAGCCAGCACTCCTCCTGAGGTTCCATTGTCAGGAGCAGACGTGCTCCTGAGGCCGGGCCGCAGACCAGGGCTCCCAAGGCAGGTGGCTGGGGGAGTTCCTCCCGAGGCTGAGCAGTGTTTGATAATGACGGCTGGGATGAGGGCTTGAAGAGCCGCTCTTCGAAGACGCCAGGTTCCTGAGGTAACCGCTTGGACGCCCGTCCGGCGATGTCGTCGGCCTCCTGGTTGGTGCCACGGGGTACATGCTTCAACTCCAACCCCCAGAATTGCTTCTCCATCCTGCGGACCTCCGCTAGATAGGCTTCCATGTGCTCATCCTTCGGCTCATACACCTTGTTGGAGAAGTTGACAAGGAGCTGCGAATCGCCCTTGACGGTGAGGCGCTTCACCCCTAGGGCGGCTGCGGCCTTCAAGCCCGCTATTAGACCTTCATACTCCACTATGTTGTTGGAGACCTTCTCACCTTGCTGGAAACAGAGCTGTACAGCGTAGTAGAGCTTGTCCTGAGTGGGCGATATCAGCACTGCACCAGCCCCAGCGCCGTGTCTGGAGAATGCCCCATCAAAGTACATGACCCAGCCTTCCGGCACCTCGCTCCCTGGGGAGAGGGACCGATCCTTGTCGTCCTTGAGGCCTGGTGCCTTCGTCCATTCTGCCACAAAATCGGCCAATGCGGCTCCCTTGATGACCCGGGTTGTGCTGAACTCGAGCTGAAACGCCTACAGTTCTATGTTCCACTCAGCGACCATTTCGGCTGAGTTAGGGATCCTGAGCACTCTCTCCAAGGGATATGACGAGACGACCTTGATGGGGTGACCCTGGAAATAGTGCCGCAGCTTGCGCGAGGCCACCAGTAGCGCGAGGAGGAGCTTCTGAGGCATGGGGTACCGGGCCCTCGCGTCCCGTAACACTGTGCTGACGAAGTATACTTGGTGCTCAACAAGGTGCATTAGTGCTCGCGGCGCCCTCCGGAGGCAAGGGCGCCTCGCGAGGTGACGAGGCCTCTGGAGGTGGACCATCCAGGTGAGTGGCCTCTCCCGCTTCCGGTGCACTCTTCAGCGGCTGATCTTCTTCAACCGCGGTAGCGATTCCTGTGGGCCTCCCTTGTTCCTGTTTTGCCTTGTCTCGGGCTGCTGTTGTGGTCCTGATTTGGCACTCCTCCCTAACCGCCACCAGGGCTGCGCTGGCGGAGTAAGGAGTGGCGGCGAGGTAGAGCACCAGGGGCTCTTGAGGACGCGGAGCCACCATGACCGGGGGACTGGTCAGGTATTTCTTGAGATCTTGAAACGCCTTGTCTGCCTCTTCAGTCCATTCAAAGGGCCCCTTTTTCTTCATTAGCTGGAAGAAAGGCAGCGCTCGCTCCCCCAGCCTGGAGATGAAGCGCCCTAGCGCGGTCACACGTCCGGTGAGCTTCTGCATTTCTCTAAGGGTCTTCGGTGGGCTCATGTCCTCGACCGCCTTGACCTTCTCCGGGTTAGCCTTGATGCCCCGATGGGATACGAGGAAACCCAAGAGCTTGCCTAAGGGGACCCCGAACACACACTTCTCTGGGTTGAGCCGTAGGTTCACTGCGTCGAGGCTCGCGAAGGTTTCCTCCAGGTCTTGTATCAGGGTCCTGGCCTCCCGAGACTTCACCACAATGTCATCAACGTAAGATTCGACATTCTTCCCAAGCTGCGAGCCCAAGGTGATGTGCATCAGCCGCTGAAAGGTCGCCCCTGCGTTACGCAGCCCAAATGGCATGCATGTATAGCAGTACACCCCACATGGGGTTCGGAAGGCGGTCTTCTCGACGTATTCTACCGCCATCTTGATCTGGTGATACCCAGAGAAGGCATCCAGGAAGCATAGCAGGTCGCACTCTCTGGTGGAATCGACGATCTCATCGATGCGGGGGAGCGGGAACGGATCTTGCGGGCATGCCTTGCTGAGGTTGGTGAAGTCGACACACATGCGCTCCTTCCCTCCCTTCTTGGGCACCACGACAGGGTTGGCCAACCAATCCTGGTATCGGACCTCGCGAATGACCCCAGCGGCTTCTAACTTGCGGGTTTCTTGGACGATGAAGGCTTGCTTTTCTGTGGACTGCCGCCTTGCCTTCTGCTTCACGGGGCGCACGTTTGGGCACACGTTGAGGTGGTGCTCGATTATGCTCCTGTGGATCCCCGCCAACTGATCAGGCTCCCAGGCGAATACCTTTTTGTTTGCGTGCAGGAACTTGATTAGGGCTCCTCTTGCTCAGGCTCGAGGTTGGCGCCTATGGTGAAAGTGGCGCTGGAGGACCCGTCCTTGTCGACAGGTATCTGCTTGGTTTCTGCCTTGTCCTGGGTGAACAACTGCTTCTTCTTGGCGGGCCCAGCCCCCTTGGGCTCGGGGCTCCCTGAGTCGGCGGGCTGTGCCGATGCCGCCGTCTTGAAGGCGAGCTTGAGCACTCGCAGCGCATCCCCGGTGTCCCCGTGCACGGTGAGGACACCGCTGCTCCCGGGCATCTTCATGAGGTTGTACGCCGGGTGCGTGGCGGCCATGAACTGGGCCAGCGCTGGGTAGCCGAGGATGGCATTGTAGGGGAGGCCGATGGGGGCGATGTCGAAGTCGACCATCTCCGTGCAGAAGTTGTCGAAGGTGCCGAAGGTTACTGGGAGCCGGATCTGTCCCAAGGAGCTGGATGACCCGCCCCCAACGCCTGCGAAGGGCCGGCTGGGCTGCAGCCATTCCAGGGGTATGAAGAGGAGATTGAAGGCTTCAACCGAAAGCACGCTGAGGCCCGCACCACCATCGATGAGAGTTCTGGTGATGGCCACCTGGCAGATGGTGGGGGTGCACAACATGGGGAGCACGACCGAGCTAGCCGAGTTGGAGGGATGGTCCTCCGAGCTGAAGGTCAGGCCGGCCTTGTTTGCTGCATGGTCCGGGGGAGCCCCCTGCCGCGCGGAAACGGCGCTGACCCGGCGGACAAACGGCTTGACGTGGCGACTTGTGGGTGGCGGCTGCGAGCCGCCCAGGAGGGCCGCGATGACCGGGGGTGTTGGTGTAGCGGTGCGGCCGTCCTGCCGCACGGACGGGTGCTGAGACGATGCTTGCCGCTCGTTCCCTGCCAGGCCGGTGGCGGTGTTGACGGCGGGTGACGGGGAACGACGAGGACGCCCGCCGACGGGAGCCGTCTGGGCGATGCGGGAAGCGATGGCGGCCCGGCGCTCGGCGCGGGCCCGACGAGTGGCGGACATGGACTCGACAGTCGGAGGAGGACGGAGCGGTGGAAGACGAGTTTCGGCGCACCCCTACCTGGCGCGCCAAATGTCGGATTTCGGGTTCCGGCAGACCCTTGAGGTTCGAACTCTGGGGTGCGTGCGGAAACTATGCCCTCTACATCTCTGTCTCGCAAAGATCCAAACTACTGAAAGAACAGCACAAGAGACACAAGGTTTATACTAGTTCGGGCCACCATTGTGGTGTAATACCCTACTCTAGTTTGTGGTGGGTAGATTGCCTCTTGGGCTGTTGATGATGAAAAATACAAGGAAGAACAACCTCGCGAGGGTCTACTCTTGGCTGGGGCGATGAACTGCTAGGAGGAGTTCAGCCGCCCTTCTCTCTCTCTCTCTTACTGATTCTTTGCTTGCTCAGGTTCTGGATTGCATGATAGATAGATGCCTCTACCCTGGGGGTGGCTAGTCCTATTTATAGGCAAAGGCCCTGGGCCTCGTCCCAAATATTGAGCGGGAAGGGCGCCAACAATTGGCCATTTTGAAGGAGAACATCTGGTACAATTATCCTGACTAAAGTTGGTCCTCGCCTGCCAAAGGTTCTGTGGTGACGCCGTCCTAGGCTCCACGATGACCTCCTTCCCACCGTTGGACTGGTCTTGGTCTCGTTGCACCGAAATGGATGCCTTTGCTTGATCCTCTCGCCTGCGCTCGCCCCCTTTGCACCAAAGAGGAAAGGAGGACACTGCGTGGGCTGGCGCCCGCCTGGCGCCCTTGGTCGTCATGGCTTGCGTCATGGGCACCTCGTGAGGTACCCCGCCTTGATCTCTCCGCCTCCTCATGAGCCAGCCTGATGAGGCTGCGCCTTGGGAAGCTCTGCGTCATCCGCCCCGCGAGGCTTGGCCCCTCGCGAGGGTCTCAGGTCTTGTGTTGATGAAGATGGGCCGTGCTGGTCCTCCTTTGAGCCACGCCGCAGACCGTAGGCAGGCAAGTCTGGGGACCCCCATTCCCAGAACGCCGACAAAAGTGCACCTTACCAAATTTTGGTCATGACCCAAAGATTGGTCTTTGTTTGGATGGTTGCCATTTTTTTGGCATGCCAATGAACTCTAGCCAACTCTAGTTTATTTTTCTTGCCAATGTCGGCCAAATCATAGGCAACCAATACCTCAACCATAATTTTGGTCATGACCCAAAGATTGATCTTTGCTTGGATGGTTTCCATTTCTTTGGCATGCCAATGAACTCTAGCCAACGCAAGTTCATTTTTCTTGTCAGTGTCGGCCAAATCATGGGCAACCAATACCTCAACCAAAATTTTGGCTACCCAATGCTTTGATGGGGCAACGTTGGGCACAAACCAAACATACCGTTGGTTGTGCCACAGCACTAACACCACCCTCGGCAAACTAAAACCGACCGTGCCTAGCGACGATATGAGCGTGTCGCTCACCGCGGTCACCGTGTCCAGAGGCGGTGCTGGAGCTGCGCCCCATTGTTGGCCCCAACGACCCACATGAACGGTTGTCGGTGGTGAGGAGGTCGTGGGCCAGCTCCTCCATTGGACTAGTCTGCGCTACGTCGTCCCGACGGGTGTGCCCCACATGTCTGTTTCCCTGTTTTCCCGGCCATATTCGACCATCAGTGCTCCGCGTTGCGCATTAGGCCTTTCACTATGTAGGCCAAGGGAGACAAGTTATTGTTTATTTGAGCCGTTCAAGTATAATCATGTGGCTTTTGCTTATTTCTCATTCCTCTCCAACCCTCTTCTCCATCGATCATGTCGCCCTCCAGACGAGTCCATCCTCCCGCATGCCTCATTTGAACATTCCGCCGAGTATCATTCGCATGTAGCCACCCTAGTTCTCTTTCAATAGATCTCCGGACCCCGAGATGAAATCAAGAGGGAACGAGTGGGGGCACGTGATACCTAAGGCGGATTCAAAATTTTGAACCGGTGATCATAGCATCCGCAAATCATATATAAAGGGTATTCAATGTTAGTTTCGTTTTTGAACGTACAATATACTCCCTCCTATTCTTTCTAGTTTACATATAAGTTTTATGTGTAGTCCAAGTATATCTACTTTGATCAAAAAGGTATCAACATTCAACAACGCCCAATCAATATTGTTAGATTCGTACATACTCCTAGATTTGTACTCGAGATGGTTTCCAATTTGACTACTGACAAGATTAATAGTACATGAGATGTATAATGTGAAAATTATATCATTGGAAACTCCTTTCACATACAAATTTGACCGTATGCTTTGTGTAAGTTGCATGTCATATATTATTACTCTAACATTTGGTCAAAGTTAGCCTCAAAAAACGCATTAGACCCTGTATTATTTGTGTAAGTTGCATGTCATATATTATTACTCTAACATTTGTGTAAGTTGCATGTCATATATTATTACTCTAACATTTGGTCAAAGTAGTATAGTGGAAGTGGATCCTCTGACGTAGGTATCCCCGCCTTACCCTCCCTTTCGGTCACTTACTGGCGGACCCCATGCTTGCTAGGCCCCGCATGTCAGTTACTCAATGGGTTCGGCCACGTTAGGGGATCCTCGTCCGTAGTATACTCCCTCTGTTTTTATTTACTCCGCATAAAACAGAGGGAGTGGTGGTATAATAAATGACGCCGGCGGGGGAGGGGGAGGGACGTCGGTTTGCTCTCAACTGCGGTCTCACAAGCGAGCGAAAACGCAAGACAAAGCGCGTTCCATTCGGTGAGCAACGTGGAGGGTTCAGCGGGCCGGGCTGCAACGCGAACGCGACAAGAGCGATGTATAGTCAAAACTGATTGACCGGTCGTCACTGAAACCACTATTCACACTAGAACCTTCACTGCTCGGCCTACGCCAGCCACTGCCCTAAAATCACACCAAATCTCCAGCCCATTCCCCCACCTTTTGATCCCCTAGCCCGCATCAAGCATCCCCTAGTTCGCCGGAAAGCCATGGTGCGCCGCAAGATCACTTACTACAAGATGCTGACGCCGGAGCGCCGCGCAAAAATCGCGGCGGCGGTCGGCGCCACAGACCTCCGTTCCCAAGCTCGCTTTGCGGCGGGCCAATCCCCGAGTACTTTGGAGCCAAGCTACGAGGAGGAGGAAACCGATCCAATGTTCATGGCGGAGGTCGCGGCGCAGAAGGCCCCCGATGGGTATGAGACGATGGACGTCGACTTTGTGCCGGCGTCCGAGTCCCCATGGTGCGGGCGGACCAGCGGTTCAACATGGCGATACTAAAGGAGGACCGGGAGGCAGAGGCTCAACTCGACGCGGAGCACGCGCATGCCGCTGCCATCGAGGCTCTCCTGCAGGCGGAACGAGATGTCGTGGATGTGAACCGGGTGGTGGAGGCTCAACTTGAGGCGGAGCGCGCGGATGCCGCTGCCATCGAGGCCCTCCTGCAGGCGGAACCGGGCGTCCTGCACTTGAACCGGGCAGCAGAGGCTCGACTCGACGCAGAGCGCGTGGATGCCTCTCTCATCGACGCCCTCCTGCAGCCAGAATCGGACGTCCTGGACTTGAATCGGGCGGTGGAGGCTCGACTCGACGCGGAGCGCGCGGATGCCGCTGTCATCGAGGCCCTCCTGCAGGCGGAACCGGACGTCCTCGACTTGAACCGGGTTGTGCTCTCGTACGTGCAGAGCGCCCGCATGCTCCGCTTGAACGAGTAGCTGGAGGCCGAGGACAACCACGGTGCGGAGACACATGTCGGCAGCGACGGCTGGTTCGCGCTGGCAGCCAAAGACGACGAGGCCGTCTCTTTCTGCGAGCAGTGATATTTTTTCTTTATGTTGTTGTTTTCATGGATCTTTTGCTGTGTAAAAACATATATTTGTTATGCAAGTCGCCTGACTTGGGTCAGGCTACCATTCAGGCGGTTGGATGAATATCCTACGTCTCCTAACCCTTCTTTCCTTCTTCCTCACCTCTTCTTCTTCCCCAACAGACCACCGCACGGGCCGTACGGATACTCCCCAACATGCGGTTGGATAAACATACTCTATGAACGAAAATTATGTGTCAGCGATAGGACGGCTGAGTTTGGTTTGTTCACATGCGACATCACGTGGCAGTGAGGGTGCGTTCCCTTGGTTGGGTTTGCGGCGTGCAGGAGCGACTGTGTGAGGGTGCGGTGCGACCGCGGCGTGCAGGAGCGACCGTGTCAGGGTGCGGTGCGACCGCGACAGCCGTGCGCAAGTGTACCTCCTTCTCATTTTGAAAACTTTAGGCAAGCTTGGCAAAAATGTGTGGCGAAGTTTGGTAATGCAGGGCCTAGACCCAAACAATATAAGTACGTACGTACTAGGAGTACTAGTGTTAAAAAAGAAAGGCGGGGTTTTCCTTCACGGGATTTAATCGATACAAATCCTCGTTTCACGTGTCAATTAATGCGTATTTTTTTCTCCAAAGACCAAAGAGCTAACCATCTCACTCCTCATCGCTTGATTAATGCAGCGCCATGCAAACCAACCTTCTCACTTCCGCATGCATGCATGGGATATTAATGTCCTTGGTTGCTAACCCATCAATTTTGCCTCGATTATTGTTAGTGGCCCTTTGCAAATTGTAATTTTGATATACTGGCATTGTGTACAAAAAATGGAGGTAGTCACTATATTTGACTTCCTTCCCCATTGCGGTGACGTCGACGATATCTTTTTTTGGTGGTTTGGCGAAGTGCGTTCGATGGAGAACACCATTGAAGGAGACCACGGTAAGTCGTTCACAAGTGCCGCCTGCAAGCCGAGACAACCGCCTTATTTGCATCCAGGAAGTCCTTTACTAGTACTACTAGGAGTACTAATGCGGTGAGATGGCTTCTCGAAGAAGACGATGGAGAAGCGGAGTCAGCGAAGAGTGAAATGATGGTTGCTTCATCCGTGCTTTTGTGATTTGACGCCTCACTGCTTTGTGATTTGTGATAGAAGGGACAGGGGAGTAGACTCTGTGCTCTATATTGTACTACATGCGTCCAAGCATGGGAGAAAGAGGAGAGACGTTGCATTTTTCTATTCCTTTAATCAATCAATCAGGGAGCTTTGGTTCCATCTTTTTTGCTTTGGCAACACCGTCCACAATGGTTCCCACGATGCCAAAAGCTATTTTCACATTTGGCTACACATTGTGGATGCCCTTAACCGTACGATTTGGTTTTGCTCCTGTGTTCTATCTATACAAATCTCAATTACATTGATCTAAAAAATTATAGAATCGAGATTAGTAAAAAGGAGGTGATTTTTCCACGCGGATGGCGGGGGAGGTTTCTTATTTGAGCAATGCTACATCCACGTAATGGTTTACGTAAAGTTACGAACTAATGTGATGTGGGACTATTTGATTGGATTAAAGGGGAGGATTAGGCCCACCCCACCTGAAAATCAGGGGGGCATTTACAGATTAGATGGAAAGTATACGTAGCAACTACGTAGCCCTTTGTAAGTCTAGGATTAGGCTTCTTATTTTCGGAGGACGTTGTCCTGGCGGTTTGCTAACATGCGGTCCCACGTGTCAGTGCTTTACCAAGGCGATCCGCGTCCCACATGAGGCAGAACAACGGCAGAAGCAACACGTGGTTAAGTTGAAGAAGATGAGGGAGAAGCGGATTCAGCAACGAGTGAAATGATGGCTGCTTCATCCCTCCAACTTAACTGCGGGAAAGGTGCAGCTTTTTGATTTGACGCCTCATTGCTCATTACTACCCCGGCGCCATGACTGGGGTGCTTCACCCCGGCTGCTCTGCACTGTATTCCGGTATGGCACGTGGACCCGGTAGCTTGATGTCTCACATGTCGGCGAAAGGGACTAGAAGACTTATTGAAGCGAGCGCTCCACTCTTAGGAAAAAGGAGTAGATGACACGACGGCCCAGTGAACTGTCACTTGTACTGTATAGTACTATAGTTTTGCAGTTTTGCACGATCCATCGATACAAACCCGATTAAACAGGAAAGGGCGGGATTTTTCGCGCGCGGTAGATGATACTAGCCATACATTTCAAAGGCAATTTAATGTATGCAAACTGAATAATTATAAGTAACAATACGATATCTAGTAAAACTAAAGACACATATGATTTATTGTGTTAGAGTGTAGTAGTAGTGATGTATTGCATAGTTGTTAGCTGTAACATGCGAGAACGTGTAGAGATGTAGTTTTGGAGGGCCTACAGAGAGAAAAGCGTAATACGGTCACCGAACTTCAGAATAAGCTGATTACGGTCACTATATACGTTTTGCGGTGATTATACGGTCACTTGCTCACAGTTCAGCATCGGATTGCACTCTATTGACCGGCCAAATAGTCTGCGTGGCGCCATGTTGACTAGTTAAATTGACCACGTTCCTTGTGGGTCCCACCTGTCAGTTCGCATAGGCAAAAGGTCAGATAAACACAAATTTACGCAAGCACGACAAGGCTCCAACCCGTGCGCGGGAATCACCTGGTTGTGTATGTGTCTGTCAGGGCCTGATGTGTGCGCATGCACGTGTAGGTTGAGCACTTGAGCGTGAGAGTGTGTGTTGGTCATGTGGTGTACTGGTGTGTGCATGCATGCGTGCGTGTGTGCATGTGAGTGTTGTGTGCGTGCGTGTGAGTGTTGCATGCGTGCGTGGCTGCGTGTGTACGTGTGAGTGTTGCGTGCGTGTGTGGGTGCATGTGCTTGTGTGAGTGTTGCGTGGATGCAGTTTGTGTGCATGTGTGCATGTGTGTATAATCACCACACCAGCTCTTGTGTGTTAAAACAGACGGCTCAGCATACCAATACAAGGCCACCTTGTCCGCTGTGCCCGCGGTCATGACTTCGAACCACCGTCTAAATATTTTTTTTGTCGTTTGTTTTCATTCTTACTATCAAGATGCCCGTGCGTTGCACGTAACATAAAGATGCATTTGTATGACTTGTTTATCTTGTGAGAGAAAAGGATGAACGAGGGAAGACCTTATTTGCAAATGTGGAGAGGTATGTGGGTACCTTTTTGCAAAATTTCCATAGTTTCTTTCCTATCCATCAGATATAAATCGGACGGACTATATTGCAGGATGTCAGGCACACCATCATCACCAACTCTGTTTTTTATAAGAGTGTATTTTATGTATTTTATAAGAGTGTAGATGTAGAGTAGATACAAGTCGACAGGTGGGCACGATGGTAGTGAGATAATGTGATGCAACACTAGAGGTGCCACGTGGAGCGTTTAACTGGTCAACTAGTCATGTCATGAGCAAATACAGAGTTGTACGGTGAGCCCGTGACTGTACAATAACCACTAAACGTAAATGGTGACCGTAATGAGTGGATTCTGAAGTCCAATGTACGTATCGTGCTTTCGCTTCAAATACAGTGATCGTCATTGCATATATCGCGAGAGAAAGATGAAACATGCGTGAATTTTCTAGGGGCTTACTTTTAGAGGACCTGGAGATAGTTTTGTGTGCGTACGTGAAAGGGGCGTACAGGGGGGTATGCGATGGAGAGAGAGATGCTCTTCGTTTCTCTTTATTATGACTAACTTTGTTTATAGTATAAAAATATACAAATTCATAGTGCGGAATAAATATCATTGTGGGCACCATGCAATGCAAATTAGCGTTCGTACTCCTCCATATAACTTTCTAATGTTGTATATATGTAGAAACTCTAAAATAATTTTTTGGCCACACTTTATTCAAAAGGAATGTTGTATGCAAAATAAACGTGAAGAGAGGGCTTTTTAGATCAATGGGGTAGTTGATGCATTTGGCGGGGCCTAGAGAGGTATGTGTGTCTATTACGTATTCGAGAGAGGCATGGATAGAGGGGCCGACGGGGGGGCGTGGGAGAGATAGCACGAGAAATGAGAGTGGTCTAGAGAGAGAGACAAATATGACGTCAGAACAAGAGATTCCATTCCCTTGAGTGTGTATATGCAAGGGGGAGGGAATAGAGGCACCAGGAGAATTTTGTTTTGTGTGTGGTGTTTGTGTTGGTATGTGTGGGTGTGAGAAGATAATGAGAGGTGGGGGCAGAGGGTGTGTCACCGCGTGAGGTCCGGTGGGTCGAGGTGAGGCCCTTTGTTCGGTTCCGTCCTGCGCCACATTGGTCGGCACGTGACGCATTTAGGAAGACCCATGGATGACTAGTCGTACAAGAAAAAGATAGCAGAATTGTGAAGGACTGTGTGTCCACTGACAAAGCCGGCTAGGATTTGTAACCCTAGGTTCTTGGACTAAGGTAACCCCTTTATCTCTGATATTACTATTCATCCTACAGAATGCTCTGCTAGAATCATACTCGTCGATTAGGAAGAGAGGTGTGAGACAATGCGTGAGAGACAGGCGTAAAGATAATGTGCGTACATGAGACACGTAGGCAGGTCCATGTATATAGAAAGGGTCAATGAGGATTGTGCGTGTGTATGTTTGCGAGAGGAAGAGTGCTTGTGATAAAGGTTAGTGAAAACAATAGTAAATGGTTACGAGAGGGAGGGAGGGTTATATCTAGAGCATGTGTGCGAGAAAGACACCTCGGGAGAGAGTGTGTGAGCATGTGAGGGACCACCGATGGAGAGTGAAACTACACGTAAAAGACTGCTCTACACATTGATTAAAGATATAAATTGTATCCAAATATTAGGATAGGATCAGGATATTTGCAATTCGCATAAGGAGCGGTCATTGATCCATCAGACATCTAGATTCTATCGAATTTGAGCATGTCTATGTTATTATTCGACACAATTGATCCACATAGTTAGTATTTTGAACTCCAAACAATGCATCGCTTTAGCAATCGAATATAAACGTGAGTATAGTTCATGTTGTCTGTGTAAAGCACATTATACATACGAAATTTACACAATGGACATTATAAATAGCTATTACCTGTCGGGGGAAATCGGCCTCCACGAGCACCTATGGGGACGGAGCCCCTTTTTGGTTCGGCGGGGGGCGGAGGTTGCACAAAGAGCAGATCGAGGCGACACACACACAACGATTTTACCCAGCTTCGGGCCGCACGGATGCGTAAAACCCTACTGCTGCTTGTCTGGTTGATTCGAGTTCTTTCTCTGGAGCGCAAGAAGCTACAGTAAGTCGGAGCTGGACGTAGACGAGGGTCTACCGGGTTTCTTCCTTCGGGGTCCCCTTCCTACGTGCGCATGGGCCTCCTTTTATATGCTAAGGGGTTTCCCACAGGTAGCGACGCAGGTGAGGGTAAAAATGGCAAGGAACTGTGCGAAAAGTGGCCGCACAGTGCTATCGCACCTAACTCTGACGGCGGGGGACAAAGGCATTAAATGCCCGTCTGGATCGCCCGAACAGTACAGAGGCGGACCGTTGGGGGGCGCCTCCGCTTGCCACGGGGGCGACTCTGCCAACGTCGCATGCCACCGCGCGCCTCAGGTTGCGCGGCGCCCCGCCACGTGCCTCTGGGGAAGCTCCAGAGTGACGCGTGGTCAGGTGAGCTGGAGTGCAGGCCTGAGGTGGTGGTTTGCCGCGGCAAGTGGCTTTCCGCGATGGTTGTCTTGCCGCACCTGAAAGCTTGCCGCTCGTCAGGCCTTGCCGGGGCGCGCGGCGCGCCGTGGCGGGCTTTTCTTGGGGTGCCTTGCCTTGGCCGTCCCGGCGAGCTCCTCCCGCCGGGGCCTTGGTGCTTCGGCTTAGTCGTCCCGGCATGCTCCTCTTGCCGGGGCCTTGTCGCCTTGGCCCGGCAAGCTCCTCTTGCCGGACCTCGCCTCCTTGGCCCGGCAAGCTCCTCTTGCCGGGGCCTGGTCTTCTAGGATCGATCACTTGGCCTTCGTCCGGCCCAGAAAGGGCCGTGGAGACTCTTGTCGCTCCCCTGGCAAGCCTTGCCGCGGGACGCTACTACTGCCCGTGCACAAGTTCGGGGTACTAAGGTACCCCTACTTTAGTACACCGACAGGAGCCCCCGGGTCTGGGCCATACACGGTGCCGAGCGTTGTTGGGCCAGGCCCTAACAGTGCACGGGCACGCGTGGCCTGGGTTGCGCTGCTCCTTAACTCCGTGCCCGTCGCGCCCTCCCCAAGTGGCGCGCGCTTATTGCAGCGTCGTGGGGGGCGAGGCGTGCGTGACGTGGGTGGCGTGCGCGGGGCTTGAGGCCCGCAGGCATGAGTCACGTCGGGCACGATTCCTTTATTTGGAAAGGCGAAACGTCCGCCCCCACTTTCAAGTGGGGGGGGAGACGTGGAGGCGCGGCTTGGTGAACGAACGGGGTCGAGGCGCGGCTTTCGGGGCGCCCGCCCCCACGATCACGGGGTGGGGAGAGGTCGCCTCATCTGTCGGCTCGGCCGTGCTTACCCGCCACGCGTCCTCCATGCGCTTGGGGTTGCGGTGGTGGAGGCAGGAAACCGGGCCGACGCGGGTCGAAGTAGAGGGTCGGCCCTGTCGCCTGCCCTTCCTCTGCTTTGATTGGTTGGGCGGGGCGGCCGAGCCCCCACTCCGCCCCTTTATAAGGAGCGGAAGGGGGTGATGAGGGTCCGCACTCCTTCCTTCTTTCTTCTCTTAGATCCCTGGTCCCCTCTCCCCAACTGTCATGGAGAAAGGGAACCCTGGTCCTTCTTCGGTGGCGGCAAGGGTTGCCGCCAGGCAGCGCGCCCCTCCTCCCCTTGCACCCGTGGTGACGGAGCCAACCGTAAGGGGAAGGGGGAGGGGGCGAGGCCGTGGACGGGGCCGAGGCGCTCGAGGCGGGCGGGGCGACGCGCCGGCCTCGCCTCCGCCGGCGGCTCCGTTTCTCCCGGCGGTTCATCTCGGGGACGACCCCTGCGAGTTCATCATCAGGCTGCGCCGGGCGCCTCGCCGTCGCCTCCGCCTCCCGGCTCCCTTCGTGGACGTCCTGGAAGCGGAGCAACACGAGACGTTGAGACTGCGCATGAGGGGCTGTGGGATCAGTGGTACGTGAGTCCACGTTGAATCCCGATCCCCTGGCGTGATGTATCTTGGCCGAGGGTGGAAGTCGTTCGCCCGGATCCACAGCTTGACGGAGGGTGATCTCCTCTCCGTCAAGGTCTTCGGGGACCTCGGCACCCGGGCCCGGTGCTGCGTGGATAGCTCCTCCGGCAGCGAAGGCTCCTCCTCGAGCGAGAGTGGCGAGGAGGGGAGCGACAACGACGACGAGGGGAGCGGTCGCCGGGATGACGGGTCCGACTAGGTGCCGGTCGCAGCTCCGCGTGGCACCGGCGACCCCCATCGTCCGCGTCGCTGGCGCCGTGAACTCCCCGGGGTCGTCTCCTTGGGCGGCTGGCGTAGGGAGGCTGCGGAAGAGGAAGAGGGCGGGTGGCAAGGCCGCTGCCTCGTCTTCCAGCTTCGCCCCGGACGCCGTCACCACCCCTGCTCGCGGCGACGACCGCCGGGGTCTTCTCTCCGGCCCGGCAAGCTCCTCTTGCCGGGGCTTCGTCTTCTAAGGCGGCCGGAGTGGCGAGGCTGCGGAAGAGGCCGGCGGCAAGGCCGTCAACTCAGAGTACGAGGGCTAGATGCCCTCGACAGCGTGTTGACGTCCCGCAGCCTCCTTTTCGAGCTCCGCTTCCGGCGTCGCCGTCTCCATCCGGCCTCCGGAGCCCCCGGGCGGAGCCCCGATGCTCTCTTGGCGTCTTCTGCCACCCGTAGCTCGTCTAGGCGCCCCTTTTGCCCTTCTCGCCTCCTTGCCCTACCTCCTGAGGAGAGAGACAAGAAAGGGATCACGGGCACCTTATCTCTTTTTATCTTGTAAGCCCTCGGGCCTTAATTGTGTTTAAATCTTGTAATCCCATCTTTCATGTTTTTCATTCTCTCTGAGCTGTACCTGAGTGGAATGTTTTTAATGAAAAGGGAGTGTTTGCCGGACCATTTGTCTCGCGGGTACATCCCGCGGCAAGGAGCGAACCCTTTGCATCGTTAAGATAGACACTTCCCCGCCCGGCAACGGACCCTGACGTCTCCCCGCGCCCCTTGGCCCTCCTCACGCTCTTGGCGGAGGCAGGGAGAAGGCGGGTTCTGGCCCTTCGCTTCCTCCTCTTTCCGCCGCGGCTACTATCAGAAGCGGGCCCCGGGAACGCGCTCCGGGGTTTGTCGCTTAAGAGAGCACGGCAGCTTTTAGGAGGAAGCAAGGTTTTCGCATTCCGCAGCTCATGAGAGAATGCATGATAAGGGATGTAAAGACTTATCTGAGGTTGCAACCCCCGGCAACTCTGGCTTGCCGGGGCGCGGGTGCTGGCTCGCCCTTCTCCCCTTGTTCGTCCTTGAGCGGCTCGACAAGGGTATGCAATTCCTGTGAGCCAAAGGGGAAGGACGGGAAAAAGACGCGGACTCGACCTCTAAGTTAGGGGTTAGAGACTGTTAGGCACTACCAACCCTAACCAAGGACGAGACTCGACTCAGCATGCATGCTAAAACTTGGGGGCGCCAGCGCTTCATTATCTGCTGCCAGGGTCTGCGCCTGGCTTTGTATAAAGGATTACATGCAACTGCGGCAAGACTTTGTACAAAGAGTTGGTTGCCGGACGGGGTCCGACAACCGCGCCTTACGGGTAAAACTTGCGAAGATGCTCAATGTTCCAGGAATTGCTCACCGGAGTACCATCTTCGGTCTTGAGGCGGACGGCGCCGGGCCTCGTGACTCGTTTCACCCGGTAAGGGCCTTCCCACTTCGGCGTCAACTTTTGTGTATCTTGGCCGACTGAACGCGCCGAAGAACAAGGTCGCCTTCCTCGAGGCTCCTGGCTTTAACTTTGCGGCTATGATAGCGACGCAGAGCTTGCTGGTAGCGAGCGGATCGCACAGCAGCCTGGAGACGATCCTCCTCGAGGAGCAGTGCGTCATCTTCACGCGACCGCTCTTGCTCAAGCTCATCATAAGCGAGCACTCGAGGTGACCCGTATACGAGTTCCGTGGGGGTAACTGCTTCTGCTCCATAGACTAGAGCAAATGGTGTCTGGCCGGTGGCTCGATTTGGCGTCGTTCTGACCGACCAAAGAACCGCCGGCAGCTCCTCGATCCAATTCCGTCCGCGCTTGAGCAGCCTGTCAAAACTTCTGGTCTTGAGCCCGCGCAGTACCTCGGCGTTGGCCCTTTCCGCTTGACCGTTGCTCCGGGGATGAGCAACAGAAGCGAAGCAGACCTTGGTGCCGAGGTCTTGGGTGTACTGCATGAAAGCGTGGCTTGTGAACTGCGTACCGTTGTCGGTGATGATCCTGTTGGGGACCCCGAAGCGGCAAACAATCGACCTGAAGAATTTGATCGCGGACTGGGCTGTCACCTTCCTCACCGGTTCCACTTCTGGCCACTTTGTGAACTTGTCGATGGCAACGAACAAGTACTCAAAGCCCCCGACGGCTCGGGGGAAGGGGCCGAGGATATCGAGCCCCCAGACCGAGAAGGGCCAGGACAAAGGGATCGTCTGGAGAGCTTGAGCTGGCTGGTGTATCTTCTTGGAATGGAACTGGCACGCTTCACACTTGGTTACTTGTGCAGTTGCATCCTGGAGGGCTGTTGGCCAGAAGAAACCTTGCCGGAACGCTTTGCCGGCAAGTGCTCTGGCGCCAATGTGGTGTCCACATATGCCTCCGTGTATCTCCGCCAACAGCTCCTGTCCGTCTTCCCTGTGAATGCACTTCAATTTCACCCCATTGCGTCCTCTTCTGTACAGTGTGCCGTCGACGAACTGGTACATACTGGACTGCCGGGCTACTCTTTCCGCTTCTTCTTGTTCTTCGGGAAGTTCTCCTGTCTGGAGGAAACGGACGATCTGCTGTGCCCACGTCGGAGCCTGTGGCTCGACGACGAGGACTAAAGGCATGTCGGCGGCTGCGGGAACATCAGCTTCTACAGCGAGGACTTGGGGCTCAGCCGGAGCTTGACGTTCCCCGGCAAGCTTGCCGGGGCATGGCTTGCCGGGAGCGCCTGCTTCATCGGGACAAACCCTGGGGCTTGCCGGAGCGGGCAGCTCCTCAGCACTCTTGGCGTCGATCTTTGGGACTCTCTTGGCGGCGGCTTCGGGAAGCTCTGCCGGGAGATAGTCACCGGAGACCGATTTTCTCTTCTTGCTTGGCCCAGTCGATGGTGTCACAGATGGCTGAGTCAGCTTGAGCACAAAAGTCCCTGGTTCCACAGGTAGCTTTAGTGCGGCGCATTTTGACAGGCCGTCGGCGATGTCGTTCTCTACTCGATGGTGCGTCCTCAACGGCAGCGCAGCTCTCCGAAGAGGCGTGCTTGCCGGAGTGGGCGCCAGAGCATTCGCCGGGCTTGGCTTTCTTGCCGGGAGAGCTCGATGGCACGTCCTCGACGGCAGCGCAGCACTCCGAGGAGGCGCGCTCACCGGAGTGGGCGCCAGAGCACTTGCCGGGCTTGGTCTTCTTGCCGGCGGGGCTCAATGGCACGTCCTCGACGGCAGCGCAGCACTCCGAAGAGGCGCGCTTGCCGGAGTAGGCGCCAGAGCACTTGCCGGGCTTGGTCTTCTTGCCGGCGGGGCTCGATGGTACGTCCTCGACGGCAGCGCAGCACTCCGAAGAGGCGCGCTTGCCGGAGTGGGCGCCAGAGCACTTGCCGGGCTTCTTCTTTCCCCTGGAAGCTCCAGCGGCAAGTGGGCCGCGGGCCGTTGCTGCTGTTGCGTCCCGGTATATTTGGTCGGCGCAGATAAGGGCATCCTTCTTGTCGCCGGGGACAGAAATGACGCTTATCGGGCCAGGCATCTTGAGCATGTTATACGCGTAGTGAGAGGCCGCCATGAACTTGGCGAGCGCTGGTCGGCCGAGGATCCCGTTGTAAGGCAACGGAAAGTCGGCGACGTCAAAGGTGTCCTTCTCAGTCCTGAAATTCAGCTCGCTGCCAAATGTTACCGGCAGCGTGATCTTTCCCTTCGGCTTGCTCCTTCCCGGGTTGATTCCTTGGAATGTGCCGGTTTCTTCGAGCTCGCTGTCGGGAACTTGGAGTCTCCGGAGAACAGCAGAGGAGATCAGATTCAAGCCGACCCCGCCGTCAACTAGCATCTTAGTGACCTTGAGGTTGCGGACCGTTGGGGAAACCAACATCGGCAAGCACCCGACCGCGGTTGTGCGATCAGGGTGGTCCTCAATGTCGAAGATGATAGGCGTGCTGGACCATCTCAGGGGTCTGCGTGACTCGACGGGTGGCTCCGCTGCATTGACCTCCCGCACCCACCGTTTAAGCTGGTGGTGGGAAGCGTGCAGGGAGGCACCGCCGTCCACACACAAGACCTCAGTGGCTTTCTGAAACTCCTGCTCGCTGGTCTCGGGGTCTTCCATGTCTTCGTCGTCGTCATCGTCTTCGTCCTTGTCGCGTCCCCGGGGAGGTCTGTCTGCTTGCCACTGCTTGTCCTTGCCGCGGCGCTCCCCCGGGCCGGGACGCTTCGTGCCGGATCCCCCGCCGCCTTCTTGGGCTCTCTCCTTGTCGCGTCGTGCGTACTCGGCCTTCTGCAGCTCGACGAGTCGCTCGACTTGCTTGCAACTCTGGAGGTCGTGGCCCCTGGTACAGTGGATCTTGCAGTACTTCTTGTCGGTACCGTCCCGCTTATCGGCAGCAGCCACCGCCCGGCAGTTGGCGCACCCGACAACCTCCTTGCCGGGGCCTCCCGCCTGGGCTTTCTTGGCGGAGCCCTCGCTGCCGGACTTCTCGACAACCAGCACCTCTGGGTTTTTCTTCTTTTTGCCGTTCCACCACCGGCCTCTCCTTGCCGGGGCGGTACCTTCACTGTCGGATTCTCCTTCTCCAACACTTTCTCCGGGGAGCTTCCTCCCCTCCTCAGCGCGTGCACACTTGTCGGCCAGGGCGTAAAGCTCGCTGACCTCCTTGATTTTGCACATCGCCATCTCCTCCCGCATCCTGCGGTTGCGCACGTTCTGGTGGAACACGCTGATCACCGCGGCGGGGTGGACGTCTGGGATGTTGTAGTGCACACGGCTGAACCTCTAGATGAACTTGCGCAAAGGCTCCCCCTCCTTCTGAACAAGCAGATGAAGGTCGCTTGCCTGGCCATGGGGTTTGTGGCCGCCCGTGAAGGCGCCAACGAACTGATGGCATAGATCTCGCCAGGAGGAGATGGAGCCGTCCGGCAAGTGCATGAGCCAGGTTCTGACGTTGGGCTTGAGTACCAGCGGGAAGTAGTTGGCAAGGATCTTGCCGTCCCGTCCCCCGGCAGCCGGCACCGCAATGGTGTAGATGCTGAGGAACTCCGACGGGTGCGACTTGCCGTCGTACTTCTCGGGCACGTCGGGCTTGAAGTTCTTCGTGCTGGGCCACTGGACTTGCCGCAGCTCGCGGGTGAACGCGGGGCAGCCTACCGAATACGGCAGTTCGCCTGGTTCCCCCGGTGCGTGCATGTTTCCAGAGGGCTCAACGCGCTGGTCTGATTGACGCCGCGCCTCTCTTCTGCGTTCGATGCGGGTTCGAGCGTCTTCTTCCCTTCGTTCGTGAAGGACTTGGCGTTGGTCGCGGCGAGTTCGCGGGTTCGACGACGCGGTGGAGTCGTTGTGGAGGCGAGCCCGGCGAGTCGGCGACCGCGGCTTCTGGGGCGGGGAGTGCATGGTGTTCGCACCCCCGCCATTCTTGGCGCCATCGGTTCTCGCCTGGGTGACTGGCCGCGGCTGCGACGCGCTGTGCTGCCGCGAAGTGTCGCCGTTGGCGAAACCGATGAGGCTCTGGATGGTTGCCCTCCAGTCGTCGAGCTTGTCCGCCGCCGGAGGGTAGTCTAGGAGTAGCTGAGCTCGCGCGAGAGCTTCCGCTGGGGTGGCGGGCAGAGGCGGCGAACGGCGCGAGGAGCGGGATGTGCTCGAACTCCTAACTATGTTAGAAGGAGCAGCACCAGGTCCAGGCAGCCGCGCGACGCTCGTTCCGGCACGCTGGATCGCATGCTGGTCCTTAGCGCCTTGGGACCCACGAGCACGGTCTGGGTCCAGCGAGCGTATGGTACCATGGGTACCATGACGCTGCTGGTTTCGCGCCTCCTGAGAGGGGCGCGGGGCGAGCTCAGACATCGCGGGACCAAGAACTGGTTCGACGGCGCCCGTTCCTCCGCCGGCGTCCTCCCCACCACCCGTCTGCTCCATGGGCGGTGGGTTCGACGCTGACGGACCGGTCACCTCCGGAGCTTTCTTCTTCGGCGCCATGCCGGCGCAAACAATGAGAGTCTGGCTCGCGCAGACGCCGGATCTGGTTCACACAATCTCGACGCACCCCCTACCTAGCGCGCCAAAGATGTCGGGGGAAATCGGCCTCCACGAGCACCTATGGGGACGGAGCCCCTTTTCGGTTCAGCGGGGGGCGGGGGTTGCACAAAGAGCAGATCAAGGCGACACACACACAACGATTTTACCCAGCTTCGGGCCGCACGGATGCGTAAAACCCTACTTCTGCTTGTCTGGTTGATTCGAGTTCTTGCTCTGGAGCGCAAGAAGCTACAGTAAGTCGGAGCTGGACGTAGACGAGGGTCTACCGGGTTTCTTCCTTCGGGGTCCCCTTCCTACGTGCGCATGGGCCTCCTTTTATATGCTAAGGGGTTTCCCACAGGTAGCGACGCAGGTGAGGGTAAAAATGGCAAGGAACTGTGCGAACAGTGGCAGCACAGTGCTATCGCACCTAACTCTGACGGCGGGGGACAAAGGCAGTAAATGCCCGTTTGGATCGCCCGAACAGTACCGAGGCGGACCGTTGGGGGAGCCTCCGCTTGCCACGGGGGCGACTCTGCCAACATCGCATGCCACCGCCCGCCTCAGGTTGCGCGGCGCCCCACCACGTGCCTCTGGGGAAGCTCCAGAGTGACGCGTGGTCAGGTGAGCTGGAGCGCAGGCCTGAGGTGGTGGTTTGCCGCGGCAAGTGGCTTGCCGCGGTGGTTGTCTTGCCGCACCTGAAAGCTTGCCGCTCGTCAGGCCTTGCCGGGGCGCGCGGCGAGCCGCGGCGTGCTTTTCTTGGGGTGCCTTGGCTTGGCCGTCCCGGTGAGCTCCTCCCGCCGGGGCCTTGGTGCTTCGTCTTAGTCGTCCCGGCAAGCTCCTCTTGCCGGGGCCTTGTCGCCTTGGCCCGGCAAGCTCCTCTTGCCGGACCTCGCCTCCTTGGCCCGGCAAGCTCCTCTTGCCGGGGCCTGGTCTTCTAGGCTCGATCACTTGGCCTTCGTCTGGCCCAGAAAGGGCCGTGGAGACTCTTGTCGCTCCCCTGGCAAGCCTTACCGCGGGACGCTACTACTGCCCGTGCACAAGTTCGGGGTACTAAGGTACCCCTACTTTAGTACACCGACATTACCTATGAACTAGCATACATTTGAATTCAACTTAAGGTAGTTTAAAAAAATTGAATTCAACATGAAGTCCATTCAATTATTTGAATTTGATATCATGGCATTTGTAAACCATACCTAAATTATGGGGGCACCAATCTTTGCTCTGATTTTGTACATAATAGCATATGTAGTCGTGTACAAAATAGATTCAAATTTAGCTCCTCCATTCCAAAATAATCGTAGCTATAGGATTTTCAAGTGTCAAAATTTCAAAAAGAAGCAGATAATTTAATGAGGTTTTCAAACATACAAGGTCAAATATAACGTTGTATATTTAGGTCAATACTCATAGTTCAAGAGTACTCTAAACGTGAATGCTTGTGTTTCAAAATTTCGAACAAAGCGGCAAAAGAGCCTCTACTCGCTCGAAACCGCGTGAGACCAATGTTTGGTAGTACAAGGAAATTACTTTTCTAATAACTCTAATCCATGAAACCTACCGGCCCGACGTCCAATGGTCTAAACCGGGGTAGGTTTGTAGCTTCATCTAGACGCCGCACAACCGCATCCGAAAAACATTCATACACAATGGCCGCCTAAGCACACATGCGCGCGGCCGAAATCGCTCCCGCCCACTATTTGGGACACCTGGGATTACCATCCTACCCCCGACCTACAGTAGGTCCGAAATTTAAGAGGGGGGCAAAGTTTGTACTTTCCCCAAATTTCAAACAAGTGCGTCCCATCTTCTGTTCAAAAAAGCCAAAAACAAGCGCGTCCTAGACCGAAACATGGTTCCCCCGCATCCGTCTGATTCCCCATTCGTACTCCATGGGTGCCAAAACTACCTCTCCACCAGCCGTGAAACCCCGGCGTCCTCCGTCCTCCGTCCGCCACCCCATCCCACCCATCAACCGCCGCCCTCCTCTATCACGCCGGAGCCGATACCCCGACGTCGTCGTCCACCGCAACCTCAACCGCAACGCCCTCCATGGCTAGTAGTTGAAGCCGAGGCCGAGCCGTCCATACCCGAGCCAGTTCAACCACGCCGTCCTGCGCCTCACCGCTGCTGCTCCCACTTCGCCACCCTCCACCGCACCGGAGCTGTTCCTGCTACGCCGTCCTTCACCGCTTCGGATCTGCTTCCCCTCCGCTGACATACGGCCACGGCAACACAGTCAACATTTTGGCCATGGGTTCGTCCAAGCTTGCACCCTCCAGAACATCGGTTTCCCCGGTAAAAAGAAGAAAATCGGCGCGACATGTGGAGAGAACATCGGTTTCCCTGGTAAAAAGAAGAAAATCGGCGCGATATGTGGAGCTGACCACACCGGCAATGGAAAAAGGTACTCCTCTTCCCTTATTCGTGCAAATCTAACGTCTCTGCTTGCACGGTATTCATCCCACAGAAGACACTAGTTGACCGCTTCTTCTTGATACTAGATGTTCCTACTAACTCGCGATGCACAAGGTTTCTCCTCATATACTATTTCACCTTAGCTAGAGGTCCGTTGCCCCCCTAAATTTCAATTTCTGGCCAGTTGATTCCCAATTAATGGAAGCATTCCCCGGCGTAACAGGTGCTAGTACGCCTATTACTCCGGGGAAGCAGCGCCTTGGTGTTTATCTTAGGGGCGTGTGCGGCCTAGAGCTACGTACTGGCGCCGGATCTGGAGGTCGGCCGGGATTAAAGGGATGGCCTGGGGGCGTTGCCAAGCACGGCGGTGGTGTGAGGCCGATGGGAGGGCGGGGCGGCGGAGGCAAGGGTCCGGGCCAGCGGTCGCTGGCGGTTCGAGAAAGATCGTCAACAGTGACTGGCGGGAGGTAGATGAAGGCCATCTGCCCGTTCCTTATAGATCGGATGGTTCATTAAAAAATCGACTAACCTATTTATTTTCAGTCGACTATTATCTTAGATATGACCACATGTGGTGGTGTGCTGGAGGAGTACCTGCATTTCCAGTGTTCATATATTACAAAATCATACAGAGTAGAATCTAATTTTGTTTGCCATGCAATGTTGTAGAGCTATCATATGTCTCCTGTCATTTATATTTCAGCCACCTGCTATCTGCTACTTTTACAGTGCACTAGTTCTGCACACACTTCACCCTTACTCTCACTGTTGTGTTTTTATGCAAGGGTATTTCAGACTCTGCTGCCATGAGAGAAGCCAAAAATAAAAGAGAGAAGTCGCTCCAGCTTGGTGTGTGGCTAGGCAAGACACGTTTTAAGGCTTTAAAGGGTGTAGTGTCAGTAGATGGAGACGGGGAACGTAGCTCTGGAGTTGATGACCTCACTCGCAATGAACCACCATCCCAGGTGCTTGCTTTAACTTCCCGGTGTCATATGTGGTTGCATGTTCCATATGGTGTCTAGCTTGTATTCGAAAGGCCGAAGTCGGTAAGATAAGGAAAGATATTTTTTTACATGAACCACCATCCCGTGAGCACCAGAAGAAAAATAGCTAGTCAGGGCACTGGTCGAGCCAGTGACAAGCCCAGCAAAGATAGACATCACTTGGAAGCCAACTAAAAAGCTGTGATGGTGGCGAAACAGCCCGCCTCCCACCAGGCTATCAGGTCCTAGATGATCATGCTCACCACTCCAGCCGGATGTCTAGCTTGTATTGCTTCCAATTTGGTTAAATTGCATCTGCTTAGCTTACACATTATACCTTTGAATATGACATGCCTTTCTGTTTTTGGTACATACTAGTACATCTGTGTATTAACCATGTTCTTACATCAAACTAATGTTCTTGTGTATCCCTCATCAACCAATTATGACGAGGCAGGTAGGCAAGGGGACTACTCCTCATTTAAAGAATGCAGCGTCAGCCTCCCGACATGATTCTCAAGAAACAGAAATGCTAGATGAAGATAGTGAACGTAGCTCTGTAGTTGATTACAACATTTCCCCTACACTAGCATCGCAGGTGCTTGCTCTAACTTGCCAGCGTGATATGTGGTTGCATGTTGCATATGGTGTCTAGATTGTAATTCTTCCAATCTGGTCAAACTGCATGTGCTAGTCTGCTTAGCTTATACATTATACCTTTTAATGTGACATGCCTTCCTGTATTTAGTACATAGTACATCTGTCTATTAAGCATGTCCTTACATAAAACTATTGTTTTTTGTATCCCGCATCAATCAACATGACGAGACACCTTTAGTATATGCAGTGCGATATTAGTTGCATCTTTCATATGATTTATACATGCTCTGCTTCTAATTTGTTGAAATTCCATTTATGATGGGACGCTTTAACTTGGCAGAGTCATATTGGTTGCATCTTTCATGTGGTGTGTAGCTTGCATTGCTTCTTATTTGCTGGAATGGTTGCTGCTTAGTTTACACAAACAGTTGTGAACATGCCATGCCGTCCTGTTTTTCATACATATTCCATCTTGGTATCATGTGTTTGCCTTACATCAAATTAGTAATTGTCAGTATCATGCATGAATGAGTTCTGAAGAGAGAATTTTATTGCTTTTTCTTGTCGGTTTTACTTGACAATTCAAAATCAATAAAGTGGAAGGAAGTTAGCAAGGCAGCGGATAAAGGTGCTCCTTCCGAACGGAGGGCCTCTACAATTTCTACTCCTCCACACCCCCAATATGATTTCCAAGACAACACATGCATAGACACTCAACAAAGCCATGTTTATGATCAGCACGTCTCCCCTAGTGCAGCATCACCGGTTCTCCCTCTAACTTGGCACTGTTATATGTGGTTGCATGTTATGTGTGATGTCTAGCTTGTATTGCTTCTAATTTTGTTGAATTCCATCTGCTTACTTTACACATTATACTTGAATAAGACACGTGTTCCTGTTTCTAGAACATACAATATCTGTCTATCGCACCATGTTCTTACATCAAATTACTACTGTTGTGTAACCTGCAACAATCACTTATCATAAGACACGTTTGACTTCAGAGTGTGATATAGGTTACATTTCACATTCTTTTCTAGCTTGTACTACTAATTTGTTGAAATGGCACTTATGACGAGACAGTTTTAACTTGGTAGAGTGATATTCATTGCATCTTTCATATGGTGTCTAGCTTTCATTGCTTCTAATTTGTTGAAATGCCTTCTCCTTAGTTTACGCATCATAAGCTGTGAATATGCAATGTTGTGAATATGCAATGGCACTAATGACGAGAGACCTCTAACATGGTAGTGTGATGTTGTTTGCATCTTGCATATGATTTATTTCTTGTACTGCTTCACATTTGTTTAAACGCTATTTGTGATGAGACACTGTTAACTTGGTAGAGCGATATTTGTAGCATCTTTCATATGGTGTCTACCTTCCATTGCATTACTTCTAATTTGGTGAAATGTCTTCTTCTTAGTTTACACATCATAGTTCTGGTTATCTCTTCCGTCCTGTTTTTCATACATATTACATCCTCCTATCATGTGGTTGTCTAACATCAAAGTTCAGTTCGTCTGCATCACGCATCAATTTGTTCTGAAGAACTAAATTGTTATTCGTTTTTCTTGTCGGCTTGACTTAACATGGCAGAGAGAAAGAGGAAGAAACACAGAATGGCAGGGAATGAGAAGTGGATGAATCCTGCAGATTCTGCTGGTACTGATGGTGCAATAGAAGGTCAAATTCCAGCGGAAAATTCTACAAACACGGCATCCCATGCTACACGAGTTGCAAAAAAAAAGACAAACAGAAACAAATAGCTGCCACCAAAGAAGCAGAGACAACGCTAGTTCTTGCAACACCTACCACAGTACTACCAGCTGCACGACGTACTCGTGCGTCAACTGAGCTAGCAGCACGTTCCCAAGCTCCCTTGCCACCTGACACTACTTCCCAAGCACTCTTGACACAAGACGAGTTGGCAATATCAGATGAACCTTGTGAGCTTCAACAGCAAGAAGGTAGTTGCTGGAGTCAAGTTACAGTTGCATGCTTCTTTATATGTAGTCTCACAGTTTGATGTACACTAACACTTCCTATGTTTGTTGTTGGACTAGCACCTAGGCGCGACAGGAAACAAACATCAGAGGAGGAAGAATGGAGATCCGTTTTGAGGCAGGTTTAAAAAGGCCACGTGATGCTACAGAGTCAGCCAAGTTAGTATCAGAGGCAGCGGTGCTGTTAGGTGTCATGGAGGTATCCTCCCAACATGGATTCAGTACAGGAATGACAAAGACGACCCAGTTCAACACCTTCCTCGACCATTTATCTGTAAGTATGGTTATGTATGGAAACTAGTAATATCGTCTTGCTCTTTCCAATACTTACTAGGTTGCTGATAATGAGACTCCCATAATTTTCAACAGATGAGGTTCAAGTTGGATAGCCAATATGATGCAACCAGACAAGCTTGCACCCATGTTTTCAAGTCTGCTTTGCGACAGTATCGGTATAACTTGAGGAAAACTCACTTTGAAGGCAAGGCTAACAGTGAACTTGCCCAAACTGGTCCGGTCCGAAGTATCAGGTACATTATATATATGTCATCAGATCACATGTTGAAGTCCTATTTACACATGTGCCACACAAATCTATCTTCTTGTAGGTGAACTGTTCAAAGAACAAGGCCAACCGTACGAAAGTGAAATTCCAACAGACGATAGGATCTAGTAGCTATATTGCACACTGCGAGGCTCTTGTAATTAGCTACTGTTTCACTCTTTTCGTTGTACCATATTATCAGATCTATATTGACCTGTTCCAAATGCAGAGAAAAGCCCGCAAGGACCAAAAAGTACTTGAACCAAATGATGTGGAAATATTCAAGGACTGTCACACCAGCAAGAAGAAGGACATGGCTACACCAGTCAAAGCCGCTGTTGCAAGTCCTTAATCCTCATGCCTTTTAACTACTACTTACTCTGACTTGTGCCTTGAACTGCATGGTTTGCAGCCAATGTCTATTACTCTTTTCAATTTTATACACAATTGTCTTAGCGTATCATTGCACCTTACAAGGTTTAAAAGAGAGGAGTGATGTTCCTTTGATCTTGACCCGTAATCTAGTTCCGTGCTGGACTTTCCCACACAATGTTACAATTGCCTGTTTGTCTGTTCTCAGTTGTTTTGTGATATGAATGATGTCATACTATGCTTATCGTATTATAAAATTCGTCTCTTTATCCTTAGCCCTCAATACAATGTGAAGAAATAGACAATACATTAGCGATGGTACATGGTCATATGTTTGGAACCTGGTTTTATTATGTACTTTGCAATAAAATACAACTAATATTTTACATGGGTTCACCAGAATAAGTTCTGTATATAGACCAAAGCTATTTTGTTTGGTTTTGCTGCCTCCTTAATATCTTCTGTTCTGGTACTACTAATGTAAAACCTCAACTTTTCAGTGAGCTATGGAAAAAACGTTGGAACCGCCACCTTCTGAAGGTGGCGAGGCAACTATAACCGCAATGTCAGCTCTTGCTGCAGTGGGTCAGTACGTGTCCACTAACAGTGCCAAAAGCACATTCCTACGTAATACTGGGTTGATTGTTAAGGCAATATCGTCCAAACTGCCTCATGATCAAGATATGCAAGCTCAAAGCAATGTTGTATCTGCGCTCCAGACAGAAGTCCATTCCCTAACAGAGACCCTTTGTGAAACAAGGAGAAACATTGCTCAATGTCGTCAAGATATGCATGGTTTTGAAACCAGACTATCAGACATTTGCTATGTTGTTCATGAGCCTAGGGGAAATGAAGGTGAGGGTTATGGTGCTCCACCGGACAATACAACATGAAAACGTAACAGTCAGGTCAAATGAGCTGAGATTCTGAACTTCTGGTGGTGCATTTATCTGCTAGACTGTTAAGTTTTATGCCAACCTTCTTTTTAGTTATATAGTTGTAATTTGTTTTTGTGCGATACAAAATTTATTCTTAACGTGCAGCCACTGGCTGAAGAAAACAGCAAGTCATTTTTGTATAGTGTAGGGTGTTCCCAATATTTGCACTGGTGGCGATCTTTGATGCTGAGTGGATGTAATCTGTGCAATCGCCTTAATAGCCTAGCGTTAGTTTCGGCCTTATTTATTTCCTAGTCTTCTTTTTCCCTGGTTTGCTAGTGGCCGCAACTACCATGGGCCATATACGGGCCGTAGGATCCATGGGTCTCCTACGGGCCGTCGATAAATGGGCCTGTAATCGGTGGGCCTCGGGTTGTCGGATAAATGGGTCTAGATGGGCCGTAATCGGGCTTAATTGGTATCGGCCCAGCACAGTAATAGGCCATTAACAGGCCATAGGACAACAAAGGCTTAATTCTGTCACAGGCATAACGGCTCGTTAATGGGCCAGAATATAGGACGGGCTGGAAACGGCGCAACGGGTTGACAGGCCAGAAATGGGCCGACTCTTGCCATGGGCCGAATTTGGCCCATTAGGGTAACAGGCCAGTAAAGGGCCGACTCTTGCCATGGGCCGAATTTGGCCTATTAGGGGAACAGGCCAGTAACGGGCCGATTCTTGCTATGGGCCGAAGTTGGTCCATTAGGGGAACATGCCAGTAACGGACCGGAAGTAATCGAGGGCCGAAAAGGAGCCCAAGAACGTATGGACCGTCAATAGGCCGAAAGCTAACACGGGCTGGAAACGGCCCATGTAAATCACGGGCCATTAACGGGTATAAAGAAAATTACTGTTCATTATGGGCTAGAGTCACCGTGGGCCCGTAAAGGGCCGAAAGATACGAAGGCCTCATATGGGCCGAAAGACGTCATGGGCCATACATGGGCCGAAAATGAAATGGGTTGGTATTTTATTCGATGGCCCACATGACGTTTTTGGGCCGATTTCCTTTAGGGCCTAATGGGCCGTGAGTTAACGGGCCGTAAAATGGGCTATTTGCAAAGAGGTCGTTAACAGGATTTTGATGGGTCAGCCCATTAACTTTTGACCAAGTCAAACGTGCCGGCTTTGTAAGCTAAATGGGCCACTGTTGGGCCGTGCCACGTGTCGACATATCATAGGCGCCTATCTGACCCACTGACGAGCTGACACGTGTTTCGTCCGGCCAATAAGAATTTTACACGTGGAAATTTCCCATTGGTCGGGGCTGTTAACGGGTTATCAGATCCAAAACCCGACCCGTTAGCTTAACGACGTTCCGTTATGGTGGATGCCACGTGTCGGTCACCCTTGACGAAAGCACTTTTGTGAAGCGCAATTTATCGTCATGGAAGTGGACACTTCCGTGATGAAAATTTTGGTAATGTCATGGAACACTTCTACGACAGCACAGGTATGACTATCTTGATTCCGTCATAAATTTGTCATGGATGTACATGCATGACAAAAAACGCGTATCATCACGGAAGTGTATTTTTTTTGTACTGTATGCATAGGTTCACAATGTTATGGAACCTGCAAGTTGATCACCAAAACATACATTATGCAGATCACGTGAATATCCCATTGTCACCACAGATAAGCACATGCAAGACATACATAAAGTGTTCTCAAATCCTTAAAAACTCAATCCGATAAGATAACTTCAAAGGGAAAACTCAATTCATCACAAGGAGATAGAGGGGGAGAAACATCATAAGATCCAACTATAATAGCAAAGCTCGCGATACCTCAAGATCGTACCACCTCAAGAACACGAGAGAGAGAGATGAAACACATAGCTACTGATACATACCCTCAGCCCCGAGGGTGAACTACTCCCTCCTCGTCATTGAGAGCACCGGGATGATGAAGATGGCCACCGGTGATGGATCCCCCCTCCGACAGGGTGCCGAAACAGGGTCCCGATTGGTTTTTGGTGGCTACAGAGGCTTGCGGCGGCGGAACTCCCAATCTAGGTTATGTTCTGGAAGTTTGGGTATATATAAGAGGTTTTGGTGTCGAGAAAAAGTCAGGGTGGTCTCCGGGCTGTCCACGAGGTAGGGAGGCGCGCCCAAGGGGTGGGCGCGCCCCCCACCCTCGTGGGCAGCCCGAGACTCTTCTGGCCCAACCCTTTTACTCCATGGTCTTCTTCTGGTCCAAAAATAAGTTCCGTGAAGTTTCAGGTCAATTGGACTCCGTTTGGTTTTCCTTTTCTGCGATACTCATAAATAAGGAAAAAACAGAAACTGGCACTGGGCTCTAGGTTAATAGGTTAGTCCCAAAAATCATATAAAATAGCATATAAATGCATATAAAACATCCTAGAAGGATAATATAATATCATGGAATAATAAAAAATTATAGATACGTTCGAGACATATCACTGATGAGGAAATCAACCGCATTAATAAGCGGTTCGATGAGACGTGAGGTATGTGTATGATGTTGAAAAAGGAATTTACTTACAGATCAGAAGTGACATGTATATTGAGACATTAATTCCTGGAATGCTTTACAGCTGGCGCCGCCGAGGTTGAGACCCTCAAAGGCGCCCTTGCCCAAGCCTAGAAGGAGGCGGAGGAGAATAAGGCAGGCTGTTGAACTAGCGGCCGAACAAGTTGCCCACCGCCAACATGATGCTCGGATGGCCGAAGTCGAGTAGGAGTTGAAGGATGCCATCAGCAAGTGCGAGACTTTGGAGCAGAAGACTTCGACCCAGTCATCCGAGCTTGCCAAGGCTCTCTGTGATGCCAAAGAGGCGCGGAGCGAGTCCTGAAGCGCTCGCGAAGAGATCCACAAGGCGAGGCAGATAGCGGCTGGTAAGGCCTTTCTTTTGCAAAGTATCTTTGGAAGTCAGAGGTATGATTTGCTCACATGAGTGTGGAGTTCTCCAGACGCATTTGCAGATCTCCCGAAGAGTGTTGCCGATGCCGCACAGTTCTTCCGAGCTCAGGAGGGGAACTCGACCGAGAAGTTGTTCTGGTCGTAGTATCTTGCGTCTAAACACCCGGTGCTGCTGAACGACCAGCTTAAGCAGCTGAGGGAGCTGCATAGGGTGGCAGTCCCGGCCATGAAGGACGTAATAGTCCGACTCTGGCTGTCCGAGACGATTCCTAGCAGCTACTTCGGTTTGGTGAAGCGGCTGGTGGATGCGCTGCCGCGGATCGATGCGGTGAAGCGCTCGACCTACATAGCGGGTGCCTGGATGGCCTTCGCCCGTGTCAAGATGCAATGGGCGAAGATGAAGGCCACCAACGTGGCAACCGCAGGTCCGCCCGAAGGCAAAGATCATCGGAAGCCGGAGAGGTACTTCGACGACGTCCTGAAAAGCGCCCGAATAGTAGAGGGCCAATGTTCCAAGGACGTAATATTTGATTATATGTGTTTGGGTTGTAAAAACTATGTTATTAACCCATGTTGTGAGATATCTATGTTTGCACCTTGTGTTTCAAGCTATTTTTCCTCCTGTGTGGCCGTTTATTGTTAAGTTTCTGAAAGTTGTCAGTCGTCGGCTTGAACCCCCATGTAGATGCTACAGGGGTGTTCGGTATGACGCGTGACCATGCTTTATCCAATGTATTGGTCCATAAAGGAGGTGGCTGTGAGGTGAACTAGGCAATCAGGCTATGCAACTTTATTACTTTCACTTAGACATAGGAGTTTGACTGTGGAGCTAGGTACTAGCCCCTGGTGCGTGTGCGGCTATCCGGACTAAGGTGCATTTTCCTCGCGGCTGGACAAAGACCAGCCCCTCGTATAACACGGGGTGAATCGCTAACGATTTATAGTATAATACTAAGTAACCGAATTGCTGACCAGCTCTTGCTTATCATGACAGTCAGTTTTCGGTTTTCTCTACTGGGGTACTTGATCGGGCGAACCGGAAATACAATCTCAGTAGTTCTCCCTTTAGTACCTTAGTCGAACGAGCGGAACGTAAGGTGGTAAGAACAAGAGCCGGGCAACCCAACTATAGACCAAAGACATGATTCGGAGCCGATGCATATAATGCAATATCCGGGACGTCGAATAGTTCCCTATAGGTGTTCGGACTTGAAATGCGCAGGGCCAGACACAGCCCCTGGTGTTCATGTCGGACTAGGGCACGTGTGGCGGTCTGAAGTAGGGAGGGAAGATAAATGACAATATAAAATAAATGAGTACCAAAAAAGTGGTGATCAACTGCTTCCCTTATACCCTGATTAATACATCGAGGCGTGTTATTACAGCTAATGTCGTAAATACCGAGGCCATTTTACATGCCAAAGGTTTACACAAGGGAAAGGTATACACAGGGCCTAAAAGTAGTGGTTTGAAGATCCCGATGATACCCTACCGCACGTCTGTGTCATTTCTCCTTGGTGAGAGGTCTCTTGAGAGGATGAATCGTCGGTCGTCTACAAGAAAGGGGAACCTAGAAAAGAGCCCCTGCACGACCGTAGAGTAGGTGGGTTTTTAATGAACCTGCAATGGAAAAATTAGTTGAGGTCCGAATAGGGTCAAGCCGTACTATAGACCTTTTTTTGCGTGTGCCTCTAGCGCTGCCCAAGCTATTTTAAGTGCATAATTATGTACGCGTGGTACGTGTGCCGCAACCTTATGGGGCGATCGGCGGATGCTAAACTGCTATTCAAGCTCCGAATATGCCGAGCTATCGCGATGTAATGCGGATCAGACTCACTTAGCGGAGTCATGGGTCTTGATGACCGATGAGCTGTTCGACTTAATGAGGCTGCCCTGTACGTCGGCTGCTAGGGCCGCGGTGTGCTCCTCAGTATGGAGGGAGCGCTACATATTTACATTTACTATGATGACACCATGTGGTCTGGGCATTTTGAGTTTCAGATAAGCATATTGCGGGACTGCATTAAAGCGGGCGAAAGCAGTTTGTCCAAGCAGGGCATCATAACCACTGCGGAAAGGGACGATGTAGAAGATCAATTCTTTGCTTCTGAAGTTGTCTGGAGAGCCGAATACTACTTCCAGTGTTAAGGAACCCGTGCAGCAGGCCTCCATGCTGAGTATCACTTCTTTAAAGGTAGTGTTACTAGGCTTGATTCTTGATGGGTCGATACCCATCTTACGGATAATACTTGATAGATCAAATTGAGGCTGCTGCCGCCGTCCATGAGGACTCTAGTGAGATGGTGTTCGTTAATGATGGGATCGAGCACTAGGGCCGCCAAACCTCCGTGACGGATACTGGTTGGGTGGTCCCTACGATCAAAGGTGATCGGACAAGCCGACCATGGGTTGAATTTCGGGGCGGCAGGCTCTAAGGCGTAGACGTCCCTTAATGCGTGCTTGCGCTCCCTCTTGGGGATATGGGTGACATATATCATGTTCACCGTTTTCACCTTGGGGGGAAACTTCTTCTGTCCCCCAGTGTTCAGAGGGCGAGGCTCATCATTGTCCTCACTTTGAGGTCCTTTCCCCTTATGTTCGGTATTTAACTTACCGACCTGTTTAAAAACCCAGCATTTTCTGTTGGTGTGGTTTGTAGGCTTGTCAGGGGTGCCATGAATCTGGCAAGGCCTATCCAGTATTTTATCCAAATTGGATGGACCATCCCTATTTCCTTTGAACGGCTTCTTCCGCTGATAGGGTTTAGAGCCGCTGAATCCGGCATTTACTGTCGTATCCTCGGTTTCTTCGTTGTTGTTCTGACGCTTGTTTTTGCTGCGTCATGGCCTTCCATTGCCATCCCTGGCCTCAGAGGTGCCGGGGTCGCTGGTACTATTACTTCTATGATCCAACCAGCTATTTTTGCCCGCACAGAAGCGGGTCATAAGTGTAGTAAGAGCTGCCATAGTCTTCGGCTTTTCCTGACCGAGGTGTCGGGCAAGCCATTCGTCACAGACGCTGTGTTTAAATGCCGCTAAGGCTTCAGCATCCGGATAGTCGAAGATTTGGTTCTTTTTTATTAAGAACCGAGTCCAAAGTTTCTGGGCTGACTCTCCGGGTTGCTAGACTATGTGTCTCAGGTCATTAGTGTCCGGTGGCTGGACATAAGTGCCCTGAAAATTGTCCCAAAAAGCGTCCTCTAAGTCCTCCCAGCTGCCAATGGAGTTCTCTAGGAGGCTATTCAACCAGTGTCGTGCTGGTCCTTTTAGCTTTAGAGGGAGGTATTTAATGGCGTGGAGATCATCTCCGCGATCCATGTGAATGTGGAGAAGAAACTCCTCAATCCATATAGCGGGATATGTTGTTCCATCGTATGGCTCAATGTTTACGAGTTTAAACACTTACAGAAACTGGTGTTGCATTACCTCATCGGTAAAGCACATGGAGTGCACGGCACCTCTATACCGGGCGACATCGCGACGGAGTTCAGATGACATCTGTGTTTGGAGTTGACCCTGGATTTGGTTATGTTTGTTGTGCCAGGCTTGATAGCCGTCATCTCATGCTGGAACATGTCCTCTTGATCCATAGATTGATCTGGTCTGGTCGGCCTGTTGGTTAGGTCCGGGCGTAGGTCGTACGTGCAGCCCGAAGCTGCTGTCTCCTTGCATCTACGGCGAGGGGGTGCGGTCTGGTGTTTGGCGTAATTAGTCGTTTTGTCGCGTCCATGTGGTGGTCGGTCCTGTTGATCAACATGATTGTATTTTGACGCTATTGGCTCACAGGCCTCGTCGTCGAATTGTGGCAGCAGCCTGTGTTTGGGGTAACTTTTTGTTTGGTTCTCATAGCCATATACTTCTTTGGCGGCCAGGACCTTGGTCCATCTGTCGTTGAGCGTATCCTGTTTGGCTTGGAGCTGCTGCTGTTTCTTTTTTAGGCTCCGCGCAGTGGCAATGAGCTATCGCTTAAAGCGTTCTTGTTCAAGGGGTTCCTCTGGGACGATGAATTCTTCGTTACCGAGGCTAACATCCTCTTTTGAGATAGGTAAGTAGTTTCTATATATCTTCTGAATCCTCGTGATCGACAAGTTTGTCAGGGTTGACTTGACCCTCTTCCATCTCATCCTGCTCGAACGCAGGCTCCGGGGCGTGGTCGGAGTCTTTAGCATTGTCCGAAATATTATTATCTCTGGTGCTGGTGTTACTTTCCCTTTCTCGACGCGATCGTGAGTGGCGCTGCTGACGCCGCGCTTTGGTGGTTCATCGACGGGCTTATCCTCATTAGGGTCTTGAGTGCCATCTCCATCCTTCTTCTCAGGTGTGTCCACCATTTGTACATCACAAGTAGAAGTGGTTGTCCAACGCCCCGTGATGGGCGGGTTTCGACCTGGTTCAACCTCGACATCGTCGTCCATGCCATCAATGTCTTTGGAGGCATAGTCTAGCATGTCGGTTAAATCCTGGACAATAGCTATTAAGTGGGTGGTGGGTGGGTGATACGTCTCCAACGTATCTACTTTTCCTAATGCTTTTCCTCTAGTTTTGGACTCTAATTTGCATGATTTGCATGAAACTAACCCCGGACTGACGCTATTTTCAGCAGAACTACCATGGTGTTGTTTTTGTGCAGAAATAGAAGTTCTCGGAATGGAACGAAATTTTGCGAGGAATTTTTATATAATAAATAAGAATTTCTGGAGCCAAGACCTACCGGAGAGGGGGCCCTGGGTGGGCACAACCCACCAGGGCGCGCCCCCCTCTCCTGGCGCGCCCAGGTGGGTTGTCCCCACCTGGTGGCCCCATAGACCCTGAAACCGACGCTATAAAATCCTATAAAAAATCAGGGAGAAGAATTATCGCGATCCACAAGACGGAGCCGCCGTCACCTCCTGTTCTTCATCGAGAGGCTAGATCTGGAGTATGTTTGGGGCTCTGGAGAGTGGGATCTTCGTTCTTCGTCATCACCAACCCTTCTCCATCGCCAATTCCATGATGCTCCCCACCGGGAGTAATTCTTTCGTAGGCTCGTTGGTCGGTGAGGAGTTGGATGAGATTCATCATGTAATCGAGTTAGTTTTGTTAGGGATTGATCCCTAGTATCCACTATGTTCTAAGATTGATGTTGCTATGACTTTGCTATGCTTAATGCTTGTCACTTTGGGCCCGGGTGCCATGAACTCAGATCTGAACCATTTATGTTATCACAATTATATCTATGTTCTAGATCCGATCTTGCAAGTTATAGTCACCTACTACGTGTTATGATCCGGCAACCCCGGAGTGACAATAGTCGGGACCACTCCCAGTGATGACCGTAGTTTGAGGAGTACATGTATCCACTATGTGTTAATGCTTTGTTCCAGTTCTCTATTAAAAGGAGGCCTTAATATCCCTTAGTTTCCAATATGGACCCTGCTGCCACGGGAGGGTAGGACAAAAGATGCCATGCAAGTTCTTTCCATAAGCACATATGACTATTTACGGAATGCATGCCTACATTATATTGACGAACTGGAGCTAGTGTCGTATCGCCCTAGGTTATGACTGTCACATGATGAATATCATCCAACAAATTAGCGATCTAATGTCTATGAATTTATCTTATATTGTTCTTGCTAAGTTACTACTGTTATCATCACTGTTACACTTGCTACAAAATACTGCTATCACTGTTACTGTTACCATTGCTGATGTTACTACTATCAAAACTATCATACTACTTTGCTACTGATTACTTGCTACAGATAATTAATCTCCAGGTGTGGTTGAATTGATAACTCGGCTGCTAATACCTTCAAATATTCTTTGGCTCCCCTTGTGTCGAATCTATAAATTAGGGTTGAATACTCTACCCTCGAAAACTGTTGCGATCCCCTATACTTGTGGGTTATCAGAACTTTTTCTGGCGCCATTGCCGAGGAGCATAGCTATATTTGTTGAGTCACTTGGGATTATTATCAAATTATCACTATGAAGAATCTGAAGGATCCTAAGACTAAGATTTATCCCTCTAAGACGAGGGGAGGTAAGGAACTGTCATCCAGTTCTGCTTTAGATTCACCTTCTGTTATGTGTAACTTGCAACACCACCACATGCTATCAATTCTAATATGTCGCAAGTTATTGATGATGCTACTTCTACTATGGATAATGCTTATGATGATTCTAGTACCTTGCTTGATAATGATGATGTGCCACTTGGTGAATTTCTTGATGAACAAATTGCTAGAGTAATACAACATGATGTTGTTGAATCTGATGATGAGCTTGAAACTGAAACTCCTGAACCTCCTACTAGAACTAGCCTTCCTAGATATGAGTTGCCTAAGGTACCAGAAGGTTATGTTATGAATGAGGAGACAACTAGAGATATTCTTGCTTGTAGGGATAGAGATGATCTAGAGAGATTACTATGCAAGTATAAAGAAAAATCTCTAATGGCTAGAATGAAATATGATCCTAAGTTTGCCACTTCGCCTATTTTTATTGATGATAAGGATTATGAATTCTCTGTTGACCCAGAGTAAGTTACTTTGGTTGAATCCGATCCTTTCCATGGTTATGAGACTGAAACCATTGTGGTACATCTTACTAAGTTGAATGATATAGCCACCCTTTTTACTCATGATGAGAAAACTTGCTATTACTTTATTCTCAAATTATTTACTTTCTCATTAAAGGGTGATGCTAATGCTTGGTACAATACTCTTACTCCTGGTTGTGTGTGTAGTCCCCAGGATATGATTTATTACTTCTCTGAAAAATATTTTCCTGCTCATAAGAAACAAGCTTCCTTACAGGAAATATTTAATTTTGTGCAAACTAAAGAAGAGAGTCTCCCACAAGCTTGGGGGAGGCTTTGCCAGTTACTTAATGCTTTGCCTGATCATCCTCTTAAGAAAAATGAAATACTTGATATCTTCTATAATGGACTAACCGGTGCTTCTAGGGACTTCCCCGATAGTTGTGCTAGTTCTGTTTTCAGGGAACAAATTGTTGGGTAAGCTGAACAATTATTGAATAACATATTGAAAAATTATGATGATTAGACTCTTCCTGAACCACCGGCTAAACCCACTCCGAAGAAGAGGGGTATATTATGTCTCAGTCCTAAAGATATGCAAGAGGCAAAGAAATCTATGAAGGAAAAAGGTATTAAAGTTGAGGATGTTAAAAGTTTACCTCCTATTGAAGAAATACATGGGCTTAATACACCACCACTGCCTAAGGTGGTAGATGTAAATTCTCTAACGAAATTCAATGATAATGACAATCCTCACAATATGCATCCTAGTTAATGCCTTTATGAGTTTGCAAACTACATTAGAAAACAAGATCACTTCAATGCAAATGTTATGAAACAATTGAAATATAATTTTGATATGATTGTTTGCTTGAGTGACTTGTTATTTAGAATCTCAAATGATGTTAGAGGTGTTGGAAAACATACTTCTATGGTTCAAACCCAGTTAGGACAAGTTGCTAAATCTCAAAGATAATTGCTTGATGAAATGAATAAAAATATACATGACTTTGCTGTTAGAGTTGCAACTAGAGGAGGTAAAATGACTCAGGAACCACTTTATCCTGAGGGACACCCAAAAATAATTGAACAAGATTCACAAAGAAATAACACTAGTGCACCTAGCCCTTCTAAAAAGAAAAAGAAGAAGAAGAAGAAGAAGAAGAAGAAGAAGAAGAAAAATGATAGGACTTTGCATGCTTCTAGTGAACCTGAAGTAGAAAAACCTCCTGATAATGAAAATGAAACCTCTATCTCTGATGCCGAAACTCAATCTGGTAATGAACATCCACCTAGTGATAATGAAAAAGATAATTCTGATGTTCATGAATACACTCAACCAAATAATAAAAAAGAACCAGATAATGATGTTGAGATAGAACCACCTGTTGATCTTGTGGGTCACAATCTAAGAATAAAAGGTACAATAAAAGAGACTTCATTGCTAGAAAACACGGTAAAGAAAGAGAACCATGGGTTAAAAAACCTATGCCTTTTCCACCCAAGTCAACTAAAAAGAAAGATGGTGAAGAATTTGAACGCTTTGCTGAAATGCCGAGGCCAGTCTTTTGCGTACTCGCTTGACTGATACCCTAAAAATGCCTCCTTATGCAAAGTATATGAAAGATATCATCACTAATAAGGGAAAAATACCGGAAGCTGAAATATCCACTATGCTTGCTAATTATACTTTCAAAGATGGAGCACCTAAAAAACTTGGAGATCCGGGAATACCAACTATACCTTGCTCTATCAAAAAGAATTATGTGAAAACTGCTTTGTATGATTTAGGAGCTGGTGTTAGTGTTATGCCTTTGTCTTTATATAAAAGACTTGACTTGAATAAACTCACACCTACTGAAATATCTTTACAAATGGTTGGCAAATCAACTGCCATACCTATCGGTATTTGTGAGGATGTGCCCGTTGTTGTTGCTAATGTTACTATTTTGACTGACTTTGTTATACTTGAGATGCCCGAGGATGACAACATATCGATTATCCTTGGTAGATGCTACCTCTTGAGCACCACGTTGGATTTCCTTGAAGAGGTAAGGATGATGCAGCAAAGTAGCGTAAGTATTTCCCTTAGTTTTTGAGAACCAAGGTATCAATCCAGTAGGAGGCTATGTGCGAGTCCCTCGTACCTACACAAAGCAAATAACTCCTCGCAACCAACGTGAATAGGGGTTGTCAATCCCTTCACGGTCACTTACAAGAGTGAGATCTGATAGACATGATAGATAATATTTTTGGTATTTTTGATATAAAGATGCAAAGTAAAATAAAAAGCAAAGTAAAAAAGCAAAGCAATAATAAAGTGATGGAAGATTAATATGCTGAAGATAGACCCCAGGGCCATAGATTTCACTAGTGGCTTCTCTCAACAACATAAGTATTTTACGGTGGGT
This sequence comes from Aegilops umbellulata, assembly GCA_032464435.1. Lineage (NCBI taxonomy): Eukaryota > Viridiplantae > Streptophyta > Magnoliopsida > Poales > Poaceae > Aegilops > Aegilops umbellulata. Next base: position 374,429,310 of record CP136057.1, read on the forward strand.
GAACGAATTACTGTTGAGCAATTGACAGAATTGAGCATAGTTATGAGAATATCTAGGTATGATCATGTATATAGGCATCATGTCCGAGACAAGTAGTGAAGGAAATATGCCCTGGAGGCAATAATAAAGTTATTATTTATTTCCTTATATCATGATAAATGTTTATTATTCATGCTAGAATTGTATTAACCAGAAACATAATACTTGTGTGAATACATAGACAAACAGAGTGTCACTAGTATGCCTCTACTTGACTAGCTCGTTGATCAAAGATGGTTATGTTTCCTAACCATAGACATGAGTTGTCATTTGATTAATGAGATCACATCATTAGGAGAATGATGTGATTGACATGACCCATTCCGTTAGCTTAGCACCCGATCGTTTAGTATGTTGCTATTTCTTTCTTCATGACTTATACATGTTCCTATGACTATGAGATTATGCAACTCCCGTTTGCCGGAGGAACACTTTGTGTGCTACCAAACATCACAACGTAATTGGGTGATTATAAAGGAGCTCTACAGGTGTCTCCGAAGGTACATGTTGGGTTGGCGTATTTCGAGATTAGGATTTGTCACTCCGATTGTCGGAGAGGTATCTCTAGGCCGTCTCGGTAATGCACATCACTTAAGCCTTGCAAGCAATGCAGCTAATGAGTTAGTTGCGAGATGATGTATTACAGAACGAGTAAAGAGACTTGCCGGTAATGAGATTGAACTAGGTATTCAGATACCGACGAGCGAATCTCGGGCAAGTAACATACCGATGACAAAGGGAACAACGTATGTTGTTATGCGGTCTGACCGATAAAGATCTTCGTAGAATATGTGGGAGCCAATATGAGCATCCAGGTTCCGCTATTGGTTATTTACCGGAGATGTGTCTCGGTCATCTCTACATTGTTCTCGAACCCGTAGGGTCTGCACGCTTAACGTTACGATGACAGTTTCATTATGAGTTTATATGTTTTGATGTACCGAAGGTTGTTCGGAGTCCCGGATGTGATCACGGACATGACGAGGAGTCTCGAAATGGTCGAGACATAAAGATTGATATATTGGAAGCCTATATTTGGATATCGGAATCGTTCCGGGTGAAATCGGGATTTTACTAGAGTACCGGGGGGTTACCGGAACCCCCTGGGGGTTAATGGGCCTACATGGGCCCTAAGGGAGAAGAGGAGGGCCGGCCAGGGCAGGCCGCGCCCACCTCCCCCCTAGTCCAAATAGGACAATGATGGGGGGGGCGCCCCCCTTTCCTCTTTCCCCCTTCCCCTTTCCTTCTCCAACAAGGCAAGAGGGGGGAGTCCTACTCCCGGTGGAGTAGGACTCCTCCAGGCGCACCCCTAGGGGCTAGCCGCACCTCCCCCCTCCCTCCTTTATATACGGGGGCAAGGGCGCACCCCAAGACACACAAGTTGATCTTGGTGATCATTCCTTAGCCGTGTGCGGTGCCCCCTTCCACCATATTCCACCTCGGTCATATCATAGCGGTGCTTAGGCGAAGCCCTGCGACGGTAGAACATCAAGATCATCACCACGCCATCGTGCTGATAGAACTCATCCCGACACTTTGCTAGATCGGAGTCCGGGGATCGTTATCGAGCTGAACGTGTGCCAGAACTTGGAGGTTCCGTAGTTTCGGTGCTTGATCGGTCGGGCCATGAAGACGTACGACTACATCAACCGCGTTGTTATGACGCTTCCGCTATCGGTCTACGAGGGTACGTGGACAACACTCTCCCCTCTCGTTGCTATGCATCACCATGATCTTGCGTGTGCGTAGGATTTTTTTTAAATTACTACGTTCCCCAACAGTGGTATCAGAGCCTGGTTTTATGCGTAGATGTCATATGCACGAGTAGAACACAAGTGAGTTGTGGGTGATATAAGTCATACTGCTTACCAGCATGTCATACTTTGGTTCGGCGGTATTGTTGGATGAAGCGGCGCGGACCGACATTACGTGTACGCTTACGCGAGACTGGTTCTACCGACGTGCTTTGCACATAGGTGGCTGGTGGGTGTCAGTTTGTCCAACTTTAGTTGAACCGAGTGTGGCTACGCCCGGTCCTTGCGAAGGTTAAAACAACACCAACTTGACAAACTATCGTTGTTGTTTTTGATGCGTAGGTAAGAACGGTTCTTGCTAAACCCGTAGCAGCCACGTAAAACTTGCAACAACAAAGTAGAGGACGTCTAACTTGTTTTTGCAGGGCATGTTGTGATGTGATATGGTCAAGACGTGATGCTATATTTTATTGTATGAGATGATCATGTTTTGTAACCGAGTTATCGGCAACTGGCAGGAGCCATATGGTTGTCACTTTATTGTATGCAATGCAATCGCCCTGTAATGCTTTACCTTATCACTAAGCGGTAGCGATAGTCGTAGAAGCATAAGATTAGCGAGACGACAACGATGCTACGATGGAGATCAAGGTGTCGCCCCGGTGACGATGGTGATCATGACGGTGCTTCGAAGATGGAGATCACTAGCACAAGATGATGATGGCCATATCATATCACTTATATTGATTGCATGTGATGTTTATCTTTTATGCATCTTATCTTGCTTTGATTGACGGTAGCATTATAAGATGATCCCTCACTAAATTATCATAGTAAAAGTGTTCTCCCTGAGTATGCAGCGTTGCGAAAGTTCTTCGTGCTGAGACACCACGTGATGATCGGGTGTGATAGGTTCTACATTCAAATACAACGGGTGCAAAACAGTTGCACACGCAGAATACTCAGGTTAAACTTGACGAGCCTTGCATATAACAGATATGGCCTCGGAACACGGAGACCGAAAGGTCGAGCGTGAATCATATAGTAGATATGATCAACATATTGATGTTCACCGTTGAAACTACTCCATCTCATGTGATGATCAGACATGGTGTAGTTGATATGGATCACGTAATCACTTAGAGGATTAGAGGGATGTATATCTAAGTGGGAGTTCCTTAGTAATATGATTAATTGAACTTAAATTTATCATGAACTTAGTACCTAATAGTATCTTGCTTGTCTATGTTTGATTGTAGATAGATGGCCCGTGCTGTTGTTCCGTTTAATTTTAATGCGTTCCTTGAGAAAGCAAAGTTGAAAGATGATGGTAGCAATTACACAGACTGGGTCCGTAACTTGAGGATTATCCTCATTGCTGCACAGAAGAATTACATCCTGCAAGCACCGCTGGGTGCCAGGCCTGCTGCTGGAGCGACACCAGATGTTATGAACGTATGGCAGAGCAAAGCTGATGACTACTCGATAGTTCAGTGTGCCATGCTTTACGACTTAGAACTGGGTCTTCAACGATGTTTCGAACGTCATGGGGCATATGAGATGTTCCAGGAGTTGAAGTTAATATTTCAAGCAAATTCCCGGATTGAGAGATATGAAGTCTCCAATAAGTTCTATAGCTACAAGATGGAGGAGAATAGTTTTGTCAGTGAGCATATACTCAAAATGTCTGGGTATAATAATCACTTGATTCAACTAGGAGTTAATCTTCTGGATGATAGCGTCATTGACAGAATTCTCCAATCACTGCCACCAAGCTACAAGAGCTTCATGATGAACTATAATATGCAAGGGATGGAAAAGACAATTCCCGAGCTCTTCGCGATGCTAAAAGCTGCGGAGGTAGAAATCAAGAAGGATCATCAAGTGTTGATGGTCAACAAGACCACTAGTTTCAAGAAAAAGGGCAAAGGGAAGAAGAAGGGGAACTTCAAGAAGAACAGCAAACAAATTGCTGCTCAGGAGAAGAAACCCAAGTCTAGACCTAAGCTTGAAACTGAGTGCTTCTACTGCAAGCAGACTGGTCACTGGAAGCGGAACTGCCCCAAGTATTTGGCGGATAAGAAGGATGGCAAGGTGAACAAAGGTATATGTGATATACATGTTATTGATGTGTACCTTACTAATGCTCATAGTAGCACCTGGGTATTTGATACTGGTTCTGTTGCTAATATTTGCAACTCGAAACAGGGACTACAGATTAAGCGAAGATTGGCTAAGGACGAGGTGACGATGCGCGTGGGAAATGGTTCCAAAGTCGATGTGATCGCGGTCGGCACGCTACCTCTACATCTACCTTCGGGATTAGTTTTAGACCTAAATAATTGTTATGTGGTGCCAGCGTTGAGCATGAACATTATATCTGGATCTTGTTTGATGCGAGACGGTTATTCATTTAAATCAGAGAATAATGGTTGCTCTATTTATATGAGTAATATCTTTTATGGTCATGCACCCTTGAAGAATGGTCTATTCTTATTAAATCTCGATAGTAGTGACACACATATTCATAATGTTGAAGCCAAAAGATGCAGAGTTGATAATGATAGTGCAACTTATTTGTGGCACTGCCGTTTAGGTCATATCGGTGTAAAGCGCATGAAGAAACTCCATACTGATGGACTTTTGGAACCACTTGATTATGAATCACTTGGTACTTGCAAACCGTGCCTCATGGGCAAGATGACTAAAACACCGTTCTCCGGTACGATGGAGAGAGCAATAGATTTGTTGGAAATCATACATACAGATGTATGTAGTCCGATGAATGTTGAGGCTCGTGGCGGATATCGTTATTTTCTCACCTTCACCGATGATTTAAGCATATATGGGTATATCTACTTAATGAGACATAAGTCGAAAACATTTGAAAAGTTCAAAGAATTTCAGAGTGAAGTTGAAAATCATCGTAACAAGAAAATAATGTTTCTACGATCTGATCGTGGAGGAGAATATTTGAGTTACGAGTTTGGTGTACATTTGAAACAATGCGGAATAGTTTCGCAACTCACGCCACCCGGAACACCACAACATAATGGTGTGTCCGAACGTCGTAATCGTACTTTACTAGATATGGTGCGATCTATGATGTCTCTTACAGATTTACCGCTATCTTTTTGGGGTTATGCTTTAGAGACGGCTGCATTCACGTTAAATAGGGCACCATCGAAATCCGTTGAGACGACGCCTTATGAACTATGATTTGGCAAGAAACCAAAGTTGTCATTTCTTAAAGTTTGGACATGCGATGCTTATGTGAAAAATCTTCAACCTGATAAGCTCGAACCCAAATCAGAGAAATGTGTCTTCATAGGATATCCAAAGGAGACTATTGGATACACCTTCTATCACAGATCCGAAGGCAAGACTTTTGTAGCTAAATTCAGAAACTTTCTAGAAAAGGAGTTTCTCTCGAAAGAAGTGAGTGGGAGGAATGTAAAACTTGATGAGGTAACTATACCTAGTCCCTTATTGGAAAGTAGTACATCACAGAAACCGGTTTCTGTGACACCTACACCAATTAGTGAGGAAGCTAATGATTATGATCATGAAACTTCAGATCAAGTTACTACCGAACCTCGTAGATCAACCAGAGTAAGATCCGCACCAGAGTGGTACGGTAATCCTGTTCTGGAAGTCATGCTACTAGATCATGATGAATCTACGAACTATGAAGAAGCGATGGTGAGCCCAGATTCCGCAAAATGGCTTGAAGCCATGAAATCTGATATGGGATCCATGTATGAGAACAAAGTGTGGACTTTGGTTGACTTGCCCGATGATCGGCAAGCAATTGAGAATAAATGGATCTTTAAAAAAAAGACTGACGCTGACGGTAATGTTATTGTCTACAAAGCTCGACCTGTCGCAAAAGGTTTTCGACAAGTTCAAGGGATTGACTACGATGAGACCTTCTCACCCGTAGCGATGCTTAAATCTGTCCGAATCATGTTAGCAACTGCCGCATTTTATGATTATGAAATTTGGCAGATGGATGTCAAAACTGCATTCCTGAATGGATTTCTGGAAGAAGAGTTGTATATGATGCAACCGGAAGGTTTTTTCGATCCAAAGGGAGCTAACAAAGTGTGCAAGCTCCAGCGATCCATTTATGGACTGGTGCAAGCCTCTCAGATTTGGAATAAACGCTTTGATAGTGTGATCAAAGCATTTGGTTTTATACGGACTTTTGGAGAAGCCTGTATTTACAAGAAAGTGAGTGGGAGCTCTGTAGCATTTCTGATATTATATGTGGATGACATATTACTGATCGGAAATGATATAGAATTTCTGGATAGCATAAAGGGATACTTGAATAAGAGTTTTTCAATGAAAGACCTCGGTGAAGCTGCTTACATATTGGGCATTAAGATCTATAGAGATAGATCAAGACGCTTAATTGGACTTTAACAAAGCACATACCTTGACAATGTTTTGAAGAAGTTCAAAATGGATCAGGCGAAGAAAGGATTCTTGCCTGTGTTGCAAGGTGTGAAGTTGAGTAAGACTCAATGCCCAACCACTGCAGAAGATAGAGAGAAAATGAAAGATGTTCCCTATGCTTCAGCCATAGGCTCTATCATGTATGTAATGCTGTGTACCAGACCTGATGTGTGCGTTGCTATAAGTCTAGCAGGGAGGTACCAAAGTAATCCAGGAGTGGATCACTGGACAGCGGTCAAGAACATCCTGAAATACCTGAAAAGGACTAAGGATGTGTTTCTCATTTATGGAGGTGACAAAGAGCTCATCGTAGATGGTTACATTGATGCAAGCTTTGACACTGATCCGGACGATTCTAAATCGCAAACTAGATACATGTTTACATTGAACGGTGGTGCTGTCAGTTGGTGCAGTTCTAAACAAAGCGTTGTGGCAGGATCTACATGTGAAGCGGAGTACATAGCTGCTTCAGAAGCAGCAAACGAAGGAGTCTCGATGAAGGAGTTCATATCCGATCTAGGTGTCATATCTAGTGCATCGGGTCCAATGAAAATCTTTTGTGACAATATTGGTGCAATTGCCTTGGCAAAGGAATCCAGATTTCATAGGAGAACCAAGCACATCAAGAGACGCTTCAATTCCATTCGGGATCTAGTCCAGGTGGGAGACATAGAGATTTGCAATATACATACGGATCTGAATGTTGCAGACCCGCTGACTAAGCCTCTTCCACGAGCAAAACATGATCAGCACCAAGGCTCCATGGGTGTTAGAATCATTACTGTGTAATCTAGATTATTGACTCTAGTGCAAGTGGGAGACTGAAGGAAATATGCCCTAGAGGCAATAATAAAGTTATTATTTATTTCCTTATATCATGATAAATGTTTATTATTCATGCTAGGAATTGTATTAACCGGAAACATAATACTTGTGTGAATACATAGACAAACAAAGTGTCACTAGTATGCCTCTACTTGACTAGCTCGTTGATTAAAGATGGTTATGTTTCCTAACCATAGACATGAGTTGTCATTTGATTAATGAGATCACATCATTAGGAGAATGATGTGATTGACATGACCCATTCCGTTAGCTTAGCACCCGATCATTTAGTATGCTGCTATTGCTTTCTTCATGACTCATACATGTTCCTATGACTATGAGATTATGCAACTCCCGTTTGCTGGAGGAACACTTTGTGTGCTACCAAACGTCACAACGTAACTGGTTGATTATAAAGGAGCTCTATAGGTGTCTCCGAAGGTACATGTTGGGTTGGCGTATTTCGAGATTAGGATTTGTCACTCCGACTGTCGAAGAGGTATCTCTAGGCCCTCTCGGTAATGCACATCACTTAAGCCTTGCAAGCAATGCAACTAATGAGTTAGTTGCGGGATGATGTATTATGGAACGAGTAAAGAGACTTGCCGGTAACGAGATTGAACTAGGTATTGAGATACCGACGATCGAATCTCGGGCAAGTAACATACCGGTGACAAAGGGAACAACGTATGTTGTTATGCGGTCTAACCGATAAAGATCTTCGTAGAATATGTGGGAGCCAATATGAGCATCCTGGTTCCGCTATTGGTTATTGACCGGAGACGTGTCTCGGTCATGTCTACATTGTTCTCGAACCCGTAGGGTCTGCACGCTTAACGTTACGATGACAGTTTCATTATGAGTTTATATGTTTTGATGTACCGAAGGTTGTTCAGAGTCCCGGATGTGATCACGGACATGACGAGGAGTCTCGAAATGGTCGAGACATAAATATTGATATATTGGAAGCCTATATTTGGATATCGGAATCGTTTCGGGTGAAATCGGGATTTTACCGGAGTACCGGGGGCTTACCGGAACCCCCCCGGGGGTTAATGGGCCTACATGGGCCCTAAGGGAGAAGAGGAGGGCCGGCCAGGGCAGGCCGCGCACCCCCTCCCCCCTGGTACTAATAGGACAAGGAAGGGGGGGGGGCGCCCCCCTTTCCTCTTTCCCCCTTCCCCTTTCCTTCTCCAACAAGGCAAGAGGGGGAGTCCTACTCCCGATGAGAGTAGGACTCCTCCAAGCGCACCCCTAGGGGCCGGCCGCACCTCCTCCCTCCCTCCTTTATATACGAGGGCAAGGGGGCACCCCAAGACACACAAGTTGATCTTCGTGATCGTTCCTTAGCCGTGTGCGGTGCCCCCTTCCACCATATTCCACCTCGGTCATATCGTAGCGGTGCTTAGGCGAAGCCATGCGATGGTAGAACATCGAGATCATCACCACGCCGTCGTGCTGACGGAACTCATCCCTGACACTTTGCTGGATCGGAGTCCGGGGATCGTCATCGAGCTGAACGTATGCTAGAACTCGGAGGTTCCGTAGTTTCGGTGCTTGATCGGTCGGGCCGTGAAGACGTACGACTACATCAACCGTGTTGTTATAATGCTTCCGCTATCGGTCTATGAGGGTACATGGACAACACTCTCCCCTCTCGTTGCTATGCATCACCATGATCTTGCGTGTGCGTAGGAATTTTTTTGAAATTACTACATTCCCCAACAAGTAGACCGACTCCTGCCTGCATCTACTACTATTAGTCCACTCATCGACCACTATCCAGCATGCATCTAGAGTATTAAGTTCAAGAAAACAGAGTAACGCCTTAAGCAAGATGACATGATGTAGAGGGATAAACTCATGCAATATGATAAAAACCCCATCTTGTTATCCTCGATGGCAACAATACAATATGTGCCTTGCTGCCCCTGCTGTCACTAGGAAAGGACACCGCAAGATTGAACCCAAAGCTAAGCACTTCTCCCATTGCAAGAAAAACCAATCTAGTAGGCCAAACCAAACTGATAATTCGAAGATACTTGCAAAGATAACCAATCATAAATAAAAGAATTCAGAGAAGATTCAAATATTATTCATAGATAATCTTGATCATAAACCCACAATTCATCGGTCTGAACAAACACACCGCAAAAAGAAGATTACATCGAATAGATCTCCACGAGAGAGGGGGAGAACATTGTATTGAGATCCAAAAAGAGAGAAGAAGCCATCTAGCTACTAACTATGGACCCGAAGGTCTAAGGTAAACTACTCACACTTCATCGGAGGGGCTATGGTGATGATGTAGAAGCCCTCCGTGGTGGATTCCCCTTCTGGCGGAGCTCCGGAACAGGCCCTAAGATGGGATCTCGTGGGTACAGAAGGTTGCGGCGGTGGAATTGGGTTTTTGGCTCCGTATTTGATCGTTTGGGGGTACGTAGGTATATATAGGAGGAAGAAGTATGTCGATGGAGCTTCGCGGGCCCCACGAGGGTGGGGACGCGCCCTAGGGGGGGTGGGCGCGCCCCCCTACCTCGTGCCCACCTTGAAGCTTCCTTGGCGTAGGGTCCAAGTCTCCTGGGTCATATTCGGTGAGAAAATCATGTTCCCGAAGGTTTCATTCCGTTTGGACTCCGTTTGATATTCCGTTTCTTCGAAACTCTGAAATAGGCAAAAATAGCAATTCTGGGCTGGGCCTCCGGTTAATAGGTTAGTCCCAAAAATGATATAAAAGTGGAAAATAAAGCCCAATAATTTCCAAAACAGTAGATAATATAGCATGGAGCAATCAAAAATTATAGATACGTTGGAGACGTATCAGTAAACCCTTCTTGAATACTGCAGGGGCTAATGTGAGGATGTGCCCGTTGTTGTTGCTAATGTTACTATTTTGACTGAATTTGTTATACTTGAGATGCCCGAGGACGACAACATGTCGATTATCCTTGGTAGACCCTTCTTGAATACTGCAGGGGCTGTTATTGATTGCAATAAAAGCAAGGTCACTTTTCATATTAATGGTAATGAGCATACGGTGCACTTTCCGAAGAAACAATTTCAAGTGAATGGTATTAATGTTATTGAAAAATCTCCGACAATCACTATTGGAAGTTTTCAAATACCTCTACCTACTGTGAAAAATAAATATGAAATGCTTATTGTTGGGGACATTCATATCCCCATTGAGGTAACTTAGTGATTTACGAAGGTTCTTCGGTTTCATGCTAATCGAAAGTGGTTGTTAATAAGACCTGATCAACCTTATTAATGAATCATTTTTTAGCGGTATGAAGTTGATGCATTTAGTAAGCACTGACTTCTGTCCTTAATCTTTGTTTTCTGTTTTTATTAGTTAAATAAAATAAAATGCTATGTTTTGTCTGTTTTCTGAATTTCCCGTGCAATAAAAAATGACCAAAAAATAAAAGTTCTCATAATGCTCTGAAAATTTAATACGATTTTTTCTGAATATTTGTGAATTTCTGGTGCAAATAATATCATAGGGAGGTGCACCAGGTGGGCCCCTGGCGTGCCCAGGTGGGTTGTTGTCCCCACTGCTGGAATTTTGCCTATTTTGGGCCTAGCCCAATAGCAGTTCCATAAATTCCTAATAAATCCTAGAGGCCCACGCAGCCCATTCATGCAAGGCAAGAGGTGGAACTAAAGTCTAGTCCCACATTGCTCGTTTAGAGGGAGGCTCTTTCTCCACATGTATGAGGATGAGAACAAGAGGGACATCCACACCCGCTCCTCCTTCACCGCCCGCCTCACCACGCCAAGCCTCGTCATGACGCGCCGCGGGTTGCGGGAATGAGCCGAGCCGATGTCTAAATTTTTGCCACGCACGACAGGTATACGAAAGGTCACACGGAATATGAAACATTTTTGCTGTAGTGAAGATTGAATACGAACGTCGCACCTCTTCGCCTGCTGCCTATTTGTTTCGTTTCCCTTGTTCCCTTCAGCTCCCGGCGCAGCCTCTCGCCTCCTTCTCTTGCGCCTATAAAAGGGAGGTCGCTCCACTTAGAGAGATGCACCAGAATTTCTTCTTCCTCTCACCACAAGTTCCTAAGCACTGCGCTGCTGCTACGTTCTTCCCCATCCCGGCTTGCGGCGTGCACCGCAGGTCGGGACAGTAGGCCTCCGAAACCGCACCTCTTTGAGTCCTGTACGGGAGAAGGGTGATAAGGTTTTTGGGGAGCGCTTCGCGCGACTACTGACTTCTTCGTCACGGACGGCCCGGACTTCGGCTACTACTTCCCCAACGATGACTTCTTCCCCGACGTCGACAACCTCCTCGACGATATGGCTGGCGAGGACACCGACCCCAAGTCCAGCGCTTCTACTGTTGTTGTCCCGTATGTGTTCTTCCTCTTTCTATTAGAGGCCCTGCTACAGTTCCTTGTTCCAGTGTTTGCCCTAGACATGTTAGACTCTGTTTCACATATGCAACTTGCTATACTGTTTGCTCTAGATGTGTTTAGTTATAGTTCATATATGAAGATGTTGTTTACCTTCTCTTTGTCAAATCGCATGACTTATTTTATCACTGCTATATTAGTCGTGCTTTATCTACTATTTCTGTTAATCAAATCATTCGGTAAATTGCTCATATTTCCAACAATCCAAAAACCTTATTATAGGCAATTTACACCAAGTTGTCTTGCTGCTTCCATGAGACCTCCTATGTTTGAGGGTATCCACTATAAGAGGTGGCGCATGAGAGCAGTTTTATGGTTTCAAACCATGAGTTGCTATGACACCACTCTTGGAAAACCTGAAGGGGAGCATGATGCCCAACAGGAACAAGCTTATCAGAAAATGGATACTTTGTTTAAGGCTGCTCTCTTGAGTGTTCTTGGTGAGAACATAGTTGATGCATATGCGTCAATTGACAATGGAAAAGATATGTGGGACGCACTCAAGGCAAAGTTTGAAGTCTCAGATGCTGGCACTGAGCTGTACATCATGGAGCAATTCTATGATTACAGGATTACTGAAGAGCGCTCCGTGGTTGAGCAAGCTCATGAGATACAGTCATTTGCTAAAGAACTTGAGCACTTCAATTGTATGCTACCAGACAAGTTTGTTGCCGGAGGTATCATCACTAAGCTTCCTCCTTCATGGAGGAACTTTGCTACCTTACTGAAGCATAAGAGATATGAGTTATCCTGTCGGTGTACAAAACTAGGGGCACTCTTTTTTACCCCTTTACTTGTGCACGGACAGTCGGAGCCGTGCCCGCGGCCACACTTAGCAGGGCAAAGGAGGGAAGCCGGAGAGAAGTCAAAGCACAAAACAAATGAGGCAACACCAAGACCAGAAACAGAAGACAGCGAAGGGGCAAGGTGGAGTCCCCCGGCAAGGCCCTTTCCGAGGCGGCCTCCGCGGCCCCGGCAAGAGCCTTGCCGAGGGAGCTTGCCCAACACCAAAAGAGCGAGCCACCCTTGAGCCCACGGGTTCCAACCCAACAAAGTACATTGGGACCAGGGCTCGGGAGGCGCCTCCGTGGTGGCATGCAGATCTTTGTCAAGATCATAAACACGCAAGATTAGATGAGGATCAGAAAGACGACGACCCTCGGTGGGGTCCTCGCCAAGGAAATCCACAAGACCCCCGGCAAGCGTCTTGCCGGGGACGACTGCGACACCACGGCAAGACCCTTGTCGGGCCCCCGGCAAGGCCCTTGCTGAGGGTGCCAGCAGGACCACTGCCAGCCACGCACCAGCCAAGACTCCGCCGCCGTTCGCATGCAGCTACCAGCCCAACCAGCTGGGCAGGCGCCTGCATGGCAACATGCGGCTTCCAGACCAAATCAGCAAGCACCTGCGCGGTGGCATGCAGATCTTCATGAAGACCCTGCCACCGCGCCACCTCAGCAGCCTGCCTGCCTACATGGCACTGCACGCATCGCTGGCCTGGGCGCGTGTCGAACCAAGGAGGAGCGGCGACGGACGGGACGGGCCTCGTTCCCGCCCCCGATAAAGCTAAAGGACACTTAAGTAGCGCATTTAATGCACTTTTGTCCCGTAATGCCGTGCGATAAGCTCGTGCACTGTAGGCCTTTCCACTTCCTATGTGCCAATGTGGCAACCCGTTTTTCCTATAAAAGGGGCCCGTTTTTCAAACTACACAGCCACTGTAGCTAGTTCGAAAGCTCAAGAACACCCAATACATCCACCCAAGCAGGACTAGGGTTTTACGCATCCTCGCGGCCCGAACCTGGGTAAACGACCCGTGTCCTAGTTCCTCAACCTGCTCTTGTCACGACCCCGCGCCGGCGACCGTAGAAGGGATCCCAGTGATCCCATAGGTGTCGTTCCCACAAACATCTTTGGCGCGCCAGGTAGGGGACACAGTTGTGAGAACCTGGTCTAGCAGTTAGCCTAGCAATTCTTCGTCGCCGTGCCACCCACGGGCGGCGCGACGACCTCCAGGACGCCCATCCCGGCGCCCACAGTGCACTCTTCCCATGGTCTGCGCGACGAGCAGCGTCATCACGGCGGTCACCCTGGAAGAATAAGCCTGGCAAGACCTCTCACACCCACTCCGGCAAGTGCACCTCTTCGGAGTGTTGTGCTACCGTCAAGGACGTGCCAGAGAGCTCCACCGGCAAGAGCAAGAAATCTAGAGCTGCGCCACCACAGACCAAGAAGGTGTCCATTAGGGAGGATGGCACAGGAGGGGCTTTCACCATAAGCTCCACCCTCGACAGCAAATAGGAAGGCGCGCTCGTTACCTTCCCGCGGGCGAATGTCAACGTGTTTGCATGGCAAGCATCCGACATCCCCGGTGTTCCCAGGGAGGTGATTGAGCACCACCTAGCTTTTTGTCCTCATGCGCGGCCCGTCAAGCAGAAGGTCAGGAAGTAGGCTATGGAAAGGCAACAGTTTATCATGGAAGAGATCAGGAAGATGGAAGCAGCAGGCTTGGTGAGGGGAGTGCTCCATCCGACGTGGTTGGCCAATCTGGTGGTGGTGTGCAAGGCGAACGGGAAGTGGAGACTGTGTATTGACTACACAGATATCAATAAGGCTTGCCCTAAGGACCCCTTCCCGTTGCCGCGCATCGACCAAATTGTTGACTCTACGGCCGGGTGCGATCTGTTATCATTCCTCGACGCCTACTCGGGCTACCACCAGATCTTCATGACAAGAGAAGATGAAGAGAAGACAACATTCATCACCCCATGTGGCACGTATTGCTTTTTACGGATGCCTTTCGGGTTGAAGAGTGCTGGCTCAACGTTTGCAAGAGCGTTCCAAATTGGTTTTGAACCCCAGCTACATAGAAATATGGAAGCATACATGGATGACATAGTGGTCAAAACCAAGGACAAGGCAACTCTTGTACAAGACTTAGAAGAGACATTTGCCAACCTGCGCAAGATCAACCTCAAGCTAAACCCTGAGAAGTGTGTCTTCGGCGTTCCGTCCGGCAAACTTCTCGGGTTCTTTGTGTCGCTTAGTGGGATCGAGGCAAACCCAAACAAGATCAAGGCTATCGAGCAGATTGAGGCGCCCAAGCGGATCAAGGATGTGCGTCGGCTCACTGGCTGCGTTGCCGCCATGAGACGATTCATCTCTGAGTCTGTCGAGCGCGCCCTTCCCTTTTTCAAGATTTTGAAAAAGGCGGGCCCCATGGAGTTGTCCCCGGAGGCCGACGCGGCACTTCAGAACCTGAAGAAATACCTCTCCTCTACACCAGTGCTGGTGACACCTAAACCACAAGAGCCATTGCTGCTGTACCTGGCGGCGACGAATCAAGTGGTCAGCGCCGCGCTGGTGGCGCAGAGGGACGTCGACGAAGAGGCAGTGGCAATGGGAGGACCGGCGGATGGCATGTCAGAAATTCCCCCAGCAGGGCCTAGTGCCGGCAAGGCAAAGCCCCTGGCAGAATCTAACACCATCGGGATAGGTTCCACGTAGCCAAATGAAGTGGTGCAGAAGAAGAAGATGATGCAGCACCCGGTTTACTTTGTTAGCTCCCTGTTGTAGGGGGCTAGGTCAAGGTACTCCGGTGTGCAGAAATTGCTCTTCGGCCTCTTTATGGCCTCGAGGAAGCTACGCCATTACTTCCAAGCTCATGAGATCACTGTCATCACCCGCCTCCCGTTGCAACGGATACTTCACAACCCAGATGCAAGCGGAAGGATTGTGGAGTGGGCCTTGGAGTTGTCATGCTTTGGGTTGATGTTTGAAAGTACTTCGACAATCCAGAGCAGAGTCTTGGCGGAGTTCATTGCAGACTGGACCTCAACGCCCGACGAAGAAATCCAGGAGACCGCTCTCCCCGGCAAGGAAGCAAGTCGTGACTGGATCATGTACTTTGATGGGGCTTTCTCGCTGCAAGGCGCCCGTGTTGGTGTGCTGCTTGTCGCACCCACCGGAGAGCACCTCAAGTATGTGATCCAGATGCACTTTCCCAGGGAGATGTCCACAAAAAACACTGCTGAGTATGAGGGGCTGTTTGCCGGTCTCTGGATCGTGGCAGGGCTCGGGGTGAAGAAGCTAGCTCATCGTCAGGGGTGATTCGCAGCTTGTCGTCAGACAAGTCAACAAAGATTATCAGAGTCCGTTGATGGAGGCCTACGTAGATGAGGTGAGGAAGCTGGAGGAGCGCTTCGACGGTATACAAGCGGAGCACGTTCCTCGAGCAGAGAACGACATCACTGACTACCTGTCAAAGCGCGCTGCATTCAAGCTACCTGTGGAACCAGGTACCTTTCTGCTTCGGTTAACTCAAACATCTGTCGAACCATCAACAGATCAGAACAAGTGGAGGAAATCAGGCCCCGGTAGGTACTTTCCTGCCGAGCCCCTAGGAGCCGCCGGCAAGGGTGTTGCCGCGGATTCCGAGCCTGCCAAGGGGCAGCTGGCTCCGGCAGGGAGCCAAGCCCTGGCCGTAGAGACGGCTGCCCCCATGGCGGAAGAGATGCCTTTGGTCCTTGCCATCGAGCCCCAAGCTCCGGCATGGGCACAACATACTGTCCATTTCCTCCAGACAGGGGAACTTCCTGAGGAGCAGGAAGAAGCGGAAAAAGTAGCCCGTCGGTCTGCCCTGTACTAGTTCGTCGATGACGTACTGTACAGAAAAAGACCAAACGGTGTGAAATTGAAGTGCATCCCCCGGGAGGAAGGACTGGAGCTGTTGGCAGAGATACATGGAGGCATATGTGGCTCCCACATAGGGTCGAGGGCCCTTGCCGGCAAGGCATTCCGGCAAGGCTTCTTCTGGCCCACCGCCCACTAGGATGCGACGACACTAGTAACCAGGTGTGAAGCGTGCCACTTCTATTCAAAGAAGCTTCATCAGCCAGCTCAAGCCCTTCAAACAATCCCTCTCTCCTTGCCGTTTTTGGTCTGGGGGCTCAACATACTGGGCCCTTTCCCTCGCGCTGTCAGGGGCTTTGATTACTTGTAAGTCGCAATCGACAAGTTCACAAAGTGGCCGGAGGTGGAGGCAGTGAGGAAGGTTACCGCATAGTCAGCCGTCAAGTTCTTCAAGGGGCTAGTTTGCCGTTTTGGTGTACCAAACAGAGTCATCACTGACAACGGCACGCAGTTCAAAAGCCACACCTTCATGCAATACATCCGAGACCTCGGCAGCAAGGTCTGTTTTGCTTCCATGGAACACCCATGGAGCAACGGCCAGGCAGAGAGGACAAATGCTGAAGTGTTGCGAGGCCTGAGGACGAAGACTTTTGATAGGCTGCACAAGAGCGGAAGGCGCTAGATTGATGAGTTGCCGGCGGTTCTTTGGTCGATCAGGACGACACCAAATCGAGCCACCGGCCAGACACCCTTTGCCCTAGTATATGGGGCAGAAGCAGTTCTCCCCACGGAACTCATATACGGGTCACCTCGAGTGCTCGCTTATGACGAGTTTGAGCAAGAGAAATTGCGGCAAGATGACACAACGCTCCTTGAGGAAGATCGTCTTCGGGCGGCTGTGAGAGCAACGCGCTACTAGCAAGCCTTGCGCCGCTATCATAGCCGCAAGGTTCATGCCCGAAGCTTTGAGGAAGGCGACCTTGTTCTTTGGCGTGTTCAGCCGGCCAAGAATTCCAACAAGTTGACGCCGAAGTGGGAAGGCCCTTATCGGGTAATACGAGTCACCAGGCCCGACACAGTCCGCCTGGAGACCGAAGATGCCGTCCCAGTGAGCAACTCCTGGAACATCGAACATCTTCGCAAGTTTTACCCATAAGGCGCGGCTACCGGGCCTCCCGGCAGGCCACCTTTTGTACAAGCTTTGCCGGCAAGGCATGTAACCCTCTATGCAAAGCCAGGCGCAGACCCTGAGCATAAATAAATGAAGCGCTGGCGCCCTAAGTTTTAGCATGCATGCTAGGTTAAGTCTCTCCCTCGGTTAGGGTTGATAGTGCTTAGAGGCGACTAACCCCTAGCCTAGAGGTCGAGCGTGCGTCTTTCTGTTCTCTTTGGTTCGCAGGGCACATGGACACTTCTGTCGAGCTGCTTGGGAGAAAGGGAACGGACTGGCGCTCCGGCCCCGGCAAGCCAAGACTACCGGGGGCTAAAGACACAAGGATCCAACCACGGCAAGCCAAGGTTGCCGGAGGCTGCGGATTCAGATAAGTCTTTTATCCCCCCTGTTATGCATTTCCGTATAGAACTGGGACATGTGAAACCTCGTTTACGTTCTTAAAACCACCGTTCTCCCCCTTTCCTGTACCCAAGAGCTACCTCCTGGGACGGAATTTGGTAGTAGTCGCGGTGGCAAGGAAATGAACGAGGGGACTAACTCTACTTCGCCCCTGCCTCCCCCAAGAGCACGAGAATGGTCGACTGAAGTGGGGAGACGGCAAGGCCTGTTGCCGGGCGACAATGTTTATCTTAAAAGTAACAAGGATTCATCCTTGGCATGGGCCTCGCTCACGCACAAAGAACCTGGCAAACACCCTTTTTCATTAAAAACATCCCATATATGTACAGTTCATACGAAATTGAAAACATGAGCAAGGGGATTACAAGTCTTAAAATTAACAAGTGCCTGCAGGCTTACAAACTAAAAAGAGACAAGGTGCCCGTAATCCCTTTCTTATCCCTCTCCTCAGGAGGTGGAGCAAGGTAGGGGGAGGGCGAAAAGAGCGCCTAGGCAAGGTACGAGGAGCGGAAGGCACCAAGAGAACATCTTGGTGCCGGGAAAGGAGCTGGAAGACGAGGTAGTGGGCCGGCAATACGCGACGAAGGCGTTGGTGCCCGCGTACTCCGACTTGATGGCCGCCACCCGCCTTCTTCGCCTTCTTCGGACCTCCTACGCCAGCCGCCCAAAGAGACGACGGGTAGCGCCCCGATGGAGAGCTTGGCGAGGGAGACCCTCGACAGGGCACATGGCCGAGGGAGGGGCGGCGCGGTCAGTCGAAGTCGGAGTCAGCATCCTGCCGCTCGACTCCCTTGTCGTTGCTGTCACTGTCCTCCTCGTCAGTCCTGCTCGAGGAGGAATCTTGATCGTCAGAGGAACTCTCCACGCAGCACTTCAGGCGAGTTCCAAGATCTCCAAATACCTTGACGGAGAGCAGGCCGCCCTCCATTAACTTGAAGTAGAGGACGAGCCCCGCCGTCAGGCTATGGATGCGAGTGAACGTCTTCCATCCACGACAGAGGTACATGAAGTGAGGAGCGGGGAAGTCGACGTCGACCCGCGTGCCGCCGTTCCCGCAGTCCCTCATGTGCAGCCTGAGGGTCTAGGGCGGATCGAGCTCCATCTCCTGAGGAAAAGGGGTGGGGAGGCGGAGACGACGACGCGGTAGCCGGCGCAGCCTGATGAAGAACTCGCGGGGCTGGTACCCGATGTGACCCTCCATTGCAGGAGGCATCGCTGGCGAAGGTGCGGCCATCGCGCCGCCTCGTCGCCCTCTCCCTTGACCGCCACGGCGACCTTGGCCTCGCCCCTCCCCCTTCCTCTCGTAGCCGGCTCCGCCGCCGTGAGCTCATGGGAAGGAGGAATGAGCTGTCGAGCGGCGACCCTCGCCCCACCGTCGAAGGGCATGCGCCCCCTCTTGCCATGACAGGTGGAAGGAAGGGGCGGAAGTGGAAGAAGATGGACGCTGGGAGAATGTGGGGTGACATCCCCCTTCCCCTCCTTATAAAGAGGCGGGGTCGAGGCTCGGCCGCCCCACTCGGCCAATCCAGCCACCAGAGGCACAGGGAATCAGGACCGACTCGCTGCCCCAATCAGTAACGGCCCAGTTTCCCGCCTCCACCGCGTGCCACCTGCATGGAGGACGCGTGGCGAGCGAGTAGAATCGAGGAGACGGGTGAAGCGACCGTTCCCCGCCCCGTGATCGTGGAGGGTCGGCGCCTTGAAGTCTGCGACCCGAGTCTACCCAGTAAATGAGCCGCGCCTCCACGCCTCCCTCTTTTTATGCGGAAGGCGCGAGCCGCCTCTTTACCACAATGTTATGCGTGCATGCGGAAACCTCCCCACGCATGACCCCCATGTCACGCACGACCCTCCACGTCACGCAGGTCGTGGGGAAGCGCAGCGGATGAAAAATTACTGCGGTAAAATCCCGCCCCGACTACCCGCGCACCGTTTTGGGCCTGGCCCAACAACGTGTCACGCTTATGTGTGGCCCAGGCCCGGGGGATCTTGTCGGTGTACAAAAGTAGGGGCACTCTTTTTTACCCCTTTACTTGTGCACGGACAGTCGGAGCCGCGCCCGCGGCCACACTTAGCAGGGCGAAGGAGGGAAGGCAGAGAGAAGTCAAAGAACAAAACAAACGAGGCAACACCAAGACCAGAAACACAAGGCAGCAAAGGGGTGAGGTGGAGTCCCCCGGCAAGGCCCTTGCCGAGGTGGCCTCCGCGGCCTCGGCAAGAGCCTTGCCGAGGCAGCTTGCCCAACACCAACAAAGCGAGCCACCCTTGAGCCCACGGGTTCCAACCCAATCAACTACATTGGGACCATGGCTTGGGAGGCGCATCTGTGGTCGCATGCAAATCTTTGTCAAGATCATAAACACACAAGATCAGATGAGGATCAGAAAGACGACGACCCTCGGCGGGGTCCTCGCCAAGGAAATCCACAAGACCCCTGGCAAGCGTCTTGCCGGGGACGACTGCGACACCACAGGAAGACCCTTGCCGGGCCCCCGGCAAGGCCCTTGCCGAGTGCGCCAGCAGGGCCACTGCCAGGCCCGCACTAGCCAAGACTCCACCGCTGTTCGCATGCAGCTGCCAGCCCAACCAGCTGGGCGGGCGCCTGCGTGGCAACATGCGGCTTCCAGACCAAATCAGCAAGCACCTGCGTGGTGGCATGCAGATCTTCATGAAGACCCTGCCACCGCGCCACCTCAGCAGCCTGCCTGCCTACATGGTGCTGCACGCATCGCTGGCCTGGGCGCGTGTCGAAGCGAGGAGGAGCGGCAATAGACGGGACGGGCCTCATTCCCGCCCCCGATAAAGCTAATGGACACCCAAGTAGCACATTTGATGCACTTTGTCCTGTAATGCCGTGTGATAAGCTTGCGCACTGTAGGCCTTTCCACCTCCTGTGTGCCACTGTGGTAACCCCATTTTCCTATAGAAGGAGGCCCGGGGCGACCAGGAGGGGGATTTGGCTTTTTGAATCTACACATCCACCGTAGCTAGTTCGAAAGCTCAAGAACACTCAATACATCCACCAAAGTAGGACTAGGGTTTTACGCATCCTCGCGGCCGGAACCTGGGTAAACGACCCGTGTGCTAGCTCCTCAACCTGCTCTTCTCACGGCCCCGTGCCCGCCGACCGTAGAAGGGATCCTAGTGATCCCATAGGTGTCGTTCCCACCGACATTTCCATTCCGGATCTCATTGGTACTCTTGATGTGTCACATCCTAGCTAGCTCATGCATTAGAGTGTGCATCATGTTTACTTTTGACAGAAATTTGAAATGGGGAAGGCAGAACCCCCCAGCACCCCTCCTGAAATCAACTAGGGTTTACTAAAAATATTTTCAATGAACCTGAAATGCCCTTCTAAAATGTTCACTCTCTTTGTCTTGGGTTGAAACCTCTGGCAAAAATGGTGCATAATTTTCTAGGTCAACAGAAGGTCATTGAGTTAATGCATAAGTATTTGAATTTGGGCATTTTAAATTTATAATTTTTTTCAAATGCTCAAATATCTCCAAACTAAAATGTTCCTTGCTGGAATTATTCTAACTAAGGATCAGATGAAGTTTGGTGATTTTAGGAGTTGTTTTAGTATTTTGAATAAGTCCACAAAGTTACAGAAAAATAGAAAAGGGAAAAGCAGAGGAAAACTTACCTGGCGCCTACCGGCCCACCTGCCGGCCCAGCCCAGCTGCCGCTCCAGTGAGCTGCTTGGCTTGGCCAGGCAGGCGCGCAGGTGCTCGACGCCGGCACCAGCGCGCGCCACGCAGCTCCCCGCCGCCCTGCTTCACCTCCTCGCCACCCTGCTGCCCTGGACGCGTTCCACGTCGCCGCCCCGAGCCCCTGGACACGCCCACTCGCCCTGCCTCGCCTCCTTCGCTCCCCTTCGCCATGGCCGACGCCACCGTCGCCGCTCCGCCGTCGTAGCCATAGCCACCGTCGTCCCCGCGCCACCCGACCGTGTCCACGAGCTGCGCCACCCTCTTCTTCTTCGAGCAAGACGAGCCCCGAGCGCTCGCCCGCTCTGGAATCGCCCCCGACCCCGTCTTCCCCAACTCCGGCCGCCGAGATCGCCATCATCGCCCCGCTCAGCTCCGACCTTCCCGAGCCCGCCTCGACGCTCGCTGCAATCACCGTGAGCCTGGCCACCTTCCCATCCTCCCCGTTCTCTCTCTCGAGCCCCGTAGCGATTACATGTAGCTCGCCCGCACGCACCGCCGCGGAGCTCGTCGCCGACGAGGCTCCGGCCACCCAACGGTCACGCCACCATGTCCATCGCACTCACCACGTTGCGTTGGGTCCAACCCTGCACTCCACATGCCTCACCTTGCCCCCTAGCGACGAGTCCGAGCTCACTCGAGCCCCGGCGCCGCCAAACTCGTCGCCGGCGCCAACTCCGGCCACCCCGACCCCAACTAACTCCACCAGTAGCCGCGGCTCGTTCCCAGGAGCGCGTAGATGCCTTCCGCGCCCCATTTGGTGGCCGGAACGCCCAAATCCTCTTTGCTCCGCCGCGTCTGGCCTCGCCGGCGACTAGACGCCGACGAGTTGACCCTTGACCGTTGACGGGTGGGCCCTCGTTGACTCCCCTGAGTCAATGACAGGTGGGGCCCCCCCTGTTAACTAATTGGATTAGTTCTAATTAAAGTTAATTAGTTAAACTAACTACTGACATGCGGGTCCCACTGGTCAGTTTGACCTGGACGACCCCGTTGACCCCTGACGTCACGCTGACCTCATGCTGACGCAATTAATTAATTACTGGATTTATTCTTATACAGGAAAATCCAGAAAATAGATCAAACTTCAAAAATTCATAGAAAATTATCTGTAACTCCAAATGCAAAGTTCTATCTATGAAAAATGATCAGAAAAATCCAAGCTATCCATTGGTGCTGGTTTCATGCATGTCAGAACAATTTAAACCCACTGTTTAGGCATTACAAGATGATACACTAGTATGATCTTAATAAATGAGTTTCCATTTGAATCTTTGGTTCAAATGGGTTCATTCCCTTCTGGTTTAACTTGCACTAGGTCAAGACACATTCATATTTCCATGTCATAGCATGCATCATATTGTTGCATATCGCCATGTATTGATTATGTTCTGATGTGTTCATCGTGGTAGGTTCTGCCTCCGAGGATATCTCCGAGTATCCAACTGAAGGGCAGTATCCCACGACCACTCCATCAGGCAAGCAACTCGTTGATCATTCCGATACAAACCCATGTTCTCGCTTCTGCCCTTATTTACTGCATTAAGACAACGCGTTTCAAACTGCTGTGTGTTGCGGTAGATGAACCCACTTCCTTTGCATGACCTGTCATTGCCACAGTAACTAGATGAAACCCACTAGCATGTGTAGGAGTTGATTGAGCCAATATATGTGTGTGTGTGTTCCTACCATGCTATGCTTGCTATACTTAGAGTTGTGTCAGGTCTGGCTCATCGGGATGATGATCCGGAGTGAAAGGTTGTATCGTTGTCAATAGTGTGGAAGTGTTGAACACGATTTGGTAAAGGAATCGATGGAAGGCCATGTAGGAGTACATGGTGGGTTGTTTCATTGAGGCCGTCCTTAAGAACTGAGATCTGTGTGTGTGATTTAAGACTCAGCTACTACCACGCATTGGTCCCGAAACCAATGGACCCTCTCGGCTTCTTGATCACGCTTGTCCTCTGTCCAGGAGTGGCAAAGTAGTTTCTGGTGTTTGTAGCATGCTGGGGGCCGCACGCGGCGCTGACCATCGGGGTGGGCTGTGTTGCGGTAGGCACGTGGCAGGGTCAACCGGGCGCCCGTTTGGTGTCTCGGAACCCTGGTCACATCGTTCGGGGCTGTTAGTGGAAACCTCGGCCGGACTCCCTGCGGATGGAACCCGAATAGGCGATAAACCTGGACTAGAGACTTGAGTGTTTAGGTAGGCCGTGGCCGACACTCTCGCTGGGCTTCCGCTTGAAGGTTGCCGAGTACATGTCGTGTAAACGGCGATAAGTGGTGAGAGCGTGTGTGAAGAAGTACACCCCTGCAGGGTATAAATCTATTCGAATAGCCGCGTCCGCGGTAAAGGACTACTTGGTCACCTATACAGTTCATAGATAAGTTAAATGGATACTACTAAAAATCTCAAGATAAGTGTGAGTACCGCGGATGGCCCTCTTGTATGAGGACGAGAGAGGATCCACGGTGGGGTATTGTGATGGTGATAGTGGACTCATGTGCGACAAATGATTTACAAGTGGTGTCTATCGTAGGATAGCTTAGCCAAGAGTCAAAGCTGGCCTGCTGCAACAACCGCACTACCTTCTTGAGAATGTGCATGTATAGTAGGTTCCTGTTGTAAGACTTGCTGAGTACCTCCGTACTCATGTTGCTTTAACCATGTTTTTCAGACGACTACACCAACCCCTCTGAAGGGTTCTATGTAGACCTCGACGTTGACGAGTGACTTATCACCCAGGTGTTGATCCAAGACTTGTGAAGGGTCGTTGTAGATAGACAGGCTTCGTCAAGCCTTCTTTCTTTCTAGTGTCTGTACTCAGACTACTTTGCTTCCGCATGTGCTTGTATGTTTGTATGACTTGAGTGTTGGGTCATGTGACCCCTATCTGTATGGATGATATGTATGGCTCCTCGGAGCCTTCTAAATAAAGTACTTGAGTCGTAGAGTACTGTTGTGATGCCATGTTGTATTTACTCATATCGGGCATATTGTGTGTATGATTGAAATGCTTGGTATGAGTGGGATCCGACTATCTAGTTGTTTATCCTTGGCAGCCTTTCATATGGGGAAATGTAAGTCATGTGCCTCTGAGCGATAGTAGTCCGCTACAGCCCGGTTCACCGGAGTCCTGCTAGCCCAGCACTACTGCTTGGACACTTGACTGGCCGACATGTGTTTCACGTCGTTCCCGTGTCTGTCCCTTCGGGGAAACGTCACGCGCTGTTATTCGGAGTCCTGCCTAGCCTGCTACAGCCCGGGTTACCGGAGTCTTGTTAGCCCAGTGCTACAGCCCGAATAAATACGTTGATGACCGACATGCTCGATGTGATTCATGTATGCCTGTCCTCATAGGCTAGCGCCGCTTTGGGTTCACGACTAGCCATGTCGGCCCGGGTTCTCTGTCATATGGATGCTAGCGACACTATCATATACGTGAGCCAAAAGGCGCAAACGGTCCTGGGCCAGGTAAGGTGGCACCCGTGGGAGTACCGTGCGTGAGGCCGCAAAGGGATATGATGTGTTACACGCTGGATCAATGTGGCATAGGATCGGGGTCCTGACAGCGTTGGTATCAGAGCCGGACTGCCTGTAGGTTCGCTAAGCCAAACTGGTCGATGTCGAGTCTAGAAATGCTTTAGTTATATGTAGGGGAATTGATTGTGGGAGGGAACGTAAGGCTCTTTTACTCCTTTACCTTATGCCCTCTATTCTGAGTCATTCTCTTCTCATTCTACGTGGGTTAAGGACTAGGCTCTCTTCTCTCTATCAGGTTCACGTGTTACTAAATCCGTAGTAACTTATAGGATTGTTGGATACAACCCAGTCCAGTTCTACTAAAGTTTAGTATGTTGCCAATTGAACCAGAACCTTGATATGATGTTGTTGAGTGGTTTCGCAAACTATTGTGGATGTCTCAAGTCTTTTTCTGAGCATTTACAGTCGTTATGCTGTCCAATTTCATCCAGAAATTCTAATGCCTTTGCACTATTTTGTGCTTTCAGATGGCTACCCGTCCCCAGAACCAAGTGGTTCGTCTGACCCGTTGCATTGGTATATGTGGTCATACCGCCATGTTGGTTCGAGTGATGGTTGAGGCAGGTTACCGGTGGTACCCTGAATACACCGTCGAAGAGCAGTTTAGAGATTTTAACCAGAGCCAATATCTGTGCACGGTCAGGATATATCCATCTTATCCCGGAGCCACGGAACCACTCCACTGTTCTTATGGACTCGGGATCACTATTGGGATGTCCGTTCAAGATGCAGCCTACTCGATGATGACCATTATGCGAGCTAGAACTGCCTTGTTGAGCAACACTGAATTTCGCTACATGCCAGCATCCCTCCCTGGGGCGCATGGTTACCTTCAGGGCATGTACAGTGATGCATCCCATGAGGACTCACTCCTTTGCACCACTACTGAGATGTTGGAAGATAAGGACCGTGAAAACCGGGCCTTGCGTATGGAGCTCTTTAATGCTCGTGCTGATCATTGGGCCACCTTGACGAGGTTTGCACCTGCTGTGCAAGCCGGATTCATGGACATGAGAGATTTGTATCCTGTGCGGGCTAGTCTGCCAGACTTCATGGAATGGCGTGAGGTGGGAGGTATCACTCCTTCTTGTGGCCCTCTTCTGCCGCCATCTGTTGGTCCAAGGCCGCACCCAAGTCCCTATGGTCCACAAGCACCGCAGGACCGTTTGTTCCCAGATGACCATGTTCCGCTTCCAGGTCTGGGTGGTGACTTCTATGAGGACTTCTACGAAGCCGTCTGAGCTAGTAGTAGTCTCGCTAGTATTGTAATAGTTGTATGTCCACCGTCCTGCGTGATTGTGGAATATAACTTAGTGTGTATCAATTCCGGAGGTGTAGAAAAATAATGTATAGGAGCTTGGAATGCCTCCGATGAGATGTAACGTCTTTCGTCTTAGTTGTACTTCAGCTTGAGCTTGTACTAAACTATGTATGATGTGTATGACCGTTGGTATATATATGGCAGTTTCTATATTACCATGTCATACGGATGATCATCTCTGCATTCCTTGTTATCCATTACATTCCGCACTTCCTTGGCCAGATTTTGCCATCCTGGTTTAAATCGTTGTTTTGTTTTCCTAGGATGGTCAACACCCGCAGCAACCCTGCCGCTCCAGTGCAGGGAGAAGCTAGTGCACCTAGGGAGGAAAGTCTGCCTCAACCACCTTCTCTGGCCGAAGTGATGCTGGAGGCAGAGCGCAACAGGCGCGACACCAACCGCTTGTTAGAGCGGATTGAGCAGAACACTGCACGCCAGCAGAGGATCAATCCAGTGTCCATCAATGACTTTGTCAAGCTGTACCCGCCAAAGGTCAATCATTCCATCGAACCTCTCGATGCGGATGACTGGCTCCGCAACATCGCCCACAAGCTACGTTCTGCCAACGTGGCTGAAGATGATAAAGTCACCTTTGTTGCCTATCACCTCGAAGGCCCTGCCAGCCTTTGGTGGGAGAATTATGAAGCTATGCGCCCGGTCGGCCAACTCACTACTTGGGCTGATTTCAGTGCCGCTTTTCGTGAGCATCATTGTAACGCCCCAGTTGTAACTTGCCATATTTGTAATCCAACTCTTGCCATTTCCGGCTATGTGTTATGATATTCCCTCCGTGGTTGGGTTCTCTCCGTTTTGCATTTTGGTCATGTCATGCATTTCATATCATGTCATCATGTGCATCGCATTCGCATACGCGTTCGTCTCATAAATCCGAGCATCTTTCCCGTTGTCCGTTTTGCAATCCGGCGCTCCTATGTCTCCCGGCGTCTCCTTATACATTTCTTCGTGAGCGGGTATTAAACATTCTCGGAATGGACCGAGGTTTGACATGTGTCCTTGGTATAGCGCCGGTAGACCGCCTGTCAAGTTTCGGGTCAATCGGAGTTCGTTTGGTACTCCAACGGTTAACCGGGTAACCGTGAAGGCCTCGTGTGTGTTGCAGCCCAACACCCCTTCAAAACAGCCCAATAACCCATCTAAGTCACTCCCACGTCCTCCGCCGTTCGATCACAATCGCGTGGGCGAAAACCGCACTCCGTTTGGAGCCTCCTAGCTCCTCCTATCTATAAAAAGGCCTCCTCCTCCTCAAATCCGGGCAAAACACCCCCCAAACCCTAGTCCCGCAGCGCCCGCCGCCACCGGACGCGTCCGCGACTGCCGGACACGTCCGCGCCGCCGCTCCGCCCTATCGCCGCCCTCCACCGCGGCCCGCGGGGCCCGGGGCCGGCCCGCGCGAGCCCGCGGGAGCCGCCGCCGCCCGCGTCGTTCCCCCTCCGGCCGCGCCGCCTGGGAGCCGCGCGCGCGCCGCCGCCGTTCCCTGCCCCCACCGGCGTCGTGCCCCGCCGCCTCCGTCGCCCTTCGCCGCCGTCCCGCCGCGCCGGCCTCCGCCCGGCGAGCCGCGCCGCCCCCGCGCCTCCCCTTGCCGCCCCGCGCCATCCGCGGCCAGATCCGGGCCGGCGCCGCCCGGATCCGGCCGGATCCGTCTCCGCCGCCGCCACTCCGGCGCGGTTCCGGCGAGCCGCGCCGCCGCCTCGATCCGCGTCCCGGCTGGGTTGACTTCCCCGAGCCCGATTTTTCTCTAAGTCCTGTAATTTCATCATCATTATCGCATCTTCATCATGCCATAACTTTGCATCCGTAGCTCCGATTTGCGCGTATAATATGTCTAATTGTTCGTCACAGAGAGTACATCATTTTGTTACATTGCATAATTTTCATTTGAGGTCATCTTGATGCCCGAAATGCTGTTAGAAGAGGGCTAGTTGATGTTAGTTGCTGGATCTTATCTGAACATGCACTTTTGTCATTTTTGCCATGATTGATGTGTACCTCCTATGAAGTTGAGTCCTACATGAGTTTTGTGATATGCCATGTTACCTTTCCATAGAATTTTGCCATGTCTTTTTGTGAACTATGTGGTGACTAGCACAAGCATGCAAACTAGGTCACTTGATGTTGCTGATTTCAGAGACTTAGTGATTTCACTAAGTCCCTGACCGCTGTTATTTTCATGCCATGTATTCATGTTGCTTCTGAGAGATCCATGCATAATTTGAGCATGATCAGTAAGGGAGTCTTGAACTTGAGTATTTGCTCTATCCATCCATGCTTTTGTTTGCAATTATGGAGTGCATAGCTTGAGTCAATCGAGCTCTACTTTTGCTTCAAAATGTTGCTGGCAGATTGTTTACGTGTTATTCGATTTTGCCAAGCTTGGTGTAGTTGATCCTTGCATGATATGATGTTATTCTTGCCATTTCTAGTTACTATGCCATGTCTTCTTGATTTATGTATCCTTATTTTATCATGCAATGCTCTGTAGCGAGTGCATCGAGCTCGTGAACATGCCTAGTCGTTATTAGTTTTCTGCCATGTCCAGTTTTCTGCTAAGTCTGAAACCTGTAACGAAACTTGCTTATTTGACATGGGTGTAATCATATTTTATGGTCCTTTTTGGCTTATGGTCAGTAAAGGACTTTTGTCAAGTGCTATGTGTAGATTCGTGCCATGCCTCATTTTGCTATATTCTGAACATGTAGCATGTTGTTTCATTGCTCTGAACATGTCATCCTGATGTTAGTTTCTGCTATGTTGTTATTTTCACTAAGTCTGTGAACCTGTTATCTTTTGCACTTTTGCCATGCTTGTTTGGACCTGTTATGATGTGATTTAGCCGTAGCTCAGTGTTCATCTTTTGTCGAGCATCTTTAGTAGATTACTGTCATATGCTTTGTTGACATGTTTGGGTGCAGTAGCTTAATTATTTGTTGCTTGCTAAGTAGCATCATGCTGTTAATGGCAGATTCGTGTCATTCTTGTATTGCTTGCCATTTGCAAACCGTGCATCTGATTCCGGTGTATTTTATATCGATTTCAACCGAAATCACCTCATCTATCCAGTGGCATGCTTCGTTTGCCAAGATTATGCCCTGTTCATCATTGTCCTTCCGGAGCATGCATTCGCATTGCATATCTCCTCTCGCATATCATGCCATGTTTTGCATCATGTTGCTTGCGCATTGCATCGTGGTTGATATTGGTTCCTTTGCTTGTTCTCTTGTCTTGGGTAGAGCCGAGAGACGAGTACGTGAACGAGGATTCCGTTGAGAACGCTTTCGAGGACCAAGCTTTCGACAACTCTGAGACTCTTGCAGGCAAGATGACCATACCCTCGAGATCACTTCTATCTTTGCTGGCTAGATTGCTCGCTCTTTTGCTATGCCTATGCTGCGATACCTACCACTTGCTTTATCATGCCTCCTATATTGCCATGTCAGCCCCTAACCATCCATGTCCTAGCAAACCGTTGATTGGCTATGTTACTGCTTTGCTCAGCCCCTCTTATAGCGTTGCTAGTTGCAGGTGAAGATGAAGTTTGTTCCTTGATTGGAACATGGACTTGTTGGAACATGTTTACTTGTTGGGATATCACAATACCGCTTATTTAATTAACGCATCTATATACTTGGTAAAGGGTGGAAGGCTCGGCCTTATGCCTGGTGTTTTGTTCCACTCTTGCCACCCTAGTTTCCGTCATACCGGTGTTATGTTCCCGGAGTTTGCGTTCCTTACACGGTTGGGTGATTTATGGGACCCCCTTGACAGTTCGCTTTGAATAAGACTCTTCCAGCAAGGCCCAACTTTGGTTTTACCATTTGCCACCTAAGCCTTTTTTCCCTTGGGTTCTGCAGACTCAAGGGTCATCTTATTTTAACCCCCCCGGGCCAGTTCTCCTTCGATTGCTGGTCCAAATTAGAGCACGTGCAGGGCCGTCCCTTGGCAACTTGGGTTATGTTGGCTCCTGTACGCTTAGCTTATCCGGATGTGCCCTGAGACCGAGATATGTGCAGCTCCTATCAGGATTTGTCGGCACAATCGGGCGGCTTTGCTGGACTTGTTTTGTTGCTGTCGAAATGTCTTGTAGTCCGGGATTCCGAGATTGATCGGGTCTTCCCGGTAGAAGGAATATCCTTCGTTGACCGTGAGAGCTTATCATGGGCTAAGTTGGGACACCCCTGTAGGGTATTATCTTTCGAAAGCCGTACCCGTGGTTATGAGGCAGATGGGAATTTGTTGATGTCCGGTTGTAGAAAACCCGAAGTTGACCTTAACTAAAACACATCAACCGCGTGTGTAACCGTGATGGTCTCTTCTCGGCGGGGTCCGGGAAGTGAACACGGTTGTTGGAGTAATGTTTGACGTAGGTCGTTTCAGGATCACTTCTTGATCACTTCTAGTTTCACGACCGTGCTTTGCCTTCTCTTCTCGCTCTCTTTTGCGCTGTAGCCACCATATGCTAGTCGCTTGCTGCAGCTCCACCTCACAAACCCCTTTCCCACCTTTAAGCTTAAATAGTCTTGATCTCGCGGGTGTGAGATTGCTGAGTCCCCGTGACTCACAGATATTATCACCACAGTTGCAGGTACCAACGATGTCAGCGCAGATGACGCGACCGAGCTCACTTGGGAGTTCGACGAGGAACGTGGCCGTTACTATGTTTCTTTTCCAGATGATCAGTAGTGGAGCCCAGTTGGGTGATCCGGGGATCTGTTTAGCATTTGGGGCAGTCTTCTTTCATTTTGGTACCG
Organism: Aegilops umbellulata; assembly: GCA_032464435.1. Lineage (NCBI taxonomy): Eukaryota > Viridiplantae > Streptophyta > Magnoliopsida > Poales > Poaceae > Aegilops > Aegilops umbellulata. Next base: position 374,460,359 of record CP136057.1, read on the forward strand.
TAGTCGGACCTTGAGTGTAATCTGCATGATGGATGTTATTTATGTACTTGTGTGAAGTGGCGATTGTAAGCCAACTATGTATCTTTTCCCCTATTTATTACATGGATTGTGTGAAGATTACCTCACTTGCGACATTGCTTTCAATGCGGTTATGCCTCTAAGTCGTGCCTCGACACGTGGGAGATATAGCCGCATCGAGGGCGTTACAAGTTGGTAATTAGAGCCTTTCCCCGACCTTAGGAGCCCCCACTGTTTGATCGTCTTTAGTGGCCGAGTTGTGTCTAGAAAAATGTTTTGAGTCATTTAGAAATTATACATCGGAGAGTTTAGGAATTCTTTTTACTCCCCAGTCCCTTCGACCTTCTGGTGAGGCATCCTGACGTAGAGTTTTGACTCTTCTCTTCTCAAATTTCACTAAAAAATTTTTTAGGATCACGCGGGTATATTACAATCGTTCCGATGGTTTTATGATGACAACATTGTCTTGGTTGCCTCCTGACATTTAGGGGTTGTGGCAGTGTCCCGGGGAGTTGAGCTCCGAGGTGTTGTCGTCATAATTTTATCGTTGCGGTTTTGGAATACCTGAGTTTAGTACGCCGACATCGAAAATCTCTTTTGTACAGTTGTTGGTGAGATAACCCTGATAGCCCAGTACTGTGGCGAGTGCGGGGGTATTGCCATGACTTGTATAACGGATGTGTTTTCGAAGGTTGAGGTAGACGATTTCCGAAGGTTTCTTGGTTATGTGTTGAAGGATGGATACAGCTGGTTGTAGGATTTGCTAGTTTGGGTGAGATATTATGCTTCCCCTGTATCCCCAACACCTGATTGCATAACCAGAAAGTTTCGGGAGTTTATAAGTGGGAATTCTTGTAGCTCTAGTATTTCTTCCGCAGATATTTGGTTTGTGATTGGGTAATCCTTACCAAGTATTTGTTCACTTCCGTACCTTGTTGATTTTATTCCTTACCATGTTCTAAGTGGCTTCTCAATTTTGGAAGTGTGATGATTTACATTGGAATTCATTCGTTCATTCTCGTTCGAATGTTAATTGTCAAGACTATATGTTGCAATTTCGTTCCTTTGATTCAGCCTCAATATATCTCTGTCAAGATGCTAATGGATGTCACCCTCTTCAGGATGGCTCCACCAACGCGTCAGAATCCGGAACGCAATGAAGGGAATCAGGCTAACCCTCCGCCACCACCTCCGCCTCCGGAAGCTTGACAGGCCCTGATGACTGCCACAAATGCCAATGCTCAGATTCTGATTCAGCTCTTGCAAGATCGCAACCAAGGGCAAGCTAATCAAGAGAATCAAGGCCAAGGCAACAATCAGCCGCACTTCGCTTCACTGAACCAGTTCCTTGCTAATCAGCCCAAAACCTTCAGCTACTGTGTTGAGGCCACAGACGCTGATGATTGGCTCGTGGACATCAGCAAGCATTTCGAGTGCAGCAATGTGAGACCTGAGGACTTTGTCAAGTTTGCCTCATTTCAACTCAAAGATCAAGCTGCTGAGTGGTTCCAGCAATACAAAGATTCCAGAGGAGGTCGTGTGATCACTTGGGATGATTTCGGTCGTGACTTCAAAGCACACCACATTCCAGAAAGTGTTGTTGAGCTTAAGCGTGAGGAATTCCGCAATCTCAAGCAAGGCAACATGTCTGTCTATCAATACAACACTCAGTTCCAGAAGCTCTCTCGTTTTGCTAGGCAAGACATCCCTGATGAGAAGAGTATGATCTACTAATTCAGGCGTGGTCTCAGAGAAGATCTGCAACTTGCTCTCGTGCTTTTCGAGCCATTAAAGTATGATGAATTCTACAACATGGCACTGAAACAAGAAGCTGCTCAGCTCAAGTGTGAGGCATCTAAGAAGAGAGTCAGAGACGCAGTCCAGTCTTCTTCTTCTTCACTGGTGGCAGCTAAGCAACAGAAGTTCTGGTTGCCTCCTCCTCCTCCGTTCCGTCAGCCTTATCAGCAGAAGCACTCAAGTGGTCGTGGATCTTCCCACCCACCCAACCCTGGCTATCAGAACAAGTCTCATAACCAAACTCCAAGGCCAAGTGCTCCTTACCATCGTCCGCTCTCAGAGGTGACTTGTAACAAATGTCAGCAGAAGGGTCACTATGCGAACAAGTGCTTCAATCAAAGGCGCCTTCCGCCTCCTCCTCCTGTGAAATCTTCCAGCAATGCAGTGGTCAAGCATAATCCTAAGCATGCCAAGGTGAACATGTTGAATGCAGCTCAAGCAGAGGAGTCTTCTGAAGTGATCATGGGTAATTTTCCTGTTAATGATATTCGTGCCAAAGTCTTATTTGATACTGGTGCATCGCATTGTTTCATGTCCAGATCATTTGTTTCAAAGCATGACTTCGTTTCTGAATTATTGGCTAAACCCTTGGGGGTTGTTTCTCCGGCCAAGCCTATGAGGGCCACCACAATGATTCCGAATGTTTCTATCAAGATGGGCGACTATAAATTTCTGTCTTCTCCAATGGTGCTTGGTGATTCTAATATTGATCTTATTCTCGGGATGGACTGGCTTTCTAAGCACAAGGCTCAGCTTGAGTGTGCTGCCAGGGAAATCAAATTGACTCACTCTTCTAACGATGTGATCATCTATGCTTCTCATGATGATACCATTCGGTTGTTTTCTCTCAATGAGAATGATGAATTGGAGGCTATCTCTCAGATTCCAGTTGTTTGTGAGTACCAAGATGTTTTTCCAGAAGAGCTTCCGGGTATGCCTCCCCGCAGGCCAGTTGAATTCGTGATTGATCTCGAGCCTGGCACGGAACCCGTTTGCAAGCGTCCTTACAAGCTTGGACCAGATGAGCTCAAGGAATTGAAGATTCAACTCGATAAACAAGAACGTCTGGGTCTGATCAGACCGAGTTCTTCTCCGTGGGGTTGTGGTGTTCTTTTTGTCAAGAAGAAGGATGGCACGGACCGACTTTGCGTCGATTACCGTCCATTGAACAAGAAGACTATCAAGAACAAGTACCCACTTCCCAACATCAATGAGCTATTTGAGCAACTCAAAGGTGCTAAGGTGTTCTCCAAGCTTGACCTTCGTATGGGTTATCATCAGATTCGCATTCGTGAAGAAGATATTCCCAAGACAGCATTCAGAACAAGCTTTGGTTCTTATGAATATACTGTCATGTCTTTCGGCCTCGTCAATGCTCCTCCATATTTCACTCGCTTGATGAATTTCATCTTCAACCCCTACATCAACGAATTTGTCTTGGTCTATCTCGATGATATTTTGGTCTTCTCCAAGAATAAGAAGGATCATGCCAAACATGTGCGATTGGTACTCGACAAGCTCAGAGAGTATCAATTATATGCGAAGTTCTCCAAATGTGAATTCTGGCTTGATGAAGTTCTTTATCTTGGCCATATCATCTCTGCCAAGGGCATCGCTGTTAATCCAGAGAGGGTGTCTGCAGTTTTGAATTGGAATCCTCCTCAGAATGTCAAGCAGCTTCGCAGTTTTCTTGGACTTGCAAGCTATTGCAGAAGATTCGTTGAGAATTTCTCCAAGATTGCCAAGCCTCTTTCCAACCTCCTCCAGAAGCATGTGAAATATGTCTAGTCTCCTGAGTGTGACGTTGCTTTCAACACTCTCAAAGAGAAACTTGTCACTGCTCCAGTTCTGACTCCTCCTGATGAATCCAAGCCTTATGAAGTATTCTGTGATGCTTCTCTTCAGGGCCTCGGTGCTGTGTTAATGCAAGAGAAGAAGGTTGTTGCCTATACCTCTCGCCAGTTGAAGACCAATGAAAGGAACTACCCCACTCACGATCTTGAGTTGGCGGCAGTTGTCCACGCACTAATAACATGGAGACATCTCCTGTTGGGAAGGAAAGTGGACATATTCACAGATCACAAGAGCCTCAAGTATATCTTCACTCAGCCTCATCTCAACCTCAGACAAACTCGATGGGTCGAAATGATTCAAGAGTATAATCCGAGTATTGAATACACTCCAGGCAAGGCTAATGTGGTTGCAGACGCTTTGAGCAGAAAGGCTTACTGCAACAGCTTAATCCTCAAGCCATTTCAACCGGATCTTTGTGAAGCTTTTCGCAAGTTGAATCTCCAAGTTGTTCCTCAAGGTTTGCTTGCCAACCTCATCGTCTCTCCTACTTTGGAAGATCAGATTCGAGAGGCTCAATTGTTGGATACCATGGTGAAGAAGGTGAAACGTGGTATTGAAAAGAGCATTTCCAAATACAAGTGCTATCGAGTTGATGACAGAGATACTCTTTTCTTCGAGGACCGGATTGTGGTTCCAAAGGGTGATCTTCGTAAAGTCATTATGAACGAAGCGCACAATTCTCTTCTGTCTATTCATCCTGGAAGTACAAAGATGTACCATGACCTCAAGCAGTCGTATTGGTGGACTCGAATGAAGCGTGAGATCGCTCAATTCGTGAATGAGTGTGATGTCTGCAGAAGGGTGAAAGCAGAACACCAACGACCAGCTGGTCTTCTCCAACCTCTTGCTATTCCAGAATGGAAGTTTGATCATATCGAAATGGACTTCGTGACTGGTTTTCCTAAGTCCAAGCGTGGAAATGATGCTATCTTCGTCGTCATCGACAAGCTCACCAAAGTGGCTCATTTTCTTCCTATCAAAGAGTCTATCACAGCAGCGCAGCTGGCAGAGCACTACACCTCCAGAATTGTCTCTTTGCACGGCATTCCGCAATTGATCTCTTCAGACCGTGGCAGCATCTTTACTTCCAAATTTTGGGATTCTTTTCAGAAGGCCATGGGCACCAACATTCGCTTCAGCACAGCTTTCCACCCTCAGACTAGTGGACAAGTCGAGCGTGTCAATCAAATTCTTGAAGATATGCTCAGAGCCTGTGTTATCTCTTTCTGCATGAAGTGGGAGGATTGTCTTCCTTATGCTGAATTCTCTTACAACAACAGTTTTCAAGCCAGCTCGGGCAAAGCCCCATCCGAGATTCTCTATGGCAGGAAGTGTCGTACTCCTCTCAACTGGTCTGAAACCGGTGAACGTCAATTGCTCGGCAATGATATGATCTCAGAGGCTGAGGCTATGTGCAAGGTGATTCGTGAGAACCTCAAAGCCGCGCAGTCGCGCCAGAAGAGCTATTACGACAGCAAACACCGAGATGTGGCATTCGAGATCGGAGACCATGTTTACCTCCGTGTCTCGCCAATGAAAGGAACTCGTCGCTTCGGTATCAAGGGGAAACTTGCCCCACGATACGTCGGTCCCTTCAAGATCATCGGGAAACGAGGAGATCTAGCCTATCAACTTGAGCTTCCCTCCAACTTTGCAAATGTGCACGATGTCTTCCACGTGTCACAGCTTCGCAAGTGTTTCAAGACGCCTGAGCGCACCATCAACTTTGAAGAGATTGATCTTCAAGAAGATTTGTCCTATCATGAGCACCCAGTTGCTATTCTTGAGACAACCGAGCGCAAGACTCGCAACAAGTCAATCAAATTCCTCAAAGTGAAATGGTCACATCATTCAGACCGAGAGGCCACCTGGGAGCGTGAAGACCACCTACGTTCCGAGTATCCGGAGTTCTTTCAGTCCTAGATCTCGGGACGAGATCCTCTCGTAGTGGTGGTGTGTTGTAACGCCCCAGTTGTAACTTGCCATATTTGTAATCCAACTCTTGCCATTTCCGGCTATGTGTTATGATATTCCCTCCGTGGTTGGGTTCTCTCCGTTTTGCATTTTGGTCATGTCATGCATTTCATATCATGTCATCATGTGCATCGCATTCGCATACGCGTTCGTCTCATAAATCCGAGCATCTTTCCCGTTGTCCGTTTTGCAATCCGGCGCTCCTATGTCTCCCGGCGTCTCCTTATACATTTCTTCGTGAGCGGGTATTAAACATTCTCGGAATGGACCGAGGTTTGACATGTGGCCTTGGTATAGCACCGGTAGACCGCCTGTCAAGTTTCGGGTCAATCGGAGTTCGTTTGGTACTCCAACGGTTAACCGGGTAACCGTGAAGGCCTCGTGTGTGTTGCAGCCCAACACCCCTTCAAAACAGCCCAATAACCCATCTAAGTCACTCCCATGTCCTCCGCCATTCGATCGCGATCGCGTGGGCGAAAACCGCACTCCGTTTGGAGCCTCCTAGCTCCTCCTATCTATAAAAAGGCCTCCTCCTCCTCAAATCCGGGCAAAACACCCCCCAAACCCTAGTCCCGCAGCGCCCGCCGCCACCGGATGCGTCCGCGACGGCCGGACACGTCCGCGCAGCCGCTCCGCCCTATCGCCGCCCGCCACGTGGCACTGCGCCGCCGCCCTCCACCGCGGCCCGCGGGGCCCGGGGCCGGCCCGCGCGAGCCCGCGGGAGCCGCCGCCGCCCTCGTCGTTCCCCCTCCGGCCGCGCCGCCTGGGAGCCGCGCGCGCGCCGCCGCCGTTCCCTGCCCCCACCGGCGTCATGCCCCGCCGCCTCCGTCGCCCTTCGCCGCCGTCCCGCCGCGCCGGCCTCCGCCCGGCGAGCCGCGCCGCCCCCGCGCCTCCCCTCGCCGCCCCGCGCCATCTGCGGCCAGATCCGGGCCGGCGCCGCCCGGATCCGTCTCCGCCGCCGCCACTCCGGCGCGGTTCCGGCGAGCCGCGCCGCCGCCTCGATCCGCGTCCCGGCTGGGTTGACTTCCCCGAGCCCGATTTTTCTCCAAGTCCTCTAATTTCATCATCATTATCGCATCTTCATCATGCCATAACTTTGCATCCGTAGCTCCGATTTGCGCGTATAATATGTCTAATTGTTCGCCCCGGAGAGTACATCATTTTGTTCCATTGCGTAATTTTCATTTGATGTCATCTTGATGCCCGAAATGCTGTTAGAAGAGGGCTAGTTGATGTTAGTTGCTGGATCTTATCTGAACATGCACTTTTGTCATTTTTGCCATGATTGATGTGTACCTCCTATGAAGTTGAGTCCTACATGAGTTTTGTGATATGCCATGTTACCTTTCCATAGAATTTTTCCATGTATTTTTGTGAACTATGTGGTGACTAGCACAAGCATGCAAACTAGGTCACTTGATGTTGCTGATTTCAGAGACTTAGTGATTTCACTAAGTCCCTGACCGCTGTTATTTTCATGCCATGTATTCATGTTGCTTCTGAGATATCCATGCATAATTTGAGCATGATAAGTAAGGGAGTCTTGAACTTGAGTATTTTCTCTATCCATCCATGCTTTTGTTTGCAATTATGGAGCGCCATAGCTTGAGTCAATCGAGCTCTACTTTTGCTTCAAAATGTTGCTGGCAGATTGTTTACGTGTTATTCGATATTGCCAAGCTTGGTGTAGTTGATCCTTGCATGATATGATGTTATTCTTGCCATGTATAGTTACTATGCCATGTCTTCTTGATGTATGTATGCTTAGTTTATCATGCAATGCTCTGTAGCGAGTGCATCGAGCTCGTGAACATGCCTAGTCGTTATTAGTTTTCTGCTATGTCCAGTTTTCTGCTAAGTCTGAAACCTGTAATGAAACTTGCTTATTTGACATGGGTGTAATCATATTTTCTGGTCCTTTTTGGCTTATGGTCAGTAAAGGACTTTTGTCAAGTGCTATGTGTAGATTCATGCCATGCCTTATTTTGCTATATTCTGAACATGTAGCATGTTGTTTCATTGCTCTGAACATGTCATCCTGATGTTAGTTTCTGCTATGTTGTTATTTTCACTAAGTCTGTGAACCTGTTATCTTTTGCACTTTTGCCATGCTTGTTTGGACCTGTTATGATGTGATTTAGCCGTAGCTCAGTGTTCATCTTTTGTCGAGCATCTTTAGTAGATTACTGTCATGTGCTTTGTTGACATGTTTGGGTGCAGTAGCTTAATTATTTGTTGCTTGCTAAGTAGCATCATGCTGTTAATGGCAGATTCGTGTCATTCTTGTATTGCTTGCCATTTGCAAACCGTGCATCTGATTCCGTTGTATTTTATATCGATTTCAACCGAAATCACCTCATCTATCCAGTGGCATGCTTCGTTTGCCAAGATTATGCCCTGTTCATGCTTGTCCTTCCGGAGCATGCATTCGCATTGCATATCTCCTCTCGCATATCATGCCATGTTTTGCATCATGTTGCTTGCGCATTGCATCGTGGTTGATATTGGTTCCTTTGCTTGTTCTCTTGTCTTGGGTAGAGCCGGGAGACGAGTACGTGAACGAGGATTCCGTTGAGAACACTTTCGAGGACCAAGCTTTCGACAACTCTGAGACTCTTGCAGGCAAGATGACCATACCCTCGAGATCACTTCTATCTTTGCTGGCTAGATTGCTCGCTCTTTTGCTATGCCTATGCTGCGATACCTACCACTTGCTTTATCATGCCTCCTATATTGCCATGTCAGCCCCTAACCATCCATGTCCTAGCAAACCGTTGATTGGCTATGTTACTGCTTTGCTCAGCCCCTCTTATAGCGTTGCTAGTTGCAGGTGAAGATGAAGTTTGTTCCTTGATTGGAACATGGACTTGTTGGAACATGTTTACTTGTTGGGATATCACAATACCGCTTATTTAATTAACGCATATATATACTTGGTAAAGGGTGGAAGGCTCGGCCTTATGCCTGGTGTTTTGTTCCACTCTTGCCACCCTAGTTTCCGTCATACCGGTGTTATGTTCCCGGAGTTTGCGTTCCTTACACGGTTGGGTGATTTATGGGACCCCCTTGACAGTTCGCTTTGAATAAGACTCTTCCAGCAAGGCCCAACTTTGGTTTTACCATTTGCCACCTAAGCCTTTTTTCCCTTGGGTTCTGCAGACTCAAGGGTCATCTTATTTTAACCCCCCCCCCCCCCCCCCCGGGCCAGTTCTCCTTCGATTGCTGGTCCAAATTAGAGCACCGTGCAGGGCCGTCCCTTGGCAACTTGGGTTATGTTGTCTCCTGTACACTTAGCTTATCCGGATGTGCCCTGAGACCGAGATATGTGCAGCTCCTATCAGGATTTGTCGGCACAATCGGGCGGCTTTGCTGGACTTGTTTTGTTGCTGTCGAAATGTCTTGTAGTCCGGGATTCCGAGATTGATCGGGTCTTCCCGGTAGAAGGAATATCCTTCGTTGACCGTGAGAGCTTATCATGGGCTAAGTTGGGACACCCCTGCAGGGTATTATCTTTCGAAAGCCGTGCCCGCGGTTATGAGGCAGATGGGAATTTGTTGATGTCCGGTTGTAGAAAACCCGAAGTTGACCTTAACTAAAACACATCAACCGCGTGTGTAACCGTGATGGTCTCTTCTCGGCGGGGTCCGGGAAGTGAACACGGTTGTTGGAGTAATGTTTGACGTAGGTCGTTTTAGGATCACTTCTTGATCACTTCTAGTTTCACGACCGTGCTTTGCCTTCTCTTCTCGCTCTCTTTTGCGTTGTAGCCACCATATGCTAGTCGCTTGCTGCAGCTCCACCTCACAAACCCCTTTCCCACCTTTAAGCTTAAATAGTCTTGATCTCGCGGGTGTGAGATTGCTGAGTCCCCGTGACTCACAGATATTATCACCACAGTTGCAGGTACCAACGATGTCAGTGCAGATGACGCGACCGAGCTCACTTGGGAGTTCGACGAGGAACGTGGCCGTTACTATGTTTCTTTTCCAGATGATCAGTAGTGGAGCCCAGTTGGGTGATCCGGGGATCTGTTTAGCATTTGGGGCAGTCTTCTTTCATTTTGGTACCGTAGTCGGACCTTGAGTGTAATCTGCATGATGGATGTTATTTATGTACTTGTGTGAAGTGGCGATTGTAAGCCAACTAGGTATCTTTTCCCCTATTTATTACATGGATTGTGTGAAGATTACCTCACTTGCGACATTGCTTTCAATGCGGTTATGCCTCTAAGTCGTGCCTCGACACGTGGGAGATATAGCCGCATCGAGGGCATTACAATCATATCCCGGAAGGCCTCATGGATCGCAAGAGGGAGGAGTTCTGTAACTTCACCCAGGGGAAGCTAACTGTGGATGCATACAGTCGCGAGTTTGGGAAGCTTGCACGCTATGCTCCCGAAGAGGTATCCACCGACGCCAAGAAGCAGGCAAGGTTCCGCAAGGGACTTAGCCCTGAGCTCCGTCGTGACCTTCGTCTGCATGAATACACTTCTTTTCCGAAGCTAGTCAATAAGGCCATTAGTGCCGAGACAGGGCAGAATGATTTTGAAGCTTCACGCAAGCACTCCCGTGACTATGGATCTTCATCCGGCTCTGGATCTCATAAGCGTCGGGTCTGGATCCCAAATTCTGCTATGCCACCCAGGTATACTCCGAGGCCATCCTTTGAGGCGCCTCGCCCCAATCAGCAGTATGTGCCGCCCAAGACTTTTGGTGGCCCCACTGCCAATGCTGCTCCACGCCCCAATTCGATAACTTGCTTCAAGTGTGGTGAGTCGGGCCACTACATCTGTGAGTGTCCCCAGAACAACCCCAGTCAGTTCGGAAAGTCTGTTGGCCGTGGTAAGTCAACAGCAAAGGTGCTTGTCGCCAAGCCAGCCACCACTGCTCGTGGCCAGGTCAACTACGTTTCAGCTGAAGAGACTCAAGAGGACCCCAACATCGTTCTCGGTACGCTCCTTGTTAATTGCCACCCGGCAACTGTTCTCTTTGATACTGGGGCATCTCATTCATTTATTTCAGAGAGCTATGCTCGATTGCACAACACTACCTTTAGTGACATGCCCACCTCCATGGAAATTCAAACTCCCGGTTCTAGATGGCAAACCTCTAGGATCAGCCATGGAAATGAAATTCTTGTCGACAGATTGGTTTTTCTCGCATCACTAATAGCTCTCAAGTCTTCGGACATAAACATCATCTTGGGTATGGACTGGATGTCATCTCATTACGCCATGATTGATTGCTCAACTAGAACTGTCCAACTTACCCATCCATCGGGCAAGAAAGTCAATGTTTTGACCCGAGTATTGGAGCGTCAGCTCTACTCTCTAAATGCCAATCCCCTTCCAGACCTCGAAGATATTCCAGTAGTCCGTGACTTCCCGGATGTCTTTCCAGAGGAACTGCCAGGTGTTCCACCTGACAGAGATGTCGAGTTCGTGATAGACCTTGTTCCAGGAACCGTCCCAATCTCTAGAAGACCTTATAAGATGGCACCCCTAGAACTAGCTGAGCTTAAGAAACAACTCGATGAGTCCTTGCAAAAAGGTTTCATCCGTCCTAGTTCATCTCCATGGGCTTGCCCCGTCCTCTTCGTCAAGAAGAAGGATGGAACGGATCGGATGGTTGTGGATTATCGACCTGTCAATTTGGTCACTATCAAGAACAAGTATCCGCTCCCCAGGATCAACGACCTGTATGACCAGCTCGTTGGATCCTCAGTCTTTTCCAAGATGGATTTGAGGTTGGGCTACCAGCAAATCAAAATCAAGAACGGGGACATTCCCAAAACGGCTTTCGTTACTCGTTACGGCCAATACGAGTACACCGTCATGTCCTTCGATTTAACCAATGCTCCAGCCACCTTCTCTCGGTTAATGAACTCGATCTTCATGGAGTACTTGGATAAATTCGTCGTGGTATACCTCGATGATATACTCATCTACTCCAAGAATGAGGAAGAACATGCCGAACATCTAAGGCTAGTATTGATGAAACTTCGAGAGCATCGCCTTTATGCCAAATTCTCCAAGTGCGAATTCTGGTTGCCAGAAGTGACCTATCTGGGCCATGTAATCTCTGGTAAGGGCATTGCTGTCAATCCCGAGCGAGTTCAAGCTGTCCTTGACTGGACTCCACCTGAAACGGTCAAGCAAGTTCGGAGTTTTCTTGGTTTAGCGAGCTATTGCCGCCGCTTCGTCGAGAATTTCTCCAAGGTTGCTAAGCCTCTAACTGAACTCCTCAAGAAAGATAAAAAGTTCGAGTGGACCCCACAGTGCGAGTTCAGCTTTCGGGAACTGAAAAGACGCCTGACATCTGCTCCCGTACTGGTACCACCAGATTTCTCTAAGGACTTTGTTATCTATTGCGACGCCTCGCGACAAGGACTAGGTTGCATACTCATGCAAGATCGTCATGTGATTGCCTACGCATCTCGACAGTTGCGTCCACATGAGGATAATTATCCCACTCATGATCTAGAGCTTGCAGCAGTAGTCCATGCACTCAAAACCTGGCGACACTACCTTCTGGGCAATCGTTGTGAAATTTACACTGATCACCAAAGTTTGAAATATATCTTCACCCAACCGGATTTGAATCTCAGGCAAAGACGTTGGGTCGAATTGATCTCAGATTACGACTTAGGAATAACTTACACCCCAGGCAAAGCCAATGTCATGGTTGATGCACTAAGTCGTAAATCTTATTGTAACAATCTGGTGTTACAACAAGGTCAACCACTTCTCCACGAGGAATTTCGTAAGCTTAACCTTCACATTGTTCCTCGAGGATTCCTTTCCACCCTGGTGGCGAAATCTAACCTTACGGATCAGATCATCAAGGCACAAAAGGTGGAGCCGGGAATTTCCCGTATCAAGAGAAACATCAAGAAGGGAGTTGCAGATTGTTTCTCCATTGATGATCAAGGTGTTGTGTTCTTTGGAAACCGTCTAGTGGTTCCCAAGGTACGCAACTTGAGGTGATTGATCCTTAAGGAAGCTCATGAATCCCCTCTCACCATTCATCCCGGTAGTACTAAAATGTATCAAGACCTACGCCAGAGGTTTTGGTGGACTAGGATGAACAGAGAAATCGCTCAATACATTGCAACTTGCGACGTCTGTCGTCGTGTTAAAGCAGAGCATCAACGGCCTGCTGGCACCCTTCAACCATTGGAGATTCCTGAATGGAAATGGGATAAAATCGGTATGGATTTCATTACCGGGTTTCCCAGAACCAAAAGAGGGAATAATGCTATCTTCATTGTTGTCGATCGTCTCTCCAAAGTAGCCCACTTCTTACCTGTTCGCGAGAGCATAACCGCTAGCCAGCTAGCTGATTTGTACATCTCTCGAATAGTGTCTCTCCATGGTGTCCCATTGGAAATTAACTCAGATCGTGGAAGTCTTTTCACCTCTCGATTTTGGGAAAGTTTCCAAAATGCTTTGGGAACTCGACTTTCCTTTAGCACCGCCTTCCATCCTCAATCAAGTGGTCAAGTAGAACGAGTCAATCAAATTCTGGAGGATATGCTCCGAGCTTCTGTCATCTCTTTCGGTATAAATTGGGAGAAGTGCCTACCATTCGCCGAGTTCGCTTATAACAATAGTTATCAAGCTAGCTTGGGCAAAGCCCCTTTCGAAGTTCTCTATGGACGAAAATGTCGAACGCCTCTTAACTGGTCAGAAACCGGCGAGAGACAACTCTTTGGCCCGGACATGATCCAGGATGCAGAAGAGCAGGTTCGCATTATTCGTGAGAAGTTGAAAACCGCCCAATCCCGACAAAAGAGTCAGTATGACCGCAAGCATAAGCCCATGGCTTATGAAGTCGGCGAGATGGCTTACCTTCGGGTTACACCTTTAAAGGGAACCCATCGATTCGGTATCAAAGGCAAATTGGCTCCTTGTTACATTGGACCTTTTCGCATTCTTGCAAAACGAGGAGAAGTTGCCCACTAGCTGGAACTACCTCCGCATCTCTCTAGAGTTCATGACGTCTTCCACGTTTCTCAACTCAGGCGTTGCTTCTCGGATCCTATCCGTGGAGTGGACCACAAAACGCTTGATCTCCAAGATAACCTCACCTATCGATCCACGTTCGTATCCTTGATCAAGCCGAGCGTACCACTCGACGCCACAATATCAAGTTTCTCAAGGTTCAATGGTCACACCATTCCGAGCAAGAAGCTACATGGGAAAGGGAGGATCGTCTTCGACTCGAGTACCCCACCTTCTTTCCAGAGGAACCTAAATCTCGGGACGAGATTCTTTTGAGTGGGGGTGAGTTGTCACATCCTAGCTAGCTCATGCATTAGAGTGTGCATCATGTTTACTTTTGACAGAAATTTGAAATGGGGAAGGCAGAACCCCCCAGCACCCCTCCTGAAATCAACTAGGGTTTACTAAAAATATTTTCAATGAACCTGAAATGCCCTTCTAAAATGTTCACTCTCTTTGTCTTGGGTTGAAACCTCTGGCAAAAATGGTGCATAATTTTCTAGGTCAACAGAAGGTCATTGAGTTAATGCATAAGTATTTGAATTTGGGCATTTTAAATTTATAATTTTTTTCAAATGCTCAAATATCTCCAAACTAAAATGTTCCTTGCTGGAATTATTCTAACTAAGGATCAGATGAAGTTTGGTGATTTTAGGAGTTGTTTTAGTATTTTGAATAAGTCCACAAAGTTACAGAAAAATAGAAAAGGGAAAAGCAGAGGAAAACTTACCTGGCGCCTAACCGGCCCACCTGCCGGCCCAGCCCAGCTGCCGCGCCAGTGAGCTGCTTGGCTTGGCCAGGCAGGCGCGCAGGTGCTCGACGCCGGCACCAGCGCGCGCCACGCAGCTCCCCGCCGCCCTGCTTCACCTCCTCGCCACCCTGCTGCCCTGGACGCGTTCCACGTCGCCGCCCCGAGCCCCTGGACACGCCCACTCGCCCTGCCTCGCCTCCTTCGCTCCCCTTCGCCATGGCCGACGCCACCGTCCCCGCTCCGCCGTCGTAGCCATAGCCACCGTCGTCCCCGCGCCACCCGACCGTGTCCACGAGCTCCGCCACCCTCTTCTTCTTCGAGCAAGACGAGCCCCGAGCGCTCGCCCGCTCTGGAATCGCCCCCGACCCCGTCTTCCCCAACTCCAGCCGCCGAGATCGCCATCATCGCCCCGCTCAGCTCCGACCTTCCCGAGCCCGCCTCGACGCTCGCTGCAATCACCGTGAGCCTGGCCACCTTCCCATCCTCCCCGTTCTCTCTCTCGAGCCCCATAGCGATTACATGTAGCTCGCCCGCACGCACCGCCGCGGAGCTCGTCGCCGACGAGGCTCCGGCCACCCAACGGTCACGCCACCGTGTCCATCGCACTCACCACGTTGCGTTGGGTCCAACCCTGCACTCCACATGCCTCACCTTGCCCCCTAGCGACGAGTCCGAGCTCACCCGAGCCCCGGCGCCGCCAAACTCGTCGCTGGCGCCAACTCCGGCCACCCCGACCCCAACTAACTCCACCAGTAGCCGCGGCTCGTTCCCAGGAGCGCGTAGATGCCTTCCGCGCCCCATTTGGTGGCCGGAACGGCCAAATCCACTTTGCTCCGCCGCGTCTGGCCTCGCCGGCGACTAGACGCCGACGAGTTGACCCTTGACGGTTGACGGGTGGGCCCTCGTTGACTCCCGTGAGTCAATGACAGGTGGGGCCCCCCTGTTAACTAATTGGATTAGTTCTAATTAAAGTTAATTAGTTAAACTAACTACTGACATGCGGGTCCCACTGGTCAGTTTGACCTGGACGACCCCGTTGACCCCTGACGTCACGCTGACCTCATGCTGACGCAATTAATTAATTACTGGATTTATTCTTATACAGGAAAATCCAGAAAATAGTTCAAACTTCAAAAATTCATAGAAAATTATCTGTAACTCCAAATGCAAAGTTCTATATATGAAAAATGATCAGAAAAATCCAAGATATCCATTGGTGCTGGTTTCATGCATGTCAGAACAAGTTAAACCCACTGTTTAGGCATTACAATATGATACACTAGTATGATCTTAATAAATGAGTTTCCATTTGAATCTTTGGTTCAAATGGGTTCATTCCCTTCTGGTTTAACTTGCACTAGGTCAGGACACATTCATATTGCCATGTCATAGCATGCATCATATTGTTGCATATCGCCATGTATTGATTGTGTTCCGATGTGTTCATCGTGGTAGGTTCTGCCTCCGAGGATATCTCCGAGTATCCAACTGAAGGGCAGTATCCCACGACCACTCCATCGGGCAAGCAACTCGTTGATCATTCCGATACAAACCCATGTTCTCGCTTCTGCCCTTGTTTACTGCATTAAGACAACGCGTTTCAAACTGCTGTGTGTTGCGGTAGATGAACCCACTTCCTTTGCATGACTTGTCATTGCCACAGTAACTAGATGAAACCCACTAGCATGTGTAGGAGTTGATTGAGCCAATACATGTGTGTGTGTGTTCCTACCATGCTATGCTTGCTATGCTTAGAGTTGTGTCAGGTCTGGCTCATCGGGATGATGATCCGGAGTGAAAGGTTGTATCGTTGTCAATAGTGTGGAAGTGTTGAACACGATTTGGTAAAGGAATCGATGGAAGGCCATGTAGGAGTACATGGTGGGTTGTTTCATTGAGGCCGTCCTTAAGAACTGAGATCTGTGTGTGTGATTTAAGACTCAGCTACTACCACGCATTGGGCCCGAAACCAATGGACCCTCTCGGCTTCTTGATCACGCTTGTCCTCTGTCCAGGAGTGGCAAAGTAGTTTCTGGTGTTTGTAGCATGCTGGGGGCCGCACGCGGCGCTGACCATCGGGGTGGGCTGTGTTGCGGTAGGCACGTGGCCGGGTCAACCGGGCGCCCGTATGGTGTCTCGGAACCCTGTTCACATCGTTCGGGGCTGTTAGTGGAAACCTCGGCCGGACTCCCTGCGGATGGAACCCGAATAGGCGATAAACCTGGACTAGAGACTTGAGTGTTTAGGTAGGCCGTGGCCGACACCCTCGCTGGGCTTCCGCTTGAAGGTTGCCGAGTACATGTCGTGTAAACGGCGATAAGTGGTGAGAGCGTGTGTGAAGAAGTACACCCCTGCAGGGTATAAATCTATTCGAATAGCCGCGTCCGCGGTAAAGGACTACTTGGTCACCTATACAGTTCATAGATAAGTTAAATGGATACTACTAAAAATCTCAAGATAAGTGTGAGTACCGCGGATGGCCCTCTTGTATGAGGACGAGAGAGGATCCACGGTGGGGTATTGTGATGGTGATAGTGGACTCGTGTGCGACAAATGATTTACAAGTGGTGTCTATCGTAGGATAGCTTAGCCAAGAGTCAAAGCTGGCCTGCTGCAACAACCCCACTACCTTCTTGAGAATGTGCATGTATAGTAGGTTCCTGTTGTAAGACTTGCTGAGTACCTCGGTACTCATGTTGCTTTAACCATGTTTTTCAGACGACTGCACCAACCCCTCTGATGGGTTCTATGTAGACCTCGACGTTGACGAGTGACTTATCACCCAGGTGGTGATCCAAGACTTGTGAAGGGTCGTTGTAGATAGACAGGCTTCGTCAAGCCTTCTTTCTTTCTAGTGTCTGTACTCAGACTACTTTGCTTCCGCATGTGCTTGTATGTTTGTATGACTTGAGTGTTGGGTCATGTGCCCCCTATCTGTATGGATGATATGTATGGCTCCTCGGAGCCTTCTAAATAAAGTACTTGAGTCGTAGAGTACTATTGTGATGCCATGTTGTATTTACTCATATCGGGCATATTGTGTGTATGATTGAAATGCTTGGTATGAGTGGGATCCGACTATCTAGTTGTTTATCCTTGGCAGCCTTTCATATGGGGAAATGTAAGTCTTGTGCCTCTGAGCGATAGTAGTCCGCTACAGCCCGGTTCACCGGAGTCCTGCTAGCCCAGCACTACTGCTTGGACACTTGACTGGCCGGCATGTGTTTCACGTTGTTCCCGTGTCTGTCCCTTCGGGGAAACGTCACGCGCTGTTATTCGGAGTCCTGCCTAGCCTGCTACAGCCCGGGTTACCGAAGTCTTGTTAGCCCAGTGCTACAGCCCGAATAAATACGTTGATGACCGACATGCTCGATGTGATTCATGTATGCCTGTCCTCATAGGCTAGCGCCGCTTTGGGTTCACGACTAGCCATGTCGGCCCGGGTTCTCTGTCATATGGATGCTAGCGACACTATCATATACGTGAGCCAAAAGGCGCAAACGGTCCCGGGCCAGGTAAGGTGGCACCCGTGGGAGTACCGTGCGTGAGGCCGCAAAGGGATATGATGTGTTACACGCTGGATCGATGTGGCATAGGATCGGGGTCCTGACATGATGTGGAAGAAAAGGCGAGAGCAAAGGACACACGTGCTCGAGGTATTGTGGGAGGATCTAGTGCCAATCTGGTACAGATGCAGAACTTCCAGCCCCACAAGTTCAAGAACAAGGGCAAGTTTGACAGTAAAGCAAAGTTTGATGGGAAGAACAAGGTTGTGCAGCACAAGAACTTCAAGAAGAAGAATGACAAGAAGAAAGGTGTTTGTCATGTGTGTGGAGATCCTGATCATTTGGCTCCTAGTTGCCCTAATCGCTATGACAAGCGTCATCCTGGGAAAGGCGGCCAGACCGATAATGTCGTCATTGGAGACACTGCCATGAAGGATGCTGGGTATGGTATATTTCTCACTATTCTTTCAGTATGTCATCCTCCTTATTGGTTGATTGAAACAGGTGCTAATGTGCATGTATGCGGTGATATTTCCATGTTTTCGTCTTATCAGACCGCAGGGACTTCAACTGTGCTGATGGGCAACGGTTCGAGTGCTTCTGTTCATGGTGTCGGCACGGTCGATATGAAGTTTACTTCGGGGAAGATCGTGCAGCTGAAGAACCGGCATTATGTCCCCTCCGTCAATAAAAATCTTGTTAGCGGATCTCTTCTGTGTAGAGATGGCTATAAGCTTGTCTTTGAGTCGAATAAATTTGTAATATCCAAGTATGGAACCTTTGTTGGTAAAGGCTATGAGTCAGGAAGCCTGTTTCGTTTATCCTTGTCAGACATTTGCAATAAAGTTGCTAATCATGTTTGCAACAATAGTGAATCAAATGTGTGGTATTCGCTTCTTTGTCATGTTAACTTTGGTTGCATGTCGCGACTAGAAAAGTTGAACTCAATCCCTAGTTTCACCTCTGTCATGGGATCTAAGTGTCAAGTTTGTGTGCAAGCTGAGAAACCTCGTAAGTCTCACACGACTGCGGAAACAAGAAATCATGCACCACTAGAGCTCATACATTTAGATCTATGTGAAATGAATGGTGTTTTGACAAAAGGTGGAAAGAAATATTTCATCATGTTAATTGACGACTCCACTAGATACTGCGTGTGTATCTTCTGAAATCTAAGGATGAGGCTTTGAACTTTTTCAAGAACTATAAAGCTGAAGTGGAAAACCAACTTGATTGGAAAATCAAGAGGCTTAGGTCCGACCGTGGTGGAGAGTACTTTTCCAATGAATTTGATGATTTTTATACGGAACATGGTATAATCCATGAGAGGATGCCTCCCTATTCACCTCAGTCAAATGGGGCAGCCAAAAGAAAGAATCGTACTCTAACCGATTTGGTTAATGCCATGTTAGACACATCGTGTCTCTCCAAGGCATGGTGGGGGGAGGCGATATTGACTGCATGTCATGTCCTAAACCGAATTCCCGCAAAGAATAAAGAGATAACTCCGTTCGAGGAATGGGAGAAGAAAATATTAAAGCTCTATTATCTATGAACCTGGGGTTGTTTGGCGAAAGTCAATGTGCCAATTCCAAAGAAGCGCAAGCTTGGACCGAAGACAGTGGATTGTGTTATCCTGGGATATGCTTTTCATAGCATTGGTTATAGATTCTTGGTTGTAAAATTTGAGGTACCTGACATGCATGTCGGTACGATCATGGAGTCGAATGATGCGACTTTCTTTGAAGATATCTTTCTCGTGAAAGATATGGCTACCTCATCTAATCAGGAGATGCCTAGTTCATCGAATCAGGAACTGGTTACAATTACCAAACCTGTCATTTCGATGAAACACTTTGAAAGTCATGTGGAGGAGAACAATGAAGTTCCTACTGTCGGTGTCAAAGCCGGCGGATCTCGGGTAGGGGGTCCCGAACTGTGCGTCTAGGATCGATGGTAACAGGAGACGGGGGACACGATGTTTACCCAGGTTTGGGCCATCTCTATGGAGGTAATACCCTACTTCCTGCTTGATTGATCTTGATGATTATGAGTGTTACAAGAGTTGATCTACCACGAGATCGTAATGGCTAAACCCTAAAAGTCTAGCCTATGAATATATGGTAATGAATGTGTCCTATCCGGACTATCTCTCCAGTTTATATAGACAATGGAGAGATCTAGGGTTACATGGAGTCGGTTACATAAGAAGGAATCTTTATAGTTGGTCGCCTAGCTTGCCTTCCACGCCAAGGAAAGTCCCATCCGGACACGGATATAGTCTTCGGTCTTTGTATCTTCACGACCCATCAGTCCGGCCCATAGATATGAGGCCGGACGCCCGAGGACCCCTTAATCCGCGACTCCCTCAATAGCCCCCGAACCAGTCTTCGATAGCGGGATGTTCGGCACACATATTGTCTTCGGTATTGCAAGGTGGGTTCCTCCTTCGATGATTTCCAAGTAATGTATTCGGCCATTGATCCAATGTCGTCTCCTTGGCTTCTGCGCGTTTTAAGTAATCTTCGTTCTCCACGTGTCAAGTGAATGTGGAAAGTCAGGGTATTTTTGCGAATAACACCCCGTCTTCGTAAGGAAGAGAGCCTATTTAAAGGGATTGGATCCTAGATCCATTCAGCGCTAGACAGAAGAAATCTCCAGAGAATGCTTAGGGGAGACCATTCCAGCATGGCCAGTATTCCTAGCTCCTCTGCTCGTCCCGGCCCAGAGAAAGGCGAGTGGGAGAGGTGTTCTGTGTCTCATAGCCAATTGACAAAATTGCAAACACAGGTATTCCTTCCCCCTGCAGATCTAGTCCCTGTTCGTACGGGGCTAGCTTCCTTCAATGAGGGGACTCAGGCAGAGGACTTTCCCAATCCGTCCGGGGGAGAGCGAGGTTGTTTCGTCCCCTACCTACTAAGAGGCATTGGATTTCCAATCCATTCGTTCCTCTGAGGGCTTCTGGAGTACTACGGCCTCCAGCTGCACAACCGGACTCTATTCTGCACATTGTGGGTTACGTCGCTTTGTGCGAATTATTCCTGGGTGTTGATGCTCATTTCGAGTTGTGGAGGAAGTTGTTCTGCCTCGTCCCGCGCAATCATGAAGGGTCTATATTTGAAGTGGGCGGAGCCGAAGTATGGCGCGTCGCCAATACCGGATATCCATCAGGCACACCAAGGAAGGCACCTGATGGATGGCCCTCCGAATGGTTCTATATCGAGGATGTCCTGCTTCCTGATCCGGTTCGAAAGGGTCTTCCTGAATTTGCGGTCGTCCCATTGAAGAAACGCCACAGTTGGCATCCCCGGAGTCTTAAAGAAGAAGATGGCGCAGAGGTTCGTCAGCTGATGAGCAAGATAAAAGAGCTCACTCAGTCCGGGCTCACAGTAATCAAGGTTATGGCGATCTCCATAGTGCGAGGGGTTCAGCCGCTCCAGTACAGAGGGCTTCCCATGTGGGACTACAATGGGGAGGATGATGCCTCTCGCTGTGGCTGGAAAGGTCCGGATACCCCTGCCGCTTTGGTTAAGATATTAGACGAACTGTGCAAAGGGGAGGAAAAGATATTTCTTTGCATCAAGCTCAGAGACGGGTACTCTATGTATAACCCTCCCAGTTGGGTAAGGTCCAACCCCTCTGTTTTTACTCCCTCCATCTCCGAATTACCTTTTATAAATTTCTAGTTTGTTCGCTTATGACAACACTGGCGAAAGGTCACCGAGGGATCCCATAGTCCCTCCCCGCAGCCGGAGGACCACAACCGGGAGCTTGATCCCGGGTTCGAAGAGGATCCGGATATATTTGTGGTGCTCGCGGAGGGGGTGTTTTACCAGACGAGCTATGATGGCATAGAAGTGGCCATCATTGCCGACTACCCTGGTCTTCTTCCTGCTTCACAGGTAAGTAATCAAGAAACACCTTTTCTGAAAGGGTGTTCTTACTTTTCCTCACCCACCGCATCGTTGCACGTTGCTACAAGGGAGGCGTTCAACGGTACCGAGGAAATCGGTTCCTAGGCCGTGCAGGCCTTCGAAGAGGAGGGCCGGTGAAGGCACCGCCGGGCCCTCATCAAGGAGGTACGGATAAATATATTTTTCAGCGGCCATATCCGACTGTGACTCATGAACCCGTTTGATTATAGGAGAAGGGTTCACGAACTGTATCCGGGGGTCCGGCTGGCCGTGCTCCCAACAATCAGGATTTAGATCCAGTCGGGGAGACGGGGGCCGATGTAGGAACAAAGCCGGATTGCCCTTCGGCCGAGGGTTCAGACAATATGTCTGTTACCAACTCGGAAGTGGAGCGCACCATGAATCATCGGCGCTGCAGAGCTGTTTTACGGGACCCAAAGTTCTCGGACGAGGCATTTAATGCCTTCAGCTCGGGTGACGCATACATCCGAGCTGCTCGAGACGGGCTTAGAAAAGCCACGAGGCAATATCTGACAGATGTGCAGGTAAGTTTTATTTGTCAAAATGGATAGCCATATACCCGTAGCCCCCGGGACTGAAAGCAGTTGGTACAACTGATTTAAGGACCATTGTATGACCAGGTTCTTATAGAGAAGAAAAACCTGCTGACCCAAGAGCTGGAACAATGTCGGGCGCAGCTAAATGCTGCTACCGCCGAACTGGAAAAGTCCAAAAAGACGTCGCCTGGTAATTTTCCCCTCCATCGAAAAATATAATCATATGCCATTAGTGCTAATAGTCCTGCCTATATCATGACACGATTGTTAGAGGAACTCAAAGAGGCGCTGGAAGTCGCGCAAGCGAATGAACAAGAAGCCAAGAAGCTACATGCTACGGGCGACAGTGTGCTGAAGCAGGCCATTGAGAAAAACCAGCTCCAGGATTGCAAAACCCATCTAGGTGAAGAGTTGAAGGATGTGCGGGCCCAGCTAGCCGATTCTGTGAAGGAGAACAAGAAGCTGCGGGGCGGCATATTCAGTATGTGTCCGAACTATTGTTAAAGTAGTTCAGAGATGGATATAATTGATATAATTATGATTGCAGGTATATTGACGGGTCGTCCTGAAGAGGAGGTGTCCGGATCAGCTGATGATCTGCTGCAAAGACTATCGCAGGTGCACGAGCATGCTCGGCTGGCCAGGCGGAGCATTGCCAAGGCCTTATGGCCATCCACCTCCCCTCCCGGAAGTATGGAGGAGCTCGTAGAGCTGTTCAAGGAGCGCGGCGGCGTATCCGGTTATGGAAGATATCAGCCTGTCGAGAGGGTGCGCGAGAAGCTTAGGCCATGGTGAAAACTCGGTACACCAAGCTTGATCCTAATCACATGGCTCGGGTCGGACTGCTAGGGTCAAATGGGGAAGAAATTCCTATTAGTTTAGTGTATGACCAAGTAGAGGTGGCCGCCAAATACTCCCAACAGGATTGTAAGTTAGACCACCTGTTGGACGGTATAGAGAAGGAAGTGTTTGAGTCCCAATGACTATGTACTTTCCTTACCCTATGTAATTCTAGCTGAATTGTGTAGCATTTTTCACGGCAGACCTTTTCGCTTCAACCTCCAGAGTCGATGGTGCGGAGTGTTTCCGAATACCCTCGCGGCCGAATAGACCGGGGTATGTTTCGAAAACTAGGCGTAGGGGTCATAGTTTCTTGAACAGATAAGTTGTATCCGGCTAGTTATGTTATATTACATTGAGATTTTAAGAAACATCTTCCAGGGAGAATAGTTCCGTTAAGGGTTCCTTTCCCTGGGTGTGCATGCATTAGTAGACATGTCCGAATTGTGATGCAAAAATCACAGTGTGTATAGCTTCCGGGCGTTCACAATAGAGTGAGTGCAAATAGTATTTTTCATCCACCGACCGAATATTCCCTTAAGAATGCTAGCTTTCGGCTTCACCTAGTCTGAGGTACACATCCGGATGACCCGACAGTAACAATCGCAGAGGTGCTCCCTTTACCACCTAGCCGAACAATCGGTAATGTAGGGGTAAGCACAGGAACCAGGCAACCCAGCTTGGCCAAAACTTAAGTCATATCGATGCATATAATAGTGAAGAAAAGACACACGGGAAAAACGCGTGTGTGTGATGAGCTTGATGCTCGGAAAATAGTATTAACAAGCTTCTGTTAAAGAAGCCCCCAGGTATGATGGGCGTACATATGTGAAAAATGTGTACGCCAGCAGTATTCGGTCGAGCCAAATGAGAGCTTTAAGGAGAAAAGAAGAATTGTGTAAAATGGGGAAAAAGTAATGGAAACTATAGGGGAGAAGGAGACTAACAAAGAGTTCGGCGCTAGGCATAGAACCTTCGGAGCCAGGCCGCGTTCCATGGGTTCGGCCCTAGGCGATTGTCTGATGCGTCATGAAGACGGTACGCTCCTCCGGTAATAACTTCGTCAATTATGAAGGGACCCTCCCATTTGGGCTTGAGTTTGTCCTTTTTCTTCTCCTGCAAGCTTAGAACGAGTTTGCCAACATTGTAAGTCTTGGCCCGTACTTCTCTGCTTTGATATCTTCGAGCCTGCTGCTGATAAAATGCTGAACGGGCTTTGACGACATCATGCTCCTCCTCCAGGGCGTCTAGGCTGTCCAACCGATCCAACTCGGCCTCTTTCTCTTCGTACATACGCACTCGAGGTGGGTCATGTATAATATCGCAGGGCAATACAACCTCTGCACCGTACACCATGAAGAAAGGTGTGTATCTGGTAGTATGGTTGGGCGTGGTCCACAGCCCCCAGAGTACGGAGTCAAGCTCTTCGACCTATTGTTTGTCTAATTCTTTCAAAGACCGCACTAGCCTGGGTTTGATGCCGCTCATAATAAGACCATTAGCTTGCTCGACTTGACCATTTGTTTGCGGGTGGTAGACAGAGGCGTAATCGAGCTTAATGCCCAGATTGGCACACTAGGTTTTCACCATTCAGCTGTGAAATTGGAACCGTTATAAGTGATGATGCTGTGCGGTACCCCATAACGATGCACCGCATCGGAGATAAATGCAATCACCGGTCCGGACTCGGTCGTTTTAACTGGTCTAGCCTCTATCCACTTGGTGAATTTATCCACCATGACCAGCAGTTATTTTTTCTTATGGCTTCCCCCTTTAAGGGGTTCGAACATGTCCAAGCCCCAGACCGCGAAGGGCCATGTAATGGGGATGGTTTGTAGGGAGGTTGGGGGCATATGGCTTTGGTTGGCGAAGAGTTGGCATCCAACGCAGCGCTGGACGAGGTCATGTGCATCTGCCCGGGCCGCAGGCCAATAAAATCCTGTCCGGAAGGCCGTGCTGACAAGTGCCTGGGCTGCGGCGTGGTGCCCACCGAGACCGGCGTGAATTTCTGCCAAGAGTTGCCGCCCCTCCTCCTTGGAGATACACCTTTGAAGGACTCCGGTGGTGCTTTTCTTGTAGAGCTCTCCCTCGTGAACTTTATAGGCCTTCGAACACCGGACGATGCGGCGAGCCTCGTCTGATCTTCTGGGAGCTCCTTCCTATTAAGGTAGGCCAAGAATGCTTCGGTCCATGGGGCAATTACTGCCATGATGAGGTGTGCCGATGGTGTTATTCCGGTGGCTGAGCCTCCGATGATGTCGGCGTGTTCACTATCTATGTTTGTGTTTGGAATGGGACCTTCGTTGTTTTCTCCCCCTTGCCACACCACGGATGGTTTAAAGATCCTCTCGAGGAAGATGTTAGGTGGGACGAGGTCGCGCTTAGCACCGATGCAAGCAAGGACGTCTGCCACCTGATTACTTTCGCGGGCGATGTGATGAAATTCGAGCCCCTCAAATCAAACCAACATCTTCAAGACGACATTATGATAAGTTGCCATCTTTGGATCTTTGGCATCAAAGTCTCCATTAATTTGGGATATTGCGAGGTTTGAGTCCCTGCGCACCTCCAGGCGTTGTATGCCCACTGATACGGCCATCCGAAGGCCATGTAGCAAGGCCTCGTATTCGGCTGCGTTGTTGGAGTCTGTGTATAATATTTGGAGTACGTAATGGATGATGTCTCCTATGGGGTACGTTAATACGACGCCCTCCCCTAGCCCTGCCAACATTTTGGAGCCGTCAAAATGCATCACCCAGTTGGAATATGTGCCGTACTCTTTAGGGAGTTCGGCCTCTGTCCACTCAGCGACGAAGTCAGCCAGTACCTGGGATTTGATGGCTCGACGTGGTTTGTATGTGTCGAATGGCAGGAGCTCAATGGCCCATTTGGAAATCCGGCCCGTTGCATCCCGGTTGTTGATTGTATCACCGAGGGGCACTTCGGAAGCCACCATGATCGAGCACTCCTGAAAGTAGTGTCGCAATTTTTTAGATGCCATGAAGACTGCATATGCTTTCGTTTGATAGTGAGGGTATCGGGATTTGCATGGTGTGAGGACGGTGGATACATAGTATACCGGATTTTGGAGCGGGAACTTGTGTTTGTCCTGTTCTCGTTCGACGACGAGTACGGCGCTCACCACTTGATGTGTTGCCGATATGTATAGCAACATGGGTTCGCCTGCGTTTGGTGCAGCCAGGATTGGATTTCTTGCTAGGAGGGTCTTTATTTCCTCCAGTCCGACAGTCACCGCGTCTATCCATTCGAAGTTATCTGTGCACCGTAAGAGGCGATAGAGCAGGAGTGCTTTTTCTCCTAGTCTGGAGATAAAGCGGCTTAGTGCTGCCACGCATCCTGCCAGTTTTTGGACGTGTTTGAGGTCTGTTGGAGTAGCTAACTGTGATAGAGCTCAGATTTTAGCAGGATTTGCTTCGATTCCTCTGTTGGAAACTATGAAGCCCAGTAGTTTTCCAGCGGGGACGCCGAAGACACACTTCTCTCGGTTGAGCTTAATGTCATATGCTCGGAGGTTGTCAAACGTGAGACGTAGATCGTCTATTAGTGTTTCGACGTGCCTAGTATTAATGACAACATCATCAACGTAAGCTTCTACCGTTTTGCCGATCTGTTTCTCCAGGCATATTTGGATCATGCGTTGGTATGTCGCGCCGGCGTTCTTGAGCTCGAAGGGCATAGTATTGAAGCAGAATGGCCCGTATGGGGTAATAAATGTTGTTGCAGCTTGATCGGATTCCTTCATTTTGATTTGATGGTATCCGGAATATGCATCGAGGAAACACAGTGAGTCATGTCCTGCGGTGGCGTCAATGATTTGATCAATGCAGGGAAGGGGAAAAGGATCCTTAGGGCAAACCTTGTTGAGATCCTTGAAATCGACACACAGGCGCCAGGATTTATCTTTCTTTGGTACCATCACCAGGTTTGCCAGCCAGTCCGGATGCTTGATTTCTCTAATGAATCCAGCCTCGATGAGCTTGGCCAGCTCCTCCCCCATGGCTTGTCGCCTGGGTTCGGAAAAGCGCCGCAGTGTTTGCTTGACTGGTTTAAATCCCTTTAATATGTTTAGGCTATGTTCGGCCAACTTATCTGAAGTGTGCCAGGCAAATATGTCCCAGTTTTTACGCAGGAACTCTCATAGTGCAGTGTCAACTGTTGGTGTCAGTTGAGCTCCGATAGATGCTGTCTTCTTGGGGTCCGTTGGGTGGACCTGGAATTTGGCTATTTCTTCTGCTGGTTTGAATGAGGTGGATTTGGGGCGTTTGTCAAGGATCACATCGTCCCTGTCCACTTTGGAGCATAGTGCAGTTAATTCTTCAGCCACGAGGGCTTCGGATAGCGCTTCCAGGGACAGGGATGCGGTTTTGTTTTTAGCGCGCAGTGCTATGTCCGGATCACTAACGAGAGTGATTATACCGTTTGGTCCGGGCATTTTGAGCTTCATATATCCGTAGTGAGGTATAGCTTTGAAGCATGTGAAAGCATCCCGCCCCAATAAGGCGTGATATCCGATGCTGAAAGGGGCCACTTGGAAGGTTATTTCTTCGGACCGATAATTCGGCGTGCCGAATACCACGTCAAGTGTGATTTTGCCCGCGCACCGCGCCTCCCGACTAGGAATAATTCCACGGAAGGTTGTGTTACTTTTGTTGGTGTACAAAAAGGGGATACACTTTTTGTACCCCTATAACTATGCACGGGCAGTCTGAGCCACGGGCGCCGCCACACCAAGCACGGCAAGGGAGGTAAGCCAAGGTAAGGCCGAAGCTAAAGAGAAGCAGAACGACGCCAAGACCAAGACCACAAAGAGCAAAGGGGACAAAGAAGACCCCCCCCCCGGCAAGATCCTTTCCGGTGGGCAGCTTTAGCTAACCCGGCAAGATCCTTGCCGTGGCAGCTCGCCCCACACCTACGGAGCGAAGTCACCCTTGAATCCACCGCCCCCATGGGGCAAGGATTCGGGAGACATCCTCGTGGTGGCATGCAGATCTTTGTGAAGATATTCAAGAACAAATACCCAATTAAGAAGGTGATGATCCTTGGCGTGATCCCAGCCAAGGAGGACCACAAGGCCCCCGGCAAGAGCCTTGCCAGGGATGACGGCGGGCGCCACGGCAAGACCCTTGTCGGGTCCCCGGCAAGGCCCTTGCCAAGGACGCCCGTGGGGCCACCATCAGGCCCGCACCAGTCGCACCTCCACCGCCGTTCGCATGCAGCTGCCGACCCAACCAATTGGGCAGGCACCTGCGTGGCGGTGTACAGATCTTCGTGGAGACCCACTACTGCGCCACCTCAGCTGCCTGCCTGCCTACATGGCACCACAAGCACCGCTGGCCAGGGCGCGTGTCGACGCAAGAGGGAGCGGCGACGGACGACACAGGGCTCTCCCCCGTCCCCGATAAAGCAAGGACACCTAAGCAAGGCGCATTAAATGTGCCTTGTCATGTAATGTGAGGGATAACCTCGCATTACTGTACCCTTTCCACCTCCTGTGTGCCACTGTGGCAACCCCTTTCCTATAAAAGGAGGCCCGAGGCGACCAGGAGGAGGATTCGGCTTTTTGGAGCTCTTCACGCCCCATAGCTAGCTCAAGAACACAGATATACAATCCACCAAAGCAGGAGTAGGGTTTTACGCATCCTCACGGCCTGAACCTGGATAAAGGAACCGTGTGCTGTCTGTTTGATCCGCTCTTGTCGCGACCCCGCGCCCCGCAACCGTAGTAGGGATGCTTGTGATCCCATAGGTGTCGTTTCCCACCGACATCTTTGGCGCGCCAGGTAGGGGCAGCGTAGTTGTGAGAATCGGCTTTAGCAGTTAGTTCGACGCTCCTTCATCGTCATGGCACCCAAGAAGAAGACGACGGTGGCGGTTGGCCTATCGGAAGCCGTACATCCCGTCCCGACGCGGGCGAGCAGCGGACCGGTCACGGAAAGGACCTGGGGCGTCGTTCGCGAACACCAACACCGTCCCAGCAGCCGGAATTTGGGAGGTGGCGATGTTCGTGCGCCTGGTAACGGGCTGGACGCCGCCAAATCCAAAGACGGAGCCAGGCCCTCTGCGGGTGGCGCGGGGCTTCCAAGATCGCCGCCACCCCGCCCGAAGGCGACGCGAGGGCTTCCCAGACTCCCACGCCGGGCCTGACGGCGCGCTCCTCTCAAGCGGCGAGGGACGAACGGCGTAATCACTCCGAAGACCAAGGGCATCGCCGCGGGAAGAGCCCCGAGCGCCCCTCCCGGGATGTAGAAGACCTGCCCGCTCGCCGAGGCGCTGGCGAAGATGGCATGCGGGCGCGGGGTCGTCATAGAGATCCTTCTGACATGGTCAGCAGTCGAAGCGCGTCGCGATCCGTGCAGGTTTCGCTGCCACCAACGCCAGCAGAAGCCCTGGCGCGCGCTGTTGCTCCTGGATTTGCCTCCCACTACGGGGAAACTCGACGAATGGAGAGCCACTATCTGAAGCCTTGTTGCGGTGTCCAACAAGGACGAACCGAGTCCGGCGGAGCCCCCGGGTCGACGCTCCGACGGAGTCCCACGCACCAGTGGCAGGAGAGCCGGCGTCGCCGCGACCACGGTGCACTCACCCCCTCCTCGCCCGGCGCCACGAACGCCAGCCCGTCGTGACGTCACAGGCGACGAAATCTCCATAGCGTCGTCCGACCCGCGGACCCACTGTGACCAGCGCCAAGTCCTTTGGGAACGAGAACATGAAGACGCTCGAACCACTATCGATCGCTGGCGCAGAGCGCGCCACCAATCAGACAGGCGAGCAGGGCCTGCTGTGAACTACCCGGCACCGGAGAACCCTGGAGGCCTACCTTACGAGGTAGGTTGTCCGGCTTTTACTCGTGAGCCGCGGCAGTTCCAGTGGCCCACTAACCGCACTTTCAAACCTAACGTGGGCGAAAAGTACAGTGGCAAGACCCACCCGTCCGAGTTCCTCAGCATTTACACCATCGCGATGCAAGCTGCCGAAGCCCGTGACGATAAGGTGCTTGCGAATTACTTTCTGTTGGCTCTTAAACCCAACGCCATGTCATGGTTGATGCACTTGCCGGTAGACTCCATTTCCAACTGGTCGGATTTGTGCCATGAGTTCGTGGTCGCCTTTACTGGAGGCCACCAAGCCCATGGCTAGGCGAGCGACCTGCACGTCATTCCCTAGAAGGGAGGTGAGAGTCTCCGCAAGTATATCCAGAGGTTCAGCCGGATACAATACAATATCCCTGATGTTCACCCTGCCGCCATCATCAGCACGTTCCATCGGAACATGCGTAACCGCAAGATGCGCGAAGAGCTGGCGATGAACAAGGTAAAAGATGTAGCAGAACTCTATGTTCTTGCTGACAGATGTGCCCGGGCTGAAGAGGGAAGGAAGTACCCCGGCGAAGATGCCGGCATGGAAACCGACTCCTCAAATGAGGATACTGCCGCCCCGGCGAAGAAAGGCCGGCGCTGCAACAGGAAGCGCAAAGGAAAAGCCGTGCTTGCCGTCGAGGGATCTGATGACACCGGCTCCACCAAGAAAACCAAGGCAGATGACCCCGGCAAGGAAATTGCTGGATGTGTCACCTGCCGGGCCTTGGCGGCTGCCGAGAAGTCAGGAAACTCCGACAAGCGGTACTGCAAGATCCATCGCACCAAAGGCCATGCTCTCCAAGACTGCCGACAGGTTGAGCTCCTCGCTGAGAAGCAGAGGGCTGAATATGAGTGGCGGGACAAGGAGAAGGGCCAAGACGGTGCTGAGTGGTCTGGCAAGAAGCATGACGGCCAGGCGGGCCGTCGCGGCAAGGATAAACAACAGGAGAGGCCCGCCCGGGGCCGTGACGGAAAGCCAGAAGACGACGATCACGAAGAGGACGACGAGTCCGGCGACCAAGAGTTTTAGAAAGCTACAGAGGCCATGTGCGTCGATGGCGGCGCCTCGCTGCATACTTCTCACCGCCGGCTTAAACAGTGGGCGTGAGAGATTACAGCGGCAGAGCCGTCGTTTGATGCCCAAAGGCCGCTGAAGTGGTCCAGCACACCTATCATTTTTTACACTGAGGATCACCCTGATCGCACTACTGCGGTCGGGTGCTTGCCGTTGTTGGCTTCGCCAACAATACGCAGCCTTAAGGTGACAAAGATGCTAGTCGATGGCGGGGCCGGTCAGAACTTGATCTTGCCTGCCGTGATCGAGAGACTGCAGATTCCTGATGGAGACCTCGAAGAGACGGGCACGTTTCAAGGGGTCAACCGGGAAGAAGCCAACCCAAGGGAAAGGTCACGCTGCCCGTGACTTTTGGAAGCGACCTGAACTACAGGACGATGAGGATCGTGTTTGATGTTGCCAAGATCCCCTTGCCCTACAACGGGATCCTTGGCCGCCCAGCGCTGGCCAAGTTCATGGCGACGTCACACTACGCCTACAACACCCTGAAGATGCCAGGACCTGTGACGATCATCACCATCCCCTCCGATAAGGAAGATGCGCTGATTTGCGCTGACCAACTATACCAGCAAGCAGTTGCAGAAGCTGCCGCCACTAGGGCACTTGCTCCTGTCGCTGGGACCCCGGGAAGGAAGAAGAAGAAGAAGACTGGTGAGACCTCGAACACCCACTCCGGCAAGCGCTCCTCTTTGGAGTATAGCGCTCCCGTCGAGGACGTGCTAGAGAGCTTCACCGACGGAACCAAGAAGTCCAGGGCCATACCGCCGGGAACCAAGAAGGTTTCCGTCAATGAGGACGGCACGGGAGGAGCTTTCACCATAATCTCCACCCTTGAAGACAAATAGGAAGACGCGCTGGTCACCTTCCTGCGGGCGAATGTCGATGTGTTTGCATGGCAAGCTTCCGACATCCCCGGCGTTCCCAGGAAGGTGATTGAGCACCACCGTCCTGTCTGTCCTCATGCGCGGCCCGTCAAGCAGAAGGTCAGGAAGCAAGCTTTGGAACAACAAGAGTTCATCATAGAAGAGACCTGAAAACGGGAGGCAGCGGGTTTGGTAAGAGGAGTGCTCCATCCAACGTGGTTGGCCAATCCGGTCGTAGTGCGCAAGGCAAATGGGAAGTGGAGGTTGTGTATTGATCACACAGATATCAATAAGGCTTGTCCTAAAGACCCCTTCCCGTTGTCGCGCATCGACCAGATTGTTGACTCCACAGCTGGGTGTGATCTGTTGTCATTCCTTGATGCCTACTCCGGCTACCACTAGATCTTCGTGACGAGAGAAGACGAAGAGAAAACAACATTCATCACCCCATGTAGTACGTATTGTTTCATGCGGATGCCTTTCGGGTTGAAGAGTGCTGGTTCGACATTTGTGAGGGCGGTCTAGATTGGTTTTGAACCCCAGCTCCATAGAAATATGGAAGCTTATATGGATGACATAGTGTTCAAAACCAAGGACAGGGCAACCCTCATACCATATTTGCAAGAGACATTTGCAAACTTGCGCAAGATCAATCTCAAGCTGAACCCTGAGAAGTGCGTCTTTGGTGCCCCGTCCAACAAGCTTCTCGGGTTCTTTGTGTCACAGCATGGGATAGAGGCCAATCCGGACAAGATCAAAGCTATAGAGCAGATTGAGGCACCCAAGTGAATCAAGGATGTGCGTCGGCTTGCTGGTTGCGTTGCCACCATGGGCAGATTCATTTCCAAGTCCGCCGAGCGGGCCCTTCCCTTTTTCAGGATCCTGAAAAAGGCGGGCCCGATGGAGTGGACGCCAGAAGCCAAGGTAGCATTGCAAGATTTGAAGAAGTACCTCTCCTCCGCGCCAATACTAGTTGCGCCTAGGCCACTGGAGCCGTTGCTGCTATACCTGGCGGCAACGAACCAGGTGGTCAGCGCCGCACTAGTGGCCCAGAGAGAGGTTGACGACGAGGTGATGGCAGCGACAGAGCCCGACACCACCAATGCGGAGACAACACAGCCATTCGAAGTGCCACCAAAGAAGAAAATGATGCAGCACCCGGTCTACTTTGTTAGCTCCCTCCTGCAGGGGGCTAGATCAAGGTACTCCGGCGTGCAGAAACTGCTCTTCGGCCTTCTTATGGCCTCGAGGAAGCTGCGTCACTACTTCCAGGCACACGAGAGCACTGTCGTCACTCGCCTCCCTCTGCAACGGATATTGCACAATCCAGATGCAACGGGGAGGATTGTGGAATGGGCACTGGAGTAGTCCAGCTTTGGCCTCAAGTTTGAAAGTACTTCGACGATCCAGAGCCGAGTCCTGGCGGAGTTCATTGCAGAGTGGACCGCAACACCTGACGAAGAAGCCCAAGGGACTGCTCTCCCCGGCAAGGAGGCAAGTTGCAATTGGATCATGTACTTTGATGGAGCTTTCTCCCAACAAGGTGTCGGGGCTGGCGTACTGCTTGTCGCCCCCACCGGAGAGCACCTCAAGTACGTGATCCAAATGCACTTCCCCAGGGAGGTGTCAACAAACAATACGGCAGAGTACGAAGGGCTGCTTGCCGGTCTTAGGATCGCGGCGGACCTCGGAATCAAGAAGCTCATCGTCAGGGGCGACTCTCAGCTTGTCGTAAAGAAAGTCAACAAGGATTACCAGAGCCCATTGATGAAGGCCTACATTGATGAAGTGAGAAAGCTGGAAGAGCGTTTCGACGGTATACAGGCTGAATACGTTCCCCGAGCGGAGAACAATATCGCCGATTACCTGTCAAAACGCGCTGCCCTCAAGCTACCTGTGGAACCAGGTACCTTTGTGCTTCAGCTAACTCAGCCATCCGTTGATCCATCAACAGAGCAGAACAAGAGGAGGAAATCAGGGCCCGACAAGTACTTTCCCGCCGAGCTCCCCGGAGCCGCCGGCAAGGATGTTGCCGGGGACGCTGAGCCCGCCACGGGACGGCTAGCTCCGGCGGAGCATCAAGCTCTTGCCGTCGGGACAGCCACCCCTATAGCGGAGGAAATGCCTTTAGTCCTCGCCGTCGAGCCCCAGGCTCCATCGTGGGCACAACATACCGTCCGATTCCTCCAAACAGGGGAACTTCCTGAGGAGCAGGAAGAAGCGGAAAAAGTAGCCCGTCGCTCTACCATGTACTAGTTCGTCGATGACCTCCTGTACAGGAAGAGGCCGAACGGTGTGAAATTGAAGTGTATCCCTCGAGAGGAAGAACTGGAGCTGTTGGCGGAGATACACGGAGGCATATGTGGATCCCACATCGGGTCAAGGGCCCTTGCCGGCAAGGCATTTCGGCAAGGTTTCTTCTGGCCCACTGCCCTCCAGGATGCGACGACACTAGTCACCAGGTGTGAGGCGTGTCAGTTCCATTCAAAGAAGCTTCACCAGCCAGCTCAAGCCCTTCAAACCATTCCTCTCTCCTGGCCCTTCTCGGTCTGGGGGCTCGACATACTGGGCCCTTTCCCCCGCACTGTCGGGGGCTTTGAGTACTTGTATGTTGCAATCGACAAGTTCACAAAGTGGCCGCAGGTGGAAGCAGTGAGGAAGGTCACAGGTCAGTCAGCCGTCAAGTTCTTCAAGGGGCTAGTGTGTCGTTTTGGTGTACCCAACAGGGTCATCACCGACAATGGCACACAGCTCACAAGCCGCACCTTCATGCAATATACTCAAGACCTCGGCAGCAAAGTCTGTTTCGCTTCCGTTGCCCACCCACGAAGCAACGGTCAAGCTGAGAGGGCAAATGCTGAAGTACTGCAGGGCTTAAGGACAAAGACCTTTGACAGGCTGCACAAGAGCGGAAGGCGCTGGATTGATGAGTTGCCGACGGTTCTTTGGTCGATCAGAACGACGCCAAATCGAGCCACCGGCCAGACACCCTTTGCCCTAGTATACGGGGCAGAAGCAGTTCTCCCCACTGAACTCATACACGGGTCACCTCGAGTGCTCGCTTATGATGAGCTTGAGCAAGAGCAACTACGGCAAGATGACGCAATGCTCCTTGAGGTAGATTGTCTTCGGGCGGCTGTGAGAGCAGCATGCTACCAGCAAGCCTTGCGCCGCTACCATAGCCGCAAGGTTCATGCCCGAAGCCTTGAGGAAGGCGACCTTGTCCTTTGGCGCGTTCAATCGGCCAAGAATTCCAACAAGTTGACGCCAAAGTGGGAAGTCCCTTATCGGGTAATACGAGTCACCAGGCCCGGCGCAGTCTGCCTGGAGACCGAAGATGCCGTTCCGGTGAGTAACTCCTGGAACATTGAGCATCTTCCCAAGTTTTACCCATGAGGTGCGGCTTGCCGGGCCCCCCGGCAAGCCACCTTTTGTACAAGCATTGCCGATGATGAATGTAACCCTTTGTACAAAGCTAGGCGCAGCCCCTGAGCATAAATAAATGAAGCGCTGGCGCCCTAAGTTATAGCATGCATGCTAAGTCGAGTCTCGTCCTTGTTAGGGTTGATAGTGCTTAGCGGCGACTAACCCCTAGCTTAGAGGTCGAGTGTGCGTCCCTTTGCCGTTCTTTCGTCTTCTTTGGTTCGCAGGATTCACAGATATCCTTGCCGGATCACTTAAGGACGAAAAAGAGAAGGAGGACAGACCAACATCTAGACCCCGGCAAGCCAGTATTACCGGGGGCTGCAAGAGCAAAGATTCACCCACGGCAAACCAAAGTTGCCGGGGGCTACAGCTTCAGATAAGTTCTTCATCCCTTATCATGCATTCCCTTATGGACTGAGGTATGTGAAACCTCATTTTCCTAAAATCTACTGTGCTCCCCTAACTCTAGGCCCTAGGGCTCGTTCCTGGGGCCAGTTTTGATCGTAGTCGCGGCAGCGAAAGGATGAAATGAGGAGCCTGAACCCGCCTCATCCCTGCCTCCGCCAAAGGCGTGAGAAAGGTCGAGTGAAGTGGGGAGACGGCAAGGCCTGTTGCCGGGCAAGGAAATGTTTATCTTAAAGATATCAAGGATTTACTCCTTGTCGTGGGTTCTACCCGCAAAAAAATGACCCGGCAAGCATCCCTTTTTCATTAAAAATATTCCACTCAGGTACAGTCCATAGGGAATGAAAAACATGAATGACGGGATTACAAGTTTTAAATTCAGCTAAGGCCCGAAGGCTTACAAACTAAAAAGATATGAAGTGCCCGTAATCCCTTTCTTGTCCCTCTCCTCAGGAGGCAGATCAAGGAGGCGAAAAGGGCAAAATAGGCGCCTAGGCGAGCTACGGGTGGTAGAAGACACCAAGAGAACATCTCGGTGGCCGTGAGAAGGCCGGATGGTGATGGCGGCGCCGGAAGCAGAGCTCGAAGACGAGGCGGCAGGACGTCAGCACGCGTCGAAGGCGTCGGTGCCCGCGCACTCCGAGTTGACGGCCTTGCCGCCCGCCCTCTTCCTCTTCTGCAGCCTCCCAACGCCAGCCGCCCAAGAGGACGACCCCGAGAAGTTCAGGGAGCCGGCGACACGGATGATGGGGTCGCCGGTGCCGCACGGAGTGGCGCCCGACACCTAGTCGGACCCGTCATCCTGCCGCCTGCTACCCTCGTCGTCGCTGCCACTGTCCTCCTCGTCACTCCCGCCTGAGGAGGAGTCTTCGCTATCAGAAGAGCTCTACACGCAGCACCTTGCGCGGGTCCCGAAGAGCCCGAAGACCATGACGGAGAGGAGGCCGCCCTCCATCAGCTTGAAATGGAGAGTGAGCCCCTCCGTCAGGCGGTGGATATGAGCGAACGTCTTCCATCCTCGACGAAGATACATCACATGAGGGGTTGGGAAATCGACGCGAACCCGCGTGCCGCTGATCCCACAGCCCCTCATGTGCAGCCGTAGTGACTCCGGCAGATCCAGCTCCATCTCCCGCGCGAATGGTGTCGGGAGACGAAGGCGACGGCGAGGCGGCCAGCGCAGCCTGACGAAGAACTCGCAAGGGTCATCTCCAACGTGGCCCTCCATGGGAGGAGGAACCGCTGGCGGAGGCGAGGCCGGCGCGCCGCCCCGTCCTCCTCTTCCCCGAGCGCCTCAGCCTCGCCCACGGCCTCGCCCTTTCCCCCTTCCCCTCGCGGCTGGCTCTGCCACCACATGTGCGGGAGAAGGAGGGACGCGTTGTCGAGCGGCGACCCGCGCCGCCACCGTTTAAGGACCACGATTCCCTCTCTCCAGGGCGGATGGAAGGGGGGAGCAGAAGCTGAAGGAAGGAAGAGATGAAAGAATGCGGGGCGCCATCCCCCCTCCCGCTCTTTATAAAGGAACGGGGAGGGGGCTCGACCACCCCACTCAACCAATCAAGAAGCGGAAGGCGCAGGGAACTGGGACCGACCCGCTGCCCCAGCCCGCGGCGGCCCGGTTTCCCGCCTCCACCATTCGCCACCCTAAGCGCATGAGAGCCACGTGGCAGGTGTGCAGGACCGAGGCGACGAGGGAGGCGACCTCTCCCCACCCCGTGATCGCGGGGAGTGGGCGCCTTGAAGACCACGCCTCCGCCCTGTTTCTTTAAATGGGTCGCGCCTCCACGCCTTCCTCCGTTTATGGGGAAGGCCCGAACCGCCCCCTTTACTACGACGTGACGCATGTGTGCAGAGCTCAGCCCCGCGCATGCCTCCCATGTCACGCACGCCTCCCCACGCCGCACCATGCGCGGGACGCGTGGGAAGCGCAGCACGCGAAGAAACTTACCGCGGTAAAAACCGCCCCGCCTGCCCGCGCACCGTTTTTGGGCCTAGCCCAACAACGCGTTGCGCTTATGTGTGGCCCAGGCCCGGGGGCTCCTGTCAGTGTACAAAAAGGGGGGTACACTTTTTGTACCCCTATAACTGTTCACGGGCAGTCTGAGCCACAGGCGCTGCCACACCGAGCACGGCAAGGGAGGTAAGCCAAGGTAAGGCCGAAGTTGAAGAGAAGCAGAACGACGCCAAGACCAAGACCACAAAGAGCAAAGGGGACAGAGCAGAACCCCCCCGGCAAGATCCTTCCCGGGGGGCAGCTTTAGCTAACCCGGCAAGATCCTTGTCGTGGCAGCTCACCCCACACCTACGTAGCAAAGTCACCCTTGAGTCCACTGCCCCCATAGGGCAAGGATTCAGGAGACATCCCTGTGGTGGCATGCAGATCTTTGTGAAGACTTCAAGATCAGATACCCACTTAAGAAGGTGATGATCCTTGGCGGGATCCCAGCCAAGGAGACCACAAGGCCCCCGGCAAGAGCCTTGCCGGGGATGACGGCGGGCGCCAGGCAAGACCCTTGTCTGGGCCCCGGCAAGACCCTTGCCAAGGACGCCCGTGGGGCCACCATCAGGCCCGCACCAGTCGCACCTCCACCGCTGTTCGCATGCAGCTGCCGACCCAACCAGTTTGGCAGGCACCTGCGTGGTGGCGTACAGATCTTCGTGGAGACCCACCACTGCGCCACATTAGCTACCTGCCTGCCTACATGGCACCACAAGCACCGCTGGCCAGGGCGCGTGTCGATGCAAGAGGGAGCGGCGACGGACGAGTCAGGGCTCTCCCCCGTCCTCGATAAAGCAAGGACACCTAAGCAAGGCACATTAAATGCGCCTTGTCATGTAATGCGAGGGATAACCTCGCATTATTGTACCCTTTCCACCACCTGTGTGCCACTGTGGCAACCCCTTTCCTATAAAAGGAGGCCCGAGGCGACCAGGAGGAGGATTAGGCTTTTTGGAGCTCTTCACGCCCCATAGCTAGCTCAAGAACATAGATATACAATCCACCAAAGCAGGAGTAGGGTTTTACGCATCCTCGTGGCCCGAACCTGGATAAAGGAACCGTGTGCTATCTATTTGATCCGCTCTTCTCGCGACCCCGCGCCCCGCAACCGTAGTAGGGATTCTTGTGATCCCATAGGTGTCGTTTCCCACCGACAACTTTGTTTGATGCAGCTCCTGTCTATTTCCATTTTATGGAGTGTGTCCTCATAATTGAGATTTAGTCCGCTGCCACTGTCCATGAGGACCTTGGTGAGTCAAAAACCATCAACGATGGGGCTGAGGACTAATGCGGCTGGTGCTCATACTGTTCTGTACTTTGGTTCATCACCGGTGTTGATTGTTATGGCCGTGTCGTCCCATGGGTTTATTACAGCAATTTGGCAAACTTTGTTGAGCTCGCGAAGTGCCCGTTTGCGCTTGTTATTTGAAGCAAATGTCTGAAAGACTGACAATACTCTTGGGTCGTGATCTTCTGGGGGGTATTGTTCCGAGGCGTCCTTTATAAGGATGTCCTCGCCGCTCTTGGCTACCTGTCGTAGTATCCAACATGCTCTAAGGCTGTGGGTTGCCACGGTATCTATTGTTGCACGTATTTTGCATGGGACATCGAGCCACCCTTCCATAACGGTGCCGTGTCGTATGGCGGCTTTGTGTTTTTTGACAGTGGGACTGGGCGTGCCGCGAGGGTACGCCCTTTTCGCCTGTAGGGGGAGTTGGGTTGGGGCTGGTGGTTCCCAGCGAGCTGCCCGAGTTTCCCGGGCACTTTCCATCATGCAGTATTTTTGTACGATGATAGCTAAGTCAGCAAATTTCAGTATGCGGCGGCGACTAATGGCGTTGAGGATTCCTTCGTCCGCGCAATTTTTGCAGAACGCCGATATTGCGTCCTCGTCACGACAATCTTTTACGTTGTCCTTGATAAGGAGGAATCTGGCCCAGAAGTGGTGGACCTTTTCCGGAGACTGTTGTTTTATGCTCATGGAGCCTCTGTGTCCAGGTGGGTGGGTGGAATGAAATCCAAACCCTGACCCGATTTTGGATCCGGAGTTTGAAGATCTACCGGCCCTGTTAGTTCGAGTTCCAAGATATCGAGTGATTTTTTAGGTTCATCGTCCAACTCCATGTTCGGGGGACGGGGTATGCCTTTTTGCCGGAGAATATCCGGCCCTTCAAGATCAGAGATCTGGACATAGTTCGTCTTCAATATAGTAGAAGAGTTGCTCCCCTCCTCGACTACCGCTATCTGGTGGGTGATCGGTGGAGTTTTAATTTCCCTCTGGTCGGGTTTAAGCCCAACCCAATCGTAGTCTATAGCGACCCCCAAGGCGGCCATGCGATCCAGGAGTTCGTTCAACGACGACAACTCCGTTGGATCCATTCGGGCAGAGTATTCGGGATCGACACGGAGGCGATTTTCGATGACTTGAGAGGCCATCGTCGGCTTAAGGGCCGATCCGGCGATCATGACGAAGCCGCCCAGCCGGAGGGTTTGGCCTGGGTCCAGGGTTCCTCCGGAGATGATATTATCCTTGAGAGCAAGGCAAGCCATCAATTCTCTTAGCGACGGCACAGTGGAACTCTCAATGAAAGCACCAATGTCGGTGTCAAAACCGGTGGATCTCGGGTAGGGGGTCCTGAACTGTGCGTCTAGGATCGATGGTAACAGGAGACGTGGGACACGATGTTTACCCAGGTTCGGGCCCTCTCTATGGAGGTTATACCCTACTTCATGCTTGATTGATCTTGATGAATATGAGTGTTACAAGCGTTGATCTACCACGAGAACTTAATGGCTAAACCCTAAAAGCCTAGCCTATGAATATATGGTAATGGATGTGTCCTATCCAGACTATCTCTCCGGTTTATATAGGCACCGAAGAGATCTAGGGTTACATGGAGTCGGTTACATAGGAAGGAATCTTCATAGTTGGTCGCCTAGCTTGCCTTCCACGCCAAGGAAAGTCCCATCCGAACACGGATATAGTCTTTGGTCTTCGTATCTTCACGACCCATCAGTCCGGCCCATAGATATCAGGTCGGACGCCCGAGGCCCCTTAATCCGGGACTCCCTCACCTACTAGGAGCAAGAGACAGAGGACTGCAAAGTCTTTTGGTGATGATTTTCTTGTGTATATCATAGATGACACCCCCAGTTCTATTTCAGAGGCCTATATATGCATCTGAAGATGCTGACTACTAGAAGGAAGCGGTTCGTAGCGAGATGGATTCCATCTTGGCGAATGAAACTTGGGAGATAACCGATCGTCCTTATGGGTGCAAACCTATAGGATGCAAATGGGTATTCAAGAAGAAGCTTAGGCCTGATGGTACTATTGAAAAGTACAAGGCTCGGCTCGTGGCTAAGGGTTATACCCAAAAGGAAGGTGAA
The DNA here is from genome assembly GCA_032464435.1 of Aegilops umbellulata. Lineage (NCBI taxonomy): Eukaryota > Viridiplantae > Streptophyta > Magnoliopsida > Poales > Poaceae > Aegilops > Aegilops umbellulata. Next base: position 374,501,608 of record CP136057.1, read on the forward strand.
GACTTCTTTGGTACTTATGCACCTGTGGCTCGACTGACTACTATTCGAGTTCTACTTTCACTAGCTACCTCACATGGTCTTCTCATTCATCAAATGGATGGTAAGATTGCTTTCCTAAATGGAGAGTTGGACGAGGAAATTTATATGGAACAACCAGATGGGTTTGTACTAGATGGTCAGGAAGGAAAAATGTGCAAGTTGCTGAAGTCTTTGTATGGACTCAAGCAAGCACCCAAACAGTGGCATGAGAAGTTTGAAAGAACTTTAACAGCTACAGGCTTTGTTGTAAACAAAGCTGACAAATGTGTGTACTATCGCCATGGTGGGGGCGAGGGAGTTATCCTTTGCTTGTATGTTGATGACATACTGATTTTTGGAACAAATCTGAATGTTATTAAGGAGGTCAAGGATTTCCTATCTCGTTGTTTTGAGATGAAGGATTTAGGAGTGGTTGATGTCATTCTAAACATCAAGTTGTTGAGAGACGATGATGGTGGGATTACATTGCTTTAATCTCAGTATGTGGAAAAGATCTTGAGTTGCTTTGGTTATAGTGACCGCAAGCCCTCTCCAACACCATATGATGTGAGTGTGTTACTTCGAAAGAATCGAAGAATTGCTAGAGATCAATTGAAATATTCTCAGATTATTGGCTCGCTTATGTACTTAGCAAGTGCTACAAGACCTGACATCTCTTTTACTGTTAGCAAACTGAGTCAGTTTGTCTCAAAACTAGGAGATGTGCATTGGAAAGCTCTAGAGAGAGTTTTGCGTTATTTGAAAGGCACTGCGAATTATGGAATTCACAACACCGGGCACCCAATGGTGCTTGAAGGGTATAGTGACTCAAACTGGATCTCAGATGCTGATGAGATAAAGGCCACGAGCGGATATGTATTCACTCATGGAGGTGGCGCTGTTTCTTGGAAGTCTTGCAAGCATACCATCTTAACGAGGTCAACAATGGAAGCAAAACTCACAGCACTAGATACAACTACGGTCGAAGCAGATTGGCTTCGTCGGCTCTTGAATGACTTTCCGGTTGTAGAGAAACCTGTACCGGGTATCCTTATGAACTGCGACAATCAAACTGTAATCACAAAAGTGAGCAGCTCAAAGGATAACATGAAGTCATCATGACACGTTCGGAGAAGGTTAAAGTCTGTCAGGAAAATGAGAAACTCTGGAGTTATTGCATTGAATTATATCCAAATGTCTAAAAATCTGGCAGATCCTTTCACTAAGGGTCTATCACGTAATGTGATAGATAATGCATCGAGGGAGATGGGTATGAGACCCACAATATGAGTTGTTCATAGTGGTAACCTAGTCTATGTGCTCGGAGATCCCGTGAATTAGATGTGGAACACAAGCTGTTGGTCAACTCAGAGGAGAGTATCCTTACTATTGACAATACCACTCCATGAAGATGCAATACTCTCCTAATCTGCATGGCAGGTTGATGTATATCTTAATGTGTTCTAAGTGGCTCATTGAAGTAGAGATGTCATCCTGCAGAACATCTTTTGAAGAACACACCTATATGAGTCTGATTGTTAAACGTCGCAATCTATGAGAGAAGGGTTCTCTCTAGTAAACTCATGAAAGGTCTCGGAGTATGACGCATAAGCTCCACCCGCGGGGAAGACCCACGGTAGCCACGTATTGGTCAAGGCTTTATGTGAAGCTAGATTCACAGAAAACTTGTAGTTCAAGGCCTAGTCCACTATTCAAGTTGCTTACTAGTGTAGCATAGAGTTCTAGGTGGAAGTTCAACTTAACAGTCTCCACTGTAGTACCGGTATATAAGGCAGTGTTTTGGAACCAAAGGCAAATTTTGTGTGCCTCTGGGATCTGGTGGGGGATTGCTGGAATTTTTCCTATTTTGGGCCTAGCCCAATAGCAGTTTCAGAAATTCCTAATAAATCCTAGAGGCCCACGCAGCCCATTCGTGGAAGGCAAGAGGTGGAACTAAATTTTAGTCCCACATTTCTAGTTTAGAGGGAGTTGGACCTCTTTATAAGGGAGGCTCTTTCTCCACATGTATGAGGATGAGAACAAGAGGGACATCCACGCGCGCTCCTCCTCCGCCGCCCGCCTCGCCATGCCACGCCTCATCACGACGCGTCGCGGGTTGCGAGAATGAGCCTAGCCGATGTCTAAATTTTTTCCACGCACGACGGGTATACAAAAGGTCACGCGAAAGCTAAAACATTTTTGCTGTAGTGGAGATTGAATACGAACGACGCACCTCTTCCCCTGCTGCTTGTACATTTCGTCTCCCTTGTTCCCTTCAGCTCCCGGCGCAGCCTCTCGCCTTCTTCTCTTGCGCCTATAAAAGGGAGGTCGCTCCTCTCAGAGAGATGCACCAGAACTTCTTCTTCCTCTTGCCACAAGTACCTGAGCACTGCGCTGCTGCTACTTTCTTCCCCATCCCGGTTTGCGGCGTGCACCGCAGGTCGGGACAGTATTCCTCCGAAACTGCACCTCTTTGAGTCTTGTACGGGAGAAGGGTAATAAGGTTTTTGGGGAGCGCTTCGTGCGACTACTGACTTCTTCGTCACGGACGCCTCGGACTTCGGCGACTACTTCCCCGATGACGACTTCTTCCCCGACGTCGACAACCTCCTCGACGACATGGCTAGCGAGGACACCGACCCCAAGTCTAGCGCTTCTACTGCTGCTGTCGCGTATGTGTTCTTCCTCTTTCTATTAGAGGCCCTGCTACAGTTCATTGTTCTAGTGTTTTCCCTAGAGATGTTAGACTCTGTTTCATATATGCAACTTGCTATACTGTCTTCTCTAGATGTGTTTAGTTACAGTTTATATATGAAGATGTTGTTTACCTTCTCTTTGTCAAGTCGCATGACTTATTTTATCACTGCTATACTAGTCATGCTTTATCTACTATTTCTGTTAATAAAATCATTTAGTAAATTGCTCATATTTCCAACACCCACATGGGCCCCCTCACTTATCTCTTCATCCCACATCATCACTTACCTCCAGAAAAAATCTTCATTGCTCTCTCTCTCTCTCTCCTGTGTTCTTGCTCTCAAACCCGTAGATTTCGATCTCTTTGCTCGAAGCTCCGTTTCTGAAACTGTTTCGGGGGATTGTTGCTTGGTATGTGACTCCACCGTTTGTCCAATTAGTTTTTGTTTTAGTGGTTTATATTTTGAATAATTAGCTACTCTTGGTGCTGTTGTAGATGAGCTTGCATGTTAAATTCTTAGAATTCTAAGTAGTTTGAATGCTTTCTATGGCCTCTATGTATCCCTATGAGTAGTTGCTATCAATTTAATAAAGTTTTGTTGACAAATTTTGTCACCTAAATTTTTCAGAAAATTGTACGCGGACACAATGAACCTTTTTGGAAGGAGTTCTTCAACGACGCGATCCTCGGGGGCATCTTCTAGTGACAGTTCTGCCCGCCGGTCTTATGTTGAACCAAGTGAAAATTCCACACGAGATGCCGCCACCAAAACATGATTATGGCCTTGCGATGACTATATGATGCGAGTGGGCATTAAGGAGGAACTTGAGCAATATTTTCACAATGCCGGTCTCGGACCCTACATTTCAGATAAGTGCAAACAACGCCATATTCTCACTGAATCATTTGTCCAAGGATTTAAATTCCATCCTCGTGAGTCTAGGGTGTCTTTTATGCTTTATGATACTCCATTTACCATCTCACTAGAGAATTTTGCTTGCCATTGCAAACTCCCATTTTGGGTTTCGCTTGACGAATCACCAAAGGCTGAGTTTGAAACATTCTTGGCTAGTCTTTGTTACGGTGAAAGGAGGGGAGTGACACAAGGTAGAATAAAGAGCATTCATTTTCCCACTATTCAGTGCTTCACATTATTTAACGGGAAATGTATAGTAGGCATGCAAGACTGTAGTACGCTTTGTGCTCCAGAATTGAGCCTCATACACACCGCTCTCACTGGTGAAAGGAATTATAACCTTGGAGCGATTGTTGCACGTAGACTTCAGCATAACACTAATAGTGGCTATTTCTATGGTGGAATATATGCCACGCATTTAGCACGAGGGCTGGGTGTTTCACCTTTGCCCTTTGACCCTATACTACCCACGCAGTATTTAGACTTTGATGCTTTGAAAAGTCATAAGATCCTTAAAGGAAAAATTCATGACTTTACTTACAATCTATTGTTTAACCAAACATCTGTTGTGCACACATATTTGCGTGCACCTGCTCTTTCTGACTATCACAGCAAGGGAAGATATTTTGTTCTTGAGAGCGAGTCCCGAGCTCACAACGCAGCAGTGGAGGCAGCACGGCAGGCTGAGGCGTCCGCACGGAGAGCCTCCATGAGAAACCACACCGACTACTATCCAGGCTACTGATCAACTACCAAGCTAGGCCAAAAGCCTAAGCTTGGGCGAGTATGTGTTTCTCACCGGCATTACATATGCGTCCACTTATTTCTATTTGTCGGTGTTCACACTTTTCATTGTATCATCCATGCTTAGATTTATTTTCTTCCCTTCTTCTTGTGTGTTTGAAACAACTTTAGAAAAACCAAAAAAATTAGTTGTAGTAGTTTATTTCTATGCATGCTTAGTAGTAGCAATGTCGGGAAAACGACACTTATGGGATCCCGAGGATCCCTTCTACGACTGGCGGGGGTGACGAGTTGCGTAAAGAGAAGGTCCAGACGATCAGCGCGAGGGGATTTTACCCAGGTTCGGGCCGCAAATGATGTGTAATACCCTAGTCCTGCTTGTTTGTGTTTATTTGATGTTCTTGTGTTCTTGGACTAGATACTATGCGTGCATAGTTCCAAAAGTCCGAATCCTTCCACAGTACACCTCGGGCCTCCTTTTATATGTTAAAGGGTTCACCACAGTGGCACACGGGAGGTGGAAAGTATATACAATGTACAAGTCTATCGCATGGCATCATAGGACAAACGCATTTAATGCGCTTCCTACGTGTCCTCTTGCTTTATCGGGGATGGTAGCAGAGCTCGTCCCGTCCGTTGCCGCATTGCCTTGCTTCGACGTGTGTCCAAGTTAACGAGGCATGCAGTGCCATGATGGCTCTGGCTGGTTGATGTGCTGGTGCAGTGACAGAGTCTTCACGAAGATCTGCATGCCACCACGCAGGTGCTTGCCTAGTTGGCCTAGAAGCTGCATGCTACCACGCAGGCGCTTGCCTAGTTGGCGGGCTGGTTGCCGCGTTGGAACGGTCGCGGGGCAGCGGAGCTTTGATAGCTGCGGGCCTGGCCGTGGCCCTGTAGATGCCCCTGGCAAGGGTCTTGCTGGGGGTCTCGTGGGCGTCCCCGGTGTCGGCGTTCTGGGAACGGGGGTCCCCAGACTTGCCTGCCTGCGGCCTGCGGCGTGGCTCAAATGGGGGCCCAGCGTGGCCCATTTTCATTAACACAAGGCTCAAGACCCTCGCGAGGGGCCAAGCCTCGCGAGGCGGACGACACGGTGCTTCCTCAAGCACGGCCTCCTTAGGCTGGCTCCCGAGGAGGCGGAGAGATCAAGGCGGGTACCTCACGAGGTGCCCATGACGCAAGCCATGATGACCAAGGGTGCCAGGCGGGCGCCAGCCCGCTTCAGCGTCTCCCTTTCCTCTTTGGTGCAAAGGGGGCAAGCGCAGATGAGAGGATCAAGCAAAGGCACCCATTTCGATGCAACAAGACCAAGACCAGTCCAACGGTGGGAAGGAGGTCACCATGGAGCCCAGGACGGCGTCACCACAGGGCCTTTGGCAGGCGAAGACCAACTTTAGTCAGGAGAAGGGTACCAGATGTTCCCCTTCAAATTGGCCAATTGTTGGCGCCCTTCCCGCTCAATATTTGGGAAGAGGCCCAGGGCCTTTGCCTATAAATAGGACTAGCCACCCCAGGGTAGAGGCAATCGGATCAGGTACCAAGAAGCCAGAGTAGAGGCGGCTAGAAAAGAGGCATCGAGAGAGAGAGAGAAGGGCGATCGAACTCCCTCTAGCAGTTCATCCCCTAGCCAAGAACTGACCCTCGCGAGGCTGTTCTTCCTTGTACTGTTCTTCATCATCAGCCCAAGAGGAAATCCACCCACCACAAACTAGAGTAGGGTATTACACCACAACGGTGGCCCGAACTAGTATAAACTCTGTGTCTCTCGTGTTGTTCTTGCAGTAGTTAGATCCTTACGAGACGGAGAGGTAGAGGGCACGATCTCCGCGCGCACCCCATAGTTCGAACCTTAAGGGTCTGCCGGAACCCGTGATCCGACATTTGGCACGCCAGGTAGGGGTGCGCCGGAATCTGCCTTCCACCGCCCCGTCCTCCCCCGGCTGCCGCATCCATGTACGGCGCACGTCGAGCTCGCGTCACGCCAGAGGCCCTCATTGGCGGACGTCCTCGCCGTTTCCCGTCGCCCGCCGTCAACACCGCCACCAGCCCGGCGGGAGGCGAGCAGCAAGCACCACCCCGGCGTCTGCCTATGCGACAGGGCGGCTGCACCACGCTCCCGGTCGTTGCGGCCCTCCTGGGCGGCTCGCATGCGCCACCCACGAGCCGCCACGTCAAGACGTTTGCCCGCCAGATCAGCGCCGTTTCCGCGCGGCAGGGGGCTCCCCCGGACCGAGCGGCGCGCAAGGTTGGTCTGACCTTCAGCTCGGAGGACCACCCCGCTAACTTGGCCGGCTCGGGCGCGCTCCCCCTGTTATGCACCCCCACCATCTGCCAGGTGGCCGTCACCAGAACCCTCGTCGATGGCGGCGCGGGCCTCAATGTGCTTTCGGTCGAGACGTTCAACCTCCTCTGCATACCCCGGGAGCGGCTGCAACGCAGCCGATCCTTCTCGGGCGTCGGGGGCGGGTCGTCCGACTCCGTGGGGCAAATCCGGCTCCCGGTAACCTTCGGCACCTACGACAACTTCCGCATGAAGATGGTCGACTTCGACATCTCCCCCATCGGCCTCCCTTACAACGCCATCCTCGGCTACCCGGCACTGGCTCAGTTCATGGCCGCCACGCACCCGGCGTACAACCTCATGAAGATGCCCGGGAGCAACGGTACCCTCACCGTGGACGGAGACACCGGGGACGCCCTGCGAGTACTCAAGCTTGCCTTCAAGACGGCGGCATCGGCATAGCCCGCCGACGGGGGGACCCCTGAGCCCAAGGGGGCTGCGCCCACCAAGAAGAAGCAGTTGTTCACCCAGGACAAGGCAGAAACCAAGCAAATACCCGTCGACGAGGACGGGTCCTCCAGTGCCACTTTCACCATTCGCGCCAACGTGGGGCCTGAGCAGGACGAGGCCCTGGTCAAGTTCCTGCGTGCAAACAAGAAAGTGTTTGCTTGGGAGCCCGATTAGTTGGCAGGGATCCCCAGGGACGTCATCGTGCACCACCTCAACGTGTGGCCAAATGTGCGCCCTGTGAAGCAGAAGGCCAGGCGGCAGTCCGCAGAGAAGCAGACCTTCATCGTCCAAGAGACCCGCAAGTTAGAATCCGCTGGAGTCATTCGCGAGGTCCGGTACCCAGATTGGTTGGCCAACCCTGTCGTTGTGCCCAAGAAAGGGGGGAAGGAACGCATGTGTGTCGACTTCACCAGCCTCAACAAGGCATGCCCGCAAGATCCGTTCCCGCTCCCTCGCATCGACCGGATCGTCGATTCCACCGCCGAGTGCGACCTACTGTGCTTTTTGGATGCCTTCTCCGGATATCACCAGATCAAGATGGCGATAGAAGACGTTGAGAAGACCGCCTTCTTGACCCCGTGCGGGGTATACTGCTATACATGCATGCCATTTGGACTGCGCAACGCAGAGGCAACTTTTCAGCGGCTGATGCACATCACCTTGGGCCCGCAGCTCGGGAAGAATGTTGAAGCATACGTTGATGGCATTGTGGTGAAGTCTCGAGAGGCCAGGACCCTGATACAAGACCTGGAGGAGACCTTCGCGAGCATCGACGCAGTGAACCTGCGGCTCAACCCAGAGAAACGTGTGTTTGGCGTTCCCTCGGGCAAGCTTTTGGGATTCCTCGTATCTCACCGTGGCATCGAGGCCAACCCCGAGAAGGTCAAGGCGGTCGAGGACATGAGTCCGCCAAAGACCCTCAGAGAAATGCAGAAGCTCACTGAGCGTGTGACCGCACTAGGGCGCTTCATCTCCAAATTGGGGGAACGAGCGCTGCCTTTCTTTCAGCTGATGAAGAAAAAGGGTCCCTTTGAATGGACTGAAGAGGCAGATAAGGCGTTTCGGGATCTCAAGAGGTACCTAACCAGTCCCCCAGTCATGGTGGCTCCGCGTCCTCAAGAGCCCCTGCTGCTCTACCTCGCTGCCACCCCCTACTCCGCCAGTGCGGCCTTGGTGGCGGTTAGGGAGGAGCGCCAGGTCAAGACCGCAGTGGCAGCCCGTGGCAAGGCAAAAAGGGAACAAGGAAAGCCCGAGGAAGCCAAAACCACAGATGAGGAGGATCAACCGCCGAAGAACGCACCAGAGACAGGAGAGGCCGCACGCCCGGATGGACCACCTCCCGAGGTCACGTTGTCCTGTGAGGTGCCCTCACCTCCCGAGGGCGCCGTGACCCAAGATGCTCTCAGCCTTGTTGAGCACCCGGTCTACTTCGTTAGCACGGTGCTACGGGATGCGAGGGCACGGTACCCGATGCCTCAGAAGCTCCTCCTCGCGCTGCTAGTGGCCTCGCGCAAGTTGCGTCACTACTTCCAAGCTCACCCGATCAAGGTCGTCTCATCGTACCCCCTGGAGAGGGTGCTCAGGAGCCCTAACTCGGCCGAAAGGGTCGCTGAATGGAACATAGAGTTGTAGGCGTTTCAGCTCGAGTTCAGCACAACTAGGGTCATCAAAGGAGCTGCATTGGCGGATTTCGTGGCGGAATGGACAGAGGCGCCAGGCCTCAAGGACAACGAGGATCGTTCCCTCTCCCCAGGGAGCGAGGCGCCAGAAGGCTGGGTCATGTAATTCGACGGGGCATTCTCCAGGCACGGCGCGGGGGCTGGTGCGGTGCTGATATCACCCACTCAGGATAAGCTTTACTATGCAGTACAGCTTTGTTTCCAGCAAGGAGAAAAGGTCTCCAACAACATAGCAGAATATGAGGGACTGATAGCCGGGTTGAAGGCCGCAACGGCCCTAGGAGTGAAGCACCTCACCGTCAAAGGCGACTCGCAGCTCCTAGTCAACTTCTCCAATAAGGTGTATGAGCCGAAGGACGAGCATATGGAGGCCTACCTGGCGGAGGTCCGCAGGATCGAAAAGCAGTTCTGGGGGCTGGAGCTGAAGCACATGCCCCGTGGCACCAACCAGGAAGCTGACGACATAGCCGGACAGGCGTCCAGGCGGCTGCTGCAGGAGCCCGGCGTCTTCGAAGAGCGGCTCTTCAAACCTTCAGCGCAGCCAACGCTATCAAGCACGACTCAGCCTCGAGAGGAGCTCCCCCAGCCGCCAGCCTCGGGAGCCCCGGCCTGCGGACCGCCCTCAGGAGCACGCTTGCTCCTGACGATGGAACCGCAGGAGGAATGCTGGATCACAGAGCTCCGGAATTACCTGACACATGGGGCCCTGCCAGAGAGGGAGGAGGAGGCAGAACGTGTGGCGCGGCAGGCCACGGCATACTGCATCAGAGACGAGAACTCTACCCGAAGCAACCCAACGACGTATCTCTGCGCTGCATCTCCAGGGAGAAAGGAAGGGAACTTCTGGGGGACATACACGGCGGAGACTGCGGACACCACTCATCATCACGGACCCTCGTCGGCAAAGCATTCCGTAGTGGGTTCTATTGGCCCACCGCGCTCAACAACGCAATCAAGTTAGTAAAGGCTTGTGAGGCCTGCCAGTTCCATTCCAAGCAGATCCATCAACCAGCGGGGAGCCTACAAACTATACCCCTCTCGTGGGCATCCGCAGTTTGGGGGTTGGATATTCTGGGCCCGTTCCCTCGGGCGCCAGGGGGCTACCGTGACCTCTATGTCGCCATTGACAAGTTCACCAAGTGGGCAGAGGTGGAGGCTGTCCGTACCATCCCCGTGGGCTCCACGGTCAAGTTCGTCAGGGGTATCGTGAGAAGGTTCGGGGTGCCGAACCGCATCATCACAGACAACGGTTCGCAGTTCACCAGTAATCTCTTCAAAACATACTTTGCTAACCTTGGAACGCAGATATGCTACGCTTCGATGGAACACCCGCGAAGCAATGGGCAAGCCGAACGAGCCAACGCGGAGGTCCTGAGAGGCCTCAAGACCAGAACTTTCAAGAAGAAGCTGGAGGCCTGCGGCAGGGGTTGGTACGACGAGCTCAAATCCGTGCTGTGGTCCATCCGCACAACCGCGACCAAACCAACCGGGGAAACCCCGTTCTTCCTAGTCTATGGAGCCGAAGCAGTCCTTCCTCACGAGGTCAGGCGTCGCTCCGCGCGGGTCCTGGCATTGGACGAGGCGCAGCAGGACGCCATGCGGGGGATGGACCTTGTGCTGGGGGAGGAACGCCGTCGGGAAGCCGCGCTGCGAGCGGCAAGGTACCAACAGGCGCTACGACGATATCACTGCCGCAACATCCGCCCCAGCACCCTCGAGGTAGGAGACCTCGTACTCAGGCGGGTCCTCTCCAGGGAAGGGTTGCACAAGCTCTCTCCCATGTGGGAGGGCCCGTTCAAGGTTGTTCATGTTTCCAGGCCTAGCTCCGTGCGCTTGGAAACTCAAGAGGGGGAGCCGATCCAGAACATGTGGAACATCCAGCACCTCCGGAGGTTCTACCCCTAAAAGGCCCTGAGCCTGTGAAGAAGGCGAACGCCTGTGAAGATCGTCTCCTTTTGGAAAAGGCCCTGAGCCTGTGAAGAAGGCGAACGCCTGTGAAGATCTTCTCCTTTTGGAAAAGGCCCTGAGCCTGTGAAGAAGGCGAATGCCTGTGAAGATCGTCTCCTTTTGGAAAAGGCCCTGAGCCTGTGAAGAAGGCGAAAGCCTGTGAAGATCGTCTCTTTTTGGAAAAGGCCCTGAGCCTGTGAAGAAGGCGAACGCCTGTGAAGATCATCTCTTTTTGGTAAAGGCCCAGAGCCTGTGAAGAAGGCGAATGCCTGTGAAGCTTGTTACCTCTAAGGAGAAAGGCCCGGAGCCTGTGAAGAAGGCCAATGCCTGTGAAGCTCGCCGCCCCGTGACACTCTCACGTAATAATGAGTGGGGTTGTACACGCCCCGGAGTATCAGGAGCGTTGGCCTCAGGCCCTGGGGCTCCCTCCCACGCCCAGTGGCAGCACTTAGCTCCGCGCTGGTGAGAAGACGTCGAAGACTAGACTAGGTGCCGGACGCAGCTTTTTCATTTGCTTTCCGCATTTGACGTGTTTTACTTGCGTCTGAAGTTTTATCGAAACTATCGCCGTTGTTGATTTGTGGTTTGTCGATTTTCGTTCCTCGTTTTGATTTCCTCTCATGAAAGGCCTCGCGAGGGATGGGACTCGAACGCCCTCGCGAGCGTTTCTGCTCTAGCCGCTTAAATGTTTCACGGCCCTCGGGCACCGCGACATGCACACAGGGCCTGGGTTGGTCGCCCCCCGGCTATGGCCGCAAACTACCTACGCGAGGGCAAATAGTTGAGAAGCGCAACAACAAAATCAAGGTAATGGCTACAACGGCAATGATTCTCAACACGCCCCCACGGGGCTCCATGCAGTTGTCTTATCTTACACAGGGAGCAAAAGGAAAAGGAAAGGGCGAGCCCGGCGCGGCCCGCCTCATGTCAGCCTGCAAAGGCGACACCGGATGCCTCCGGAGCTCAGGCGGACTCCCTCTCGCACTTCACCAGGGCGCGGCGACGGGCGGATGAACAGCCACCCCCCCCCCAAGCAAGCGCGGCGGCGAGGGGGCTGGCTGCGGCCACCACTGGAGGAGCCGCCCGAAGAAGAGTTGGTGGAGCTTGGGGGGCATCGGTCGCCGCCATCAGAGTGGGCGCCGTCTCCTCCATCGTTGTCGGAGCGAGGCCCCTGGCCACGGTCGTCGTCCTCGGGGCAGCATCCTGCGCGGCGACCATCTTCCCCAAACACCCTCACATAGAGGGTGCCGTCGCCGTCGAACTTAAAGTGCAGGGTGCACCGCTGGCCCAGGCCGCGCGCGCGGGCAAACGTTTGCCAGCCGCGGGTTAGGGCCCCATTCCCAGAAGGGGAAACCTCGAGCGAGACCCAGGAGGCCCTACTGCAGCAACCGTCAGCCTGAAGCCAGAAGCCGCACCGGGCGCTGGCCGGCAGCTCGCTGATGAAGTAGCGAGGAAGCTGGAGCCAGGTGTTGGTCGGGTCCGCCGACCACACGACGAACTCCGGCAGCACCTCCTCCGAGCGAAAGCGCGGCCTGGGGGGCCGCGCAGCCACAGCCTGCCTCCCCTTGGCAGCCGAGCGCTCACCACCACGCGGAGAACCACCCCTGTGCCCACGGGGAGCCACAACAGCGACCGCGGGATGCTTGCGGTGACGACTCCAGCCGCGCTTTGCCGGAGGGGAGTCGGGCCCAGCCCGACTAGCCTTCCCCTTCTCCGCGGCTGAGAACCTCTTCGGAGCCATGCGAGCGACGGCGGCGAAGGAGAGGAAGAAGAAGAGAAGCGGGAAGGGGTGGACTGGCGGAGCTTGTGCGGCCTCGCACTTATAGCCGGAAGAGGCCAACCGTCGAGCACCACGATCGCAGGTAGAAAAGACCCGTATCTACACATGCAGGGACTAGTCAAGTCACGCAGTTGCCAAGGCGTCGTGGGGAAGCGGAGACGCCCACATCCTATCAAACCGCCACGCGGCGCCCAAGGCCGCTGGCTGTTAGGGCCCGCGGAGCTTCGCCCTTGCCCTTTCACCTCTCGGCACGGCCAAGTCCATGCGCGCCTTGGGCCCGGGGGCTACTGTCGGCGTTCTGGGAACGGGGGTCCCCAGACTTGCCTGCCTGCGGCCTGCGGCGCGGCTCAAATGGGGGCCCAGCGTGGCCCATCTTCATCAACACAAGGCTCAAGACCCTCGCGAGGGGCCAAGCCTCGCGAGGCGGACGGCACGGTGCTTCCTCAAGCACGGCCTCCTTAGGCTGGCTCGCGAGGAGGCGGAGAGATCAAGGCGGGTACCTCACGAGGTGCCCATGACGCAAGCCATCACGACCAAGGGTGCCAGGCGGGCGCCAGCCCACACCGCATCTCCCTTTCCTCTTTGGTGCAAAGGGGGCAAGCGCAGGCGAGAGGATCAAGCAAAGGCACCCATTTCGGTGCAACAAGACCAAGACCAGTCCAACGGTGGGAAGGAGGTCACCATGGAGCCCAGGACGGCGTCACCACAGGGCCTTTGGAAGGCGAAAACCAACTTTACTCAGGATAAGGGTACCAGATGTTCCCCTTCAAATTGGCCAATTATTGGCGCCCTTCCCGCTCAATATTTGGGAAGAGGCCCAGGGCCTTTGCCTATAAATAGGACTAGCCACCCCCAGGGTAGAGGCAATCGGATCAGGTATCAAGAAGCCAGAGTAGAGGCGGCCAGAAAAGAGGCATCAAGAGAGAGAGAGAGAAGGGCGATCGAACTCCCCCTATCAGTTCATCCCCTAGCCAAGAACTGACCCTCGCGAGGCTGTTCTTCCTTGTACTGTTCTTCATCATCAGCCCAAGAGGCAATCCACCCACCACAAACTAGAGTAGGGTATTACACCACAACGGTGGCCCGAACTAGTGTAAACTCTGTGTCTCTCGTGTTGTTCTTGCAGTAGTTAGATCCTTACGAGATGGAGAGGTAGAGGGCACGATCTCCGCACGCACCCCAGAGTTCGAACCTTAAGGGTCTGCCGGAACCCGTGATCCGACACCCGGCAAGGGTCTTGCCGGGGGTCTTTGGCCCTCCCCAGCAAGGGGTCTGCGCCTGGCTTTGTACAATGGGTTACATGCCTCGCCGGCAAGGCTTGTACAAAAAGGTGGTTTGCCAGGGGGCCCAGCAACTGCGCCTCATGGGTAAAACTTGCGAAGATGTTCGATGTTCCAAGAATTGCTCATCGGAATGCCATCTTCGGTCTCCAGGCAGACTGCGTCGGGCCTGGTGAATCGTATTACTCGATAAGGGCCTTCCCACTTTGGCATCAACTTGTTTGAACTCTTAGCGGACTGGATTCGCCGAAGAACAAGGTCGTTGTCGGTGTACAAAAAGAGGGGTACACTTTTTGTACCCCTATGACTGTGCACGGGCAGTCAGAGCCGCGCCCACGACCACACCAAGCAAGGCAAGGGAGGAGAGCCAGGGTAAGACCAAAGCTCAAGGTAACTGGAGCAACGCCAAGGCCAGGACCACGAAGAGCCAAGGGACGAGGCAGGCTCCCCTGGCGAGATCCTTGCCGGGAGACAGTTTTAGCAACCCCGGCAAGACCCTTGCCACGGCAACTCGCCCCACGCCTATGGAGCAAATTACCCTTGAGTCCACTGCCCCCATGGGGCAAGGATTCGGGAGACCCCTCCGCGATGGCATGCAGATCTTTGTGAAGAAACATTCACAATCAGATATAGAAGATGACGACCCTTGGCGGGATCCCAGCCGAGGAAGACCACAAGACCCCCGGCAAGCGCCTTGCCGGGGATAACAGTAGGCGCCTCGGCAAGACCCTTGCCGAGGCCCTGGCAAGGCCCTTGCCGAGGGCATCCGCAGGGCCACCATCAGGCCCATGCCGACTAAACCTCCACCGCCGTACGCATGCAGCTGCCAACACAACCAGCTGGGCAGGCACCTGCGTGGCGGCATGCAGATCTTCATGAAGACCCACCACTGCGCAACCTCAGCTGCCTGCCTACCTACATGGCATCACAGGCATCACTGGCCAGGGCGCGTGTCGACACAAGAAGGAGTAGCGATGGACGAGACGGATTTCTCCCCCGTCCTAGATAAAGCAAGGACACCTAAGCGAGACGCATTAAATGCGCCTTGCCATGTAATGCGAGGGATAACCTCGCATCACTGTACCCTTTCCACCTCCTGTGTGCCACTCTGGCGACCCTTTTTTCTATAAAAGGAGGTCCGAGGCGACCAGGAGAAGGATTCGGATTTTTGGAGCTCCTAACGCCCAGAGCTAGCCCAAGAACAGGAATATACATCCACCAAAGCAGGAGTAGGGTTTTACGCATCCTCGCGGCCCGAACCTGGATAAACAAACTGTGTACTATCTGTTTGATCCACTCTTCTTACGGCCTCGCGCCCCGCTAACCGTAGTTGGGATTCTTGTGATCCCATAGGTGTCGTTCCCACCGACATCTTTGGCGCGCCAGGTAGGGGGCGCAGTTGTGAGAATCGGCTTTGGCAGTTAGTCAAGCGCCCTTTATTGCCATGGCTCTTGAAGAAGAAGGGCCAAAAGATCGACGCCGATGCGACTACCAGCAGAAGCAAAGTTACATTGAACCCCGGATACTTCCATTCTATTATATAAAGTTATTATCCTCGGAGCTGTCGTTCTTTGTACAAAAATAAACCTATATGCAAATGGGGCCCTCCCCGATCGGCAATGCCTTTGTTCTGTTTCGAGTCCGCTCAACGGTTCAAATGGCTGCGTTGAAAACGGTAGGGTAGCCTTCCGCAATTGGCAAGGCTCTCGACTCTAACTCGAGTCAAACTTGACAGTTCGAGCGGCTGCGTTAAGGGTGGTAAGGTGGCTCACCCGGCAGCATGTTCACCCGGCAGGCCAATGGGGACCCGTCCCCAGAACGCCGCCCTGGGTTTCCGCGCCGGCAAGCCTACTCAGCTAGCATAGGGTGGACGTACAAAGAGGCAACATACAGGGAAATAGCATGCATAATCCCAAAAGTACTGCAAAGTTATGTTACATCACATCATTGCCACGGCTCTAACTAAAGATAAACTCTGTCTTGGTTATGAACCCGCACCGGCGATAAGGAACGGGACGCCTAGTCCCAGCGCTGGCCTTCCACCCTCTTGATTTCGCTGATGCTGTCGATGATGGGCTTGATGCGCTCCTTGAGCACCGTGAGGTCAGTACCGTCCGGCAAGCTATCCATCGCGGCTTTGAAGTCGAGGTCGGGATTCCAGTGCGCCATCTTGGTGAGGACCTTGGTCATGGCCCTCCGGCAAAGTCGCCGGGCCTCCTCGGTCAGTGTGGCCGTTCTGCTAGAATGAAGATAAGCCAAGGCTCCAAGGACGCCCTCGAAGAACTGGGTCAGCTTGGCGTTGACAGTCCCGCTGCGCTCAGGGGCATACCTCACATTTGGCATCCCCATGGTGGCCAACTGCGAGGTAACCCTGTCGGCGATGTCCTCCAGACGGCTGATCCAACTATTCTCACCCGCCATATATTCCTGGTGGGAGGCGGCCTCGTTCGCCCGTAGCTGCTTCTCCTCTTCCAAGCTCCTGGTCAGGGTCTCCTCCCGAGCCCTGCCCTCCGACAGCATCTTCTCGAGACCCTCCAGCTTCAGCTTGAGGTCTTTGATGGAGGTCTGTGCTTCGGAGAGCTCCCCAGCTCTGCTGACGACTGCTCCCTGCGCCTCTATCAAGGCGCTGTTGAGCGTGTCCTTCTCTTGGGACAGCTTGAGGGCCTGTTCCTTCAACTCGCCCCGCTCGACCAATCGATACGCAAGAGGCGCAGGGATCCAGGGCCGACCCGCTGCCCCAACCAGCGACGGTCCGGTTTCCCGCCTCCATCATCACCACCCCAAGCGCATGGGAGACACGTGGTAGGCATACAAAACCTAAGAGACGGGTGGGACGAGCTCTCCCAGCCCCGTGATCGTGGGGAGTGGACGCCTTGAAGACAGCGCCTCGGCCCCATTCAGTTAAATGGGCCGCGCCTCCACGCCTCCCTCCGTTTACGGGGAAGGCGCGAAGCAACCTCTTTACTACGATGTGACGCATGCCTGCAGGGACCGCCCCACGCATGCCGCCCATGTCACGCGCACCCCTCAACACCACGCCACGCGCGCGGATCGTGGGATGCGCAGCGTGTGAAAAATATTACCGCGGTAAAAACCGTCCCGCCTGCCCGCGCACCGTTCTGGGCCTAGCCCAACAACGCGTTGCGCTTATGTGTGGACCAGGCCCGAGGGCTCCTGTCGGTGTACAAAAAGAGGGGTACACTTTTTGTACCCCTACGACTGTGCACAGGTAGTCAGAGCCATGCCCACGACCACACCAAGCAAAGCAAGGGAGGTGAGCCAGGGTAAGACCGAAGCTCAAGGTAACTGGAGCAACGCCAAGGCCAGGACCACGAGGAGCCAAGGGACGAGGCAGGCTCCCCTGGCGAGATCCTTGCCGGGAGACAATTTTAGCAACCCCGGCAAGACCCTTGCCACGGCAACTCGCCCCACGCCTACGGAGCAAATTACCCTTGAGTCCACTGCCCCCACGGGGCAAGGATTCGGGAGACCCCTCCGCGGTGGCATGCAGATCTTTGTGAAGAAACATTCACAATCAGATATAGAAGATGACGACCCTTGGCGGGATCCCAGCCGAGGAAGACCACAAGACCCCCGGCAAGCGCCTTGCCGGGGATGATAGCAGGCGCCTCGGCAAGACCCTTGCCGGGGACATCCGCAGGGCCACCATCAGGCCCACGACGACTCAACCTCCACCGCCGTACGCATGCAGCTGCCAACCCAACCAGCTGGGCAGACACCTGCGTGGCGGCATGCAGATCTTTGTGAAGACCACCACTGCGCCACCTCAGCTGCCTGCCTACCTAGATGGCATCACAGGCATCACTGGCCAGGGCGCGTGTCGACACAAGAAGGAGCGGCGACGGACGAGACGGATTTCTCCCCCGTCCCCGATAAAGCAAGGACACCTAAGCGAGACGCATTAAATGCGCCTTGTCATGTAATGCGAGGGATAACCTCGCATCACTGTACCCTTTCCACCTCCTGTGTGCCACTGTGGCGACCCCTTTTTCTATAAAAGGAGGCCCGAGGCGACCAGGAGAAGGATTCGGTTTTTTGGAGCTCCTAACGCCCCAGAGCTAGCCCAAGAATAGGAATATACATCCACCAAAGCAGGAGTAGGGTTTTACGCATCCTCGTGGCCCGAACCTGGATAAACAAACTGTGTACTATCTGTTTGATCCGCTCTTCTTACGACCCCGTGCCCCGCTAACCGTAGTAGAGATTCTTGTGATCCCATAGGTGTCGTTCCCACCGACAGTCGCCTTCCTCAAGGCTTCAGGCATGAACCTTGCAGCTATGATAGCGGCGCAAGGCTTGCTGATAGCAAGCGGATTGCACACCGGCCTGAAGAAGATCTTACTCAAGAAGTGTCGCATCATCTTGTGGCAACTGCTCTTGCTCAAGCTCATCATAAGTGAGCACTCGAGGTGACCCGTATATGAGTTCCGTGGGGAGAACTGCTTCTGCCTCGTATACCAGGGCAAAGGGTGTCTGGCCAGTGGCTCGATTAGGTGTTGTTCTGATTGACCAAAGAACCGTTGGCAACTCATCAATCTAGCACCTTCTGCACTTGTGTAGCCTGTCTAAAGTTCTGGTCTTGAGGACTCGCAACACTTCTACATTCGCCCTCTCAGCCTGGCCGTTACTCCTGGGATGGGCAACAGAGGCAAAACAAACCTTGCCGCTGAGGTCTTGGATATACTGCATGAAGGTGCGGCTCGTGAACTGCGTGCCGTTGTCGGTGATGACCTTGTTTGGCACACAAAAATGGCAGACTAGCCCCTTGAAGAACTAGACGGCTGATTGTGTTGTCACCTTTCTCACCGGTTGCACTTCCGGCCACTTTGTGAACTTGTCGATCGTGACGTACAAGTACTCAAAGCCCCCGACAGCATGGAGAAAGGGGTCCAATATGTCGAGCCCCCAAACCGAAAATGGCCAGGAAAGAGGGATTGTCTGAAGAGTTTGGGCTGGTTGATGAAGCTTCTTTGAATGGAACTGGCACGCTTCATACTTGGTTACTAGTGCAGTTGCATCCTGGAGAGGGGTGGGCCATAAGAAACCTTGCCGGAACGCTTTGCTGACAAGGGCTCTTGACCCTATGTGGGAGCCACACATGCCTCCATGTATCTCTGCCCACAGCTTCAGTCCGTCCTCCCTAGGTATGCACTTCAATCTCACCCCATTCGGTCTCCTTCTGTATAGGGCATCATCTACAAAGTGGTACATGCTGGATCGCTGGGCTACTTTCTCTGCCTCTTCCTGTTCCTCAGGGAGCTCCCCTGTTTAGAGGAAACAGACAATGCATTGTGCCCATGTCGGAGCCTGGGCTCGACGGCAAGGACTGAAGGATCATCTTCGGCCGTAAGGGCAGCTGCCTCTATGGTTAGGGCTTGGGGACCTGCCGGAGGTTGCTGCTCCTCGGCAAGCTTGGGGCACCCGGCAACGTCCTTGCCGGTGGCTCCTGGGAGCTCAGCGGGAAAGTACTTGCCGGGGCCTCCCTTCCTTCGTTTCTTCTGTCCTGCTGATGGCCCAACGGATGGTTGGGTTAATTGAAGCACAAAGGTACCTGGTTCCACACACAACTTGAGGGCAGCATGTTTTGACAAGTCGTCGGGAATGTTGTTCTCTGCTCAGGGAACACGCTTTGCTTGTAGATTGTCAAAGTGCTCCTCCAACTTCCTCACTTCATCCACATAGGCCTCCGTCAACGGGCTCTGGTAATCCTTGTTAACTTGCTTGACGACAAGCTGTGAATCACCCCTGATGATGAGCTTCCCAATTCCAAGGTCTGCTGTGATCCTGAGACCGGCAAGCAATCCCTCGTACTCTGCAGTGTTGTTCATTGATTTTTCTCATGGAAAGTGCATCTGGACTATGTACTTGAGGCGCTCTCTGATGGGTCCGACAAGTAGCACGCCGGCACCAGCACCTTGCAGCGAGAAAGCCCAGGGCCGGCCCTGAGGGAGGCAGAGGGGGCGGTTGCCCCAGGCCCTCGACTCGACTGGGCCCCCCACCACGCACGTACGTAGTGCATAATCTTCAGGGCATTTGCAGGTAAAAAATGAATCCTGTTGGGCCTCGCTCAGGTTCATGTGGACATAACGGCGGTCTCGGCCTCACGTACGTAGGCATCGGCCCTAGAAAAAATAACTTAACCGAGGCTGGAGGCATTGTGGCCGAAGATTATGGTGGTTTGAACAGGACTCTGGAATAACCTTTCATAATTTCACAATTGGATCTAGGGCGGCTACGTCACCGAAGTTGCTGATGGATTCACCTGAGGCCTGATAACTGCCACATGCCGGCTTGCTGCCTGCAACTCCAGCCCGAGAGGCAGACATGCCCAATCATCGATTATTGCGCGCCAATGTCGAGCCAGATGCCGATTTGAGTTAAGGTACTAATTGTACCGTGATAATCGATACTCCTTCTAATACATAATAAATGCCATGGTATTATCTGAATGATTGATTTTTTAGGGATAATTGATACAAATTTTATTGGATTGATCTAGTAAGTTTGTGCTAATATCCAATTACCTAAAGTTCTCAACACCACCATGTCATCTAGAAAAGTGCGGTTGATGGTGATAACAGAAAACATAAACATGAGTTAGTAGAATCATAGAGAGGATCCATTGATTAGTTTTCTAAGAGAACAAGCACCTCATCCGTGATGAATCGGTGATAGTCGCTATGGAGGAACAAACTAATCAATTTAGAAGAGGAGAATCCTGCAAAAGACAATGTTGGCATGAACACAATTGATAACAATGTGAGCGACCATGATCTCATATTTAATTCATCTCCTACATAATCTATTAGTATAGACGAGATACTTGTTTTTACTATGGATATTTATCAACCAAAAAATTAGGGTAATCTTAATAACAAAAAATCGACATTTCATACTGCCTCTTTCCCAAAATATAAGACATGGTTGTCTTTGCATGGTCTTTGATCCACGGCTTTGACCACTAATATATAACAAAATAAATGGATTGAGCATGTATAAATGGCAACGCCGTATTTGTCTTGCAAAATAATTTTATTTCAGATGTCTGTGTACTAATTTTATAGACATATAATACGTGAAAATCATAGTCAAAGTTCTACAATGAAGACAAGGAAAATTAACTGACACCTTATATTTTGGGAAGGAGGGAGTATATAATATGTGTATTGAATCACATTTCTATATTTACATTAAAGGGCCCCATGTTCTTATTTCGCCTCGGGCACCCGAATTCTCAGGACCGGGCCTAAGAAAGCCTCATTAAAGTACGTAATCCAATCACGGCTCGTCTCCTTGCCGGGATGGGTGGTCTCTTGAATCTCTTCGTCGGGCGTTGAAGTCCATTCTACTATGACCTCTGCCAAGGCTCGGCTCTTGATTGTTGAAGTACTTTCAAACTTGAGGCCAAAGCTTGACAGCTCCAACACCCACTCCACAACCCTCCCGATCGGATCCGGGTTGTGCAAGATTTGTTGCAAAGGGAGGCGGGTGATGACGGTGATCTCATGCACTTGGAAATAGTGACGCAGCTTTCTCGAGGCCATGAGGAGGCCGAAAAGTAGCTTCTGTATACTAGAATATCTTGATCTATCCCCCTGCAAGAGGGAACTTACAAAATAAATCGGGTGCTGCATCACCTTCTTCTTCTGTTCGACTTTGCCCACTCGCGCACACTTTGTCTTGCCGAGACCAGGCTTTGTTGGGGGCTCCGTGTTGCTGGCGTTAGGCCTTGCCGAGGAGAGCATCATCCCATCATGCGACGGTTCTACCGCTACCACTGCTTCTTCCTCAAGTTCTCTCTGCGCTACTAGCGCAGCGCTGACCACTTGATTCGTCGCCGCTAGATATAGCAGCAACGACTCTTATGGTTTAGGGGCAACTAGTATTGGCGTGGAGGAGAGGTACCTCTTAAAATCCTGCAGCACTGCCTCTGCCTCCGAAGTCCATTTCATTGGACCCGCCTTTTTCAGAACTTTGAAAAAGGGGAGGGTGCGGTCAACAGATTTGGAGATGAACCTACTTAGAGCAGCAATGCAGCTAGTAAGCCTACAGACGTCTTTGACCCGTCTTGGCGCCTCAATCTGCTCAATTGCTTTGATCTTGTCGGGATTTGCTTCGGTTCCGCGTTGAGACACAAAAAACCCAAGAAGTTTGCCGGATGGGACGCCGAACACGCACTTCTCTGGGTTGAGCTTGAGGTTGATCTTGCGCAGGTTTGCAAATGTTTCCTCCAGATCCTGCACGAGTGTGGCCCTGTCCTTGGTTTTGACCACTATATCATCCATAAAAGCTTCCATATTTCTATGCAACTGGGGCTCAAAACCAATTTGGACTGCTCAGGCAAATGTTGAGCCAGCGCTTTTCTACCCGAAAGGCATTCGTACAAAACAGTACGTACCACATGGGGTTATGAACTCAATTTTTCTTCATCTTCCTTCATCATGAAGATCTGGTGGTATCCTGAGTAGGCGTCGAGGAACGACAGCAGGTCGCACCCGGCAGTGGAGTCCACAATCTGGTTAATGTGTGGCAGAGGGAAAGGGTCCTTTTGGACAGGCTTTATTGATATCTGTATAGTCAATACACAGCCTCCATTTCCCATTTGCCTTACGCACTACCACTGGATTGGCCAACCACGTGGGGGTGGAGCAGTCCTCTGACCAAGCGTACCGCCTCCAACTTCCTGATCTCCTCGATGATGAACTCTTGCCACTCCAAAGCTTGCTTCCTGACCTTCTGCTTGACGGGCCACGCATGAGGACAGACGACAAGGTGGTGCTATATCACCTCCCTGGGAACGCTGGGGATGTCAGATGCTTGCCATGCAAACACATCGACATTCTCCCACACGAAGGTGATGAGCGCGCTTTCCTATTTGCCATAAAGGGTGGATCTTATAGTAAAAGCCCCGCCCGTGTCGTCCTCCTTGACAGGCACCTTCTTGGTCTCTAGTGGTGCTACCTTGGATTTCTTGCTCTTGCCGGTGGAGCTCTCTGGCACGTCCTCCACGGGAGCGCAGCACTCCGAAGAGGCACACTTGACGGAGTGGGTGCAAGAGGTCTTGCAGGAAGAGGTCTCACCGGAAGGGGCCTTGCCGACAGAGGCAGAGGTCTTGCATGTCTTCTTCCCTCCCGGGGCTTCAGTGGCAGGAGCAAGTGCCTTGGCGGCAGTTGCTGCAACTGCCTCCCAGTAGAGTTGGTCGGCGCAGATGAACGTGTCTTTCTTGTCGGAGGGGACGGTGATGATGCTCAGTGGCCCGGGCATCTTCAACGTGTTGTAGGCATAAAGTGACGCCGCCATGAACTTGGCCAGTGTTGGGCGGCCAAGGATCCCATTGTAGGGCAAGGGGATCTTGGCGACATCAAAAACGATCTTCTCTGTCCTATAGTTCAGCTCGCCCCCAAATGTAACGGGCAACATGATTTTACCTTTTGGCTGACTCCTTACCGGGTTGACCCCTTGAAACGTGCCCGTCTCCTCGAGATCTCCATCGGAGATTTGCAGCCTCTCGATCACAGCGGGCGAGATCAAGTTCAGATCGTCCCCACTATCAACTAGCACTTTTGTCACCTTGAGGTTGCGTATTTTTGGTGAAACCAACAATGGCAAACACCCGACCGCAGTTGTGCGGTCAGGATGATCCTCGGTGTCAAAAATGATAGGTGTGCTAGACCACTTAAGTGGCTTTTGGGCATCGAATGATGGCTCCGCCGCGGCGACCTCACGCGCCCACTGCTTCAGTCGGCGGTGAGAGGTGTGCAACGAGGCGCCACCGTCGACGCACATGGCTTTCGTAGCTTTCTGGAACTCGTGCTCTCCGGACTCATCGTCCTCATTATGATCATGTTCTCCGTCCTTGTTGCGGCCCCGAGTGGGCCTCTCTTGTCAATTATCCTTGTCACTGCGGCCTCCTTGACCGCCACGTTTCCTGCCGGACGCATCAGCACCATCCTGGCCCTTCTCCTTATCACACCTCTCATACTCAGCTATCTGCTTCTCCGCAAGTAGCTCAACCTGCCGGCAATTCTGGAGGTCATGGCCCTTGGTGCGATTGATTTTGCAATACTGCTTGTTGGAGCCTCCTGGCTTGTCGACAGCCGCCATGGCCTGGCAGGCGGCGCACTCGGCAACTTCCTTGCCGGGGTCGTCAGCCTTGGCCTTCTTGGCGGCGTTGGGGTCGCCGGAACCCTCGACGGCAAGCACAGTCTTGCGCTTACGCTTCCTATTACGGTGTCGGCCCTTCTTTGCCAGGGCGACAGCGTCTTCATCTGTGGAGTCGGTTTCCATGCCGGCATCTTCACCGGGGTACTTCCTCCCCTCTTCATCCCGAGCACATCTATCGGCCAGAACATAAAGCTCGGCTACATCCTTGACCTTGTTCATCGCCAGCTCCTCACTCATCTTGCGGTTGCGCACATTCGGATGAAATGCACTGATGACGGCGACGGGATGAACATCTGGGATGTTGTACTGCACATGGCTGAACCTTTGTATATACTTGCGCAGGGGTTCACCGTCCTTCTGTGTGATGACATGCAAATCACTTGCCTGGCCAGGAGCTTGGTGGCCCCCGGTAAAGGCGCCAACAAACTCGTGGCACAGATCCGACCAAGAAGAAGTGGAATCCATTGGCAGGTGCATCAACCATGACATGACATTGGGCTTAAGTACCAACGTGAAGTAGTTGGTGAGCACTTTGTCGTCGCGAGCCCCGGCTGCTTGCATCGCGATGGTGTAGATGCTGAGGAACTCCGACGGGTGAGTCTTGCCGTTCTACTTTTCCCCGACATCAGGCTTGAACGTGCGGTGGGAGGGCCACTGGAATTGCTGCAGCTCATGGGTAAACGCTGGACAACGCACCTTGTAAGGTAGGACATTGGAACCCCCGGCGTTGGGCGGTCCATAGTGGGCCCGCACGCCTATCTGACCGATAGCGTGCCTCCCGCCGCCACTCGATAGTGGTCTGAGCGTCTTCCTAGGCTCGCTCCCGAAGAACTTGACGTTGGTCGCAGCGGGCTCGCGGGTCGGACGACGCTGTGGAAACGTTGTCACAGGCGTCAGCCCGATGAGCCAGCGACTGTTGTTGCTGGCGTGGGGAAGGAGAGTGCACCGTGGTCGCAGCACCTCCGGTGCTCCCACCACCGGCGTGCACCAGCTCTATGGAGCGCTGGCACTAGGGTCCCGCTAGTCGCGGTTCATCTTTATTGGCGAAGCTGATGAGGCTCCGAATGGTGGCTCTCCGCTCATAGAGCTTCTCCGCGGCAGGAGGAAAGTCGAGGAACAGTTGCACGCGCACCAACGCTTCTGCTGGCATGGGTGGCGGCGAAAGCTGCATGGACCGTGACGCGCTCTGACTTCTAACCACATAAGAAGGAGCTCTATCACGGTCTCGCGGTCGCGTGCCGTTTTCGCCAGCGTCTGGGTGTGCATGCTGGCCTGGTGCATCACGCGAGTGACGCAAAGGGCTCTTCCCGCGGCGATGCCTAGGGGCGCCGGCGTCGCGGCGTTGCTCGCCGCGCGCGACCTGGGAAGGCCGCGGCGTGGACACCGGCTGGGGCGTCCTGGAGGTTGTCGCGCCACCCGTGGGAAGCACGGCCCCACCCTTGAGCTAGCGGCGTGCGGCTCGTCATCTTGAGCTCGAACAACGCCGCTCGCCTGGCTCCGATTGCCAGGGTGTCGCGGAGGCTCACGGGCCGCACCTCCACTGCCACCCGCGGCCGCCCCGTCGTCCGCCCGCGCTGGTATGGGCGGTTCGGCTCCAGACGACCCAATCGCCGTGATCCCCTTCTTCTTGGGAGCCATGGCGATGAAGAAGTCGATGCGCTAACTTCTAGACTGGATTTTCAGAACCTCACGCCCCCTACCTGGCGCGCCAAAGATGTCGGGAAAACGACACCTATGGGATCCCGTGGATCCCTTCTACGGTTGGCGGGGTGACGAGCTGCGTAAAGAGCAGGTCCAGACGATCAGCGCGAGGGGATATTTACCCAGGTTCGGGCCGCAATGATGTGTAATACCCTAGTCCTAATTGTTTGTGTTTATTTGTTGTTCCTGTGTCCAAAAGTCCGAATCCTTCCACAGTACGCCTCGGGCCTCCTTTTATATGTCATAGGGGTCGCCACAGTGGCACATAGGAGGTGGAACGTATATACAGTGTACAAGTCTATTGTCTGGCATCGTAGGACAAATGCATTTAGTGCGCCACCTATGTGTCCTCTTTCTTTATCGGGGACGGCAGCAGAGCTCGTCCCGTCCGTCGCCGCCTCGCCTTGCTTCGATGCGCGTCCAAGTTGACGAGGCATGCAGTGCCATGCTGGCTGGCTGGTTGTTATGATGGTGTGGTGACAGAGTCTTCACGAAGATCTGCATGCCACCACGCAGGTGCTTGCCTAGTTGGCCTGGAAGCTGCATGCTGCCATGCAGGCGCTTGCCTAGTTGGCAGGCTAGTTGCCGTGTTGGAACGGCCGCGGGGCAGCGGAGCTTTGGTAGGTGCGGGCCTGGCCGTGGCCCTCTAGATGCCCTCGGCAAGGGTCTTGCCGGTGTCTCGTGGGCGTCCCCGGCAAGGGTCTTCCCGAGGGTCTTCGGCCCTCCCTGGCAAGGGGTCTTGCCGGGGGTCTTTGTCTTCTGGTTCTTATTAGTCTTGCAGGCCTTTGGTCTTCACAAAGATCTGCATGCCACCATGCAAGCGCCCCTGAGCCTTGGTTTTGAGGTTGTCGATGGTGTCAGAACTCTTAGGCTCGAGGGAGGCGGCCTGGCTGGTGTTTGGGTAAGTTGCCCCGGCAAGGCTCTTGCTGGGGCTACGCAGGCCACCCCGGCAAGGGCGTTGCGGGGGGGATTCCATCTCGCTCCTTTGCCCTTCATGCCTCTCGCCTGAGTGCTGCCTTGGCAATCTTGTTCTTTTCCTTCCTCCTGCTTTGTCAAGCACGGCCGCAGGTATGTCTACCACTGCCCATGCACAAGTAAAGGGGTACAGAAAGGCCCCTACTTTTGTACACCGATACGCACTTAAAAGAAAACCCAAAAAGATTTTCTTGTTCTTCTTTTGCTTGTTGGGAGCTTGTAATAGCCTGGATTATTAGGGATGATAAACTACTCATATCAATAAGGAATTCCTTCTTTCTGGAAGCCCATTCGGACAGAACTCCAAAGTTAAACGTGCTCACCTTGGAGTAATTTCAGGATGGGTGACCGACCGGGAAGTTTCTCCCGGGTGCGCACGAGTGAGGATAAAGTGCGCATAAAATACTAGTATAGATCTGTGAGGCCAGTCTAGATCCCACTAGGAGTAACAACCACCTGCGGGTGTGTCCGGGGCGTTATAAGTTGGTATCAGGGCCGACCCTCGCGGTTACATGGATATTTGCGGACAGGTGCGCGGTCATGTTGGTCATGATGTTTGTGACCCGTCATGGCACACGACATGGAACATGTAACGGACTAGATGCACAGGCGTATGTGCCAAGAGGGAACGTTCCTGTGGCCCGACGAGGACGTCGGTTCCTCTGAGTGGGGGTGTATGTAATAGCCTGGCTTATTAGGGATGATAGACTACTTATATCAATAAGAAATTCCTTCTTTCCGGAAGCCCACTCGGACATAACTCCAAAGTTAAGCGTGC
This sequence comes from Aegilops umbellulata, assembly GCA_032464435.1. Taxonomy (NCBI): domain Eukaryota; kingdom Viridiplantae; phylum Streptophyta; class Magnoliopsida; order Poales; family Poaceae; genus Aegilops; species Aegilops umbellulata. The sequence continues at coordinate 374,529,097 of CP136057.1, forward strand.
TCGGCTTGGAGTAATTTCAGGATGGGTGACCGACCGGGAAGTTGCTCCCGGGTGCGCACGAGTGAGGACAAAGTGCGCAAAAAAGACTAGTATTGATCTGTGAGGCCAGTCTAGATCCCACCAGGAGTAACGCACCACTGGCGGGTGTGTCCGGGGTGTTACAAAGCTTTCCCGTGTAAATAGTATTTCTCGTTTTTTTGCTTTTCTGTTTTATTTGCTTATTCAAGAAAACAAAAAAACTCCAAAAATATTTCAGTGTGTTTCCTTACCGAGGAGAAGACCACGATGAAAATGTTGAGTGGCTCTCATATGAATAAATGTTAATCTAATAAAGAGCCCATTTTACCTTGTCTTCTCCTGTTGAATAAAATGTTTTGCAGATTCCAGCTTAGTCCACGTCACTCCTGCACTATTATTATTTTCATATCGTTCGGTCGTGCAAGTGAAAGGCAATAATGATGATATTCGATGAACTTGCCGCGGCAGAGAGAAACATGTATGAAATCGACTTGTTCTGTTTGTGTAAATATGTTTAACCTAGTATCCATGATTCAGCCCATTACGATTAAACATGTTTGCAATGACAATTAGAGATTATAGTTTCTCATGCCATGCATAAGTAGCTGGGAGTGGATAATGATTTATCTTGGATATCAACATTGCGTTAAAATGATTGTAATGTAGTATGGTGATATGCTATCCTCCTCTAAATGTTCGAGTGGCTTGACTTGGCACAAGTTCATGCATGTAGTTGAATCAAAACCAATATAGCCTCTATGATATTTATGTTCATGGTTTTCATATCCTACTCATGCTAGTGTCCAATGTTACTTATGCATAATGCATGTTTATGACCGTTGTTGCCCTCTAGATGGCCGCTTCTCAATCTAATTGCTAGCCTTCGCATGTACTAAGTGGGAATTCTGCTTGTACATCAAAAACCTTGAACCCAAAGTTATTCCATATGAGTCCACCATACCTACCTATATGCGGTATTACCCTGCCGTCCTAAGTAAATTTGCATGTGCCACCTCTAAAACAAATTCAAATAAATATCCTTTTTGTGTGCCTGGATCATTCATGGAACGACATGAGGTGGTCGGTATCTTCCATGCTAAGCGGGTTATTCTCAGGTCGAGTGTTTATTCACTTGCCATCGCACGAGAAAGGGCGGTAATAGGGATTCCCAGTCCCAAACTCAAAAAATGCAAATAATTAAACAAAACTCCCCCGGGACTGTTGTTGGTATGGACGGCACCAGTTGTTTCGGACAAGCCGTGGAGTGTGATTGATGGTGGAGGGGGAGTAAAATTTTACTTTTATCGCTTGGGAATCGCCACTAGCGTGCTTAGCATGGAAGATATTGATAACTGATGGCCGTGAAGTAAATGAGAAGGGTGCATGTCTCAAAATATCATTTACCTCTATTTTAAAACTTGAGCTCTCGCACCTCTGCAAATCACTGCTTCCCTCTGTGAAGGGACTATCTATTAATTCTTTATGTTGTGTCATCACCTTCTAAAACAAGCGCCAGAACCTGAGAGCACAGCTGTCATGACTTATGCATTGTGTGTAGCTAATGTTGGGTGCATCATGACTGGATCTTTTCTACCATGAATTACAATGTTTAGTCGCTGCTTGAACTTTGGAGGTGCTCTGCATTTATGTTTTGCGGTCTCAGAAAGGGCTAGCGAGATACCAGTATCGTCATATTATATCATGGTTGTTTTGACAACGTTTTGCCGTTTGAGATATCTTATTATTGCTCGCTAGCTGATTATATCATTGATATGACTTAATATAATCTTTAAGAGTTATTGTCGGCATGGTTAGTCATTATGTTGGCTGAAAACCTGGGTGTTGTTTAAGCTTATTTATGCAAACAAGAGCAAAAGAGTTCGTAGAAGTTTTTCTTTTTCACTTTCAGTTTATCAACTAAATTGCTTCAGGACAAGCAAAGGTTTAAGCTTGGGGGAGTTGATACGTCTCCAACGTATCTACTTTTACTAACGCTTTTCCCCTTGTTTTGGACTCTAATTTGCATGATTTGAAAGAAACTAACCCCGGACTGACGTTGTTTCCAACATAACTACCATGGTATTGTTTTTGTGTAGAAATAAAAGTTCTCAAAATGGAGCAAAACTTTGCGAGGAATTTTTATATAATAAAAAAGAATTTTTGGAGCCAAGACCTACCGGAGATGGGCCCCTGGGTGGGCACAACCCAACAGGACGCGCCCCCTCTCCTAGAGCGCCCAGGTGGATTGTCCCCTCCTGGTGGCCCCGCAGACCCTGAAACCGATGCTATAAAATCCTATTTTGAAAGAAAAAATCAGGGAGAAAGAATTATCGCGATCCACGAGACGGAGCCGTTGTCACCTCCTGTTCTTCATCGGGAGGCCAGATCTGGAGTACGTTTGGGGCTCCGGAGAGGGGGATCTTCGTTCTTCGTGATCACCAACCCTTCTCCATCGCCAATTCCATGATGCTCCCCACCGGGAGTGAGTAATTCCTTCGTAGGCTCGCTGGTCGGTGAGGAGTTGGATGAGAATCATCATGTAATCGAGTTAGTTTTTTAGGGCCTGATCCTTGGTGTCCACTATGTTCTAAGATCGATGTTGCTATGACTTTGATATGCTTAATGCTTGTCACTTTGGGCCCTGGTGCCATCAACTCAGATCTGAACCGTTTATGTTATCACAATTATATCCATATTATAGATCCAATCTTGCAAGTTATAGTCACCTCCTACGTGTTATGATCCGGCAACCCCAGAGTGACAATAGTCGGGACCACTCCCAGTGATGACCTTAGTTTGAGGAGTACATGTATTCACTATGTGTTAATGCTTTCCTCCGGTTCTCTATTAAAAGGAGGCCTTAATATCCCTTAGTTTCCAATATGGACCCCGCTGCCACAGGAGGGTAGGACAAAAGATGCCATGCAAGTTCTTTCCATAAGCATGTATCACTATTTACGGAATACATGCCTACATTATATTGACGAACTGGAGCTAGTGTCGTATCGCCCTAGGTTATGAGTGTCACGTGATGAATATCATCCAACACATTACCGATCCAATGCCTACGAATTTATCTTATATTGTTCTTACTAAGTTACTACTGTTATCATCACTATTACACTTGCTACAAAATACTGCTATCACTGTTACTGTTATCGTTGCTGCTGTTACTACTATCAAAACTATCATACTACTTTGATATTGATTACTTGCTGCAGATAATTAATATCCAGGTGTGGTTGAATTAACAACTCAGCTGCTAATACCTTTAAATATTCTTTGGCTCCCCTTGTGTTGAATCTATAAATTCGGGTTGAATACTCTACCCTCGAAAACTGTTGTGATCCCCTATACTTGTGGGTTATCAGTGGGACGTAAAATTCCCTAGACGGGCATCAGAGCATCTGCGGGGCTAGGTTCGGTAATAACCACTTGACCGAGTGTCAGGACCGGTTTTCCCAATAAAACATTTATTGAAAAACCGACCATTATATCAGACCAGTATAGAAGAATCCTCCTTACTGGTAGACAAATCCTTGATACAGGTATCCAGAAGTGCTAAATATTATACAAGGTTGAGCTGAGGCTGCTCAACAATTTATTACAAGCACACCGATATTATACATAAAGGCGGATATGACACAAAGGGTATGGTGGCATAACTACTGACTCGTAATAAAAGTGGTGGTGGATATGTCACAGTGAAGTGCACGACATGACTCCAAAATCTTACAGCTCATCAAGCGCCGGAGTGAGGCTTGATGATTTTATTAGGGTAGCGGAAGCATATATAATACAAGTGATCAACTCCAGGATCGCATGGGACTGACTGGGACTCCTCTAGGTGTCACAGCCCTAGCTCAGCCCCTGTTGCCTTTGCTTGTTTCTCATGTCATCATGTTTACAATTTAAATAAACTTGAAATGGGGATTGATCAAACCCTAGCACCTAAAAGAAATCAAATAGGTTCAAATAAAATCTTTTTCAAAGAACCCAAAATGCCTTTTGAAAATGTTCATGATTTTTGTTAAAGGTGAAAACATCTGCCAAAAATGATGCAAATATTTTCAGGCCATTCTGGATATTTGAATTAATTCATAAAGTATTTGAATTTGGGCATTTAATTGCTATACATATTATTAAATGCTCCAACAATTCTGAAAATAGCTAAGGGCCTCTGAGAAAATTCAGTTATTGCCCATAATTAATTTTAGAATTTATAGAAATGATTTGGTGTTTTTACTAAATCAAAAACAAATTGCAAAAGTAGAAAACAGAAACAAATGGAAAGGCAGAAGACTTACCAGGTCCTTACCTGGCGCCCACCAACCGGCCCAGCACCCTAGCTGGCCGGCCCAGCCCAGCAGGCCCAGGTGCCAGTCGTCCCCAACCTCCTGCCAGTGGGCAGGAGGGCGCGTGCCATCGCACGCTGGCCACGCGTCGGGCCACCTCCTGCTTCCCGCCGCTTCCTCGACGCCGTGGGGGCGCCACACAGATCCTTGGACCCCCTCGACCGCTCCCCTCTCTCCCTGCCTCGTCTCTCTCCCTCTCTCTCTCGAACTCGAGCGTAGCCGTCGCCGCCGACGAGCACCGCCGTGCCCACAGCCACTGCCTCGCCTCGTCGTTGCGCCCAGAGGCTCCGCCTCGACCCCCCTCTTCCTCTCCACCGAGCCACGAGGTCCCGGACGCGCTGCAACTCCGCCACCGCTGTCGTTTCCCTCGTCGGCCACCGGAGATTGTTGCCGTTGATTCGCCGCCTCCCGAGCTTCCCCGAGCCCGCTTTGGCGCCTGCTGCAACCGCTGTGAGCTCCTGCTCCTCCTCCCCCTCTCCGTTCCTTCTGTTGCACGCCGTAGCTACCGCACCACCTGTGCCCGAACGTCGGCCGCCGCTGCCGAGCTCGTAGTTGTCGCCTCCGACCACCACAGGCCTGGCTACCACCACCTAACGACGCGCGCCGGCGAGGGCACTCCAACGCGCCTAGCCGCGTCTCGAACCGTGCCCCGTAGCGCAATCCCGAGGCCCACCGCCGCCTCTGGCCTCGCCGGCGATTAGCCACCGGCCTAATCCCGGTTTAATTAGCGCTAATGACTCTACTAAACACCCCTAGAGCCACTGCCATGTGGGCCCTGTGCCTGTTTAGCTTAAGTTAATTTTCTGTTTAGATTAGTTCTTAACCCAGTGGGACCCACGGGTCAACTTTGACCCTGCTGACATGGTCGTTGACCTGGTCCCACGTGTCAGCCGCTGTAATCAGCACTGGGTCACTGACCAGTGGACCCCACTGGTCAGGTTTGACCTGGATGGTGCCTGTTGACCTGCTGAGGTCAGGATGACGTAATGCGGATGCAATAATGTAATTTCTGGATTTATTTCTATTCAGGAAATTCCAGAAAATAGTGCTAACTTCTAAAAATCATAGAAATTCAACCGTAACTCCGAATGAAGTAATTTATATATGAAAAATTATCAGAAAAATGAAATCTATCCATTTGTATCATTTTCATGCATGTAAAAATAAGTTATACCTGCTGTATAGCTGAAACATGATAATGGCATTTTAAATGCTAAATATGGAGTTTGCATATGAACCCTTAGTTCATATGGACTTCATTTAAACTGCTGCTAGATGCATTGGTATAAATCATAACATTCTTGACATGTCATGATCATGCATCATATTGTTGCATTGCATTCTCTGTTGTCGGTGTTGTTCCCCCCACGGTAGACGTTGTTCCGACACTGTGATCGATGACACCGATGAAGAACTATATTATCTTCAGAAGTGCCAGGCAAGCAAAACCCCCTTGTTCATTCTGATACAATCCCACTCTCTCGCTCTTGCTCTCTTTTACTGGATTAGGACAACAACGATTCAACTGTTACATGCTGCGGTAGTTGAACCCCTTATCCTCTGCATGACCTGTCATTGCCACAGTAAATAGATGAAACCCACTAGCATGAGTAGGAGTTGTTTGAGCCCTAATGTGCCTACTCATTCATGCTTGTTTGCCGTGCCTGCTATTGCTTAGAGTTGTGTCAGGTCTGATTCATCGGGGATGAATCGGAGGTGTGTGAACATGTCCTACTGTTGAGAGCTAAGTGTGTGAACACAATTTGGTAAAGGTAGCGGTGAGAGGCCATGTAGGAGTACATGGTGGGTTGCCTCATTGAAGCCGCCCTCAGGAACTGAGTTCTGTGTTTGTGATCCATGAAACAGTTACTACCACTGTAACGCCCCAAGGCCGATGCTCGAGAAGACTTCCATATATTCCGGATTTCGTCGTGTGTTTCATTTGTGCCTGCCCTTTTATTTTTGCATTGCATCATGTCATCATGCCATCGTCTCATAAATCTTTGCACCTCAACTCACTAAATAAATTGCATGGATCTTCGGTCCATTTAAATCGAGGGAATTCACATGGTGGTTTCTCTTTATAACCTATCCTCCCGCTAGTAGGGAGCTATATTCAATATTTCTTTAATTTGAAATTGACCTTTACACACTTGCAAAAATCCCAATGCCTTTTATTATTTCAACTCTTGGCCTCTAACTTTGCCACTTGTCCTTTCATCATTTTCCGGAGCTCTACCAAAATTCTCAACATTTTTTTGGACCTTCCCAACCCTCACTTCCTATTCAAATCATTTGAATTTAAATCTAATGAGTTTGAATTTAAATATCTCAATCTTGGCCTTTTCTATTTTTTTCTCGGTACAAGCACATTTTTGCGACTCCAAGAAAGTCAACCTCATGCCCAAAAATTCTTCCTCTAACCTTCTCTTCTCTCTTCTTCTTTCTCTTATTTCTCTGTTTTGTTTTTATTTTTCTTTAGAGTGAGAGAGAGAGCCCAGCCCAGCTGCCTAGCCAGGCCTCTGGCCATTTCTTTCTCTACCCGGGCCGGCCTCTAAGACCCAGCCGCCCCACTTAACCTAAACCTAGGCCCGATCCCATCCTCCTTCTCCTCTCCCATCGCGCCGCCAGGGAGCCTGACTCCCGCATCTCGCTCGATCCCTTCTCATCCCCCTCGTTCCCTTGCGCCATCTCTCCCTCCTCTCGATCCATCTCTCTCCCCAATTCCCTCGCGCCTCCTGACGCCATCCAGGCCAGGTTTCCTCGCCACCGGAGCGGAGCTCCTCTACATGCCACAAGACCCCGCACCTGACCTCCTCCTTGCTGCCCTTGGTGCCGCGCCACCAGACCTCCCCGTCGCCCTCGTCGTCGACCAGCGCGCCCCTGCCTTCCTCCCTCCTCCTTCGGTTCAGGGAGTCAGGCCGGAGCCCGTTGGCCTCCTCGCCGCCGTTCACCTTCGCCTCGAGCTGTCGGAGAGCGCCGCCGCGCCTCCTGCCATGGCCTCCTTCTTATCTTCCTCGCGCGCCCGAGACCAGGGCCCTCGTCATCAAGTTCGCCTGCATGCTATCTCCTGCTCCTTCAACCTTGCCTTGCTCTGCGACCAGCGCCATCGCCACTGCTTCCTGCGTTGAGGAGCCCCACCAGCCAAGTCCCTGTGCTCGCGCCTCCTGCCCGAGCCGTCCTCTTCAGACAAGTCCACGGCCGCCCGCTCGCCCATCGTTCTGCTTCGTTGGAGCAGAGAACCAGCGCCAAACCTCTGCTTCCTCCTGCACCGCGCCAAGTACCACGACCATGGTGTTTCGTTTCTTCGCTGCCAAGGCCGAGAGGATGCCAAGTTCCATGACGACGAGGACCACCAGGTTCGCCTACCGTCGCCAAGATCGAGAGTACCACTACAAAGCGCCAAGTACCCCTTCATGTCGGCAAGACCCGCAAATCGGACCCCGAACGATCGACGTCTCGTGGACCGTGTACTACTACCGTCGCCCCGAAGACGTTGGAGTCAACAAGTACCTCTCTGAAACGAACGTGAACGTCTACCGCCGCCAAGATCACGTGTACCTCTACCGTCGACCCTAGAGCGTGTGAGAACGACTACTTCGACAACCGTCGCATGAACCACTACTTCCCTCGACGCCCGAGAACGACTACTTCCTCTACTTCCCTCTATGAACGAGAACCGTCTTCTTTGCACGCTCCGAAGGTATAACCCTGAGACGACGTCCGTGAACGAATGCTTGTGATGTTTGAGCTGCTCATGTTTGCACCATGTCCAATTTGTCACTCGTTTCCTTGTCGCCAACTCGTGGGACACCCGGTATCCGGGAGCGCCCCACCATCTTCTGCACGCAACCGCACACTTCTCCTTTGCATCCGTATCTCAATTGAGTTACCGGAACCGGAACGTTGCCGTGGCACCGTTTCATTATCGTCGCCGTGGCACCCCTTTTGTTTCCGTCAGATGACAAAAATTCTCCTTAATATGCTTTTATCGACATTCTCATGAATATGGCTTAAAACTTGATCATGTCATCCGCATCATGTTAACAACATTAAGATGGTTTAAATTGTTGTTTGCGTTAATTTACTAATGCATATGGGGACTTACCAGATTTGTGGTTTGCTATATCCGGCCCCATTTAAATTGTTTAGATAGATAATCCCTTTATGTTTCACCTCTTGACATGCTTAACAACATTTAATATTGTTGGGTACATAACCGAGAGAGAACTAAATAATTGATGTGGTGTTTCTCCAATATGCAACCCGTTGCATATTGAGCTCCACTTAACTTGTAGTATTGCTTGTTGCACTTTGCCATGCCACGCTTATTTAAACCGGACATGCATCATACTTGGTTGTGCATCAGACCATGTTTATGTGATGGTTGTTTACTATGTTGTTTCTTTCTTTCCGGGTTGCTTCTCTCGTTAGCTTCGGTTTTGTTCCAGAGTTGTGAGGATTCGTTTGACTACGTCCGTTTGTCTTCTTCATGGACTCGTTCTTCTTCCTTGCGGGATTTCAGGCAAGATGACCATACCCTCGAAATCACTTCTATCTTTGCTTGCTAGTTGCTCGCTCTTTTGCTATGCCTATGCTGCGATACCTACCACTTGCTTATCATGCCTCCCATATTTTCAAACCAAGCCTCTAACCCACCTTGTCCTAGCAAACCGTTGTTTGGCTATGTTACCGCTTTGCTCAGCCCCTCTTATAGCGTTGTTAGTTGCAGGTGAAGATGAAGTTTGTTCCTTGTTGGAACATGTTTACTTGTTGGGATATCACAATATATCTTATTTAATTAATGCATCTATATACTTGGTAAAGGGTGGAAGGCTCGGCCTTATGCCTGGTGTTTTGTTCCACTCTTGCCGCCCTAGTTTCCGTCATATCGGTATTATGTTCCCGGATTTTGCGTCCCTAACGCGGTCGGGTGATTTATGGGAACCCCTTGACAGTTTGCTTTGAATAAAGCTTTTCCAGCAAGGCCCAACCTTGGTTTTACCATTTGCCTCACCACCACCTACTTTTCCCTTGGGAGTCGCTCTCTCGGGGGTCATCTTTATTTAGCCCCCCCCCCCCCCCCCGGGGCCAATGCTTGTCTAAGTGTTGGCCCGAAACGAGTAGACTGCGGGGCCACCTTGGGGAAACTTGAGGATTGGTTTTACTTGTAGGATGTCTCATCCGGTGTTGCCCTGAGAACGAGATATGTGCAGCTCCTATCGGGATGTCGGCGCATCGGGCGGCTTTGCTGGTCTTGTTTTATTACTGTCGAAATGTCTTGTAGCCGGGATTCCGAGACTGATCGGGTCTTCCCGGGGAGAAGGAATATCCTTCGTTGATCGCGAGAGCTTATCATGGGCCAAGTTGGGACACCCCTGCAGGGTTTGAACTTTCGAAAGCCGTGCCCGCGGTTATGTGGCAGATGGGAATTTGTTAATGTCCGGTTGTAGAAAACCTGAAGTTGACCTTAATTAAAATACACCAACCGCGTGTGTAACAGTGATGGTCTCTTCTCGGCGGAGTCCGGGAAGTGAACACGGGGTTGGAGTTATGCTTTACGTAAGTAGTTTCAGGATCACTTCTTGATCATAGTTGTTCGACCGTGCTTTTGCCTTCTCTTCTCGCTCTCATTTGCGTATGTTAGACACCAGATATGCTAGTCGCTTGCTGCAGCTCCACCTCACTACCCTATCCTACCTTTAAGCTTATGTATCTCTTTCCCTTATGTATCTCTTTCCCTTATGTATTACATGGGTTGTGTGAAGATTACCTCACTTGCGACATTGCTTTCAATGCAGTTATGCCTCTAAGTCGTGCTTCCACACGTGGGAGATATAGCCGCATCGAGGGCGTTACAACCACTCATTGGGCCCAAAACCAATGGACCCTCTCGGCTTATTGATCACCCTTGTCCTCTGTCCAGGAGTTGCAACTAGTTTCTGATGCTGGTAGTATGCTGGAGGCCGTGGGCAGCACTAACCTGAGGGGTGGGCTGTGATGCGGTAGGCACGTGGCACGGTGTATCGGGCGCCCGTTTGGTGTCTCGGGAACCCTGCTCACATCTTTCGGGGCCGTATGTGGAAACCTCGGCCGGACTCCTTGCGGATGGAACCTGAATAGGCGATAAACCTGGACTAGAGACTTGAGTGTTTAGGTAGGTCGTGGCCGACACCCTCGTTGGGCTTCCGCTTGAAGGTTGCCGAGTACATGTCGTGTAAACGGCGGTAAGTGGTGCGAGAGTGTTTGAAGAAGTACACCCCTGCAAGGTTAACATCTGTCGGCGTTCTGGGAACGGGGGTCCCTAGACTTGCCTGCCTGCGGCCTGCGGCGTGGCACGAATGGGGGTCCAACGCGGCCCATCTTCATCAACACAAGGTTCAAGACCCTCGCGAGGGGCCAAGCCTCGCGAGGCGGACGACACGGCACTTCCTCAAGGACGGCCTCCTTAGGCTGGCTCGTGAGGAGGCGGAGAGATCAAGGCGGGTACCTCACGAGGTGCCTATGACGCAAGCCATGACGACCAAGGGCGCCAGGCGGGCACCAGCCAGCGCAGCGTCCCCCTTTCCTCTTTGGTGCAAAGGGGGCAAGCGCAGGCGAGAGGATCAAGCAAAGGTACCCATTTCGGTGCAACGAGACCAAGGCCAGTCCAACGGTGGGAAGGAGGTCACCATGGAGCCCAGAACGATGTCACCGCAGGGCCTTTGGCAGGCGAAGACCAACTTTAGTCAGGATAAGTGTACCAGATGTTCCCCTTTGAATTGGCCAATTGTTAGCGCCCTTCCCGCTCAATATTTGGGAAGAGGCCCAGGGCCTTTGCCTATAAATAGGACTAGCCACCCACAGGGTAGAGGAAGGAATCCAGCATCTAGAGAGAGAGAGAGAAGGGTGATCGAACTCCCCCTAGCAGTTCATCCCCTAGCCAAGAACAGACCCTCGCGAGGTCGCTCTTCCTTGTACTGTTCTTCCTCATCAGCCCAAGAGGAAATCCACCCGCCACAAACTAGAGTAGGGTATTACACCACAACGGTGGCCCGAACAAGTATAAACCTTGTGTCTCTTATGTTGTTCTTGCAGTAATCAGATCCTTACGAGACGGAGAGGTAGTGGGCACGATCTCCGCGCGCACCCCAGAGTTCGAACCTCAAGGGTCTGCCGGAACCCAGAATCTGACATTTGGCGCGCCAGGTAGGGGTGCGCCGGAATCTGCCCTTCCATCGCTCCGTCTCCCGTTGCGTCGTCGTCACCATGTCCGACGACCAGGCGGGCAACCAAGGCTAGTGGGCGGCATGGTACATCTGCGCGGAGCCTCCCGCTCCGGGCGACCCCGCGCCGCAAGTTGCTCACGGTCCGCAGGGCGCTGCGGGCCGCGGGCGACGCGGGCAAGCTTCTGCGACCCTCACACCGCGACAGGCGCGGTCGGCGGCGAGGGCATCCAATCACGCCGCAACTACGACACCGTACACCCGCCGGGAACAGGCGAACTCGAGGGCCGTGCTCACAGTAGCACGGGAGCTGCTGCAGTGCAGGCTATTGGAGGGCGGCCGCGACGTGCTGCTGGAGCGGGTCGCCGAGCTCCTGGGCTTCGCCGCTTCGGGGGATCACCCCTTCTGCGTCCAGCTTCCGCCTCAAGTTCAGGGCGGCGCACGAGGGGGCCCCGCACACCCGCACGGGCCTCAAGACTACCCCAACACCGGCGAATCCGCCGGCACCAGACTGGCGGTGGCGCTACCACAGCCCCCGACGCGCGAAGGAGAGGGGCACGGTGCGGCCCACGGCGCCAGCGGACAACCGCGCTACCACCCCGCGGTGGGCACGACAAGCAACGCCACATGGCGCATGGAGCACTACAGCACAGCATTCGGGGTGGCGGCGCCAGAGGAATACGTGCCCCACATGATGGACCAAGGGCACGCTCACGGGGGCGAACAAGGCTCACTCTTCAGCCCCAGCTGGGAGGACGAGACGCCAGAGGCCGAGCCCTTCCAGGAACACCAGGACGGCTCCGTCGGCCACATTGGAGGCAACGACTATCGGGTACCGTTAATTCCTCAAGAGCAGGCATACACTAATCATGGATCAGAGGAGATGCAGGTCGCCGCAACAAGCAGCTGCCCTGCTCCTACGGCCTCCTACCCCTCGGGAGGAGGACACAGGTGGCTGCAGGAAAGGGGCAGAGATCCTACATCACCATCGTGGCGATCGGAGCAAGGCGTTCTTAGAAGATAGGCCCTCCGCTGGGGAGGCGTCCGAGGACCTGCCCCTGGCGGAGGACCCATGGTCGTCGGGGGAACCGCTGGCGACTGCTCTACCCCACCGGCGGCGTCATGGTTTCCGGTCGTCGTTGGTGGCACTAGAGTGTGGCGCAAGGCGGGGCCCTCGTCTGGCGATATGAAGCAAGGCCGGTTCCTGTGAAGAAGGCCGAGTGCCTGTGAAGCTCGCCGCCCCGTGACACTCTCACGTAATAATGAGTGGGGCTGTACACGCTTCAGAGTCTCAGGGATGCCGGCCTCAGGCCCTGGGGCTCCCTCCCACGCCCAGTGGACAACACTTAGCTCCGCACTGGTGAGAAGACGTCAAAGACTAGATTAGGTGCCGGACGCGGCCTTTTTGTTTGCTTTCATTGCCTTCTTCCTTTGGTTGTAACCTTTTTCCCCCGCTGGATTTAAGTTGAATTCGAATTTGAGCTTCGCGTGAGTTCGGGGAAGGGGTGCTTGGTCTTGTTTGAATCGTTTCCCGCGTTCTGGTCACCATCTCACCACAGTTGCCTCCCCTCACGAGCCCCTCGCGAGCCGGGCCAGGCCTAGCTCGAGCACGACCCAGACTGCCGCTGTCGCTCCCTCGCGAGGTGACCTTTGGTGCTTGCGGAGATCGTTTTCTCATGAAAGGCCCAGAGCCTGTGAAGAAGGCGAACGCCTGTGAAGATGTCCCGCTCGGGAGAAGGCCCTGAGCCTGTGAAGAAGGCGAACGCCTGTGAAGCCGTCCCGCTCGGGAGAAGGCCCTGAGCCTGTGAATAAGGCGAATGCCTGTGAAGCCGTTCTGCTCGGGAGAAGGCCCTGAGCCTGTGAAGAAGGCGAACGCCTGTGAAGCCGTCCCGCTCGGGAGAAGGCCCTGAGCCTGTGAAGAAGGCGAACGCCTGTGAAGCCATCCCTTTCGGGAGAAGGCCCTGAGCCTGTGAAGAAGGCGAACGCCTGTGAAGCCATCCCTTTCGGGAGAAGGCCCTGAGCCTGTGAAGAAGGCGAGCGCCTGTGAAGATCGTCTCTTTTCGGGAGAAGGCCCTGAGCCTGTGAAGAAGGCGAGCACCTGTGAAGATCGTCTCTTTTTGGAGAAGTCCCTGAGCCTGTGAAGAAGGCGAGCGCCTGTGAAGATCGTCTCTTTTTGGAGAAGGACCTGAGCCTGTGAAGAAGGCTAATGCCTGTGAAGACGTCTCGCTCGAGGAAGAGGCCCTGAGCATGTGAAGAAGGCAAACACCTGTGAAGACGTCTCGCTCGAGAAAGGGCCCGGAGCCTGCAAAGACGGCCCACACCTATGGGGTTTCCTGTCAGCAACGACCCCGCCTCCCGAGGTTTCAACTACCCAGCACCCGGGACGTGACGCCCTCCAGAAGGCAGCTCCGGAGCCAGCAAGGAACAAGGGCGAACTAGCCTACCATTGGACACGCGTACGATTTAATCACTGCAGATACATTAGATACGAGTTCATACATGAGGGGCTTCCCCTCCCAAAATGCTCTCACGACCGTCGGGCCAAACGCCTGAGTTTTATCTATGCAGGGTAAAAAGACGAGGATAGTACATGGTCAATCTGACAAATCCCCCAATGCATCCTCGAAGGCGCCTCCCGAGCTGTCGCTAGTGTCGCTGAACTCACCTTCGTTGTCTGCGGCCCCATCAGCGGCATTGGGGTCTTCCACCACGCCACCTTCGTCGGCACCCACGATCACGTCGTCATCATCCGAAGTGAAGGCCCGGACGAGAGCCTCTACGTTGCTCTCCACCCATTCAGCCAGGTCACCTCGAACAGCATGGGGAACTGGGGCGATGGCGGCGTTGAAGTCGAAGTGGGGATCCATGTTTCTAAGATGGCTGAAGACGCGGGAGAAGGCGCGCCTGAGCAGGGCGCGGCTCCTCTCCTCCACCAAACTATCGGCTTTGGCCGACCGTGCCTCCAGCTGTGTCACCACGGTGGTGAAGAACTGCAGGTTGCTGGCGTAGTTAATCGTGTGCGGCTCGCCCACGGCAGCCTCACAGATGTTGCCCAGGGCAATGTTAGCCCTCTCCCTGAGCTTGGTGAGCATGGGGCCGTGCTCGTGCTCCAGGACTTGCTGCTGGCGTATCTCGTCGGCATTCTGACGCTCGACAGCCATGGCCTCTTCCACACGTTGGCGCAGGCGGAGCACCTCGGCCTGGGAGATGGCCAGCTCCTTCTGCGCTGCCTCAAGGGCGACCCGGGAGGCGTCCTCTCGTCGCGTTGCCTCATCCCGTTGGGCCCTCAAGGCGGCGGTTCTACCCTCAGCTTCGACTCGGATCATCCCCAGCTTCCCCTCGAACTCACGCTCGAGGCCTTGGCGCGCTGTCGCCACCCGACGGCAAACCTCCTCCAGGACACGCGTTTCTCGCGCGGCGACATCGT
The DNA here is from genome assembly GCA_032464435.1 of Aegilops umbellulata. Taxonomy (NCBI): domain Eukaryota; kingdom Viridiplantae; phylum Streptophyta; class Magnoliopsida; order Poales; family Poaceae; genus Aegilops; species Aegilops umbellulata. The sequence goes on from CP136057.1 coordinate 374,544,102, forward strand.
CTTCCGCCTACGTCACTAGGCGCTCCCTCATCTCCAGCTGCTCGTGCTCACGAGCGCGTTCGGCGGCCTCCAGCACCAACGCTTCCTCGCGCTTCCGAAGCTCAGCCGGGTTGCCAGAAGCCACCTCCATCGATGCAAGGGCTGCTTCGCGCAGCTCCGCTTGCTCCTCCAACGAGCGACACCAGGCCAAGAGCTCCCGAGCCTGTTCTTCTACTGCTCCTCGCTGTCGGTCTGCTCCTCGGGCCTCCTCAATGGCCTGAGACCGAGCCGCCAGGGAAGCCTCCAGCGACGCCTTCGCTTCTTCGTCATCAAGGACACGCTGACGACGCGCGAGGGAAGCGGCTGCCTCTAGCTCGCGCCGCTCTGCGGCCAGGCGCAGGCCCTCAGCTTCCAGGCGTGCGTCTTCCTCAGTGAGCTCCTGCCCAAGCAGGTCTACAGCGCCACTCGCCCTCCGAAGGAATTCGTGGCGACGGGCACGGCGCTCCCGAGCACGCTCAAGCACGTCTGCCACGCCATCATCCGCCCCAAGCGGGCGTCTAGGACCTCGGATCATCGCTCCGGCCCCGGGCAGGGGGCTGGGGGCTGGCGCCTTCACGACGGCCGGCCGCACCACAACAGAAGCCCGACCTGAGTCCAACCCGACCTCAAGAGAAGGGCCCCGGAGGTGCCTCAGCCAGTCGCAGCCCGCGACCAGACAGGAAGCCCACGGCAGGCTGCCTATGTCGAGGGAAGGCCCGCGGAAGGAGATCGCGGGAACGGGAGAGTCGCTGCGCGCTATGCAGCGGTCCGCGCCGCCGCCTGCCCAAACCACAAGGGCAGTGTTGCTCGAGGCACCCAGGGGTGGAGGAGGAGACGGAGTAAAGGAAGGCGTCGACCCGGCGGCTTCATCGAGCTCAGTAGGCAGAGGCCTGCAGAGCAAGGGTCAGCGGATGCGGCAAGCAGGATAAGGAACAGAAAAGGAGAAGGCTTACTCATCAATAGCAAAGTACTTCCGGTGCTTCAGCAAGCGGCAAGGGAAGTCGTTGCCCAGGGCCTCCCTTTTTCTCCGGAGGGCCTCAAAGTCCACACGGAAACGGCCCAGGAGAGATGCACAGGAATCAGCCTGCGAAGAGGACGGAGCGCCAAGGCCACTTGCATCGAGGGCGCAAGCCTGATACGCATGAGCGGTTGCCCCGTCAGAAATCACGGCCGGAGGCTCAGGAGCCTCGGCCTCAAGAATTGGAGGCGGCAGCATCTCACCCGTGGCCTCGGCAGCGCGGACCTCGTGAGCTGCCCCATCAAGAGCATCGCCAGGTGCGGTCACATCGTTCGCGGCTCCCTCGACCCCCGCTGTCTCCTGCCTCCCTGCGCCACCACTTGAGGAGGACTCACCCAGGCCGACCGGAAGGGAAATCACCACCACCGGGTTCTCGCGAGGCCCCTGGAGGCCGACAGGGCGAAGCCCCCACTCGTCGAAAGGGGGCATCTGCCTCACGAAGTCATCTATGTTGTGGCAGAGGTACAGCAAGGCTCCCCCTTGCCGGACACCCTCGGGGTTGGGATCGCCTGTCAGGACCAAGAGCACCTTCCTCAGCACCTCGGGCGTCAGGTCGTCTCCCTGAAGCCTCATGCGGTCACCATGCCCGCTGAAGGCCCACATTCGACGAGAATGGCGTTGGAGAGGGGCAATGCGGCGCAATAGGAACTCCTTCACCACTTTGGGCGCCGTTACGCCAAGCTTCTTCAGGGACATGAAGCGGTGCCAGACGAAGGTGAGCCGGGGACTTACGAGCATCTCCTGGCCCCAGCCCGAATTAGGCACAACAGGCGATGTCGGCTTCACGAGCCGAGGGCTGGGTACCCCGACATCAATGTACAACCACCGCTCGCGGAACCCGGCTGGAGGCAGAGGGAGGTGGAAGTCGATACCAGAGGCTGCGGTCTCGGGCGAAGCTACGAAGCTCACGCATGCCGAGCATTGCGTAGGGTCGGAAAGATGCAAGGAGAAGAAGTGGCGCAGAAGGGCAACAGAAGGAGGGATGCTCACCATCGCCTCACAAACAAAAGCGAAGACTGAAAGAAGAGCAATGGACTCAGGACCCATATGCATCATGTGGATCTGATAATGATCAAGGACGGCGTTGAAGAAATCGGAGAAGGGAGGCACCAAACCCGCCCACAAGGCGTCGGCAAAGTAATGGACCTCGGTGATTATCCTATCAGTGGGGAGGTGACACGTAGGCCACGCCGTAGTCCTCCCGCACTCGTTGAAGGCGGTGGCCAGAGCCGGATTGAGCTTGCCCAGGCACTCCAGGTTGAGTATGATTGAGCGGCCGACAGCAGGCGCCACCGGCGGTAGCGGGCGAGATGGAGCCGCAGGCTTCTTCCCCTTCCCTTTCTTTGGAGCCATGGCGGCGGGCGGAAGAGAGGAGATGCGAGATGGGATTGGAAGCAAGGGTCAGAGTTCGGAGGGAGGAAGAGCAGGAGACGGTCAAGCAACATGGAAAAGGGCGGCTGTGTACAACTGTGGGGCAACCTAGCGCGGCGCATAATAAGGGAGCGTGGGTAAACAGTGCCGCCCACGTCCAATCAACCGCCACGCGGCGCCCGAGGCCGCAGGCTGTTAGGGCCCACGGCGCTTCGCCCTTGCCCTTTCACCTCTCGGCACGGCCAAGTCCATGCGCGCCTCGGGCCCGGGGGCTACTGTCAGCGTTCTGGGAACGGGGGTCCCCAGACTTGCCTACCTGCGGCCTGCGGCGTGGCACGAATGGGGGCCCAACGCGGCCCATCTTCATCAACACAAGGTTCAAGACCCTCGCGAGGGGCCAAGCCTCGCGAGGCGGACGACATGGTGCTTCCTCAAGCACGACCTCCTTAGGCTGGCTCGCGAGGAGGCGGAGAGATCAAGGCGGGTACCTCACGAGGTGCCCATGACGCAAGCCATGACGACCAAGGGCGCCAGGCGGGCGCCAGCCCGCGCAGCATCCCCCTTTCCTCTTTGGTGCAAAGGGGGCAAGCGCAGGCGAGAGGATCAAGCAAAGGTACCCATTTCGGTGCAACGAGACCAATGCCAGTCCAACGGTGGGAAGGAGGTCACCATGGAGCCCAGAACGACGTCACCGCAGGGCCTTTGGCAGGCGAAGACCAACTTTAGTCAGGATAAGTGTACCAGATGTTCCCCTTCGAATTGGCCAATTGTTAGCGCCCTTCCCGCTCATATTTGGGAAGAGGCCCAGGGCCTTTGCCTATAAATATGACTAGCCACCCACAGGGTAGAGGAAGGAATCCAGCATCTAGAGAGAGACAAGGGTGATCGAACTCCCCCTAGCAGTTCATCCCCTAGCCAAGAACAGACCCTCGCGAGGTCGCTCTTCCTTGTACTGTTCTTCCTCATCAGCCCAAGAGGCAATCCACCCGCCACAAACTAGAGTAGGGTATTACACCACAACGGTGGCCCGAACTAGTATAAACCTTGTGTCTCTTGTGTTGTTCTTGCAGTAGTCAGATCCTTACGAGACGGAGAGGTAGTGGGCACGATCTCCGCGCGCACCCCAGAGTTCGAACCTCAAGGGTCTGCCAGAATCCAGAATCCGACAACATCATCTATTCGAATAGCCGTGTCCGCGGTAAAGGACTTCTAGGTTGCCTATAACAGTTCATCGACAAGTGAAAGTGGATACTCTAAAACTCGCAAGATAAGCGTGAGTGCTATGGATGGCGTTCTCGTTGGAAGACGGGAGCGGATCCATAGTGGTGTATTGATATGGTGAATATGTGGACTCGTGTGCGCCACCTTAAAAGAGTTGCTTGCAGTCGTAGTTCAGGTTAGCCACTGAGTCAAGCTGGCTTGCTGCAGTTAAACTCCACTACCCCCTTTGTTGATACCGATGCATATGTAGTTAGTTCTGATGTAAGTCTTGCTGGGTACCTTTGTACTCACGTTTGCCTATTTTTATGTTTTGCAGAGAGACGTTAGTCTTGCTAGTAGTTCTGTGTGGACTTCGACGTTTAGCTTGATACCTCAGCTACGATCTTGTGCCCTCGGCAGGATCTGGTAGATAGTCAGGCTTCTCAGCCTTTTTCATTTGTAGATGTATGTACTCAGACATGTTAAGCTTCCGCATGTGTTTGACTTGTATGCTCTGGATGTTGGGTCATGAGACCCATGTTTGTAATATCTCGCTCCTTGGAGCCTAATGAATAAATACTTGAGTCATAGAGTTATGTTGTGATGCCATGTTGTATTTACACATATCGAGCATATTGTGTGTATGATTGAAATGCTTTGTATGTGTGGGATCCGACAATCTAGTTGTTTATCCTTGACAACCTCTCTTATGGGGAAATATAGTCTAGTGCTTCCTTGAGCCATAGTAGTCCGCTACAGCCCGACTCACCGGAGTCCTGCTAGCCCAGCACTACTGCTCAGGACACTTGACTAGCCGGCATGTGTTTCACTTCGTTCCTGTGTCTGTCTGTCAGATTTCGGGTTCCGGCAGACCCTTAAGGTTCGAACTTTGGGGTGTGCGCGGAGATTATGCCCTCTACCTCTCCGTCTCGCAAGGATCTAACTACGGAAAGAACAACACAAAAGACACAGAGTTTATACTGGTTCGGGCCACCGACGTGGTGTAGTACCCTACTCCAGTGTGGTGTGGTGGATTGCCTCTTGGGCTGGTGATGAAGAACAATACAGGGAAGAACAGCCTCGCGAGGGTCTGTTCTTGGCTAGGGGGACGAACTGCTAAGAGGAGTTCGGCTACCCTTCTCTCTCTCTCTCTCTCTCTCTCTCTCTCTCTCTCTCTTTCCTCGCTCTGATTCTAAGTTCTGCTGGCTTGATCGCTCGATGCTAGATCTCTGGATGCTAGATTGCCAGATGCTCGATTGATCGATCCCTTCCACCCTGGGGTGGCTAGTCCTATTTATAGGCAAAGGCCCTGGGCCTCTTCCCAAATATTGAGCGGGAAGGGCGCCAACAATTGGCCAATTCGAAGGGGAACATCTGGTACACTTATCCTAACTAAAGTTGGTCCTCGCCTGCCAAAGGCCCTGTGGTGACGCCGTTCTGGGCTCCACGATGACCTCCTTCCCACCGTTGGACTGGTCTTGGTCACGTTGCACCGAAATGGATGCCTTTGCTTGATCCTCTCGCCTGCGCTTGCCCCCTTTGCACCAAAGAGGAAAGGGAGGACACTGCGCGGGTTGGCGCCCGCCTGGCGCCCTTGGTCGTCATGGCTTGCGTCATGGGCACCTCGCGAGGTACCCTGCCTTGATCTCTCCGCCTCCTCGTGAGCCAGCCTGACGAGGCCATGCCTGAGGAAGTGCTGTGTCGTCCGCCCCGCGAGGCTTGGCCCCTCGCGAGGGTCTTGGGTCTTGTGTTGATGAAGTTGGGCCGTGTTGGGCCCCCTGAGCCACGCCGCAGGCCGCAGGCAGGCAAGTCTTGGGACCCCCATCCCCAGAACACCGACAGTAGCCCCAAGGCCCAAGGCATGCGTGGTCTTGGCCGTGCCGAGAGGCGAAAGGGCAAGGGCGAAGCGCCGCGGGCCCCAACAGCCTGCGGCCTTGGGCGCCGCGTGGCGGTTGATTGGACGTGGGCGTCTCCGCTTCCCCACGACGCCTCGACGATCGCGCGGATTGGACAAGTCCCTGCATGCAAATCGTGTAATGATTACCTGTGATCGCGGAGGCCGACGGTTGGCCTCCGCCGGCTATAAGTACGGCACTGCGCGCGTGTCGGCGTTCTGGGAACGGGGGTCCCCAGACTTGCCTGCCTGCGGCCTGCGGCGTGGCTCGAGTGGGGGCCCAACGTGGCCCATCTTCATCAACACAAGGCTCAAGACCCTCGCGAGGGGCCAAGCCTCGCGAGGCGGACGACACGGCGCTTCCTCCAGCACAGCCTCCTTAGGCTGGCTCGCGAGGAGGCGGAGAGATCAAGGTGGGGTACCTCACGAGGTGCCCATGACGCAAGCCATGACGACCAAAGGTGCCAGGCGGGCGCCGGCCCGCGCAGTGTCCTCCCTTTCCTCTTTGGTGCAAAGGGGGCAAGCGCAGGCGAGAGGATCAAGCAAAGGCACCCATTTCGGTGCAACGAGACCAAGACCAACTCCGCGACAAGGAGGAAGTCACTGTGGAGCCCAAGCCGGCGTCATCACCAGAGTCTTTGGCAGGCGAAGACCAACTTTAGTCAGGATAAGTGTACCAGATGTTCCCCTTCAAATTGGCCAATTGTTGGCGCCCTTCCTGCTTAATATTTGGGATGAGGCCCAGGGCCTTTGCCTATAAATAGGGCCAGCCACCCCCAGAGTAGAGATATCTGGATAGGAAGAAGCTAGGATGGAACCGAGCATCTAGAGAGAGAGAAGGGCGATCGAACTCCCCCTAGCAGTTCATCCCCTAGCCAAGAACAGACCCTCGCGAGGTCGTTCTTCCCTGTACTGTTCTTCCTCATCAGCCCAAGAGGGAATCCACCACACCACACTGGAGTAGGGTATTACACCACAATGGTGGCCCGAACCAGTATAAACCCTGTGTCTCTTGTGTTGTTCCTGCAGTAGTTTAGATCCTTACGAGACGGAGAGGTAGAGGGCACGATCTCCGCGTGCACCCCAGAGTTCGAACCTTAAGGGTCTGCCGGAACCCCAGAATCCGACATTTGGCGCGCCAGGTAGGGGTGCGCCGGAGTCAGCCTTCCACCACTCCGCTCTCCTCCGACCACCGCATCCATGTCTGACGCTCGTCGGGCCCGCGCTGAGCGCCGGGCCGCCATCGCTTCCCGCGCCGTCCAGACGGCCCCTGTCGGTGGGCGTCCTCGTCGTTCCCCGTCGCCCGCCGTCAACGCCACCATCGGCCCGGCGGGGAACGAGTAGCAAGCGTCCTCTCAGCACCCGTCCGTGCGGCGGGATGGCCGCACCGCCACTCCGTCGCTCACCCCAGCCGGTTCTTCATCGCACGCGCTGCGCGCGCCCTTGGAGGCTTGAGCTACGCTCCTCGCGACGAACAAGCTCCTGCGCTACCGCCCCGTCGACGACGTCTACGAGGAGTGGCTCGACCGCGTCGCCGAGCTCGTCTGCGCCGCAGGGGGCACTCCCGCGCCTTCTGCACCACTGCGCCGCACTCCGCCCCGCATGGGCAATGAAGCCCCGGGGGCGTTCCAGCCGCCACCTTTCCAAGAAGATGCCATGGCCCCAAGGCGCGCAGCTCCTGGGCGGAACCCTCTCTGTCATGCGCCGGCCCAGCAAGAATGGAGCTGCCAAGAAGTCCCGCGACCGCAAGAGGCCGCCCGGGCGCTCCCGGCCCCGGCTCGCCGAGACCCTGCTCCAGCTCCGGCACGTCAAGACCCCGCGCTGCTCCCAGCTGCGGCGCAAGGGGACCCACAAGGCCTAGCTCTCCCTCAACCAAAACCTCCCGCGGCCTCCGCTGGCTGCCGCGCCTACACCCCCGAGCTGCGTAGAGTCGCGTGGCCCGGCAAGTTCAAGCCGGACCTGCCTCCTCATTACAACGGCACAACTGATCCCATGGAGTTCCTCCAGCTCTACGAGCTGGGAATCGAAGCTGCCAGCGGGGACGAGAAGGTCATGGCGAACTGGTTCCCCATGGCGCTGAAGGAAGGTGCTCGCACTTGGCTCCTGAACCTGGCCCCAGGCACGATCTCCTCCTAGGACCAGATGCGTACTCGCTTCATCGCCAACTTCCAAGGTACCCGCAACCGGCCTCCCGCCGTGAGCGACATGCGCCGCATCAAGCAGCAACCTGGAGAGACCCTGCAGAAGTACATCCAGCGCTTCAACAGTGCGCACCTCAAGATCCCCAGGGTGTCTAAAGAAGCCATCATTTCGGCCTTCTCCGATGGCGTGCGCGACGTCAAGATGAAGGAGGAGCTGGCGATGCATGAAGACCTCTGCACCTCCTTGGAGCTGTTCAACCAGGCGAGCAAGTGCGCCAGAGCTGAGGAGGGACGCCTCTCCCTCCTCGAGCTGCCTGCCGCAGACCCAGAAGAGAAGAAGCCCAAGGCCAAGGACGTGAAGCGCAAGGGGGCTGCCGTGCTCGCGGAAGAACCGGACACCAAGCGGGGCAAGGATCTGCGTGAATCCCCCAGGGGCAGCCGGTACTGTGTGTACCCGACCTCCACACCCACAACACCAATGAATGCCAAGAACTCCGCGCCGTGCGAGAAGGAAGGGTCGGCCGATGCCCTGACCGTGCTGACTGGGGCTATGACCGAGGAGGAGGAAGGAACCCGGGACGCTGGGAAGACCGCGGCCCACGTCCAGGCTGGCGTGACCAACCTCGCAAGGACCGCTGGCGCGACCCGCCTCGCGAGGGGGACTGGAGGGATCAGCCTCGTGAGGATCGCCCTCATGGCAACCCAGGCCTGCCGCCGTTGCCGCCTCAGCCGAGAAGGAATGAAGACCGCCACCAAGACGAGGGGGCTGGGGGCTTCCAGGAGCCTCGCGCCATCGCCTGCATCCTGGGCGGAGCTCAAGGCCCCAGCATCTCAACGTATCTTCAAGCAGTTTGCTCGCGAAGTGAATGCAGTCCTCCCCAAGCTCGAAGCAACGCGTCCCCTCAGGTGGTCAGCCTGCACCATCACGTTCAGCTCGGCAGACCAGCTCAAGTGCGCAGCCACAACCGAAGTCCTCCCAATGCTTTGTTCCCCAGTCATCAGCAACGTTCTGGTCACCAGGACCCTCATCAACGGAGGGGCAGGGCACAATGTCTTGTCCGTGGAAACGTTCAACAGCCTCCAAGTGCCCTATGACCAGCTTCAGCCAACCAAGCCCTTCTCCGGAGTCACCGACGGTTCCACAGTCCCGATCGGGCAGGTCCGCCTCCTAGTCACCTTCGGCACCTACGACAACTACCGCACAGAGCTCATCGACTTTGACGTCGCCCACATCCGCCTGCTGTACAACGCCATCCTCGGGTACCCGGCGCTGGCCAAGTTCATGGCCGTGACTCACCATGGCTACAACGTCCTCAAGATGCCAGGAAGCGGCGGCGTCATCACGGTGCCATGTCAAGAGAAGGATGCAGTGTGTGCTCTGGAGCAAGCCTTCCAGGCCGCGTCACTAGAAGACCCAGATCGCGGAAGCAGGAGGCTTCCTGAGACCACCCCCAAGAAGAAGAAGACAACGTCCGGCTCAGACCCTCAGGAGGCAGGCCCCTCAAGGCCCGCGTCTCCCCAGGGGGACCCTCCTTCAATCGCATAGGGAAGCGCGCCCGGTGCCCTCCTCAGGCAGGGCTCGGGGGCTCTCACCTGGAGGGCCACCGACCTCGCCAAGGTCACGAGGGAGGCGCTGGGGCACCATGTGGAGGCGTGTTTCGAAGCACGCTTCCCTCGAAAGGAAGCCAGGGGAGGAAGGTCAGACCAGCAGGAGTTTGTTAGCAAGACCATTCAAGAACTACAGGAGTCGAGGATCATGAGAGGTTGCCGTCGCCCACTAGCTGTGGCTCCCCATCCAGGCGAGGATGGTGGGCTGCGCGTCTGCGTCGACGTACCAGGGCTCAATCAGATCGCCATGACGGAGCGCCCCTGGCCCTCACAAGTGGGGCGCTGCGAAGGACCACCCCACAGCTATGTTCGCATGCCTTATGGCTTGCCGAGCGTGGCTGCGGCGTACCAGCGCATCATGAGGAACATCTTGGAGGCGCAAGAAAGCAGACGTTCCGCAGCCCTGGCGGAGATGGAGGCTGCTCACGAGGAGCCACCGGTGCCTCCGGAGCCTCCCGAGGCCCCGGTCCTGGGGGCTCGTGAGGATCAGCCTCCGCGGCCCACCGAGTCTGCTACACCAACGCCACTACACCGACGACGTCTTCAGGTGACATCTTTCAAGTTTCATTCTCAGCTGGGAGCGCCCTTCCAGGGTTGCGTCATTCCGAGGCCGCGTGGGTCTGTCCCTGCGGCATGTATCCCTTTTTAACTTCTTAGTCGCTAGCTTGCTTTGCTGGGGGCGCCCCTTGGGCTGCATCATCCCCAGGCCACTCGGGCTAGGCCCAGCGGCATGTATCCCTTCCGTGCTTATTTCCAATTATGCATCATTACTCGAGGCCGTCCGCGGCACCTCTTCTTCTTCATGTCGACCACTTGTGCGTTAAAGGGGGGGTGCCTAAGCATCGCGACTCAGGGCTCTTACTGGCTCTCCAGCCCTCACCCTTTGGCCTTGTCCACGGCATCGCGACCTGGCATACCAGCGACGGCTGAGACAAGCTCGAGGGCTGGGACCCGAGGACGTAGAGTGCCGGCATCTAACCAGATTTTGCAGGAACACATCTCAAGATACGGCCCAGCGCTAGGCGCAACCCGCCTAGAGGTAGGGCCTCGTGAGTCCCGCGCTGGCTCACGGGTGCCCCGACACACCTCGCCCACTCCAACCGGCGAGCTCCTGAGCAACTAACAATCAACTAATCGCTGCTATGGCAACCCCGTCTTCCTTTTTGTGATGAACCTGCAGGGCCCATAGGGGGAACCGCGCTAGCCAAGGCCCTCACGGCGTTCCCTTCGCCCTTGCCCGCACGAGCCGCTTGCACGTTAAAGGGGGGGGTGCCTGAGCATCGCGACTCAGGGCTCCTACTAGCCCTCCAGCCCTCACCCTCTGGCCTTGTCCACGGCAACGCGACCTGGCATACCAGCGACGGCTGAGACCCGCTCGAGGGCCGGGACCCGAGGACGTAGAGCAGAAAAGGGGAGCAGAGGCAAGGGAGAAGGGGCACGCGAGGACCTCGGCCAGTGACTCCACTCAAGCTACCCCCCAGACCCGGTGGCACGCTGAGGCAATCTCCGATCCTCAAGATAAGTCACCATCCAAAGCGTTGGCTACCGTGGCACTACCCCCGCACCTAGAGCGACTCCGTACTAGCGATGTTGCTTCCCTTTCTCACCTAGCGACGGCTGCTTGGGCGCCAAAGGGGACCTCCTGAGCATCGCGACTCAGGGGCTCTTACCGGACCCCGGGTCGCTCACCTCCTGGCCTTGACCACGGCATCGCGACCTGGCATACCAGCGACGGCTGACGCCACCTTGGGACTGGGACCTGTCGACGCAGAGCACCAAGCCCTCGCGAGGTGCGAAAGGGGGAACCAAACTATGACGGAATTAGCTATTCGCACAAATCCATAGCAAGGGTTACATATTAACAACAAGGATCACAACCACCTTACAAGCCCCTATGGGGCACAATGTGATTCCTCGCAGGGAACGAATCCTAAAAGGTGCTAATTACACGTGCCCCTGCAAAAGATGCCATCATCAACAATGGGCCGGCAGGCGCTGGCGCCAACCCCATCCAGATCAGGATCGACGGCGACCAAGCGAGCCTGCCCTGCTCCGGGAGCGGCGTCGGCTCGCGGGATCGTAGCTGTCGTCGCTCGTCTCCGGCATCGCGAAGACCTCACTGGGATCGCTGGATCCTCCGGCGCCCCCGGCGCTTGCGGAGCTGTCCAGGGGGCGATTGGCGGGCCCAGCCGTCGCCGTGGCAGGGTCCTGGCCGCCTCCCCCGGGGCAGCACTCCAGCCGGCGACCGTTCGCGTCGAAGACCTTGAAGAACATCACCGAAGTGCCGTCATACTCCAAGTGGATCGTGAGGGCGCCCTTCGTTCGGCAGCACCGAGCGATTTCACCCCAGCCACGAGTCATGAAGACCTCGCCCGGGGCGGTGATCGCAACCTTTGCCCCGTTCGCCGGAGTGCTGCAGTCGGCGTGTCGACAGCCACAGCTCCAGGAGTCTCCCCTGCTGGAAGGCGGAGGCGAAGAAGGGAGGAAGGCGGATCCATGTCCGCGGAGGCATGGCGGCGTGGAGCACGAGCTCGCGGGCGGAGCCCTCTGTGTGGACTCCAGGAGGAACAACCAACACCTTCGTGACCCTTTGGCACCGCCGACGGTGCTGGCCGAGGGGATCGGCATCTCCTCTTCCAGAGCCCTTGGCGTGGGCATACTGTAACGCCCCGGATCTGATGCGCCTGGTGTCCGCCAGTTATTCGCCGTCGTTGCCATGTCATGTGTTTGCGTGTTGCTCTTTGCCATGTCATCATCTGCATTTCATATCAGGTCATCATGTGCATCGCATTTGCATACGTGTTCGTCTCATGAATCCGAGCATCTTTCCCGTTGTCCGTTTTGCAATCCGGTGCTCCTATGTTCCCCGGCGTCCTCTTTTACCTTTTCCCTGTGCGGGTATTAAACTTTCTCGGAATGGACCGAGGTTTGCCAAGCGGCCTTGGTATAGCACCGGTAGACCGCCTGTCAAGTTTCGGGTCAATCGGAGTTTGTTTGGTACTCCAACGATTAACCAGGTAACCTTAAAGGCCTCTTTTGGTGCAGCCCAACACCCCTTTCAAAGTGGCCCAAAACCCACCTAAGTCTTCTCCATCGTCTCGGTCGTTCGATCACAATCGCGTGGCCAAAAACCACACTCCATTTGGAGCTTCCTAGCCCCCTCTACCTATAAATATGTGTCCCTCCCGGATTTTTCGCGCAGTCCAACCCTAACCTCCTCCTCCGCGCGCAGCCGGACATTTCTTCCCGCGCTGCCCGGATGTCAGGACCCCGATCCTAAGCCACATCGATCCAGCGTGTAACACGTCATATGACTTTGCGGCCTCACGCACGGTACTCCCACGGGTGCCACCTTACCTGGCCCGGGACCGTTTGCGCCTTTTGGCTCACGTATATGATAGTGTCGCTAGCATCCATATGACAGAGAACCCAGGCCGACATGGCTAGTCGTGAACCCAAAGCGGCGCTAGCCTATGAGGACAGGCATACATGAATCACATCGAACATGTCGGTCATCAACGTATCTATTCGGGCTGTAGCACTGGGCTAACAGGACTCCGGTAACCCGGGCTGTAGCAGGCTAGGCAGGACTCCGAATATCAGCGCGTGACATTTCCCCGAAGGGACAGACATAGGAACGACGTGAAACACATGCCGGCCGGTCAAGTGTCCAAGCAGTAGTGCTGGGCTAGCAGGACTCCGGTGAACCGGGCTGTAGCGGACTACTATCGCTCAGAAGCACAAGACTTACGTTTCCCCATATGAAAGGCTGCCAAGAATAAACAACTAGATAGTCGGATCCCACTCATACCAAGCATTTCAATCATACACACAATATGCCGATATGAGTAAATACAACATGGCATCACAACAGTACTCTACGACTCAAGTACTTTATTTAGAAGGCTCCGAGGAGCCATACATATCATCCATACAGATAGGGGTCACATGACCCAACACTCAAGTCATACAACATACAAGCACATGCGGAAGCAAAGTAGTCTGAGTACAGACACTAGAAAGAAAGAAGGCTTGACAAAGCCTGTCTATCTACAACGACCCTTCACAAGTCTTGGATCACCACCTGGTGATAAGTCACTCGTCAACGTCGAGGTCTACATAGAACCCATCAGAGGGGTTGGTGCAGTCGTCTGAAAAACATGATTAAAGCAACATGAGTACCGAAGTACTCAGCAAGTCTTACAACAGGAACCTATCATACATGCACATTCTCAAGAAGGTAGTGGGGTTATTGCAGCAAGCCAGCTTTGACTCTTGGCTAAGCTATCCTACGATAGACACCATTTGTAAATCAGTTGTCGCACACGAGTCCACTATCACCATCACAATACTCCATCGTGAATCCTCTCTCGCCATCCCACGAGAGGGCCATCCGCGGTACTCACACTTATCTTGAGATTTTTAGCAGTATCCATTTAACTTATCTATGAACTGTATAGGTGACCAAGTAGTCCTTCACCGCGGACGCGGCTATTCGAATAGATTTATACCCTGCAGGGGTGTACTTCTTCACACACGCTCTCACCACTTATCGCCGTTTACACGACATGTACTCGGCAACCTTCAAGCGGAAGCCCAGCGAGGGTGTCGGCCACGGCCTACCTAAACACTCAAGTCTCTAGTCTAATTTTATCGCCTATTCGGGTTCCATCCGCAGGGAGTCCGGCCGAGGTTTCCACTAACGGCCCCGAACGATGTGAACAGGGCTCCGAGACACCAAACGGGCGCCCGGTTGACCCGGCCACGTGCCTACCGCAACACAGCCCACCCCGATGGTCAGCGCCGCGTGCGGCCCCCAGCATGCTACAAACACCAGAAACTACTTTGCAACTCCTGGACAGAGGACAAGCGTGATCAAGAAGCCGAGAGGGTCCATTGGTTTCGGGCCCAATGCGTGGTAGTAGCTGAGTCTTAAATCACACACACAGATCTCAGTTCTTAAGAACAGCCTCAATGAAACAACCCACCATGTACTCCTACATGGCCTTCCATCGATTCCTTTACCAAATCGTGTTCAACACTTCCACGCTATTAACAACGATACAACCTTTCACTCTGGATCATCATCCCGATGAGCCAGACCTGACACAACTCTAAGCATAGCAAGCATAGCATGGTAGGAACACACATACACATGTATTGGCTCAATCAACTCCTACACATGCTAGTGGGTTTCATCTAGTTAGTGTGGCAATGACAGGTCATGCAAAGGAAGTGGGTTCAACTACCGCAACACACAGCAGTTTGAAACGCGTTGTCTTAATGCAGTAAACAAGGGCAGAAGCGAGAACATGGGTTTGTATCGGAATGATCAACGAGTTGCTTGCCTGGTGGAATGGTCGTGGGATACTGCCCTTCAGTTGGATACCCGGAGATATCCTCGGAGGCAGAACCTACCACGATGAGCACAACGGAACACAATCAATACATGGCGATATGCAACAATATGATGCATGCTATGACATGGCAATATGAATGTGTCCTGACCTAGTGCAAGTTAAACCAGAAGGAAATGAACCTATTTGAACCAAAGATTCAAAGGAAAACTCATTTATTAAGATCATATTAGTGTAACATCTTGTAGTGCCTAAACAGTGGGTTTAACTTGTTCTTACATGCATGAAACCAGCACCAATGGATAGCTTGGATTTTTCTGATCATTTTTCATATATAGAACTTTGCATTTGGAGTTACAGATAATTTTCTATGAATTTTTGAAGTTTGAACTATTTTCTGGATTTTCCTGTAAAAGAATAAATCCAGTAATTAATTAATTGCGTCAGTATGAGGTCAGCGTGACGTCAGGGGTCAACGGGGACGTCCAGGTCTAACTGACCAGTGGGACCCGCATGTCAGTAGTTAGATTAAATAATTAATTTAGATTAGAACTAAACCCAAAAGTTAACAGGGGGGCCCACCTGTCATTGACTCAGGGGAGTCAACGAGGGCCCACCCGTCAACGGTCAGGGGTCAACTCGCCGGCGTCTAGCCGCCGGCGAGGCCCGACGCGGCGGAGGAAGTGGTTTTGGCCATTCCGGCCACCAAATGAGGCGCGGAAGGCATCTACTGGCTCCTGGGAACGAGCCGCGGCTATTGGTGGCGGTGGTTTGGCTCGGGGTGGCCGGAGATGTCGCCGGCGATGAATTTGGCGGCGGCCGGAGCTCGGGTGAGCTCGAACTCGTTGCTAGGGGGCATGGTGAGGTGTGGGGAGTGCACGGTTGACCCAACGCAACGTGGTGAGTGTGATGGACACGGTGGTGTGGCCGGAGTTAGGCCGGGAGCACGTCGGCGACGAGATCCGCGGCGGTGGGTGCGGGCGAGCTTCTTGCGCTCGTTGTGGTGCACGGGAAGAGGAAAGGAGAGGATGGGGCGGTAGCCAGGCTCACCGCGGTCTCGTAGAGCCAGACGGCGCGGTCGGGGACGAGCTGGTGCGGCGGCGACGGCGAAAGGGATCTCCGGCGATGCTCGGTGAAGACGAGGTCGGTGTAGTGGCTTCGAGGCACGCGAGCGCTCGGGCTCGTGTTGCTCGACGAAGTCGACGACGGCGGAAAGGTTGGACACGGTCTCGTGGCACGGGGACGACGGTGGCTACGGCAACGGCGGCGGAGCGGCGACGGTGGCGTCGGCCATGGCGAAGGGGAGCGAAGGAGGCGAGGCAGGGGCGAACGGCGTGTCCAGGGGCTCGAGGCGACGACGTGGAACTCATCCAGGGCAGCGAGGCGGCGAGGAGGTGAAGCAGGGCGGCGGAGAGTTGCGTGGCGCTCGCTGGTGCCGGCGTCGAGCACCTGCGTGCCTGCCTGGCCGAGCCAAGCAGCTCGCTGGCGCGGCAGCTGGGCTGGGCCGGCAGGTGGGCCGGTTGGCAGGCGCCAGGTAAGTATTTCTTTTTATTTCCCTTTTCTATTTTTTTGTAACTTTGTGGACTTATTAAAAATACTCAGACACTTCCAAAATTCACCAAACTGCATCTGGTCCTTAGTTAGAATATTTCCAACCAGGAACATTTTAGTTTGGAGATATTTGAGCATTTGAAATATTTTATAAATTTTAAATGCCCAAATTCAAATACTAATGCATTAATTCAATGACCTTCTGTTGACCTAGAAAAATATGCACCATTTTTGCCAGAGGTTTCAACCCAAGACAAAGAGGGTGAACATTTTTGAAGGGCATTTCAGGTTCATTGAAAATATTTTTAGTAAACCCTGGTTGATTTCAGGAGGGGTGCTGGGGGTTCTGGCTTCCCCATTTCAAATTTCTGTCAAAAGTAAACATGATGCACACTCTAATGCATGAGCTAGGTGGGATGTGACAACTCACCCCCACTCAAAAGAATCTCGTCTCGAGATTTAGGATCTGTCGGAAAGAAGGTGGGATACTCAAATCGAAGACGATCCTCCCTTTCCCATGTAGCTTCTTGCTCGGAATGGTGTGACCATTGAACCTTGAGAAACTTGATATTGTGGCGTCGAGTGGTACGCTCGGCTTGATCAAGGATACGAATGGGGTATTCCCGATAGGTGAGGTTATCTTGGAGATCAAGCGTTTCGTGGTCCACTCCACGGATAGGATCCGCGAAGCAACGCCTGAGTTGAGAAACGTGGAAGATATCATGGACTCTGGAGAGATGCGGAGGTAGTTCCAGTTGGTAGGCAACTTCCCCTCGTTTGGCAAGAATGCGAAAAGGTCCAATGTAACGAGGAGCCAATTTACCTTTGATACCGAATCGATGGGTTCCCTTTAAAGGTGTAACCCGAAGGTAAGCCATCTCGCCGACTTCATAAGCCATGGGCTTATGCTTGCGGTCATACTGACTCTTTTGTCGAGACTGGGCGGTTTTCAACTTCTCACGAATAATACGAACCTGCTCTTCTGCATCCCGGATCATGTCCGGGCCGAAGAGTTGTCTCTCGCCGGTTTCTGACCAGTTAAGAGGCGTTCGACATTTCCGTCCATAAAGAACTACGAAAGGAGCTTTACCCAAGCTAGCTTGATAACTGTTGTTATAAGCGAACTCGGCGAATGGAAGGCACTTCTCCCAATTCATACCGAAAGAGATTACAGAAGCTCGGAGCATATCCTCCAGAATTTGATTGACTCGTTCTATTTGACCACTTGATTGAGGATGGAAGGCGGTGCTAAAGGAGAGTCGAGTTCCCAAAGCATTTTGGAAACTTTCCCAAAATCGAGAGGTGAAAAGACTTCCACGGTCTGAATTAATTTCCAATGGAACACCATGGAGAGATACTATTCGAGAGATGTACAATTCAGCTAGCTGGCTAGCGGTTATACTCTCGCGAACAGGTAAGAAGTGGGCTACTTTGGAGAGACGATCGACAACAACGAAGATAGCATTATTCCCTCTTTTGGTTCTGGGAAACCCGGTAATGAAATCCATACCGATTTTATCCCATTTCCATTCAGGAATCTCCAATGGTTGAAGGGTGCCAGCAGGCCGTTGATGCTCTGCTTTAACACGACAACATACGTCGCAAGTTGCAATGTATTGAGCGATTTCTCTCTTCATCCTAGTCCACCAAAACCTCTGGCGTAGGTCTTGATACATCTTAGTGCTACCGGGATGAATGGTGAGAGGGGATCCATGTGCTTCCTTAAGGATCAATCGTCTCAAGTTGCGTACCTTGGGAACCACTAGACGGTTTCCAAAGAACACAACACCTTGATCATCAATGGAGAAACAATCTGCAACTCCCTTCTTGACGTTTCTCTTGATACGGGAAATTCCCGGATCCACCTTTTGTGCCTTGATGATCTGATCCGTAAGGTTAGGTTCCGCCACCAGGGTGGAAAGGAATCCTCGAGGAACAATGTGAAGGTTAAGTTTATGAAATTCCTCGTGGATAAATGGTTGACTTTGTTGTAACATCAGGTTGTTACAACAAAATTTACGACTTAGTGCATCAGCCATGACATTGGCTTTGCCTGGGGTGTAAGTTATTCCTAAGTCGTAATCCGAGATCAACTCGACCCAACGTCTTTGCCTGAGATTCAAATCCGGTTGGGTGAAGATGTATTTCAAACTTTGGCGATCAGTGTAAATTTCGCAACGATTACCCAGAAGGTAATGTCGCCAGGTTTTGAGTGCATGGACTACTGCTGCAAGCTCTAGATCATGTGTGGGATAGTTATCCTCATGTGGACGCAACTGTCGAGATGCGTAGGCAATCACATGACGATCTTGCATGAGTATGCAACCTAGTCCTTGTCGCGAGGCGTCGCAATAGATAACAAAGTCCTTAGAGAAATCTGGCGGTACCAGTACGGGAGCAGATGTCAGGCGTCTTTTCAGTTCCTGAAAGCTGAACTCGCACTGTGGGGTCCACTCGAACTTTTTATCTTTCTTGAGGAGTTCAGTTAGAGGCTTAGCAACCTTGGAGAAATTCTCGACGAAGCGGCGGCAATAGCTCGCTAAACCAAGAAAACTCCGAACTTGCTTAACCGTTTCAGGTGGAGTCCAGTCAAGGACAGCTTGAACTCGCTCGGGATTGACAGCAATGCCCTTGCCAGAGATTACATGGCCCAGATAGGTCACTTCTGGCAACCAGAATTCGCACTTGGAGAATTTGGCATAAAGGCGA
This sequence comes from Aegilops umbellulata, assembly GCA_032464435.1. Taxonomy (NCBI): domain Eukaryota; kingdom Viridiplantae; phylum Streptophyta; class Magnoliopsida; order Poales; family Poaceae; genus Aegilops; species Aegilops umbellulata. The sequence goes on from CP136057.1 coordinate 374,562,969, forward strand.
TGCTCTCGGAGTTTCGTCAATACTAGCCTTAGATGTTCGGCATGTTCTTCCTCATTCTTGGAGTAGATGAGTATATCATCGAGGTATACCACGATGAATTTATCCAAGTACTCCATGAAGATCGAGTTCATTAACCGAGAGAAAGTGGCTGGAGCATTGGTTAAACCGAAGGACATGACGGTGTACTCGTATTGGCCGTAACGAGTGACAAAGGCCGTTTTGGGAATGTCCCCGTTCTTGATTTTGATTTGATGGTAGCCCAACCTCAAATCCATCTTGGAGAAGACTGAGGATCCTGCGAGCTGATCATACAGGTCGTTGATCCTGGGGAGCGGATACTTGTTCTTGATAGTGACCAAATTGACAGGTCGGTAATCTACAACCATCCGATCCGTTCCATCCTTCTTCTTGACGAAGAGGACGGGGCAAGCCCATGGAGATGAACTAGGACGGATGAACCCCTTTTGCAAGGACTCATCGAGTTGTTTCTTAAGCTCAGCTAGTTCTAGGGGTGCCATCTTATAAGGTCTCCTAGAGATTGGGACGGTTCCTGGAACAAGGTCTATCACGAACTCGACATCTCTGTCAGGTGGAACACCTGGCAGTTCCTCTGGAAAGACATCCGGAAAGTCACGGACTACCGGAATATCTTCGAGGTCTGGAAGGGGATTTGCATTTAAAGAGTAGAGCTGACGCTCCGATACTCGGGTCAAAACATTGACTGTCTTGCCCGACGGATGGGTAAGTTGAACAGTTCTAGTTGAGCAGTCGATCTTGGCGTAATGAGCTGACATCCAGTCCATACCCAAGATGATGTTTATGTCTGAAGACTTGAGAGCTATTAGTGACGCAAGGAAGACCAATCTGTCAACAAGAATTTCATTTCCATGGCTGATCCTAGAGGTTTGCCATCTAGAACCGGGAGTTTGAATTTCCATGGAGGTGGGCATGTAACTAAAGGTAGTGTTGTGCAATCGAGCATAGCTCTCAGAAATAAATGAATGAGATGCTCCAGTATCAAAGAGAACAGTTGCCGGATGGCAATTAACAAGGAGCGTACCAAGAACGACGTTGGGGTCCTCTTGAGTTTCTTCAGCTGAAACGTAGTTGACATGGCCACGAGCAGTGGTGGCTGGCTTGGCGACAAGCACCTTCGATGTTGACTTACCACGTCCAACAGACTTTCCGAACTGGCTGGGGTTGTTCTGGGGACACTCACGGATGTAGTGGCCCGGCTCACCACACTTGAAGCAAGTTATCGAATTGGGGCGTGGAGCAGCATTGGCAGTGGGGCCACCAAAAGTCTTGGGCGGCACATACTGTTGATTGGGGCGAGGCGCCTCAAAGGATGGCCTCGGAGTATACCTGGGTGGCATAGCAGAGTTTGGAATCCAGACCCGGCGCTTCTGAGATCCAGAGCCGGATGAAGAACCATAGTCACGGGAGTGCTTGCGTGAAGCTTCAAAATCATACTGCCCTGTCTCGGCACTGATGGCCTTATTGACTAGCTTCGGAAAGGAAGTGCAATCATGCAGACGAAGGTCGCGTCAGAGCTCAGGGCTAAGTCCCTTGCGGAACCTTGCCTGCTTCTTGGCATCGGTGGATACCTCTTCGGGAGCATAGCGTGCAAGCTTCCCAAACTCGCGACTGTATGCATCCACAGTCAGCTTCCCCTGGGTGAAGTTACAAAACTCCTCCCTCTTGCGATCCATGAGGCCTTCCGGGATATGATGCTCACGAAAAGCGGCACTGAAATCAGCCCAAGTAGTGAGTTGGCCGACCGGGCGCATAGCTTCATAATTCTCCCACCAAAGGCTGGCAGGACCTTCAAGGTGATAGGCAGCAAAGGTGACTTTATCATCTTCAGCCACGTTGGCAGAACGTAGCTTGTGGGCGATGCTGCGGAGCCAGTCATCCGCATCGAGAGGTTCGATGGAATGATTGAACTTTGGCGGGTACAGCTTGACAAAGTCATTGATGGACACCGAATTGACTCTCTGCTGGCGTGCAGTGTTCTGCTCAATCCGCTCTAGCAAGCGATTGGTGTCGCGCCTGTTGCGCTCTGCCTCCAGCATCACTTCGGCCAGAGAAGGTGGTTGAGGCAGACTTTCCTCTCTAGGTGCACTAGCTTCTCCCTGCTCCGAAGCAGCAGGGTTGCTGCGGGTGTTGACCATCCTGGGAAAACAAAACAGCGATTTAAACCAGGATGGCAAAATCTGGCCAAAGAAGTGCGGAATGTAATGGGTAACAAGGAATGCAGAGATGATCATCCGTATGACATGGTAATATAGAAACTGCCATATATATACCAATGGTCATACACATCATACATAGTTTAGTACAAGCTCAAGCTGAAGTACAACTAAGACGAAAGACGTTACATCTCATCGGAGGCATTCCAAGCTCCTATACATTATTTTTCTACACCTCCGGAATTGATACACACTAAGTTATATTCCACAATCACGCAGGACGGTGGACATACAACTATTACAATACTAGCGAGACCGCTACTAGCTCAGACGGCTCCGTAGAAGTCCTCATAGAAGTCACCACCCAGACCTGGAAGCGGAACATGGTCATCTGGGAACAGACGGTCCTGCGGTGCTTGTGGACCATAGGGACTTGGGTGC